>CM039140.1:22193097-23421011 GCA_022036555.1 Microstegium vimineum
GCGCCGCCGCTCGCCTGAGCACCCTCACCGCCAGTGAGATCCTGAAGTCTACGCCCTTTCACCCCGTGTGAGCTTTCCCTCTATCCCGTGCGTTTCTAGCCGGACAGAGCTGCCAAAGGGAGTCTTCTTCCTCTGGCAAGGGCTTCCTCCCCGGCTGATGATCCTTGCCCAAGGTGATTCCCTCGTGTGATTGCTTGATCCCTCTGTCTCAATTTCTTTTCAAGCTAATCAATCCTTCCACAAATTTCCACTAAACCCTAAAATTGCAATCTCTTTCATTGGTTAGGTTGAGGATTGAATTGGTGATCGATCGAGGACTCTTCCCTATTCTTTTGTGTCACCGTGGTTTGAGGTATGGGCAGAATCGATCTATTCTTATCTATTTCATGCTTCACCATAGGTTTATCTCATTTCTAGATATTTGCTTATATTGTTATATCCCTATCTATCTATCGTGCAGCGTGTTGCTTGGCAGTGGCAGTGAACTCGGGGCAAAGCCCGCGAGTAAGGACCGAAGCAAAGCCTCGAGAGGATAGTCCAGGGCCGTCGTGCCACTCTTGCATTTTTGCTCAGTGGATTGTCAGAGGATTGGTGGTTTAATCAGTGTCAGTGTCTGTTTGGGGATTCTCGTTGATAGTTGATCTATTAGTTGAGGTAGTTGATTCTTCTCGTGCCCATCAATGGCACGCACGAAGAATGCAGGTTCTGTCCCTGGTAGTGGTGGTGACCCTCCACCTCCACCACGTCAGCCCATCGACTGGGGAAAGGGCAAGGAGAAGCTTGTTTTTAAGAAGAGGAAGAGATGATTGATGGATCCAGATTCAGTGGCCGCCATAGCAGCAGCAGAGGCAGCTGAGATCGCCATGCAGGGTGGACGTCACGCCGGCTTGAGGATTGGTTCCCCACCTCGTCGTAGAGCACGTCATGAGTCCACCGCTCACACTGAGGATGAGACAGTGCTAGAGACAGAGCCCCCAGAGGCTACAGAGATAGAGGAGACTGAGTAGGCAGACCCTTCGGGGCATTCGTCAGTGCAGGAGTTGATGTCCAGATGGGTCACTCGCGCTCATGGGTTGGAGCCTCCTCCTAGGCCCGATGGTCCACGACGCAACGACAGACCTCCACCTCGGTCTAGCTTACCAAATCCATTGAGGCACTAGGTTGTGGCTCTATCAGCGAAGCAAATCCAGCAGATGCGGTTTGCAGATTTTCAGACCTGGTTTCCACTAGCACGAGACCCCGTGCCAGTCCTGACTTCTACACCACAGTGCACGAGGACTTCTATAGGGCGTATGTCAACACCCATGCACCGCTTTGAGCTCACCGGGTGTGTCCCCTTCAGGCCATTATAGAGGTCGGTGGTCCAAAGATAGCCCAACATATCAAGTATCTTCAGCGGCTGACAGGACTGATTGGCAGAGTTGGTACCTATCAGGAGGATTGGGTCAGGCAATTCTATGATTCCTTGTGGGTCTCTCTGGATCACAAGTTTATTCACTTCGCCTTCAAAGGCAAGGATGTGAGGATCTTCGACACTCGATTCAGAGAGATCTTTCACCTTGAGGAGTCAGCCACGCAGATCCACAGTTTGTGCTACGGGGATCAGGAGGCTCCTCGACATCCTCACGAGGGAGAGGTACCATCAGTGGACTTTGTTCGTCCCTGTTTCAGAGAGCCATTCGGAGAGGGTTCCAGTCACAACGTACGTGACCTCACACTGACTGTTGTCGATGTTTTACCACCGATAGCCTGCCACGGGGTTATCTGAGACAGTAGTTCGTGTCTCAGTGAATAGTGAAACCTTGATGGTTGGACACGTAGGGACACACAGTTTATACTGGTTCAGGCCCTCGACACAGTCGAGTAATAACACTATGTCCAGTTGGGTCACTTGTTATTGCTCTGATCGTAATACAAGATATTGTGTGTCGCTCTATGTATCAGGTGTTACGTAGTATGTTCAGATGTTTTTTGGGTGGTACCCTCACCAGCCCTTTATAGTCCAGGGTCTGGCTGAGGATTGTTCTAATTCTACTCGGTTACAAACTTAGAGTCCTAAGCTGTGCTTCGGTCTTGCCGTTATTACCGAGTAGAACTCGGTTTTGCTTACTTGCCTTCCTTCGTGGGCCAAGAGGAAACAGGCCCAAGGTTCAGGTAAGCCGGTCTATGGGTAACCAATAGGATATCCCATCGTTAAGCCCCCGAGCATCTCATGATTTTTCTTCAAAGTGTCGGGTTGTTTTGAAGGCAGGCTGAGTTCTTCTTGAAGCAAAATCATGGGATGATCTCTTGTGTCTTTGTTTTGTAGTCTTCTTGCGCCTTTTGTTATTGGACGAGATGTACACTCATTGAGTGTAGCCCTCGAGCCTCTGATTACTTGGTACAAGTATTCGGAGGATCCGAGAAAAAACTTTATGTGGTATGTATTTCTAGCCCCCGAGCCTTCTCCGAGTTCTTTTTTGGCGAAAAAGAACTCGGCAGAAGGGTCTGAAATACTCTGCTTCTGTCTGATTTTATTCACGGGTGGGTACTGTGCTTTCACAGATGTGTGGAATCTTGCTTTCACTGTTTGCTTTGGTCAGCTTTTGTTGTTTTCTTGCTTTTCTTTCTCGTGACTTTTGGCTTTTGGTTTTTCTTGCTTTTCTTTCTCGTGACTTTTGGCTTTTGGTGGTCCTTCCTTGCTATATATTGCGTTGTGATTGCACTAGTAGCTTGATCTCTAGAGCTCTCTTCTTTCTTTTTAACGATCATGCTGCTAAGTGAAACTGAGCAGCCCCCGAGCTTTTGTCCGTCTTTTGTCATTTGAGTGGGTAGAAGAATTCTTGTGAAGGGAGTTGGAGGTAGACTAACTCCTCGGTTAGATTTTCCTGGGAAGTTTGGTGTAGCAGGTAGAAGAAGTCTTGTGATGTGGCTTCCATGCCTTCTCTATCTGTATGCTGAACTCCGGGCTGTAACCATTGCCGCTCATGAGTTGGTTGACGTGGTATGCTCTATCTTCCTGGCCGTGCGTGCTTGCGCTGAAATCTTGCTAGAAAGGCTAGAGCTGGAGTTGTTCACTCTAATTTGCTAGGAGTGGTTTTCTGCCTGAGATCCAACACTTCCTCACGTTGTGCTGAGGTAGCTTCTGGTTGTTGTATCTGTAAGATTACTGACCGAGTTGTTTTTGGTATCCAATGAGTGTTCCTGGTTGTATGATTGTCCTGGAATATTCTTCTGGATATTCTATCTAGTACTCTGATATACTGCTTTTATTGTAGCCGTTTGTATCTCATCGATGTAGTCCTTGTAAAATCTTTTGCCTTTACTGCTCCCTTTATGTACTATTGTTGATGTTGTCTTTTCTTCATGGACTTGGTGTATATGCACCCATTGTTCTTCTATAAATAACTGTAGTATAGTTTCCTTGTCACATATCTTCTATTTTCCCTTGTAAGAGGTCCTTGTTGTATCATGGATATTGTAGTGGGTGAGCTTGATGAGCCCCCAGGCTTCTTTCCTTTCTTTCTTGGTTGTAATCTGGTGAATGGTGTAGATCTTGTGATAGAGACTAGTTGCAGGCTAGTTCTAAGGTGGTAGAATTCTATGGAAGGAGCCAAAGCAAATGGTGTAGGCCTTGTGATGGTATTGATGTGTACTATCATGGACCCTTCAGTCATTTGTTTGTGCTTTCTTCCGGGTTGTTCTAGATTCGCTGTCCTTGATGACGCCCGTCTTGGATGACTTCTTGGTTCTACTTTCTTCATTTAGCAAAGATGCACTTCCTCTCGTCTGAAATCAAGTGCTTCCGAGCTGCTTTTTCCTGCACGACAATTACCGGTTCTGGTTTGTGTAATTTTTACTTTTGATTTCACTACTCCCTGCTTGTCAGGGTACTTCTGTATCTGTTGAGACACTGTATTCTGATGTAAAGTTAGCTATGTGCTGATACTTCTCAATAAAAGACTCTCCCTAATCACGTTCTGCCGAGTTGTTTTCATCTTCGGCTAACTGCTTCTTTGTCATGCTATATTCTGCAGGGTGTAAATGTTTATGGTACTCAGCTGTGGTTGGCCTGATATGACCGTTGTTTTTTCCTTTTCTGATGTGTAGTTTTAGGAAGTGATGATTTTGGTAACCGTTCCGCTATTTTTCCGTAATTGTTGCTTCTGGGTAACGGCTATTTATGGGAACCAATCTCTTTATTTTATCTTTATATAAGTTCCTTCACCCTTTGTTACTGTGTCTTTCTCCAACTAACAGGAAATTTTTGTCCTTTGTTTTAGCTTAACCTACTTTTGTCATTCTTCCTGGAGTAATTTTGCAATGAAGGGTAAAGGGATCTTGAAATCTTCCGTTCAGCAAGGTGATCTTGATCACTTAGTTGCACAAGGTTTTCTTTCAAGATCGGCTATCTGTGAGTTGTCTGGTGATCAATCGTCCCCAAACCCATCTCCTGACCAGTCTCTTCTTTTTGTCTCTTACGTCAGATCTGGACTTTGTTTTCCACCATCTGACTTCTTAATTCAGTTCCTTGATTTCTATGGTCTCCAACTTCACCATCTTGTTCCTAATGCTATCCTCTTCCTTTCCTGCTTCATGCATCTTTGTGAGGCTTTCATAGGGATCCCTCCTTGTCTTCTATTCTTCCGCTATTTCTTTCAAGTTCGTTTTACTAGTAGATCGAAGGTTCCTAGTTGTGGCTGCTGCCTGATTCAATCTAGGCAGGGTCATAAAAATGCCTTTCCTTCTTTGTCCCTATCTGATTCTGTCGGTGATTGGGCTGAAAAGTGGTTTTACGTTTCTCAACCATCTTTTCCTAAGCCTTTTGATTTATCTTTTCTCCCAGTTTCTCTTCCTTGTTGGTCTGATAAAATTTCCACTTCTGAAAAGCAAGCCCTTAAGCCTTTGATTGATCGTCTTAGTTTCTTGAAGCAATCCGGCTTGATAGGCAATGGCATTGTTGCTAGCTTTTTGCGTCGCCGAGTTCAGCCTTTGATGAAAAGGGATCATCTAGGTTTTGAATATAGCGGTCCTTCTGATTCGTCTCGCCTTATTCTTGAGGCTGAACTTTTAGATGATACTGTTCTCGAGATGATGAATAGAGTATTGCATAGTGTTGTCATTCTTCCTGTCATGATTCAGGAGTATAGTGCTGCCAATCCTCCACCTAATGTAAGCTTTTTTGCATCCTTGATCTGTTTTCTTTATTTTGTTATTTTGATCTAATGTATTTTTACTTTGTAGGGTTATGGTCATGACTTTGCTCTCGATGTGCCTGCTACTGATGATGGTGGAACCTTGGATGATGAAGATGATGATGATGATACTGACGCTACTACTGGTTCTCGTGTTGCCTCTCCAAAGCGAGGACATTTGGATGCAGCAATTAAGCCTCCTCAGCCGAAAAGGCAGCGGTCTGCTCATCAGGGTTCTTTGTCAGGTTATCTTTATGCTAAGTTCTTTTTATTTCTCTTGTTTGCCTTTTGTCTCTTGGTGAGTTGCATTCTTTTTGTTTCTCTTGTCTGTCTTGATTTTTGCTTTCTGATTTGCAGATGGGTATTCGGCTCTTTCGACTGAAGATGAATCGGGTGACCCCTTGAGTCATTTTGGGTGAGCTTTTTCCTTCTTTTTCCTTTTATGTGCTTTTACTTTTATGATGCTTGGTCCTCTGATGTAGTCGGGTATCTGCTGATGTTCCTTTTGCTTCTGGCTCTACTATACCCTCTTCTTCTGTCTCACCCTCTTTTGACGATGGTTTTGATTTTGCTATTCCAAAGTTATCTTTTTCTCAAACTGTGGCTCAAATTAAGAAGTCTTCTAGGTACATTTCCTTTCTTTTGCTTATTTCTTTGATGTTTACCGAGTTCTTTGTAAAGACTTGCGGTATTTTTGATTGCAGTGTTCCTTTAGGCGGCTCCTCTTCTTCTAAAGCTGTCGTAGACTTAAAGTTGTCTTCTCAAGTACTTTCTGTCCTCTTTAGTTTTTCATATACCTTTGTGCTGACTTCTTTGTTATAGGTGATCTGGTGGCTCCCTGTGGTACTGATATGACTGAGGTGTCTCTTGGGAAGTCTTTCTTGACTTCTCATCCTGTCACCCAAGTTTTTCCCACGGTTGATCATTGTGTTCCTTTGTCTGCTCGGTCTGAGCAGATTGGTAGGTTGCTTTCAATCTAGGAATCTTTTTCTTCAGAATATGGCACGGAGCTCAAGGTGCTTTTGAATGATCCTTGTTTCGTATTTCTGTTTTTCTCATTATTTTTCACTTATCTTTATTTTTGTCAGCAGGCTTTCCATCAGGATCAAGATGTTCTATTTGGTCCTCAAGAAGAGGGGTCGGCTAACCTTATTCAAGGTAGTCTTGGTAAAGTTGAGGCCGAATTGTCTCGTGTAAAGGCTGAATTGGTTCGAGTAAGAGAGATGCAGGAGTCTGCTGCTACCCGAGCTTCTAATGAAATTGCTGATCTGAAGTCCCAACTTGCTGGTATCATTTGTTTTGCCTTTTTTCCTTTGATTTTGCCATATTCCCCTATTTATTTGTTCTGGCTTTTGTCAGATGCTGAACGCCAATGTGAGGTATGGAGAAAAGATCGGGAGGTAATGACTGAGACTCTTCGGTCTTCTGAGAATAAGGCTGAACATGTAAGTGAATCTGCTGATGATAGTTTAAAAAAGGCTCAAGATTTGCTGGCTGAAGCTCAGTTGATTTGGGCTGGTGCTGATCATGACCTTGTCCAGGCTTTATAATCGGTTCAGACTTTGCAAGGAAAGTTGAATTCTGCTCGAGCACAACTTAGATCTCTGCTTGAGACTGTTAAGCCCATTATTGCTGTTGTTTGCCATCCTGGAGATGATAGCGCTGGTGTGGATAGTATAATCCCAGTGTTGTCTTCACGATTCCGTGAGTTTGTGCAGAGTGGATTTGTACGATGTATTAACAATGTTGCTTCCTTTGTTCGGGCTATTGCTCCTGAGGTTCCTTTGAACCGAATTCTTGAAGATCCTATGGAGGTCGATCTCTTGACTAAGTGGGATCAGTCGAAACCTGAAGTTGAAGATCTTTGTAATGGGATCCTCAGTCAGATGAAAGTGTTGCCCCCTTCTCCTTGATAAAAAACATTTACTTGTCCTTGGGTGATGATCTTGTAATATAGTCTGAATGATACTTTTGCTTAATATATTGTCAGGCTTCGTCCTGACACTGTGATGTCTCTGTCTTGCTTTGTCTGTAAGTTGCCTTCTGGTTGACTTGCTTGTTGTTTTGATGAGTACTTTATTTTCCAGATCTTGTGAGCTATTGTCGAGTTCTTTTTATTGATGTTTGTAGTATGGTGCCTCTGTCTTGGGCTTTGAAGATGCTTCTGGATTCCTGAGTTCTTTCTGGGTAATATTGTTGGCCTTTATGCCTTGGTGACTATACTGAAAACATTACTCATAGAATGCCTTATGCTTTTGAGCTAGGTTTTGTAGATCTTTGTCTTTGCATTTTAATAACCTCCAAGTAGCTTCGAGGTAGCACTGTCATTCTAGACGAGTAGTTTCTGATGTTGGAGTAGTAAATGTCAATTTCTGAGATGATAGTATTCCGCTTGTAGTCTTTGTTGCGCCGAGTTTTGTGCTGCTCTTCAAGCAGTTGTGTTGTGTCACTTTGTACAAGTGATTAACTTAGATGTCGTCAAGGTAGACTGATCTTCTTTGTTGCGCCGAGTAGTTTGATATTTGTCATGCCGCCTCACGAAACGGTGGACTTATAGATATATGAACCAGACTGTGCCGCTCATGGTGCAAAGCAGTCGGTTTGTCAAGTTTCCTCACAAAACAACTGACTTAAAATGCTAGGCAGTACCGCTCTTGGTGCAAAGCTGTCAGCTTGTCATGCCGCCTCACGAAATGGTAGACTTATATATATGAACTAGACCGTGCCGCTCTTGGTGCAAAGCAGTCGGTTTGTCGGGTTGCCTCATGAAACAACCGACTTAAAAATGCTAGACAATGCCGCTCATGGTGCAAAGCTGTCAGCTTGTCATGCTGCCTCATGAAACGGTAGACTTATATATATGAACCAGACTGTGCCGCTCTTGGTGCAAAGCAGTCGGTTTGTCGGGTTGCCTCATGAAACAACCGACTTAAAAATGCTAGACAGTGCCGCTCTTGGTGCAAAGCTGTCAGCTTATCATGCCGCCTCACAAAATGGTAGACTTATATATATGAACCCAGACTGTGCCGCTCATGGTGCAAAGCAGTCAGTTTGTCAAGTTGCCTCACGAAACAACTGACTTAAAATGCCGAACAGTGTCTCTCATTGTGCAAACTGTCGGTTTGTCATGCCGCCTCACAAAATGGCAGACTTGCAGATCGTTTGTTCTTGAAATCTTGTATCTTGTGTCTTTAGTTGTAAAATTTCTTGAGTTGGCTAATATGTCAAGTGTTGCTTAACTGAATTTCGTCTTCTGTCATCAGCTCATAAGTTTCGGGTTGTATTGCTGTTTTGATGATAAAAGGACCCTCCCAAGGGCTGAGTAATTTGTGTCTTCCTTCTTTCTTTTGAATTAGTCGTAGTACCATATCTCCTGGCTTTAGTTTTCTTAGATCATGTTTCTGTCGTAATGTCTTCATAAACCTTGTAGGTATCTTGCATTTTGTATTACCAAGTTGTTTCTTATTTCTTCGATCATGTCAATTTCTAGCCGTCTTGTTTCTTCTGCTTCTCCTTTGTCGTATTGCTCAATTCTTGGTGATTGCCATATTAAGTCAACCTGTAATACAGCTTCTGACCCATATACCAGGAAGAAGGTGAATATCCTATCGCTCTGCTGATTTGAGTTCTTAAACCCCATACCACTTTTGGTAATTCTTCTATCCATTTACCTTTATAGTCTTTTAGGTCTTCATATAGTCTTGGTTTTAGGCCTTGCAATAATAGCCCATTGGCTCTTTCAACTTGTCCATTTGCTTGGGGGTGAGCTACTGATGCATAATCTATTTCTATTCCGCAGTCTCTTGCCCAATATTGAAATTCCTTTGCTGTAAACGGTGACCCAAGATCTGTGATTATATGGTTGGGCATCCCAAATCTGTGCATGATGTCTTGTATGAACTCTGTTGTTTTTTCTGCACTGTATTTAACTAATGGTTTGTATTCGATCCATTTGGTGAATTTGTCTACTGCCACGAATATATATTCAAATCCTCCTTTTGCTTTCTTGAGGGGTCTGACTTGATCTAGCCCCCAGCATGAGAAAGGCCAGGCTGGCGGTATGCAGATTAGATTGTTTGCTGGAACATGTGATTGTCTTGCAAATATTTGGCAACTTTTGCTTGTCTTAACTAATTGTTCTGCATCTTTAAGTGTCGTTGGCCAATAGAATCCGCTTCTGAATGCTTTGCCAATTAATGTTCTAGACGCTACATGGTTTCCACAACATCCCAAGTGAATTTCTTCCAATATCTCTTTTCCTTCTTGTGTAGATACATATTTCAATAGTACTCCAGAAGATGCTACTCTCTTGTATAGTTTGTCTTTTACGAGGACGTATGCTTTGCTCTTCCTTATAACCCTTGTTGCTTCTGCTTTGTCACCGGGTAGTTTGTTTTCACTTTTATAATCGATGTATGGTTGCCTCCAATCGCTCTCTACGGTGAGGATCTGTCTTGAGGCGTTGGGTTCTTTTACCATGTCTATGTCCATCGGGTCTTCTTTTTGTTTACTGATTTCCTGGATTGATGGTTTTGTGAGTTCTTCTATGAATATCCTAGGTGGTACCTTTGCTCTGTCTGGTCCCAATTTAGATAAGATATCTGCTGCCACATTTGAATCTCTTAAGATATGATGGATTTCTAATCCCTCGAAGTTCTTCTCAAGTTTTTTCTTACTTCTACACAGTATGCATTCATGTTGTTTTTTGTGCAATCCCACTCTTTGTTTACTTGATTGATTACTACTGCCGAATCTCCATATGCGAGGATTCTTTTGATTCCCAGAGTAGTTGCTACTTTTAACCCTTGTATGAGTGGTTCGTATTCTGCTTCATTATTTGTTGCTTGCCATAATATCTGTAGCATGTACTTATTGTCTTCCTTCTGGGGAAATCAGTAGCACACCTGCTCCTGCCCCTCCAAGTTTCAGAGAACTATCAAAGTACATCCTCCAGTGGTCCCGTATTGGCTTGGGTTCTTTTTGTGCGATTTTTGTCCATTCTGCGATGAAGTCGGGTAATATCCGTGACTTGATTGCTATTATTGGTTTGAAGTCTATATTTAGAGATCCGAGTTCTACTGCCCATTTTGATATTCATCCTGTGGTATCTTTGTTTCTGAGTATGTCTTGTGATGGAAAGTTGGTTGCTACTGTTACTTTGTGCTCGTGGAAATAATGCCTTAGTTTCCTTGATGATATGAGTACTACATATAGTAGTTTCTGTACGTGTGGGTATCTGACTTTCAATTCTGTGAGTACTTCGCTGATGTAATATACTGGTCTCTGCACTTTGTAGGTGTGTCCGGGTTCTTCTCTTTTCATGATGACTACTGCACTTACTATGTTTTTTGTTGTCGTGATATATAGCATCATGTCCTCCTTATTTCTTGGTGGTGTCATTACTGGAGATGATGATAAGTATTCTTTTAATTTGATAAAAGCTTGATTTGCATCCTTTGTCCATTTGAAGTTCTCTTTCCTTTTTAGAAGTTTGAAGAAGGGTAGTCCTTTTTCTCCCAATTTTGATATGAATCTGTTAAGAGCTGCCATACATCCTGTGAGTTTTTGTATGTCCTTGATCTTTTTTGGTGGCTTCATATCCATTATTGCTTTGACTTGTTTTGTGCTTGCTTCAATCCCTCTGTTGCTAACTAAGAAACCGAGTAGTTGTCCTGATGGTATGCTGAAGACGCATTTTGTGGGATTGAGCTTCCACTTCCATGATTTCAAGTTCTTGAAGGTCTCTTCTAGGTCTTCCAATAGTGATTCGGGTTCCTTTGTTTTGACTACTACGTCATCAATGTATGCCTCAGCGTTTCTTCTGATTTGATCTCCTAGACAGGTTTGTATTGCTCTTTGATATGTTGCTTCTGTGTTTTTCAGTCCGAATGGCATTGACTTGTAGCAGTATGCTCCAAAGGGTGTTATAAGAGATGTTTTTCTTTGATCTTCTTCTCTCAGTGATATTTGATGGTATCCCGAGTAGCAGTCGAGGAAAGATAGTAGTGATGATCCAGCTATTGAATCTATGACCTGGTCAATTCTTGGTGGGCCATATGGATCTTTTGAGCAATGCTTGTTAAGATCTATGTAATCCACACACATATGCCATTCTTTCGAGTTCTTTTTCTCCACTAATACTGGGTTGGCTAACCAGTCCGGGTTGATTATTTCCCTGATGAACCCTGCTGCTAGTAGTTTTGTAATTTCCTTTTTAATCGCTGCCTTTCTGTTTGGTGCAAATCTGCGCAACTTCTGTTTCACTAGTCTTGATCCTTTGTTTGTATCAATTTTGTGCTCAGCCAACTCCTTTGGGACTCCTGGCATGTCTGCTGGTTTCCATGCGAATATGTCTTTGTTGTCCCTTAGAAAGTTGGTGAGCGCGAGTTCCTATTTGGGATCCAGGTTTGCACTGATTATTGCTGTCTTCTCTGGATCTCCGGTTAGTAGGTCGATGTTCTTCATGGTTGCTTCTTTTGGAGGTGTAAAATTGCTTGGCTTCTTTGCCGATATTTGGATTTCGTCCGGGTTCATTTTCTCAACCTTCTTCACAATATCTTCTTTTTCCTTGTAATCTTGTAATTTTTCTGATATTTGTATGGCTTGTACATCACAATCATATGCCTTTTTTAAATCTCCCTTTAGTGAAAGGACTCCTTTTGTTGTCGGCATCTTGAGCAGTAGATATGGGTAGTGGGGTATTGCCATGTATCTTGTGAGTGCTGGTCTTCCAAGGATTGCATGATAACATGATTCGAAGTCGGCTACTTCGAACTTGAACTCGGTTCGATATTTGTCTGGTGTCCCAAAGGTGACTGGTAAGGTGATTTGTCCCAATGGTATGGAAGCTTTTTCAGGTATTATCCCGTAGAAGGGAATACTTGTTGGTGTGATCATGCTATCATAGTCCAAATTCATCTTCCTCAGGGTGTCTGTGAATATTATGTTTAGTCCTGCTCCTCCATCAATGAGTACTTTGGATACTGCTACCCCTGCTATTGTTGGTCCCAATACTAGGGGATAGTAGCCAGCATTTGCTGCACTTGTCCATTGGTCTTCTCTTGTAAACTGGATTGGCTATTCTGACCAATCTAGATATCTTGGGGTAGTTGGTTCTGCCGCCATAATGGTTCTGTGTGCTAGCTTTTCTTGTCTTTTGTTTCTTGCATATGATGCTCCAGAAAAGATTACTGCTATTTGTCGTTGAGGTTCTTGATAATTCCCCTCTGCTTTCTTTGTATCCTTCCTAGATTCATTTGTTCTCTGTTCCAAGTTGTTTGCTCGTGTATCTTCTTTCTTTGTGAATGTTCGTTGAAAGGTGTCACATTCAACTAGTTTATGGCCTGCGTGAGGATGTATGTAGCAGGGTAGGTCTTCTATTCTTTCTGCTGGCCTTTTTGCATAGTTGTTGCCCTTGTAGTTGTTGTTTGAGTATCTATTGTTTCTGTTGTTGTTGTATCCTCCTTTATCATTATCATTAAACCTTCTTTTGTTGTCTGTTGCTGCTACCATGTTGTCTTGTCTTGGCCTTTTATCACTTGGTCTGAAATCTGGTCTTTTGTTTTCATGAGAATCTTGGGTAAATCTGTGTCGAGTTCTTTCTTCTGATGATATCATCTTTTTTATAGCTCTTTTGAAGTCTTCGTTAGATCTCGGATTTTCGTTGAAGTAATCTTTGAACTGCCAATTTGCTATGATTTCGTCTACAAATGTTTCTATTACTTCTCTGTCAATGATGTCATGTATTTGAGCTCTGAGTTCTCCAAACCTTCGATAATATTCCCTTAGCGTTTCTCCTCTTCTCTGTTTTACATTCTTCAATTCTACCGATGTCATGGGATGTGTTATTATTCCTGCAAAGTTGTAGCAGAAGGCTTCTTGCAAATCCTCCTAATACTTGATTGATCTTGGTTTTAGCTTGTCAAACCATTGCAAAGGCATGGCTTTGAGTGCCATTAGAAAGTATAAGGCTTTGATGTCATTGTTTCCTCCTGCGAGTTCAATGGATTGGGAATATACTCTTATCCATTGTCTGGGTTCCACTTTTTCATTGTATTTGGAGTGGTTTGCTGGTTTGAATTTGTGTGGTAATTTCAACGTTTGCAGTCTTCCTGCAAAGCATGGGAATCTGTCGTATTGTTCTATTCTATTGAAGTCTGGTGACCAATCTCTTCGGTAATAATCCCTGTCTCCCCTGTATTCAGATTCACCGTAGTCTTCCGGATAACGCTGGCCCCAGTCCGAGCTGTTTTGTTTTACCAGTCCGAGATGCTGTTCTTGTCTTTCCGATGGTTGCGGTATCTCTGTTTTCCCCAGTCTGTGAAATATTGATTTCTTGGGTGGTTGTTCCTCGTGTTTTTCTCCTTGTCCTTCTTGAGGTGTGTTGTCGTCGGGTTGTTTATTGGGGTCTCCGTCTTGTTTGTTTGGCTCGTATGTGACTCTTTCCTCTTTAGTGAGGATGTTTAGTTCTTTCGTCAATTCCTCGATTCTTTCTCTCTTTGTATTCCTCATGGATTCTCTTTTCGCCTTCTTCTTGTTGTATTTTGTCAATTCCGCTTTGTATTTGTTCCAAATTTGTTTTCTCTTAGTGGCTCGATTTCTTCTTCCTGCTCTAGCCTTATTCTTTTTTAGCCTTGCATCCTTGTGATCATTGGTCTCATTGTCGTCGCCTTCCTCATCATTCGAGATATCCCCTTCTGATTCATCTGATGATTTTAAATCGGGTATTTGCGGTGGTTCTAGGTAAGGTTCTAGCTCCGCCATGTATATCGTATGTGCCCTCCGAGTTCTTTTTGTTTGTTGGCTTCTCCTTCTTGTCTCATATGATGATCCTTGGTAAAATCCGAGTTCTTTTCCTATTTGGAACGGTAGTTCTGCATCTTGTCCTTGAATTTTCGATGATTGGTTTGGCCAATGCACGACACATCCTTCTGGAGTTGTTGACATAATCATTCCTTCTTGAGCACCTTTCAGATTATGCTTCTTGTCATCCTCTTTCGAAGAAATTTGTCGTATGTGGATGCGGAATTATGCAATCCGTATGGAACCGAGTACTTGATTGTCTCCAAGTTGTCCCTGCTTACGGCTCGGTTGCGTATTCCGACTTGGTTTGTGCTTAGTCTTTCCGTGTTAGTTCTCCGAGTCAGTTTCATATCCATCTTCATCTGCTGGTCTGGTTGGTTTCGAAATTGTGAGTTTTGGGGTCTTTTGATTTAGTTCTTGAAGATATTGATCAACTCTTTCTTCTTCTCAGAGTCGGCTTTGAATCTTTCCGTCGTCGTTGATCTTGCAGATCCATGATCCGAAGAAAAATGTCGATTCCGTCGATTTCGTCATCTTAAGGTCATGGTCCACCAAGCTTTCGAGAAAGAATTCGCCGAAAGCCCCTACCTGGCACGCCAGCTGTCGATGTTTTACCACCGAAAGTCTGCCATGGGGTTACCCGAGATAGTAGTTCGTGCCTCGGCGAATAGTGAAACCTTGATGGTTGGACACGCAGGGACACACGGTTTATACTGGTTTAGGCCCTCGACACAGTCGAGTAATAACCCTACGTCCAGTTGGGTCGCTTGTTATTGCTCTGATCGTAATACAAGATGTTGTGTGTCGCTCTACGTATCGGGTGTTACGTAGTATGTTCAGATGTTTTTCGGGTGGTACCCTCACCAGCCCTTTATAGTCCAGGGTCTGGCTGAGGATTGTTCTAATCCTACTCGGTTACAAACTTAGAGTCCTAAGTTGTGCTTCGGTCTTGCCGTTGTTACCGAGTAGAACTCGGTTTTGCTTACTTGCCTTCCTTCGGGGGCCAAGATGAAACAGGCCGAAGGTTCAGGTAAGCCGGTCTATGGGTAACCTATAGGATATCCCATCGACAACTGCCCGGATCCGGAACGAGGTACTATGACGTACCATTCTCCCCAGAGTTGGAGCCCGAGAGACTATCACTCGCCTTCAGCTATGGCTTCTAGTTCATGTGGTTCGCATGGAGAAGTTTGACATTTGAGATTTGCTAGTCAGTGAGATGGAGGATATCATTGCTTCGGGATTCAGAGGACACTGGCTGCTACAATATGCCCACTGGATCTCTTTTCTCCTAGTGTCTCGTGGTGTTTATGCATCATATCTTACCACTCTTACTCGCTCAGACACTGTGTTCCCAGAGTATAACATGGCACAACTCGTTAGTCACAGTGGCAGGGGTCGTGGCCAACGTACTCAGGGTCCTCACACCAGGCAGACCGGAGTTGCTCCAGAGTCTGCAGAGCAGCAGGATGCCACAGTTCAGGGCCTAGCAGAGGCAGAGCTTGCAGATCTTGATGCTCAGATTGATGCTGCAGCCGATGATGCTTACAGAGAGGATCTGCCATCTAACCGTTCAGATGAAGAATATAGGCCGATCCCAGAGTATGTGCCTCGGTGTCACGACCACGAGGCCGGTGGGTCAGGTTCAGCTCCAGCTCCAGCCTCGGGTTCTTGAGAGGCCACTAAACTCACTATCCTTTCGAGGATGCAGGAGGAGCATACACGACAGGCAAAGGAGCAGAGGAGACAGGCTGAGGAGGTTCGGAGACTTACAGCTCAGCAGTTGGCAGCTCAGGCTCAGGCACAGGCTGGGCAGGACGAGTTTCAGATGCAGTTCTTGGCCTTCCAGAGGCAGCAGGCCGAGGTTCAATGACAACAGACAGAGCTACTCAGTCGGCTCCTTTGTTCTAGCTCCGGTCCATCTCTTACGCCACAGCTTGCACTACCAGAGACCTCCCAGTAGCAGCACACATCTCAGGCTCAGACACCTCCAGTGGTTGTCCCGACTCCAGCGTTACAGCCCAGCGGGCTTCAGAGTCAGGCACCAGCCTCACCTATGTTTCAGACACCGATGACTCAGGTATCGTCATTGTTAGCCTCTGTCACACTCCAAAATTTTCAATTTTGGATTGTGCTTAGAAAACACTAAATAAAATAAATGATTTCTATATTGATATAAAAATTTTCAAGATTAGTTTGAGTTTGCACAAATTTAGTAGAGGAAAAAGTAAATTTACAAACTTGTCTAAATCAATTCATTGGGCTTTGATTGTTGTGGTGGTTGTTCGTTGTTTGTCTTGATGTATGTGAGTGTATAAAAGTTTTTAAAACGCATTTAGTAAGTCGTTTATCGGTCTTCGACTCATCTTTATCTTTTTCTATAATCAAATTCTGGCTCTCTCAATCTTAATCTTTTTTTGGACATTCCCAAGATCCTTTGTCTCTTGATCGAAATCATATTAATATTAATATTAATATTTAGGAGTACATTAACATTAGTAACATTAGTAATTAATCATATTAATATTTGCATATAAAAGACTGGAGTATAAACACCTATTTAGATTTAGCTATTGAACTAGTTACAAACATATTTAATCAATTTACTATTTAATAATATACGAAAAAGCTTGTAATCGAATAAATATTATCACTAGCATATACACCATATCAACATGAATTAAACACAATTTAAACAGTGCGAAAATGAATTAAACTCTATCTTGCTTTAAATTAATTACAAGCTATTGATTAAACATTAATTAAATTAACATTTAGATTAACAAAAAAATATAATTAAGTTACATTAAAAACAGTAACGCTGTAACGTAGAGCACGAAGATACGAAACTAACGCAACCGAAACGGAACGAAACGGAGATAAAACGAAGAAACTAGAGAGAAAACCAACCGGTGGTAATTCTATAATTACTTCATCTTCTTTGTTGCTCCTCCTTCCCTGAGACAAAGAAGACAAAGAAGATGAAGTAATTACATAATTGTCACCGGTTCGTTTTCTCTAGTTTCTTCGTTTTATCTCCGTTTCGGTTGCGTTAGTTTCGTATCGTCGTGCTCTACGTTACAGCGTTACTGTTTTTAATGTAACTCAATTATAATTTTTTGTTAATCTAAATGTTAATTTAATTAATGTTTAATCAATAGCTTGTAATTAATTTAAAGCAAGATAGAGTTTAATTCCTTTTCGCACTGTTTAAATTATGTTTAATTCATGTTGACACGGTCTATATGCTAGTGGTAATATTTATTCGATTACAAGCTTTTTTGTATATTATTAAATAGTAAATTGATTAAATATATTTGCAACTAGTTCAATAGCTAAATCTAAATAGGTGTTTATACTCCGGTCTTTTATATGCAAATATTAATATGATTAATTACTAATGTTAATATACTCCTAAATTGTATTTTGATTAGCTTATGTATCATATATTTCGATTAAATGCTCTCACATGTCTATTTTCTTTTGCAAATATAAATTTTAACTTGTTTAATACATTTTGTGATAATACTTATACTTAAAGTATGACTAGATTACCTCGACTTTTAAAATGACAATGTGATTAATGGATGATGTTAATATGCTATCAAATTATAATTTTGCCTAGTCTAGATATGCATGTTAATTTCGAGTTAGATGCCCTCACATGATTGTTTCTTTTGTTAAATAAAGTTTAACTCGCTTATAATAAATTCTACGATAATATTTATAAGATAAAATATGATTACTTGTTAATTTAAAGATACTCTTAGTATACCTTCTAGTTTAAACATATTACATATATGGTAAACTTGTTTAGATGCTTATATATATACTTTTCTTTTGCAAACATAAAGTTTAACTTGATTAAAATTATGATGTATTGTTTATAGATAAAACAAGAGTAGTTTCAACCGAGCCTTTAAATTAAAGTATGTTATAACTTATCCGATATTAGCCCCTTTAACATAGTTCTAATGTGTTAAAGTTAATCAAGCATGCCTGTTTTCTGTCATAACATGGTAAATCTTTCGATAGTTGTTACTTTGTAGTTTTGTAATCGCCGTTTCTTGCGTTCTCTTAACCGTATTACCGTTCTATCTTTTGTATGTTGTTTTATCTTTTGTTTGGTGTATTGTTCTTAGTTGTCTCTTTTGTTTGCTTGTATGTTGTCTATGTGTGGTGTTTGCTAAGAGTAGAACAAGAACCGTTTGAGAATGATGAAGATCATAATATGTCTACCAGAAGTCAAGTATGTGAGAGTTGCGTAAGTGAAAGGCAAGTATAACATAGGATTATCCTTGTTGTCCTATTCATGAATAAAGTATAACGCATATGCATGATTCCTTGTTCACCATAGATTCATCCTAGTATTTGTTATCCTGGATACCTTGTTGCCTATGATTTGTGCCACCACATATGATTAGTATTGCTAGTGCTCATATCGGATGTACATGATCTTAATGTGTTAATGACTGTATGCAACAATGATAAAACTTGCTTTTTAGTAACATTGGATTATAGGAGCTTATCTGTAGGGCAAAAGCTGGGATATACAGTACAACCATGAGGGCTATATGGCTCTGGCTTTAGCTCAGTATGGGGACCTTTTCTAGCTCATTCAGTGGTTACCTTTATGGCGCGAAAGGGGCATGGCGAGACGGGTATAGTGTGGCTCCTAATCTATGAGTATAGCCGCGATGGAGTGTGCCATAGCCAGGTTGGCTCTATATCCCCTGTCATGAACCTTGCGGCCCTAACTTGTTAGACAAACCCTTGAAAGGCTTCATAGTGAACCCAGCCGGCCTACCTTGGATGTGGGTTAAGAGACTAGCTACCTCGGGAGAAAGGGTAAATCACGACTCGTGGGTAAAGTTGTAAACCACTGCGCAAAGTTAAAAACTACCATGATAGCCGTGCTCACGGACACGAGCGGCTCGAAAAACTCACAGAATTATTGGGTTCTTATTTCTATGTTGTTTATGCAAGTATTATTCATTTATTGTATCATTGTCATTACTTTATGATCATGGATATTTGAGCTTAAGCGTTACCTTGGCAATTGTTGATATTTAATATGAACTTGATCTACTTAAAATGCTTACCGCTATGAACCATGCATAACCTTTTGAGCCTCACGAACCCCATGTTATCTTGTTGAGTACGACATGTACTTACGCTTGTTTTACTTTTCAATATTTGGATAAAAATCCCGGATGGGTAACAGAAGATGGATCTAGTGAGTTTGCAAAGGAGTGCTAGGCGTATGCAACCCCCAGTCAACAAGTCCCTGTAAAGTTGAAGTTGAAGCCTGAAGAAAGTTTAGTAATAGTTCCGCTTTACTCTGATGTAAGTGCTAATATAAATATGTTTTCGCTATATAATATTGTTTCTGATATTTTTCTATTCTGTTGTTGTATGTGTGGACTTCTAGGGCACACATATGATGATCCTAGTTTTGTTCTTAAAACCGGGTGTGACAGCCTCCCCCGGAGAGTTCCAGACCGGCTATACACCTACTCGGGGGACTACATTTGGAGATGCGACATGGGACCTCACTGCTTCATATAGAGAGCTCACTAGAGAGGATTCTCCTATGGTAGCAGCTCCAGAGACACAGCCAGCAGAGGTTCCTCCTCCAGCGATGGACACCCACCTTTCTTCTGTAGCCACATCGAAGATCACACCAGACTGCTCAGCTCAGACAGTCACCACCCCTCCTCTTGCTGCCGCTCAGACAGATGCTACATCAGTTGCAGCAGAGGCCATGGAGTCAGACATTCCAGTTCAGTCAGCAGGTGAGCCAGCAGAGGTTGAGGTAGCTGTTACACTTGCAGAGCTTGCAGTCACCCCTTCTCCTCCGCCTCGTGTGTACTCTCGTCAGATCGCAGTGCCCGCATCTCTCGAGGCAGGACCATCTGAGGCTCCAGCTCAGGATGCTACACCTTCCGAGCCTCAGGGGGAGTTAGAGGAGTCAGCTCAGCCTACCCAGACTGCTACAAAGATAGCTTCAGCTTTAGAGGGTCAGGCAGCTGAGGACAGCGATGACAGCCAAACTACTCTCAGTTCGACCTCCATCCTCGCACCATGGATGCTTCACTTCTAGATGCTCTAGCAGATCCGTAGTTTTTGGTGCTTGGCGTCAAAGGGGGAGAGAGAGTCGAGTATTAGAGATAGGGGGAGGGTTTTGGTTCTTTGATGTGCTTATTTTCCCCGTACGCATGCATCATGTTTATGCTTTCTTGCACTTATGTTTATGTGTGATGGATGATGCTTGTGAGATATTTGTGGTTGTGTGTGACAAACTCTTATGCTTTTGCTAATATATCTTGTGAGTTGTCACTTATTTCATGGTATGTCTCTATGATCTAATGGTAATTGAGCTTCCGCGCCATACTCCGATTCATACTTGAGATTATCATGAGGTACTCCAATTCTATTTCATATTTTTGAGTACCATTTGTGTGGCTTGGCTTGGATGAGCAAGTATTGTTCACTCTTATTCACTAACCCTTGCTCAACCTATCTGTCGGTGTTTAGAAACTACCAACAAGTAAATTTGTACGCGTGTCGGGTTCCGAATGGTGAGACAAAGAGACAAGAGGATTATAGTGGTTCGGGCAAGAAATCCCTACGTCCAGTGTGTAGCTGCTCGTGTTCCTTATCTCTGCTTTGAGGGGGTTACAAGCTTAGTCGAGAGAGAGGGTATGAGCCCCAAGTCTCTGAGTGCGTTGGTGTATGAATGTGTTCTAGCTCTATGCTTGTTGTTCTTCGATTGTTTAGTTGTCTGATTGTTTGTTGCTTGCCCCGGTGTCATCCCCCTTGCTGTCCTTTTATAGTCGCAAGGAGCCCAGGGGAGTTCCAAACGTGCACCGAGAAGTATCTACATAGGATGCCGAGCCTTATCCCTTCCTTCCTCAGGAAGGATGTTGGACATTTATAATATTATATTCCTATTGTCTTCGTACTTGGTCAGAGAAGGGGTGTCATGTCGACCCTTTGTTACACTACCAGAGAGTTCGGCGGGGGGGGGGGGTCCGGTCAAACTCGTAGCATGGTAGAGGCATGGAGTTCATTGTACTGTTGGCAAGTACAAGGCTATACCTTCTTATAGTTATTTTTGTATATGGCAGATTCCTTCGCGTTTGGCCAATGGACTCCATTATTCAGAGGGTCCCACTGTACCCGTTGTACTCTCGTTCGATGATCTCCTGTAGGGGCCGGGGATGTGTGAGGCTGCCTTCGCCTTGAGAGGCATGATTCCATCCTATTCAGGTGCCTTGCTTCGTCCCATCCCGATTGGGGAACTTGACATGTCTTTGTTCAGGCAGGAGCCAGGGTGTTATCATGAGCCCCTGATTATACGGGGTGTACGATTCTACGTGGTTCTGTACCTCCGTTCTTATCTTCTAGAGAGCGCGATGTCGGCAGCTAAGGACTAGCGACCTTATCCCTTCGTATTGGGGTAAAGAGGTCTTTCCTCTACTGCTGACGCGTCTCCTGGAACCAACGGCCTTGCTGCGAAGGCACGGAATGGTTTAAGCCAGGGAATGCCGACGTGGAGGGAGATACAGACACGTCTTCCCTCAGGACGTCGGGCGAGGCGGAGTCGAGCCCGCCCAAGGTACGTCTGCCCAGGCCACGTCTGCCTTCGTGGGCTGACTAGGAGGCGACCCTACGCATTTCGTCCTACGGGCCATGATGGTTTGCCTCAGATGGGCTTCTCATTCCCCCTCAAATGGTTGTTGATTATTTTTGAAAATGTACCATTAAATTAGGTACCCGACAGTAGCCCCCGAGCCTTAGGAAGGGTTTTTTATTACCTTGCTGAGGCTTTGCATGCTTTGATGGGTCATTTGTTTTATCCTCCGCCAAGAGGGTGTAGCCCCCGAGCCTTGGTGAGAGCATAGTTCTTGCGCAGGCTTTTGGTTCGTCGTGTTGATCTCAACGCTCCGGTCGCGGACATTAGGTACGTTTTGATTGCGTAGAATCGCAATCTTCTGATGGCGTGTGTTTCTCATGTTGGATCGGATTTGATTTTTGTACTGATAGTCTACTGCCGCTGCTTGTACTGTTTGGTCATGATGTTGTTTACCACTTGCCACCGAGCCTTAAAACTTGTTCGCCTCTTGCTCGTCGCCACGTATCGTACGCTCCTGTTGTTGCTGCGTCGGCTCGTCCGTCGTGATTAGACACAGCGAGATGACTATCGCGCTTCTCCACGCGCCCATTAACGAGCTCTTTGCGTACGGTGATTTTCTGCAGCACAGAAGCCCTCGGGCGTGTGTCGATGCCTTTTGGTCGGGCCACACAGATCAGTTTTCGATTGATCTATGGCCAGAGTTGTGGTAGTGCACTGTCCACGACTGAAGCATAGCCATGATAGGCCTAATGGTTAGGACGACTCGCGCCGCGCCCTAGCTTTGCTGTGTTTGTCGGTGATCTGCGTGTCACGCTCCTGGCGATGCATCGACTGATTCGCCGTGACAAGACTTGACACAACCTCTCTTTGCACTTCTCTGATTGCCCTTATGAGTTGAAAAGTGGAATGGTGGGCCCTGCCTAAGCGCGGAGTGGCCCTGGCTTTGCTGACTTCGCTCCTTTGCCTATTTAAGGTGGTGCGTCAGGCGGGTTGGTTTGTTCCATATTGCTCCTTCATTTTCACCCTCTGTTTGCATCCTTCTCCATTTGAGTCGCTGCTTGTTGGCTTATGGATCGCGGCAAGCGTCCCATGGAGGGTGGCGTGTCTGACCCTCGGAGCCTTCGTCGTCGGATGTCCAAGGCGGGATGGTACCTCTGTCACACCATCCCTAATTTCTTGTCATTACTCTCGTATTTATTGATCCTTTTTCTTTGATCAGGAGGCCTTACACGGCTTACGATGCCTCACTTCCCCGTGGCTTTGAGGTGTGGGCGGCGCCCTCTGACATGCTTATGTCGCCTCGCCCGACGCCTCCAGCTGGCCCAGGGGGTGTTTCTCGTCCGGTCGGAGCTCCGGCCCCTTCAGGGCCTGCGCCGGAGCCTCCCGCGTGCAGGTTTAGGAGCCTGCTAGAGGAGCTGCTTAGTCGTCCAATGCAGAATCTTCGTCATATTTGGGATATAGAGCTGGTTTACCAGATGCTGGAAGATTTCTGCCAGAGCCAGTTAGGGTATGTTCAGGCGGGTTACTGTCTTCACGATCAGCTGGCCGAGGCTGACAGGCGTGTCATGGGTAAGCTCGGTCTCCTTTCTCCTGCGTACATTTTGTCATGACATGCTCACGACGCAACGCATCGTTTCCCTTTCATAGTGCTGGAGGAGGAGTTGTGGGCGCTCCGTTCTACAGCGAACGACGTCGCCGGCTTTCTTCGTGCGCATGGGGGTACCGCGGTTGAGCGTCTCTAGGCCATTCCCGCAAGCATCCGCCATGTTGTCGCGCGTGCCATCTTCCGTGGTGCTGGAGTCGCGTTCGCCATGGCTGAGGTCCACTCTGGGACGAACATGGTGGATGTCGCCGGGTTCCCGCACGGGCGTAGCGTCGACCAGTATGTACATCTCATCGAGCTTCTTTCTGATGCTGCCGAGGCCATTGTTGACGTTGTGCCCGTGGAGGATTTCCTTGCGGAGGTCCAGTAGCTTGTTAGTCGGTTATGTTGTGTCGGTTGCGGTGCTTTACCTTGCCTGTATGGACCGGGCCTGATGAGCCCCTCTCTTAAGCTTTTGTAATCGTCATCTTTAACTATCATTTCCGCTTTTCTAGGCCTTTGCTAGTTTGCCTATCGTGTTTGTTGGACCATGCGTTTGGGGGCTGTCATCGTGCGGCTCCCGTGTTCTTCCTCGCACCCTCATGGTCTAGGATGTGGAAGTGAGCGACCTCGTATCTTACCTCAGTGGCCGAGATCGAGGGCTCGGCGAGTTACAAACGGGTAGTCTAGGTGAGACCCCGGGTCCTCATCCGTGGAGGCACCCACCGGCGGAAGTCCATCGTGGACCGATACGTATAGTACCCGAATCCGTTTGCTGGGATCCGAGGGCTTGTTGCCACCCCTCGTGGGGTTTACCACATATTTTGTTATCTGTCAAAGCCTAAACACGTTTGCCAAGCGCGTTCGATGTGAAAACGTCTACGTTCCGGCCGCTAGGGCCCGCTTGGCAACGTCCCTCACTCTTCGTTTTTGGCCGGGGAGGCTGTCGAACCCGTAATGTTTTGGGCCAGCCAATATCCCTCGGCCTGTTTACCTCATTTGTTACATGAGTATGATGGGTGAAAGACGGTCTTTTGACCGTTACCCCGTTGTTGTCCCTGCATTTTGCACAGTGGGGATAAAGAGAATTGAACGTTCTTTAGATGGACTCACTTATCGTGTGTTCTCACCTCTTTTGTTGGTTGTGGCAGGCCGGTTATCATGCCTATGATACCTGCCTGTTCTCAGCACCGTTGGCAGTCTGTGGGCCCTTGTGGTAGTCAGTTGCTTGTTGAATGGTCCACATGTCACCTGTCGGTTCGCTGCCACTGTTCGCGCCTGGAAAATGAAGAGTCGCGTCTCTGTGGTTTCGAGGACTTGTATTTTTTATGTTTTTTATGACCCAAGGGGCACGTGTGTGGAAGATGGAGGGCAGCGGCTCGGCTCTATATATATAGGCTGGGAGGCCTGGGGCAATAACTCTCCGCCACTCTCCTTAGTCTTCTTCTTCCTTTGGCAACTAGTACTAAGAGAAGAGAGAAGAGGGTTTTCGTTGTCGTCGAGGAGGCGCGTCAATCTTGCTCGTGGGATGGACACTGGATGCGCTCGCCTTGCCATGGCCTCTTGCGCTCTGCTGATGCTGCCGGAGGAGCTTCTCTTCCAGATCCTTCTCCGCGCCATCGATCATGGAGGTGATCTTCTTGAATATATGTGCCTTCGCCAGGTCTGTGGCTTTTTCTGGAGGATGTGCCATGATGGCGCACTGGTTCGGTTCTTGTCCCTCCGAGATATACAGCATTACTCTTGAGCAGCGCTTCTTCGAAGCCGGCCATTGGGAGGCCTTGTGCTTTCGTGGCGTGGAGATGCTGATGTGGTGGGGGAAGGACCCCTCTAGCTAGGAGTTCACTGACCGAGCGATCCGAGCTGGGTATGCCGGAGCGATGTACTTCCGGGCCATGCTGCTGTACTTTGCAGATCCGTCGAACCTTGAGGCTCTCGCTCTTCTTGGCCAAGTCGCTAGTGGCACGCTCCCAAATGGCAGGTGGGGCAGCTGCGGTCTACCCTCGCTCTGTTTTGACTTCCGCAGGGATCTTCACGTCATTGCAAATCGGAGGGGGATTCATTGCCCATGGGACGTGCCGGCGTTAGCGGTCGATGACTCCCTTGCCTACGTTTGGGAGCTGTGCAGGCGCTTTGGGCCGGCCAGCGAGGGTATGGCCGGAGTCGTCATGTACTGTAGCTCGACGTGTCGCCTTAGCCATGAGTTCGATCTCTGGTCTAGGGAACTTTCTGATGTGGCTACCTATTGTTTTAGTAGGATGAAGCTGTAATGTTGGGCAACTCATGTAGGCTCTAGCCCTTTTGCTTTTGGAATGGTTGTAATAAACTTGGGTTGTGTATATTTGTTCAGATTTTTCTTTTATTTTGCATCTATCTGGTAGCCCCTGGGTGAGGGGTTTCTTTGTATGCCGCTCATAAAAGAGGCGCTCTTACCCAGGACTTTTGCGATGCATAGAAGGGAACAAATTTCGACTGGAATGCTGTAATGAGGGATTTTTTAGGGGTAGAAACAATGTAGCTGTTGTATGTTCCAGGCGTTGGTGAAGACCTTGTCGGCGAAAGTTTTGAGTCGATAAGCTACTGGTATTATTACTACGTGGATAATGTAGAGTCCTTCCCAGGGCAATGTGAGCTTGGGCCGCTCCTTGTTGCTCTGGATTTTTTGGAGTACTAGATCCCCTAGCTGAAAATCCCTTGGTCGGACACGTCGATCATGGTACCGGCTTAGCGCCTATTGGTACTTGGCTGAGTGTAGGAGGGCGGCATCCCTGGCCTCGTTGACCTGGTCGATGGCGTCTTCCAGGAAGGTTTCTTCCTTCTTAGGGTCATAAGCCTCCACCCTAGGGGACCCGTACTCGAGGTCGGTGGGTAGGACGGCCTCCGAGCCGTAGACCAAGAAGAATGGCGAAAAGCCGGTGGCCCTGCTTCGTGTCGTTCTGAGACTCTACAGGACGGCAGGGCGCTCTTGGAGCCACTTTTTACCATATTTATTCAGCCAATCAAAAATTCTCGCCTTGATCCCCTATAGGATGAGCCTGTTGGCCCGTTTCACCTGCCCGTTAGATTCCAGGCGCGCGACGGAGGCCCAATCAACCCGTATGTGGTGCTCGTCGCTCCATTCTAGGAACTCCCCTATCGTGAAGTTGGTTCCGTTATCGGTGATAATGGAATTAGGCACTCCAAAGTGATGGATGATGTTGGTGAAGAAACTAACGGTTTCCTCGGCCCTAGTGTTAGTGATGGGGCGCAACTCAATCCATTTAGTGAACTTGTCTATGGCGACCAGTAGGTGGGTGTAGCCCCAGGCGCCTTATCGAACTTGCCGACCATGTCGAGCCCCAAGACCGTGAATGGCCACATGAGAGGGATGGTTTGGAGTGCCTGGGCAGGCATGTGAATATGTCTGGCGAAGAACTGGCAACCCTCGCAAGCACGAACCAAGGTCTACGCGTCGGCTACGGCCGTCGGCCAGTAGAAACCTTGCCGGAACGCGTTCCCTACGAGGGTTTTGGCTCCTGCGTGATGTCCGCATACCCCCTGGTGGATGTCTTGCAACAACTTTTTCCCTGCTCGGTTGGGATGCAACGTTGCAGAACTCCGGTGGCACTTCGCCTGTAAAGTTCGCTGTCGACAAGGACGAATGTCTTGGCTCGTTTGTCAAGCCATTTAGCTTCCACCTGGTCTGTGGGGAACTCACCTTTGGTCAGGCGATCTACGTATGGTTGTCTCCAATCCTTCTCTTCCAACGTCAAACCCTCCTGCTCTATGTTCATTTCTTCAACAGTTTCATCATCACCTGCAGTCGAGGCCTCGGGGGCTCTCGAGGTCGCTGGAGAGCTGGCGATGGAGGATTCTGTTTCTCCAGTGTTAATAGATGGCTTTGACTGATCACTTGCAAACACTCCAGGAGGCACGGGCTCCCGACCTGAGGCCGCCCTGGCCAGGGAGTCGGCCTCTTCATTCTGTCGTCGCGGCATGTGATTGAGCTCGAGGCCATCAAACATGGACTCAAGTTTTCGTACCTCCTGGCAATACGCAGCCATACGCGAGTCAACGCAGTTGGATTGCTTCATGACCTGGTTGACGACTAGCTGGGAGTTGCCGCGAGCGTCAAGCCGCCTTATCCCCAGGTCGATCGCGATCCGTAGTACGCTAAGCAAGGCTTCGTACTCCGCCTCGTTGTTGGACGCCGAGAACAGTAGACGTACCATGTACCTCATTGTCACCTCGCAGGGTGACGTCAAGACAATCCCAGCCCCTACACCGGTTTTCATGAGGGAGCCATCAAAGTACAAAGTCCAATACTCCTACTCGACAGCCAGAGCAGGGAGGGTTGCTTCCATCCACTCCGCGATGAAGTCAGACAGGACTTGTGACTTGTTGGCGCTCCGCGGGGCATAGGTGATGTATTTATCCATCAGCTCCAGCGCCCATTTAGCGATACGATGGGCGGCATCTTTGTTCAGGATGACCTCTCCCAATGGCGCATTGCTTACAACTATGATTTCGTGTGATCCAAGGTAATACAATATCTTTCTTTTAGTCAGGACCCGCGTTCACTAGTTTTTGAAGATGGGAATATCGGGTCTTTGAGTCGCTCAGCACTTCGCTAACAAAATACACGGGTCTCTGTACTTTGAGTGCGTGCCCTTCTTCCTCTCTTTCCACGACCAGGACCGTGCTCACCACCTGCCTCGTGGCGGAGATGTATAACAGGAGTTTTTCCTCTGTGTCGAGCGAGACCAGGATAGGCGCATTTGACAGCAGCTGCTTGATATGGTTGAGGGTTGCCTGGGCCTCGGGTGTCCATGCGAATCGCTCGGATTTCTTCAAGAGTTTGTAAAGAGGCAGGCTCCTTTCGCCGAGGCGCGAGATGAACCGGCTGAGCGACGTGAGACAACCCGTGACCCTTTGTACCCCCTTTACGTTATGGATCGGCCCCATTTTTTCAATAGCGGTGATCTTTTCATGGTTAGCCTCAATCCCCCTTTTAGAGACAACGAAGCCTAGGAGCATGCCTTTTGGGACTCCGAAGACGCACTTCTCGGGGTTAAGCTTGATGCTGTTCTTTTTTAGCTTTGCGAATGTGAGGGCGGGGTCAGCCACAAGTTCGCTAGCGTGTTTGGACTTGACGACGATGTCATCCACGTCAACCTCAACGGTTTTACTCACAAGTTCGTTGAAGCACCGGATCATGGTCCACTGAAAAGTTGCCCTAGCGTTCCGGAGCCCGAAAGGCATGGTGACGTAGCAAAACGATCCGAACGGGGTGATGAACGACGTCGCAAGCTGGCCCGACTCGTTCATTTTGATTTGATGGTACCCGGAGTACGCGTCAAGAAAACAAAGGAGTTCACACCCTGATGTCGCATCAACTATTTGATTGATACGGGGCAGCAGATATGGGTCCTTTGGACAGACCTTGTTGAGACTCGTGTAGTCGACACACATTCTCCATTTCCTATTCTTCTTCCGTACCAGTACAGGATTGGCAAGCCACTCGGGGTGGTGCACTTCTTTGATGAAACCCGCGACGAGGAGCTTTTTGATCTCCTCCCCGATCGCGACGCGTTTTTCTTCATCGAAGCGGCACAGTCGTTGTTTAACCGGTCTGGACCCCGGCTTGACATGTAGGAAGTGCTCGGCGACATCCCTAGGTATGCCTGGCATATCCGAGGGCCTCCACGCGAAGGTAGTCGACGATCTCGCCTTCCTATTTGGGAGAGAGGGAGGAGCTGATGTGGACGGCCCTCTCTTCCCCTTCCCGGGTGTTGAGAACGACCGCTTTCGTGGCCTCCATGGACTCGAACGAGCCAATCTTCTTGGTGTTCGGGGTTTCTGCCAATTCAGCTGTGAGTTGTTTTGAGGCCACGAGCGCCGATGCGTACGTGCAACACTCGACGTCGCACTCGTACGCGCGTCGGGGCACTGCGCCTACCATGATGACGCCCTTCGGATCTGGCATCTTCAGCTTTAAGTAGGTATAGATTGGGACTGCCATGAACTTCGCGTAGCATGGTCGTCCGAGTATGGCGTGGTAAGTCCCCTTGAATCCGACGACCTCAAACGTCAGTATTTCCTTACAGAAATTGTCCGGGCCACTGAAGGTGACGGGCAGGTCGATCTAGCCGATGGGGTCTGCCTTCTTGCCTGGGATCACCCCAAAAAACGGAGCCCCCGAGGGGCGCAGACGTGACCATGGTATTCTCATCACGTCGAGGGTCTCAGCATAAAGGATATTGAGCCCACTCCCGTCGTCCATTAGGACTTTGGTGAGGTGCTTCGTGCCAACGATGGGATTGACAACTAACGGATATCGGCCAGGATACGGTACATATTTGGGATGATCGTTATGATTGAAAGTAATAGGAGACTCCGACCATTTGAGGAAGGTGGGAACAGCGGGGGTGGTTGTGTGTACCACTCGATGGGCGACCTTTTGCTGACGCTTGGAGCTGCACGACGCCGGGCCACCGAAGATCATCAGCGTCTCATCCGCCGGGACGTAGCCGTTGTCCTTTCCTCCGCCGTCTTATCCCTCGTCCTATTTCTTCCTTGCCCATATCTTCTTCTTCGCACCGCCACCGAGGAACTTTTTCATAAGGTTGCAGTCCTTGAGGAGGTGTTTGACAGGGGTCGCATGGTTCGGGCAGGGCTGTTCCAGCATTTTTTCGAAGTGGTCGTTAGCCGACCCGTCCTGCTGCCCCTCAGCTTTCTCCGCCGCCGCGACGAGTGACAGGTCGTACCGTGGCCGGTTGCGTGCCTTCTTGTGAGGACGAGTCAAGGGTCCTTCGGCTTCCACCTCATCACTCCTGCTCCGGCTAGTTGCGCCCTGGAACACGGCGCTGACGGCCTCCTCGCCTGAGGCGTGGTTTGTGGCGATGACGAGCAGTTCCTTGGTTGTCTTGGGCTTCTTGTGCCCTAGTTTATGGACTAGGGACTCACAAGTCATCCCTGACAGGAACGCGGTAACCACGTCGCCGTCGGCTATGTCCGGGAGCTCGTTGTACTGCTGAGAAAAGCGACGAATGTAATCTCGGAGGGTCTCGCCTGGCTTTTGCTTACAGTTCTTGAGGTCCCAAGAGTTGCCAGGACGGATGTAGGTCCCCTGAAAGTTCCCGACGAAGGACTCCTTTAGGTCCAACCAGTTTCGGATCTTTCCTTTAGGGAGATGCTCAAGCCACACTCCCGCTGTATCGGAGAGGTAGAGCGGCAAGTGATGGATTATGAAATCCTCATTGTTTGCTCCGCCTACCTCGCAGGCGAACCGATAGTCCTCCAGCCAGAGGCCAGGGTTTGTGAGCCCCGTGTACTTCTGGATGTAGGTTGGCGGTCGGAACCACGATGGGACCCGCACAACGTGTATGCGCAAAGAGAAACAGCGTGGTCCGGTGGGCTCCGGGCTGGAGTCCCGGTCCTCATCAGGGTCATGTCATCCGCCACTTCGTGGGTGTCGCCCACGTCGTCTGCTACCACTGTCGCTGTCATTTTGCCCATGGTCGTCGCCTCCAAAACACGTGCTGCGGCTGGGACGTCGCCTGTCCGGCTCCTGGTCCCTTGCGGGTGTTGGCCTTGGACTCTAGCGAACGGAGTTCTCGGGTAGCGGTGTGTTTGGAGCACTGGAGAGAGCCCCTGCTCTCTATCGTGCTGAGCTCTCCGCCTGCTGGGCCGCCGCGCGGTCGAGAAGGAGGCGTAGCTCCCCTCTAAGCTTCTTTTCCTCGGGCGTTGCGGGCTCCGGGAACTGTCTCATAAGCATGGTGGCGCCCGCTATGTTCTGCTGTGCCCTTGGGAAAGTTGGTGGAGAGGTGTCATCCTCGACTATGCGACGTTGTACGTCCCGAGCTCGAGCTCGGGGATCGATCTTCGGCCTCGGGTGCAGTTGCTTCTCGAGGAGGGCGCGCTCATCGTCAATCTGGCGGCGAGCGTCGTCGAGCTTGTTTTGCCGGGCCTGTATGGCGTCGAGGTTGACGTGCGGCGGCGTGAGGACCTATCGGTTCTCAGGGAGGATTTCATTGCCATCCTCGTCGAGGTCGCGTACGGTTCCCTTGGGGGTGGCTTCCCTCCCGTCGCACATGAAACATTCCTGTGAGGGAGCCTCGCTGACCTCGGGAGTGGCACGCTCAGTCCCCGTGCTGTCAGTGCCGGAGAGAGCCAAGTCTTCCTCGGTCAGGAGGTCGTAAAATGAGTCGATGGTTCCCACGAACTCGTCGTCGATGGTGTCGGTCATCTTTAGAGCAATGAGTCGTTCGAGGATGGAAGCGACGCTGACAAGGCCGAATGGGTACTTTACGGAGACACCTTCTTATATCGGCGCAGCTCCCTCGATCTGGATGGCAGCGTTGATGTAAGAGAGCACCCGTCTCTGTACCCGGTTTGGGGACGGCCGCGGCGCCCGACGTCCCTCAGCGTGCTGACGTGATCTACGCCGGCGGAGGAGTGGGCTGTCGCTGCCCTCAGAGGACCGTTCGTCCGAGGAGTAGTACGTCATCCGCCCTGAGATGGGCTCTTTCCCCGCGCTGAAGCTGGGGGGAAGGTGGAAGGTTGCCCACACATCCCTCGGCGTCCTGGTGGACCCCTTCTGCCGAGGCGACGACCCCGAGGCAGTGGTCGCTTGGCAGTGCTTCGTCGCTGTCGGAGCTGAGATCCGAGTCCAGGAGGTAGTTGTACTGGGAGCGCACAAATCATAACACGACATGTTTGGCCACGTGATTGGTTTCATAGCCATCGTCGTCAGAGTCCCCCATGCCGCGCATGAACGCCTCGAGCGGGTGGAGCCCTCTGTTGTCGTCCCGGTGAGTTTCTTCCCCAAATCCGGTGGGGTTGGCTCCAGGGACCCATGGCCCTAGGGCCTCAACCGGTGCGTCCCTGCGGGGAGTAGGGTGGCCCTCGTTCGACCGTGCCAGGGTGTCAACGACCTGGTTCGGTGAAGGCAACACACGGGTGACGGTTCCATCCGCGGAGCAAGCGAACTTTAGGCTCCCAAAGCGGATGACGGAGAGCCTAGGGTTGTCAGAGTTGGAGGTGGCCATTCGGAACCACTAAAACGTCGCGACACATGATGCCCCCTACCTGGCGCACCAACTATCGGTGTTTAGAAACTACCAACAAGTAAATTTGTACGCGTGTCGGATTCCGAATGGTGAGACAAAGAGACAAAAGGATTATACTGGTTCAGGCAAGAAATTCCTACGTCTAGTGTGTAGATGCTCATGTTCCTTATCTCTACTTGGAGGGGGTTACAAGCTTAGTCGAGAGGGGGGGTATGAGCCCCAAGTCTCTGAGTGCGTTGTTGTATGAATGTGTTCTAGCTCTATGCTTGTTGTTCTTCGATTGTTTGGTTGTCTGATTGTTTGTTGCTTGCCCCGGTGTCATCCCCCCTGCTCTCCTTTTATAGTCGCAAGGAGCCTAGGGGAGTTACAAACGTGCGCCGAGAAGTATCTACATAGGATGCCGAGCCTTATCCCTTCCTTCCTCAGGAAGGATGTTGGACATTTATAATACTATATTCCTATTGTCTTCGTACTTGGTCGGAGAAGGGGTGTCGTGCCGGCCCTTTGTTACACCGCCGGAGAGTTCGGCGGGGGGGGGGGGGGGGGGGGGGGGGTCCGGTCGAACTCGTAGCATGGTAGAGGCATGGAGTTCGTTGTACCGTTGGCAAGTACAAGGCTGTACCTTCTTATAGTTCTTTTTGTATACGGAAGATTCCTTCGCGTTTGGCCAATGGACTCCGTTATTCAGAGGGTCCCAGTGTACTCGTTGTACTCTCGTTCGATGAGCTCCTGTAGGGGCCGGGGATGTGTGAAGCTGCCTCCGCCTTGAGAGGCATGATTCCGTCCTATCTAGGTGCCTTGCTTCGTCCCATCCCAATTGGGGGACTTGACATGTCTTCGTTCGGGCAGGAGCCAGGGTGTTATCATGAGCCCCGGATTATACGGGGTGTACGATTCTACGTGGTTCTGTACCTCCGTTCTTATCTTATAAAGAGCGCAACGTCGGCAGCTAAGGACTAGCGACCTTATCCCTTTGTATATGGGTAAAGATGTCTTTCCTCTACTGCTGACGCGTCTCCTGGAACCAACGGCCTTGCCGGGAAGGCACGGATTGGTTTAAGCCAGGGAATGCCGACGTGGAGGGAGATACGGACACGTCTTCCCTCAGGACGTCGGGCGAGGCGGAGTCGAGCCCGCCCAAGGTACGTCTGCCCAGGGCACGTCTGCCTGGGGCACGTCTGCCTTCGTGGGCACATCTGCTTTTTGTCCTGCGGGCCGATGGGCCATGACGGTTTGCCTCAGATGGGCTTCTCGTTCCCCCTCAGATGGTTCTTGATTATTTTTGAAAATGTGCCGTTAAATTAGGTACCTGACACTATCCAAGTCACTTGAAATCCTAATCTTTCACTCTTATATCCATACTCGAGGATTTATTGTCGTCAATCAACAAAAAGAGGGTGATTGAAGAATCATGGCCCTATTGGTTTCGGTGATTAACGACAAGTAAGAGATTATTATGGCTAATGTGTGTTTTGCAGAGGCTATGCATAGCTTAGCCATAGTGATCAATATGAATGGGCATCAAAAGTTATCACTCGGCCCCCATGATGGATATCGTTTCAGATTTCAAAGATGACATGATGACGACCCTAGAGTGATAGGCTAAGTGTTATAAGGTGATGAAGGACACTTATAATTAGATAGGGCTTTATTTGATCTTTGATCGTACTATCAAGGAGGTCTAGACTAGTAGCTTGACTTAGGAGAGCTTCATGACTTACGTGTAGTGCACACTTGACTTCCTTGGCTCTAAGCAAGCCTATGGTGACCGTAAGATAGCCTAAAACAACTTCCATATTCATCGCGACGAAAACCAAAGTTGAGAGAGCCAGTTTCTGGGCTTCTGACGCTAAGGCCAGAGGCGCCGAACGCTGTCTAACGCGTCAGACGCTAGCGACGGACGCTGGGGCAGCGTCCGTCAAGCCAGCAGAGAGCTCCAGAAACGTCCATTTTACGACGGACACGTCTGTCGCATCGGCGTAGGACGCTAGCGAGCGTCCGGGAATATTTTCCCAGAAACCCGAGAGCAGACAGTTGGCGCCGAACGCTGAGGCGCAGCGTCCGTCGCCAAGCGAGTGTCCGTCGCTTGCTGACGTAAACAGGAACTAGCCGTTGGGTAGGACGTCGGAGCGTACGGAGCGTCCATCGCCAACTTAAAACAGACAGTTTTCTCAGCCCAAGGCAGTTTTTGAGAGGGGCTATTTATAGCCAACCCCTTGCCTTCCCACCTTGCCTTTGCTCATTTAAGTTGCTGGTTGCTTTGAGAAGGTGGAGAAGAGAGCAAGAGCCCTAGAGAGAGAGTGATTCGCGAATCCATCCATCCTTCTCTCCTCTAGTTCATCCAAGAGAGCAAGTATGCATCCACTCCAGTTGTGAGGCTTGATTGAGTCAAGTGAAAATCAAGGTTTGTTACTCTTGGTGATCGACATCACCTAGACGGTCCGGCGGTGCTTGGAGGAAGGTGATCGTCGGAAGGATTGTCGGCAGCCCTTCTTCATCGACTTGTGATCGGTTGTGGGCGGTTCACCAAGCCGGAGTGGCGAAGAACCAGCCCGTAAAGAGCACTCATCCCTTGCGCGGGATTGAGGGGGGGCAATACCTTGCGAGGTGCTTCAACGAGGACTAGGGGGAGTGTCGACTCCTCGATACCTTAGGAAAACATTGCCGTGTCAAGAATTCTCTTTCCCGAGCTCCTTTCATTTCCGCTTTTACTTTCCGTTGTATTCTTTGCTTTCCACTAGAATTGCGTAGGTTGTTTTCAATTCCATGAATTGCTACCACTTTTTAACTAGGACACACAACCGGTAGGTACTAGGGGATGATTGACATTTGATATATTTTTATATTTACTTAAGAAATTTAAAATAAGCCTAATTCATCTTCTTTTAAACATCTTGATAATTTCAGTAAGCAAATTAATAATACATAATAATACATACTATAACCAACACATGCAAGTTTGTTTTGAAATGGTTTTGAAGTCTGACTCTACCCGACAGATGACATGCGTCGCTCCACTTCGCTCTGCCCAGCAGGACGATGGGACGCGCGATCCCCCGGCCTCTTTCACACGCTCGCTCGCTCCTAAGCCCGCCCGGCGGTTACCACGCGTGCTAGCTCCCACGTCTGCCCGGTGGTTCCCACGCGCGCTCACTAGCAGGCTGCCCGCTCGCTCCCCAACCACTCAGCAAGGCAGCACGGCTGCGCGGGACACCCGGCCGCCGGGCGCCGTCCCGACCGCCCTAGCGAGCGAGCGCTGCCGCCGGACTACGTCGCCTCCGCTTCGACTGCACACGGCGCCCTGCCGCCGCGGCATGGAGCACGCCACCGCACTACCCACGCACGCTGGCTCCCACGTCCGCCCGGCGGTTCCCACGCGTGCTCGCTAGCAAGCAGTTAGGTGGCTCCCCAAGCCCAACCGCTCTAGATTTTCGCCCCAGATCTCCGGAGCGCGGAGCAATGGAAGGCACCGTGCTGTGCGCGGCCAACCACGCGCCTCACGCCCCTCGAGCGCACTGTGCTCATCTACCCCAACTGCCCCGCCGTCGTCGCCCCGGGCGGCCACGCCGCCGCGCCTGGCGGGAGACCGGGGACCGCTGCATCCGCCTCACCGCCGTGACATGGTGAGTCTCTCTCTAGAGTCTCTCTCCAGCTGTTGCTTCCTCTCCTCTATTCTCTTCTCCTTCCGTGCTACGGAGAGGTAGATTTATTCGGCCATTATTTATGTCACGTCGTCCAAGTATTCACTGTTACTGCTGTAGCGCTGTTCTTGGTTGAAAAAGGTTCCATTTTTATTGGATGCGATGCAAATAGATAGTGTTATTAGTACCCGATTTCATCAATTATTTGACCACCTGAATTTGATTGCGAATTGTGTTCTTTCACTGCTATCTGGTAGGTTCAGCAATCGAATCGAATTGGCAGATTCTGAATCTCTGCTGTCATTGCTGACATACGTGCAGGTTTATGGTGTTCACGCAGAACACCCCAGCCTTGCCCAAGCCAACTCAGATAAACTTATCTGACAAGTGGCACTCTGCCCAAGCCATGCAAGTAGCTACAAACTGAGGGCGCGTTTAGATCCAAAATTTTTGGCTTTTGGCTACTGTAGCACTTTCGTTGTTATTTGGTAAAAATTGTCCAATTATGGACTAATTAGGTTCGAAAGTTTCGTCTCACAATTTCTCGATCAACTGTGTAATTAGTTTTTTTTCGTCTACGTTTAGTACTCCATGCATGTGCCGTAAGATTCGATGTGACGGGGAATCTTGAAAACTTTTGGTTTTTGGGTTCCATCTAAACGGGGCCTGATTTATCTTATCTTCGAGGGAAACATACTTACATGATGGCAAAGTATTTTGCATTGGTTCTACTAAAAACAAATATATTAAAATTAAAACTGTGTGTTTTATTTGTGTTTACTCCGTAGCATATATACTATCTAGGGGTTATTATTGTCACTAATAATGTCGTTCGGTTGGCTTGCAGTGCTTTAAGATTCTGACAGTTCTTGAAACACAGGATGGAGTTTGCCTAACATGTTTGACTGAAAATGTACTCGTTCTAATTTGGCTTCAAACTTTCCACGTGCCTTGAGTGAATGATTTACTTTGGAGAATAAATATAATGATCTTCTGATGTCCAGTTTACCTAAATAAGTTTAATCAAGTTAGTGGAGGATGTTTAAGGTTATGTAAGAAAATGAATATAATTGAATTTCTTTTCTGTTAGATTTTTTGCCTTGTTTTGTCATGGCATATTTCTATCTCATCAAGTTGCTGCTGGTATGCATCCACCAATTTTGTTTCGTTTTTTCTGTCTCAGCAGCCCTAATATTTGCTGATTCAATTATTTATTATCACTATTCCTTTGACATCTTGCCACTGTATGATCAAGCACAGTAGCCTATTATGTGTGTTTAAGCTGCCTTGAGTGAATGTTCTTCGGTGGTTTCAGATAATATATGTGCAATGGGCAATGATCTTGGGCTTAACGCAATCCAGGCAGCATGGAATCTCAACGGAAAAATAGACTCAACCTCAGGTGAAAATCTAAAATAGTGTTGCTTTATCTAACATTTCAATTTCGGTTCTATTATGTTATTTCCCTTTCAGGTGCATCAAGCTAGAGAAAGCTTAGTCTATATCTCCTATTGATCTATCCTATATTTCTGTTTGCTTATTTCAAATGGACATATCTACATATACTGTGTATCAAGCACTTATATCAATGGGATTTCAGATGGACATATCTACAAGAATTTCCTTTTTATTTCCCATCTCCGCAATTTATGAAGTGACAACAAAGTGTAAATATTTTTTGCTCATTTTAAACTATTTTGTGCTTCTCTATAGGGTTGGGTTCAATTTCACAGCCTTATATCCATGGATGATCAAGTGCGATAAGTATTTATTCTGAAATTTACATTCATCAAATGGTTTGGAATTTCAAGCAGTTCTCTGAAAAGACAAATTCTGATTAACTTTGGTACTGATTTGTCTCAGATCTAGAAATGTGGTCTGATATATGCTCTTGGATATGGACTTGTCTCAATTCTAGAAATGTGGCCTGATATGATTAGCATAGGTTTCAGATTGAAATTGATGTTCATAATTAGCTCAGGTTTGTTGTAAAAACCTGTAGCAAACAATTTTTTTCGCGGCCGTGCTTTTAGCACGTATTTCATTAAGAGAGAGTAGAAAGTGCATTACAGAACAATAATTTAGCCTGTAGCAAACAATTCATCATTGATTGTGGCCATTTTGGTTGTCAAAAGTCAGAACAATGCTGGTCAGTTTAACATACTATGTTTTTTATTTATTTTTTCAGGAAATGCTGTGTGCTGCTATCTATCTACGAGGGTACTTGCTGAATTGGTCACTCTACAGTACCCGGATCCATGTATTCCTTCTGTTTTATGAGTTCCTGAAGTGATTTTGAACATGAACTCATTGGTGCGCAAGACAATCACATCCTGTTATGGATTTTGAACTTTTGCCCCATATTTGATGGCTTTTGTTCATCAACTAGGATTAGCATTGGTTATGTTCATTATGTTCAAACAAGGATAGCATATACAGGTTGGCACCTTGATAAGACACATATATTGTTACCTCCAATGGATAGGTGAGCTTTGGTGACTTGTTTCCTAATATCTATGGCTTGTATTTCAGTTTCTTATGAGATTTATTTAGGCTTTGGCCAAGCAACAAGAAAGTTAACTCTTCATTGATAAGAAGAAAAAAAATATAGGACTGTGTCCCTATAGGTAGGTCATAATTTGGCAATACCTGGCAAACAAATGCGATTTTATGGTCCAGTACGTGGGTTTGTGAGTCTACGAGACGTCGTGCTTTTCTTGACTGTTTCACGAACTTTGATTTTTGATTAAATATCACTTTAATGTTGATATTTAATTTCATAATATTATTATATTATTGTACGATCCGTATAGTTAGTACAAGAGTTTGCCCCGTAGCAACGCACGGGCATGAACCTAGTACTACAATACAACTAAAACATACAGATGGTAATCGTCCACCCGGCGTGCGAAAACTTTCGCCCGCTCGCACGCCCCGCCCGGCTACTCGCAAAGATCCCGGCCCTCCCTCGTGGCGCTACTCCATGCGCCACGCACGCCCTGGCTGCCCGCGCGTGCTGTGCGGCCCCCGGCCCGCGTCCCGATGGCGCCCTCTCCCCTTGATCGCCGAAGCCACAACCTTGCCCCCTCTCCCAGCAGCGCAGGAACGTCTTCAGCAACCCTGGCCCTCTTGTTTCAAAAAAAGCCCTGGACCTCACCTCCACGCACGAGGATCCGCCAAGCAGCCGGCTGAGGTGTAGGTGGGTCATCTGCCGCTGACGAGTATCATCTTTGCCCCACGCACGCCCTCCTCGCATAGGAATGTCTCCGGTATCCCTGGTCCTCGCCTTCACGCACGAGGATCCGCCAGGCGCCCGGCTGAGGTGTAGGCGGGTTCATCTGCCGCCGATAAGGATCATCTTCGCCCCGCACAGGCCTCCTCTGCAGGCACGACTGTTGATGGTAATTTCACCATGCTTTTACATCTTCAAAACCGTCAACAAAATATCGTTTAGAGAACTAACAAGCAAGTGTAGAGTAACTTGTGTGCAAATAACATGGTTCCACATGTACATGTCATCATTTGTATGCAGGAATGTAAACCAGGCAAAATGGAGTGCTGGAGGCCCCATATGCAGGTCGGCCGACCTGCACATGGACCCAACAGACACAACGCCTACACCACTATACTCTACACCTGTCCAGGAGGTCCCACAAGAAAGGCAAGAGCCAATGGCCCCAAACACAGGTCAACCGACCTGGGTTTGGAGGCTTCCTGGTCTGCCACGTCACCACAATCCAAGAGAGAGTGGTCCAAGCCAATTCCAACCCTTGGATCAAGTGGTGATCAAGATCTACGCTCCAGGAGCTTAACACATGGATCCCTAGACCCACACCAGCGGATAAACATCACAGAAGGCTGAGGCAGCTTAGAGGAGTCATAGGGGCGGTCGGCCGACCCCCCCCTATGGGGGCTACTCCCTCCCACAAGGTCCCTGACCAACGGGGACATCCTCTAGAAGGCATGGGGTGACCCTAAGACCCTTAGGGGGTCGGGCGATACCCCTATGGGGTCTGTGACCTCCCAACTTGGTCCCTGACCAGTGGGGACCCCTTCTAGAAGGAGTGGCAGGGCCCACAGATCATAGGGTGATCGGCCGATCCCCTATAGGTGCTCCTAAACATCTCCGAAGTCCCCACCGCCTTCCTGCATGCCTCCATGCATCAACTTCATCTCCACCATTGATCTAAGGCGGTGTAAAGGTCGGTTTGATCCTACAGAGCACGATGAAGATGGCGCGGATCGCTGACGTGGCACCGGAGTAGCCCCTACTCTACCTCTACTATAAATACCTCCCTAGAGCTCCCCTCTCATTCATGCCTCATTGGAGAAACTACTTAGCTTAGCGTAGCTCTACTGTAGTGCTATGCTAGTTGGAAGAGAGTGAGGAGAGTCTACAGGAGAGCCGGACCTGTCTGGCGTCTTCTCCGAGCTGTACCTCAGCGGATGCGATCCTCTTGTAAGTTATCCACTTGTAAGTGATACATCTGAGTTCTTTATAGTATTTGATATTCTACTTCTGGCATAGCTGTTATACATCTTTTCGCGCTTGTTCATTGCTTTACTTTAAGTAGAGTTCTTTAATCTTATGCTAGGGTTAAAGTAGTAAGAATAGTGTAGACATGGTGTCTAGACTAGAACTTGCCTTTGTAAACCGCTTATGGCACGAATTGTTTGTGGTAGCTAGCAGGTAGTGACAGTTGTGTCTGGTCTTTGTATTCCACCACGTGTGTAACATAAGTTCTTAAAAGGTAGGGCCTCAATACAACATGATGGCGCGGTCCGGTAAGAGTTTTATCTCCTTCTGATCTATCCCATCGCCTCCTGCAAGAGAAGGGCTGATAAAGCCAGTATAACCAGCTTTGCCTAGTTAGATATCTTTGCTATAGTGAACCTCTCAACCCAACATCATAGTCTCCCTTGTCTCATCATAGGACATAACCTTAATCACTAGTTAATTCACTTCTCGTTCCCTGTGGAAAATACGATGCCTAGAATACTCCCGGTGAAGGCTACACTTGACAACCGTACGCTTGCGGTCTTTTACCTGTTTGCCACTTCTGGTGTCAACAAGCTTTCTGGCACCGTTGCCGGGGAACGGTAGCTGTTTTAACTAGAACCAAGTGGTCCTATTTATCCTTCTTTTATCTTTCTTTTCATTTTATCCTTTTCACACCATGAACCAATCATCCATATCTTATCGTGCGTCTCCAAAGGGCCATAGTTTGGAGCCACCACCATCATCACAACCCATCCTTTCACTTAGCTATGAGCTTCGCCCTAGCTTCATAGCCAAAGTTCGGGAATAATCTTTTTCTGGGGATGAAGATGAAAATCCTTACACACACCTACATGACTTTGAACAATTGTGTTCATGTGTCCACATCCAAGGGATGAGGCGAAGTACCCTTAAGTGGAAGCTATTTCTATTTTCTTTGACGGGAATAGCCAAACGATGGTACTTTCACAATGTAGATAGTGTAAACGGAGAATGGGAAAAGTTACAATCCAAATTATGCCTAACTTTCTTCCCTATTTCTCATGTGATTCGTCTTCGAAAAGAGGTCATCAACTTTTTACAAAAGGAGAAAGAACCTCTAGGTGCGACATGGGCTCGTCTTTTAGATCTAGCATCATCTGGCCCTGATCTTGCTATAACCGAGCCAACATTGTTACAACACTTTTATGTCGGTCTTAGCAAAGATTCCGCACAACTTCTTGATATAGCTTCTAGGGAGCCTTCCTGTGTTTACCCATTAGTGAAGGGAAGAGTCTTCTCACGAAGATTCTTGAAAACACCCCCTACACTAACGTTTATGATGAAGGACCCATAGAAGGAGAAAAAGTAGCCCCTAGAAAAGAAATCTTGATAGTCGAATAACCACCACTCCTATCCAAAGATTCTGCCATCGATTTTGAACCACAAATACTACAAATCTCGAAGGAAGAAGAAATCCAATACCTAAATCCTTCCTTCGAGTTCGAGGCCAACCTCCAATCTGATCTTGCAGGTTTTGGGAATGCCCAAAATTATCCTTTCCTAAAGAGACCTTCTAAGAAACATCTTTCTAGACCTTTCATGAAGGGATCTCTTCGAAAACCTCCCAAATCAACATCATCTTGCGCTTCGACTTCCCACATGGCACATCAGGAAAAGATTGGGATTCCTGATAAAGAAACGTCGAGTGAGCATAAAGAACGAGATCTAAAGTGTTTAGAAGCCAAATCTATCCTCTCCTTCTCTATGCCCACATCTGACTTATCATACGAACCCATTTCTAAACCCATCCTTGATCCTGATGATCCCCCATGTGTTCCTTCATTCAAGTCTGATGATGACCCACTTAATGACTCTAGGAATTCATTAAGACACCCGAGGTATGGAAGCTATGAGGGCCATAAATCTGACCAAGAGGAGCAAAGTCAACGGTTAGAGCCTCTATCTACCGTTGTAAGTCAAGAATGGTTGGATGAGGCCGAATCTTCAAAAGAAGTTGCTAAAATTCCCACACATGTAAGGATAATATCCTGTCAAGTGTTGGGCATTGATGGTGAAATTTGCTACGATCCTAGCCTCAGGATCAACATCATTCCTCATTTCCATGTTCCAACATCATCAAAGGGTCATCTATCCCAATCACAAAAGCATCTTAGACTCCCCAATGGTCAAATCTTTGATTGTTTAGGAGTCCTTCATGATGTTCTTGTGGTCATTGATGATCTCAAGTCTTCCTAGATTTCCATATCTTTGACCTTCCTGGACTTTCCTTTCATCTCACTTTTATCGGAAGGCCAATCATGCAAATCTTGGAGTTGGGAAATGAGAATCTTGGTTATAGAATAGGTGAAGATTATCTACCCGTTTGGTCTTCCCAACCTCTCATCAAAGTGATAGAATCCAAACCTGTTCTTGATCCAAGGGGTGAGCTTATGACAATCTCGCTAACAGCCATGACCCATTCGAGCCTTGAAGATGACTTGAAATGTCATGAGAAAGAAAATGCTCACCCACTCCTTGAAAGGGAGAATGATATCAATGAGCATGTGAAAGGTCCTAGATGGCTAGAGGGGGGGGTGAATAGCCTAATAAATATTCTACAAAACACTAGATCAAAGGTTAGATTAACACTTAAGTGAAGCTTTTTGCTCTAGCTCTAATAGGGGTGCAAAGCCACCTATCCAAGCAATTCTAGATAGTTAAGTGCCTAACAAACAATAGCAAGAGCCTAAGGCACTCAACACAAGATAGCAAGAACAACTACCAAGGTACTAGCTAAACAAGCTAACTAGGAAAGATATTAAAGAATGTAAATGCAAGAGAGAAGGTGATTGTTATACCAATGCCTTGTGATGTATGGATGTCAAAATGAAGCACCAATCACAATGAATACCAATGAGTAGCCGGGAGACAAGATGACAGATTTTTCTCCCGAGGTTCACTTGGTTGCCACCAAGCTAGTCCCCATTATGTCGACTACTTAAATGGTGATTCAGTGGCTAATAGGCAATCACAAGCCTAGCCCACTACTCGGGCGCCACAAGAATCCACCCAAATGAGAGTAACTCAATGACATGAGCAATCCACTAGAGTTACCCTTTAGCGCTCCGCCGAGGTGGGTACAAGCCCTCTCACAAGTCGTCAAAGCCGGTCGCGAACAATCACCAACATGCGCCGAAGCTTCCTCAATCGCCCAAGCCGTCTAGGTGTTGGCAAACACTAAGAATAACAAGAAATCCCGCGGCAATGACGATGACCAAGTGCCACTAAGATGCAATGCAATGATCAATCCACTTGGTTCACTCAAACTCTCAAGATTATGCAACACAAGCAAGGAGAGATGAGTTGAGGGCTATCTCAAGCAAGTACAATGAGTGAGAATGAATGTGAGGTGCAAGAGAGAGCCCTAAGAGCCGGCCAAACCACTTATATAGCCACCACTAAAGAACTAGCCATTTTGCCCCTTGATCACTACTGTCTACATAGCTCCAAACGCACACAGACAGGGGTCCGGACCATTGGTGGCTCCAGACCCTTCACACGCTGAGCAGCCGAGCCTCTGTCTTTTGGACTCTGGATGTCGTGTCCAGACACGCGAAACTTGGGGTCCGGACCAAAGCTGATGCATTCGGACCCTTGTCCATTTGAATCAGCGCGTTGGCGCCTTCACCTACTGCTACCACGTAGCTTCGGACACGAGGAACAGTGGACCTCCGGACGTAGGCCAGAGCATCCGAACTCTATGCAAAGCCGGTCTAGAGAGCACCAAGTCTCTAGACGCTCATCCGGAGTTCACCATCTAGATGACGCTTAGCGTCCGGACCTTCCAGCAGAGAGGTCTAGAGAGCTTCTAGACTCCGGACAATTTTCCGGAGCTTCACTCCGGACATGAATCAGCGTCCGGACCACCTATGTAGAAGAAGCCGAGAGCTAGGGTATGCCTCCAGACGCATAGGCATTTGTCTAGACCCTGCATACCTAGCATCTGGACCTCTATCTGGAGCTCTGTCTCGAGTCCAAAAGAGCTGCCTCTTCTTCTCCAAGTTTCCATGGGCTAACACAAGTTGATCCAAACACTTGTGCTCAGTGTTAGCCTTTACATGGTATTTTCTTGGATTTTGCTTCACATTTTAGTGTCACTTAGGTTCATTTTATATATGCAATGCAAACCTAGTGGCACATGATAACCGCAATCGACACGAGTTTTCCCTTCTTGATAGTATTGCTATCTATCCTAAAGGCGATCACACTCTCTATAGTGTCTTGATCACTAAACCAAAAATGGCCCTATGATATACCTTTGCCTTGAGCCCATTTTTGTTTTTCTCTTTCTTTTTTCCCTTAGTCCATGGAGCACTTGATCCATCATGATCCTTCATCTAGCTCCACTTGTCAAGTTGGATCACCCTATCTTGATCATACACTTAGCAATAGGGTTAGTCCATAGGTTTCATCAATTAACCAAAATCAAACTTGGGCTTTCAATCTCCCCCTTTTTGGTAATTGATGACAACCTTTCACAAATAAATATATTGAATGAAAATTACAACTTTTGTAGTATTAGCTCCCCCCTACATATGTGATATATGAGTTTGGTTCATTTTGATCACATATGAACGGATAGGAATTGTGGGAGAGTGAATGCTACCAAATGATGCTAAGGTATAAGAGATGGACCTTTGAAGCGTGATACCAATCGGAGTGCAATATTATACCATCCTTAGCACCATGAATGCCTAGAAACCACTTGAGAGAAAACTTGAGATACCACTTGGAAATCTTAGTTCAAGAGGAATTAGGCTGGGACCTAAACATGCTAGTACTTCAAGCATCATGTCAATTATGTTTTTAGCATTCACCACACAAGCATGTCATGAATATAAGTACATATGCAAGCAAGCACTTATGAATGCACAAAGATATGCAACAACTTTATTCATAGGCTTGCTCCCCCTACTTGTGGGCTTTCATTTTCAAATTTTTTTTCTTTGTGGTACTTACTTGTCCCCCTTTGTCATCTATTATCATAAAAGATGTGCTCAAAGAGTTGATTATTGGAGAGAAGCTTAATTGTGTCTCAAATTAGATTACTTGTTCAATATAGTTAACTCGGTTTAAACCATGAACAAGCTTTTTCACACATTCTAGAATGGTTATCTTGCCCATGTTGAGTTGACCAATTTAAGGTCATATTCGAGATCAAGCACTAGAATTGCAAGCCTACAAATATGTCATATGCTACCACTAGATCATATCAAGCATAGAAGCAATAGTGGTACCATATAAGCATCAAAATCATTTGTTTTTCATGAATGAGCCTAATGAGTTGATGTCTAGATGCACTAACAAGTCCTAATAGAGGATGAATGACATGTCAATCAACTTTTACCTTGCTTTGCTCGAAGGAGAGGCATGTCATATATGGGGGGGGGGCGCATCAACACATATTTTAGAAGTCAAGAATGTTCAACTCATTCCTTAGCTTGCAAAATCTCTTCTCATGGCTTGGTGAATATATCGGCAAGTTGATCATCGGTGCCAACACTTGTAATTGTATTATTACCCTTTTGTTGATGATCCCTTATGAAGTGATGCCTTATGTCAATGTGCTTTGTTCTTGAATGTTGGGCCGGATTGTTGGTTAGCTTCACCGCATTTTCATTATCACATAGCAATGGCACTTGCTTGAAATTGATTCCATAGTCATTCAAAGTTGCCCTCATCCAAAGTAATTGAGCACAACTACCCACACTTATGTATTTGGCTTCAGCGGTAGAGAGTGCAACCCTATTTTGCTTCTTTGATGACCAAGATACAAGTGACATGCATACCAATTGACATGTGCCCGATGTGCTCTTTCTATCAACTTTGCATCCCGCATAGTCAGAGTCCGAATATCCAACCAATTCAAAGTTAGACCCCTTGAGATACCACAATCCAACATCTTTTGTATGCTTCAAGTACCTCAATATTCTCTTTGTAGCCTTCAAATGGCTTTCTCTTGGAGAGGCTTGGAATCTTGCACACATGTATACACTAAACATGACATCCGACCTAGAAGTAGTCACATAGAGTAGGCTTCCAATCATAGACCAATACAACTTTTGATCCACCATATTTCCACTAGCATCACTATCCAAATGTCCATTAGTGACCATTGGAGTGCTAATGCCTTTTGAATCTTCTAAGCCAAACTTCTTCATCATATCTTTGATGTACTTGCCTTGACTCACAAAGGTGTCATTCTTCAATTGCTTGATTTGAAGTCCAAAGAAGTAGCTAAGTTCACCAATCATTGACATTTCAAACTCATTTTCCATCATCTTGCCAAACTCTTCACAAAAATCTTGATTGGTTGAACCAAATATGATGTCATCAACATAGATTTGTAGCACAAATAGATCCTTGCCAAGCTTCTTGGAGAAGATAGTAGTGTCAACCTTTCCCATGATGAACCCTTTGGATAAGAGAAAATCCCTCAATCTTTCATACCATGCTCTATGTTCTTGCTTCAAGCCATATAAAGCCTTTCTCAACTTGTACACATGGTTGGGCTTCTTTTCATCTTCAAAACTGGAAGGTTGCTCAACATATACTAGCTCATTGATATATCCATTCAAGAAAGCACTCTTCACATCCATTTGGTATAGCTTGATGTTGTGTGCACATGCATTGGCCAATAGGATCCTTATTGCCTCTAATCTTGCAACCGGTGCATAAGTTTCTCCAAAGTCAAGACCTTCAACTTGTGTGTAACCTTGAGCTACCAATCTTGCTTTGTTTCTCACAACTATACCATATTGATCTTGCTTGTTTCTAAATACCCATCTTATGCCAATCACATTGTAGTTCTTGGGTCTTTCAACTAACTCCCAAACTTGATTTCTTGTGAAATTGTTGAGCTCTTCATGCATTGCATTTACCCACAACATCTTGTAGGGCTTCTTCAATCTTTGTTGGCTCTATGGATGATATAAATGAATAGTGTTAACAAAAGGATGCTAATCTGATCTTATTTGAACACCACTTGAAATATCACCAACTATTTGATCAATGGGGTGATCTCTTGTAATGTTGGTTGGTTGAAGGATAGGAACTTGATTGCTTGAGCTTGGTTGAGGTGAACTAGCAACTTATTGATCTTGCATTTGAGAACCACTAGCTTGCACATTAGGTGAGTTAAGCACTTGATCTTTGTCATCTTCAATGTCAATCACTTGTCTTGGCCAAATATCACCAATATCCATGTTCTTCATAGCCTTTGACAATTGAGGTTCACTGACATCTTCTAGATTCTCATTTTCAACTTGAGAGCCATTGGTTTTATCAAATTTAATATCATGAACCTACTCAAGCACACCACTAGCCGAATTCCACACTCTATAGGCTTTGCTTGTGGTTGAGTAACCAAGTAAGAACCCTTCATCACATTTATTGTCAAACTTTCCAAGTCTTGTGCCTTTCTTCAAGATATAGCATTTGCAACCAAACACTCTAAAGTATGCAATGTTGGGATTTCTTCCATTCAATAGCTCATATGGTGTCTTCTCCATCCATGGGTGACAATATAACCAGTTGCTAGAGTAGAAAGCGGTGTTGATAGCTTTGGCCCAAAAGGAGTGACTCACATTGTACTCACTAAGTATAGATCTTGCCATATCAATCAATGTTCTATTCTTCCTCTCAACAAGGCCATTTGATTGTGGAGTGTACTTGGCCAAGAATTGATGCTTGATCCCAGGCTCATCACATAGCTCTTCAACTCTTGTATTTTTGAATTTACTACCATTGTCACTTCTCACTTTCTTGATGGTGATCTCAAACTCATTATGACATCTCTTGACAAAAGATTTGAATGTGGCAAATGTATCACTCTTGTCATTGAGAAAGAATACCCAAGTGTATCTTGTAAGATCATCCACTATCACAAATCCATACTTGTTGCCTCCAATGCTAGTCTATGTTGTTGGTCCAAATAGATCCATGTGTAACAACTCAAATGCTCTACTAGTGCTCATCATGCTCTTCTTGGGATGGGTGTTACCAACTTGTTTGCCAGCTTGACAAGAGCTACAAAGTTTATCCTTCTCAAACACAACATCTTTCAAGCCTCTTACTAAGTCATGCTTAATTAATCTATTCAATTGCTTCATTCCAACAGGACCAAGCCTTCTATGCCATAACCAACCCAAACTTGATTTAGTGAGCAAGCAAGTTGACCATTGAGACTCACTAGCGTTGAAATCAACTAGGTAGAGGTTCTCATATCTAAAACCCTTGAAGATCAAGTTTGAACCATCTACACTAATAATCTCAACATCATCTACCCCAAATATGCATTTGAATCCAAGATCACACAATTGAGCCACAGATAGAAAATTAAAGTTCAAGCTCTCAACTAGCAAGACATTGGATATACTCAAATCATTGGATACAACAATCTTTCCAAGACCCTTGACCTTGCCCTTGCCATTATCACCAAAAGTAATACTATAAATGCCATCATTGGTGTTGGAGTTGATTGATTTGAACATTCTAGAATCTCTGATCATGTGTTGAATGCACCCACTATCAAGCACCCAATGCCTTCCTCTGGCTTTGTAATTGACCTACAAAACAAATTAGTTATTCTTAGGTACCCACACTTGTTTGGGTCCTCCAAAGTTAGTGGCTAAGGATTTTGACACCAAAATTGTCTTATTCTTTGGGCCAACAATGGGTGTGCCAACATACTTAGCCATTACACCATCTCTCCCTTTGGTAAGCATATAACATGAATCAAAATGCATGGAGGTGGCTTCAAGTCTAGCCACCGGTGCATATGTCTCTTCAAAGTACAAGCCCTCCACTTGAGTGAATCCTTGAGCAACCAATCTTGCCTTGTTTCTTGTCACCACACCTTGCTCATCTTGCTTGTTACGAAAGACCCACTTGGTGCCAATCACATTGGTATTTGGTCTTTCCACCAAGGACCATACTTGATTTCTTTCAAAGTTGTTGAGCTCTTCTTGCATAGCCATCACCCAATCCGGATCATCTAGTGCTTGCTCAACCTTGAGAGGTTCCAAAGAGGATACAAATGTGAATGAGTAGTTACCCCCTTTCGAAGACTCCCAAGTATGTTATCAATGAGATGATCTCTTTGAATTGTTTGCCTCAATCTTGGGTATTCTATGGCTTCTTGCTGGTCTGCTTAGTTGTTATACTCATATTCTTCAAAGATAGGTTGTAGGTTTGTTGGTCGAACTAGTGTGCTACTTGCTGTTGCATCTTGGTGGCGAGCGGCAGTGCCACTGTCAGGCCCGACAGTACCGAGGTCTGGCACTGCTGCTGGGTCAGGCAACACTGCTGCTCTTTCTTCTGGAGGACTTGGGGTAGTAGCCTTAGCTATTTGAGATTCCACCTCTGTGGCCTTGCCGTCTTGTGGTGCTTGATTGCTTCACAAGGTGATTCCTCATTACCTACAACACTTTGATCAATTTGCTCTACTTGAGAGCCCATAGATTCATCAAATGTCACATCTACCACGATTTCAATTTTCCCTAAGGTCTTGTTAAATACACGGTAGACATGCTCATTTGATCCATAACCAAGAAGAAAACCTTCATCAACTTTAGGTGGAAAATTAGAGGTTTTGGGTTTCTTGTTAAGTATGAAATACTTGCACCCAAACACTCTAAAGTATGACACCTTTGATTTGTTACCGGTTAACAACTCATATGAAGTCTTCTTCAAGATCTTGTGCAAGTAGAGGCGGTTGATTGCATGGAAAGCGGTGTTGACGGCTTCGGTCCAAAAGATATCCAAAGTCTTGTACTCATCTAGCATTGTCCTTGTCATGTCAATGAGTGTCTGGTTCTTTCTCTCTACTACATCACCATTTTGTTGAGGGGTGTATGGAACTGAAAACTCATGCTTGATGCCCTCATCATCAAGAAACTCTTCCACTTGAGTGTTCTAGAATTCGGTTCCATTGTCACTACGAACTTTCTTGATTGGAAACTCAAATTCCCTTTGTGCTCTTCTAATGAAGGTTTTCACCTTATCTTGCACTTGTGCATTATCATACATGAAGAATACCCAAGTGAAACGGGTAAAATCATCAACAACAACTAAACTATGTTTGTTACCACCAATTCTAAGGTAGGCCACCGATCCAAAGAGATCCATATGAATCAGCTCCAATGGTTGCTTTGTGGAGACAATGCTCTTTGATGGGTGAGGTGCACCTACTTCGCTTTCTAGCTTGACAAGCGCTGTAAATTCTATCTTTCTTAAAATGAACATTTGTTAGTCTAGGAATGTGTTCATCCTTTAGGAGTTTGGCCAAGTTCCTCATCCTAACATGAGCTAGTCGGCGATGCCATAACCAACCCATGCTAGATTTTGCCACGAAACAAGTCTCAAGCTTAGCCTTACTTTTGTTGAAATCAACTAGGTAAAGTTTGCCCTTTAAATGACCCATAAAGACAATAGAGGAACCCCCCTCTTAAGGACTTCCACACCCTTATCCGTAAAGAGACAATCACTACAAGAAATATGTCATCTTATGATGATTATGGCATGACATTTGATAAAAAGGTCACAAAATCAATTAGTTTATGACATTTGTTTAGGAGCCACCTCAACCTAGTGACATTAATAAATAAACATCATAAAAATGTCTGAAAGCTAGTAAAATGATATATTATGATAACATTTTTCATGTCATAAACTAGGACAAGGATGGTGTATATAAATTGTTTTATTAAATTTTAAACATTGATATACAAGGTGGTATGTGCAACACCTTTTGTGTGTTATGCACGAGTTGAGCGTTGTAATATTAATTGTCTCTGCTTCAGTGCATCCATCGTGGGAGATCATAAACACGAGTTTAATTTTAATCCTAAACACTAAATTCAAATCGGTCCCTAAAAAACTATTCTCTTTATATAATTACTCTATACATGGAAATTATTCATAAAGGGTGAAAATATTTTAAATGTTGTGTTTCAGAATGAGTAAAAAATGAACAGAGGCACATCCATGGTTTTGGCTATTTATTACAAACTAGCAAATGTGCCCATGCGTTGCAACGGAACTCAATACGTGTAGAAATCGAACTTTGTACTTTATCCGGTAAACATTCCCATGTGTTGTAACGGAACTTAATACATGTACGAGTCGGATTAGGGGAGTCAGACCAAAAAACAAGTGGAGGAGAGAAATTTTATCTCTTTATTATTAGGTATATATATAGATAATAAATCATAAATAAATAAAATAAAATAAAAAAGAAGAAAAGAAAATAGAAAATTAGATGCACATACATGCTTTTGGCTGTTTAATACAAAAATAAAAATAATACATAAATAAAAGAAAATAAAAAAGAAGAAAAACAAAATGGAAAATTAACCCAAGCACGCACCGCCAGCATAAAAAAAGGAAAATAGAATGCACACCAGCTCAATCAAATTAATAAAGAAGAAAAAATAAAAACAAAGCTGCACAAATCCATTAGCACCGGCAAGCCACGCCTAGACTTACGTGGCTTCGGCCTCTGTCTCTCTCCCCAAATCTCCCCCGATGCGGTGGCTCTCTCTCGCCCTCCGTATTCTTGTCCCCATTTGTGCGCTCTCCGTCGGCTCTCTCTCTCGCCTCCGGAAGCGTCAACGCCTGCTCCCTCCAGCCTCCGCAGGCCCCTGCTCCTCTCTGCAGCTCCCCTGTGCCTCCCCTGCGGTAGGGCACACCCTCTGGGATGGGGCGGCCGAAAGCCATGCCTAGCATGTCACCGCCGTCGAGCCATGGCGGGCCGGCTGCGCCACCGTACCTAGGCCGGGCGAGCAGGCTGCTGGTCGACTGCCGCCGCGCGGGTCGACCACAGTAGTAGCTCAACACGGCGCTCGTCCTATGCAGGGATGGCCGGATGGGCCTGGATGCGGACTCGATCCACATTGTCTCCGTCCGATCTATGCAGTCTAGTGGTTCTAGCTGCTCCTCCATCTTGTGTGGTCTACAGATCTGACATGCACCTCCATGGTGAGCCTTTTTTTTGCCTTGGATGTGTGTATATATGTTCGTTTGGTGGCTTGGTGGCATATGAATGAGTTATGTGTATGTATGTTTGTTTAGACGCTAGGGTTAGAAGATCTTGGATTAGAGTGAACCATTAGAGCTTGATTCTTGTACGAGATGTATAGATGTTTCATAGTTTTGAAACACCAACCAATACTTGGCCTCTTGGAGTTAAATATCAGAGTTTTAAAATAGTTTCAATATTTATGTATATCATAGATTGTTCCTCTCAGTTATGACTAAAACTATGCTGACAGACGGTGAGGTGGATGACTTGTGAATAGCAATGGTTGCAATCTCATCATCCTCACTTGAGCTCTCTACCGTTGAGTCCCACTCATGCCCAATGTGTGCTTCACCCACATATCTCTTACTCTTTTTGTGATCACCCTTGTCTTCTCTCTTGCCCTTGCCAAACTTGTTGTCTTTCTTCTCATTTGGGCAATTGGCTATGAAGTGCTCGGTGCTACCACAATTGTAGCAAGTTCTTGACTTCTTGTTTGGGAACTTTCTCTTCATGAGCTTGTACACATTCTTCTTTAGGCCCTCATTGAATCTTCTCATGAATAGATCCATGTCATCTATCTTCTCAAATTGCTCACCATCACTTGATGTTGATGCTTCGGGCTCATGCTTAGCTTTGGTTGATTGAGCTTTACTTGATGAAGCTTGCTTGCTGTTTTTGGGACAGCTAGGGGCTAATTTCTTGCTGCTCTTATTGGCTTTGAGAGCCACATACTTGATCTTCATTCCTTCCATCCTTGCTTGCAACTCACCAAGCTTCTTCCTCTCAAGAGCTTCTTCTCTTTGAAAGTCAAAGGTCATGATTCTTCCAAGCACATCACTTGGTGTGAAGTACTCAAACTTCTTCTTGTCTCTAATCAATGTCACAATGGTCTCATTCCTTGGAGAGTAACCTTCTAGCATTATCTTGATAACCTTGTGATCATTGACCTCTTCACCACCAAGGCCTCTAATCTTGCCAACTATAACCATCAATCTATCAAACATCTCTTGTGGCCCTTCACCTTCCATGATCACAAACTGGTTGAGCTTGGCCATCAAAAGATCAATCTTGGACTGCCTCACTTTGCTTACATCCTCATGTGCGAGGTGCAAAGTATCCCAAATTTCCTTGGCAACTTCCAAGCCCATCACCTTGTTGTACTCATCACCATCTAGTGCACTTAGCAGGACACTAGTAGCTTGAACGTTGAGTTGTATGAAGTGAAGCTCGGTTGTGGTGGGGCTTGTGGGATCCACCAGAGGCTCACATCCCTTGTGAACTATCTCCCAAGCACCGGGGTGAAGACCTACAAGATAAGCATTCATCAAGTGTTTCCACTTGGCAAAGTTAGTCCCATCAAAACGAGGCAACTTGCCCGTGGGTACATGAAAGAGAAGCTTATGTTCATGGTTAGAAATAGAAGAATAATTAAAGGATATAGCTGCATATTTCTTGCCGCTGTCCTCCTTCTTCTCCACTTTCCCGGCCTTGGAGGCTTGGTATGATGCATCATCATCACCATCGAAGCTGCTAGACACAACCTCCAATTGTGAGGCTTGCTCCTTGCTTTTCTTCGATTCTTCCTCCTTAGCCTCAACTTTCTTACTTCTCTTCTATGGAGCTTTTTAGCTAGCTTTAAGCTCTTTGCTTCATTGATTGCATCTTCTTCCATTTCCTTTTTCTTCGCTTCTCTTCTTAGCCTTCTTTCTTCTTTTCTTCTTGCCTTCTCTCCTTCGGACATACCAGTAGTGGTCAAATACTTGTCTGTGGCCACACTTTCACTGTAGTTGTCCGTCGAGTGCATATCCACATCCTTGGGGTCAACGTGTTGGACTCCACCCTCTTGCGAAGCCATACCTCACGCGGTTAAGCGCAACTGAGGGAACTTGGCTTTGATACCACTTGTAAGGACCTGCTAAGCCTAGGGGGGTGAATAGGCCTGTTTAAAATTCACTTGCACAAACTACTAGTTCCTAGTCACAACACTTTCGCTCTGAAGCCTGGAACTGCCGTGCTGCCCGGCATTGCTGCTCTCTAAAGCGGCAGTGCTGGTCAGACAAAACTATATGGAATTCAAAAACTAAGATGCAAATGTAAAAACTACTTGAATAGAAACCTTCTTAGGAGTGTTGTGAAGCTGCAACACCACTTGGATGTGGTAGGAATACTCCCTACACGTAGATCGGGACCAAACCTTACAAATCAACTTGAGAGCAATATATATCAAAGTAAATGAACAAGCACAAGTTGACACAAGGATTTATCCCATGGTTTAGCTCGCCACTAAGGCTTACCTACGTCCATGTTGTTGAGGTGCACCACACAAGGCTCGGGCTCACCACCAAGGCTTGCCTTTTCCTCGGTCTCAAGTCAAGAGAGCTAACTCTTGAGATGAGGGGTAATGTATTAGCTCAATGATGGTGTTACAAGCCTCCCTAGGCTGCCACAAAGAGAGGGCAAGCTCTAGGGCGACGCCTAGCTAGCAGGAGCAAGCTCCAAGAGTAATAAACTCAAACCGCCGGCCACCACATGAACCAAATGCTTGTGGAAGTAGTAGATCCGAGGGAGAAGCTTCCGGTGAAGCTTGGAGGCTCAAACTCTCAAATATTTGAGTGGAAATCAATGGAGGAGATTAGGGGAGCTTCCAAGTGAGAGAGGGAAGCAAGGAAAGCTTCTCTATTCTGTTTTTGTGAGTAAGAAAGAGTGGAATAGCAGAGATGACCCTAGGGCGCGACACTGCTGGGCTGCGCGGCACTACCACCCTGAGGTGCGGCACTGTCGGCCTGGCAGAAACAACAAAGGAATAGAATCTAGGATGTTGGTTGTTTTGTCTAAGAAGTATGTGGAGGTGTATGTTTAGAAGACAACATTTGGTTCACTTGTTGGCATGCGTCTTGAATCCCTCTTTATAGTATGACATACCTAACTCAATTGCATAAATAGAAATGAAATAAAGTCCTTTGAGCTTGTTTCCAAACACTTTTGTAATTGGAGGGGTCCACTAACCTGTTCATCAACCTCCTTAAGTTTAACCTACTTGTCAACTCAAAGAGTCTCATTAGTTCTCTAATTATATTGTCATGTCACCAAAACTCACTTAGGGCTTGATTGCACTTTCAGTCATATAACATAGCATACTATTATTACTAAAATAATTAAAATAAACATGTAGCTTACTTCAATGTTATTTTATTATATTGCCATGATATAATCACATAGTAACTCGGTTATCTCTTTCTTGTTCATTGGCATGTCTTTCATGGCCTCAAATGTCCAAAAGTCATAAGGCTCTTGATTGGTTTGGACTTGTGAGGATTTGTTCTGAGTTTGTATGTGTTTAGATGTGCTCTTTTGAATCGCTAAGAACTCAGTCTTTTCAGAGTGTTTCCTTTTTTTCGTCGACGCTTGGTTAGCCATCTTTGGATTCTCTATTATGGCGTAGTCACTTAGGCTTCCAATATTTTCATCCAATATTTTCATCGCTATGAAGATATGGAGCACCCTTTCATTTATTAACTCTAACAATAGAAACATCGCCGCAAGTTGAAGTTTAAATTATTTCATGTCATTCTGCACAATTGTATGAACATATTAAGTATTAGTTAAAAAACCTGCATATAGTGTACACTCATGACTTGTGGTCAAACGTAGAGTGAATTAGGTGATTGAACTCGTCTAATGAATCGTTCTTGGTCCAAACTCTATAAAGTTTATTAAGAATAAACCACATGAAAAACTATGTACAACATTGATATATGTTTGGGCACACATTAAATCAAAGATGTCAAAGCACGCAAAATTAAACTTATATAATGCCATTGTGTATGTATAACATTTTTCATTTATAACATTTATTGAAAGAAACACCTATCAAATCAAATAATAAAGATATTGTTAGGCATAAAAATTTGATAATGAAAGACCAATAGATCCTATTAAAAGATTGCTACCATGTCATGGTCCGCGTAAGTTAGCACCCATTAAACTAAACCAGGATGCTGAGAAGGGCCATGGTTAGGGTAATTAGCATCAATGGTCTTTACCCTTTTATCTCACTTGATGACTTCAGTTAAGCACACAGTTTCAAGATAGACTGGTCACGTTTTTAAACACTCCTAGGTCTTCATCATGTTAATATAAGCATGTATGACCTGGATACATTGATCCATTATAGAGAAAGGACACTAAAGTTGCCATGGTTTGACTGAGTATTATGATTTGCATCTGTTACCTTGTTGACGGCTCTTAATACTAAATTTTAGCCATCAATTATTGCATGAAATGGTAAGAAATAAATTATAAAGCATAGTTGTCGGGTTTAATTCTAACGAGTTCCATGAGTTGTGGTGTTCTCACTTGTTTTGCAGGATAATCAAGTTTCACTATATAAAAGTACCTCAAACAAGGAATTGAAGTACATCATTGCAAAGAGCTCGTTGAGCCGATCAAAACAGACCTATCACTTGCTATATTTGGAGCCCTGATGAGAAAGATATCAACACCGCAATGGAATTCGACTTATGAATAATCTAGAACATACAGGAACCATCACCCACTATATGTTCGAGGGGCGAAATCGCCAAAATCCCATAGCTTTGGTAAATCTATAATTTCTAGGGACTATTCCAGAGAATCGTAGAAGATCTAATTATCAGATTAATTACCGGAATTATCTCGCAGTGGGATACTTTCCATCGGACTCGGGAGGGACCCAGAAGACACCCAAAGGAAGCGGGGCTCGATAGGTTGAGATGGGGTGCCAGCCAGCCCCACCCCATGCTAGGCGGCATGCTACAATAACGGATCTAGATCCGCTTCTAGAAGCTTCCTCCACCGCCTCCTAGGATGCATCTTGACCGTGTTTCAAAGTCGGTTTGATCCAAGGGCTATCATTGATCTCACCGGGCTATTGTCAACACCGTATTTTGGCACGGTTAGATATATGCTTATGGGCCCCCTAGTAGGCCTTTGGAGGAGATATTGAAGATGGGCCCGAAAGATTGACTAAGGAAATAAGAGATCATAGAGAGATCTTTCAGTCGATTTCAACAACACTACGCGACGATCTCGGTGATGGAGTGAATCGAGGCCCAAGTCATGTTTTGTTTCCTTATTATTAGGACTTGCGTGATGGCCGGTTAGGGTACATGCTATGGTCTATAAATAGCAAGGCCTAGGGAATGAGAAAGATATCCAATCAATCAAATATACAATTAGTACTTAGTTTCCGGCCTCCGGCCAACCCTAGGAGTAGGAGTAGAGTAGATTTCGGTGAACCTTCGACGGATTGGGCTGCATCGACTAGATCGACCTCCGGTTTGCTTGTAAGTCTAGCCTTGGTTCATGTCTCGTTTGTACGACTGTATTGTGTAACTCGTGCAAGCTCGGTATGAGCTAGTTATCGATTTGAATCTATTGTTCATGGGGCTGCATTGCTTCAATCTCACATGAATCATGGCTTTAAGCTAGTTATTGGCTCTATTAGATTGGCGATCTAATAGATTCATTAAGTTATCAATATTGTCTATTATGCTTTGTTTATTCTATTGCTACAATATCATGCCCAATCTCAACTGATGGATTGGCCCGTGCTTTATTTTCTATCTAGATCTATTGCCTCCGATGCATTTACTTTCATACTTAGAGAGGCGATAGATCTAAGATCATATCGGCTAATCTATTGGTTGTGGTTGTTACATGTTGCGGGTTCTAGACATGTATTTGGTTATTAGATTGGTTTGAGTGTGGTTGGATCTGATTCAACATACGTGGTACGGCTGCATCTACTGACCCCACTGCCATGTGCGTTGGGTCATGTCTATCCAAACTTAGATCCATCCGAGGCTGGATGTATGGATCTTGTTCAAGCTTCATGGATCCCATATCGGCTAATGTAGGTTATGCTTCAATCATACGATGCTTGTACTTTATCGCTTTAATCTAATAGATCTATTGAATGTACTAGACGTGGTTTGTCTTGTTTACTTTTATGGCTGCATGGAAACACCCCGATGCTAGTAGATCGGTCAGGTTATCGGGTTTATTGTCATCATGGCTGTATGGGAACACACCTCTGTTGATGGTTAATCTTTATATGATATGTTCAGTAGATCTGGTAGTTTGGTTTCGATAATGTTACATGTATCGCATCTTTACCTTATTCTCGTCATATAATCGGCTAAGTATGTACTTTATACTTGATATCCTATGACAGTCATTTGTGTACCATTATTATGTTTCACACTGCTCGGAGTTGACTTTTTAGTCAATATCCTATATCCATCGGCTATATGAGAGCCTCACACTCATGGAACTGTCTGGCAACAATCGGCAGGTTCCATAATTTGTTGTTTCATCTCTTTGTCAATTGTAGGTCAAATTGACTGGCACGCCTGAGATCAATCACCAAAGTGGCCTAAGCTTCTTTAGAGGTTTAGGAGATCAAGCTCTACTACTGCATGGTCTCCGCAGGCCTTATGCAGTGCTGACGCCAGAAGACCCCATTTTTGGCGTCAACAGCTATAAATAGAGGGGCAGGCCCCCCTCTCTAGAGCATCTCATCTCATTATTCTTCTCCAGAGCAAAAACTAGGGTTTTAATTAGAAGTAGAGAAAGAGAGAATTAGAGATCCCTCTAGTTCTAGTTCTAGTTCTTGTAGTTCTAGATCTAGTTCTAGTTGTAAATTAGAGAGAGATTAAGGAGAGAGATACAGAGGAGCTGGGCCTGTCGGATCTTCCTCAACGTTGTACTTCTACAGTATCTAGTTCGTCTTTAAACAATCTCCAGGTTCTTCAATTCATACTCCCTGAGTTCTTACTTTACTTTTAGTATTTACTTTCAAGTTATTTATTGGTTTCCCGCTTGCATCAAGTGCTCTAGTCTTCGCGGAGCTAAAGTAGTAATTAATAGGTTAGGCGTGGTGCCTAGTCTTGCAATTACCTAGAATTGCACCCAGTCCCACGGATTGTTGTGGTAGCCCCAGGATCGTGACAGCCCTAACGGCTGACGTATTCCACCATGTTCGGATTGGTGTTTGTAGGACCGTAGTTAGACCTTCCTAGCCCCTTATCATCTCTTTCTGTGGCTAAAGCTCTGATGTCCTGATATATCTAATCTTAAAGTATCTTTGATTCTTAGATCAATTAAAGGACTCTTAGGAAACTTACTCTCTACCTACCAAAACAATATATCTTATCTATCCTTGGATGATCTTTGTTCTTTACAAGTTCATTTTGCGTTCCTCATGGAAATCAATACCCTTGGAATACTCATGGGTGAAAGCTACAGTGGTATTCGTGCGCTTGTGGATTTATCTATGTGCGCAAGAAATACCAACAAGCTTCCTGGTGCCGTTGTCGGGGAATGGTAGTTGTTCTGGTTTTGAACTATGGTCATCCATTTACCTTTTTCCTTTTTACCATCTTTCTCACCTTACCATATTCATCTTACCACATCTATAAATACTCTACTCCAAAGGTCGACTTGTTGGAGACTCCACCATCTTCACGCCTCATTCTTACAAATGGCTTTAAGCTTCGCCCTGCTTGTATAGCCATGGTTTGGAAGCAATCTTTCTCTAGCCTTGGTTTAATTTTAAGACATCTCCCAAATCCTTTGGTCTCTCTATCATCACCACACATGACATCTCCAACACCCTAACAATTTCTGTTTACAAAAACTTTAAAAGGGTGGTTGTTGATGCATATATTTATCATAAATATTGTAGATCTCGTTGTGTAAATCTTGAGATAGGTAATGGAGGGGAAACCATGTCACTAAAACACATCTTGAAAGGTTTCCCTTGAATCAAGGAAGACTATGATAACTGGGTTGAAAGGTTCGATATAGCAAGGGTATCTAACAAGGTATAGCTAGTTATACTGGCTTTATCAGCCCTTCTCTTACCAGAGGTGATGGGATAGATCAGAAAGAGAACAAAACTCTAACCAGACCGCGCCATCATGTTGTATTGAGGCCCTACCTTTTAAGAACTTATCTTACACACATGGTGGAATACGAGGATTAGATAGGGCTGTCACCTCCTACTAGCTACCACAAATAATTCGTGCAATAAGCGGTTTACAAAGGTAAGATCTAGTCTAGAGACCATGTCTACACTATTCTTACAACTTTAACCCAACGTTTAAGTCTAAAGCACTCTACTTAAAGTAAAGCGATGAACAAGCGTGAAAAGATGTATACCAGCTATGCCAGAAGTAGAGTATTAAATGCTATAAAGAACTCAGAAGAATCATTTACAAGTGCTGAACTTACAAGAGAATCGCATCCGCTGAGGTACAACTCGGAGAAGATGCTAGACAGGCCCGGCTCTCCTCACTCTCTTCCAACTAGCATAACACTATAGCAGAGCTACGCTAAGCTAAGTAGTTTCTCCAATGAGGCATGAGTGAGAGTGAAGGCCTAGGGGGGTATTTATAGCTAGAGGTGGAGTAGGTGCTACTCCGGTGCCACGTCAGCGATCCGCGCGACCTCCATTAGCCACCATAGGATCAAACTGTCATTGTAACTGCCTTAGATCAACGGCAGGGATGCTTCTGATGCATGGAGGCATGCAAAGAAGCGGTGGGAGCCTCGGGGAATCTTTTGGGCACCTAAGGGAGGTTGGTCAACCTGCCTATGGCAGGTGGGACCTGCCTCTTCCTTCTGGAAGCTGACCCACCACTCTGGGGGTCTATGGGTGGCCTCTGGGCCCACACGTGAGGTCGGCCGACCTCAAGTTGTGGCCTTTGGCCTCCATCTTTCATGTGGAGCATGGCCCACATATCATTGGCACCTTAGCAAAGTTTGGTATTTTTCTGAGATAGTTTGTGGGCCCATGTATCCTCGTGCTTTGATCTAGAGCCATTGAGAAGAAGCACATAGGAGATCCAAGGGTTCTTCTTCACTCTAGAGGGTGTACTTAGATCATGGGGGCATGCGAGGTCTTGGTAGCCTCTTAGTGAGGTCGGCCGATCCCCTTTAGAGAGCTCTGGGCCTCCCCTTTGGCGTGGGACCTCCTTGATAGGTGTGGATTCTACTGTGCAAAGTTGGGCTCATAGTGAGGTCGGCCGACCTCCTTTTGTGGCCAAATAAGCTCATCTTTTGCAGGTAGCTTCTAGAGGTAATGTCCATCATGATGGTGTATTGGATTTTCACATTTGCCATACTTGGAAATATGTCATGTTGCGCCCAAATCATGACGTTTTGTGCCTACATTCAAATAGAGGACATATACATGTGGAATCAAGTTATTTGAACCAAGTCATTTCTTCTTTGCTTATTCGGTTCCCGAAATGGTCCTTTGTTGACGGTTTTGAGTATGTAAAAGTTTGTCATTCTTACCGTCAACAGGTAGCCAGCAAGAGAGTGACAACCTTGTCTAGTCTTTGTATTCCACCATGTGTTCTAAGGTAAGTGTTGACACCAAAGGTGGCAAACGGATAAGAGACCGCAAGCGTACGGCTGTCAAGTGTAGCTTTCACCAGGAGTATTCCAGGTATCGTATTTTCCACAGGGAACGAGAAGTGAATTAACTAGGAATAAGATTATGTCCTATGATGAGACAAGGGAGACTATGGTATTTGGGTTGAGAGGTTCACTATAGCAAAGATATCTAATTAGGCAAAGCTGGTTATACTAGCTTTATCTGCCCTTCTCTTGCAGGAGGCGATGGGATAGATCAGTAAGAGGCAAAACTCCGACCGGACCGTGCCATCATGTTGTATCGAGGCCCTACCTTTTAAGAATTTATCTTACACATGTGGTGGAATACAAAGACTAGATAGGGCTATCACCACCTACTAGCTACCACAAACAATTTGTGCGATAAGAGATTTACAAAGGCAATATTAAGTTTAGACACCACGTCTACACCAATCTCACTACTTTAACCTTGGCCTAAGATTACTCTACTCAGAGTAAAGCGATGAACAAGCGCGACATGTTGTATAATAGCTAAACCAGATTTAGAATATCAAATTCAATAAAGAACTCGGATGTATCACTTACAAGTGTTGAACTTACAAGAGGATCCATCGGCTGAGGTGTAGCTCCGGAGAAGATTCCCGATAGACCCGGGGCTTTCTCCAGAAGACTTCCCTCACTCTCCTCCAACTACCATAGCACTACAGCAGAGCTCCGCTAAGCTAAGTAGTTTCTCCAATGAGTCATGAATGAGAGGGGAGCCCTAGGGACTACTCCAGTGCCATGTCAGCGATCCAGGGGCTTCAATCTTGAGTCTTTGGATCAAACTGCCTTAGAACCGCCTCAGAATGGATGGACATGATTTCCATCATTAGTTAAATGTGAGGGAGAGTCACTAGGTGCTTTAGGGGGTCTAGGGGGTGTCGGCCGAACCCCTATGACATGTGGGCCCTACCTAGGGCTTCTAGAAGCTGTCCCCACTAGTCAGGGACCTAGTGGGGGGGTGGTAGCCCCCTTAAGGGTTTCGACCAACCCCCCTAGGGGTCTTGGCCCCACCTCTGCCTTCTAGAGTGTGGTCCCACTTGTCATGGAGCTTGGTTGATCCTTCTGAAGTGTTTTTCACGCTAGTTCTCTTGATGTGGGACCATGGATCCTTGTGCACTAGATCTAGAGCTTTGAATGAAAGCACAGGTTGCATCCAAGGGTTGGAATGGCTTTGTCATGGATCATGCTGGCTTGGGTAGCCAGAAGGGTCCATATGAGTATCGGCTGATCATGTTTTAACTCCTTTGGAGCCAGGATTTATTGTGGGAGCTCCTGGACATGTCAGGAGTCTCATGGTGTCGGTGTTTAGAAACTACCAACGAGTAAATTTGTACGCGTGTCGGGTTCCGAATGGTGAGACAAGGAGACAGGAGGTTTATACTAGTTCAGGTAAGAAATCCCTACGTCCAGTGTGTAGCTGCTCGTGTTCCTTATCTCTGCTTGGATGGGGTATACAAGCTGGTCAAGAGAGCAAGTGTGAATCTAAAGTCTCTGAATGTTGCGGTGAATGAGTGTGTTCTAGCCCTGTTGCTCGATATCTGGCGTCGTCCCCCTGCTCTCCTTTTATAGTCTCTGAAGAAGCTCAGGGGTGTTACAACCATGCGTCGAGAAGGATCTTTCTGGGACATTGTGCCTTATCCTTACCTTCTTCAGGAAGGAGAGCGGACATCCATAATACTATATTCCTATTGCCCTTGTACTTGGTCGGAGGATGGGTGTCGTGTCGGCCTTTCGTTGCACCGCCGGAGGATACGGGGAGGGGGGTCCGATTGAGCCCGTAGTAGGATAGAGCCATGGTAGTCTATTGTCCCATTGGCGAGTACACCGTTGTACCTTCCCCCAATTCTTTTTGTATACGGCAAAATTCCTCTGTGCCTTGCCAATGGACTCCGTTATCCGGAGGCCCCCCTATACACGGCATACCTTTACTCGTTGTCGATCTGATGGCGGGCATCGTCGAGCTCGTCCTGCCGAGCACGCATGGCGTCGAGGTCGACGTGTGGTGGAGTGAGGGCCTCCTGGTTCTCGAGGAGGATTTCGTTGCCATCCTCGTCGAGGTCATGCACAGCTCCCTCAAGGGTGGATTCCCTCCCGTTGCACATGAAGCACTCTCACGAGGGGGCCTCGCTGACCTCAGGGGTGACGTGCTTAGTCCCCGTACTATCGGAGCTGCAGAGAGTCAAGTCCTCCTCGGTCAGGAGGTCATGAAATGTCCCGATGGTTCCCACGAATTCATTGTCGGGGGTGTCGGTCATCTTTAGAGTGATGAGCCGCTCGAGGATGGAGGCGACGCTGACAAGTCCGAATGGATATGTGGCAGGGACTCCTTCCTGCGTCGGTGCGCCTCCCTCGATCTGGATGGCGGCGTCAACGTGGGAAAGCGCATGTATCTGTGCATGGTTCGAAGAGGGTCGCGGCGCCCTGCGCCCCTTGGCGCGTTGACGCGGTCTGCACCTGCGCAGGAACGAGTAGTCGCTGCCCTCGGAGGACTGTTCGTCTGAGGCATAGTATGTCATCCGTCACGCGGCGGATTTTCTTCCCGTGTCGAGGTCGGGGAGGAGGCTATCAGCGCATCCCTCGGTGTCCTGGTGGACCTCCTCCATCGCAGTGATGGCTCTGAGGCGGCTATCGCCTGGCGGTGTTTCGTCACCATCAGAACTGGGTTCCGACTCCAGGAGGTAGTCATACTGAGAGCGCACGAAGCGTAACACGGCGTGCTCGACCGTGTAATCGATTTTGTGGCCGTCGTCATCAGAGTCCCCTATGCCGCTTACGAACACCTCGAGCGGGTGGAGTTTCTTCCCCAAGCCCGGTGAGGTTGGCTCGAGGGCCTCGCGGCTCGAGGGCCTCAACCGGTGCGTCCCTGCGGGGAGCCGGGGAGTCATTGTCCGACCAAGTCACGGCGTGGACAACCTGGTCCAGCAAAGGTAGCATGCGGGTGAGGGTCCCGTCAAGGGAGCAAGCAAACTCCAAGCTTCCAAAGCGGATGAAGGAGAGGTCGGGGTTGTCGTAGTTGTGGGAGGCCATTCAAAACCACTAAGACGTCACGACACGCGATGCCCCCTACCTGGCGCGCCAACTGTAGGTGTTTAGAAACTGCCAACGTGTAAATTTGTACGCGTGTCGGGTTCTGAATGGTGAGACAAGGAGACAGGAGGTTTATATTGGTTTGGGCAAGAAATCCCTACGTCCAGTTTGTAGCTGCTTGTGTTCCTTATCTCTTCTTGGAGGGGGTATACAAGCTGGTCGATAGAGGGAGTGTGAATCCCAAGTCTCTGAATGTTGCAGTGAATGAGTGTGTTCTAGCCCTGTTGTTCGATATCTGGCGCCGCCCCCCTGCTCTCCTTTTATAGTCGCAAGGAGCTCAGGAGTGTTACAACCGTGCATCAAGAAGGATCTTTCTGGGACGTTGTGCCTTATCCTTAGCTTCTTCAGGAAGGAGAGCGGACATCCATAATACTATATTCCTATTGCCCTTATACTTGGTCAGAGGATGGGTGTCGTGTCGGCCTTTCGTTGCACCGCCGGAGGATACAGGAGGGGGTCCGGTTGAGCCCGTAGTAGGATAGAGGCATGGTAGCCTATTGTCCCGTTGGCGGGTACACCGTTGTACCTTCCCGCAATTCTTTTTGTATATGGCAAGATTCCTCCGTGTCTGGCCAATGGACTCCGTTATCCGGAGGGGCCCCCTGTACGCGGCGTACCTTCATTCGGAGAATGCCTGTAGGGGCCGGGTGCGTGTGAGACTGACTCCGCCCCCGTGAGAGGCATGCTTTCTACCTGTCCTTGAGCCCTACTTCGTCCCATCCCGATTGGGGAACTTGACATGTCTCCATTCGGGCAGGAGCTCGGGCGTTATCCTAAGTCCTGGATTATACGGGGTGTACGGCTCTTTGTGGCTCTTTACCTTCATTCTTATCTTGTGGAGAGTGTATCATCGGCAGCTAAGGACTAGTGGCCTCTTCCCTCCGGGTAGGGGTAAACAGGTCATTCCTCTGTCGCCGACGTACCTCCTGGAACCTATGGTCTTACTGTGAAGACATGGGCTGGATTGAGCTATTGAGACGTTGGTGCGGGTGGAGGTGCGGGTACGTCTTCCCGGGTCGTGGAGCCGCCTTGCTTTCAACGTCGAGCGAGGCGGAGTCACATTTGCCCGGGGCGCGTCTTCCTACCTGGGCTAGCTTGGTCGTGACTCCCGCACCTCCCCCTTCGTGGGCCTGTGATGATTCCACCCTGATGGGCCTATCTCAGATGGTTGTTGTTGGATCTTTTGTTGTTGATTGTTTTTGAAAGTTTTCTGTTAAATTAGGTATCCGACACATGGTATAGATGTTCTAGAGTTTGGCTCAAATCGCACATTAGGAGATGTGCAAAAGGAGCTTCCAGCATTGCTGATTGGCCTGAAATGTTATTCCCAGCAAAACAAAGCCTTCCAAGTACATGTGGAACTTATTAGTGGTAAATATGCTTATGTAGCGTTATTCTACCTTTGAAATCAAGGTTGTTGATGGTATTTTAGATATATAAAAGTATGCCATTCTTACCGTTAACAAGATCCCCCATACTTACATCTTTGCTCGTCCTCGAGTAAAGGATAAAAGTAAACATAACTATGCTATTCTCAAAGTATAAAGCAAGCATAAAGATTTACTCAAGATACTTTTTCATACAAGTGGGATATGTGGTATTGTCTAACATATATCCTTGAGAGGTTGATAAATGGAATAGTTCTCAAAGCAAAGTCATCTTCCCAAATCATATTTTAGTACTTGGAGTTTTTGATAAGTTTTTCAAAAGAAAGCACATAAGTCAACTTACCCCTCATATAGTACACTAGATCACTCACAAAGTATATGATTCCTTACCAAGGCATAACATGAGGTTGCCTTCTTTTGTATCTTCCTACTTCTAAATGGCTTATGTGGAGCTTAGGTAGGAATAAATAAGGTAGCATACTTGCATTACTTATATTGTAAAGTCAAAACAAGGATCCAAGGAGAAAAGTGCTATAATCCTAGATCAAGATATGCATGTGTATGGAATATGATAATGGACTTTATTATACTCCTTAACCATGTATGATCTCTCTAACTTAATGATTATTGAGACATGGCTATCTCTCTTTTTTTTAAAAGCTTCACTTGCTCATCATTTTCATCATCTATGATAGCCATATCTCTTCTAAAGAATTTTGAGAGAGATCATAATATTTTTCTGGAGTATTTATTGGATGAAAATGGAACATGTAAATGAAAGGCATGTTTTGCGTACTTCCGGTGTAGAAGTAGCATATATATGTGGTGTGTGCGTGATCTTGATCTTTGGACTATGACAAAACTCTCAACAAGGGTCAACAAGGTTTGACCAAACTCAAAGCAAATACAAGAAGCATATGAGGAAGATTTTTGATCATGTATAAACATATATGGCTTTGGTAGGAATTATTCACTATAGAGGAGTAGTGACATTATGGTTTTATGACATTTTCTAAAATTAATCTCCAAGTACTTTAATAGACATGGTATGAATCATGAGCTAAGAACTTATATCACATTGATCAACAACTTAGTCAATATGATTCCCTATCAAGATATTTTTCCCACTAGCATAAGCAAAAGCAAGAGTTTATCTTTATGACGCTTTTACCCTTCGAATGACATAGATCGTGTCACTTTTCAAATTTAAAGTTCAGATGCAATCTTCTTGTTTTTATTCAATATTAAAAGGGAAATAATATAAGTAATTAATTTCATGAATAAATAATATTTTATTTTTATTTTTATTTTTAGAAGGGAAATGAGTTTAGTAATAAAAACATAAAAGAAAAAGGGAAGAGACGTGGCAAACCAGTCAGGGTTGATGAGGACGTTGAGTGGATGCTGGCTGGTGGGCCTGGAGCTCCTTAGTGGTGTTGGCCGGCACCACTTAGGGGGCTTCAGCCTCTTTGGTTCCTGAAACAGATCTCTTACCTTCTGAATGTTCCTCTTCTCTATCAGTTCTACCCGATAGCTTCTAAAGTGTATCGGCCGATACTAAAAAGTGGTTGTTTTGTGCCCAAATGTTGTGTGGAATGTGCCATGGTGGTGTATGTCATGATTCAGTGGTCATTCATGTCAAATGGCCTTTTGGGGTGTCGACCGACATCCCCCCATACTTGTTCCACTACATACCATGACACAGTACAGACAGATCAAATGCAGGGGTTCTGCTGGGGTAACATACCAGCAGAACCAAAACAATTTTTTATTGAATTTCAAACTTTAATCAAGGCACATATTACAATTGATGAAGGGAAATAAAACAATCTAAGTGCCTAATTATTGGAGGGACTAGAGATCTAAGGAGAAGGAGGGGCAAAGAGATCCTCCCTCTCAATTGCCTTGGCTAAGCGCTTGATCTTTGCACTAGTGCTAATGCAAACATCTTTAAAGCTATCTTCTAAATCTAAGCGCGCCATCCTCTCTTCTGCTGCCCTCTTTGCTAACTTAGTGTTACTCTCTCTCTAAGTTTTGCAACTATGCACAAGAGTTTCTCCATATCACTCTTCTCATCTTCTTCCTACAATTAGTCTGATGGTCTAGTGATGGATGGAGGGTTGTTAGTCCGTCGGATCATCTTGTGCGATGCCTCGGACTCAAGAGAGTCACATGCAGCCCTCCGCTCCTCGGAGGCAAGGGGAGGGACAAGGACCTTGCCCATCCCCAGTCCACCATGGGCCCTTTAGAGGCACATCCAGGTGGGTGTTGATGGCGCGTAGGAGCTGGTGTACTCTGTGCTCGTGCCGCCATCGGTGGCAGAGACGATGGCCTTTGCTTTCAACCCCAATCAGCCGGTGGTAGGCCTTTTGGGAGTTACAGGGCACGCAACAGGCTTGTTGAGGTTCCGGCGGGGCGACATGGACCTCGCGATGGACCGGGCACGCTCCGAGGACCATGACCCGATCGGCCGACTCCTAGGGGTGCTTGGCTGGGCTCCTAGTGGTGGTGCCATGGGTAGGGGTGCCACATCTAGCACTTCGATGGCCGTGGCGTTGGCGTTGATGATTTCGTGACCATTTGGTGGATTGGAAGGGCTGCCATTGACGGAAACAAGGGGCAATTTGGTGCTGCTTCTTGGTGGAGCCATGGTTAGGATCAAGGAGGTGAGAATGAAGGCTGGAGTTTTTGTTGGTTGTGAAGAAGAACAAGGTGAGAGGAAGAAGAAGAAGGAGAAGGGGTTAAGAAGAGAGATTTCAATGTTCAGCGCCTCCATTCTCGCTCGGATCGCGATGGAAACAGGACGGGAACGTTGGTCCAACGTTCAAGAGCAACGGGCAAGTTGAACGGGTGCGAACCACGATCGACCGATATGGTTTGGCTCGACCGAGTTGGGATTAAAGATCCCAAGTGTCAGGTTTTTCATGCCGCGCAACGTCGGGCCCTAAAGCCTCTTAAGGCGATTGGGCGATACCATTATGGGGCCAAACAGGCCCAATTTTTGTGTGGGAGGTGTTAAGGCTAAGTCTAAGGTATTTCTAGGGTCAAACATGAAAAATGAACAAAAAATTTAAAAACATGTATATTTTATTTCTAAGTTGGATTAAGGACGAAATCTATCATGTCAATTTCATGCTCAGGTGATTCACGTTCATGGAAGATTTTAAGACGTTGGCCATTTACCTTGAAGATTTTGCCGCCGTCGTCCTGGAGTGTGATTGCTCCATGAGTTGTGGTGTTGACGACGAGGTATGGCCCTTCCCACTTGCTTTTTAGCTTCCATTGACCAAAGAGCTTGAATCTTGAGTTGAATAACAAGACCTTATCTCCTGGTTAAACTCCTTGAGTTTGATTCTGTTGTCATGCCATCTCTTTGTTCTTTCCTTGCATATTCTGGCATTGTGGTATGCTTTCTCTCTCCATTCTTCTAATTCAGAGATTTGCATTCTTCTAAATTTTGTAGCGACTGACAGATCCATGTTCCACTTCTTGATTGCCCAATGTGCTTTAAACTCCAATTCAACAGGCAAATGGCATGTCTTTTCGTATACAAGTTGGTAGGATGTCATACTAATTGGTGTCTTGTATGTGGTCCGGTATGCCCATAATGCCTCTGGCAACTTGTGCTTCCAAGCTGTATCCATCTCATCCATGGTCTTCTGTAGAATGTTCTTGATTTGTTTGTTGGATGTTTCTACCTGAACTGGTTTGAGGATGGTATGGAGTTGCTACATTGTGTTTGATTTCTTAATCTGTGAGGAACGGATGTAAACCTTTGTCAACGAAGTGAGATCCCCCATCACTTATGACTAACTTTGGAGTTCCAAATCTGGGGAATATCACTTCTTGGAACATTCTCTTTGAATCTGCTGAGTCTGCTTTGCAGTAGGGTATTGCTTCTACCCACTTGGACACATAGTCCACCGCTACTAAGATATACTCACACCCTTTCGATGGAGGAAAGGGTCCCATGTAGTCGATGCCCCATACATCAAAGAGCTCGACTTGTAGGTTGTTGGTGAGTGGCATAGCATCTCGGGCGTTCATGTTCCTGTGCTTCTGGCACCTTGCACATTTTCTGACATACTCTTGGGTATCCTTGTACATGGTTGGCCAATAGAAACCACTTTGCCAAATCTTAGCATGAGTTTTGAATGCTCCATAGTGACCTCTGTACTCTGCTCCATGGCATCTTTCCATAATCTTGACTGCCTCCTCCATAGGTACACACCTTCTTAGCAATCCATCATTGCATACTCAATAGAGGTATGGCTCATCCCAGAGATGCACTCGACTCTCCTAAATTAGTTTCTTCTTGTTTGCCCCTGGTGGGACATGGCATGCGACCATAAAGTTGACTATATTTGCATACCAGGGGTTGCAGTTTGTTACCTTGAGGAGTGTGTCATCTCTGAGGAAATCGTCGATGGGCAAATTCTATGCTTCTTTGAATTGCATTCTAGACACATGGTCGGCAACAGAATTTTCTACTCCATTTTTATCTTTTATTTCAAGATCAAATTCTTGGAGTAGCAAGATCCATCTTATTAAGTGTGGTTTAGCATCTTTTTTAGTGAGCAAGTATTTTAGAGCAGCATGATCGGTATAGATAATTACTTTTGCTCCAACTAAGTAAGATCAAAACTTGTCTATAGCAAAAACCATGGCGAAAAGCTCTTTTTCAGTTGTTGCATAGTTTAATTGTGGCCCTGTTAAGGTTTTGCTAGCATATGAAATTACATGATGCTTCTTATCTTTGGTTTGACCAAAGACCGCACCAACAACATAATCACTTGCATCACACATTATTTCAAAAGGTAGCGCCCAATCAGGGGGTTGGATGATGGGAGCTGAGACAAGTGCTTTCTTAAGATAGTGAAAAGAATCTAACCACTCATCATTAAAGTCAAAGGGTGCATCCTTAGCTAGCAGGTTTGTTAAAGGATGGGCAATTTGAGAGAAATCTTTTATGAACTGCCTATAAAAGCCAGCGTGTCCAAGGAAGCTATGAATTCCCTTGACATTCATGGGAGGTGGGAGCTATTCTATGACTTCAATTTTTGCTCTATCCACTTCTATCTCACGTTCGGACACTCTATGTCCTAGCACTATACCTTCCTGAACCATGAAATGGCATTTCTCCTAGTTCAGGACTAAGTGCTTTTCTTCACATCTTTGTAAGACTCTGTCCAGGTTCTCATGGTAATCATCAAAAGTCTTTCCATAGACGGAGAAGTCTGTTAGCGTCCCGACGCTATCCGCTCTCCAGCGGCGAGGACTCGCACACGCTCTCGGCAGCCACGGACCAACGAGGTCCGGATAGTTTTACTTAATTCAGAATTGTGTTCTTGCTTAGTCCTTCCTCCTCTCCAAGTCTCTCCTTATCTACTTGCCAACTTGGGCTTCACACCTATTACAAACCCACTGAGGGCCATGGACTTTAGTATTGCGTCGGTGGGCTCTTGTGCTTCGCCTTGGCAGATGGGCTGACTTGTGCAGGCCCAGATGGGGAGTTGTGACATCCCCCTCTCCTTGGGTCGTGGCTTGTCTCCAAGCCGGAGCAAGAGGGAACTGCTACCACAGGTCTTCTTCACCTTCCCAGGTTGCCAACGATGCGTCGAGACTGGACCACTTGATGAGCGTTTGTGGAACGACCCCGACGTGCCCCGGATGGAGGCGTCGACGGAGCACGGCTTCTGGTACCTGCAGGGCGTTGTCGACGTCAGGAAGGGACGGAGAGACAGAGTACTTTGTCAATGGAGCGGGCTTGAGAAGCGAAACGTGGAACACCGGGTGGACGGTCGACGATGGTGACAGCTGAAGCTTGTAAGCGACAGAGCCGATGCGGTCGATCACCTTGTAAGGGCCGAAGTAGTGGAAGGAGAGCTTGTTGTGAGCCCGTGGTGCCAATGAAGATTGAACGTACGGCTGTAGCTTGAGGTAGACCATGTCGCCGACTTCGAAGGAACGCTCAGATCGGTGTTTGTCTGCTTGTGACTTCATGTGTTGTTGCGCGCGGAGAAGGTGTTGTCGAACCGACGCTTGCATAGTTGCGCGCTCAGCCAACATAGCATCGACCTCCGGAGCTCCATATACAGATGTAACCGAAAGGCCAAAGTGGCAAGAAGGATGGCCATATAGTGCCTCGAACGGAGACCGCTTGATGGAGGAATGGAGGTTTGTATTGTACCAAAATTCTGCTAGCGGAATCCACTTGACCCACTGTTGCGGGCAAGAATGCACGAAACAACGAAGGAAGGTCTCGAGACACTGATTGACGTACTCGGTCTGGCCGTCTGTCTGGGGATGATATGCTGAACTCATAGACAGAGTGGTCTGGGCAAGGCGGAACAGCTCGCGCCAAAACGTGCTCGTGAAAATCCGTTCACGGTCACTGATGATATGAGTCGGCAGACCGTGAAGGCGATAAATATTGTCGAGCAAGACCTGAGCAATTTGAGGCGTGCTGAATGGGTGTGTCAGAGGTATGAAATGTGCAAATTTACTGAATCTGTCCACCACCACCATCAAACAATTGGCCGATCCAGACCTTGGCAGACCTTCAACGAAGTCCATAGAGATGACTTGCCAAGACTCAGTAGGGACTGGTAGAGGAGAGAGCAATGCTGGGTAACGAGCTCGGTCAGGCTTAGCTTGAGCACATATAGAACAGGAGGCAATGAAGTTTTTGACATCAGACTTCATGCCGCACCACGCAAACAGCTTCTTGATTTTACTGAATGTCACTGGAAACCTTGAGTGCCCGCCAACCGCACTTGTATGAAGCACTGTCAAAAGTTGATGCTGGAGTCCCACATTAGAACCGACCCAGATGTGGTCATGCTTGCGAATAACGCCGTCAACCAAAGTAAAAGGAGGATAGGACGCCGGAGCAAGTGACAACTCTTGAAGAAGCTGAAGAGAGAAGGGGTCGGTGTCGTACCCAGCCACAACGGCGGAGAGCCAAGAAGGAGTGGAGGACGAGAGCGCCAGGAGGTGAGCCGGAGGGGCGGGGTGGCGCGACAGGGCATCGGCAGCGAGGTTAGATGCTCCAGGCTTGTAGATGATCTTGTACTACAAGCCCACTAGTTTGGTGTAGAGTTTGAGCTGCCATGGCGTATGCAGCTGCTGATCAGTAATATGAACTAGGCTGCGTTGGTCAGTAAATATTGTGAACTCTCCATGCTGAAGATAAGCATGCCATTGTTCAACTGCCACCAACAATGCTAAATACTCCTCATAAGTGGAAAGACCTTGAGTGCGAGGTCCCAGAGCTTTACTGACATATGCAAGTGGGTGTCCTTCTTGGAGCAGGATGGCGCCCACGCCCAGTGCACTGGCGTCCGTCTGAATTTGGAAGGGTTTGGACAAGTCTGGTAAAGCCAGGATAGGAGCAGTCATCAGTGCTTGTTGGAAAGTACTGAAAGCCATGTCATGCGATGGGGTCCAAACAAACAGCGCACCTTTCTTGAGTAGGTCCGAGAGAGGGCGAGCCAGAATGGAGAAGTAGCAGACAAACTTATGGTAATAGCCCGCAAGACCCAGGAAACGGCGGAGCTGCTTAGTGTCCTACGGAGTAGGCTAGTTGCGGATGGACTAAACCTTGCCAGGATCTGTAGCCACCCCTGCGGTGCTAATAACATGTCCCAGGTAAGCAATGCTCTGTTGGGCAAAGCGACATTTTGAAAGCTTGACCTGCCACTGATCACGAGCAACCAACTGTAAGACTTGGTGGAGGTGGAAGAGATGGTCTTCCAAGGACCGACTGTAAACGAGAATGTCGTCAAAGAATACGATGACGCATTTGCATAGCAGAGTCCGCAGAGTCGTGTTCATCGCACCTTGGAAGGTATTAGGGGCACCAGTAAGTCCAAATGACATAACTGAGAATTCGAAGTGGCCCCAATGTGTTTGGAAAGCGGTCTTATGCTCTTCCCCTGGAGCGAGCCTGATCTGATTGAACCCTGCGCGAAGGTCTAGGACCGAGAACCAAGAGGCACCAGCGAGTTCATCAAGTAACTCGTCGATCACTGGTATTGAAATTTTGGTTTTGACAGTGAGAGCATTGTTACCATCCTTCTTCCAAACCAGCGGGACAGCAAACGAGAAGGCACTCTTACTGGGACGGATGAGACCAGACTGAAGCATCTCGGTCACCTGGGTTTCAATCTTCGTTTTCAGTGCCGGAGCATAGCGGTAGGGACAAGCCGACACCGGCTGAGCACCGGGCACCAAGGGAATGGTATGATCGCAGGCTCGGCGAGGTGGAAGACCGTTTGGCTCAGCAAAAACAGAGGCAAAGTCACTAAGAATACCCTGCACAGCTAGGTGGACAGGGTCAGGAGACTGATCAGCGACGTCTTGAGCAATGTGAAACACCTGCACCACAGTCCCAGACGCTGATTCAGGAATGTCACCCATAAGAAGAACCTAAGTGGATCCATAAGGGATTGAAATCCATTTTTGCAGCCAATGTACTTTCATCGGGAGAATGCTTGTAGCCAATCCATGTCGATGATCATATCGTACGAACCCAATGGTAAAACCTTGAGGTTGGAGTGGAATTCATAACCCTGTACAAACCAAACCGCCAGCGAAATCTCCTGAAGACACGCAATAGATGAGCCATCAGCAACCTAAACTGAAAGAGCTGCTGGTAACTATCGGAGACCAGTAAGCCTGTTTGCGATAGAACTGTTGATGAAGGAATGACTGCTGCCTGAATCAATTAATATCTAAACCTAGATTTGCTCAATAGAACCCCAAAGCTGCATAGTTCGCACCGATGACTGACCGGAAATGGCTTTGGTGGACAATAACATGAAGAGTGTTTCCTCAGCCGGCGCATCAGTTGCAGACTGCTCAGCTTGGTCATCAGTATCCTCAAATGACTCCTGGCACAAATTCTAGACCTCCTGAAGAGCATGGAGCTGCACGGTAGGGGCACACTTGTGGCCCGGAAGCCAGCGCTCGCCACAGCGAATGTAGAGGCCACGTGCCTTGCGTTGAGCACGGAGGGACTGGAACTTGTCCTTCACTGAAAATGGCTTCGGCTGAGCACAACAGTCTTCATGAGCCTTGCGCTCGTCTGTCGGGGCAGCCGCACCAAAACAGTTGGCAGGAGGCGTCGGAAGGGGAAGTGGACCGCGCGACGTTAGGTTCTTGGCGAACGGGACCCATCAGTGCACCTCACCACGCGACGTCGCGCCGGATCGACAGCTTCCTCCTGCAATAAAGCCAAAGTACACGCAGTGTCCAAGTCCTTGGGTTGCTGAACGAGAATAATAGCATGGATATCATCGTGGAGACCGTCAATGAATCAGGTCATGTGGGACAAGGTGTTGAGATTTGATGTGTAAGCAGAGAGCTGCTCAATGAGATCGACAAAACGGTCCACATAGTCTTGGACGATGGTGGTTTGCTGGATACGATTAAGCTGGCGATGGAGGAGTTCATGCTGATCGCGGCAGAAATGCTCACGGATCAGGTGACAGAAGGATGGCCAGTCGATCCCCACCAAGAGGCGTTCGACCGACTGGAACCAACGGCGCGCAGCCCTAGTGAACTACATAGTGGAGCACTTGACCCACATCGATGGATCGATGACATATAAATCAAAGTAGTTCTAGGCACTAGACATCCAATATTGGGGATCTTCACCATCGAACTTTGGAAATTGCATTTTAGGTAGGTGGCCGAGAGATGGGGGCTGGTGGGGGACTATGGTGTGGCTGGTGGTGAGGTGGGTGATGTGACTGATATGGTGGACGAGGAGGAGGGTGAGGATCGAATTGGAACGAGGAACTAAACGGATCGGGACAGAGGTGGGAGGGCATACCGTTGGCCGGGCACGGCTCTATGGTGGAGGCACTATAGGCCAGAACCCGTGTAGTCATGGCGACGCGGTGCTCGTAGGTCCAGTCGGTCAAAGATCTGCCAGAGTGTTGCATGGCGGCAGCCGACTCCGGATGCGCCGTCAGCAGGGGTCGCCGCGGCGAATCTGGGACGAGCTTGGTGTGGCGATGGAGATCGTAGCGGACGTCGTCGAGGTAGGCCTCAATCTCCGGGCGCCAGGACTGGATGTTGCCAACGACCTCCTCAGGTTCAGCGACACGCATGTCGCACTCATCGTGGATATTAGCGACGGGGAGAAGCTCGACGTCGTGGACGCGGTGCTCTAGGTCGTCGACACATGACTCGAAGTGGGTGCCCCAGTTGTCGGCGATGACGGCAGCGGAGTACTGGGAAGACGCGAACCCTTCCAAGCTGGTCAGGCGGCCATCAGCGACCGATGTGCGCTCCTCGAAGCGCTTCTCCCAGCGTTCCCAGCGCTGAGAAGAGCGGGCGTCGAAGTCTTCGAAATGCTTGAGCACTTCATCGAACGTCTGGACTACCACCGGATCCATGGCCCCCTGAGCGCGCTGAAGCCGGGTGAAGTGGTGGTGGGGCGGTGGCGCGGCGGTGGAACGACGCGAAGCCACGAAACCAGTCTCTGATACCAGGTATGTTAGCGTCCCGGCGTTATCCGCTCTCCAGCGGTGAGGACTCGCACACGCTCTCGGCAGCCACGAACCAACAAGGTCCGGATAGTTTTACTTAATTCGGAATTGTGTTCTTGCTTAGTCCTTCCTCCTCTCCAAGTCTCTCCTTATCTACTTGCCAACTTGGGCTTCACACCTATTACAAACCCACTAAGGGCCATGGACTTTAGTATTGTGTCGGTGGGCTCTTGTGCTTCGCCTTGGCAGATGGGCTGACTTGTGCAGGCCCAGATGGGGAGTTGTGACAAAGTCTTCCATGAAAACTTTCATGATTTCTTTGATCATATCAGAGAAGATGGACATCATGCACCTTTGGAAAGAAGCAGGAGCATTGCATAGGCTGAAAGACATTCGCCTATATGCATATGTTCCATAGGGGCATGTGAAGGTAGTCTTACTTTGATCATCAGGATGGATTGGGATTTGATGATAACCCGAATAACCATCAAGGAAACAAAAGAAAGAATTCTTTGCAAGCCGTTCCAACATCTCATCGATGAACGGTAATGGGAAGTGATCTTTCTTTGTAGCCTTATTGAGTTTTCGGTAATCTATGCACATCCTCCAACCCGTGACGGTTCGTTGAAGAATCAACTCGTTCTTGTCATTTCAAACGACTATCATACCTCCCTTCTTAGGCACAACTTGCATAGGGCTAACCCATTCACTATGAGGAACAGGGTAGATGATCCCTGCATGCAAGAGTTTCAAAACCTCTTTCTTTACAACTTCTCTCATTGCATTATTCAATCTTCATTGAGGTTCTCTAGATGGGATGGCCTCAGGTTCTATGGGAATGCGATGTGTGCAAAGAGCGGGACTAATGCCCTTGAGATCTTGAAGAGAATAGCCTAAGACAGATTGATGCTTTTCTAAGATAGTGAGGAGTTTAAAGGACTCTTCAGGAGAGAGTTTGTCACTAATGATGACAAGGGCCTCACGATCGTCATTTAGAAAGGCATACTTTAGACCAGCAGGAAGGGGTTTAAGTTCTATAGAGGGCTTGGATGGAAGCTCTGATTTCTCCAGATCTATGATTTCTTCTAGATCGTCTTCTTGGATGAAATCTTCAGCATCTTCTTCTAGATTAGGATGAGAAGATTCTAGAAGAGATATAGCCATCACTTCCTCTATGGGGTCAGATTCTAGGAGTGATTCTGTCATGGTGTTTATGGAGTTGGTTAGCGGAATCGACGCGAGAGCTTAATGCTGCTCCCGAGATGACTCTTAAGGCTTCCATCAAGAGATCCATCAAGAAATCTCATGAGTGGATGCCCAATTAACAAGTCAAATTCCTCTATATCAAATATGAAGAAATTTAAGAGGATATTGACCTTGTTAATTACCGTAGGAATGGTCTGTGCGATCCCACAACTCTCAATCAATTGTCCTGAAGGAAGCTTTAGAAACTTATTAGTTGGAGTCAGAGTTACATCGCCTAGGAGAGCATTAGCTAATGACTTAGACATAACGCTTACTCCTATGGCAGGATCATAAAGAGAGTCTAATATTGCTCTATTGATTTGGCAAGGATTGATTGTGGAGGAAGAAAGGATTCGAATTGGCTCAAATGAAGATTCGGCCTCTTCTAGCCATTCATTGCTCATTATGGAAGCCAGCTCTTGAATAGTCTCTTGGAGGTAAACTTCCTCTAGTCGACTAGGAATATGAAGGTTAAGAGCTTTTCGAGCAAAAGACTTCTTTTGCACAGATTGATTCAAGGCATTTCCAAAATTGGAAAATAAATCAGCCTCGATATCAAGAGGGAATTCCAAGGGTTGAATTTCTGCTTCCCTTGGTGGTTCATGTCACGGAACCACCCTACTAATATAAGCTCAAGCATGACTGTCCCTATTTAACATGTTGACACGCACATACTCTCACTTATATGAGTCTGGTAGTCCGCCGAGTATCCCGAAAGACCTCGGTCAATGAACAACCCAACCGGGACCGCTTGATTAAGTAAACACCAATCACTTACACAGAGTTTTACAACGGAAATAATATTACAAATAAGCTCAGAAATAATAATACAAGTCTGAGTTCAAAACTGTTTAATAAAACAACATAGCTTTGAAATGATTATAGTAACATAAGTTGAAATACATTGCTAGCATAAGGTGACATCCTCCAACAACAGCATATAGATAAGAAGTAACTATAGAATCACCGAGCCCACCGGTGATTAACCACTCCTTTAGCAGGACGAAGCCCTTCACCTGCAACAAGGTGGGATAAACCCTGAGTACTCGAATGTACTCAGCTAGACTTACCCGACAGGAGAAAAATAAATGGCTCCCAAGGATATGCAAGGCTTATATAGTGGAGTTGACAGGATAGCATATTTTTGGCAAAAAGAGAATTACTAACTTGAGTCCTATCTTTCAATATTTTAGTCAATATTTTAGCATCAAGATTAGTGAAGCTTACCAAGTCCAGATTTGCACCTGATCTAGAGCAATCACTTAATTAAAGCATCACAATAGTAACCATATCTAGTTTGGCATGTAAACCATATAACCATCTTTTGGTTACTTATTAGGGTTCAAGTTTCTACAGTGGGAGGAAGATCTTTCAAGTTTCTCACTGACAGGGAGAGACCATGATTCGAATCGAATTCCTATCCAGCTGGAGGTTTATTTCTCAATCACACCCAAGTCTCCCCCGTCGGGTTGACTTTTCCGGGTTACCTTCAATATAGCTCGGGTGAAGCCGCGGGTCTCCCGGTACTGGTATGAATGGCGACTCACAGATAGCCAGGACGTCCAAGCATTGCCTGCCCTTGGTACATAGGCAGGACGTTCAGGATACTTGCCCATGGTCTAGTATGACACTCGCGATCTCCATGACCCAACTAGGAGGGGATTCTGGCCCGAACTACAGAGTTAGGCTTCGCGGTCGAAACGAGTTATTCAGCCAGCTATGAAGGAGGCATGCGTTCAATCTCGGTAGATGTCCAACCATGGTCCAGTGCCTAATGACACAGGTGGAGAGAACCCGCTTACAAGACCTCCAAGTCAAGTGGCTCACACACACCTTGTCCGCCCGGTCTTGATTTATTACTTCCACATGGTTATTTTCCACGATAGCAAATTGTTGACAGTCCTTAAGTACCAAAATCAACTGTCAACTAGACCAGGAAAAGGATCTATATGAAACCAACACTTAGAAATAGGGTTTATACTGACAGAGTTCCACGAGTTTTGGTGAATGTCTATTTCTATAGGGGTATATCAGGAAATATGGAGGAAAGGCCCACATGTCATGATTACATAGAGATAAACATCATCCGTAGAAACAAGAACACTCTAGAAGAGTCAAGAAGGCGCGGGAAGGAACCAGAGGCCGAGCGGGCCCAGGGGCAGGGCGCCCACCCTACCCCCTGGGGCGGCCGCCCTAGGGCAAGGCCCAATAGGGTCTGCCTTGTGGGACCACCTCTCCACCGCCTTTGAGATCACATCTAAGCCCTCCATTAAGGTCGGTTTGATCCGATGGCCGACGTTCATTAGAGGAGCCTATATAAGGAAGGCCCCCTGACCCATAGGAGGAGAGTCTCTCTGACCTAATTCATTATTCATCATCCATCTCAAGAGGAGAAGCCCCTGATCAAGCCCTAGAGCCACCACATCAACTAGATCTCTAGTTTAGCATAGCTATATAGGATTAGAACTAGAAGGAGTAAATCTTCGATTGGTTTCTGGATCTGTCAAGAGGATTATTGGTAATTCTCTCTCTAGTTCTTCATTGTTCATCATTTGTTCTTCAATATTATGAATATGACTTTGCTCTATTTCATTATATTGTTTATGACTTTACTCTATTCGTTTATGTTCTTAGTTATATTGTTCTTAGTCTATTATGATTATATACTTGGCTTAGTTAGATCTGAATCATATCCATGTTTAGGATCGTATAGCATTTATCCATCAGTACTATGGTTAAATGATAGATATTGTGTAGGCGTGGTGCCTAGACCGTATTTATCTGCGATTGTACCTACATTCCGGATCGTGAGGTAGTTCGCGGGAGTGACAGTCCTGTTGAGTCCTTTGTAGTCCTCCTCCCGTTTGTAGGGCAGGTAGAGCAGTACTATTACGGGAAGTGATTGCTATGTTCTTCATCTTCCTTAGTAATACTCACTACACATGAATATCTCTTATCTCGCCATGATTGCCAAGTGTAATTGCACTAATCATAGTATGCTAGACTGTATAATTAAGAATGACTTAGGAAATATCTTTGTAGTTCGTCCTAATTCCATGCCAATGACTTTCTAGAATATTTGTTGAGGTGCTTATCATTATCTTATGTGGCTAATATTTATGTTGATCAGTATTTATCTTTTGTCACTATTTATCCATTATCTATATCTTATGTGACACTTATCTTGTACTGAGTGAGATAGATGAAAACTCTCCATTACACATGCAGTGATACTCATTAATCATCTTTATTCATTCCTCATTTATTCCTTAGTATCCCTTCCCAGTGGTAAAAATATAAATAATGATACCTGGAATACTCCTGGTTAAAATTCTACTTCGGTATAATTTGTGCGCTTGCAGAAACACATTTATTATTTACTTAGAGCAATTGCATATTTTTATACCACATCTATTTGGCATGTTGGGGATGACAACCTGGCTTAAGTGTCATAAGAAGTGTCAACAAGCATTTTTGGTGCCGTTGCCGGGGAAGGTTGATTAGCTATCAAAAGGAATAAATAAGTTATCACTTGCATCACTAATGTGATTGAGAAAACATCAATTCTCTACTCATACAGCCTTACCCTTGATCTTTGTCTATTTTTCCTATCATCTTTATGCGGGGTAATGTATGAATAGATTTGATCTTCCAGACAATTTTGTTGAAAATCCTGAAGCATTAATCAGAAGGACAAAAGCCAAGCTCAGGAAAGTAACAGAATCATCATCATCAACATTTCAGCTTGAAGCTTCACCCAATCAAGAAGATCATCAAAACATTGTTCGGTACTTGACACCAGAGTTCAAAGCCATGGCAGACAAGTCAATCCATGAGTTCTCAGCCCCCACCATGGACAACATCCGCACTGGACCTGCTGTGAACATTGATAGGTCATTTGAGCTCAAGCCTGCGCTCATCAACATGGTGCAAGCAAGCCAGTTCTATGGGAAAGCACACAAAGATGCCAGTGCTCATCTCCAACACTTCCTGGAGATTTGGAGCACATTCACTATCAAGGATATCCCCAGAGACGCAATACTACTTTGCCTTTTCCCATTCTCACTCTTGGGAAGAGCGAAGCAGTGGTTCTATGCAACCAAGGAGAAGAATACCACATGGGCACTATGTTCCACCAACTTTCTAGCAAAGTTCTTTTCAAGTTTTTAGCAACAACACGATGAGTCCGTTCCAGAAGCATGGGAGCGCTTCCAAGATTACATCCTAGAATGTCCCCATCATGGAATGGAGAATTGGTTACTTATGCAGACCTTCTATCATGGGCTCAGCAACATCACTCGTGAGACCATGGATGCTGCTGCCGGAGAAGCATTCCTATCACTTACAATACCACAAGCCACATCTCTTGTGGAGAAGATGGGATCCAACCAAGGTTGGAGTGAAGAAAGAACTCAAACTCGCAAGAAAAGTGGAGGTATGCACCAGCTCAAAGAGGTAGACATGCTGTCAGCAAAGCTAGACAGTCTCATGAAGAGACTTGATGAAAAATTTAGAGAAAAGAAAGAAGTTATGAACATCTACGACTCTCACATGACCTGTGAGGAGTGTGGAGATACTGGACACTCAGGCAATCATTGTCTAGAATTGCAAGAGGACATGAACTACATCAATAACAACAACTACAATCATCCTCAGCAAAATCAAGGTTGGAATCAACAACAACAAAGGCCTAACTACTCAGGTAGCTACTCAGGTAATTATCAAGGTAACAATTCTTTCAATAATCCTAATTTTCCACCTTTGAGAGAGTTAGTGTCTAATCAAGGAAAATTAATGGATAACATGTCTAAGAAATTAGCATCCAATGATAAAATACTAGAAACTATAAATAATAGGATGGATAATTTTTCTGTTGCCATCAAGAATCAAATTAGCTTTAATAAAATGATTGAATCTCAGCTAACCCAAATAGCTGTTGTTGTTCCTATCACTAACCCCGGTATTCCATCACAACCGGAAGGATTAGAATCTGCAAATCTTGTAGACATATTTGATGCAGGTGCTTATTGGAACAACCCCACAGAAGAGTGGTGTGGTGACTCTATGCCAACCAAGAAAGGAGATTTAGGACGACCCGTCATCCCAATCTCCATTGGCGTCACAGAGTTTCCTGAAGCACTTTGTGACTTCGGCGCAAGCGTCAATGTCATGTCCAGGGTAATCTATGAGAAATTCTTCAATTATCCTTTGTCAGAAACAACCCTGTGTTTACAGCTTGCAGATCGGACACTATGCTACCCAAGAGGAATATTAAAAGATATCCGTGTCCAAATTGGTACCTCATATGTCCCAGCAGACTTCATGGTGATAGAAACCGGTGTTGATAAGGAGTCACCCATCATCCTTGGGAGGCCACTCTTGAACACCGCTGGAGCTGTCATCTATGTCAGCACTGCCAAGATCAATTTCTTCATCAAAGGGAAGAAGGAGACATTTACCTTCAAGAACAAAACCATACAAGCTCCTGAACAACCTCAAGATGAGCCAAAGAAGAGGACCAATGGAAGGAACAAGCAGAAAAAGCAGAACAAGAACAAGAACAAGAAGCAAGTACGAACAGAATCAGTGAAGATGGTCACGACACTCCACAATAATCAAGACCACCAAATCAGATCCCCTCATTTGATCAAGAAGGACGACCTAGGTGTCCCAACCATTGAATGCACAATCAACAGATGCTCATTCCAGAAAGCAATCTGTGACACCGGATCAGGCGTCAACATTATGGCCAAGTTGACCTACGAGTTTCTATACGGCACAATGCTTCTACATCCAACATACACCCAACTCCAGATGGCAGATCAGACATGTCGCGTCGTCGAAGGCATAGCAAAAGATGTCCCCATCCAGATTGATGACCACTTCATCCCTACAGACTTCCTAGTTGTTGATATGGGAGAAGATGATTATGATCCACCTATCATCCTTGGAAGGCCATTCCTAAGCACCACCAAAGCTATCATCTATATCGGGACAGGAGAAGTGCACCTACACTTCCCCTCTGAGAAGGTACGACGTTACTTTAATGCTAACTACATTATTGAAGAATCTAAGCAGAATAGAACGAGAAGAAGACGTCGCTACCGCAACCAGAAGAAGCAAAACACCAAGGATGGATAAGCAGCCTATAAAGGAGAAGTATCAAGATATGAAGAGAGATACCCCGAAGAAGAAGAGTCAGTATATGCAACTCCACTCTCTAGGCCAAACACACCACCAACTCCAAGGTTGGGAAATGAAGGATCACTCTATGACTACCCCAGGCACGAGAGCGGAGAATCTTGGGAAGAAGGAAAGGTACATCCCTTCAATTTTAATAAGTATCCAGAAAAGAGAGCTTGTCCTCGGGAGGCTACCACACCAACACAAGTGTGGAGACAAAAAGAAATCATACTAGAAGAAGAAGCTCAGCCGGAGGCGCCAACTACGCCGTCCGACGAGCCCCAGGATAACTAAGGACGTGAGGAGTCCTGTTCGGAAGGACTTAAACCACCGAACGCCGTGCCAAGAGGTAACACTTGGTAGTTATCTTTTCCCTTAATTATTTACTTTTTCAAATTAGTTAATCATGTTTGCACCATCTTAAAAAGAAAATAAAAATGTTTAAAACTTCTAAGCCCCATGTGAATAGACTCATGGCATAAAACTCATAAGTGTACTCGCTGTGATGGCATAAAAAAATATATATTTTGTCTTATAAAATAAAAATATATAAATAGTGAGATTAAGATCCTATATAATAATATCACTCATTAGGGGAAGCTCGACATGATCAAAGCTAGAAGATTTATGACTAACACTTAATCAGTTCCACGAGCTTTATTGTCTATTTGAGCTTTCACAGAATTCAAGTATCAACAGAGAACAGTAACCAGAGGACACCTCTGCTACCGTTCCACTACATCAGAAGAAATTACGTCAAAATCCAGCTTGTGGGAGAGAACCCCCACATACTCAGCTAAGTATTACTACCTATCAGTTTTTATATCTATACTTTGATAAAAATAAAAAGATGCATAATTATAGAAACCCAATAAATATTTTCTCGCTTATATATATATATATATGTGTGTGTGTGTGTGTGTGTGTGTGTGTTTGATTAGTTAAGAGTTTGCTAAATAAATAATAGGAGAGAATAAAATAAAATAGCTATGCTAAAATGAATCCCAGTAATAAACTCTTAATATGGAAATGATGAATAGTCGCTCTGTCGTAATACCTTTCAAGTACCTAGTTTTCAAATTTGATCTCTCTCTCAAGTTTAGGCATAATTGTTATAATTTGAAATTTTCTCTGAACCTAAAACTTGTGGGAAGAGTACCTGATCTAAAGTCTAAGTCATTGACGGATTTGATATGGAAAGGTTTGAGTTGTTATTTATCTGTTCCTAGAGATACTAGAATTCTGGAGAATTTTATCTTTTGAAAACTTTAAAAATACCACATGATGAGTTCTTGTATATACATGTTTACTAGATTAGAAAACCACACATTTTTACATACTTCTTATGAGCATTGAGTATGGTCAAGCTATGCGACCCTCGGGAACTAGTCATGCGGTTTGAATCAAGATTCACACACATCCATACATGCTGCTTCCACCTCAGAAGTACGCATTCAATTACACTAGACCCACATACGTCACTTCTATCCTGGAAGTATGCATCCATATACCTTCCATCCACATAAGCTGCTTCTATCCCAGAAGTACGCATCCACATATATCCACTAATTCCCATCTCTAGATCCACCCACCAAAAACATTCTACTCCTAATCCGAGAGAGAATAGAAATACATAAATATTCTCCTATTCCTGTTTTATCCCTGTGAAATAAAAGCTCAAGTCAGCTTTCGCTTTATAGCTCTACAAGGATGAGTGCTCTTGAAAAAAAAAGAGAGATACGAGAAAATAAAAAGGGCAAAATGTCCGCCAACCTCGAAAAATAAAAAGTGAGAAGAGAGGTAAAAATGGGCAAGTGTCCGATAGTAGAATTAGGGGTACAAGATACCCATAAATATATATATATATTATCGAGCATCTCATTCCCTTCGAAAGGTTTCAAATGCAAGAAAGGTATATCCATCAAAAGGGAGCAAAAGTAGAATTAGACTTTTACCTCTACTGTCATCATCATTACCATTACCATCATCACCATCACCATCATCATCACACACCATTCATTCGCCACACATGCACATCTTGATTTGACTTATTGACCTGTTCCTTTGGATCCGCGGTTTGGCTATGCAACATATGTCTTGTAAGTATGTATACGCTATCTCCCACCTATGAACTCCAGATATCAGCATATTAGAAGTAGGGTGAGAGAGAGAAGGCAATACCACAATGCCTTATACCACAAATACCACATATCTGAGAGAAGGCATACACCATCAATGCCTTGGTAAGGATCCAGAAATACCACAAAGGAGCAATTGAGAGAGTCATACAAGGAATCTCTAAGTTTTATTTTGAAAATCTACAAAAACTCCAGAGCTATAGTTGATCAAAGAGCAAGATACATGCTGCTTGACTGGACCGTTCTATCTTTCAACTACCCAAGCCATAGGTGACGATTACAAGCCCCATGGTGGAAGGTAAAATGAGTAAGTTTTTTATCTTAATAGTTGATCTAACCCGAAGACGAGATCTTATTTGAAATCATGTGTACCTGTAAGGAGTGAAAGCATTGCAGCAACTCCTAATCCATCACTGAGTCTATCTTTGCTCAGGGACGAGCAAAAGGTAAGCTTGGGGGAGCTTGCTGACAGCCCTTAAGTACCAAAATCAACCGTCAACTAGACAAGGAAAAGGATCTATATGAAACCAACACTTAGAAATAGGGTTTATACTAACAGAATTTCATGAGTTTTGGTGAATGTCTATTTCTACAGGGGGATATCAGGAAATATGGAGAAAAGGCCCACATGTCATGATTACATAGAGATAAACATCATCCGTAGAAACAAGAACACTCTAGAAGAGTCAAGAAGGCGCGGGAAGGAACCAGAGGCCGAGCGGGCCTAGGAGCAGGGCGCCCGCCCTACCCCCTGGGGCGGCCACCCTAGGGCAAGGCCCAATAGGGTTTGCCTTGTGGGACCACCTCTCCACCGCCTTTGAGATGACATCTAAGCCCTCCATTAAGGTCGGTTTGATCCGACGGCCGACGTTCATTTGAGGAGCCTATATAAGGAAGGCCCCCTGACCCATACGAGGAGAGCCTCTCTGACCTAATTCATTATTCATCATCCATCTCAAGAGGAGAAGCCCCTGATCAAGCCCTAGAGCCACCACATCAACTAGATCTCTAGTTTAGCATAGCTATATAGGATTAGAACTAGAAGGAGTCAATCTTCGATTGGTTTCCGGATCTGTCAAGAGGATTATTGGTAATTCTCTCTCTAGTTCTTCATTGTTCATCATTTGTTCTTCAATATTATGAATATGACTTTGCTCTATTTCATTATATTGTTTATGACTTTACTCTATTCGTTTATGTTCTTAGTTATATTGTTCTTAGTCTATTATAATTATATACTTGGCTTAGTTAGATCTGAATCATATCCATGTTTAGGATCGTATAGCGTTTATCCATCAGTACTATGGGTAAATGATAGATATTGTGTAGGCGTGGTGCCTAGACCGTATTTATCTGCGATTATACCCTACATTCCGGATCGTGAGGTAGTTCACGGGAGTGACAGTCCTGTTGAGTCCTTTGTAGTCCTCCCGTTTGTAGGGCAGGCAGAGCAGTACTATTACGGGGAAGTGATTGCTATGTTCTTCATCTTCCTTAGTAATACTCACTACACATGAATATCTCTTATCTCGCCATGATTGCCAAGTGTAATTGCACTAATCATAGTATGCTAGACTGTATAGTTAAGAATGACTTAGGAAATATCTTTGTAGTTCGTCCTAATTCCATGCTAATGACTTGCTAGAATATCTATTGAGGTGCTTATCATTATCTTATGTGGCTAATATTTATGCTAATCAGTATTTATCTTTTGTCACTATTCATCCATTATCTATATCTTATGTGACACTTATCTTGTACTGAGTGAGATAGATGAAAACTCTCCATTACACAAGCAGTGATACTCATTAATCATCTTTATTCATTCCTCATTTATTCCTTAGTATCCCTTCCCAGTGGTAAAAATATAAATAACGATACCTGGAATACTCCTGGTTAAAATGCTACTTCGGTATAATCTGTGCGCTTGGAGAAACACATTTATTATTTACTTAGAGCAATTGCATATTTCTATACCACATCTCTTTGGCATGCTGGGAATGACAACCTGGCTTAAGTGTCATAAGAAGTGTCAACACAAATATAGCCAACCGTGACCAGTATCAACCTATCATCTCATAGGTGACAAAAGATCACCTGACTTCTACCGGTCTAAGCATGACTAAGCATATGTTTCGATCCTGGGCCTACAAGATTCTTTTTAGTTGGACAAGGAAGGTAATGCATCAAGGGTTTCATTCAACTCCTATAACTTAATGCACAATCCATATTGTGAATTGAAAGTGAATACTTTAAAAAGAGAGAGGAGGCTTGTAATGCTCTAGGGCTTGCCTTGGAAACCGACACAAAGTCAGTGATGGTTAGATGATACTCGCTTGGCGATCTCTTCGGTCCATGCTTGTACTCTTGGTTGTTCTGTCTTTTGGATTCATCTAGCAGCACCATCTTTAGGTTGGCTCCACCAAACGTCGTCTTTGGGTTTGGCTCCAACCATCACATCTCCACGTAGTGTACCTATCGTACCTAAATGGGATGCAAGATGCAAGTGTATGAATGCGGTGAAACAACACAAGACATATATATAAACATTAATGACAAGCACTAAAGTATGCAAGACATAAATAAGCACTTAGAGAGCAATTTATTAATGACTATCTGTTATGGTGGGCAACACCTATCAGAGGCGGATCAACACACGTGGTTGAAAGGCGTGACACGCGAACGCGCTGAGCGCAGTCACCATAGTTATCGGCTTGTGCCAGTTTTTAGATGTTATCAGGTTGTGTTAGTTTGCAAGGTTGTTTAGATCCTAGAAGTTAGCAGTCAGGTTGTTAGAGCTGAGTGGAAGTCTTTATGTACCGAACTATTCATTGAGTAAAGGTTTAGCCAGAGATTAATCTAATCTCTCAGCTCTCTCAACTCCCCTCGTTTGTAAGTCATGATGGAGCCGAGCACGGCACCGCCACCCCATCGTCGGGTGTTCAAGCCTCGCTCGACCCCCATCCACTCCTACCCGCTACGCAGAAGGTCAGGCCATAACAATCTGGTATCAGCCATGTCTAGGACCACATCGGAATCTGTCGCGGCCATCTCCGCTGCCGCGTTCGCCACCATCAACACCACCACCGTGCCGCTTTCCACCACCACCACCAACCCCATTCCACCACATACATCCAGCGCCATCTATCAGCCACCAGCGTCTGCCGGGGCACTCGACAACCTCACCGCCGTCATATCCGGTCTACAGCGCCAGATGGGCCAACTCACCGCGCGGATGTCCGATGCGGATAGCCATGCGGGATCGTCGCTGCAGCCGCATTCGTTGCCATTTGGGTTGTCGGGTTATGGCGGTCTGCCACCAATATCGTCATCCAGTTCAGTGATCATCAACTCGACAGCGGCCAGCCGGCCGGTTCCCATCCACCAGATGTCCCTCCCGCACTCACCATCACCAATCCCCGCCTTCGCCGATACACCGATCCATCCAGCCATCGGAGATCAGGAAGCTGGCGGTGTTGTCCCACGTTTTCGCAAGCTCACGTTCCCAACATATGACGGTAAAGAAGACCCCATCGGATGGTTGAACAAGTGTGACCACTTCTTCCGTGCCCAGCACATGCGCGAGGCCGACAAGGTGTGGCTGGCCTCGTTCCACTTGACAGACGCCGCTCAACATTGGTACTACATGTTTGAACGGGATGACGGAGGGGTTGCCAACATCTGGTGGGAACATTTCTGGGATATGTGCCAGCAGCGATTTGGCCCTCCCCTTGGCACTAACCATCTGTCCGAGCTCGCACGTATTCCATTCCGGGGCTCTGTCAATGACTACATGAAAGCTTTTCTCAGTCGGTTGGCCCATGAGAGCGCTCTCGCCCCACGGCAGCAGACGCAGCTATACACGGGCGGGCTCCCAGATCCCATCCGCACAGATGTGGAGCTTCAAGTCCCAGTTGATCTCCAACGCGCCATGATGTTGTCCCGGGCGTATGAACATCGTAATCTGGCCCTGGTGGCTCCAGTAGCGGTCCAGCCACATCGGCCGCCTACGCATTACCACGCTACGCCACCGGCCGCTGCTGCCCCTGCAGCAATTCTACCGGCAGCAGCACCATTGGCCTTACCAGCTCCCGCGGCTCCACCGCTGCCGTTTCGCAAGCTCACACCGGCGGAGATGATGGAACGCCGCCGTCTGGGTTTGTGCTACAATTGCGATGAGTAGTACGCCCGCGGGCACCGTTGCAAGCGGCTGTTCGTTCTGGAGGTCTGAAAGGTCCTAGATGGCTAGAGGGGGTGAATAGCCTAATTAAAATTTTACAAATCACTAGAGCAAAGGTTAGATTAACACTTAAGCGAAGCTTTTTGCTCTATCTCTACTAGGGGTGCAAAGCCACCAATCCAAGCAATTCTAGTTCGTTAAGTGCCTAACAAGCAATAGCAAGAACCTAAGGCACTCAACTCTAGCTAAGAAGAACTACTAACAAACTAAACTAATAACCTAGCAAGAGAGCTAACTAAGCAAGATATGAATGAAAGTAAATGCTAGAAAGGAGGTGATTGTTATACCGATGCCTTGTGAAGTGAGTATACCAATGTGAAGACCAATCATAATAAGATCACCAATAGTAGCCGGGAGACAAGATGAACACAATGATTTTTCTCCCGAGGTTCACTTGGTTGCCACCAAGCTAGTCCCCGTTGTGTCGACTACTCAAATGGTGTTTCGGTAGCTAATAGACAATCACAAGCCTAGACCACTACCCGGGTGCCACAAGAAACCACCCAAATGAGAGTAACTCAATGACACAAGCAATCCACTAGACTTACCCTTTGACGCTCCCTCGAGGTGGGTACAAGCCCTCTCACAATCGATGAAGCCGGCCACGAACAATCACCAACACATGCCAAAGCTTCTCCACAATTGCCAAGCTGTCTAGGTGTTGGAAAACACCAAGAATAACAAGAAATCCTGCGGTGATGACGATGACCAAGTGCCACGAAGATGCAATGCAATGATCAAAGCACTTGGTTCACTCAAACTCTCATGAATTAGCAAGCAAAGCAAAGAGAGACGAGTTGGGGGCCTTCTCAAGCAAGCACAAAGAGTGAGAATGAATGGGAGGTGCAAGAGAGTGCCCTAGGAGCCGGCCAAAACACTTATATAGCAACCCCAAACCAACTAGCCATTTTGCTCCTTGATCACAGCTTTCTGACGAGCTTCGGACGCTGTCTTCCTAGGGGTCTGGACCATCAGGTGCGCGTCCGGACCCTCTGCATTTGAAACCTGCTGATTCGTACCTTCACCTGCTACTGACACGTCGCCTCCGGACGCTCGCAACAGTGCGCGTCCGGACCATCGTGCCTTGCGTCCGGGGTCTAGCAGAGAGCTCCCTAAGAGCTCAAAATCTCCGGATGGTGGTCCGGAGTCCTGCGTCTGGATGACACTTAGCGTCCGGATCACCCTGCAGAGAAGACCAGAGAGCTCTGAGGCTCCGAACAGTTGTCCAGAGTCACCGTCCGAACTGACATCTGTGTCCGGATCTTCTGTGCGCCGAGGCCGAGAGGTAGGGTTAGCTTCCAGACACTGATCCAATGGTCTGGAGATCATTTGCTTAGCGTCCGGACCTGTGTCCGGAGCCCTTTCTTGTTCCAAACCGAGTTGCCTCTTCTTCTCCAAGCTTCCAATTGCTAACACTTTGTGATCCAAACACTTGTGCTCTGTGTTAGCCTTTACAAAGAATTATCTTGGAATTGTTTCTCATTTTAGTGTCACTTAGGTTCATTTTATATGAATGCAATGCAAACCTAGTGGCACATGATAACCGCAATCGAAATGAGTTTTCCCTTCTTGATAGTACGGCTATCTATCCTAAAGGTGATCACACTCTCTATAGTGTCTTGATCACTAAACCAAAAATGACCCTATGATATACCTTTGCCTCGAGCCCATTTTTGTTTTTCTCTTTCTTATTTTCCTTAGTCCATGAAGCACTTGATCAATGTACCATTGTCATCCTTCTAGCTCCATGTGTCAAGGTGTATCACCCTAGCTAGATCATACACTTAGCAAGTAGGGTTAGTCCATAAGTGCCATCAATTGACCAAAACCAAACTTGGGCTTTCCATCTCCCCCTTTTTGGTAATTGATGACAACCTTTCACAAAAGAATATATTGAATGAAAATTTCAATTTTGGTAGTATTAGCTCCCCCTACATATGTGATATATGAGTTTGGTTCATTTTGATCACATATGCATGGATAAGAATTGTGGGAGAGTGAATGCTACCAAATGATGCTAAGGTATAGAGGGATGGACCTTTGAAGCGTGATACCAATCTGAGTGCCATTTTATACCATCCTTAGCACCATGAAGGCCTAGAAACCACTTGAAACCACTTTGAGAAGCAAACTTGAAATACCACTTGAAAAACTAGAGACAACCTATACAAGCTAGTACTTCAACCATCATGTTGATCAAGTTTCTAGCAATCACCACACAAGCATGTCATGAAAAATAAATACATATGCAGGCAAGCACTTATAAATGCACAAAGATATGCAACAACTTGATTCATAGGCTTGCTCCCCCTACTTGTGTGCTTATAATTTTCAAAATAATTTTTCTTTGTGATCCTTCTCCCCCTTTGTCATCTATTATCATAAAAGATGTGCTCAAATTAGGATTATTGGAGAGAAGCTTAGTTGTTGTTCAATCTAGATTACTTGCCCCAAAGTATTTAACTCGGTTTAAACCATGGACAAGCTTGTTCACACATCCTAGAATGGTTATCTTGCCCATGTTGAGCTAAACATTTGAAGTTCATATTCTAGATCAAACACTAGGATTGCAAGCCTACAAACATGTCATATGCTACCACTAGATCATATCAATCATAGAAGCAATAGTGGTACAATATAAGCATCAAAGCATTTAATTTTTATGAATGAGCCTAATGAATTGATGTCTAGATGCACTACACAAGTCCTAATATTGGATGAATGACATGTCAATCAACTTTTACCTTGCATAGCTCGAAGGAGAGGCTTGTCATATATGGGGGTGCATCAACACATGTTTGAGTAATCAAGAATGTTCAATTCATTCCTTAGCTTGCAAAATCTCTTTTCATCAAGTGGCTTGGTGAATATATCGGCAAGTTGATCATCGGTGCCAACACTTGTGATCTTGATATCACCTTTTTGTTGATGGTCTCTTATGAAATGGTGCCTTATGTCAATATGCTTGGTTCTTGAATGTTGAACTGAATTGTTGGTTAGCTTCACCACACTTTCATTGTCACATAGTAATGGCACTTGCTTGAATTTGATTCCAAAGTCATCCAAATTTGCTTTCATCCAAAGCAATTGAGCACAACAACTACCCGCACTTATGTATTCGGCTTTGGCGGTAGAGAGTGCAACACTATTTTGCTTCTTTGATGACCAAGATACAAGTGACATGCCTAGAAATTGACATGTGCCTGATGTGCTCTTTTTATAAACTTTGCATCCCGCATAGTCGGAGTCCGAATATCCAATCAGCTCAAAGTTAGACCCCTTGGGATACCACAATCCAACATTTTTTGTATGCTTCAAGTACCTCAATATTCTTTTAGTAGCCTTCAAATGACTTTCTCTTGGAGAGGCTTGGAATCTTGCACACATGCATACACTAAACATGACATCCGGCCTTGAAGCGGTCACATAGAGTAGGCTTCCAATCATAGACCGATACAACTTTTGATCTACCATGTTGCCAGTAGCATCACTATCCAAGTGTCCATTAGTGTCCATTGGTGTGCTAATGCCTTTTGATTCTTCTAGGCCAAACTTCTTCATCATGTCCTTGATGTACTTGCCTTGATTCACAAAGGTTCCATTCTTCAATTGCTTGATTTGAAGTCCAAGGAAGTAGCTAAGTTCACCAATCATTGACATTTCAAACTCATTTGCCATCATCCTGCCAAATTCTTCACGAAAATCTTGATTGGTTGAACCGAATATGATGTCATCAACATAGATTTGGAGCACAAATAGATCCTTGCCAAGCTTCTTGGTGAAGAGAGTAGTGTCAACCTTCCCCATGATGAACCCTTTAGACAAGAGGAAATCTCTCAATCTTTCATACCATGCTCTAGGTGCTTGCTTCAAGCCATATAAAGCCTTTCTCAACTTGTACACATGATTAGGCTTCTTGTCATCTTCAAAACTAGGAGGTTGCTCAACATATACTAGCTCATTGATGTATCCATTCAAGAAAGCACTCTTCACATCCATTTGGTATAGCTTGATGTTGTGTGCACATGCATAGGCCAATAGGATTCTAATTGCCTCTAATCTTGCAACCGGTGCATAAGTTTCTCCAAAGTCAAGACCTTTAACTTAAGTGTAACCTTGAGCTACCAATCTTGCTTTGTTTCTCACAAATATACCATCTTGATCTTGCTTGTTTCTAAATACCCATCTTGTGCTAATCACATTGTAATTCTTGGGTCTTTCAACTAGCTCCCAAACTTGATTTCTTGTGAAATTGTTGAGCTCTTCATGCATTGCATTGACCCAATCAACATCTTGTAAGGCCTCTTCAATCTTGGTTGGCTCTATGGATGAGACAAATGAATAGTGTTCACAGAAGGATGCCAATCTTGATCTTGTTTGCACACCACTTGCAATATCACCAACAATTTGATCAATGGGGTGATCTCTTGCAATGTTGGTTGGTTGGAGAATAGGGACTTGATTGCTTGAGCTTGGTTGAGATGAACTAGCAACTTGTTGATCTTGCACTTGAGAACCACTAGCTTGCACATGAGGTGAGTTAAGCACTTGATCTTTGTCATCTTCAATGTCAATCACTTGTCTTGGCCTAATGTCACCAATATCCATGTTCTTCATAGCCTTTGACAATTGAGGTCCACTCACATCTTCTAGATTCTCATTTTCAACTTGAGAGCCATTGGTTTCATCAAATTCAACATCATGAACCTCCTCAAGTATGCTACTAGCCGAATTCCAAACTCTATAGGTTTTGCTTGTGGTTGAGTAACCAAGTAAGAACCCTTAATCACATTTCTTGTCAAACTTTCCAAGTCTTGTGCCTTTCTTTAAGATATAGCATTTGCAACCAAACACTCTAAAGTATGCAACGTTGGGCTTTCTTCCATTCAATAGCTCATATGGTGTCTTCTCCATCAATGGGTGACAATACAACCGAATACTAGAGTAGCAAGCGGTGTTGATAGCTTCGGCCCAAAAGGAGTGACTCACATTGTACCCACTAAGCATAGACCTTGCCATATCAATCAATGTTCTATTCTTTCTCTCAACAAGGCCATTTGATTGTGGAGTGTACTTGGCCGAGAATTGATGCTTGATTCCAAGCTCATCACATAGCTCTTCAACTCTTGTTGTCGGAGACCTAATTTAACGATAAACTTTCGAAGGCAAAATCAACGAACTAGAAGCCTAGCGATGGTCGTCTAAGAAAGGATGAGAGGCCCATCAGGGACAAATCGCCACAGGCCCACGAAGAGGACACGCGTAACTCGCAACACCCCGCCGGCACGGGTAGGCAGACGTGCCCCGGGAAGACATGGTTCCGTCTCGCCCGACGCGGAGAGCAAGGCAGCTCCGCAACCCGCAGAAGACGTGGAGGACATCAGCGGTAGAGGAATGACCCATTTGCCCCCATCTAGAAGGCAAAAGTCATCAATCCTGGGCCGCTGACGGTGCAAATGCCGATAAGAACAGAGGTACAACAACCCGAGGGATCGTACGCCCGTGTAATCCGGGGCTCAGGATAACGCCCAAGCCTGTACCTGAACGGAGACACGTCGAGCTCCCAAAGCAGGACGGGACGGAACAGAGCTCTTGAGCAGGTGGGACCCATGCCTCCCATGGAGCGACGACAGCCTCTCGCACCTCCGGGCCCCTACAGGAACCCCTCAAACGGAGGTACGTCGAGTACATGGGGCCCATGAAGTAACGGAGTCCATTGGCCAAGTCTGGAGGAATCTACCGAATACAAAAAAAATTACGAGAAGGTACAACGCTATACCCACCGACGGTACAATGCACTCCATACCTCTACCATCCTACAGGTTCAACCGGACCCCCCCCCCCCCCCGCATTCTCCGGCGGTGCAACGAAGGGCCGACACGGCACCCCTTCTCCGACCAAGTACGACGGCAATGGGAATATATTATTATAAGTGTCCAACATCCTTCCTGAGGAAGGAAAGGATAAGGCACGGTATCCTATGTAGATACCTCTCGATGCATGTTTGTAACTCCCCTGAGCTCCTTGATCTTGTAAAAGGAGAGCAGGGGGAAAGACGAAAGAAAAGACACAGCAAGACACATCGAAGAACACAGCTAGCAGATAGCACACTCACACAACGTAGCATCTAGAGACCTGGGACTCATACTCCCTCTCTCAACCCAGCTTGTAAGCCCCCTTCAAGCAGAGATAAGGAACACGAGCAGCTCTGCACTGGACGTAGGGATTTCTTGCCCGAACCAGTATAAACCTCTTGTCTCTTTGTCTCACCATTCGGAACCCGACACGCATACAAATTTACTCGTTGGTAGTTTCTAAACACCGACAGTTGGCACGCCAGGTAGGGGGCATCGCGTGTCGCGATGTTTTAGTGGTTCCAAATGGCCACCTCCAACTCCGACTACCCTGGGCTCTCCTTCATCCGCTTTGGGAGCCTGGAGTTCGCTTGCTCTGCGGACGGAACCGTCACCCGCGTGTTGTCTTCGTCGGACTAGGTCGTCGACACCCTCGCACGGTCGAACGAAGACCACCCTGCCCCCTGCAGGGACGCACAGTTTGAGGCCCTGGGGCCACGGGCCCCTGGAGCCAACCTCACCGGATTTGGGGAAGAAACCTCCTGGAACGACGATAGAGGACTCCACCCGCTCGAAGCATTCATGCACAGCATGGGGGACTCTGACGACGATGACTACGAAACCGACCACGCGGCCAAGCTTGACGTGTTACGTTTCATGCACTCCCAGTACGACTACCTCCTGGACTCGGACCCCAGCTCAGACGGCGACGAAACGCCGTCGGGTGACAACTGCTCCGAAGCCGCCACCTCGACAGAAGGAGTTCACCAGGATGCCAAGGGATGCGTGGGCAACCTTCTCCCTAGCTCGGGCGCGGGGAAAGAGCCCATCTCAGGGCGAATGACATACTACTCCTCGGACGAGCAGTCCTTTGAGGGCAGTGACCGTCCACTCCTCCCCCGGCGCAGATCGTGTCAGCACGCTAAGGGACGCCGGGCGCCGCAGCCTTCCCCAAACCGGGTACAGAGATAGGCACTCTCTTACATCGAAGCTGCCATCTAGATCGAGGGAGGTGCGCCGATACAAGGAGGTGTCCTTGTAACGTACCCATTCGGCCTTGTCAGCGCCGCTTCCGTCCTCGAGCAACACATCGCTCTGAAGATGACCGACACCCCCGATGACGAGTTTGTGGGAACCATCAACTCATTTTACGACCTCCTAACTGAGGAAGACTTGGCTCTCTCCGGCACTGACAGTATGGGGACTGAACGCGTTACTCCCGAGGTCAGCGAGGCTCCCTCACGGGAATGTTTCATGTGTGACGGGAGGGAAGCCACCCCCGAGGGAGCCGTGCGCGACCTCGACGAGGATGGCAACGAAATCCTCCCTGAGAACTGATAGGTCCTCACGCCGCTGCACGTCATCCTCGACGCCATGCAGGCTCAGCAAAATGAGCTCGATGACGCTCGCTGCCAGATCGACGACGAGCGCGCCCTCCTCGAGCAGCAGCTGCACCCGAGGCCGGAGATCGATCCCCGAGCTCGGGCTCGGGACGTACAACGTCGCATAGTCGAGGATGACACTTCTCCACCAACTTTCCCAAGGGCGCAGCAGAACATAGCGGCCGCCACCATGCTCATGAGACAGTTCCCGAAGCCCACAACGCCCGAGGAAAAGAAGCTTAGAGGGGAGCTAGGCCTCCTTCTTGACCGCACGACGGCCCAGCAGGCGGAGAGCTCAGCACGACAGAGAGCAGGGGCTCTCTCTAGTGATCCAAACACACCGCTACCCAAGAACTCCGTTCACCAAAGGCCGAGGTCGACCCCCGCGAGGGACCAGGAGCTGGTCAGGCGGTGTCCCGGCCGCGGAGCGTGCCTTGAAAGCGACAACCACGGACAGAGTGATAGTGACGACGGTGATAGGCGACACGGGCGACACCCGTGCAGGGGTGGACAACACGACCCCAACGAGGACCGGGACTCTAGCCCAGAACCCACTGGACCGCTTTGTTTTTCCGCGCGCATACACGTCATGCGGATTCCGTCGCGTTTCCGACCGCCGACTTACATCCAGAAGTACACGGGGCTCACGAACCCTAGCCTCTGGCTGGAAGACTACCGATTCGCCTGCGAGGCAGGCAGGGCGAACAATGAAAATTTCATAATTCGCCACCTGCCGCTCTACCTCTCGGACACGGCGCGTGTGTGGCTAGAGCACCTCCCGAAAGGGAAAATACGGAACTGGGGGGGGACCTAAAAGAATCCTTCGTTGGAAACTTTCAAGGGACCTACATCCGTCCTGGAAACTCCTGGGACCTCAAGAACTGTAAGCAAAAGCGAGGTGAAACCCTCCGAGAGTACATTCGTCACTTTTCTCAACAGTGTAACGAGCTCTCGGATATAGCCAACGGCGACGTTATCATGGCATTCCTGTCGGGGACGACTTGCGAATCCCTGGTTCACAAACTGGGGCACAAAAAGCCCAAGACGATGAAGGAACTACTCGACATCGCCATGAACCACGCCTCGGGCGAGGAGGCAGTCGGCGCCGTCTTCCAGGGCGCAACGAGCCGCAGCAAGCGTGACAGGGTGGAAGCCGAGGGGCACAACCGACAACAGTACGACTCGTCGTTCGTCGCCACGACCGAGAAAGGCAAGGAGCAACAGGACGCAATGGCCAATGATCACTTCGAGAGGATGCTGGAACGGACCTGTCCAAACCATGCGACCCTGTCAAACACCTCCTCAAGAATTGCAACCTCATGAAGAAGTTTCGCGGTGGTGGCGCAAAGAAGAAAAGATGGACAAAGAAGAAAGAGGATGACGGCGAGGACGGCGGAGCTAAGAACGACGGCTACATCCTGGCGGACGAAACCTTGATGATCTTCGGCGGCCCAACATCGAGCAGCTCTAGGCGTCAATAGAAGGTCACTCGCCAAGAGGTATACACAATTGTCCCCGCTGTTCCCGCCCTCCTCAAGTGGTCTGAGTCCCCTATTACTTTCAACCGTAATGATCATCCCGATTATGTACCGTACCCTGGACGTTATCCGTTAGTTGTCGATCCCATCATTGGCACAAAGCACCTCACTAAGGTCCTCATGGATGGCGGGAGTGGACTCAACATCCTCTATGCTGAGACCCTCGATGCGATGAGGATACCATGGTCACGTCTGTGACCCTCGGGGGCTCCGTTTTTCGGGGTCATCCCAGGCAAAAAGGCAGACCCCGGCCATTGGGCAAATTGATTTGCCTGTTACTTTCAGTGGGCCAAACAACTTTCGCAAGGAAACACTGACCTTCGAAGTTGTCAGCTTCAGGGGAACGTACCACGTCATACTAGGGCGACCATGCTATGCAAAGTTTATGGCCATTCTGAACTATACCTATCTAAATCTTGATGAGGGACGGTCCTGATCTTCACGATGTAGGATCTTGATCTCGATAACTAGCCAAAGATTGTCCGATAACTTGCTGCAAGCAGCGAATAACTAGTGCAATCTGACAACACGCACAAGGAGCCAACCACCGTCTCTATACGGCAGCCTGAACCAAGGATTCGCCCAACCACACTCTCAAAGAAACCAACCTACGCAATCTGAACTCCAAGATCAGGAGCAGGGATTGGGTGTCGATGACGCGGCCGCTTCTGTAATCTCCGCGAAGGAAAACACAAGAGCAAAGGGGTAGAGAATCTCTCTCTGGGAGTTGTTAGCACACAGCTGAACAAAGGTTCGATATTTCGATTATCAAAAGTCTCCCTTTGCAAGGATGCAAATAGGTATATATACTAGCAATAGCCCTGCTAGATAGGTGTAAACACGAGATGGAAATGATGAAACTAAGAATGTGAAAAGGCCTCCACGAAATGGGTTTCTGAAGTGGCTTCGCGAGGTTGTTGGTCTTCTGCGCATTCTTCAGTAAATTAGCAATATCTCCATCTTGGGAAGTCCAAATGACACACCGTTAAATGCGTTGGAAAGTAGACTTAACCATATTTCCAACCATGTATACCATGGAGCACGAAACATTATAGAATGATACAGTTTTGTATGGGAACTTAACCATCAGGCTAGTTGTTGACCTTCAGAGCAGTCTTCACTAATCTGTTCGTACCTCAATATTGGCACGTTCACAAGTGGTGAGGTTTGCTTCATTGGAAAGTAGACTTGAAGAGCTTTCCAAAATGTCCTCACTGGCCTCAAAAGATTCTCGGAGTAGAAAGATATGATATTTTCTTTAACTGGTCCGTTTTGAACTCCACTGGTCTGAACTGGTCCGTTTTGGACAACTGGTCTGTTGCTTTTCTGGACTGGTCCGAACTGGTCTGTTGCTTTTCTTCATGTAGAGTAACATCCTCCTCTTGATGTGTATACCTAAGTACAACCAAAGTAGAATACTTAGATAGTATAGCATTCTTAGAATTATCAAGATTAAAATCAATAAGGAATGAATTCACCTACTCTTGGAGTTTTCTGGAATGACTTCTTGTAAGTGGACCTTGAATTGTATCATTTATGTTTGATGATGGCTGCTTAGTACTTGAAGTAGCATCCACGGTTGGGATGTCCTCATCATCCTCCCCCTCTTGAAAAGGAGTCGACCTCGATGACTCTAAATCTTCTAGTCCAAAGAATGGTGTTAAGTCAGCAACATTGAAGGTTGTGCTAACACCATAGTCTTCAGGAAGCTCAATCTTGTAGGCATTGTCATTGATCTTGGAGAACACTCTAAATGGACCATCTCCACGAGGCATCAACTTGGATTTGTGCTTTTATGGAAAGCGGTCTTTGTGAAGATGTACCCAAACCAAATCTCCAGGTTCAAATGTCACCTTCTTGCGATGCTTGTTTGCCCCTGCAGCATAGTACTTGGACCTCTTCTCAATTGCTTCTTTGGTCTTCTCATGAATCTTCTTGACATAAGACGCATGCTTGGATGCTTCCATGTCACTCCTTTCCTGCAATGGTAGAGGTAACAAATCGATCGGAGCAAGTGGTTTGAAACCATATACAACTTCAAAAGGACACATATTAGTTGTAGAATGTACAACCCTATTGTAAGCAAATTCAACATGTGGCAAGCATTCCTCCCACTCCTTCATGTTCTTCTTTATCAAGGCTCATAGCAGCATAGAGAGTGTTCTATTCACAACTTTAGTTTGCCCATCCGTTTGAGGGTGGCAAGTGGTGGAAAACAGCAGCCTTGTACCAAGCTTTGCCCACAACGTCTTCCAAAAGTTGCTCAAAAACTTGGTGTCACGGTCTGAAACAATCGTCTTAGGCATGCCATGCAACCTTATAATTTCCCTGAAAAATAGAGAGGCTATGTGGGAAGCATCATCACTTTTATTACAGGGTATAAAATGTGCCATTTTAGAGAATCGATCAACAACAACAAAAATTGAATCCCTCCCCCCTTTAGTCCTAGGTAATTCCAAAACAAAATCCATGCTAATATCTTCCCAAGGAGCATTTGGAACAGGAAAGGGAGTATATAATCCATGGGGGTTCAGTTTTAACTTAGCTTTGTGATAGGTGATGCATCTTTGCACGAGTCGTTGAACATCTCTTCTCATCTTTGGCCAATAGAAGTGATCAGCTAGCACATCATAGGTCTTTCTCCATCCAAAGTGACCCATCAGTCCACCTTCATGTGTTTCCTATAACAACAAGAGTCTAACAGAGCAATATGGAACACATAATTTGTTAGTTCTAAACAAAAATTCATCATGTAAATGATATTTTTCCCATCCCTTTCCAGCTATGCATTTTGTATAAGGTTCTGAAAAGTCATGATCAGCAGAGTACAATTCTTTTATGATTTCAATTCTAGGTACCTTTACTTCAATTTGATTTAACAAAACATTTTTATGAGATAAAGCATCATCAATAATGTTTTCCTTACCTTTCTTGTATTTTACAACATATGGAAAAGTTTCAATGAATTCAACCCGTTGAGCATGCCTACGGTTCAGTTTTGCTTGGCCCTTTAAATATTTCAAAGCCTCATGATCTGAATGAATAACGAATTCTTTAGGCCATAAGTAATGTTGCCAAGTCTCTAGGGCTCTTACCAAAACATATAGCTCCTTATCATACACCGAATAGTTCAGTTGTGCTCCTCCCAACTTTTCACTAAAGTATGCAACGGGCTGTCCATTTTGCATGAGAACTCCTCCAATCCCAATCCCACTTGCATCACATTCAACCTCAAAGGTTTTAGTGAAATCCGGCAACACAAGCAAGGGGCTTCGGACAATCTTTTCTTCAACTCTTGGAAAGCTTTCTCTTGTGGATCACCCCATTGGAATGCAACACCTTTCTTTGTCAACTCATTCAAGGGAGCAGCTATGGTGCTGAAATCTCTAACAAATCTTCTATAAAAACCAGCAAGTCCATGAAAACTTCTCACTTGGCTTACATTTTCAGGAGTTCACCAATCCTTGATTGCTTTCACCTTTGATTCATCAACCTGAATTCCTAAACCTGACACAACAAAACCAAGAAACACAACCTGATCTATACAAAATGTGCACTTCTCAAGGTTAGCAAATAATTGTTCTTTCCTAAGCACATCCAAAACTTGCTGAATATGAGCAACATGTTCCTCCAATGTCTTGCTGTAAATTAGAATATCATCAAAGTAAACAAAAACAAATTTTCCAATGAATGCTCGCAAGACATGGTTCATCAATCTCATGAATGTACTAGGTGCATTAGTCAAACCGAAAGGCATAACTAACCATTCATACAGCCCAAACTTTGTTTCAAAAGCAGTTTTCTATTCATCTCCAATTTTCATTCTAATTTGATGGTAACCACTTCTCAAATCAATTTTAGAAAATACCATTGATCCACTCAATTCATCTAGCATATCATCTAGCCTAGGAATAGGATGACGATAACGTATAGTGATGTTATTTATGGCTCTACAATCTACACACATCCTCATGAACCATCTTTCTTTGGCACCAAAATAACAGGGACAACACAAGGACTCAAACTTTCTCGCACATAACCTTTATCTAAAAGTGCTTGTACCTGCCTTTGAATTTCCTTAATTTCTTCTGGGTTGGTGCAGTATGCTGGATGGTTTGGAAGTGCAGCGCCCGGGATGAGATCAATTTGATGTTCAATGCCACGCAAGGGAGGAAGTCCAGCAGGAGTTTCCTCTGGAAAAACATCTTCATATTCCTGCAAAACACATGCAACAACACTAGGGACAGAGGTTAAGTCGTTAGCTGAAAGCAATGTGTCTTTGAACACAAGTATGTATAATACTTGTTCCGGGTTAATCCTCACATCTCTTATTTCAGATTTGGTGGCTATCATCACTAAGTTCTCTCCCTCTTTTTTTGTTTTCTCTCATGTTTGGCTTGTGGCTCTCACTCACCGATTTGTGGAGGGCACTCAAATTATTTTCTCTCCTTCTTTTGCACTCTCACTGCTCACTGTAGAGCTCTTTTGCAAGTGCTCAGCTAGAATTTGATGCGGTGTCATGGGTTTAAGAATAAACTCCTTGCCCTTCCACTTGATGGTGTATTGATTGGTTCTACCACAATGTAAAGATGACCGATCATATTGCCATGGTCTTCCCAATAGCATGTGACACACTGTCATAGGTGCCACATCACACTCCACGGTATCAATATATTCACCAATATTGAAAGGAACTTTCACTCTTTGTGCAATCTTAATAGAACCTGAATTATTAAGCCATTGCACATGATATGGATGAGGGTGTTTCAGCACCTTTAAACCAAGCTTTTCAACCATTTCTTTGCTACCAAGATTGTGGCAACTTCCACCATCAATGATCACCTTGACAATTCTATCTTGCACTTTAGCTCTAGTTTGAAAAAGATTGTGCCGTTGTCCAGTTTCAGCTTCACTCATTTGCACACTCAAAATTTGAGTAACAACAAGAGCAGCACCAGATTCAAATGAACAGATATCCTTCTCTAGATTATTCTCATCTTCACTATCTTCTTGTTCTTCTTCACTAGCAGATTCATACTCTCCTTTTTCATTCACAATGATGGTTTAATTGTTTGGACACTCTCTTGCAACATGACCACGACCACCACACTTGAAACATTGAATTCCACTACTTTTGGTGGAAGAACCTACTAAAGTAGATGGTGTATTTGCTGATTTGTTCCTCTCATTTAGAGCAGCCAACTCTTTGCCACTAGAAGCTCCAAAATTGCTAGATCGTGCACCACCACTTGAGTTGGAAAATGTACCCCTGTTTCCACTAACTCTTGGTGTGAATTTGCTTGCACTTGCTGCACTCTTTGTGCTGAAAGATACTCCTCGATTGGACTTTATGTCCTGCTACAATTGACGTTCTGCCTTGCTAGCTTGATGCACCAACTCAATAAGATTGTGGTACGGCTGAAATTCAACAATGCGTTGAATGTTGCGGTGCAGCCCTAACATGAAGCGTGCAATTGATTGCTCTTCATCTTCATACACATTGGCTCTAATCATTTCCTTCTCCATCTCTTTATAATATTCATCAACATTGAGACTTCCTTGCTTTAGATTCTGTAGCTTATCAAAAACATCATGACGATAATGTTTTGGAACAAATCTTGCCCTCAATTCTCTCTTCATTTCAGCCCATGAACGCACATCACCTTGGCCAGCTTCTTCTCTGTCATTCAGCATTTGCTCCCACCAGATTAGAGCATAGCAATCAAACTCAAGAGTAGCCATGGCAACCTTCTTTCGCTCAGAATAATTATGCAAGTGAAAAAATTTATCCACCTTCAACTCCCATGTAAGATATGCTTCAGGATCAGATCCTCCTTCAAACTTGGGCATGGTGAATTTTAATTTGCCAAACCTCTCCTCATTGGGCTGATTTCTCCCACGATTTCCTCGGTGACGACGATCATCATGATGGGGCTGTTCAACCTCTTCTTCTTCGTCCTCTTTGTCAGTCCCACTTTGTTTTAGTCCATGCTCTCTTCCATGACCAGCACCTCCACCACCATTTCCACGACCTGGAAGTGGGGCCTTCTTGCATTTATAACCACACTGTCTCTCCGTCGTCTTCGCTGTTCTCTTGCAAGACGAGCAGCAACTTGTTCTTTGTTTTCTTCAACTTCTTCTTCATGGTGACTTGCATTTGCATCTTCAGGAGGAGGTTCTTGCAACTGAGTCATAAGTGCTTGAAGATTGGCTGTTAGTGTCTCCACGCTTTGCTTCATCTCATTGAATTGTGGCATGGTGACACATTCATCAACCTCAACGTTAGAACCCATCTTCCTATCAAGTTAGTGAAAGCTTGCAACAAATATATGTGGAATATATGGAATAGGAAAATATATGTGGAATCACACAACCTCACCTCTCTTACCAACCAAAGCTCTTATGAATTCCTGCAGATTACAGAGGGCCAATGCGAGTTGGAAACCGAAAGTGATGGTTGGGAGAATACAAGATCAGTGTTCCTATGACAGTGGGTTATTTGTGGAGCTTGGTGGGGATATAATTAACAAGGAATGCAATCTGAATTCTCGATATTGTAAAGTTAAATCGCAGTTCAAAATAGAAGTTCAGTGCCTAGTGTTGACCACAAGATATGAATGATGTAAATGGATCAAACACACACGCTAAGATAATTTCAGATTTGATGTAAACAAGGAGTATGCCTAGGATGCAAGTGTTGCAATCAAACCCAAGAAAAATTTTGCACCAAATGATAGATAATAAACTGATTGTGCAACTGGATATAAAATTTCAGAACTTGTGCACATAAACAAACTGAACTTTTGACTTCTCTGTCTCAACCTTCCTTAACTTTTTTTTGGAACTTTTCTTTCTTCTCTCTTTTTTTTGACATACTTTTTTAAAAACTAAGAATAAGACCAGAGATAACACTTATACACTTTTTTTAGAAATAAGACACAATCGTCAATGTTCTAACTTGATAGGATCAAAGTTTACGCGAAGGATGATACGGGTTTCTAATTTTTTTTTATATAGGGATTTGCAGATATATGAAAGAAGCTCAAAGGACACACGAAGGATAATCTGATCAGCAACTAAACAAAGACTCTAATGAACCAAAATTTAACCAAACTCACAAGAATAACAGATTGAAATAAAGGGTTATGGCAGAATATTTTGTGGTTTTTTAGTGGATAGGATGAACACAAATATATCTAGCTAAGGGTAAAAATTTCTACCATGGCAACTGAAGCTCTGATACCAGATGATGAGGGACGGTCCTGATCTTCACGACGTAGGATCTTGATCTTGATAACTAGCCAAAGATTGGCCGATAACTTACTGCAAGCAGTGATAACTAGTGCAATCTGACGACACGCACAAGGAGCCAACCACCGTCTCTATACGGTAGCCTGAACCAAGGATTCGCCCAACCACACTCTCAAAGAAACCAACCTACGCAATCTGAACTCCAAGATCAGGAGCAGGGATTGGGCGTCGATGACGCGGCCGCTTCTGTAATCTCCGCGAAGGAAAACACAAGAGCAAAGGGGTAGAGAATCTCTCTTTGGGAGTTGTTAGCACACAGCTGAACAAAGGTTCGATATTTCGATTATCAAAAGTCTCCCTTTGCAAGGATGCAAATAGGTATATATACTAGCAATAGCCCTGCTAGATAGGTGTAAACACGAGATGGAAATGATGAAACTAAGAATGTGAAAAGGCCTCCACGAAATGGGTTTCTGAAGTGGCTTCGCGAGGTTGTTGGTCTTCTACGCATTCTTCAGTAAATTGGCAATATCTCCATCTTGGGAAGTCCAAATGACACACCGTTAAATGCGTTGGAAAGTAGACTTAACCATATTTCCAACCATATATACCATGGAGCACGAAACATTATAGAATGATACAGTTTTGTATGGGAACTTAACCATCAGGCTGGTTGTTGACCTTCAGAGCAGTCTTCACTAATCTGTTCGTATCTCAATATTGGCATGTTCACAAGTGGTGAGGTTTGCTTCATTGGAAAGTAGACTTGAAGAGCTTTCCAAAATGTCCACATTGGCCTCAAAAGATTCTCGGAGTAGAGAGATATGATCATTTCTTTAACTGGTCCGTTTTGATCTCCACTGGTCCGAACTGGTCCGTTTTGGACAACTGGTCTGTTGCTTTTCTGGACTGGTCCGAACTGGTCTGTTGCTTTTCTTCATGTAGAGTAACATCCTCCTCTTGATGTGTATACCTAAGTACAACCGAAGTAGAACACTTAGGTAGTATAGCATTCTTAGAATTATCAAGATTAAAATCAATAAGGAATGAATTCACCTGCTCTTGGAGTTTTCTAGAATGACTTCTTGTAAGTGGACCTTGAATTGTATCATTTATGTTTGATGATGGTTGCTTAGTACTTGAAGTAGCATGCACGGTTGGGATGTCCTCATCAAAGCTGAAGATGCCAGGCCCAAAGGGTGTCATCACAGTGGGCACGACACCCCGACGCGCGTACTAGTGTGACGTCGAGTGCTGCACGTATGCGTCGGCACTCGTGGCCTCGAAACAGCTCGCGGCTGAGATGGCGGCCGAGGCTAGCGCATCACGGGAAGAGGTCCTAAACACCAAGAAGGCCGGGTCCTTTGAACCCACGGGATCTACAAAGACAGTCGTGCTCGACACCCGGGACGGGGAGGAAAGGACTGTGCGCGTCAGCACCTCCCTTTCTCACAAATAGGAAAGCGAGCTCGTCGACTACCTCCGTGCAAACATCAACGTATTCGCATGGAGGCCCTCGGATATGCCGGAAATACCCAGGGATGTCGCCGAGCACTCCCTACATATCAAGTCGGGCTCCCGACCCATCAAGCAACGACTATGCCATTTCAACGAGGAGAAACGCGGCGCGATCGGGGATGAGATCAAGAAACTCCTCGTCGCAGGTTTCATCAAAGAGGTGTACCATCCGAGTGGCTCGCTAACCCTGTATTGGTATGAAAAAAATGGGAAATGGAGGATGTGCGTTGATTACATGAGCCTTAACAAGGTCTGTCCAAAGGACCCGTATCCATTACCTCGCATCGACCAAATAGTCGACGCGACGTCAGGGTGTGAACTCCTCTTCTTCCTCGACGCGTACTCGGGGTACCATAAAATCAAGATGAACGAGTCGAACCAGCTCGTGACGTCATTCATCACCCTGTTCGGATCTTCCTGCTACGTCACCATGCCTTTCGGACTCCGAAACGCTGGGGCCACCTTTCAGCGGACTATGATCCGATGTTTCGACGAACTCGTGAGCAAAACTGTCGAGGTCTACATGGACGACATCGTCGTCAAGTCCCAGCATGCTGACGGACTCGTGGCCGACCTTGCCCTCCCGTTCGCGAAACTCAAAAAGAACAACATCAAACTTAATCCGGAGAAATGTGTCTTTGGAGTCCCCAAAGGCATGCTTCTAGGATTCGTTGTCTCTGAAAGAGGGATTGGAGGCTAACCCCGAAAAAAATCAACGCCATCGAAAAGATGGGGCCGATTCATAACGTGAAAGGGGTACAGTGGGTCACTAGATGCCTCGCGTCGCTTAGCCGTTTATTTCCCGCCTCGGCAAAAAAAGCTTGCCTCTGTACAAGCTCCTGAAAAAATCCGAGCGATTCGCGTAGACGTCTGAGGCTCAATCGGCTCTTGACCACATCAAGCAGCTGTTGACCAACGCGCCAATCCTGGTCTCCCCTAATGACGATGAGGAACCCCTGCTGTACATCTCCGCCACAAGACAGGTGGTAAGCACGGTCCTTGTCGTAGAAAGCGAAGAGGAAGGGCATGTGCTCAAAGTACAAAGACCCGTGTATTTTGTTAGCGAAGTGCTAAGCGACTCGAAAACCTGGTATTCCCATCTGCAGAAGTTGGTATACGCAGTGATCATGACGAAAAGAAAAATGTTGCATTACTTTGGGTCACACAAAGTAACAGTCCTGAGCAACGCACCACTGGGAGAGGTCATCCTGAACAGGGACGCCGCCCATCGCATCGCCAAGTGGGCATTGGAACTGATGGATAAAAATATTTCTTACGCTCCGTGGAGTGCCATCAAATCACAGGTCCTGTCCGATTTCCTTGTAGAGTGGACGGATGCGACCCTCCCCACTCCAGCTGTTGAACAGGAGTACTGGACCCTATACTTTGACGGGTCCCTCATGAAAACCGGCGCAGGTGCAGGAATCATCCTGACGTCACCCCATGGGGTGACCATGAGATATATGGTGCGTTTGCTGTTCCCAGCGTCCAACAACGAGGCCGAGTACGAAGCCTTGCTTAGTGGATTGCGGATCGCGATCGACCTAGGAATAAGACGACTCGACGCTCGTGGCGACTCCCAGCTGGTAGTCAACCAGGTCATGAAGCAGTCCAACTATGTCAACCCGCACATGACCGCATACTGCCAGGAAGTGCGAAAACTTGAATCCAAGTTGATGATCTCTAGCTTAACCACGTACCGCGATGTCAGAATGAAGAAGCCGATGCGCTGGCCAAGGCAGCCTCGAGCCGAGAACCTGCACCCCCTGGGGTGTTCGCAAGCGACCAACCAAAGCTATCCATTAATACCGGAGAATCAGAGGTCTCCAGTTCTCCCGACACCATCTCCTCGGCGGCCTCAAGCACCACCGAGACCTCGACTACTCGCAGCGATGAGGTAACGGAGGCGATGAACATAGAGCCAGAAGAGCTGACACCAGAAGAGAAGGATTGGAGACAACCATACGTAGATCGCCTGACCAAAGGTGAGCTCCCCACGGACCAGGTGGAAGCTAAATGGCTTGCCAGACGAGCCAATACGTTCGTCCTTGTCGACAGCGAACTTTACAGGCGAAGTGCCACCGGTGTTCTGCAACGATGCATCCCAACCGAGCAGGGGAAAAAGCTGTTGCAAGACATCCACCAGGGGGTCTGCGGACATCACACAGGAGCTAAAACCCTCGTGGGCAACGCGTTCCGGCAAGGCTTCTACTGGCCGACGGCCGTGGCCGACGCGCAGGCCCTGGTCCACGCTTGCGAGGGCTGCCAGTTCTTCGCCAGACAGATTCACATGCCAGCCCAGGCATTCCAAACCATCCCCCTTACGTGGCCATTCGCAGTTTGGGGCTCGACATGGTCAGCGGGTTCGATAAAGCACCTGGGGGCTACACCCACCTATTGGTCGCCATCGACAAGTTCACCAAGTGGATCGAGTTGCACCCCATCACTAACATCAAGGTAGAGGAAACTGTCAGTTTCTTCACCAATATCACCCAGCGCTTTGGAGTGCCCAACTCCATCATCACCGATAATGGAACAAACTTCACTGCGGATGAATTCCTAGAGTGGTATGATGAGCACCACATACGAGTTGATTGGGCCTCCGTCGTGCACCCGGAGTCCAACGGGCAAGTCGAACGTGCCAACGGACTCATCCTACAGGGGATAAAAGCGAGGATTTTCGACCGGCTAAACAAATATGGCAAAAAATGGCTCCAAGAGCTCCCTTCCGTTCTGTGGAGTATAAGGACGACACGAAGCAGGGCCACCGGCTTTTCACCATTCTTTCTGGTCTACGACTCGGAAGCCGTCTTACCCACCGACCTTGAGTATGGGTCCCCAAGAGTAGAGGCATATGACACTAAGAAGGCAGAAATCTTCCTAGAAGACGCAATAGATCAGGTCAACGAGGCCAAGGACGTCGCCCTCCTACACTCGGCCAAGTACCAACCGACGTGTCCGACCAAGGGATTTTCAGCCAGGGGATCTAGTACTCCGAAAAATCCAGAGCAACAAGGAGCGGCACAAGCTCACATCACCCTGGGAAGGACCCTACATTGTCCACGAAATAATAAGACCAGGAGCTTATCAACTCAAGACTTTCACCGGCAAGATCTTCACCAATGCCTGGAACATACAACAACTACATCGTTTCTACCCCTAAAAAATTCCCCATCACAGGATTCTAGTCGAAGTTTTTTTTCACACATCCCAAAGTCTTGGGAAAGAGCCTTTCTTCCATACACGACATGTAAAGAAACCTCTTACCCGGGGGCTACCCGATACACACGAAACAAAAGAAAAATTTGAACAAATATACACAACCCAAGTTCATTACAACCATTCCAAAAGCAAAAGGGCTAGAGTCTGGACAAGTTGCTCAACATTACAACTTCATCCTACTAAAACGATAGGCAGCCACATCAGAAAGTTCCCTAGACCAAAGACCAAACTCATGGCTAAGGCGACATGCCGGGCTACAGTACATGATGACTCCGGCCATACCCTAGCTGGCCGGCCCAAAGCGCCTGCACAACTCCCAAACACAGGCAGGGGAGTCGTCGACCACTAACGCCGGCACGTCCCACGGGCAACAAATCCCCCTCCGCTTCGCGATGACGTGAAGATCCCCGCGGAAGTCAAAACGGAGTTAGGGTAGACCGCGGTTGCCCCATCTGCCATTTGGGAGCGCGCCGCCAACGACTTGGCCAAGAAGAGCGAGAGCCTCAGGGTTTGACAGATCTGCAAAGTACAGCAGCATGGCCTGGAAGTACATCACTCTGGCATCCCTAGCCCGGTTCGCTCGGTTAATGAACTCCCGGCCAGAGGGGTCCTGCCCCCACCACATCAGCATCTCTACGCCATGAAAGCACAAGGCCTCCCGATGGCCGGCTTCGAAGAAGCGCTGCTCAAGATTGATCCCCCGAAACTTGTGGCAGCGCCGACAGTAACACTATATATCCCGGAGGGACAGAAACCGAACCAGCGCGCCATCGTGGCACATCCTTCGGAAAAAGCCACAGACCTGGAGAAGGCGCATATATTCAAGAAAGTCACCTCCATGATCGATGGCGTAGAGAAGGATCTGGAAGAGAAGCTCCTCCGGCAGCATCAGCATAGCGCAAGACGCCATGGCAAGGCGAGCGCGTCCAGCATCCATCTCACGAGCAAGATCGACGCGCCTCCACGACGACGACGAAAACACTCCTCTCTCACTCCTTTTAGTAGGCACAAAGGGGAAGAAGAAGACTGAGGAGAGCGGTGGGGAGTTACTCCGGACCTCCCACAATACATAGCACAGGGCTGCTGTCTCCCCGTCTTCCACACACGCGCCTCTCGGGCCGCAGAGACGTGACTCTTCATTTTCTAGGCATGGAAGGTATCAGCAAACCGCCAGAGAACACGTAGGCCGCCTCACCAAACCAAACGACTGGCTACCACAAGGGCCCACGGACCACGAACAGCGCCAACTTCCAAGGAACAGGCAAGCGTCAACAGGAACATAACCGGTCCACCGTGACTTAAGGTGAGAACGATCAGTAAGTACGTCCATTTACAAAAACGTCGAATTCCTCTTATCCCCTCTGTGTAAAATGCAGGGACAAAAATGGGGCAACGGTCGAAAGAGCATTTGTTACCCATCATACTCCTATAACAAATGAGGTAACTAGGCCAAGGGATCTTGGCTGACCCAAAACATTACGGGTTCTACAGCCTCCCTGGCCAAAATCGAAGAGTGAGGGACATTGCTAAGCGGGCCCTAGCGGCCGGAAAGTAGACGTTTTCACGTCGAACGAGCTTAGTAAACGTGTTTAGGCTTCGACATATAACAAAATATGTGGTAAACCCCTCGAGGGGCGGCATCCAGCCCTCGGATCCCATCGAACGGATCTGGGTACTATACGTATCCACTGTTGAATATTAGAGATCGGTCCACGATGGACTTCCGCCGGTAAGTGCCTCCATGGATGAGGACCCGGGGTCTCACCCAGACTACACATTTGCAACTCGCCGAGCCCTCGATCTCGGCCATTGAGGTAAGATACGAGGTCGCTCATTTCCACATCCTAGACCATGAGGGTGCGAGGAAGAACACGGGAGCCGCACGATGGCAGCCCCCAAACGCATGGTCCAGCAAACACGATAGGCAAACTAACAAAAGCCTAGAAAGCGGAAACGGTAGCAAAATACGACGATTATAGAAGCTAAAGATAGGGGCTCAGCAGGCCCAGTTCATACAAGCAAAATAAAGGCACGTCGAACGGTGTGACACATCCAACTCTATGGAAAACTAACGATCATGGGGCCGCCGCCCTCGGCTCCTCCGCTAGGACCTCATTGGCCGGCACGACATCGACGACGGCCTCCGCTGCATCAGAAAGTCACTCGATAAGATGAACATACTGATCGACGCTCCGACCGTGAGGGAAACCGGCGGCATCCACCATGTTCGTCCCAGAACGGACCTCGGCCATGGCAAACGCAACCCCGCCCCATGGAAGGCAGCACGCGCAACGACGTTGCGAACGCGCGCGGGAACAGCCTGGAGACGCTCAACCACGGTGCTCCCAGGCGCGTGAAGAAGGCTGGCGACGTCGTCCACGGCAGAATGGAGCGCCTGCAGCTCCTCCTCCAACGCTGCGAAGAACAGATGATACAATGCATCATAGGCAGGTCATGACGGGACACGATTAGGGGGAAAACAACGAAGCTTACCCGTAACGTGCCTGTCAGCCCCGCCCAGCTGATCACGGAGACAGTAGCCCGCTTGAACGAACCTAATAGGCTCTGGCGAAAACCTTCAAGCATCCGGTAAAGCAGCTACGTGTCCTAAACACGGCGAAGGTTGTGCATTGGGCGGCTAAGCGGCTCCTCCAAAAAGCTCCTGAACCGATGCACGGGAGGCGCTGGCATTGGCCCCGGTGGCGCCGGGAACGCAGCGGGACGAAGAATGCCTCCCGAACCCACGTGAAAAACCGGACAGGTCGGCGTGAGCAAGTCGGAAGGCGCTACCCATACCTCGAAGCCACGAGGGAGGGAGGCATTAGGGGACGGATAAGGCCTCCTAATCAAAACAGCAGAAAGTCAACCAGTATCCAAGCTATAACAAGAAAAAGATATCAAGAATGGCACAACGCGAGTACCATCCCGCCTCAGTCATCCAACGACGAAGGCTTTGGGGATCGGACGCACTCCCTCCGGCAAGATCACCCTCCAGAGGGCGCTTGCCACGATCCATAGCTCAACAAGCACTAGCTTAACCAGAAAAAGCTTAAACGGAGAGCAGAAACGAAGAGGCAAGATGAAACAGTTCACTCGTCCCGCCACTTTAAATAGGCCAAGTGATGGAGTCAGCGAAGACCGGGGTCACTCCGTATCGAGATGGGGCCCACCATTCCCATTTTCAACTTGCAGGGATGGTCAGAAAAACGCGAGAAGCACTGTGACAAGTCCTGTCACGGCGAACCAATTGATACACCGCACGATGGAGGGCGTGACACGCGGAGCACTGACAAACGCCACCAGGCTAGGGCGCGGCGCGAGTCGCCCTAACCCTTAGGCCTGTCACGACTGCATCCCGGTCACTGACAGAGCACTATCGCGGCTCCGGCCCCAATCCGGGCACAAACCGATCCGTATGGCCCGACCAAATGGCGATGATAATAAAAGAAGCCATGTATCGACATGTACCCGGGGGCTTCACGCCACAGAAAATCACCGTACGTAGAGGGGCGTTAATGGGTGCGTAAGAAGGCGAGACAACCACTCCATTGCATCTGATCGTGACGGACGAGCTGAGGTGTCGACAGCAGGGAAGTACGAAACGTGGCAACAGGCTAGAGGTGAGCAAGTTTCAATGCTCATGGCATCATGACTAAACAGTGCCACCGGCAGCAACGACAGATTGCAGGACGAAAACCAAAATCGACCCGGCTCAGTCCGCTCACGCCATCGGAAGATTGCGGTGCGAAGTAATACAAGCATATCCACCGCTTGCGATCAAAACATCAAGATAAACATGATAAAATCAAAGCCTGCACAAGAGCTACACTCTCACCCAGCCTCGGGGGCTACACCCAGCGGGTGCGCTCGCGCGCACCCTCTCAGTGAAGGATAAAAATAGATATCTCGACAGCGTATACAAAGCCTCAGCAAGATAATTAGGAACTCTTCCTTAGGCAAGGAGGCTACTGTCGGAGACCTAATTTAACGATAAACTTTCGAAGGAAAAATCAATGAACTAGAAGCCCAGCAACAGTCGTCTAAGAAAGGATGAGAGGCCCATCAGGGACAAATCACCGCAGGCCCACGAAGAGGACGCGCGTAACTCGCAAAACCCCATTGGCCCGGGTAGGAAGACGTGCCCCCGGCAGACGTGGTTCCGTCTCGCCCAACGCGGAGAGCGAGGCAGCTCCGCAACCCGTAGAAGATGTGGAGGACATCAACCATAGAGGAATGACCCATTTGCCCCCATCTAGAAGGCGGCAGTCATCAATCCTGGGCCGTTGATGGTGCAAATGCCGATAAGAACAGAGGTACAACACCCCGAGGGATTGTACGCCCCGTGTAATCCGAGGCTCAGGATAACGCCCAAGCCCCTACCTGAACATAGACACGTCGAGCTCCCCAATCAGGACGGGATGGAACATAGCTCTTGAGTAGGTGGGACCCAAACCTCCCATGGAGCGACGACAGCCTCTCGCACCTCCGGGCCCCTACAGGAACCTCTCAATCAGAGGTACGTCGGGTACATGGGGCCCATGAAGTAACGGAGTCCATTGGCCAAGTCTGGAGGAATCTACCGAACGCAAAAAGAATTGCGAGAAGGTACAACGATGTACCCGCCGACGGTACAACGCACTCCATGCCTCTACCATCCTATGGGTTCAACCAGAACCCCCCCCCCTCCCCGCATTCTCCAGTGGTGCAACGAAGGGCCGACACGACACCCCTTCTCCGACCAAGTACGACGGCAATGGGAATATATTATTATAAGTGTCCAACATCCTTCCTGAGGAAGGAAAGGATAAGGCACGGTATCCTATGTAGATACCTCTCGACGCATGTTTGTAACTCCCTTGAGCTCCTTGAGCTTATAAAAGGAGAGCAGGGGGAAAGACGAAAGAAAAGACACAGCAAGACACATCGAAGAACACAGCTAGCAGATAGCACACTCACACAACGTAGCATCTACAGACCTGGGACTCATACTCCCTCTCTTGACCCAGCTTGTAAGCCCCCTTCAAGCAGAGATAAGGAACACGAGCAGCTCCACACTAGACATAGGGATTTCTTGCCCAAACCAGTATAAACCTCTTGTCTCTTTGTCTCACCATTCGGAACCCGACACGCATACAAATTTACTCGTTGGTAGTTTCTAAACACTGACACATGTGTTCTTGAATTCACTTCAATTGTCACTTCTCACTTTCTTGATGGTGGTCTCAAACTCATTGTGACATCTCTTGACAAAAGATTTGAATGTGGCAAATGTATCAATCTTGTCATTGAGAAAGAATACCCATGTGTATCTTGTAAGATCATCCACTATCACAAAGTCATACTTGTTTCCTCCAATGCTTGTGTATGTTGTAGGTCCAAACAAGTCCATGTGCAACAACTCAAATACTCTACTAGTGCTCATCATGCTCTTCTTGGGATGGGTGTTACCAACTTATTTGCCGGCTTGACAAGAGCTACAAAGTTTATCCTTCTCAAACACAACATCTTTCAAGCCTCTAACTAAGTCATGCTTGATCAATCTATTCAATTGCTTCATGCCAACATGACCAAGCCTTTTATGCCATAACCAACTCATACTTGATTTAGTGAGCAAGCAAGTTGACAATTGAGCTTCACTAGCATTGAAATCAACTAGATAGAGGTTCTCATATCTAAAGCCTTTGAAGATCAAGTTTGAACCATCTACACTAATGATCTCAACATCATCTACCCCAAATATGCATTTGAATCCAAGATCACACAATTGAGCCATGGATAGCAAATTGAAGTTCAAGCTCTCAACTAGCAAGACATTTGATATGCTCAAGTCATTGGATATTGCAATCTTAGCAAGACCCTTGACCTTGCCCTTGCCATTATCACCAAAAGTAATACTATCAATGCCATCATTGGTGTTGGAGTTGATTGATTTGAACATTCTAGAATCCCCGGTCATGTGTTGAGTGCACCCACTATCAAGCACCCAATGTCTTCCTCTGGCTTTGTAATTGACCTACAAAACAAATTAGTTCTTCTTAAGTACCCACACTTGTTTGGGTCCTCCAAAGTTAGTGACCAAGGATTTTGGCACCCAAATTGTCTTCTTCTTTGGGCCAACAATGGGTGTGCCAACATACTTAGCCATTACACCATCTCTCCCTTTGGTAAGCATATAACATAAATAAAAATGCATGGAGGTGGATTTAGAAGACTTGGTTTGGCTCATGTTAAGTTTGCAATATTGGTCAACATGCCCCACTTGCTTGCAACTATTGCAATACCGATGATTGCTTCTCACAAAGCTAGGCTTTAGAGTCACAAAGGCTGACTTGCCCTTCTTGGGGGTATAGCCCAATCCATCTTTGCAAAAGGAAAATCTTTGGCTACCTAAGCACTTTAGCAAGCGAGCATCTCCACCATATGTCTTACCCAAAGCATGAGTGAGTTCATTAACATCATGTTTCAATTTTTCATTTTCTCTTACTAGTGTAGCATCAACCTTTGACCTCTCACTAGTGGATGTGCATGTGGAAGTGCTAGTGTCGGTTGGTGCAACAATGATAGGAGTGAAAAATGATTCATCTAGAATATCACAAGTGACTCCAATATCACATGATTCAACAACCTTATTCTTGTTTTGCTCAAGGAGTGAGGAGTGAGCTTTTTCAAAATTGTAGTGAGTCCTCTCAAGCTTCTCATGGGCTTCCATTAGCCTCTCATGAGAGCCATTGAGCTCATCAAAGGATTGTTCAAGAGCCTTAAGCTTCTTGTTCAATTCTTTGCACTCCTTCCTCTTTGTCTCAATGCAAGCATAAGTTTGCTTCATCATGTCTACTAGTTCCTCCTTGGAGTACTCCTCATCATCACTACTATCATTATCACTATCACTATCATCATGAGATTGTACCTTAGATGGCTTAGTCATGAAGCATGATGGAGTGTCAAAGATGGATGGCTTTTTGTTGATAGCAATGCTAGCCAATGCATTCTTGTTGGACTTCTTCTTCTCATCATCACTAGAATCATCATCAGAAGAATCATCACTATCCCAAGTCATCATGTATGATTCACCCTTCTTCTTCTTGGTGAATGATAGCTTCTTCTCCTTCTTGTCATGCTTGCTCTTCTTCTTCTCATCATCATCACTATGATTGGGACAATCCGCAATCATGTGACCGGTGCTCTTGCACTTGTAGCATCTCTTCTCATATTCTTTGCTCTTGAAGTTATCTCTTCTCTTTCTAGCACCATATCCCTTCTTCTTCATGAATTTTCCAAACTTGCGCACAAAGAGGGCCATCATCTCATCATCAATGTCACTAGCCTCTTCATCATCACTTGATTCTTGCTTCTTTGCTTTGCCCTTGCTCTTGGATGATGATGCCTTGAATGCTAAGCTCTTCTTTTCCTTCTTTTCTTGACCTCTTCTTCTTCACTTTTCTCATTGTATTGCTCTTCGGTCATGATTTCTCCAAGCACTTCATTGGGAGTGATCTTGTCCAAACCATCTCTCCTAATTATTTGCCTCAAGGTTTTGTATTTCTTGGGCAAACAACCAAGAAACCGGTTTAAGAAGTCTTCATCCTTGACCTTCTCACCCAAGCTTTTGATATCATTGATGATCACTTGGAGCCTATGAAACATCTCCGGGATGGACTCATCATCTTTCATCTTGAAGTGAGATAGCTTATCCTTGAGCATGTACAACTTGAGATTCTTCACGGTTGCGGTGCCCTCATATGTATCCTCAAGTCTCTTCCACACTTCACTTGCCTTCTCAAGATCCTTAATTTGCTCAAACACCTTGGAATCAATGCCATTGTAGATCACATTGAGAGTCATAGTGTTGCATTGCCGGTTCTCTTGCTCTCTAGGTGTGGGAGCGGCTTCATCAAGAATGACAAAGTCATGTTCGGTCACACTCCACACCTTCTCATGTATTGAGCCTAGATGCATCTTCATCTTCCTCTTCCAATAATCAAAGGATGTGCCATCAAACATTGGTGGTTTGCTTCAACCATGGTTGAATTATACTTGAGTCATCACTAACACCGAAGGTTGTTAAGCCTTGATAATAGCGGTGACCATGGCTCTGATACCACTTGAAAGGTCCTAGATGGCTAGAGGGGGCTGAATAGCCTAATAAAAATTCTACAAATCACTAGAGCAAAGGTTAGATTAACACTTAAGTGAAGCTTTTTGCTCTAGCTCTACTAGGGGTGCAAAGACACCTATCCAAGCAATTCTAGTTGGTTAAGTGCCTAACAAGTAATAGCAAGAACCTAAGGCACTCAACTCTAGCTAAGAAGAACTACTAACAAACTAAACTACAACCTAGCAAGAGAGCTAACTAACCAAGATATGAATGAAAGTAAATGCTAGGAAGGAGGTGATTGTTATATCGATGCCTTGTGAAGTGAGTATGTGAAGACCAATCACAATAAGATCACCAATAGTAGCCGGAGACAAGATGAACACAATGATTTTTCTCCCGAGGTTCACTTGGTTGCCACCAAGCTAGTCCCCGTTGTGTCGACTACTCAAATGGTGTTTCGTTGGCTAATAGGCAATCACAAGCCTAGCCCACTACCAGGGCGCCACAAGAAACCACCCAAATGAGAGTAACTCAATGACACGAGCAATCCACTAGAGTTACCCTTTGACGCTCCGTCGAGGTGGGTACAAGCCCTCTCACAATCGATGAAGCCAGCCACGAACAATCACCAACACATGCCAAAGCTTCTCCACAATCGTCAAGCCGTCTAGGTGTTGGCAAACACCAAGAATAACAAGAAATCCCACGGCGATGACGATGAACAAGTGCCACTAAGATGCAATGCAATGATCAAAGCACTTGGTTCACTCAAACTCTCATGAATTAGCAAGCAAAGCAAAGAGAGATGAGTTGGGGGCCTTCTCAAGAAAGCACAAAGAGTGAGAATGAATGGGAGGTGCAAGAGAGTACCCTAGGAGCCGGCCAAAACACTTATATAGCAACCCCAAACCAACTAGCCATTTTGCTCCTCTTGATCACAACTTTCTGGCGAGCTCCGGACGCTGTCTTCCTAGGGGTCCGGACCATCACGTGCGCGTCCGGACCCTCTGCATTTTAAACCTGCTGATTCGCGCCTTCACCTACTGCCGACATCTCGCCTCCGGACACTCGCAACAGTGTGTGTCCGAACCATCGCGCCTTGCGTCCGAGGTCCAGTAGAGAGCTCCCTGAGAGCTCAAAATCTCCGGACGATGGTCCGGAGTCCTGCGTCTGGATGATACTTAGCGTCCGGATCACCCTTCAGTGAAGGCCAGAGAGCTCCGAGGCTCCGGATGGTTGTCTGGAGACACCGTCTGGACTGACATCTGCGTCCGGATCTTCTGTGCACCAAGGCCAAGAGGTAGGGTTAGCTTCCGGACGCTCATCCAATGGTTCGGACATCACTTGCTTAGTGTCCGGACCTGCGTCCGGAACCCTTTCTTGTTCCAAACCGAGCTGCCTCTTCTTCTCCAAGCTTCCAATTGCTAACACCTTGTGATCCAAACACTTGTGCTCTGTGTTATAAAGAATTATCTTGGAATTGTTTCTCATTTTAGTGTCACTTAGGTTTATATGAATGCAATGCAAACCTAGTGGCACATGATAACCGCAATCGAAATGAGTTTTCCCTTCTTGATAGCACGACTATCTATCCTAAAGGTGATCACACTCTCTATAGTGTCTTGATCACTAAACCAAAAATGGCCCTATGATATACCTTTGCCTCAAGCCCATTTTTGTTTTTCTCTTTCTTCTTTTCCTTAGTCCATGAAGCACTTGATCAATGTACCATTGTCATCCTTCTAGCACCATGTGTCAAGGTGGATCACCCTAGCTAGATCATACACTTAGCAAGTAGGGTTAGTCCATAGGTGTCATCAATTGACCAAAACCAAACTTGGGCTTTCAAGGTCACAGATGACGTTGATGAGGAGGCGGCGCCGACCGTCGAGCTACCCGCAACAGATGATGAGCCCCACTGATCTCTCTGCATGCCATCACCGGCATACGCACCGAGGATACAATGTAGATTAAGGTCACCATTGGCAACCACGACTTCACTGCCCTGTTGGATTCCGGTTCAACGCACAATTTCATCAGTGGTCCAACCGCGCAGCGGGCTGGATTGGTGTTCCACAATAGCATTGGCGTGCATGTCATGGTGGCCAACGGCGATCGCGTTGCTTGCCGCGGCGTCGCGCATGATGTGGCGGTGCGCATCACCTAGCAGGGTGTTGGCACAGACGGATTCACCGTGGACTGTAATATGATTCCGCTCAACTGCCATGACATGGTCCTCGGTACGGCCTTCCTCCGCACCTTAGGCCCTATCTTGTGGGACTTCAATGATCTCTGTATGGCCTTCTGGCGGCATGGGCGCCGTGTTTTCTTGAAAGGAATTGGATCAACATGAACTGACATTGCGTCGACGGGACGCGTGCATTCCATCCGTCGGGATGAGCCAGCTCTGCTTGACCGGCTATTGGATTCCTTCAATGATGTGTTTGCCATTCCAGCTGGGCTACCACCGGCGAGATCATGTGATCATAGGATTCACCTCAAGCCCAACACTGAACCTATGGCTGTCCGTCCATATCATTACCCGCAGTTGCAGAAAGATGAATTGGAGGCGCAGTGCACAGCAATGTTGGAGCAAGGCACCATCTGGCCAAGTACTTCGCCATTCTCGGCCCCGGTTCTGTTGGTCAAGAGGCAAGATGACACATGGCGCTTCTGTGTGGATTACAGGGCTCTGAATGCCACAACAGTCAAGGATAAATTCCCCATCCCGGTCGTGGAAGAGCTCCTGGATGAATTGAATGGGGCTCAATTCTTTACAAAGCTTGATCTCAGGTCTGGCTATCATCAAGTGCGCGTCCACCCTGATGACATTCACAAGACCGCCTTTCGAACTCATCATGGCCATTTTGAGTTCCTGGTCATGCCCTTCGGCCTCTCCAACCCGCCATCAATGTTCCAAGCATTGATGAATATGGTGTTGCTACCGTTCCTACGCCACGGCGTGCTCATGTTTTTTGATGATATCCTCGTATACAGTGCGTCCTAGTCAGACCACTTGTGGCTCCTGCGCGTTGTGTTTGACACCCTACGCGAACACAAGCTCCATGTCAAGAAATCCAAATGCTCCTTCGGCACCAAGTCAGTCTCGTATTTGGGGCACGTCATCTCGGCTCAGGGGGTCGCGGTGGACCAAGAAAAGATTGCCGCCATCCAGTCCTGGCCTCAGCCACGTTTCGTGCGTGGCCTCCTTGGGTTTCTTAACCTAGCCGGATACTATCGCCGGTTTATCCCTGGGTTTGGATCAATTGCCGCTCCCTTCACACAACTCCTCAAGAAAGATAGTTTCAGCTGGACAGAGAGTTCAACAACAGTGTTTTCAGCCCTGAAGACGACGTTGTCAGCAGCCCCCGTACTCCATTTTCCGGACTTTGCACATGACTTCATCGTTGAATGTGACGTGTCTGGCATCGGGTTTGGGGCTGTCCTACATCAAGGGACAGGGCCACTCGTATTCTTCAGCAGAACGTTTGCACCGCGCCGTCTGAAGATTGCAGCATATGAGCGAGAGTTGATTGGCCTTGTGCAAGCAGTCTGCCATTGGCGCCCATATCTCTGGGGGCGCACCTTCGTGGTCCGAACTGATCATTATGCCCTAAAATTCATGCTTGATCAATGGCTCTCCACCATACCGCAGCATCAGTGGGTGAGTAAATTGTTTGGGTTTGATTTCATGGTGGAATTCAGGCCTGGGCGCCTGAACATTGTGGCCGACGCACTATCGCGCCGCGAGGCGGAAGAGCTGCACTTGGCGGCTCTCACGACACCTTCCTTTAGCTTCTACGATGATCTCCGAAGGGACCTCGCCGCCGTGACAGAAATGGAGAAGCTTTAGCGCGACATCAGCTTAGGAGCCCGAGGCGACCCCTGGGCCCTGAAGGATGGCTTGATCACCAATCGTGGCCGCATCATTATACCGGCAACGTCACCGCTGCTCACCGAGCTTCTGCGCCTTGCGCACACAGCAGGGCATGAGGGCATATAGAAGACTCTTCAGTGACTTTGTGCGACCTTCTATGTCGAGCACGACAGGCGTCTGGTGCACGACTTCGTCAGTGCATGTGTGACATGTCAGCGCAACAAGAATGAAGCCTTGAACCCGGCAGGTCTCCTCCAACCATTGTCGATACCGTCTCGCATCTAGGCTGATATCTCAATGGATTTCGTTGAGGCACTCCCTAAGGTACATGACAAAAGTGTGATTCTGACGGTAATAGATCGCCTGTCCAAATATGCCCATTTCATTCCGCTTGGGCACCCCTACACGGCAGCATCTGTAGCCCGGGCGTTCTTCGCTGACGTGGTTCGACTCCATGGCTTCCCAGAATCCATCGTCTCCGATCGGGACCCGGTTTTCACCGGGCATGTATGGCGGGACCTCTTCAAGATGGCAGGCGTCCAGCTCCGAATGAGTTCGGCCTTCCACCCGCAGACTAATGGGCAATCGGAAGTTGTTAACAAGTCCATTGCTATGTATTTGCGTTGTATGACAGGTGATCGCCCCCGAGCTTGGCTGGAGTGGCTCCCATGGGCGGAGTTCTGTTACAATATAGCCTACCACTCCGCCTTGCGGGCCACACCCTTCCAGGTGGTCTACGGCTGGCCGGCACTGGAGATCCTGCCCTACCAACATGGTACCGCCCACACCGACACGGTGGACACCATGTTGGCTGACCGCGACACCTTCCTCAGCGATGTGCGGGCGCGGCTGGCTCAAGCGCAGGAGTATGCGCGGCGCTACTACGACGCCAACCATCGCCGCCTCGAGTTCACGGCGGATGACTAGGTTTGGCTCCTCATCCTTCACTGCCCAATCTAGTCCCTGGTGCTAGGGGCCCGTGGCAAGCTTACGCCGCTCTATGCAAGACCTTTCCAGGTGTTGGAGCGTGTGGGTGACGTCGCCTACCGCTTGCAGTTGTCGGAAGGCGCCAGGATCCACGACGTCGTTCACGTTGGCGTGCTGAAACCATTCAAGGGACCAACGCCGGCGGCTACACCGACTCTTCCACCTCTTCAGCATGGTCGACTCCTACCTCAACCCGTCCGGGTACTGCGCGCCAGTCTCCGCCGTGGTGTCTGGCACGTCTTAGTTTACTGGGAGCGGATGCCTGAGGCGGAGGCCACATGGGAACCGCTAGACGCGTTCCGAGCAGCTCATCCAGACGTTCAGCTCGAGGACGAGCTATTTCTCCAGGGAGGGAGAGATGTTATGGTGGGCAACACCTATCAGAGGCGGACCAACACACGTGGCTGAAAGGCGCGACATGCGAACGCGTCGAATGCGCTGAGCGCGATCACCATAGTTATCGGCTTGTGCTAGTTTTTAGATGTTATCAGGTTGTGTTAGTTTGCAAGGTTGTTTAGATCCTAGAAGTTAGCAGTCAGGTTGTTAGAGCTAAGTGGAAGTCTTTATGTACCGAACTATTCATTGAGTAAAGTTTAGCCAGAGATTAATCTAATCTCTCAACTCTCTCGTCTCTCTCAATTCCCCTCGTTCGTAAGCTGTGACGGTGCCGAGCATGACGCCGCCACCCTGTCATCGGGCGTTCAAGCCTCGCCCGACCCCCATCCACTCCTACTCGCTACGCAGCAGGTCAGGCCATAACACTATCATTCAAGTCTAGAATCCAAAATAGTAAGCAATTTATTGACCCAACCTACCTAAGCATATAGATTTATTTGAATTAATCATCACACCTGCATAGCACCAAAGGATAACAAATATACCAAGCATAACCCATTAACTAAGTCAATCAAGCTATCGCAAGCAATCGATAAGAACGAGGGTTATTTAATTAATTATCACCCTATCATAGCATAGGAGGGTAACAAACCTATTAAGAGCCTACATGCTTACTAGTTTAACCAAGGCATTGCAAGAGTTCAACACCCAAGAACTAACAAAAGGATTCAATCAAACAAGCATGAACTAGAGTAATGAATTTAACATGCAAAGCGAAATTTGGACAGCATCACATATGTTACTTGTTTCTATCATAACCGGAGATATAAACATACAAAAAATTTGATCTTAGACTTTCTACAAAGATAAATAAATTGTCTACAACTTTGTTAAAACCACCAAGAGCTAATTCAAAAGTTAAATAAGTCAAATATGCCAATGTATCAGACCTGCTCTAACTAGGACAGAAAAGTAACATTACATCTAGAATGCATAACTTGAGTTACAAACATCCAAAAAGCATGAATCTTAACTTCAGAGAAATCTTATTAAATTATATAAATTATGTTTATTACCACTACAAGGTGATTCTATACTTAACAAGGTCGAACAAGTATAAGTGAGCAACTCTGTAAAAACATGGACAAATTTGGACATACCACTTTAATTATCTATAACTTGAGTTCTAGACGTCACATAAGGATGATTCTAGACTTTTTAGAAAACTTATAACCTTATACTTAACCTGGTTATTCATTGTAATAACAACAATAACATTAAACTCATGAAAAACACTTGCATATGGAACATTGCATATTCAATCCTACTAATAGTGAAGCATTTCATAAACATAACATTGATATCAATATTCAAACAAAAATAACTGGAGTTTTAGAACTCCAACATATATGAAGCAAAACTTGTTGAAAATCTTATAAAGTTAAATACAAGTTTCTTATAATCATCTTAATATGATTCAACACTTAACCAACTTAAAAAAAGACAAGGAATGCATCTCTGTCCAAACTGGGAACAGATTTGCTAACCCTTCTTGAAACAGCCATAACTCAATATCTAGATCTCCTAAAAATATCAACTAGGACAATCTAGAAATCTTATAAAATCTACTACAAATGTTCCAACATGCTCAAGACATGATTCCAAGTTTAACTTGGCCAAATAACACAAACATTCAGGTCTGTCCAGAGAATGACAGTTTTCAATCAACTTAATAACTTCATATCTCCTAAACTATCAGAGATATAGCCATAAAAATTTAACACAAGCTTGATCACATTATTATCTACAACTTTGGTATTCACTATACCAACAGAAAATAAAATTTTATTCATGAAAAACATTAATCTTCAGAAAACATGCATGCAGTCCAAAACAGGAAAAATGACATTTGTTAATTTTGTAACTTACAAACTATCTATCATCTACTCATGAAAATTTAACCAAACACTTTTCATAGCAATAGGAATACACCATAATTATTGTACAATTTTTGGAGCACTCCTCACCGGCGACAAATATTTAATTCATAGAATTAGCTACACAAACTCTAACTGCATAAACGAATTTTTGAGCAATCAAAACAAACTAACACATGGCATCCAATAGACCTACGGTGTAGAGAAATTAACAACGATTCCAAAAAGTGTAACCACACATCTATGCGATTTTTCTTTGATTTTATATGAATTTTTTATCACTGATTCAGGAAACCAAAAACTGAAAAACAGAGAGAGAGAGCGGATCATCGTCGTTCTTCGACGTTTACAACCATGGAGAGGGCGTAGGGGCTGGTCTTTGTCATCGTGGTTGTCGTGGGGGTCACCGGCGGAGCGCTGCCAGTCGTGGGGATTCCTCCACCGCAGCGGCAGCGAGGGGAGGACAGCGGCATCGGCGGATGACGGCGGACGATAGCGGTCGAAGGAGAAACCGAGGGAGGAGATGGTGGCCGGCTTCGGTACCTTGCTACCCCACGCAGCGAGGAGGAGGCAGCGCAGAAGCAGCGACAACGGCGAGGGGAGTTGCTGGTGGTGGCGAGCTCCTACCCTAGGGCTCGAGCCTGGGCAGCAAGGGGGTCGAGGAGGGTCGAGCTGCAATAAAGGAGGGAGGGGCACTGCCCTGCTTGGCCAGCAGCAGTGCTGGGGGCGAGCAGCCATGGAGGAGGAAGAGCTCGGTGGAAGGGAATGGAGCTAGGGCTTGGCCATGGCGGCCAAAGGGGCGTCCAGGGAAGGGGAGCAGGCGAGGGTGCCGGCCATGGCTGCAAGGAGGCGAGGAAGCAACCATGGGAGAGGGAGGAAGAGAAGCTGAGGGAGAGCTCTGCTCCTGCTTTCGTTCGGCAGAAGAAGAGAGGGAGGGAGTGCGTGAGGAGGGAGACAGAGGCGCGGCGTGAAGGAGGTAGCCATGAGGGAGACGACCCTTTTCTTTTTATTCCCTTTCCTGTCCTTCTCCCTCAAATTCATTAATTACCACCGTAAATTAGGGGTATTCACAAAATTACCACTGACAAACCGTGACTCGTTTCGCAAATCTGATTACGCCGTTGCGAAGATCTTGTTGAATAGAGCAACTTCCCTTTTACCACCTTGGGCAGACTCGAATTACTTTTCACGATATAAATTCCCAAAGGAAACTTCGCGGAAACCGGGAACTGAAATCCTGACCCGACGACGATCTTACGGGCACCTGTTTCACTATTTTCGGAGCTGATTCAGGTCTCGCTGATTGAACAAAGTTTGTTCGCCTCGATCCGATCTATAACTTTCGTTCAATGTGCGTCGCCATGCGAGGTCTCCACGATATCGGTCAACGACGGTCAAAAACATCATCGGTTGAGCTCGGTATTAGGGTTTCGATCCTTTTCCGGGTATTTTCTCCACTTCTGCTCCACACGAACTTTTCATGACTTTTGTTGTAGAGTTCAACCGGAGTATTTTAGGCAAGGTCGTAAGACTCGGTTAACTCATATAATTATTTCCACTTCACAAGGTAAATCCGATAATTATATGAATCACCGTTCCATGTGACTTTTGATTCCGAACTTTAGGAAACTTTTCCAATGGTTCATATAGATGGAAATAGAGGTAAGGCATATGGAAGGAACACCTTATCATCACTTTCTAATTTATGAACTATAGCCTCTGATTATGACATGATCCAAAATGTTCGGGCTCAGTCACTGGTTAACCTGTGACAAACACCTGGGGTGTAACAGTTCAGGTTCGATAGTAGGATCTTGGGATGTAGAGGGAAGAGTTTCGGCTATCGATGTGGCTTCTATTCTAGGGGCTAGTTTTTGTTCTTCCTCGGGTCCTTCATCATAAACGTTAGTATAGGGGGTGTTTTCAAGAATCTTCGTACGAAGACTCTTCCCTGCATAATGGGTAAATACAGGAAGGCTCCCCCGGAAGTTATATCAAGAAGCTGTGCGGAATCTTTGCTAAGACTGATATAAAAATGTTGTAACAATGTTGGCTCGATTATAGCAAGATCAGGGCCGGATGATGCTAGATCTAAGAGACGGGCCCATGTCACACCTAGAGGTTCTTTCTCCTTTTGTGAAAAGTTGATGACCTCTTTACGAAGATGAACAACCCGAGAGATAGGGAAAAAAGCTAAACAAAATTTGGATTGCAATTTTTTCCATTCTCCTTTTGCACTATCTACGTGGCGATAGTACCATTGTTTGGCTATTTCCGTCAAAGAGAACAGAAATAGCTTCCACTTAAGAGTACCTCGCCTCATCCCTTGGATGTGAATGCATGAACATAATTGTTCAAAGTTACGTAGGTAAGTGTAGGAGTTTTCATCTTTGTCCCTAAAAAAGGTTTTTCCTAAACCATCGCTATGAGACTTGGGCGAAGCTCATAACGAATGGCCCAAACGACCTGAGATGACTTAGGTGGCTCCAAGCTAGCGCCCGTTGGAGCACCGTATTCAAAGAGAGGTGTTTGATCCATATGTGTATGTGGAAAGGATAAAATCAAACAAAAATAAAATAGGACCAAAAGGTTTTAGTTAAAACAGCTACCGTTCCCCGGCAACGGCGCCAGAAAGCTTATTGACACCAAAGGTGGTAAACGGATAAGAGACCGCAAGCGTACGGCTGTCAAGTGTAGCTTTCACCGGGAGTATTCCAGGTATCGTATTTTTCACAGGGAACGAGAAGTGAATTAACTATGAATAAGGTTATGTCCTATGATGAGATAAGGGAGACTATAAATATATTTTCATAATAAAATTATTTAAAGACACAAATTTGAATAATATTTAATATAAAATTAATTAAACATGAGCTATGTTGACCAACACGATTTCTACTATCATATCCCTGACTAAATTGACCTGAGGTAGTATTTATTATGTGGCTCTTATTTGGTTAATTGAGGCAAAGAACTAAATTGACCTGACTAAATTTGGTTTTTGGGAAACATTAACTGAACTCTTCGGTTTTGTTTATTTCTCTTTTGGTTTTTGTTTTCGGGTTGGGCAGACCTAAAGATCAGGGGTTTTCTAGGGTTTAGGTACGAAAACCGCTTCGTTCCGTCCGCATTTCGTTCAAAATCGCGCTGCCAAATCCGAGCTCGGGGGCCCTCGCCGTCGCCCGCGCGCCTCCCATCCCGCGAAGATGAGCTATGCGGCGTACAAGATGATGCATTGTCCCACCGGCATCGACCATTGTGCTGCCGGCTTCATCACCTACTCCCCCGCCGCCGCTGCCGCCTTCTGCTCGCCCGCGCCCGCCGCTGCCGCCTCCGGACCGGACGGCGATATTGACTCCGCTGCGGCTAGGGCGCCCCGGCCAGTGGGTCCCACCCCCAACCTGGTTGTGTCGGCGGCTAACGTGCTCGAGGTGTATGCCGTGAGGGCCGACGCCGCGACGGGGGCCGAAGATGTGGGGAATTCTTCGTCGACTGCCACCATACTCGATGGGATCTCCGGGGCTCGACTAGAGCTTGTGTGCCATTACAGGTGCAGAGAGATAGCTCTTGCTTCTCTGCATTCACTTTTAGCTGTAAATTTCAGGTATTGATTTTGTGCATCTTGGATGGCTAATCATTCTCTGAACGGCATTTAGGCTCCACGGTAACATTGAATCGATGGCTGTGTTGTCTGATGGCACGGAGAATAGGCGAGACTCCATTGTGGTCACATTTAAAGATGCAAAAATATCATGTCTGGAGTTTGATGACAGCACCAATGGCCTGCGAACAAGGTAGTACATAATCCACTTGTTTCTCACTTTGGACAACTTATGAATAAAAATTTCTCATTTTCTGTAGGTGGGCACAATGTTGTAAATTTTAATTTTAATAACAGCATTGCATATTAGAATTTTGCTGTTGGCGTGACAGAGAAAAATGAAATGATATCAACTTACAAAGAAATATCCCCATGTTCTTAGATGTTGAAGGATTCTACTTTTTGTCCTTTTATTAGATAAGATTATTATATATTCTCTTTATTGGTTGCTCTTTATTGGGTGTCTACCTCAACTTGCTTGGGATTAAAAGGCTTTGTTTTTGTTGTTTAGTTATTTTAGAATCAAGATGCTGATGTCTTATACCACAGTACCAACTTTTTTTTTGTTTTCCTCACCAATAGATAAAATTATTATATGTAGCACTGTTTTTCTTCTCTGGCTTTCTTTCTAATGTACACTAACCTAAGCTAATTATTCTTTTTGATTGAGCTAGTTTGGTGTCCCTGTCCTAACAGATTATGATTCGTGATGTTGCAGCTCAATGCATTGCTTTGAAGGCCCTGAATGGCTCCATTTGAAAAGGGGCAGGGAGTCGTTTGCCTGGGGTCCTATCATAAAAGCAGATCCTCAAGGCAGATGTGGTGCTGTGCTTGTTTATGGGTTGCAGATGATAATTTTGAAAACAGCTCAGGTGGAGTTTGCTTGATGGTCTCCTTTTTCATCATGAAGTTTAACTATCTGTGGTTTCTTCTTATCTCTTATAATTTTGATTCATTTAACCTTAATTTTTAGTCTGGTTTTCTAACATTTCGATAACTTTTGCACTGTGCTCTTTCGAACCAGTTACAAGGGTTTTACTTATGCCTTCTTAGGTTGGACAGAGCTTAGTTGGAGAGGATGAACCTACACGTGTGTTGAGTTCAACTGCTGTTCGGGTCGAATCTTCATATGTGATTGATTTACGTGATTTAGAAATGAATCACATCAAAGACTTTACATTTGTGCATGGTGAGATAAGATCTCTTTTCACTTTATTTTCACTTTAGAAGCATGTAGACTGATTTTTCTCCTTCGGCACAAATGAGGACATAACTAAATCTGTACACAAATACCAAGAAACAGTAACTTCAATCTTGTTAACGTGCTTGTGTTACTAACTGAATAAATGATAATCTGTTTTAAGATTTTTGAGGATGGCTAGTATTATGCTAGGATGCCATGTTAACTACCATCTTGCGTTCTGTCTGGACCTGAAGTTCTCATGTTACACCCTCTGTTCCAAATTGTGAGTTGTTTTGGTTTGTCCAGAGACATAGCTTACATCTAGGTACAAAAGCTGGCTGTGGAGATTGACGTTGTGGCCTGAGACAGTGGCGGAGCTTGACAATAGGATGGGGGGAGGTAGTCTATACAATAGAGGATCACAATGATGAATAGTACAAAAATCACTATTTAGAAAAAGGAGATCACATTAGGCAGGGGTGGCCGTGCCCCAGCTTGGTCTTAACCAAACTCCGCCCCTGGCCTCAGATATGGTCGGTGGCTGTGGAGATCGATGGTGTGACCATGCAGAGGGGGCGGTGAGCAACGGAGACAAGTGAACCGGGTGTGTGTGTTGGGGGGGGGGGGTGCGGTGCGGTGGGAGATCCACCCAGGGGAGCAGCTACAGGCTTGATCTCTTCTCCACTGTAACTTGGTGATGTTTTATGTGACAGAGTTCTTTCATTTTACTCTTTTGCTCTGGGCACTTCTTCTAGTTCTGTGTATCACAAATTTCTTTGCTGCCACACATTTTGTCTACATATTTGTTAATAGTGGTATGGACTTATCATATTCAGAGCTATTCCATTTCCATCTTATGATGCCTTCAGGTTATATTGAGCCTGTGTTAGTCATACTTCATGAGCGAGAGCCAACGTGGGCTGGGCGTATCTCATCAAAGAGCCAAACATGCATGCTTTCTGCGTTTAGTATAAGCATGGGTTTGAAGCAACATCCGATGATATGGTCTGCTGCTGTAAGTGTGCAAGATCAGTTGTAAGCTTTTGTCAGTTCTTGTCTAAGTTTTCTGTCTTCCATATGTATTTCGTCATTGTTTCAGCAAAAGATCCGTGGCATTTATATGGCTTGGTTATCCAATAATCATCAAATCAATTTGTTATATCTTATTGATAAAATATGCTAGTGTAATAGTGTTATTTTTAATGATAAGTTCTACAATTTCATATAAATAATCCATTTTTCACAGGTTCATGTAAATTTACCTCTAAATCCTTGAAATTTAGGTCCTCACTGCCTGCTTCTTGCATTTATCTTATACTCCATCCATTCCAAATTATAAGTCATTCCAAGAATCTTGGAGAGTCAAATCATCTCAAGTTTGACCAAACCTTTATGATAATATAATAACATTTATGATGCTAACTAAGTATCATTAGATTCTTCATCAATTATATGAAAATAGTATTACTATTTGCTGTCATAAATCTTTATAATTTTCTCTATAATTTTGGTCAAACTTGAGATTTGCCCATGGCCGGGCAAGAGGGAAGGGATTTCCTTCTTAATTCTTGCTTGATTAGATTGATACATCTCCTCTCATTATATAGAGAGGTCTGACATGGCCCCTAAGCAAGCGACTAATTAACCCTAATGGGCTAGGCCATTGACTCTCCTAGCACTTTGACTCTCCAAAATTCTTGAAATGACATAATTTGGAATGGAGGGAGTATTTTTCTCTGGAAATTGTTTAAAAGTTTATGCAATGACTTTGATTATTATTGACTTTTTTTCTGTTATTTTGAGCCCAGACCTAATACATAATTACTTGCTAAGTTAGTAAGCTTACATGATTTGTACTTACTTGAAAAAATATGTAACTAATCATGGCTATTCTCTGAATAACCTGGTTTAAAGCCAAAAAAAAACTTTCCTCAAATTTCTCATAGCAAAGCAACTATTAGTGGAGCACTGTGTTCAGTTTCTATTTTGATGTCCATGTTTTTGTGGGATTCGAAAAAGTTATTAATTTTCAATTTGTTTCATGGTGCCTACTGTAATTGGTTGCTTTGATTTTCTCTTGTTTTTACTTTTTAGCATGGCTTCCGTCCTCCTACCTTGTGATTCTGTTGGGCTTGTGTTTTTTTTCCTTTATGTGTTTATGGAAGCATCACTTAACATCAATTTGCATGGACTCAATATAAACTTTACACTAATCTTTGCAAAATATACTGTTTGTTCTTTCCAGAAACTTCCGCATGATGCATATCAACTTCTTGCAGTACCTCCTCCTATAAGTGGCATTCTTGTGATTTGTGCAAATTCGATCCATTATCATAGTCAGGTTTGTCGACCTAAGTATCCATGGTTCATGAAATTTATTTATTAATTGGTTGATCTCTAGCTATCGATTCACAAATTATCTTTGTTGTTGCAGTCCACATCTTGTTCACTTGCCTTGAACAGTTTCTTTTCGCAGCCTGATGGAAGGTAGTATCTTGCTTAAAGTCACAATCCCTACTTTCCTTATGAGTTGTCCTACTTCTCATTAGAATAAGTGCTTGCTTGTTATTTGCCAAAAAAATGTTTCTTGCTGCCAACTCATAGGCTGCCTTTGGTTATCTTTTTTAACACCTTTTATTTTACTAGTACATGCATATATCTACTGTGGTGTTCACCATTATACAATAATAATGTCCATGACCTCCACCTCTCATCTGAAAACCCCTCTTGCACATACTATTTGCACTCTTTGAAGATATACTGGACATTTGATCTAGTTTAAGCAGCAAAAACAAAGCAATGACTAAAGAATTTGTTTGCTGCAGGCAGTTTGCTAAAAGTACTGGATTCAGTGAAATATCTCTTGTGTGCTTGTAAATTAGCTCAACTGATATAAAGCCTGTCATTTTCTGTGGTCAACTTTTTTTTTTAAAAATGATAACCTCATAACCATCCGTGTACCTGAAAAAAACTAGAGTCCTGCAACGTGTTCTGTTAATTTCAGCTGACCTTCGAAAATATTAGGATCATATGATTTGGAGTTATTTTTTTCTCACTAATCTCTTTGGCTCAACATTTTTGCTTCTGGATTATGGTAAAATAAAAGTTAGGGAACAAGGTTCCACGCTGCTTGCAAACAGTTTGTTTGTTTTCTGGGATTCATGCAACTGACTCCTTTGCATTTCCCATTTCATGAATAATCTCCTCATCTCATTGATACTTTGATAAGATCCTTCAATATCACTGCAAATATCATTCTATTAGTAATGAAGGACACTTTTTCTATGAAGTAAAAAAAAAATCTGAATTTCAAAATTTCAGAATTGATTTTAAATAGATCTTGAAAGTAATTTTGTTTTTGGACAGAAAGAAGGGTTCCTGGCTAATGGATTTAGGAATTTAAACTCTGACTCAGGCTGTAAACTTGAACATGCTTTCGTTTTTGGACAGAAAGAAGAGTTCCTGGCTAATGGATTTAGGAATTTAAACTCCGACTTCAGGCTGTAAACTTGAACATGCTTTCAAACCTTATGTACACCATGGAAGAATCTATACATAGTGTGTGATTGATAAATGCAAAGACTTGTGGTCATGTATTCTCGTTTCTCACCATACAGGGAAATGATACGCTCATGTGTTAATCTGTCCTACCATGCAATACAATAACACCTTTAGCTATGAACTTTGAATAGAAATTATAGATTGATGTGATAAATCCACAAAGGCTCGACATGTTCAACAAATGAGTGTTGCAGAAATGCGCATGTTGCGTTGGATCTGTGGTCACACAAGAATGGACCAAGTTCGGAATGATGATATACGTGATCGCCTAGGGGTGGCACCAATTGAAGAAAAGCTTGTCCAACATCGGTTGAGATGGTTTGGCCATGTCCAGAGGAGACCGCCAGATGAACCAGTGCGCTGTGGAGTCCCAAGCCAAGCTAATAATATAAGGAGAGGCAGAGGAAGGCCGAAGTTGACATGGGCGGAGGTGGTGAATAGGGATTTAAAAGCCTGAGATATATCTAGAGATCTATGTTTGGATAGGATTGCCTGGAAAGCAGCTATTGAAGTGCCGGAACCATGACTTGGGTATCTTGTTGGGTTTCAACCCTAGCCTACCCCAACTTGCTTGGGACTACAGGCTTTGTTGATGTTGATGTTGTTGTTGTTGGTGTGATAAATCATAAATCAAGTGTGCAGAAGTTACACACAAAGATATAAACCTTGAACTGCATAGTTAAAAGAATGGTACCAGTATATGTGGTGTAGGCTGTAAGTATAAGTGGGCCATTAGTGCAATGCTTAGTTTTAGAACCGTGAATCCATTACAGTTTACTGTATGTTATCTATGTAGCTACCATCAATATTTACTAGGATAATGTATCCTATGCTTTTTGAATGATACGTTCTCTAGACGTGTCTTCCTTCAATGCACTGTTTAAATCCATATGTATTTGATTGATTTGTTTTTAGATCATTGCCAGTGCTGCTCCATTATTATTATTCTGAAAAATTGGCAGACAATACTACTATAAGATGACTTCATATCTTTTTTTAACTACACTGTGACTTGTGGTACAATCGGACAGTTGTTAATGGCTGGCAAAATTAGAGAAATTTGTTGTCGAAGGTTGAATGAAATTGTTACCTGGTTTGCGATGAAACATGAAAGTGCCTTTGACATGGTTCTTTTACTAAGCAAATTTGTCAGATGATATTGCGGTCCAAAGTTCAGTTGGCGTGTAGGCTATGAGATGTAGGGGGTTCCTCTACCATATTCTCCTAAAAAAGATACTATAACCAGTGGCAGCTGTTGTGTATGCAATATTTACTGTTCCCTCCATACACAAATATTGAAATATAAGGCATTCTGAGTTTTTTTAATTGTCCACAAAGACAAGGAATTCTGGCACCCAGCACCCCACATTTAATTAATTCTCTCCCATTCTGTGACATCCTTTCATTTAAATACAGTAGTGTAGCCCAACGTCTGCTTGAATTAAGGAAATTGGGTGTGGTCCTTATCCTTTATTCAGGAGCATGCACATCTATTCTATTCCTAATCTGTCTTAAATCTCTAGAATAGAATGCCTTATATTTGTGGATGGAGTAGTCAACAGGGCGCCATTGCTGCTGTTCATATTCACCTTTTCTATATCAATAGATGGTGGTGCTATTTTTATAGTTGGGTTCGATATACAATATAATTTTACCTTTATCCATCCATGACTGCAGATGCTGTTTCTTAGTTTCCTTACTTCATTGGAGGTTTTAGATGGTTACTTTGTTTCTCTATCAACTTGGCAGCCCAGAAATTCTCAAAACAAGTTTTCATGTTGAGCTTGATGTAGCTAAAGCAACATGGTTATCCCATGACATTGTGATGTTTTCATCAAAGAATGGAGAAATACTATTGCTAACAGTGGCTTATGATGGGCGGTACGGCACTATTATTACTTACTGTTCATTTGAGAAAACCATACTTACAGTTGTACAAGTGGTTTAGACTTTGTATTGATTATTATTATTTGCTTTTTTATTTACAGAGCTGTGCAAAGATTAGATCTTATGAAATCCAAAGCATCTGTTCTTAGTTCGGTTGGTTATCTATGCACTTGCTGTTCTCATGTGCCTTTGTTTTGTTCCTTTTTTTTTTTTGACTCAACTGAAGGGATGATGTTTTTATTTTTACTGACCTGCTCGGTATAGGGTGCTACAACTCTTGGAAGTTCGTTCTTCTTTCTTGGCAGTCGTCTGGCAGATAGCCTTCTTGTGCAATTTTCCTGTGGCATGCCCACATCAGTTCTGCCTGATCTAATAGATGAGGTTAATTTTATGACCTCTCTCTCTGGATGTGCCTCTAAAACTTTTTGTTTTTATTTGAGAACTTTACCCTGTATGCTTAAAAAATGCACTGCTCACTTTAAATGAGTTCTTTCTTACTGCCACTGTGACACTGTGTAAACATATAGCTAAAAAGTGCCATTATTATCATATTTGCAGTTAGCACTAGAATTTTTCAGTAAAAGAATCTTTTTAAATTTCCATATTTGCAGTAAGGTCTCAAAATTTTTAGTAAAATAATCTTTTAAGTTTCTTTCTATAATCTATAGAATATATAAAGACACCTGTATGTTTTTCCTAGTTTCTTGTCTCATCATTCTCCTGTCCATGTCATTTGCTCTCTCCTTATTGTGCTGTGTTAATTGTGCCTCTTTATTTATGCACTGCTTTCCAACAAGCAGCTTGTGTGGTGAGATAAAGAAAAGCTGACTTATCAAATAAGCACATGAAAAAAGCAGTTCCAAACAGGGGCATTATCTAGATTCACATGGTAGGAATGCTAGTGCAGAAAAAACCCTCCTATATATTTTTTTTCATTGGGCCTGTTTGGAATGCTTCTGAGCCAGCTTCCCATTAGAAAAAGCAGACCCTGTGCCAATAGGCTTGGCTTACCAATCGTCAGTTGTGCCTTTTCTTTTACATTATTATAAGAGTTTTGTAATTGTTAGTATCTTACTGATTGTTTTTTTTGTTTTCTGATTCTTACAACTGACACTTTTTATGATTTATACATCATCTTCTTTCTGTTATTATAAGAGTTTTGTAATTGTTAGTATCTTACTGATTGTTTTTTTTTGTTTTCTGATTCTTACAACTGACACTTTTTATGATTTATACATCATCTTCTTTCTGTACATGCTTCTAGCTATGCACGTATCATTTGTAACACATGTGCAGTGAGATTTTGGGAAGTATGCTAAACTCCTTGAACCATGGTGACTGATATATGGTTATCTACTTGTGTAACAGTCTGCTGATATTGAAGGTGATCTGCCTTTCTCAAAGCGCCTAAAGGGGATTCCCTCTGATGTTCTACAAGATGTTACCAGTGTTGAGGAACTTTCTTTTCATAATAAGACAGTGCCAAATATTGTAGATTCAGCACAGGTATGAAGAATACTTTCTGTTGTATGGTAGCTATCTGTTTATGGTTACCTTCTATTGCACTGTAACATTTTCCCTTTCCTGTAGGTGATATGATTTCTTTGCTTAAGTTCATTTTAATGGTTACATGATGAGTTTACTGCTGCTCATAGCTGCGTAGCTGCTTCCCATTTTCTTCTTCTTTTTGCTAATTTATTTCACCAAAACTTTACAGAAGATCTCATTTGTTGTGAGAGATGCTCTGATCAATGTTGGTCCTCTGAAAGATTTTGCATATGGTTTAAGAACTAATTCTGATCCCAATGCAGCGGGCATTGCGAAGCAAAGCAATTATGAGCTGGTAATTTTTATTGATACTCTTACATTTCAATTGTTGGCTATAATTATATGTCTGCATTTTTATTTGTTCTAGCTTGGTCTAACATGCACATGTAGTTTATTACATATTTTCATGATTGATTTTGCAGAAAACATGGTTGATTGATTGATTCCATCAATTGCTTAAAATGCCAGTGTTTTATGGGATTAATACTAGCTGGGTTTTGAGATGCTCCATCCTATAAGCAAATTTAGATTCTGAAGTCAAGGGAAAATATTGAAAATCAAGGACAAAGAAAATGTGATAAAAGCTTACCAAAACGAACAAGGGAGCCTAGCAGTGCTTGGTTTGTGTGCGCGTCCCCGATTTTTACTTGAATGTGTTTATGCAATCCTTGCAACAAGAATAATGCCAAGAATTGAAGGATGTCCAATTAATACCTACATTAAAACATGGAAGATAATGATATATGATCTGGTGCTATTTTATACTTTAGTCCTTTTCAAAAACTTATTGCAAATAGAACCTCTAGGAATCAATTTCAGTTTCAGACAATGGACTCAAGGGCTCAGCTCTTATTGGCATGGAGATCACAGATCAGGGTACCTAGCATGGTGCCACATGATCCTTAAAACACAGCAAGGCCGGCTTTAAATGTCACAGTACTGAGGTATCTACCTTCCGTGAGATGACAATTAGAGTTGACCTCCTATTTCCATTTTTAGAAATATTGCCTCAGAGGTTCCCTTTGCAAAGTAAGTTCTTCGGGCGTACCCAGTGCCGTAGGCTCCCGCACTGCGGGGTCTGGGGAAGGGAAATAGCCCGCAGCCTTTCCCGCACAAATGTGCAGAGGCTGGGGCTCGAACCCTGGACCTCTTGGTCACAGGCGGTAAAGCTCTACCGCTTGCACCAGGGCCGCCCTTCCCAAAGTAAGTTCTTCAAAAGAACTAAATAAAAAATTGCAACATGCAATTAGCAACCAATTTTTCACGTACACGGCTGTGCAGCCTGTTTGCACGCTGTGTAAACGCTACACGGTGGCTTGCTGTGTCCGTTTAATCAGCCGTTTGTCCCGTTCAATCACCGTTTAGCCCGAATAAATAGCTAAACAAAAGGTGACTGTTTAGTTGGTTAAAACGTTTAGGATAAATTGTCTTTTTCATTCATTTTACTGCATGTATTAGCTGCTGGACTATTCTTCTGTACTCTGAAATTGAGTGAAATTTTTTGTGGGGTAAACATTGCTGGAAGCAGATCCCCTCTGGTTGTTTGGGATGGGAGGACTTAGATTGGGGTAACGAAGGAACTAGATTTGTTCTTGCTTGATCAGTTGAAGTGGGCTAATGCGGGACCATCCCTGACACATGGAGCTTATACATCCAATCCAAATATGCTAATTAACTGAATTAATTTGTGCTAATCATCCTGATTGAAGTGATTCATAATTTTACTCTGGTCACCATTGTTCGCATCAAATCTTTGTTGCTCTTCAGGCAATGAACTAAAAAATCTACCTGTTCCGATTTCGTAGTTTAATTACTGAATCTGTATGATGTTTGTCGTTCTTCATTTAGTATAAGTTTCTTCCTTTGTGATAATATTGGGTGTTTCAGGTGTGTTGTTCTGGGCATGGAAAAAATGGAACACTCTTGGCCCTTCAACAATCTATCCGTCCAGATTTAATTACCGAGGTGCATGTCTTTTTCTTCATTTTTCTTTTTGTATTTTTAGTCCAATCACTTTTTCACTCTCTTGGGAAGCAGATATTTTGGTTTATTTGCTTTTTTGGGTCAATTTGATGCCACTATGACAGCTTCTTTTTTGCAACGTGCCACTATGACACCTGATATTGTTCTTCTGGACATATTTTTCCTCTCGAACTACGCAAGAGAACTGTGTCATTTCATTAAGGAGATAGAAATACAAAGGAAAGAGGTGAAGTGCCTTTTCCAGACGCTAGAAAACATACACAAAACAAAAAAGCGAGTAACTTTACAGAACCTTATATTTTGCAGAATTAGGTTGGATGGGCTGCTGTCATTATTGTGATTGGTAGATAAGCTGTGCCAGTAGAAAAAGGAAACCGAAGAGTTTGCTAGCAGTGAAGGATATTTGTAGCTATAGATGGTTGGTGTTGGAGGCAGATTTGTGCTGTATTTTGGTGGTTGTGTTGTTAGTGAGCATTGAGCAAAGTTTGGCTGTGAGCGTGTCAGTGATGATGTGTAAGATAACGCAAAATACGCTTCAGTGCAGCAAGGTGAGGTTTATGGGGGTCATGCATGTGAAGGCACACCTGCTGAACAGCATAGGCAATATCCTACCGCGTGAAGGTGAGGTACTACAAAGCACCAGCAAGATTGCGGAAATCCGTAGGATCACCAATAGGAGTGCCATCAGCAGACAACTTCGGGTTAAGATCAGCCGGAGTAGTATATGACATGCAGTCAGTTAGCGCGATCAAGAATATCAAACATGTACTGATGTTGTGATGACTGACGAGAACAACCATGAGGCAGTGCGCTGGCATGCATACCAAGAAAATGATGAAGCTCGCCCAAGTCCTTCATAGAATATTGTTGCTGCAGAGCTGCAATAATGCAACGAAGCAGATCCGTGGGAGGAAGCAGTCAGCACAATATCATCCACATACAGCAAGAGGTAGGCAGTGTTGGAGGTATCCGTCTTGGCCTCCACAAAACCCAGGTGAAGAAGGAAGCTGGTGAACTCACTGTACGAGGCACAGGGCGCCTGTTTTAGCCCATAAAGAGACCAATTCAGGCGACATACGAAGTCTGGACGAGAAGAATCCTCAAATCCCGAAGGCTGGGCATAGTAAACTGTCTATGAGAATTTCCGTGAAGATAAGCATTCTTCACATCGTGCTGATGCACTGGCCAATGGTGAGAGACAGCAAGAGAGAACCGTCTGAACTGTAGCAGGCTTCACAACAGGACTTTAAGTCTCAACTAGTCGATGCCTGGGCATTGAGTGAAACCCCGAAGAACCCAACGGGCTTTTATAGGGCTCGAGGGAACCATCTGCCTTGAACTTGTGTTTGAACACCCACTTGCTAGCGACCACATTGGAACGAGACAACCGCTGAACGAGGTCCCAAGTGTTGTTGTCAAGTAGGGCAGAGAACTCCTGCATTGCTACACTCCAATTAGGTTCAGCGAGAGCGGCGCGGTAAGTCTGTGGGATGGGCAATAGAGATGCCGCCTGTAGAAGCACCAGTTGTCGAAATCCAGCCTTCCCTCGCGTCTCATGGCGTGCTGGTTGGTCACGGGAGTGATGGGAACTGCTCTCGAGCAGGAGAGGCCGGGGCAGCACCAACGGCGGCAGGAGCATTGCTGGCAGTCGGAGGACGTGGGCGATGACTGTCCACTAAATGAACAGGGGAACCGGCATCGCTGCAGCCTGGGCCTGAGTAGGCGTGGGCAGTGCAGGTTGTGCACGCCGGCTGTACACCAGCTCACCCCAGCGCAGGAAGCCGGGTGGTGGAGCAAGGGCCGACGAGGGGCTGGCCGAGCCATTCTTGGAGGTAGAGAAAATGAGACCCTAGGAAAGCCATCACATATATATAGGGAAGAGGAGATCTCATGGTTTATAGAAACAGTACCAAACGAGATCTCATCTCTCTCTAACCATCTATAGGGCCGGCTAGCTATACCAGGCCTAGGCTCATACCATATACATACGCAAGCATACATGTACATTCTAACACATGACATTGTGGGAAATTGTAAGAGAAATTGACTTGTTGGAGGTCTGTAGTACCAAAACAATTATATGGTGGATGTTAGCAATATTTCATAGTTATAGGTTTACTTTTAAGTTGTTCTCGGAATTTTTAGGTTTGCTATCTACTAGTATTTTATTTGTGTTTGTTCATGACTTGTCTAGGTGGAATTACCAAGTTGCACAGGTATTTGGACAGTTTACTACAAGAGTTCTCGTGGAACTACAGCCGACAATAATGAATATCATGCTTATTTGATAATAAGCCTAGAAAGCCGCACAATGGTAACTCTGATTTGATTTTTTTGTTTACTTGGAGATTTACTCAAGCGAGTTACTGAGTTATCATTTTTATTTTTTTGTTATCATGTGGACACACTAAGAGATAATAGTTTTTTTTTATTCTTGGTACCATAGTTTTTGAGGCGTCGCCTAGGCGACAAGGCGTGGGAGAGGGTCTGGGCGTCGGGGGCGCCACAACCTGCACTCGTATGGCGTCCGCCTAATCGAGTTAGGCGTCGCCTAGGAGTAGATTGGCATCGGGCGGACGCCTACAGCCCCGCCGCGGACGCCGGATGCCAGTTCGCTAGGGAAGGGCGCCAAAAGATTGGCCCCGCAGGAAATCGACCGCGCGCGGGAAGTAGATAGGCCCTTCGCGCGGGAAACTTACCGCGCGAGGCATTTACCGTGGCTGTGAGTGAGGGCGAGGGGGGAAGAAGAGCGAAGGCGGAAGGCACTCGGCATCGGCTTGGTTGCCCCTCTGTTCGTCCACCAGCCGACCGCCCCTGCCGTGGAGCCGGCCCTGCATCTCCACTTGGCCTCCGCACCTGCCGTGCCGTGGAGTCCGCAGCTGCTCGTCCGCCTCGAGTCTCCGCCTCCCTCGGCCGGCCGCCCGTCCATAGCTGCTCACTCGCCTTGTCTGTATCCCCGCCTGGTATGGCCTCTGCCTCCTCTCTGTCTCTGGTCTCCCAAAGGCGTGCTCTACTTTTGCTCTGAATAAAGTATGCCTCGTGCTCTTCTGCTCTGCTTTTGATCTGAATATTGTATGCATCGTGCTCATCTATTGATATGAATATTGTATGCTCATGCTGCGCGTTGTCCCTGTCTCCTCCCTTGCTCTGAATATTTATTCCGCACTCTGCTCTGTTTTTGCTCATGGTGTGTGCTTGTATGTACTCTGTATTCAACGCCTTACGCTGTGAGTATGGCGTCGCCTAGGCGTCCGCCACAAACGCCTAGCCGCCTAGGCGTTGTGAGGGGGGTCAAGCGCCGCGCCTCGCCACAACGCCTCAAAAACTATGCTTGGTACTTAAGATATAAGAATATAGAAGAAAAATTTCAGACTTTTATTGACTATTCCAAAATACAACTTCTGAATATTTTCTTGCCTTCATCTGTCAATAGTGAGTATTGTTACTAACCTTTGATGATTGAGGGTCTGACAAGATTAGGGGATAACAACAATATATTGGGAATTCCTCATTGGCCATATAGGCCTAGAATATATGGGTCTTGACATACTTAACACCCCCCGTTAACTCGAGGTCGATGTGGAGAATCTGAAGCATTGAATTGAGCAAGTGAAGTTGATCATGCTCTCGAGTTTGTGCCTTAGTGAAAAAATCTTCCACTTGCAGTTCAAAGGGCACATATTGAAGTTGAAGAACAATTGTTTTCTGATGACAATGAGATCGAGTATAAATGAGGCACCAACATCAATATGTTTTGTAAGCTCATGCTTCACGGGATCAATTTGTTTGGATCCAATATTATCTCAAAGAAGAGACATAGGTGCATCACAAGAAATACCAAAATCAGCAGTAACCATCAAAGCCATACAATCTCTGAAGTTTTGGTAGCAAGAGCTCGAAGTTCTGCCCTGTACTAGAACAGATACAACTAGAACAGATACAACTGCTTGCTTCTTGGACTTCCATGTAAGAAGCGAAGACCCAAGAAGAATGCGCAAGAAGAGAAGAGCCAAGCTTTAACGACTCTACCCTCCTATTTTGCATTTCCTGCCGGTACAAGGCGTCGCCACGCCTCATGCCGTAGCCACTTAAGCGTAAGGTGGTAGTCAGCTGCCTCGACTCACCTTGCTGTTAGACTAGGCGTATGGGCCACCACATGGGCCTGGGCGGCGTCCAAGCCTGGTGGTTTGGCTATCCTAGGGTTTTATGGTAGATGATCAAATATTAGGCAAGGATTTGGGTTTTCTCCTATAAACTCTTCATGATCCTTGCCTATATATTGTACTCCATGTACCCATATCAATCTATCTACAATTCCCAAACCATATTTGCTCTCCTGGTATAGGCTGCCTAGTTTTTTCTTCCGTTGCCTACTGCTCGCGCGCCGGCCCCCTGCTGCGTTGCACCCACCATGCCTGCTACCCCACCCTCCTCCCCCAAGTTCGGGACTAAGGAGACCGCCTCTACCGCCCAGATCGATTAGATCGTGGGATCATATCATGGCACAACTTGCTCAGGAGAAGGCCAATCACGCTGCCACCGCCGCCGCCCAACAACTCAAGGAACGCTATGCAGTGCTAGCGCACACCCTTTAGGCCGAGGAGGCCCCAACCATCGCTAAGGACTGCGATGTGGCTGCTCTCCATGCCACCGATGTCCTGGCACATGCCGCCACGGAGTGCGCGACTGCCGCGGCCACTGGTGCGCCTATTGGCTCCTCCAGCACCTCATCAACGCCCCCTCGCGACTTCGCCTCCGCCATGCTTCTACATGAGGCCCTTGCTCTGCTGAACCTGCAGCCCAAGTGGTCGCCTTGAACAACATCTGGTAACTTCTCCATTGGCGCGACCAGTTTTTGTTGATCCTCGGCACATTTTCTATATAGGATCACGTTTGCCTCGCCCCTCTCCAGATCCCGTCTCCCTTGACTGGGCTTGGATGGACTGCATGGTCAAGTCCTCAATCGTCGTGACCCTCACCGACGATCTCGTTGATATCGTCTCGGCCCAGGGTTCCATCACCCAGGACGCTTATCTCGCCATCGAGTCTTAGTTTTTCGACAATCGGGAGGCACATGCCATCCACCTGGAGACGAAGTTTCGCAACTCCATTCAAGGCGACCTCACGGTCACTAACTACTGCTTGCGCCTCTGGCGAGGTCATCATCAACCACACCCTCGTCCTCAACGAACGCTTGGCCATGTCGGGGCCCTTCTCTGTCACAACCGGCTCTTCCCTTCCTTCCTGGAGGCTTGTGACGACCTCATCCTCGAGGAACTCACCTTGAAAAACCGGAAAGACTCCACTTCCACTGTGCTCGCTGCCGCCTCCACATCTTCTCCAAGCGCCGCCCCACCCATGTTCGACATGAGCTCCGGGGCTGCTGGCGGCTCCAAACCCTCCAATAGCAACCGCCGCAGCAAACGCGACGACGATGGCAAGGTGGGTTCTGATGGTGGTGGTGTTGGACAGGCCGAGCGCCCTGCTGCTGGCACACATCAGCAGCCGCTCGGCACCCACCAGACTCCTCTTGGCGTTCTCCCTTGGCCCACTGTCTAGAACCCATGAATGGGTTCCATTCAGATATGGCTAGGGGTCCTCATCCATTGCTAGCACCAATCCCAATGCCATCGCAGCAGCAGACGCAAGTGCCACCACAACAGCAGGCGCAACAAGCTCTTCTCGCCCAGCAACAACAGTAGGCTCTCATCTCCCCTGCCCCCGATGGCACATGTCAGTGGGTCGCCCCAGGGTACTACAACCCTGTGGCCGGCCTCGGCTCCCGCCTCCGCCTTCAGCATGACGTCGCTGATTTCACCCTTGTCCAACGAGTGGTATTTTGACTTAGGTGCTACCTCACATATAAACTCTTAGTCCACCTTTCTTTCACATGTTCTTTTCCCTGGCTCCACAGAGTTGTCACCTCCTTTACGCCTTAATAATGTTTTCACTACAAATTATTAAGAATCTCATCTCTGTTCGCCAATTCACCACTCATAATAATTGCTCTATTGTGTTGTGTAGGTTCTTCCGTCTCGGACCGAGATCGTCAGGTGTAATAGCTTCGGACCGCTATATCCAGTGCACCTCCCTCCAGCACACTCCCTTGTCGCTCGGGCTGCCTCTCCGCCTTGGCATTGGTGTCTCGGCCACCGTGGTCATGAGGTGTTGTCAAAGGTTGCGTCTAGTGTCTCCTGTAAAATTGAGGATTGTTCAAATTTCTAGGGCGTCATGTTCGTCTGCACTTCCATGTGTCCACCTCTCGTGCTTCTAGCAATTTTGATCTTATTCATTTTGACTTGTGGACTTCTCTAGTTGTTCGTATTTTTGGTTACAAATATTATTTGGTTATACTTGATTGCACAAACTACTTGTGGACTTTTCCTCTGCGGCTTAATTCTGACACTTTCCGCACGCTCGCTCACTTCATCGCCTATGCCTCCTCCCAATTTGGTGCCCGCGTCAAGGCTGTCCAGTGCGATAACAGGAAAGAGTTTGACAACTCTAGCACCCGACACTTCTTTCTCACCCAGGGAATCCATCTTCTTATGTCTTGCCTCTACACTTCACCTCAAAATGGTAAGCTGAACACATTATTCGCTTCATTAATAATGTCATTTGCTTTCTCTTTCAGGCATCCATACCTCCCTCTTGTGTAGATGCCCTCAACACGACGACATCCTTGCTTAACATCTTGCCTACCAAGACTACAATTCTACACACCCCACCTTGCCCTATTCGGCACGCCGTCGGTCTACGATCATCTTCGAGTCAAATGTTACCCAAACACGTCCACCACCGCTCCCCATAAATTCGCTCCTAGGTCCGTCCTGTGCGTCTTCCTCGGCTCCTTAGCTTATCACAAAGGATACCATTGTCTTGATCTCTTCCAATAGAGTCATCATCTCCTGGCACATCATCTTCGATGAAATGGCCTTTCCCTTTGTCAAGCACAATGGTCCTTGCATTCCAACAGACTTTGAGTTTCTTGATGCAACTGACGTTGCGCCGTTCCTATTGGGCCATCGCACAAATTTTTGCCTGCAGGAACCTCCCATGACTACTCTTGAGTCTTGCAACCTCTGCTGCCACCGCCAGCGCCTCTAACAGACCCTCTGTGGCTAAGCCTGGGGCGCCCGTGCTGCCTGCTGATCCCCCAGGGATCTCGATAGCCCTTCCCACCACGCCACGCGTGGCCCTCGACGCTCGCAGCTCGCCTGCGTCCACCGCGGTTTTGGCTGGGCTCTACATATTGCCCGCCCATCGTGCAGGCTCGGTGCCCAGGGGTCTCCCATCTGGGCTTGCGCCTCTCTAGCCGGAGCGTGTCATCACCCACTACTACATGTGCCAGGCTTGCCCGCCTCCTGCTCCAGCGCCTCCATTAGCCTCTACTCCGACTGCATCTCCACTAGCCGCGCCTACTTCGCTGCCCAAGGGTGTTGTCTCGGTCCCTCCAGTGACCAATCAGCATTCCATGGCGACACGTGCGAAGAGTGGGTTCTTGTTGCATTCCACGTTGCCCCTCTGTCCCGCTGCCGAAGACCTTCCGTTGCGCTTTAGCCGATCCCAATTGGTGAATCGCTATGGAAGAACACAAAATCACACATGGGATCTTCAGCCTTGCCCCCCTCGGGCCAACGTTGTCATTGGAAAGTGGATCTTCAAACACAAGTTTCAGTTTGATGGCTCCCTCGAGAGGTACAAGGCGCGCTGGATTCTCCGCGGTTTTACCCAGCAGCCTGGTGTTGACTTCGATGAGACCTTTAGTCCCATGGTGTGAAGGATGCCTTTCTACATGGCAACTTGGCAACCTGACAAAGATAATGTATTGTCAGTAGCCCTTTGGTTTCGAGGATTCAGCTCATGCGGACATTGTATTTCGCCTGAACAAGTCTCTATGGCCCGAAGCAAGCCCCTCGTGCCTGGTACAGTTGCATGGCTACACTTGCTATCTCTTGGCTTTGTTGAAGCCAAGTCGAACACCTCGCTTTTTTGTTTATCATCGTGTATGTTGATGATATCGTCCTCACAGCCTCCTCATCGGTGTCCTTCGGCAGGAGTTCGCCATGAAGGAGCTCGGAGAACTAGACCACTTCCTCGGTATGCATGTGCAACGCTGTGCTGATGGCCTCCTTTCTCAGCAGCGTATATGCTGGATATTCTTGCTCGTGCCGGGATGACAAATTGCAAGCCATGCTCGACTCCAGTTGACACCAATCCAATGGTTGCTGCAGCTTATGGTGCCCTGTGTCCGACGCCTTAGATTTTTGCAGTCTTGTTGGAGCCCTACAGGTGTTCACCTGGTCAGATATTGCATATGCTGTGCAACAAGTATAACTCCATATGCACGACCCCCGTCAGCCGCACCTTGCGGCTCTCAAGTGGATTCTTCGCTATGTTCGAGGCACTCTCCACCTTGGTCTCCTGCCATGACCGTCCACGTCGACTGATCAAGTTGTCTGCACTAACGCTGATTAGGCTGGTAGTCCGGACACCCACAAGTCCACCTTGGGCTATGTTGTGTTCCTTGGCGACAATCTTATCTCTCGGTCCTCCAAGCGACAAAACACAGATCCAGCGTCGAAGCTGAGTATCGCGCGGTGTCCAATGGGGTTGCTGAGGCCACCTGGCTGCACCAACTTCAACTGGAACTGCATGCTCCCCTCCGGCGGGCTACTCAGTGCAGTCTATATGTCCTCCAACCCAGTTTAGCATCAGCGCACTAAACACATTGAGATCTATTAGGCAATAGAATATGCCGCATGTAAATCATGGATTAGTTGCTATATATTAGCAGATGTAAATCATTAGTTGCTATATATTAGCAGATGTAATCAAGGGATTTACCCTTGCCTTGTAAAGCAAGGCCAACCGGCCCTATATAATAGAAGGCGCCCCCTCCCATTGAGGTGTGGCCAATTGCCCCATATCCTGGTATTTTACATGGTATCACGAGTCTAGGTCCCGATCAAATCTCGCGACTCTTTCCTATCCAGTCCCGCGAGCCTTCCCTCCCCTCCCTGCGATCCTTCCCCCCCAGCGCTGCACACCTCCCCTTGGGCGCCGCACTCCTCCACCCCTCCTCATGGGAACCGAATCCGACCTCACCTCTGCCACCAGCGCCGCCCTCAAGAGCGATGCTGCCCCGATGATCTGCCCCTTCGCCACCATCAACATCAAGCTCCACGTCCCCATGACCCTTGAGTTGAAGCCCTCCAACTTCACCAAGTGGTCGACGGCGTTCCAGGCACCATCTCACCACCGCCTCCACCTCGCGCTCCGACGATACCTGGACGCAAGCTGACTTCTGCGTCCGTGGATGGATGTACAGCACCGTCTCCGACGCCACCCTCAACCTCGCCATGACCGACGACACGCAGACAGCGAGCGCCCTGTGGGCGGCCATCAGCGCGATGTTCCAGGCCAACAAAGCTCCTCGCGCCATCTTCTTGAATCACGACTTCCACTCGATGACTCAAGGGGACCTGTCCATTGACGCGTACTGCGTTCGCATGAAGGAGAAGGCCGACGAACTGCGCGACGTTGGGCAGCCCGTCTCTGAACCCAACCTCGTCCTCAACCTGCTGCGCGGGCTCAACGAGGTCTACTCCAACGTCGCCGACAACATCGCCGGGGCACAGCCCCTCACCCTCACTGCCGCCCGACACCAGCTCCTTATCAAGGAACTGCGCCTGCAGAACGAGGAAAAAGTGCGCGCCAACACCGCCTTCCTGGCTGCTGCCTCCCCCTTCGGCGGTCACCAGCAGCAGCAGTTGCAGGGCGGCCGGCGTCCTCACAACAAGAAGGGCGTCCAGCAGCCCTTCCCAAACTCCTCCGGCGGCACCTCCGGCAGCACCAGCACCAACAAACGCGTTCCCTGGGGCTTCAATCCCTGGACCGGCGAACGTGTCGCCCTTGGAGAGCGCGTCACCCCTCCTGGACAGCATCGCCAGGGAGGTCCTGGTGCCCAGACTGGGCGCAACCAGGGCATCCTAGGGCCTTCCCCGCAGGCCAACACCGCCTTCGCTCCACTCCAGGCAACCTCCAGCGGCTCCAACACCCCCACCAGCATCTGGGATGCAGCCGGCCTCATCGCTGCCCTGCAGAACATGCAACTGCAGGGCGACTGGACAGTTGACTCCGGTGCCTCCACACACATGACATCCTCGGCTGGTATGCTTACCCAACGCCTCCCCCCCCCCTCCATCTCCTCAATAACAGTAGGTAATGGCACCAACATTCCTGTTACGTCTACAGGTCATTCCATCCTTCCTACACCTACAACAAATTTCGCTCTTAATAATGTTCTTGTCGCACCATCCATAGTCCGCAACCTGTTATCCGTCCGTCAATTCACTTACGACAATAGTTGTTCCTTTGAATTTGACGCACATGGTTTTTCTGTTAAGGATATCAGGACGGGACGCGTGATTCTCCGCTGTAACTGCGACGGGGACCTATACACCATACCTGCCTCCACGGCTGCCGCCCCACCTCATGCTCTCCTGGCTGCCTCGTCGACTCTGTGGCATCAACGTCTCGGCCACCCTGCACCCGCTGCTCTAGAACGCCTAAATAAACTTCATGCTGTTTCATGTAATAAAGTAGACCGCTCCCTATGTCACTCATGTCAGATAGGCAAGCATACGCGTCTACCTTTCAGTTCTTCGCATTCCATAACTCATGCCCCTTTTGAACTTGTTCACTGTGATGTTTGGACTTCCCCATCAACAGTCTGTCTGGTTTTGCATATTACTTGGTATGTTTGGATGATTACAATCACTACTGTTGGGTTTTTCCACTCCGAAAAAAATCAGAGGTCCACCAACACCTAGTTGAACTCGCTGCTCTTGCCAAAACACAATTCAGCTTTCCCATAAAATGTATTCAGGCTGATAATGACACTGAATTCATCAACACTACCACCACCAAATATTTCGCTGCTCAAGGCACTCACCTCCGCTTCTCCTGTCCCTACACATCACCCCAAAATGGCAAAGCCGAACGCATCATCCGCACACTCAATAATTACATACGTACCATGCTCCTCCATGCCTCCCTGCCGCCTGCATATTGGGCCGAGGGGCTCCTGACGACCTGCTACCTCCATAATAGGCGCCCATCCTCCTCCATTCAGCACGAAATCCCTACACTCATAGCCAGCCGCCAACCTATAACCATTTGCGTGTTTTTGGGTGCCTCTACTACCCCAACATGCAAGCAACCTCTAAACATAAGCTCGCCCCTCGCTCCACAACATGCGTCTTCCTAGGATATCCCCCCTCGCACAAAGGTTACCGCTACCTCGACCTATCGACACGTCGCATCATCATCTCTTGCCATGTCATATTCGACGAGACCGCTTTCCCCTTTGCAGCCACCTCAGACGCCCCCACCCCCGCCTCCCACGACTTCCTCCTCGACGACGATATGGTTTCGGTGCCTTGCTCTACTGTTGTTGCAGGTGGGACTTCCTCCTCGGCGCCCGCGGTCACTCCATCCCCCTCGGATGTTGAGCAGCCGCCCCCAGACGTTGCGCCATCACATGGATCGCCTTCTTCGACACCAGGCGGGCGTGGTCACGTGCCCCCGCCTGGACCTAGCGTGGTCCCTTTTCCAAGGGTCTACGTCCGCCGACCCCGCACTACCTCTACGCTCGAGCCGTCCGGACCGGCGGCTGCCCCGGGACCACCGACGACGCCCTTACCAGCACCGGCGGCATCTCCTGCTCCACCACCGCCACCGCCACCGCCGCCCCCCGTCACCCGCACCACGACGGGTGCCATCCCTCGCGTCAGCTATAAAGGGCTGGCGGCCACTACGTCATCCTCACCATCGCCGGTCCCGACGAACTACCGCAGCGCGCTGGCCGACGCCAACTGGCGTGCTGCGATGATGGAGGAGTACCAGGCCCTCATCGACAACAGCACCTGGCAGCTCGTTCCGCGTCCCCTAGGCGCCAACATCGTGACAAGGAAGTGGATCTTCCGGCACAAGTTCCATGCCGATGGGTCCCTCGCGCGCCACAAGGCTCGCTGGGTTGTCCGAGGCTTCTCCCAGCGCGAGGGCGTCGACTACGGCGAGACCTTCAGTCCGGTCGTCAAACCGGCCACCATACGGTCTGTACTCAGCATCGCCGCGTCCTGCGCCTGGCCGATTCACCAGCTGAACGTGAAGAACGCCTTTCTTCACGGCAACCTCGAGGAGACTGTCTACTGTCAGCAGCCGCCAGGTTTTGTCGACCCTGGCGCCCCAGACCACGTCTGCCGTCTGCAGAAGTGCTTGTATGGACTGAAGCAGGCTCCATGGGCCTGGTACTAGCGCTTCGCCACCTTCATTCGGCAACTCGGCTTTGTCGCCTCCACCTCCGACACGTCCCTCTTCATTTTACGGGAAGGGACGAGCCTCACCTACCTACTGTTGTACGTCGACGACATCGTGCTCACCGCCTCGTCCTCGGCCCTCCTTCAGCACATTGTGGCTCGGCTGAGCTCCGAGTTTGCCATGACAGATCTTGGCGCCCTCCACCACTTCCTCGGCATCGCTGTCACACGCTCTTTAGACGGCCTCTTCCTCTCCCAGCGCCAGTACGCTGTTGAGCTCCTTCAGCGCGCGGGCATGGCTGAGTGTCATCCGACATCGACACCTGTTGACACTCACGCCAAGCTATCCGCGACCGATGGGGTTCTGCTACCAGAGAAGGATGCATCCGAGTACAGGAGCCTGGCGGGGGCTCTCCAGTACCTGACACTAACTCGTCTTGATCTGGCATATGCTGTTCAGCAGGTCTCTTCATGCATGCCCCGCGCGAGCCCCATCGTGCGCTCATCAAGCGCATTCTACGCTTCGTTCAGGGGACTCTCTCCTCGGGTCTTCACATTGGCACCGGCTCTGTCGACAAGCTGACTGCCTATTCTGACGCTGACTGGGCAGGCTGTCCTGACTCTCGACGATCCACCTCCGGCTTCTGCGTCTATCTCGGCGACAGCCTGGTTTCCTGGTCCAAGCGCCAGACCACGGTGTCCCGCTGCAGCGCTGAGGCAGAATATCGGGCTGTGGCTCACGTTGTGGCCGAATGCTGCTGGCTTCGACAGTTACTCCAGGAGCTCCACATCCGGCTGCCCTCTGCCACCATTGTCTTCTGCGACAATGTCAGCGCCATCTACATGACGGCCAACCCTGTTCACCACAAGCGAACGAAGCACATCGAGATCGACATTCACTTCGTCCGTGAAAAGGTGGCCCTTGGTGAGATTCGGGTTCTCCATGTGCCCTCCTCTCACCAGTTCGCCGACATCATGACTAAAGGGCTTCCGACAGCACTCTTTCGCGAATTTCGATCCAGCCTTTGCGTCCGGGAGCCTCCCGCTGCGACTGTGGGCAGGTGTTAGGCAATAGAATATGCTGCATGTAAATCATGGATTAGTTGCTATATATTAGCAGATGTAAATCATTAGTTGCTATATATTAGCAGATGTAATCAAGGGGTTTACCCTTGCCTTGTAAAGCAAGGCCAACCGACCCTATATAATAGAAGGCGCCCCCTCCCATTGAGGTGTGGCCAATTGCCCCATATCCTGGTATTTTACAAGATCAATCTTCACTTTGTCCGGGAGCGAGTTGCTATTGGCGATCTTTGTGTCCTGCATGTTCCAACCTCTTCGCAATATGCCAACATCTTCACCAAGGGGCTTCCTTCTTCAGTGTTCACGTATTAGACTAGGCGGAGCGTGTTAGACAAGGCGTATGGGCCACCACATGTGCCTTGGTGTCTAGGCCTAGTGGCTGGACGGCGCCCTGGGCTACCCATTGGTTTATGGTAGATGCTCACATATTAGGCTAGGATCTCCATTGATTGGGTGTATTCTATAAATCCTTCATGATCCGGCCTATATATTGTACTCCAAGTACCCATATCAATCTATCTACAATCCCCGAACCATATTTGCTCTCACTTGCCTTACCTCCTTGATAACTATGATTGAACCTAATCTTTTGATGAAATGGTTGCTACTTGAGTTAGTCATATTTTGTTTCCTTCGGACTTGATCCACAATTCTTTAAACCAAATATAATTACTAGTTGATTATTCTATTTAACACATGGTTGATTTCAATTTTGCTTGATCCTCTAATTTCTGTTGAGAAATGATTAGATAATTACTAACTGTACGGCATGATTGTGTGTTACTATAGGTACTTCAGACAGGTGATGATCTAGGAGAAGTCACTGAAACAGTTGACTATAATGTTCAAGCAAGCACAATTGCTGCTGGTAACTTGTTTGGGAGGTATGCCACTGCTAACCTTTATTTTCAAAAATGCAAAAAACCACCCCAAATTCATTTTGTTGCAATGAGCCAACCTGTGGTTTTGAACGATTCCATATGCTCAAACGAATTTGCCTGTTTTAAGACCGAGATGCCACTGTAGGTGAAGCTAGTTGAGTTAGCCTAGTTTAGGACTCATCATGCTGCAGTGACGAGATAGCAATACCTGGCATGATCATCCTTAAGTTTTCATCAATGACTTTTTGGTGCAAGCCCCAGAAACTGTCAGGATTGTTGTTGGAAGCATCCTGATTTTAACAAATGAAAGGCTCAAAGTTTGGTGAAAACGGTCACAATAGCAAAACCTGACATGATCGTGGTTAAGTTTCATCAATGGTCTTTCTTTAAGTTTTCTTTTTTGTGTTGGGTGTGTTTCCGTACGTGTGTCTAGGTGTGTCTTTGGGTGGGAGAGTTTCTCTTGGACCCTTATGTTTCTCTCCTCTTATTAATGAAATGAAATGATACACAATCTCCTGCATACTATGCAGCATGGATATGGATATCATTATTTGAAGGATACAATACATTATACTTGATAGTATGATTATGCATCACCTTCTAGGCTTCTAGTTTTCAGCCAGGACAGGAGTAAATGAGTACTTAGGTTGTTGGGAAATTTTGCTACAGGACACCGCTAAAATGCATAATATGCTGATGGACACCGCCAGAACTAGAATTTGTCCAAAGACACCACAAATTTGTGGTTGTTTGCCCAGATACATCGCACCAATTATTATTTTTAACCATTTCTCAGATTCGTGGAGACAGAAGGTGGGTGAAATGACTTTTTTGCCCTCGTCTTCAACATCTGGCGAGTCATTGATTTTCGCCGTAACACATCGCCACCGTCTTTTCTTCTCCAGCGAGGTCTCGTCCTACTCCCTACCATCGGCGAGCCCACTGCCAACTCGTGCAACGCCATTGACTCAACGCTACCTATGCATCTCGTCTCCGATAGCATTGTTTTCCAAATTTTACCGTTCATTTTTTTGAACCTCCAATTTCCACAGTTGCCCGCTGCATAAGAGAGAAGCAACATGAGCGGCCGCCTAGCGCGTCAGAGAAAGAAGGCGGCGTACCAAGTCCGGCGTGGCCACCGAATCGAGACGTTGTCGAACCTCTTGGGCATGGACGGGCAGTGCTAGTTCTCCGGCACGATGTCCAGCGAGTTGGCGCACCATGGCGGGCACTACCTGTGGTCGCTCCACCGTGGCGGTGCCTTGACGCATGTGGTGCCCACGACCGCGGCCTCGGGCACGTGTACGACATCAGTCTTTGAGGTGACGCCAGTGCCAGGGCCATGTTGGTGCCGCCGCCGCCCACCAGCCCGATGGCGGCGCACACCGTGACTGCCACACACAGCCGGCGCAACGCGTGCGATGACACTAACATGCCTGCCAGCGCCTACATTGGCTTGTTTGGGTGGCGACGGGTCGGGCCGGTGGCGGCGCGTGCTGCACTCGAGTGCAGGAGGCAGGCGTAAGGTCAACCTGACCGAGCATGACGGGGTGGTGGTGGCACGGTGTGGTATGGCTTGACGGTGTACGAAGAATGGCTGGAGCAGTGAGGAAGGTGATGCCGTCCATGGACTCCACTCTCGGAGACGAGATGCCTTGGTGCCAGCGAATCAACGGTGTTGCACGATCCAGCGTTGGGCTCGCCGGTGCTGGGAGCAGGACTAGACCTCGCCGGAGAAGAAAAGTCGGCAGCGATGTTTTACAACAAAAACCATTGGCCAACTGAAGGTTGAAGACGAGGGCAAAAAAGTCTTTTCACCCACCTCTCTCTGCAATCAATGAAATGATTAAAATAATCGGTGCGGTGTGTTGGGCAAAGAACCACGGATTTGCAGTGTCTTTGGGCAAATTCTCGTTCTGGCGGTGTCCATCAGCATATTATGCATTTTAGCAATGTCCTGTAGCAAAATTTCCCGTTGTTCTATTACAGCATTACAGCAGAGCAGGTCTCAAATTATCAAATACATCAGTCTCAGATTTAGGAATTTAACAGAAGGCATCAAGAGAGATGTCAGCCACATATTTGGAGATGTCATCTATTGCATACAAGCAAGGCAAAGCATGTACAACTAATCAGGAAGCGGAAGTGGGGAACAAAGAAAATCAAGCGACAAGAACTCCAGAAATACATTAGATCGAGAATGGAAAGGCCCTTCACGGGAGGTCGCTGGATTCATGATGAATCACCAATAGCGCTGCTGAATCGTTCTCTTTGACTCTTATGTTGCAACCTTGCAGGAGCTGGCTGCAGTCATCGCGGACTTCCGGCTGGCTCCCCGATGCGTCGGATTGACAGCATGACTAGGGCGGCGGCTCGTCGCCGATGACCGGTGAGCAGAGTCACGTCTCCCGCTGGCATTGGCGCATGGTGCAAGGGTCAGGGTCTAGTCGTCTGTGGAAGGATAAGGGTCATTCTCGCTTGTTGGGTTGGGCCGTATCCAATAGTTGTGATATGTATTGGCCCACGTACTGAATATTTCAGAATTAGAACAAAAATTGGATACTCGGAGGGTACACACTGGCGGCGTATCTGTATTGGATATGTATCCATAAAAAGTTTTGGTGAAAACGGGCAAAATCTATAGAGCGTGTGCATGGTGGGAGTTTTTTTTTTGTACTGGAGTCAAAGTAGGGGGTGGGTCTTTGCAACAAATTGCTTATCGGGGTCGGTTGTGGGGATCTCAAAATCAAGTGATATTTGGGTGGTCTTTGCAACAGTGACTTTTACATGCGGAGGGAGTGAATAGATTTAGAGTTTTCATTACTCTTAACAGCTAGGTTATGAAGGAGCGGTATAGCAAAACTTTGTTTTTTTCCACAACGACAAAGCCAAATTTCATTACTTGACAACAACGAAGTTAGATAAATTCAAAAGAAAATGTGTAACAAGCCTAGCAAGAAGCCACGTTGGAATGAACACACAGGGTTCATCCAACTAGCACCAAATGACAAACCCACAAGCGTATGGGCATGTAAGGGTCTGTTTGGTAGAGTTGTGCTCCCTGATTCACTGGTGAAGTGATTTTCTGGCTGAAATTTGATTCTCTTTGATTGTTTAGCCTAAACTCTCAAAATCAGTATGAAGAATCACTTCACAGAATCAAGTGAAGCTATTTTTTTTTCAGCTCTCAGCCTTTTAGTTCATTTTAGAGAATCACTTCACAGAATCAGCACAGAATCAGTTCTCACTTAAAAATGCGTTTGGCAGCCAGGGAGTGATTCTCCCTGAGAATCAGCTCCGCGGAGCGCTCCCAAACGGCCCCTAAGAAAATGTTTGATTTTAATCAAATTATTCCACACAGGGGAGTTAGAAGATTTGTAACTCACTTGATACACATCTATTTCTCATTTATTTCGGTCTTACCATGTCTTGCCAAATGCCGCCTTCATGCTCAAGTTTCCACCACCATTTACACAGCAAGCTTATATTCATTTTCACCTAAACCCCCTTTTCCTTAGGTTTGGTTATAATTTTCCATTTTACTAAATAGCAAAACTTTGCTAATTGACAGATCACGAGACCAAGTAGAGTTATGGGCTTGAATGTTTTTGGTCCAATTCTGAGTAGTCGATGTCCATAGTCTAATGATGACAATGACACTCTTTGTTATCCTTGTTTGTCTACTAGTTTCCATTTTTTTTCTCGAATGAGATGAGATAGATTTGTTTGCGATGTTATTAAACTCACCCAGACCCACATAGCAGGAGTACTAAATGTACAACACCACACACAAAACTCACCCAGACCCAAACACTCTAGTTCAACGGTGCGTGTGTGCCACACTTAACAAAGGAAATGGCCAAAGCCAAGAACACTAACCCTACTAATGGGTCCTGGAGACAATGAACCCCAGCTGTATAGCATAGGGTTCCCGCATCTGCTGTCTACACTAACAAGGACAATTGCCTGTCACCAAAACGTTCCCTCAACTGTCCACACTACCAAAGCGCTGCTAGTTCCTTTCACATAGCATGCCAGTTCTAGCATCTTTTTATGGTTAATGCTCCATTACTGGATGATGAATGGGCTCAGGACTTTAACAACTTTGTCTTTATCATCTTAATATATTATTTCAATTTTGCAGGCGCCGTGTCATACAGGTATATGCCAAGGGTGCTCGTGTGCTTGATGGTTCCTTCATGACACAAGAGCTAAACTTTTCTATGCATACATCAGAATCGTCATTGAGTTCTGAGCCTCTTGCAGCTGCATCTGCTTCAATTGCAGATCCATATGTTCTTTTGAAAATGGGTGATGGATCCATTCGACTTCTCATAGGAGGTATGGTTCATGTATATCCAGTTTGCCTCTGAAGTTTAGATATACCTATATCTAATTAAAGTGTGCAATGGTCCAAACTAGTCAGTTGGGAGTTGGTAATGCAAGAAAAGTTTCAGAGCATAATAAACATTAGAACTAATTACGCATATGCAACATTGTAAACTAAACTGAAGTCTGTGACAATACTCCCTCTACTCCTATGTTGATCAGCACCTGTGTTTGTTCCTCTTTGGAACCTAGAAGCTTAAATGCTTGCTACATTTCTTTACAATTTGTTGACCGTTTATCACATGTAAAGCCCATCAGAAATACCACAGTGACATTTTTACAACTTCAATTCCACTTATGAAAAATATTAAACCCCTGAGGCCTTGGACAAATGTTTTTCTTTTCACGAATACGCAGTAGTGAAATGAAGTCAGATTAGTAAATACCTTATCCATATTGCTGCAAATTGATGTTGAATTGGTACTCCCGATACTATATCTAGATGATAACCAGCAGTTGTGTTGGCAATGAACATTCTTGTGACAATTTAGCATTACCAGGTAGGGATGCAAGTTCGATTTGCTTTGGATCGACCCATAATGCATAAAAATGAACTAGTTCAGATTTGATAGCATTTAGCAAGAGAGGGAAAATAAATGAACTAATGCAGTGACCTATAGCTACCCATTGGATATCCACTTCCAGCCCTAACAACATGGTTTGAATGTTTTCATTTTTGCCACGCTAAATTTTCTTTCTTCACTGGGTTCTCCCCTTGTTTATGGGCAGAAGTGCTACTCTGTTTCATAAAGAAAACTAGTTTTTTCAATCAGCTGTAGAAAGAATTACCCCACTTTGTTTAACTTCAGCTGCAACTACCTGGCAATCATTTTCCAATGCTTTTCCATCTCATGTCATCCTTCTAATCAAGTTGGGTTACTTAAATGTGTCCCTCGTGGTGTTTCTTTTGCACTCTTGATGCATGTCATCGTGATAATTTGTGTTATGTCCTATTGCATTACTCAATTAAAAATTTAATTGGTGACATGTTCTGTTGCCATATCACGAACTAATGCAGTGACCTATAACTACCCATTAGATATCCACTTTCAGCACTTGTGAACTCCTATGGCAGGTTCTTTTACATCAATGGCAATGTGGCGTCATGTTCTGTTCTGTTTATTATATACTACCATGCTTCCATGCTCCTTGGTCGTGCTTGACCTGTTCAAAGACATAATGTGCCATACCATTAACCAAGCATGAATGGTGGCTTGTCCCATTAGCTTCCTTTTTGATACAGTGGTCCATCTGAGCAAAATGGATCTATGGTGTCAGACACCTGCTAACAAAAATATGCAAGGCTCACCTTGGAATCTTCGAGAGCTTGGGATTACGGTGTCTCACGAATGGGTCTGTAGCCTAGTTGGTCAGGGGAGCCTTACTCAGGTCCTGGGTTTGACCACCTGGGGCCCTGGGTTAAAAAACACCCTTGTTGGCTTTATTTCTGAGTTACACGTGTAACTGTTGGAATATAAGTGAATTGCCCACCTCTCCCCCTCAGCTTAAGCTTTTGGGTTGTACTAGTCGGTGCATGCAACTCAATATGGTATCAGATCAAGAGGTCTCGAGTTTGAATCTGGTTAGCGCAATTAAAATAAAATAATTGTTGCTCGCTCCTATTCCACGTCTGAGTCCTGAGGGAGCCTCCACGTGAGGGGGAGTGTTGGAATATAAGTGAATTGCCCACCTCTCCCCATCAGCTTAAGCTTTTGGGTTGTACTGGTCGGTGCATGCAACTCAATAGTAACCACTTGAGTCGTTTTCAGCAAAGATGCACATGGCTGCAGGCATGGGTCCTGGGTGCTCGGTGGCACGTCCAAGGCAGCCAGCCTTCGGGGCATTTCTCGGCTTTCGTGCGAGAAGTTTCTTTTCAATGCTATGCCGTGGGTGCAGTCTTTCCCATGCAGGTTGAGTTTTAAGATTAGGATGTCACAGTTGGTGACAAAATTCTTGGGATGGGCATATGAGAGACTGGAAGTCTCACACTCAATAGTGACCCTGAGAATAAATCCTGGCATAAGCTCGGATGACCGAAGTCATTGTTGGTAACAATATGCAATAAGTGTTGCTGGGACTTGGCAGTGGCTGTGTGGCATTGAGGTTGACGTTGAGGGTGTGGGTGAGTGCCTGAGCGTCGTGTAGAATGAGACTGTAGGTTGAAATAAATAAAAGCTACTGATACATGGGCTCACATTATGTTGATGTACATTTGTTTAGTGCCAGCCATTTTGAGAGTTGAAAAGATGATAATCTTTCAGAGGTGGTGTAGAAATACTAAAAAGAACCTGCCATGAGAATTCTTAAATGCTGAAGATAGAGCATGACAATTATGTGCTTTCTCAATGTTGAATTTAATTGAGATGTGTGGACTTTGCACTAATCTATTGGGATCCATGTTTGTGGAAGTTTAAGTATCCATTTATGTTGGAATATAAGTGAATTGCCCACCTCTCCCCATCAGCTTAAGCTTTTGGGTTGAACTGCTTGGTGCATGCAACTCAATATGGTATCAAAGCTAGATGTCTTGAGTTCAAATCCTGGTTAGCGCAATTAAAATAAAATAATTGCTGCTCGCTGTTGGAATATAAGTGAATTGCCCATCTCTCTCCATCACCTTAAGCTTTGGGTTGAACTGGTTGGTGCATGCAACTCAATAATTTAGACCTCCTTAGTTCAGTGTTAACCTGCTAATCTCAATGACATTTAAACATGATTAGCTTCTGTATAAACTCTATTCAATGGTGCAGACGTGAAGTTCACATATTAGCACCAAAAAATGGTTTTGTGCAAACATACCATGCTTTCCCTAGACCCTGAGAAATTCTTCTACTGTTAAATAGAAGCTATGCTAGTCAATTCAATCTAGATTCTTTATTAGGTGATCTGCCTTGCACAGTTTGTGCCCTTTGCCTTTGTCATTGCCAGTTACCTGAAACCAGTAGTTCTATTTTGTTCGCTATCCTTTTATCACCTTTTTTTTTATAAAAACTTGATTACATGTTATGCCTTCTGATGCAGATCATTCTACCTGTACTATTTCTATAAATGCTCCTACCATATTTTCAAGCTCAAGTGAGCGAATATCATCATGTACACTTTACTGTGACAGAGGCCCTGAGCCATGGCTGAGGAAGACCCGTACTGATGCATGGATATCCACTGGTATTGGAGAGGCTACTGATGTCAATGACAATTCTTCTCATGACCTGTCTGATATATATTGCATAATTTGTTATGAAAGCGGTAAACTGGAAATTTTTGAAGTTCCCAGTTTTAAATGTGTGTTCTCTGTGGATAATTTTGTTTCTGGACCAGCTATCTTGTTTGATGGGTTTTCCCATATTTCTACTAAGGATTCTGGAATAGGGGATCAAGATGCTACTAAAGTTTCTGTGAAGAAAGAGGAAGCAACAAACATTAAGATAGTTGAGCTTGCAATGCATAGATGGTCTAGGCAGTTCAGTCGGCCATTCCTCTTTGGATTATTGAATGATGGGACATTGTTGTGTTATCACGCTTATTATTATGAAAGCTCTGAAAGCAATCTGCAATGTGCTTCTTTCTCACCTCATGGTTCACCTGATATTGGCAATGCCACTGATTCAAGACTCAGAAATTTGAGGTTTCGTCGGGTTCCAATAGATATCTCATCACGAGATGACATATCATGTCTTGTTCGACCAAGAATAACAATTTTCAACAACGTTGGAGGTTACGAGGGACTATTTCTTGCTGGCCCAAGGCCAACCTGGGTTTTTGTTTGTCGACAACGATTTCGGGTGCATCCACAGGTATGCAATATGCTATCTCTCTCTCTGGGTATCAGAGACGTCATATATTGTTTTTATATGTCTAGGAAGCAATTACATTCTTTTTTTGAGTATTTCATACTAACCTATTCAGTTGTACTCTGCTGAATTGTTCTTTTATATTCTAAAATCTGAAGGACATAAAAAAAAAGTCCTCTTTCATTTTTCAAGTGTATGTTTTCAACTATTCTTATTGTTTGTTTTACTTCATATGCTATCCTGATGACCCATCCTCTCAGGCTTCCTGTGAACTTAATGCTAAATTGGTCAGAATTTAAAATTTTGTTTCTCAGTTTCAAATGCCTATGTTAGATTACATATTAACACTTATGGAATACTACTAGTGGAGTTGGGTGTGTTTCCTTAGGTTATCCAGAAATAGACTTACATACAACTTCAACTATTATTCTATTTTCTTCTTTTATAAGCAGTTAAATTTTGCAGTTATGCGATGGTCCGATTGTAGCCTTTACCGTTCTCACAATGTCAATTGTTGCCGTGGTCTTATCTATGTTACATCTCAGGTAAAGTGTCATTTGGATGCCTTTTAGAACATAATATTTTCTATGCTTCTTTGTGTTTGTCCACATCACACAATTGCACTTACCAAGGAAGTATGAGTTCCAAGGGAAAAAAATCTATGTGAAATAACTACCCATGCCCCTATGAAATAGTACCATTTCTTTCAAACGGCAGGGAGTGGAAACATTGCAATAACTACACTCTTGAATTTTATTCTATTACGGGATGCAGTCAACAGAAAAACATGTGAAATGTACAAATATAGCGACTGGGTGTTTATATACTTGCATCCCGCAAAAAAAAAAGTATATATATTGCTGCTCTTTTGGATTTTGAAATTATGAATTATTGGTTCAGGGTTTTCTGAAGATATGTCAGTTGCCATCTGCATATAACTATGACAACTACTGGCCTGTTCAAAAGGTAAAGTTAATTTTCATGTCCGCATGCTTTACCTTAACATTATTTTCAGCATTGCTTATCTTATACAGAGTTTTTTTTTTGGGTATTGCACATCTGTAGGTCCCCTTGCATGGTACTCCACATCAGGTCACATATTATGCAGAGCAGTCATTTTATCCGCTTATTGTGTCAGTTCCTGTAAGTATTACATCTTTTAGTTTCTGTTTTTGTAAGCACTATATGTACTGTCATATGGTGCCTGTTCCTGTAAGTGCTTTGTACTGTTATCGTGTTTGTTCTTGCATGTACTCTGTACTGTCTTATACTCTTACTATTGTTTACTTACTAGGTTACTGTTTTTTTTATTCTGCTTAAGGCTTATCTATGTATAGATAGATTTCTGTAGTTTAAGGTTCTTTATTTCATTTATTGCAGCAGGTTCGCCCCTTAAGTCAAGTTCTTTCTTCAATGGCTGATCAAGAACTGGGTCTGCACATAGAGAACGATGTTACAAGTGGTGATGACCTCCAAAAGGTTTGTACTGTTGATGAATTTGAAGTTCGCATTATGGAGTTGGGAAAACCCAGTGGACGTTGGGAGACAAGGTTCACCATTCCAATGCAATCATTTGAAAACGCTTTGACAGTGCGCATCGTTACCTTGCAAGTATGGATGTCTTCTACACTTGAATTGTATGGATACTGCATTCAAACTAAAATTTTATTTACCAGAATATTATTGATTTTCACCTCAGAACACATCTACGAAGGAAAATGAAACCCTGATGGCCATTGGAACCGCTTATGTTCAAGGGGAGGATATTGCTGCTAGAGGACGGGTGCTTCTGTTCTCTTTCAGTAAAAGCGAAAATTCTCAAAATCTGGTACTTAAGGAGAGCATTGCTGGACTTCTTTGGATAAAAAATTCCTTGTTTCCTACTGACATTTCAACTAATACTATCCTTGTTGCATGTTAATATTTGTTTCAGGTTACCGAAGTCTACTCAAAAGAGAGCAAAGGTGCTGTATCTGCTGTTGCCTCTCTTCAAGGTCATCTATTGATAGCTTCTGGTCCTAAGATCACATTGAATAAATGGACTGGCTCTGAATTGACTGCTGTTGCATTCTATGATGCCCCGTTGCATGTTGTGAGCCTGAACATTGTAAGTACTGTAAATACTTCAATTCATTAATATGTGGTGCTTAAGAACCCTTAATTGATAGTTATAAATAATTTTCCTGCTACCAAGTCAAAAAAAAATTTCTGATATGTTTTGTTAGAGTATATTGGGGTATTTCCAGATATGGTAGATTAGGATCATGTAATACCGGCTTGCCTCATCCCTAAGGGAGGCTTCTTGCCCCCAAGCAATGTACACCTATATGATCCACCCATGAGGCTCAGCAAAACAACCAGCTATTCCACCAATTCTCTCCCTCCTACATGGCGTCATGAGTTCAAGTTTTGTTCTAGGTCACAAGATATCGCTTGCACCTGCATGCTCTCGGGGAGATCGATGTTTGCCAGGGGCAGCGCCCTTGTTTAGGTGTCTGATTCTATTGATCTGTCGCCCTCGTCATCGTTCTAGCGTGGGTAGCAGCAGCAAGTCGCCTACCTTCTCTCCACTGCCAGCCTTCGTCTGGATCTTTGCTATCGGATCGCACCTTGTCCCAGTGGGCCCTGGCCGCAAACTGTCCCCGTGCTGCCCATGTGGCAGTTGGGCTGATCGTGCCTAACCATGTGCTCTGGTACCCTCCACCACCGACCGCGCCACTTCCGTTGCCGGAGGATGCCTCTCGCTTGGTCCTCCGCCTTGAATCCTTTTTGGTTTGCCATCAGACAATTGTGCGGGATCCACCTGGCTCCTGTAACATCCGTCGTGGAGTACTACATGCATCCTCTCCGAACAACACAGTTCCTCAGGCCATCGTGTAGGCACGTCCGGACTGGACTACGGCCTTGGAACCACGACGTGTTCCCAGCAACCCTGGTGCATGCTTCATCCATGACACTCCTTGCCTTGATTTCATTGCCATTTTCGTCTGTCCTCGACAACCCTAGCTGCATTGACCTCATCATGGCCCCCTTCCCAAAACTGCCATAAATCATCCTCTTTGGCCAAACTTCAAAGCTTTCAATTTTTCTTACATTCTCATTACTTTGGTGTTTCCTCATCCCAGAGATTACCTCTTATAGGATCTGAACACCAGCTCGTAGAGGCCATAGACTAATTTTAATAATGCATGTCGCAAGACAGAAACATACAATGCAATAGGGGCATTGGGGGTGTTAAACTTCTTGGTATTTTTCTTAGAAAAAGACTAGATCAATCTATTAGGAACTAGGTGGCTTTTAATTGAGAAATACTGAAATAGGCATCCAAATTGCCTCGACGAGGACTTTAACTCAAGTGTCCTAAGTGTACATCCACACCCTAACCAACTGATGGACATGGTAATCTATATTTTTTTCTCGAACTACATTGGAGAGCTATGAGCCATTTCATTAAGACGGAAAAAGTACAATGAGCTGTGTAAGATTATTTTTTCCTCAACGGCGAAGCTGAATTTCATTACTTGACAGCAACGAAATTACATGAGTTTGTAACAAGGAAAAGTAAACTACTTGAGCCGCAAAAAGTCGCATTAGATAGAACACACAGGGTTCGTCTAACTGACACATCCCAAACTACGAAGCCTAGCAGCGTTAAACTACAACGTATAGATTCTTCACCACACAAAGTAGCCAAAATGAGCAGAACTTAGTCACTTTATTACATGCCCAGATGGCACTTTGTCAGCTCTCAGGCTGTGGACAGATTTCCAGCAAAAGACCTATCCATGTAATTTCTCCAAGATCAAAATCTTGACTTCAGATGATCGCCACCCTATTGTCTGCTCCATGATCCTGCTGATGAAAATGTAGTGCCGCCTTCTTGATGACTTTTGCGCCATGCTCCAGTTCACCCGAGACGATGCCTTTCTGTAGACCTATCCAATATGTCAGTGTAGTAGACATGATTTCAGTGCGAGTCTTTATTCTGTTCCCTTCAAAACACACAATGTTTCTTGTCTTCCAAACTGTCCAGCAAATTGTAGCTAGACCAACGAGTTGTGTAAGGTTAATTAATTAGTTTGTACAATAACAATAGGTATTTGATAGGGAAAAAATTCTTGTTGGTTCAAGTTTTCGTGAACATAGTTAGTACAGTGTAATTGTGTAACTACTATACCCCTTGTATATGAAAATGCTATCCTGAAAAATAAATAACCAAGAGTAGAAAAGAGTTACTTTGTTATATATATATGCCGATTCTCAAATTCCTTTCTTTCGTTTGGTTGTTTTTTACAGCGATATGCACTTTTTTGTATGTAATGCCATGTTGCAGTAGGCTATTGCACTACTGTACTAACTACCAAGCACCAACCTATCACAATGACTGACGTTCTTTTAATGCCCTAATAGGTGAAAAACTTTGTTTTATTTGGTGATATTCACAAAAGCATATATTTTCTTAGTTGGAAGGAGCAAGGTTCTCAATTGAGTCTGCTGGCAAAAGATTTTGGTTCACTTGATTGTTTTGCAACTGAGTTCTTAATTGATGGAAGTACGTTGAGCCTTGTAGTTTCAGATTCTGACAAGAACGTACAGGTAATTTGTCCCATCTTTTGTATTATTAATTTATTTATAAGCAGAATCTTGCATTCCGTCTTCACTTGCTCTTTACCAATCTCACTGCTAGCTTGCCTGCAATGCATTGGCAGCTTGAAACACCAAATCATCACTTACTACATGAGTAGTTCTTGTAGGATTATTCTTACCTGGGTATGGCAAACCAGTACTCAATACTTGTTGGTCCCATATCAAAATAAATAAATGAGAAAATTGAAATCTATGTTAAGAAAGTACTACACTAGTGTTTAGCTAGATGGTGCCTGTAAGTGCATGTTGGTAACTTGGTATGAGGAATGAACCCCTTAACCCTAAGGGGATGGCTGTTGGGGACCTGCTTGGTGGCATTCCCCTAAGCAGCAGCCTTTGTAAGTTGTAAGAATGCTCTAGACTAATGGCCTCCCCGAACTCCTTGTTGCCAATTTACAGTGGGTACTAGACTGGGAAAGAAATGATGTCAGGTGCATGGAAAACACACTGTTATATTACTGGGAGCAATATCAAGTCCATGGGAAACATTTGTTCACAAAGCTCAATCATTATCTCCTTCCCGACAATATGGGTTATTTTTATCTGTAACAGCACATTGCAGTCCTATCATTTTATGTATAATAATTGTTCTTATGTGGTTCTATTGGACTTCCTGCAAATTGGTCTATTGCCAATATCTAGCTGATTCCACATCTGAATGAACTTTTCACATGATTGCTTGATGAGATAATTCACATGCCACTGAATAATAGCAAAATTTCCTCATTGCCACGAAAAGAACTTGTCTCCATGCCACCATTTCAATTTTTAGCTCCCTCTCCTGCCACTTCTGGTAGTTAACTATTAGAAGAGAGAGAGACTACTGGGCCCCTATCTTCCATCTTCCTCTTCATGTATTATTCTTCTGTGTTCCTCCTTGGTGCGGCAACAGGGAGAGAACCCTGTAGTCAAACCACTTTCCCTCATCTCTTCTTCTCTTTCCCTTCTAGCTTTACACCCTGGATTGTGTGCTGGACAGTTCTAGTGCGGTGCATGAGGGAGGGCTTGAGTGGGAAGTGAGATACTTAGTGCTGGTGTGACCACGGACATGGTAGGTACTTCACCAGTGGAGCAACAGGGGATGCAGTTTGGGATGCTGTCGGTAGCCTGGTGGTAGCGTGCTGTTGGGGACAAAGTTGTAGACAAGGAGAAGCGCGGGGAGGCTGGCGAGGTGCTTGACTGCAGCAGGATGGACGGTGAGAGGTCTCGGGAGGTGGACAGCCCTCATGAGATCAGCGATGGCAGTGGAGTGGGTGTCCCCTTGCTCCTGTGGCTCCACTGAACGAGTGAATACTGAGTAGGAGCTTAGGATGGCATTGAGGGCGAGCGCAGGGAGGTTGAGGAAGAGTGGAGCGGTGTCACGGAGTCTGATGGCTGTGCAGGTGAGTGGGCTGACGGGCTTGGGGTCGCAGCTAGTGATGAGCTTGGCCCATTGGGCTCCTGGGCCTTGGCGATTGTGACTTGTGAGAGGCCTTCCAACTCCAAAAGGAGCATGATGAGGGCACCTGCCCGTGCCAACTCTGGCCACGCGCATGTGTTTGGTTGGAGAGCGAGGTAGAATGGAACGGTTCCGCTCCTAATTCAGGGACAGGATGGTTCTATTCGGTGTTTGGTTGAAAGAATGGAACAGTTCTATTTTGGTGTTTGGTTGGAGGCATATCAGCAAAGAGGCGGCACCAGGCGGGCGAGTCCATCCTACTTTTCAAGGGAATATTCCTGGACTGGGATGGCTCCATTCTCCTGTCCACGAACCAAACAGCCTGAAAACTAGGATGGAATGGCTCCATCCTACCCCATCCCATGAACCAAACACAGGCCACTTTGGCCATTTCTTTAAAAACTGTCAGATTCTATCTGTAGAGCCCTAACAGTAAATTGGGGGTAACAGAAGTGGCCAAGGGGAAGAGAAAGATGGAGAGAATTGAAATAGCATTGTCAAATGGTTCAGAACTTTTTGTGATGTATTCAGACTTTAATATTTTTCAGTGGAACACAATGATTTGGCCGTTAATTACATTTCAGTTCATTAATAGTGACACCTTGCAGATTTTCTATTATGCACCCAAAATGGTGGACAGTTGGAAGGGGCAAAAGCTTCTTTCCAGAGCAGAATTTCATGTTGGAGCCCATGTGTCAAAGTTTCTGAGATTACAGATGTTGCCTACACAAGGATTAGCATCTGAAAAGACAAATCGTTTTGCTCTTGTATTTGGAACTTTGGATGGTGGCGTTGGATGCATTGCACCTGTTGATGAATTGACATTTCGCCGGCTCCAGAGCTTGCAGAGGAAGCTCGTAGATGCTGTACCCCATGTCTGTGGCCTGAATCCAAGATCATTTAGGCATTTTAAGTCAAATGGCAAGGCACATCGTCCTGGACCAGATAACATCATTGACTTTGAGCTTCTTTCTCAGTAAGTGAATCTTCAATGCTTAAACTTGTCATTTCAGGTGCAGCTCTCCTACGTTTTGGAGAAAAAAACTTGTCATTTCATCCTGTTCAAAATAAGGTTAAATGGTGTTCTATTGAACCAAATTTCACACTAGTAACATGCAAGGGAATGACTTGTACTAAATCAGTAAGATATCTTAAACTAAAATGCTGAACAAACATGATAATCTTCCAAATTTTGCAAAATTGTTTTTTTAGTAGACAGTGAAGTTTGAAGTGCATTGCTCTAAATATAACATTAGAAAATTGTTCAATGTTATTGCGGATGAGTAACAAATTAGAACATATTGATATTTCTTAAACCAACCAGCGCTTGACTATCCCTTCTTTTTGTCGACTAGTTTTTATGTAATAAAAGTTTTGAACAAAATTCCACACCATGGTGTGATTCCTGGTTACACAATCCCTGTCAAGGAAGAAGTCATTCTTTATTTTCGTTTTTATGGTATCATGCATTCTTAACTATGCAGTACTGAATTTTTCACCCTTTTGCAGTTATGAGATGCTGTCTTTAGAAGAGCAGCTCGAGATTGCACAGCAGATTGGAACCACTCGCTCTCAGATTCTTTCTAACTTTACTGACTTTTCACTGGGCACTAGTTTCTTGTAAGTGGTAACCTGTGGCTAAGTAACACCATGATGATGATGATAGTGGTGCTAGCCATTCTGAAGCTGCGTTAAGAATTAGTCCCAATTCCATCGACATGGTCATTTCCACCAGTTTTATTGTAAAGAAAAGATGGCTGCTGAACTTTAGATGTTAATGGTGTAACTGGAAGTTGGGTGCTTGGCAATTGATTGCAACCATATTTTCCATTGGCCTGAATTAGTATTGGAAAATGCACTGGAAATGAATTACCTGAAGAGTTGGTATTGAACCTAAGTATTGTGGGGCATTGTAAATCTTGTACTCGATTAAAAAAACATATATTGCCAGAGCTAAGCTGGAGCATCAATTCACTCGTTATAATTCATGTTGACTGACTTGAGCTAACAATGAGCATGACATTTTCGTTTTGTTCGAATGCGCCCACTGAGCAGCAAGTTCTCCGAGGTGTCTACCTACTTAGATCGAATGATTATACTTAGACCGGCAAGTAATGGTGACTACTATAAAAAAGCGTTCAAAGACTGGAGCACTCGATGCGAGTAGAGAAATGTTATGCATTGAATTTATTTTGGCAAAAATAGTTCTATAGCACCCAAAGATCGCGATATCCGGAAAATACCATCAAAAGTTTGCCGTTACCGTTACGTAAAATAGTACCAAAAGAATGAACTGTTACCTGAAAATACCGAAAGAATGAACTGTTACCTGAAAATACCATTCTGTCACGTTCTGAGATAACGTTGTGAACTCCCGGTCACGGTGGTCACGACCCAGGCAACCTTGCCTTCGTGCTGTTCCGCCTCCCGGCTCCTGGCGTACGTCGGCCTCTGGCGCTCCTGTTCCCACCTGTAGCTGCGCGAGGGGGTTGAGTCTACGGACACGCTCGTTGATCCCCTCACACGTACTCTTCACGGCGTTCCTACACGCCACGGCGCTGCTCTGGGATCCCTTCGTGGGGTACCTGGCCTCCCTCCCTGTGCCGCCGCTCGCGTTCACGTAGCACGTCGCTAGCGACGTCGGCGTCCCCCACGTGACTTTGCACGGCATGTCCGCCTTCTCCCTGGCGGCTGGTGCTCTATTTCTCCCTCGCGTCATCCCGTCCCGGTGTCCTTGCCGGCGACGTCCACCCTACCCACGCTCTCTGCCACCATCGTTCGTTGCCATCCCATGGCGCTCACCGACGACGAACGTCAAGAGATTGAACGCCTTCGTGCCACCGAGGCCGAATGCGTCGTTCGCGCCAAGGCCGACGCGGACGCTACAGACAGGAACTTGCGCGTCTCGGGCAGGAGGCCGTAGCCATCGCCGATCTCCATGCGTAGGCCGTGACGCGTTCCCCTTGATTCCAGCATCTCCAGCGACCTTGGCGAGTGGTGCTCGAGGCGGCCGATGCGCGCGTCAGCCTCGTCGCGGAGCCTTCGCACGTCGCCAGTGACGCGCGCGGGGGCATGGTGCTCCAGCCAGCGTCAAGCTTCCCTGCGGAGCGCTAGTTGTGCGGGCCGAGGCCCGGGAAGAGCGGCGGCGGTGGCTCGATGCTCCGGCGTAGGCGCTCGGCGGTGGACCAGCAAAATAGGATGCCCTGCATTTGCTGCAGCAGCTCCCGCAGGGCCTCACCGGCTAGCTGGTCAAGCAACAGCCGGTCCATGGTCGCCGCCGCAGCTAGTTGGCCTTCCTGTATCTCTATTGCCGCCTTCGACTGCTCCTCCTGCTTGCGTGTGCTCGGTCTTATCTGTCATGGAGCGTTCACCGAAGAGGGGTAGAGCTGCTCCTGGTGGGTCTCCCACAAATTGATGTACGGATGACACCAGCATACCAACAGGATTGGTGAGAGGGGGAATTCCATGAGAGGGTGGGAAAAGGATGACGAGTGGGACCACCCTCTCAGAGTGAAGTGGAGTGAGCGTGAGGTAGACGCCGTTAGCAAGTAATTGACAGGATGGTAGATTCCGAAACGGATTATTACTTTCGGTGCTATTTTACGTAACGGCAAACTTTCGATGGTATTTTCCGGATGCCGTAATCTTTCGATGCTATAGAACCAATTTTCCCATTTATTTTTGCATCTCAAATCAAGAAATGTTGATGGTCTAAGTATATTATATTTTTGCATTAGTGACCATCAACAAGCATCTTGAAGCTTAAATCTTTGCTTGTCCTGTAATAAAAAAAAAATCTTTGGTTGTCCCTAACAATTACTAAGACTTAGCTTGGTGTTACTGTAGCTGCATCAATGTTAACTCTCTACTGGAACCAGCATACTCTGTCTGTCTCTTTATTTGTGTCGTTTTAGCTTCTGATGGGGTACAACATAGTTTGAATGAACATGGACAGGGGGGTCTATATGTATTGCAGACACTCAAATATTATGCCATAATAACAGTCAATGCGGGACAAAGGGAGTACAACAAAATGCTCTATCCTCCTATTGAGTATGTTGGCAAAAGCGAAACATCACCCACTTTAACTTGTTCTCATGGGGCTCATAGGTTGAAAGCATAGCACAGGGCCAAATACCATGCTCTATCTGGGGCAACATATAAGGGATTTTAAGAGCAACTTATAAGCCTTGGTGAGGAAGCATACACTCAGAGCATACACACGACTTGTTCTTGTTCTTGTAGTTCTTGAACTTGTCTTTCTTCTCTTCGGGGCAATGATGAGCTAAGTGGCCAAGCTTCCCACAATTGTAGCAATTCATTTGGGAGAACACCCTACACAATTCTAGTTCAAAAGGTAAGAACAAGTGTAGAATGTAAATGCGGGAAAGTAAAGAGCTAGGTATAGAAATGGAGTTGACACGCGATGTTTTCCCGAGGTATCGAGGAGTCGATACTCCCCCCTAGTCCTCGTTGGAGCACCTCGCAAGGTATTGCTCCCCCTCGATCCGCGTAAGGACCGTGTGCTCTCTACGGGCTGATTCTTCGCCGCTCCGTCTTGGTGAATCGCCCACAACCGATCACAACATGTGGAGGAGGACCACCAACAAGCTCCGGGTGGTCACCAAGCCTCCGATTGCCACCAAGCCGTCTAGGTGCTGTCGATCACCAAGAGTAACAAGCACAAGACCTTCACTTGACCCACTCAAGGTTAGGAAGGTGGATGGATGCACACTTGTCACTACTAATCACCCTAGGGAGGAAGAACAAGCTTTGGATCTCACAAATCTCTTCCTCACTAGGCTCTTGGTCTCTCAAGAACTCTCTCAAGCTTCCTTCAGCTGAAACAATGGCCAAGAGAACTGACTTGGATGAGATGGGCAAGTATATATAGCCCTCACCCTCCAAACTAGCCGTTAGTGCCTTTTGCACTTTCCTACGAACCGTCGGACCGGACTAGACACGGGTCCGTCGGACCAATTCTTTTGGTCCGGAGCACACAGATGTAACAGGAACAACACTGTGCCAGGGGACCTCCGGACTACTTCCAATAGTCCGGAGCTTGGCGTCGGACGAGGTCCGACGCGAAGTCCGACGAAATGGAGCTCTCTGATGTGCGTCGGACTAGCCGTCGGACTAGTCCAGAGCCTCTTCTTAGGCTCAGCCTCAACTCACTGGCCACCGGACCAATCACTTATGGTCCGGATCCCTCCGAACAGGTTGTCCGGAGCTTCCTTCTCAGTTCTCTGCCTAAGGCAGGCCGCCGGACCTCTTCCAATGGTCCGATGCCTCCTCGGCCAGCTAGTCCGGAGCCTCTCTGACCACCTTCTTCACCTCTTTTCACTAAGTCTCTTGAAGGGATTTTTCTCCTACCATCTCAAGGGCTATTTGTAGGTTATCTAGGACAAGTTATGACAAGTGTGCATACACCAACATTCCCAAACTCTCCTAGGTCAAGCTACTAATCTCATACCCCGCTTAACAGTACGGCCAAAGGAAAAACAAAGCCCTAGTCTATACTTAGTGCCCTTCTCACACTATAGTGGCACTAAGACTTTCCTACTCTTCAACCTTGAGCTTCGTCCTTTGAAAACCAAAACGAAATCCATCTTGGGGGCATGAATACCATTAAGCCCATTCACTTGCCATCACATATGACCTAACTTAATCATTTTTGCCTCTGCAAGACACACATAGTCATAGTGATCTAGTATTGTCGTTAATCTTCTAAACCAATGGGGCCTAGATGCTTCACATGCGTTGCATATCTTTGTCAAGTCATAACTTGGATCCATAGAGGAATGTACCATACAATACAATATTTCAATCTAGGTGTGCAGGTGTGTGCAAGATGAAAGTGGCTTTTGACTCTCCTAGGTTTGCGGCAGCGACAGTGGATTGTAATGGCTTCTCGCAGTCATGTCCACTACAATTGGTTTTGTTGTGCGGTGGTCAATTATGGTGTGGCCGCAATGGTCCTACTTTCGATGGGGCCAAGCAAATGTGTTTGTGGTGTCAGCATGGCCATTACCAACCTTGTAATACTGCGGGCAGTTTTGTAGTACTGTGGAAAGTTTTGAGTGCTGACATCCGATGCAACTAGTTAGTAGTGTGGAGAGCTTAAAGGACAACAATGTGCAACAAAGTCGATGGCATGAACAAGATGTGGCTTCGTGCGATGGTTGGTGCCACGTATGATAGAGGTAGCTCTTGCTGCCCAACATTGTGACAAAAGGTCATGCATGCCTCGACAATAGATCACGCATGCCTACATCAGTACCAAGCGATCTCCTGCTAATAACATCTTGTACGGTCATTGCCTTAACGGCTTGTCTCACATGGTGATAGCAAATTCAATGTTGTTGTGACAATCCACATGTTAGGGTTTGGATCTAGGGCGGAGAGGGATTTCGGGAATCTTGTGACTCCTCACAGAATTACGATTTATCTGTGGTATACGTGGCACCACCACTGGTCTAAGTGAAGATAATCACCAATAGTCAAGCTTCTTCCTTCTCCCAGTTGGTTTAGGCATGCCAACAAATCACCAACTAGCCACAAAGAAAGAGTTTATCTATATGAGGGGCTGGCAACACGTGTTTTTTTCCTATGGATATTGTTCATCTTCCTCGTCTCTTTTCTTTCTTCTTGGCATAAATCATAAACCACAAAATACAAATCACAAATCACAAGAAAAAAATTCTCCTTGGTACAAATCACAAACCACAAATTACAAATCACAAGTAACAAATTTTTTTATGAAAGGTGAAGCATCTAGGCCCTATTGGTTTAGGCAATTAACGACAATGCTAGATCACTATGACTAACGTGTGTTTTGCAGAGGCAATCTTGAGTAAGTTAGGTCATATGTGATGGCAAATGAATTAGCTTAATGGTATGCCCCCAAGATGGAATTCGTTTTCGGTTTCAAAGGATGGAGCTACAAGGTGAAGACTATACTAGGTCTTAGTGCCACAAGGTGTGAGAAGGGCACTAAGTATAAACTAGGGCTTTGTTTTTCCTTTGACCATACTATTAAGGGGGGTATGAGATTAGTAGCTTGACCTAGGAGAGTTTGAGAATATTGGTGTATGCACACTTATCATAACTTGTCCTAGATAACCTACAAACAACCCTTGAGATGATAGGAGCAAAACCCCTTCAAGAGACTTAGTGAAAAGAGGTGAAAAAGGGGTCACAAGAGCTCCGGACCAGTTTGCCTTAGAGGCGTCGGACCAATGCAAGTGGTCCGATGGCCTGTCTTAGGCAGTCAGCAGAGAGAAGAGCTCCGGACAACCTATCTGGAGGGCTCCAGACTAATCTTGATTGGTCCAGTGGCCAGTGAGTTGGGAGTGAGCCCTTGAAGAGGCTCCGAACTAGTCCGATGGCTATTCTGGTGCAGTACAGTATGTTCCAGTGCTTCGGACAACGCGTTGGACCTGGTCCGACGCCCAGCTCCGGACCAATGGAAGTGGTCCAGAGTTCCCTCAAGCAGTGCAGTTTCAGGTGCATTTGTATGCTCCGGACCAGGGGAATTGGTCCGATGGACCCGACCCCAGACTGGTCCGACGGTTTGCAGAAAAGGGAAAAAGCACAAAACAGCTAGTTGGAGAGGTGGGGGCTATATATAGTTGCTCATCTCGTCCAAGTTAGCTCTCTTGTCCATTGTTTCAGCTGAAGGAAGCTTGTGAGAGTTCTTGGAGAGCCAAGGGCCTAGTGAGGAAGAGATTTGAGACATCTAAAGCTTGTTCTTCCTCTCTAGGGTGATTAGGAGTGACAAGTGTGCATCCATCCACCTTCCTAGCCTTGAGTGGGTCAAGTAAAGGTCTTTTGCTTGTTACTCTTGGTGTTTGACAGCACCTAGAAGGTTTGGTGGTGATTGGAAGAAGGTGATCGCCGGAAGATTGTTGTTGGCCCTTCTCCAACTTCGTGTAATCGGTTGTCGGTGGTTCACCAAGCCGGAGCGGCGAAGAACCAGCCCGTAGAGAGCACTCAGTCCTTGCACGGATCGAGGCGGAGCTATACCTTGCGAGGTGCTCCAACGAGGACTAGGTGGGAGTATCGACTCCTCGATACCTTGGGAAAACATCACATGTCAGCTTGATTTCTATCCCTAGAGCTTTACTTTCCCGCATTTACATTCAGCGCTTGTTCTTACATTTCCACTAGAATTGTGTAGGTTGTTCTTTAATTCTATGCCTTGCTACCGTTTTCTAGCTAGGACACACTTTCGATAGGCACTAGGGGGTGATTGGCATTTGATAGGTTTTGCATTTTGTCTTAGAAATTTAAAACAAGCCTAATTCACCCCCGTCTTGGGCATCTTGATCCTTTCAATTGGTATCGGAGCCTTGTTGCTCTAAATTAGGCTTCACCGCCTAGAGCAAGATGTCCCATGGGGATGGACCGCCATCCATGTTCGATGGGGATGACTTTCCTTATTGGAAAGTGCGGATGGAGGCCTACCTTGAGGCCGTGGATGTCGGCGTTCACAAAGCCACCACCGTAGGTGGATCGATGTTCGCCGAGGATCCCTTCTTTGAGAAGAACAATGCTAAGGCAAAGAACATTATTTTCCATGGCATTTGCAAGGATGTGCTCAACCGTGTGTGGAATTGCAAAACCGCACATGATGTTTAGACAAACGTTTGTGCACTTCACGAGGGGACCAAATGTGAGCGTGAGGAACGCTACCATTTGGTCATGGCTAACTTGAATTCCTTTACCATGCTTGCTAATGAAAATGCTAATGAGATGTACTCATGACTCAACGTTCTTGTAGAGGAATTGAATAGACTTGGGCTCACCCAAATGTCTCCACCGGATGTGGTGAGGAAGATACTATGTGTGCTTCACCAAGGAGACCTCTCTATGTCAACTCCTACTCAAGTCTTGGGGAGATCAATGCCCATGAGATGTACATGAAAATCAATGATGGCTCATCTTCCTCCACCAAGAAGAAAGAGAAAGAGAAAGAGAAAGAGAAGGACTTGGCCCTCAAGGCTTCCACCTAGGAGAAGTGCAAGATCCAATTGGTGGTTGAGGACTCAAGTGAAGATGATGAAGACAACATAGCTCTCATGGTGAAGAAGACCACCAAGATGTTGAAGAGGCTAAACAAGAATGGAGTCAAGTTTGACTCAAAGAAGAAGAAATTCTTCAGAAGCTCTTCAAGGAAGCCAATCTCTCAAATGAAGTGCTACAATTGTGGGATTCTTGGTCATCTAGCACATCAATGCACCAAAGAGAGAAAGGCAAGTTCAAGAACAACAAGTTCAAGAACTACAAGAACAAGAAGGGTGCACAAGATGACTCAAGTGATGATGATGATGAGAAGAAGCAAGAGAAGCCATTCAAGAAGAAGAAGAACTTCAACTTTCACAAGAAGAAGAATGGCAAGGCTTATATTGTTGGTGATTGGCTCACCGACATTGAGGACTCAAGTGACTCCTCCGATGATGAAAGTGAAGAAGAGAAGGTGGCCGCATTGGTGATTGGTTCTTCTACTCCACCGCCACCTCCTCCATAATCACCGGGCTCATTCTCTACACACCTATGCCTCATGGCTAAAGGTGACAAGAAGGTACAAAAAGAGGATGATGGTAGTGATTCCTCTAGTGATGATAGTGATAGTGATGATGAAGCACCTTCCTATGATGAGCTAATTAAAATTTGCAACAAATACTCAAACATCATAAGAAATTACAAAGGTAAAAATGACAAACTTCTTGAGGTACAAGAAAACTTGCATGCTAAGCTTGATGCCTTGTCTAGTGCTAATGATGATTTGAAGCTTGAGAACAACGCTCTCACATCTAGCACTAGGGATCTCAAAGCCTCACTCAAACAAGCATTTGAGAAACATGATAAGCTTGAGAGGTCAACACAAGAGCTCCACACAAGGTATAACTTGCTAAAAGATGACTACAACCAAGTAAAGCTTGATCATGGAACACTTGTGGTTGCAAATGAATTGCTTACTCATGATCTTGCCACACATGTTGCTACTAACCCGTGTGTGAAGCTTGATGTAGCTACCACCTGTGATGATTTGTTTGATGATATTGCTATTGAGCAAAGTGCCAAGTGCAAGGGCAAGCAAGTGGTAGAAGCCGACAAGTATGATGACTATGTGAAGATGAGGGAAGAAAACTCAAAGCTTAAAGAAGAGCTAATCAACCTCAAGTCTAACAAGCCCATTGTCATCAAGACGACAAGTGATCAAGACAAAGAGGCTAGCAAAGAAGACAAGGATGCAACCACCTTGATCAATGCACTTAGAGAAGAAAATGCAAAGCTCAAGAATGAGAAGATCAAGCTTGCAGGTAGCATGGAGAGGTTCACCAAGGGCCACAATCTTCAAAGTGAGCTCTTGATGAACACGGTGATGAAGAATGACAAGACCGGAGTTGGGTTCAAGGAGAATCAACTCATGAAGGCCAAGGTGAAGATTGAAGTCAAGAATTACTACAAGAACAAGTACAATGGCTACAATCAAGAGAAGCCAAAGCCCAAGCCTAGAAGGTGTTTTGAGTGTGGCCAAGTTGGACACTTTGCAATTGAGTGCACCACACCTCACCGCCAAGCAATGCCAAAGCACACAAGGCCCTTTGCTCATAATGCTCATTATATCATCAACAAAGATTCCAAGGGTAGACCTTGTTGACAGTCGTTAAGTATCAATTTCTATATGTCAACAAGAGCTAAAAAGGACTTAATTGAATTACCACCATAGACTTAGGGGGTCTAACTGATAGATTTCCACAAGTTTTGGTGAGTTTATATTTTTACAGGGAGTTATCAGGAAAAGAACCAAAAAGAGGTCCACATGTCATGTTTACATAGAGAGAAAGGACCTCCGCACAAACAAGAATACTCAGGAAGACTCTAGAAGGGACTGGACCAAGCTGGAGGCCGAGAGGGCCCACACCCAGGGCGCTCGCCCTAGGGTTTGGGGCGGCCACCCTACCCCTGTAACCAATCAGGGTGAACTTTGATCGTGCCTAACCGCCTTTGAGGATGAATCTAAACCACTCGCTTAAGGTCGGTTTGATCCGACAGTCCACGTTCATTTGAGGGGGCTATACAAGGAAGGCCCTGCCACCCCTGAGGAAGAGGAGAAATCATTATTAGAGGAAGCCATCAAATCTAGGGTTTCATATCCCTCTCTCCACCAGAGAATTAGAATAGCTACTCCCAATTCCTTCAAGTTCTATAGGATTGATTAGATAGACTTAGAGAAGTAGAGAATCGCGCTCTGGATTTCGGATCTTCCTCATAAAGATTGGTATTATCTCGTATCTCTCTCTATGACTTTATTCTTAATATTATTATGTTTCTATTTATTATGTTCTTAGTTTATTCTAGTTCTATATTTGATATAGTTATGATTGATAATGAGTTTATGTATGAGTTTGCAAAGCGCTTAGCTCTTCCCTCGAGGGAGTTAGGTGGTAGATCACATGTAAGCGTGGTGCTTAGATGCTATTTACCTTCAAATATATCCTATTGGCTGGGTCACATGGTAGTTCGTGGAAGTGACAGTTCCATTGATTCTTATATAGTCCACCCCCCGTTGGTAGGAGAGGCAGAATTGGTATTGCGGAGTAAGTCATGCTATGTTCTGGCTTTCTTTAGCGATGCTCCTTATACATAGATGAAGAGTCTTTTATGCTATATATGATCTTATATGTGTTAGAGTAGATTATGACTTAGTAGATTAGAACATACTTAGAAGTTATTCTCTTACTAGTCCGACGTCACCTTACATTTATATGGAGTAGTCTATCTCTAATCTCTGTGTTATTTATCTTTGAGCTACACTTCAATATCTTTATTATTATTATGGCTTACCCCCTGCCGAAGCAAGTGACTGTGTGATTGAGTTTCTCATAAGTAATCATGCTCTGCAAGTCCATCTCTAGTCTAAACCTTTGTTAGTTCATGCCACCAATGTTTTGCTTTTCCTTTAGCAAAATTATAAATAAACGATACGTGGAATTACTTTCCTGGTGAAGTGCTATAATTGGTATTTTATCTGTGCGCTTGCGGATAGAATAAATATATTTTCTAGAGAGCCTTTACATTCATAAATACCACCACACATTTCTAGCGCCATCTGAGGATGAAAACCTAGTATTCAAGTGGTGTTAAGAAATGTCAACAAGTATTTTTGGCGCCGTTGCCGAGGAGATAAAACATCGGTACGCATAGAATATAGATATAAATTAAAATTGGACTATGGAGAAAAATTGCATGAACAACTACTTAAATGAGAAATCATAACAAGGCACCTCTGCTTTGGCAGGATCACCTGAAAGTGCAATCAAGCCTTAAGTGGGTTTTGGTGACATGACAACGCAATTATAGAACTAATCGGACTCTTCAAGTATGACAAGCAGGTTAAATAAAAGGAGGTTGATGAACAGGTTGGAGGACCCCTCCAGTTACAAAAGTGCATGGCAACAAGCTCAAAGGGTGTTTAATTTGTTTTATATTTCGAAATTGAGTTTAGGTATGCCGTACTATTAAGAGGGATTCAACACGCATGCTAACAAGTGAACCAAATGCTATATCTATCCAAATATCATACACCTCCACATACATAGTAGGCAAAACAACCAGCTTTTCGAAGATCATTCCTTTGCTGTTTCTGCTAGGCCGACAGTGCTGGCCTCCAAGCCGGCAGTGCTAGGCAGGCCGGCAGTGCCGGGCCAGCACTGCCGCAACCAGAGAGCAGCAGTGTCGACCTCTGTGCTAACATAAAAGTGTCAAGTTGTTTTAAACAGGCCTATTCACCCCCCTCTAGGCTAATCAGGTCCTTACAAGTGGTATCAGAGCTAGGTTACCTCAGTAAGCACTTCACCATGCGAGGTAATGGCCGAAGAGGGTAAGGTCACGATGGTTGACCCCAAGAAGGTGGACTTGCACTCCACGGACATCAGCGATGAGAGTGTGGACACGGACAAGTACTTGACCACCGCTGGCATGTTTGCTGGAGAAGTAGCAAGGAGAAAAGAAGAAAGAAGATTGAGAAGAAAGGAAAGAAAAAGCAAAAAGAAGAAGATGCAATCAATGAAGCCAAGAGCTTGAAGCTTGCTGAAAAGCTTCATAGAAGAGAAGTAAGGAAGGTCAAAAAGGAGCTCAAGGTCAAGGAGGAGGAGCTAAAGAAGAGCAAAGAGCAAGCCTCTCAAGTGGAGGTTGAATCAAGTAGCTCCGACGGTGATGATGATGCATCATACCAAGCCTTCAAGATTGTGAAGAAAGATGAGAAGAAGAAGAAGGATGATGGCAGCAAGAAATACTCCATCGTATCCTTTAACTATTCATCCATTTCTAACCATGAGCATAAACCTCTCTTTCATGTTCCCGCCGGCAAGTTGCCTCATTTCGATGGGACCAACTTTGCCAAGTGGAAACACTTGATGAAATTTTATCTTGTAGGTCTTCACCCCGGTGCTTGGGAGATTGTTCATAGAGGATGTGAGCCTCCGGTGGACCCTACAAGCCCCACCACCACCAAGCTTCGTTGCATACAACTTAATGCACAAGCAACTAGTGTGTTGCTAAGTGCATTGGATGGTGATGAGTATAACAAGGTAATGGGTTGGAGGTTGCCAAGGAAATTTGGGATACTTTGCACCTTGCACATGAGGGTGTAAGTAAAGTGAGACAGTCCAAGATTGATCTCTACATGGCCAAGCTCAACTGGTTTGTGAACAATGAAGGTGAAGGGCCACAAGAAATGTTTGATAGGTTGATGGTGATAGTTGGCAAGATTAGAGGTCTTGGTGGTGAAGAGGTCAATGATCACAAGGTTGTCAAGATTATGCTTGAAGCCTATTCTCCAAGGAATGAGACCATTGTGACATTGATAAGAGACAAGAAGAAGTTTGAGTACTTCACACCAAGTGATGTGCTTGGAAGAATAATCACATTTGATTTGCAAAGAGAAGAAGCACTTGAGAGGAAGAAGCTTGGAGAGATGCAAGCAAGATTGGAAGGGATGAAGATCAAGGAGGTAGCTCTCAAGGCAAGCAAGAGCACAAGAAGATCAGCCCCTAGTTGTCCTAAAAACAGCAATTAAGCCTCTTCAAGCAAAGCTCAAGCAACCAAAGCCATCAAGCATCAACCCAAAGCTCCAACATCAAGTGATGGTGAAAGTGAAGATGAGCAAGCCGAGAACATAGATGACATGGCCCTATTCATGAGAAGATTCAACAAGGGCCTAAAGAATAATAAGTACAAGCTCGCAAGAAGAAAGTTCACAAACAAGAAATCAAGAACTTGCTACAAGTGTGGTAGCACCGAACACTTCATTGCCGATTGCTCAAATGAGAAGAAAGAAAACAAGTTTGGCAAAGGCAAGAGAGAATACAAGGGTGACCACAAGATGATCAAGAGATATGTGGGTGAAGCACACATTGGACATGAGTGGGACTCAACGGAAGAAACCACAAGTGAAGATGAGGAGATGGCAACCATTGCAATTCACAAGCCATCCACTTCACCAAGGCTCTTCAACAACATGTCCGATGATGATGAATGCTACCCTCACATTTGTCTCATGGCAAAGGGTGAGAAGGTAAAACAAAAATCAAAACCCAAAACTCCTCCCCCTAAAGACATCTCTAGTAGTGATTCTAGTGATTACTCTAGTGATGATGAATCTAGTGATGAAGAAATAAATGAAATAACTAAAAATATGCATGATAAGACCAAGATCTTCATTGCTAATCTAATGGGTGAATTAGAGGCAACCAAAGCTGAGCTAGCATCTAGAGAGAAGACTCCTATCAAACAAGAGGATCTTTATATTGCTAGTGAGGAAGCTCTTGCATTAGAGAGGAGTGAGGTGAGCTCTTTGACCAAGGCTTTGGCTAAGGAAAAAGAAGCTCATGCTCTCACTAGGAAGGAGTATAGTGAACTCAAGCAAAAGCATTGTTTCTTAGTTGAAAAGCATCAAGAGCTTGAGGTACAATACAACCTTCTTTGGGAGAGCAACTCACATCTCACTAAGGCAAATGATGCCTTTTCTCCATCCACTAGTCAAGGTTGTGGAAAATGCTATAATATTGATTTGAATGATTATTCCACTAACCTTGCCAATATGGAGGCCATAAAGAAAGAGATAGCAAGGATCAACAATGTTATCTTAGTTTCTAGCAAGAGTGACAAAGGCAAAGTTGAGCCCAAGAAAATCCAATACAAGGATGGAAGGCATCCATCAATTAAGGATGGGCTTTGACACACTCAAGCAGGTAAAACCAATGGAAGAAAAATGGTAAAAGGCATTGAGTGTGTTAGGTTTGAGAAGAAGGGAAGCATTGGTGCACATAAGCCTGCACAGACAGCTGCTCTGCTGGACTAGAGGCCGGCAGTGCCGGACCTCAGGCCGGCAGTGCCGCGCCCCACTAAAGGGAAGGCTACCAGTGCTTCACCTGATCAAGCCCAAGCTCAAGTTCATGCCAAGAGGATGCCCAAGCAAAAGCAGGTTTCTCAGAAACCCAAGGACTCAATCTGGGTGGCCAAGAACAAATATGCCTATCAACCCAAGGCAAGGTCACCCCAAGGAAGCTTGTCTTCGTGCTACATGTTGAAATGCAATGACCGTGGTAAAGTCATTGCAGAATTTGTGGGTGATGAGAAACATGATAAAAGAAGCATGAACATTTGGGTTCCAAAGATTGTTGTGACTAACATGCAAGGCCCCAAGATTGATTAGGGACCTAAATCTAGGAACTAATTTGTTTTGTAGGCATACTCCTCCGGTGGATCAAGTTGCGTGCTTGATAGTGGATGTACAAATCATATGACTAGAGAGAAGAGTATGTTCTCATCATATTCCCCAACTTCAAATGCAAGTAAGAATATCATCTTCGGTGACAACTCCAAAGGGGAAGTGATTGGTCTTGGTAAAGTTGCTATTACTCTTGAACATTCCATCTCAAATGTATTACATGTGAATTTGTTGAGTTACAACTTGTTGTCCATATCACAATTGTGTGAGATGGGCTACAATTGTCTCTTTACGGATAAGGGTGTGGAAGTCTTTAAGAGGGAGGATTCCTCTATTGTCTTTACAGGTCGTTTGAAGGGCAAGCTCTACCTAGTTGATTTCAACAAAAGTAAGGCTAAGCTTGAGACTTGTTTAGTGGCAAAATCTAGCATGGGTTGATTATGGCATCGCCGACTAGCTCATGTTGGGATGAGGAACTTGGCCAAACTCCTAAAATATGAACACATTCTTAGACTAACAAATGTTCATTTTGAGAAGGATAGAATTTGTAGCGCTTGTCAAGCCGGAAAGAAAGTAGGTGCACCTCACCCATCAAAGAGCATTGTCTCCACCAAGCAACCATTGGAGCTAATACACATGGATCTCTTTGGACCGGTGGCCTACATAAGCATTGGCGGTAACAAATATGGTTTAGTTATTGTTGATGATTTTACTCGATTCACTTGGCTGTTTTTCATGTATGATAAGGCATAAGTGCAAGATAAGGTGAAAACCTTCATTAGAAGAGCACAAAGAGAATTCGGTTTCCAAATCAAGAAAATTCATAGTGACAATGGAACCGAATTCAAGAACACTCAAGTGGAGGAGTTCCTTGATGACGAGGGCATCAAGCATGAATTTTCAGTTCCATACACCCCTCAACAAAATGGTGTAGTAGAGAGGAAGAACCGAACACTCATTGACATGGCAAGGATAATGCTAGATGAGTACAAGACTTCAGATATCTTTTGGGCCGAAGCCGTCAACACCGCTTGCTATGCTATCAACCGGCTCTATCTACACAAGATCTTGAAGAAGACTTCATATGAGCTATTAACCGGTAACAAACCAAAGGTGTCATACTTTAGAGTTTTTGGGTGCAAGTGTTTCATACTTAACAAGAAGCAATCAAGACCTTAGGGATCAAATGAGCATGCCTATCGCGTATTCAACAAGACCTTAGGGAAAATTGAAATCGTGATAGATGTGACATTTGATGAATCTAATGGCTCTCAAGTAGAGCAAATTGCTCAAGTGATTGTAGGTAATGAGGAACCACCATGTGAAGCAATCAAGAACATGGCCATTGGTGACATTAGACCACAAGAAGGCCAATCAACAGAGGTGGAACCTCAAGTTGATGAAGTCACTGTCCCAAGAAGTGAAGAAGATGGGCCAACAGTGCTCTCTGGTCACGCTTCTGTGCCTGTACCCAGCACTGCCGGACCCAGCAGACAGGCAGCAGCAAGCTGCTCACCAGCAAACCCAATCAACTTACAACCAATATTTGAAGAGTAAGAGTATGATGACCAAGTTGATCAACAAGAGGCCATAGAATACCCAAGATTGAAGCAAACAATTCAAAGAGATCATCCCATTGATAACATACTTGGGAGTCTTCGAAAGGGGGTAACTACTCGTTCACATTTGACAATTTTTTTGTCAATTTTACTCTTTTGTCTCCTCTTTGGAACCTCTCAAGGTTGAGCAAGCTCTCGATGATCCGGATTGGGTGATGGCTATGCAAGAAGAGCTCAACAACTTTGAGAGAAATCAAGTTTGGTCCTTGGTGGAAAGACCAAATACCAATGTAATTGGAACTAAATGGGTGTTCCGCAACAAGCAAGATGAGCAAGGCGTGGTGACAAGGAACAAGACAAGATTGGTTGCTCAAGGATTCACTAAAGTGGAGGGTTTGGACTTTGAAGAGAATTATGCACCGGTGGCTAGACTTGAAGCAATTCGAATGCTTCTAGCCTATGCCGCCCACCATGATTTCAAGCTATATAAATGGATGTGAAGAGTGCATTCCTCAACAGCCATATCCAAGAGTTGGTTTATGTTGAGCAACCACCAGGTTTTGAAGATCCCAAGTTCCCACATCATGTCTTCAAGCTCCATAAGGTGCTCTATGGGCTTAAACAAGCACCAAGAGCATGGTATGAATGCCTTAAGGAATTCCTACTCAAAAAAGACTTTGAAATAGGCAAAGCGGATCCTACTCTCTTCACTCATAAAGTCAATAATGATATCTTTGTGTGCCAAATATATGTTGATGACATAATATTTGGTAGTACTAACCAATCCTTTTGTGTTGAGTTTAGTAGGATCATGACTAAGAGATTTGAGATGTCTATGATGGGTGAGCTAAAGTTCTTCCTCGGTTTTCAAATCAAGCAACTCAAGGAAGGGACTTTCTTATGCCAAACCAAGTACACCCATGATATGTTGAGAAAGTTTGACATGGTGAATGCAAAGCCAATCAAGACCCCCATGCCAACTAATGGACATCTTGATCTTGATGGAGGAAAATCTGTGGACATAAAGGTAAATCATTCCATGATCGGCTCTCTCCTTTACTTATGTGCATCTAGGCCGGACATAATGCTTAGTGTGTGTATGTGTGTTAGATTTCAAGCTAACCCGAAAGAGTGCCACTTGGTGGCCGTTAAGAGAATTTTGAGATATCTAGTTTTCACTCCTAACCTTGGCTTATGGTATCCTAAGGACTCTAAGTTCGATCTACTTGGGTATTCAGATTCAGATTACGCCGGTTGCAAGGTAGACCAAAAAAGCACTTCGGGGACTTGTCAATTCCTTGGACTGTCCCTAGTGTCTTGGAGTTCTAAAAAGCAAAATTGTGTAGCCCTTTCTACCGCCGAGGCCGAGTATGTTGCAGCTAGCGCATGTTGTGCTCAACTACTTTGGATGAGGTAAACCTTAAAAGATTTCGGATGTCAATTCACCAAGATACCTCTCTTATGTGACAACGAGAGTGCCATCAAACTCGCAAATAACCTAGTTAGTCATTCTAGAACAAAACACATAGACATCTGTCATCACTTCTTGAGAGACCATGAATTAAAAGGAGATATCGAATTCACCATGTGAGCACCAAAAAGCAACTAGCCGATATCTTCACCAAGCCTCTCGATGAGACAAGGTTTTGTGCTTTGTGTAGTGAGCTAAATATACTTGATTCTTGTAACGTGGTTTGAACTATAGCACACATTTGTTTGTCCACCTAGCGACTTAGGCAAAACTTTGAAAAATCAATTATGTGCTTCAAAACCAATTTTAAAAGAAACTTGTATGTGTTGGTCATAGTATGATTGATGATTTGTTTACTGATCAACATATGGCAAGGGGTATATGTCTACAAGTACATAAATATATAGTATAAAAGTGGCATAGTACCTCACTGCCTGGCCAGGCCATCAGTGCCGGCCCCTGGCACAGCAGTGCCGGGCTAAGTCCGGCAGTGCCGCGACTTAACCGACCAGAGAGGGTCGGGTCCAAGTCCATCTCTCGGACCCTCTTTTATTCCTAACCCCAGGCCTGAGGGGACTCCATCCCAAGCAATCTCCCCCCAACAGAAACACCTCTCCTCTTCTCTCTCAACCCCAAGGAGACCTAGGGAGCCCGGAGGTCCCTCTCTTCACCCCGGCGGTGCCGCCCTTCGGAGGTGCTGACATTGGAGGAGGTGTGGAGGATCTTCCTCCCTACGTCAATCCCCATTCAAGCCCGACCTTCTTCGTCCTCTTCCCTCTCTTTCAAAGGGAATAACTTGAAACCCTAGGTTGGATCGATCTATGCAATGTACGGATTACGAGATGGGATTTAGGTTGTTAGTAGTTGCATTATGTATGGTGATGTATCTATGGTAGTTAGATTTGGTCAAAACCTAGATTCATGGTGGATTAGAAAAGCATATATGGGTGCTGTCTGCACCAGGCCGGCAGTGCCGGGCTCTGGGCAGCAGCACCAATGCAGTTGCTTCTCTAATCAACCATAGACTCTCATTTTTTATTGAATCTCTCCGCTAGATTTCCAGTCACTATTCTAAGTGCAGCAACTTAACACTCTCTCCTTTTAATGTATAGATGGATGCCGGAGGACCAAGCGATGTCAGAGGAAAGGGGCCAAGGACAAAGGCTCGTGTTTGTAGAGGAGGCAGAGATGGTGCTGATGATGGCCTAAGTCCAAGGCAGAGGATCAGGTAGGAGAGTGAGCTACAGATGGCAGGAAGGACAATCATAGAAGGTGCTTGTCCCAGGACACCTCCAGATTTGGGACTTTTCAATGGTTCCTACCTCATTGATCATCTTGAGGAGGTGTTTGTTAGGCAGCCTTAGGACAACCGTGACAGAGAGAGAGAGTAAGCTATCAAAATTAGTGGCGGTCTATCCAAGAGCAAAGGGCCATATATCCTTATGATGTGCCAAAGGACATGGGAGTGGATTACAGGTTCTAGAATGTCTTTCACTCAGATTATTATTCCACTGTCCTCTTTCATGCTGCTAAGCCCAAGATCATAAAGATGAAGTATGTTGATTAGGAGCACTTGGAGAACAAGAGAGACCCTGTATTTGATAGAGTCATTGATCAGTGTAGGCAGCTTGGCATGTATCACTGGATGGGATTCCAGAATGATTAGAACACTGAGATAATTCACCAGTTCTATGCTACTTACTATCTTGACAGGGAGAACATGGTGATGCATTGGATGACAGAGGGCATGCACTATAAGCTTGACAATGTGACTTTTGCCCGTCTTCTTAGATTTGGAGAAGATGACAGAAACTGCATGAACATCCATGACGAGAGAGGTTTGAACAATGAGGAAATCTTTCAGCTCTACATTGTTCCTGAGCATGCAAATGGTCTGGTGAAGGGTTTGAGGAGTAAGTATTATATCTTAAACAACCTTTTCAGGACCACTCTCTATCCCAAGGTGGGATCTGCTTCAAACCTCTATGCCACATCCAAGAATGTGCTAAGGAGGATGAGAGGTGGAGCAGCACCCTATTCAGTGGCTCATTTTCTATGGGATGAGATATGCATTGCAGCTGAGGATGCTAGAAAGGGACTCCCTTATGCCCCTTACCTGATGTTCGTTATTGAGAAAGTGACAGGCCGGATCTACAACAAGGACACAGCTCATGAGCCTTACAGAGGTGAGAAGGCCATTCACTCTACAACTCAGAGATAGTGACTCCTCCTAGGGATAGCACCAGGGCAGCAGCTCCAGATTGCCCTGAGTCTTCCACAGCAGCAGCAACTAGCAGAGGCAAGAGAAGGGGTAAGCTTGGTAGGATCTTGAAGAAGATATTTAGTGGCATCTGTTATGCCAAAAACCATGCTTACCAGACCAGAATTGAGATTAGACAGCTTAGATAGGAGCAGGGCCTTAGGCAGCTATCACCTCCCACTCCTCTACCAGAGCTCAGTGAGGAGTCTACCTATTGCTCAGATGATGAGGATGATGATGATGATGAGGAGGAGGAGGAGGAGATTCAGGAGCAGCAGACTCGGAGATGCAGTAAACGTGCCTCAGCTCCTAGTGTTCACTTCACAGCTCCTGATGATGATGATGATGATGATGATGATGAAGATGAAGATGAAGATGATGATGATGATGATGACCATATGGACGAGGATAGCGACTAGTTTGTGTTCTTTTTGCTTGGTTCTTCTCTTCTTTTTGGTGACTTGTTGCCAAAGGGGGAGAATTACTAAGTGAAGGGGGTACAATAAATCTTCGACGGTCATGGAGGAGGAGCATCTGCTAGTTATCATAGTTGTTAGTTTGTGAGATGAGAGAGTAACATGAAAAACTATTTTATTTGTAATATTGCCACTCAAGTACTTGATTTGTGTTATTTGTGGACATATACTCTCTCTTTTATATCATGCTTGTCTTAGTATACTTTTAGTTTAATTTTATATCATGTTGTGTGGTCGTGCTTGTGCTTCCGTAGACTTGCTGTCTGCAGCCAGACCGGCAGTACCGGGCTCAGGGCTGGCAGTGCCGGGCTGCTCCAACAGCAAGCACCCTTATGTGTTTGAGACATGTTTGTATCATCACGTATATTTTTGTGACACCTTGTTTTAGCACCCCACAGCAGCCATGGATGTAGGGGGAGCCCTATTTCACTCTAATGTGTGGATTTTTGTGTTTTATGCCAAAATTGGAAATTCAAATTCCTATTTACATATTTAGGGGAGCTCCTACACCCATGACTTGCATTGTCTCAGATTATTACTTGACTTTTGTAAGCTCTAAGTGTGTTGTCATCAATCACCAAAAAGGGGGAGATTGAAAGTGCAATCAAGCCTTAAGTGGGTTTTGGTGACATGACAATGCAATTAGAGAACTAATGACAAGCAGGTTAAATAAAAGGATGTTGATGAACAGGTTGGCGGACCCCTCCAGTTACAAAAGTGTATGGCAACAAGCTCAAAGGGTGTTTAATTTGTTTTATATTTCGAAATTGAGTTTAGGTATGCCGTACTATTAAGAGGGATTCAACACGCATGCCAATAAGTGAACCAAATTCTATATCTATCCAAATATCATACACCTCCACATACATAGTAGGCAAAACAGCTAGCTATTCGAAGATCATTCCTTTGTTGTTTCTGCCAGGCCGGTAGTGCCGGGCCGAAGGCCGGCACTGCCGCGACTAGTTCTGTCCGTTGGACAGTGGAGGGGTATTTCGTACCCCCTCACTCACCCCCAATGGCTAGTTCTGCCATTCTCTGTTACTCACTTCACAAAACAGAACAGAGAAGCTCTCTTCTTGCTCTCCCTTCTCCCTTGGTGCTCATCCACTCTCCTCCATTGATTTGCAATCAACCTTTGAGAGATTGAGCCTCCAAGCTTGAGAAGAAGCTTCTCCCTCGGATCTTCAACTCCTACAAGCATTTGGTTTGCGTGGTGGCTGGCGGTTTGAGTTTGTTACTCTTGGAGCTTTGCTCCTAGCCGGCTAGGCATCGCCCTTGAGCTTGCCTCTTTCGTGTGGCAGCCTCGGGAGATTTGTAACACCTATTTGCTAATACATTACCCCTCATCTCAAGAGTTCATTCTCTTGACTTGAGACCGAGGAAAGAGCAAGCCTTTGTGGCAAGCTTGACCCTTGTGTGGCGCACCTCAACAACGTGGACGTAGGCAAGCCTTGGTGGCGAGCTGAACCACGGGTCAAATCTTTTGTCACCGTGTGCTTGTTACTTTACTTTGATATATATTACTTGCAAGGTGATTTCTAGGGTTTGGACCCAATCTACTCTGTGGGTGTGTTGCTACCACTTTCAAGTGGTGCTAGAGGTTCGTTACACCTCTAGAAAGGTTTCTATTCAAGCACAATCTCCATTCTCAGTTTATCTTTTGAATTGTGCTCAGGTCTGTCCAGGTGACCAGCAGTGCTGCCCTAGAGAGCAGCAGTGCCGGCCACCCCGGTAGTGCCGGACTTAAGCCCAGCATTGCTGACCTCTATGCTAACAGAAAAGTGTCAAGTCGTTTTAAACAGGCCTATTCACCCCCCCCTCTAGGCTAATCAGGTCCTTACATCACCCCTGTTGTTTTCTATGTTTATATTTCTATACAGGGTATTGCACGATTGACTTTGATACATTCAACTCTTCATTATTAGAATCAAAGCAATCAAGAAAGAAGAAGCTAGTCACCAATTTCTGAAGCTATGACACAAAAGACCCTGCGAGAATTCTCCGCTCCAAGCATTGAGAATATTCGCGTTGGTCCGTTATTTGAGGCAGAAGAAGGAGAAGAAGATCTTGAATTTGAACTCAAGCCAAGCCTCATCAATATGGTGCAAGCTACACAATTCAGCGGAAAGGCACATGAAGATGCTAGTACACATTTGCAGAATTTCTTAGAGATCGGAAGCACAATCAATATCGACAGAATCACCCAAAACACCATACTGCTTCTTCTCTTTTCATTCTCACTTATGGGAAGAGCGAGGAAGTGGTTCTACACCAACAAAGAAGATATCAACACTTGGGAAAACTGTTCGAAAGCCTTTCTAGCAAAGTTCTTCCCTATAGGCAAAACCAATGCCTTAAGAGGAAGGATTGCCAATTTTCAACAACAGAAATCAGAAACCAAGGATACCTATCAGATTGTCCTCATCATGGAATGGTAGGATGGTTACTCATGCAGAACCTTTACCATAGATTAACTCAGAAGGCTCGTCAGTGCCTGGATGCATCTGCTAGAGGATCATTTTTTGGAACTTACACTTGGAAAAGCAGAGATACTTATGGACAAGATAGCAGAAAACCAAAGCTAGTCCCAAGATAAAGTTAAACATTATCACCAAACAGAAGAAATACCCGAGGAAGTAAATACACTATCAACCAAGATGGATGATCTACTCCATTGGCTTGATCAGAGGGCCAAATATAAAGAAGATCAAAGGGCCATTGAAACGGCATACAAATGCCCACATCAACCTACTCCAAGTCAACCCAATGGCAAAGGTATGAATTCAGGTAACACTTCAAAGCAAACTACCTTGAGGAATTTAATTGCGCAGCAAACTAAAATTAATTCAAATCTTGAAAAAAGGTTAGAAGCAAATGAATTCTCTTTAAAAGATATACATGATAAAATGGATGCTCTAGTATCTGCTTTTAATGAACAAAATATTCTTAATAAAAAGGTAGAGCTTAAGTTAGCAGAGCTAGCCACTATTTTGTCTGTTGCCACTAACATTGAGCAGCTGAAGAATATAACTACAAGAGGAGGGAAATCCACCATAGATCCCCTCATCCAAGAGGAACAAGAAGAGCACCAGCAATACCAGTAGTGGTAGAAGAAGAGAATCCCAATGACAAAGAAGAATTGCTACAAGCTCCAAATAACCAAGAAATGAGAAAAGATTACCATGACACCAACTATTTACCATTTCCTAGAAGGAACAGAGGACTACAGTCGGATGAGCAGTTTGGCAAGTTTGTAGAGGTTAACCAGAAGTTATACGTCAACATACCTCTACTTGATGCCATACAAGTCCCTACATATGCAAAGTACATCAGAGATATTCTTAACAAGAAGAGACCACTTCCAACCACTGAGGTGATCAAGCTAACAGAAGAATGTAGTGCGGCCATCCTTAATAAATTACCAAAGAATAAAGAAGATCCAGGATACCCCACTATTGATTGCTCGATCGGGAACCAACACTTCAAAAATGCACTTTGTGATCTTGGAGCAAGTGTCAGTGTGATGCCTTCATCAGTCTACAAGAAGCTTGATTATGCAACACTAGAACCAACATCAAAGTGCTTACAACTAGCAAATCAAACAATTCGATACCCTTTGGGCGTGGCTGAGAACATTCCAGTCAAGATAAGAGATTTCTTTGTGCCAGTAGTTTTCGTAGTACTAGACATGAGCCCCGACTCTAAAGTGTCCATCATCCTTGGAAGACCATTCCTGAGCACTGCCAATGCCCACATTGATGTTGGAAAGGGAGAAATTAAGTTCAACATAAATGGCCAAGAAGAACACTTCACATTCAATCCTAGACCAGAAAAATCCACAGTGAAGAAAGTTCATGAGGAAGAATCACCAGAGACAACACCTCTAGAGATGAATACATCAGAAGAGTAAAAATAATTTGGAGGTCCAGTTTGGGGGACCCTAAAATCTCGAACCCTCGCCACAAGGTAAATCAGTATTTATCTATATCTCTTGCATATTTAATTCTTGCATTAATCATGTTTACTTTTATTCCAAAAGCCCCACATAAATAATTTTATGGAGTGTAACAACCCATATTTATTAATTATAGTGGTGGCATAAAAATATACTTTGCTTAATCATTCTTAGTAAGTTTTCATTCTATTTTTCCTGCATTATTCTTACCAAGTTTCTAGAAGCATGACCCATACCCTTTGGTCCCACATGTCATAGACTCACATCACATAATTTCATCCACTTACACCCATCAAAACCACCAGACATCTTCCACCGTCCAAATTCCACCCACGACCAATAATGTTGCATGAAGACACAACATGTGAGGTAGAGGAAAAATTTCAGCCACTTTGGGGCCCAGAGTGGGCGGCCGCCCATGCTATTAGGGCGCCCGCCCTGTCCCCTGCACCATCTATAAATACCTTCCTCCAGCCTCTTCTTCACACCATACACATTCCAGAAAACATCTCCAACTTCAAGTTTCCGAGTTTCAGTAGTTCTGCTCTTTTGAGAGAAGAAGAGTGGAAAGGAAGAGAGGAATAGGAAGAGTTTGTTTGAAAATAAGTGAGAAGTAGGAATCACTTAGAAGATAGTGATCACGCTGTCCAAGCGTAACTAAAAGTTTGTTTAGGGAGAAGTGCTGCTGAAATTTCCAATAAAATATTATCTTGAACGACTAACCCCCGAACGACTGAAATCTGGACAGCTAACCACTAACCGTCTCACATTCTCCACAAGTTTTTGTTTTTGTCATCAAGTTTTGCAGGATGCTTAAGAAGGCTGCCAAAGCCGCCAAGGAAGCCTTGAAGAGTGTTGGGACGAGACACTCGTCCCGGCTCTCCTCTTGTCACTCTGACATGAGCATCGATCCGCCGGCGGAACAAGCACCATCATCATCAGGTAATACAAGGAAGGTCCTTCTGAAAACAAGTGACCTTGGATTAATTTCTCAGCGAGAGAAAGAAGTCTTCCAGAAGCTGAAAAACAAATATTTCATCCACACACCTACCATTGATCCTACCCTGCTAGAAGACACAGGTATGGACTCTGAATTCGATCTTATTTTTCAAATGATTGGGTGGACAAACTTTTGGAACGTAACCGAAGTAGGTTCCCGTCTTTTAACCATTGAATTTATTTGCACCTTACAACTAAGTGAGGATGGGATCACTTTTCGTTTGTTCAAACAAAATTTTACTTTGTCATGGAGGGAGTTGAGTGACCACCTCAGTTTCTCTCCAAGAGCTATCCTAGACTTAGATGCTGATCTTAGACTGTCTGCACTGTCGTTCCTCTAAATCTATCCTCTATCAGTCCTAGTCATCAAGATTCTCACCTCTATACACGTTTCTTCGGCACCCATCATCCTCTATATCCCATACACTATACCAATTACCAACACTGGGGTCCACTTGTCACTTTATCTAAATATATACATGTGAGATCTAGTTTTGAAGGATTTATTGAAAAAAAATTAATGGTGCAAACGGAATTTAATTTGGATTTATGATTTATGAGTTATAGCCTTTTTCAATTCAATGAAAAAGAAATGTGTGTCAACCAAGAACACGGGACCCACAAAAAGCATGCGTGTGCAGACCTACATGTCCTTCCAGGAGCGCCTGAAACTACACGTGCAGTAGGGGATGGTCGGCTGCCCGCGTGTATAGGGTAGGTAGATACAGTAAGCGGTGCACAAATATTTACGGCAAATAGTCACTCCAGGATTCTATCCAGGACAGCGCTGCGGTTAGTCTTACAAATTTTGATAAACACCAGTTCTGGCGGGAAATTTCTAGAGACCAACACTTTTTACAACCCCGAACTAGTGACATAGAGCATCCCACACTTCATATGTTTCATAAATGGATAGGATATGTTATGTTCCCTAGAGATGACATTAGGAAGGTGAGAGTAGGAGATCTGCAACTTCTTTTCGCTGCTATTAATAAAGTACATGTTTCACCTGTAACTTTATTAGTTGCACATTGGCTGAGCACACCAAACCTGCTAGGTCCTGTTGTTTGCACATCTTTGATCACCTGTCTAGCCACAAACATGAAATTATTAGAAGGCTCATCGCTTAAATTCATTGATGAGTTTCGACCTTATTATGGCTATGACTCATTTAGACAAGGAAAAATGTTAAAGAAAGAACACAACATTATGTATATGCTTTATGATAAGGGCAAGGTCCGGTTACCTAACCCGGGCCTTGGGCTCTACACTGTTCAAAGTTATTTGATTAAAATTGAAGCAGAGCCAGTAAATCAGAGAGTGCCACAGCGTATGGCCTCCGAAAGGATGGCCAATCATCAAGAACATACATGGCACGGAGCTGATCTAGGTCCAGAGGAGCCATCACACATTAGTTATAATGATTACAACCCTAATATCCTTAGGGATCCATGGGGTCAATACACTCAATAGGAGGAGCCAGTTCAGGAAGAATGACCGGAAGGACAAGACCAACAATGAGCGAATAGACCATACCAATCTGGCAGGTACTCCACTGACCCATACGGGGCATCAGGGTCTAGAACCCAACCTCATTTTGATGCAGGATGAGCCTCTGATGCCACATATGCATTCACCGGAGATTATTACCATGAGACCGACGCCTTCTACGCCCTCACCGACAGCAACCTCCTCGCCATCCAAGAGACACAAGCCCGACACACCCAACTACTAGAACAATAGCAGAAATGGAACCAGGACCACGCCATCGCCATGCAGGAAATGCGAGAAGAGAACGCCGCTATGGGTGAGAATGTGTCTACTCTACTTCAATTTTTTCACCTCCAATGAAACCAGCCGCAACATCATCCAGCTTGGGGGAGTGCCTCCCCCAGTTATCAAGGTAAGTTTTCTACCTCCCTTTATTTTTCTATAGTCATTTTATATTTTTGTTACCTTTACGTATCTAAAAAAATCTAAAAACCTAGAAAACCCAATAAATATTTTCTACTGCATTTCTTAATTATGAAAACCCAATAAAAAGACTGTGTAGAAAAGTGTGCTTTATTTTGCTGAGTTTAAATTTATCTCAAATAAAAAATTAGAATGAACAGTTGCTCTGTTTACTTTCTTACAAGAACCTATCTTTCAATATAAAGTTCTCCCAATAAATGCTAAAACAATGATCTAAATATTTGTGGGAGCATGATCCTAAACTAAGTCTAGGTAATTGATTGACATGACATAAGAAAGTCTGAGCTACTGTTTATCTTGTTCTTGCAACACTAAATTCTGGAAATTTATTTTTTAAAAACTTGAAAATGTCACAAGATGAGTTCCTATATGACAAGAGTTTTTGAAAACTAGAAAATACCAACACTAAATCCTACCACAACCATATATACATGCTTACTAGATTAGGAAACCACACATTTACATACTACTTATGAGCATTGAGTGTGGTCAAGCTGTGTGACCCTCAAGAACTAGTCATGCGGTCTGAATCAAGATTCACGTACACTCCACCCATACACGCTGCTTCTATCTTAGAAGTACGCATCCACATACATTCACTCGTTTCCATCTCCAGATCCACCAAAAATATTCTGCTCCTAATCCGGGAGAGAATAGAAACAAATAAATATTCTCCAATTCCTGTTTTTCCTTGTGAAATAAATGCTCTAGTCAACTTTTTAGCTCTACAAGGATGAGTGCTTAAAAAAGAGAGAGACGAGAAAATAAAAAGGGGCAAGTGCCCGCCAACCTCGAAAAAAATAAAAAGTGAGAAAGAGAGGTAAAAATGGACAAGTGTCCGACAGTAGAATTAGGGGTACAAGATACCCATCTGAAAAAATATATATATCGAGCATCTCATTCCCTTCGAAAGGTTTCAAATACGAGAAAGGTATATATTCCATCAAAAGGAGCAAAAAGTAGAATTAGACTTTCACCTCTATTATCACCATCACTACCACCATCATCATCATACACCGTTTATTCGCCACACATGCACATCTTGATTTGACTTATTGACTTGTTCCTTTGGATCCACGGTTTTGACTATGCAATATATGTCTTGTAAGTATGTATTCGCTATCTCCCACCTATGAGCTCTAGATATTATAAGTCTTATTAGAAGTAGGGTGAGAAAGAAGGCAATACCACAAATACCACATATCTGAGAGAAGGGCATACACTATCAATGCCTTGGTAAGGATCCAGAAATACCACAAAGGAGAGAGTTGAGAGAGTCATGCTAAGGAACTCTGAGTTTTATTTGAAAATTTATGAAAACTCCATAACATAGGTGAAGTACAGAGCATGAGACATAGTGCTTGACTTGATTATTCTATCTTTCAATTACTCAAGACTCAAGTGCAGGTACTAAGTCCCATGGTAAAAGAAGGATAATTCACTCTAATCTGGAGGAGAATTTTATTTTGAATGCATGTGTGCTTGTTAGAAAGTAAATGCTAAAAGAACTTCTAATCCATCTGAGTTAGTTGTTTGCTCAGGGATGAGCAAAGGGTAAGCTTGGTAGACCTTGTTGACGGTCGTTAAGTATCAATTTCTATATGTCAACAAGAGCTAAAAAGGACTTAATTGAATTACCACCATAGACTTAGGGGGTCTAACTGATAGATTTCCATAAGTTTTGGTGAGTTTATGTTTTTACAGGGAGTTATCAAGAAAAGAACCAAAGAAGGTCCACATGTCATGTTTACATAGAGAGAAAGGACCTCCACACAAACAAGAATACTCAGGAAGACTCTAGAAGGGACTGGACCAAGCCGGAGGCCGAGAGGGCCCACACCCAGGGCGCCCGCCCTAGGGTTTGGGGCAGCCGCCCTACCCCTGTAACCAATCAGGGTGAACTTCGATCGTGCCTAACCACCTTTGAGGATGAATCTAAACCACTCGATTAAGGTCGGTTTGATCCGACGGTCCACGTTCATTTGAGGGGGCTATATAAGGAAGGCCCTACCACCCCTGAGGAAGAGGAGAAATCATTATTAGAGGAAGCCAGCAAATCTAGGGTTTCATATCCGTCTCTCCACTAGAGAATTAGAATAGCTTTTCCTAATTCCTTCAAGTTCTATAGGATTGATTAGATAGATTTAGAGAAGTAGAGCATCGCGCTCTGGATTTCAGATCTTCGTCATAAAGATTGGTATTATCTTGTATCTCTCTCTATGAATTTATTCTTAATATCATTATGTTTCTATTTATTATGTTCTTAGTTTATTCTAGTTCTATATTTGATATAGTTATGATTGATAATGAGTTTATGTATGAGTTTGCAAAGCGCTTAGCTCTTCCCTCGAGGGAGTTAGGTGGTAGATCACATGTAAGCGTGGTGCTTAGATGCTATTTACCTGCAAATGTATCCTATTGTCCGGGTCACGTGGTAATTCTTGGAAGTGACAGTTCCATTGATTCTTATATAGTCCACCCCCCGTTGGTAGGACAGGCAGAATTAGTATTGCGGAGTAAGTCATGCTATGTTCTGGCTTTCTTTAGTGATGTTCCTTATACATAGATGAAGAGTCTTTTATGCTATATATGATCTTATATGTGCTAGAGTAGATTATGACTTAGTAGATTAGAACATACTTAGAAGTTATTCTCTTACTAGTCCGACATCACCTTACATTTATATGGAGTAATCTATCTCTAATCTTTGTGTTATTTATCTTTGAGCTATACTTCAATATCTTTATTATTATTATGGCTTACCCCCTGCCAAAGCAAGTGACTGTGTGATTGAGTTTCTCATAAGTAATCATGCTCTGCAAGTCCATCTCTAGTCTAAACCTTTGTTAGTTCATACCACCAATGTTTAGCTTTTCCTTTAGCAAAATTATAAATAAACGATACCTGGAATTACTTTCCTGGTGAAGTGTTGTAATTGGTATTTTATCTGTACTCTTGCGGATAGAATAAATATATTTTCTAGAGAGCCTTTACATTCATAAATACCACCGCACATTTCTAGCGCCATGGTGGGATGACAACCCATTATTCAAGTGGTGTTAAGAAATGTCAATAGACCTCAAGTGGTGTTTCTTGGTCCACCTATGAAGAACAAGCCTAGAGTACTTTGGGTTGCTAAGGAGTTGGTTGAAAAGGCAATGGGGCCCCGCACTAAGGGGGTTCCCAAAAAACAAGCTTAACTCCAAGTTGCTTGTGTGTAGGTGAACTACAAGACCGGTGGAAGTCATTGGGTGATTGATAGTGGTTGCACTCAACATATGACCGGTGACCCCCGGATGTTCACCACACTATGAGGATTGTGCAAATCAAGACAAGATCACATTTGGGGATAATTCTAAAGGCAAGGTTCAAGGCTTAGGGAAAGTGGCTATCTCCAATGAGCAATCAATCTCAAATGTCTTGTTAGTGCAATCTTTGAGCTTCAACTTGCTATCAGTTGATCAACTTTGCGATCTCGGTTTCCAATGTCTCTTCACTCCATGTGAGTAGTTGTGACCAAGGTGGATGACTCTTCATTGAAATTCAAGGGATTCCGGCACAACAACTTGTATCTAGTGGACTTCACATCCAATGAGGCTAGTTTGCAAACTTGTCTATTCTCTAAACATTCTTTAGGTTGGTTATGGCATAGAAGATTAGCACATGTGGGCATGTCAACCTTGAAGAAGCTTGTCAAGAAGGAGATGGTTAGAGGAATCAAGGATGTGGTGTTTGAGAAGGACAAATTGTGTAGTGCATGTCAAGCCGGCAAGCAAGTGGCAAACACCCACCCAACCAAAGCTTTCATATCAACCTCAAGAGTCCTAGAGTTGCTACACATGGTTTTATTTGGACCTACCACTTATGCTAGTCTTGGAGGCAATCTCTATTGCTTAGTGGTAGTGGATGATTACTCTCGGTACACTTGGGTGTTCTTTCTTCAAGACAAGGGAGAAATAATTGACATATTCAAGAAGTTTGTAAAGAGAGCTCAAAATGAATTTGAAGTGAAGATCAAGAAGATTAGAAGTGACAATGGCACCGAGTTTGTGAACACAAAGATTGAAGATTATTGTGACGAAGTGGGGATCAAGCATGAGGTATCCGCTACATATGCTCCACAACAAAATGGTGTTGTAGAGAGGAAGAACCCGACTCTAATCACTCTAGAAAGGTCTATGCTTGATGAGTACAACACTCCGAAGAAGTTTTGGGCGGAGGCCATCAACACCGCTTGCTATGCGGCAAACTGCCCCTTCATCCAAAGGCTATTGAAGAAGACACCTTATGAGCTTGTCAATGGGAAGAAGCAGGATATTTCATTCTTCTGGGTGTTTGGTTGCAAGGTGTATATCTACAAGAAGCGCCAACACTTTGGTAAATTCCAACGGTGGTGTGACATTGGTTTCCTTGTTAGTTATTCCCTTAAATCCAAGGCATACTGTGTATTTAACAAAGCCACCGGCTTAGTTGAAGAAACGTATGACTTGGAGTTTGATGAAACTAATGGCTCCCAAGGAGCACTTGAGGAATGTGATGTAGGTGATGAACCCTTGAGGGAGGCAATGAAGAACATGCCAATTGGTGCTATCAACCCGCAAGAGGTGGAAGAAGTTGAAGATGAATTTAATCAAGATCCCTCTCCCCTCGCATGCCTCAAGTTGATGAAGAACAAGTGAGGGAAGCTCAAGAAGATACTTTTATCCTTCAAGATCAAGCCAAGGCAGAAACTCAAAATGTTGAAGCACCACATCCCCCTCCTCAAGAGACTAATAGAAGATCAACACCTATTCTTCAAGCTCACCCCCATGATCAAATCATAGGGAGTCCATCAAAGGGAGTGATGACTCAATTTCAACTTGCTTCTTATGTTGAACATCACTCTTTTGTGTATTTTGTTGAGCCTACATGTGTAGAGGACGCCCTTGTAGATCCGGATTGGGTGAATGCCAGGCATGAAGAACTCAACAACTTCACCCTGAACCAAGTGTGGACACTTGAAGAAAGGCCAAAAGATGCAAGAATCATTGGCACCAAGTGGGTGTTTAGGAACAAGCAAGATGATCAAGGAATAGTTGAGAGAAACAAGGCAAGATTGGTGGCAAAGGGGTTCTCTCAACTAGGACTTGATTTTGGAGAGACCTTTGCCCCGGTTGCAAGATTGGAGGCCATTCGTATCCTTTTGGCGTATGCTTCATATCACAAGATGAAACTCTTTCAAATGGATGTGAAGAGCGCTTTCTTAAATGGCTATATTGTGAACTTGTCTATGTCTCACAACCTCCTGGGTTTGAAGACCCAAACTTGCCTAATCATGTGTATAGGTTTTCCAAGGCACTCTATGGATTGAAGCAAGCTCCAAGGGCTTAGTATGAGAGGCTAAGGGACTTCCTACTCAAGAAGGGCTTCAAGATCGGGAAGGTGAATACCACACTATTCACCAAGAAGCTTAATGGAGAGATCTTTGTTTGCCAAGTATATGTCGATGACATTATATTTGGTCAACAAACCAAGATCATTGCAAGGAGTTTGGTGACTTGATGTCCAAGGAATTCAAGATGTCAATGATTAGCGAACTAACCTTCTTCCTTGGCTTCCAAGTGAAGCAAGTGAGGGAGGGCACCTTCATATCTCAAGAGAAGTACACTCAAGATGTGCTCAAGAAATTCAAGATGGAGGATTGCAAGCCAATCAAGACCCCCATGCCTACTAATGGACATCTTGATCTTGATGAGGGAGGTAAACCAATTGATCAAACTCTCTATTGTTCTATGATCGGTAGTTTACTTTACCTCACCACATCTAGGTCATATATCATGTTTAGTGTGTGTATGTGTTCTAGGTTTCAAGCAAACCCAAAGGAGTCGCATCTATGTGCGGTTAAAAGCATTGGCCTTTGTTATCCCAAAGGAGCTCCCTTCCAACTTGTGGTCTATTTCGATTTGGATTATGCCAGGTGTAAGGTTGATAGGAAGAGTACCTCCGGAGGGTGCCATTTGATATGAAGATCACTTGTTTCTTGGTCCTCTAAGAAGCAAAATAGTGTGGCTTTGTCTACCGCCGAGGCGGAATACATTGCCACAGGAGCATGTTGTGCACAAATCATATACATGAAACAAACACTCCTTGATTACGGCATTGTTTTAAAAGATGTTCCACTCTTGTGTGATAATGAAAGCGCCGTAAAACTTGCTAACAACCCGGTTCAACACTCACACACCAAGCACACAGATATTCGCCATCACTTTCTTAGAGACCATATGGCACAAAAGGATATCACACTAGTGGGAGTTAGAAGTGAAGAGCAATTGGCAGATATCTTCACTAAACCACTCGATGAATCAACCTTTTGTAGGTTGCAAAATGAGTTAAATGTGCTTGATCACTCAAACTTCACTAAAAAATGACTTTGTGTGACCATCATGCATTCATATGTAAAATAACATGTTTAATCTTTAGTAATGCACATAGGCTTGGCTAACGTGGTTGAGATAATCGCCCTCAAAGTGTGTGACAAAGCTTAACCGCGGTTTAAACTTGAAAGCAACCTAGATTCAAATTTCGTAATGCATAGCATTTGCATGTGTGTTGCTTCTTGATTTCTTTTCAGTTAAGTTTGATCATCCGCTGGGTTCGTCCACTTAGGGGGAGCATTCCAAGCTCTAGTTGTTACTAATACCCCTCTTGTGGCCCTATGATGATCCTCACTCTTTTTGAACTATTTTCATATGAAACTATGTCTAGCCTATGGAAAACTATTTACAAAATTGAAGGTTTGAGAGATGGTTCTTACGCCAAGGCCAACAACTGTTCCTTTCTGCTTCTTTTGTGTTGGTACTTGGCTAGGAGAAAGACTTGAGAGAAAAACAGGAAAATTCGAAGGAATACAAGCTCCAAACCAACCTCCAAACAACTTTGATTGGTTCGATGCTTACCTCCGGACCAGAGTCCGACGCTCTAGTCCTATCTGTTTCATTTCAGCTCAAAATAGTCAGCCGTCGGACCACCTCCTATAGTCCGACGCCCCTCCTCCAAACCAGTGTCCGGAGCCCTGGCCCTTACTATTGATTTCTATTTAGCTAAGGACAACTCATCGGACCACCTGTCCGGTGCTCCTCCGGACTAATTCTCTTTTGTCTGGTTCGATGGTCATCGTTGCACAGTTCCAGTCAAACACCTCCGGACAACATGCTATGGTCCGACGCTGGCCTCCGGACCGGAGTCCGAAGCCCTGGTGCTTTCTGTATGGTTTTCTAAAAACTCGTCGAACCACACGTCGGACCCGACCTTCGGTCTAATTCCTCTGGTCCGACGCTCTATTTCAAAGTGTAATACCCCTGCGGGCTCCTCTGTTTTGGCAGTTTCTTTTTTACGCAGTCCGTACACCACGCCGCCTAATCTACCGCCCTCGCGCCGCCGCTCGCCCGCGCCGTCGCACTCACTCACCGCTGGCAAAGCCTCTTGCCGGAGCGCCGCCGCGCCACCGTCTGCACGCCACCCTGCTCAACTAGCACGCTGCCTCCCCTACCTTTCACCGCATCTGCTTCCCACCAGTAGCAGCATCGCCATGCCGCCGCACCCTCACCGCTAGTGATCCCCTTGCCGGTGACCTCGCACCACTTCACCCAGCTCCTCCACTGCAACATCCCACCAAGCTAGGGTTTCAACCCCTTGGGAGTCCCCATGTGTTTGGTTTTGAGTAATTGATGAAACCTACCCAAAGTACTAACCATGGATCTCTAAGTGTAAATCATGAGATAGGTTGGTACATGCCATGTGATGGAGCTAATGGATCAAGGTGGTGATTGCAAGGGCTCTATCATGGTGGAGGTGAATGGAAAGGAAAATGGTCTGAAGGCAAAGGTGATATAGGAACCATTTTCGGTTTGGTGATCAAGACACCATAGAGGGTGTGATCACATTTAGGATAGATAGCCGTACTATCAAGGAGGGAGCTCTTGTGTTTGATTACGGTTATCATGTGCCACAAGGTTCATTGCATTGCATTAAAATCAATTGAACTAGTGAGGAGAACCAACTATTTCCAAGATAAATGTGAACTAAAAGCTAACACACATGCATAAGTGCTTGAATCACTTAGTGTTAGCCCTTGGAAGCTTGGGAGAAGTTGGAGAAGTGTGTCACACCCAATTTTAAGAATAAAATTGAATGCGAATAACTCATGTGTGCCCAGAGATCAATCACACACATAAGCCAATAAATCTTTAAATAATATCATCACTGAGTGCTTATTACATAACGAATAATATTCTTCATCAAAACAGCGGAAAATAAAGATAACTCTCGCGACGAACCTCCACTTCACAGGGAACGCCAACTGGTTGACCACTAGCCTAGTACTCCTCACGGTAGTCTTCATAGCCATCTGATGAAGATGATAAAGCAAGGGTGAGCACTTAAAGTACTCAACAAGAGTAACACAGGGTTATGAAGCTCAAAGGCTGACACTGTCTGTACTGCGGTCGCTTTTAACTTGGTCAAGTTTTACCAATACTTAGCTTTAGTTATGCATAACCCAATTAATAACCACATGATAAGATTAGTAATCAACATTAACAATTAAACAACATGATCATCTCAACTGTGAGTTTTCCAGGCCGCTCGTGACCGTGAGCACGGCTATCATGATAGATTTACACTCTGCAGAGGTTACGCACTTTACCCACAAGCCGTGTTGCCCATATGCCCGGGTTTGCAACTCCCAAAACACATCCAAGGTGAGCTTGCAGGGAACACTATGAAGTCTTTCAAAAGCCCTTTCTAACATGCAGCGGACCCTACGGACCCAATGCAAAGGGGTTTATGGGACACCCCGATGGTACCACCCGCAGCGGTCCCCATACAAGCTATACCCCATAACCAGCTTGGCAAAGGTGCCTTTCATGAACCACAAGCATGCTAGTCCAAACTTCATACTTAACTAAAGTCAGAGCCATTATAGCACTCGTGGTTGCATTTAAGTCCTAGCTTTTGCCCTACAGTGGGGTCCTAATCCATGTTGCTACAAAAGCCAATTTTATCTCATTGTTGCATATATCATTAATCAAATATTCTTCTCATAATTCATAAATCATAGCAGATCTACCCATATGCAATAGTAACCCATAGGTGACAAGGTAAAAAGATAACAAAGCTATGATAAATCTAAATAGGAATCAATTTAGACACATGCAATATGACTAGATGAATTAGGGTGAATAGGTAACAAGGATGATCCCATGTTAAACTTTCCTTGATCACAAAGCTCCTAGTGGTCCTGATCTGCTGCAAAGAACTCTTGCTCACCGAAGATCTCACTGGCTGAACTCAAACAACGTCACCACACAATCATTCGAACAATCATACACGAAGCAATAAAGATTTAATTAGAACATTACACCATAAACAATAAAGAGGTTTTGAAAAGATTATAAAACATATCTATATTATACTGCGATCACAAAGACGCGAAATTCACGCTAAACGGATCTAAAACGAATAAACTACCGATTAAACAAGATTTTATAAGCAGATTAAAGCATAAAAAGAATTAATCTACTCTACATTTTAAAAAGTTATTAACATAGATGAAATCTATACTACTGGATAGAGCATAAAATTATGGATCTAACGCAACTTGAACGGATTGATTTGGATTTAAAACGAGCAAATTATAAGCATTTAAAGATCAGTGGAAAATCTATAAATAGGGATTTTCATTTAATTTTGAATTAAAACAGATCGAAAAAGAAATACGCTTTCCAGAGGGAGAAGCGTATAGCTGGAAACCGCTTTAGGACTACGGGTTGAGGGCCAAAAACCCGAGGGTCTCTTTAGCAAAAGTGCCACGCGAAGGGGTACCTTTGATCTGTGGTCGTCGGATTCGATCTGGACGACTTAGATTAGAAGGGGGGAGAGAGGGGAGGAGCTCCCGTCGGAGCAGAGGGGCTCATGGTGGCGCCATGGCCGGGAGCTCACCGGAGGAAGGGAAGAAGGGGTTCGGGTGCTCGTTTTTGCACGGGAACGGGTCGAGGAGCAAGAGGAGACCAAGGCGGACTCACCAGAGGCGACGACAAGGCTCGGAGATGGACGAAGTCGGCCGGCGGCGTGGACCAGCGGCTCGGGCTCCCTGCGATGCGACGACAAGGTCAACCGGAGCGCAAAAGAGAGGGAAAAAGGGAAGGGAAGGCGTTCGACGGACACGCGAAGACGATGCGAGGCTCAGAGAGGGCTTACGGCGGCCGGAGACGCGGTGCGGAGCTTCGGCGGCGGATCGCAAGCGGCGCTGCGGCGGCTGCGAAACGAGGCGAGGCGAGGGCCGGGATTAGATGAGAACGGCACGGGGGTTTGCGGTGCTACTTATAGCGACCGAGAGCCAGAGAATCCGCGGCGGATTCGCCTGCTCGCGGGAAGGTCGCGGAGGCGGTTGCGGCTGCGGCGCCACGAGCAGAGTCCTGCTCGGACTCAAGGTGGGAGAAGAAGGCGCTGACGCGCGGGCCCAGGCCGTCAGCGGCTCAAAGGAGGAAAGGGGAGGGACGGCGGCTTCGCGGGCCTGCGGGCGAGCTGGGCCGCGGGTGAGGCGGTGGCCGGCCCACGCGGGAGGGGAGAGAGGGTGAGGGGTGCTGCGGGCTGGGCCGGCAGGCTGAAAGAGGAGGAGGGGAGAAGGAAAGGGTTTTCCATTTTTCTTTTCTTTTTATTTTCTTTTTGCAAATGATTTTCAAACTGATTTTTCAAAAGGGTTTTGAAATGTATTTCTTTTGAGTTTTGTCAACCAAGCACACAAGAGAATGCAACAGCATGAGATGCACAACATGTTGGGTCCTAACATGTGATATTTGTTTTAGTTTTATTTATTTAATTCTATGATCACAAAATTTGCTTGAAATAAATCAAATTTAATTTAAACTCAACTCTAATTTCTATTTCAAATTTTAGGGTGTTACAAATCTACCCCCCTTAAACGAATCTCGACCCGAGATTCCCAGATTTTACTTACTTAAAGAGTTGAGGGTAGGTTTTTCTTAGATCTTCCTCTCTTTCCCAAGTGGCCTCTTTCTCTGTATATCGATTCCACTGCACCTTGCACATCTTGATGACCTTACTCCTTGTAATTCTTTCAGCTGTTTCCAAAATCTTAACCGGGTATTCCTCATAGGTCAAATCTTCCTTAACTGTAAGTTCCTCCAACGGTAACTGTTCTTCGGGTACTCGCAGACACTTTTTGAGCTGAGATACATGAAACACATCGTGAACTCCTGACAAATTTTCTGGTAACTCTAACCGATAAGCAACTTCTCCACGTCTCTCAAGAATCTTGAACGGACCAATATATCTGGGTGCTAACTTTCCTTTCATATTGAACCGTTTCACACTTCTCATAGGTGACACTTTCAAGTAAACATAATCACCTACCTCAAAAGACAAATCTCTTCTTCGGTTATCAGCGTAACTCTTCTGTCGGGATTGTGCTATCTTTAGATTATCTCTGATTACTCGGACTTGTTCTTCTGCATCTCTCAGAACATCTGGTCCAAACACTTGAGTTTCTCCCGTTTGATTCCAGAACAACAGAGTTCTACACTTCCGTCCATACAAAGCTTCAAACCGCGCCATCTTAAAACTTTCTTGATAACTGTTGTTATATGAGAACTCAGCATAGAGCAAACTCGTGTCCCAACTTGTACCATACTTCAAAGCACAAGCTCTCAACATATCTTCTAGCACTTGGTTTGTTCTTTCTGTCTGTCCATCTGTTTGAGGGTGATAGGCTGAGCTAAAATTCAACGCTGTTCCGAGGGACTCATGCACCTTCTTCCAAAAGTGCGAAGTGAACTGGGTCCCTCTATCTGACACAATCTTATTTGGAACTCCATGCTGGCATACTATTCTTTCCATGTACACCTCAGCTAACTGTGCTCCCGTATAAGTGGTTCGAACTGGCAAGAAGTGAGCTACCTTAGTCAAGCGATCAACTATGACCCAGATTGAGTCATAACCTTTCCGAGTAAGCGGTAACCCAACTATGAAATCCATACCAACTTCATCCCACTTCCATTCAGGTATCTTCATCGGTTGCAACAGTCCTGCAGGTCTCTGATGTTCTACTTTAACCCTCTGACATGTATCACATATTGCTACATATTCTGCCACGTCATGTTTCAACCCAACCCACCAATATTTCTCTTTAAGATCTAAGTACATCTTAGTGCTTCCAGGATGTATTGAGTAGGTTGACTCATGAGCTTCTCGCAGAATTGTCTCTCGAATAGACTTGATGTCGGGGATACAGATCCTCTTTCCATACCACAATGTACCATTATCATCTAACCGGAAACCTGGTGATCTTCCTTCCTTCATGTTCTCAACTATTAACTGCAGATTCTTATCCTGCAACTGACCTTCACGAATCTCCTTCTCTAGTGTAGGCTCCACTACCATCTCCATAGCATTAGCAACAATGCTCAAGTTCAGCACACAACTCTTCAGGCATAGGTATTGTCTGAATCTCATTAGCATAACTTTTCCTGCTAAGAGCATTGGCCACAACATTGGCTTTACCAGGATGATAGTGAACATCTAAGTCATAATCCTTAATCAGCTCCAACCAACGGCGTTGCCTCAAATTCAAATCTGTTGAGTGAAGATGTATTTCAAGCTCTTATGGTCGGTGTAGATGTCACACTTATGACCAATAAGATAATGTCTCCATATCTTCAATGCATGAACCACAGCTGCTAACTCCAAATCATGAGTCAGATAATTCAACTCATGCTTCCTCAGTTGTCGCGAAGCATACGCAACAACTCTTCCTTCTTGCATAAGCACACAACCCAAACCAAGACGAGAGGCATCACAATAAATGGAGAACTTCTGACTCAAGCCTGGCAAGGTCAACAAGGAGTTGTAGTCAATCTCTTTTTCAATTCTTCAAAGTTAGCCTGACACTTCTCTGACCAAACAAACTTGGCATCCTTCTCAAGCAACACGGTCATAGGTTTAGCTAGCTTAGAGAATCCTTCAATGAACCTTCTATAGTATCCAGCTAAGCCAAGAAAACTGCGAATCTCACTAACATTGGTTGGGGGTTTCCAATTCAGCACATCTTCCACCTTACTAGGATCAACTGATATACCTCCATTAGACACAACATGGCCAAGAAAGGAAACTTCTTTCAACCAAAATTCACACTTACTTCTTTTAGCATACAACTGGTGCTCTCTAAGCTTCTGTAATACCAGTCTCAAGTGTTCAGCACGTTCATCATCGTTCTTGGAGTAGATCAGAATATCATCAATGAATACCACCACAAACTTATCCAGATATTCCATAAAGACCTTGTTCATCAAATACATGAAGTATGCAGGTGCATTGGTAAGACCGAATGACATCACCGTATATTCATACAACCCATACCTCATAGTGAATGTTGTCTTGGGAACATCTGAAGCACGGATCTTCAACTGATGATAACCAGACCGAAGATCAATCTTGGAGAACACACAAGCACCCTTCAACTAATCAAACAAATCATCGATTCTAGGCAAAGGATACTTGTTCTTGATAGTTACCTCATTGAGTGACCGATAATCAACACACATCCTCTGACTGCCATCTTTCTTGTCAACAAATATAACTGGTGCACCCCAAGGTGAAGAACTAGGACGAATAAAACCTTTATCCGACAACTCTTTAATTTGTTTCTTAAGTTCTTCTAATTATTTTATTCCCATCCTATATGGTCTTTTAGCTATAGGTGCAGTTCCAGGTAATAGCTCAATTATAAACTCAATGTCACGATCGGGAGGCATACCTGGCAAATCTTCGGGGAACACATCTGGAAATTCATCAACAACCCGCTCTGTTGGGTTGCCATTCTCCTCAAGCTGATTCACGGCGGCTGTCAGTGGAGGTTGCATAACCACATCAACACTGATCCTGCCCCCTGTAGGTGTAGACAATTCAACTATCTTCTTATCACACTTGATCACTGCATCTTGCTTTCTCATCCAGTCCAAACCCAATATAACATCGATCCCAGCGGTCCTCAAAACTGTAAGGTGAGCTTTGAAGTCTACCCCCCTTAGAGTAACAGTAACCGATGGACAATAACAATCAGTTCTCATAACCCCACCCGGTGAATTTACGATTATAGGATTTTGCATTGCTAACAAAGATATTCCATGCATTCTAACAAAAGCTTGTGATATGAAAGAATGTGATGCTCCAGAATCAAAAAAGAATAGTAGCAGGAATGGAGTTGACATGGAACGTACCCATCATCACTTCTGGCGCTTCCTGGGTTGCTTCTGCAGACACATGGTTCACACTCCTATTATGTGAGGGCGGCTGGTACCTTCTTCTCTGGTTGTTGCTGTTCTGACTTGGAGGGTTTGGTGAGTTTTGCTTCTTGGGGCAGTTATAGGAGAAATGTTCGGGTTCACCACAAGCAAAACACTTGATGGGGGTATTGGGAACATTAGTCTTTGCTGGGGTACTGCTGGATGAGCATTGACGAGGTCTTGAGTAACCACCCTGCTGCTGGAATGGTGGACATTGCTGGTTCGGGTTACGGTTCCCAGAGTTGGATGTGCCTTGGTACCTCTGTTGGTAACATTGATGAGGATAGTTGGGACGCTGGCGAGTGTTGCTCCCAAAAGCTTGTCCCCTAAGTTTCCTCTTCTTGTCCATCTCTCTGCGTTCATTGTCCAGGACGATGGCACGGTTCACCAGGGATTGGAAATTCGGGTATGTATTACCCTTCAGCTACAACCGGAGTTCATAGCAGATACCCTTTAAGAAGAGACGCTGCTTATCAGCATCATCCCTTACTTCATTGGGAGCATAGCGAGCTAGCTGCGAGAACTTGTCATGGTACTCGATGACTGACATCTATCCCAACCGAAGGTTCCTGAATTCTTCTTGTTTCAGCTCTATGATTCCCTCCGGAATGTGGCACGCCTTGAAGTTCCGGGAAAACTCTTCTCAGGTGATAGCGGGGGCATTGCCGGGGCGAGCATCTTGGTATGTCTCCCACCAAGTCTGAGTTGCACCTTGAAGTTGACCAGAAGCATACAACACTTTTTCCTGGTCATTGCACTGTGCGATGTTGAGTTGCTTCTCCACCGCACGCAACCAATCATCCGCATCCAACGGATCACTGGCATGAGAGAAAACAGGAGGGTGTCCTTGTAGAAATTCCCTCCGCTTGTTGACAGGTGGAGCTCCAGCAGGTTGAGGGGGTTGGTTCTGCATGAACTGCATCATAGCTTGCATTGTCTGCATCATCTGAGCCTACATCTGCTCTGGAGTCATTGCAGGTGGAGGTAGTAGGTGCTGGTTATTGTTGTTGTTGTTGTCATCCTGACTTCCATTGCCACTGGTGTTGGATCCGGAGTTAGTCCTGGTGCGAGGCATCTGTCACATAGAACATAAGAACGATTTTTAAAACCTGGCATGAGATGAGTCTGCAACTTTTCTGGATTTTCAGCACAACAGCAGTCTAGAAAAACAGTCATATCTGAAGTTCCCGAACTCAAACAGAGGCATAGCTTACATGGTTGGAAAGATAAAGAAGTTATCTACAACTTTCGCAATTCTGACTTTTTCTGATTCTGACATTAACTTAATCATAACGTACGTTTAAACAGATCTGTCCAGAATACCGAACTGCGTAGAAACATCAACTTGCGGAAATTGTTTCTCTTAACTTCGAACAGATATGAAGGTGCTTCTTGGGGCCACGGAAATATAAGGAAGTCTACTATTTTTAGTTAAATTTTTGTGATTTTAGGATGTTCAGAATTAATTAGGCAAAATTAACAAGACAGGGAGGTCTGAAAAGACAGATTAACAAAAACTGCAACTTTATTTATTATTATCTTTCAAAAACCCAACCTAAGCTATGAGTGTTGCGGACAGGCCCACAACCTCAACAATCATTACAAATAAGCAACTCACACACTAACATAAGCACAAGAAACTAAACACATAGGGAACACTAGCACACACGACTCACGAACTAGCGAATAAACTATAAAGGGATTTCTAGTCCTAATTCTTCTTGATCTTCTTGAAGTTCATTGGCAGCTCAAACTCTTCACGAAACTCATCTTGTTGTTGGTAACTGCACTTGAGCTCCTTGCGCAGCTCCCTTGCTTCTATTAGGAGATGACCATACATGCTCATCATCTCTTGAACGAAGTTGATGAGCTCATTCAGGACGGGGCCGCCTTCCCCGTTAGGTTCGGTGATTATCCAACCTTGCTCCACATCAAAACGAGGGATGTAACGGCGCCGGGTGTTGGCGATCCTTTCCCTGAATTTGTTGTGGATGGTCATATATGCAGAGAACGCGGCGTCCTTCATGCTTGCTTCCATGGTAGGATGAGCAACACAGCTATGGAAGGTATAATCCACACGTTCAGCTGCTTGCCCATTAGCACTTCCACAGATATAGATCTTCGCCTTCCAGTAGGTGTTGGCGAGGGGGTGTTTGAATTCCTTGCAAGTGTACATGGTTGCAATCTCGGGTCCTGGGTGGCATTCTATCACAAGGTCCACCAGCTGGGAGTGAGCGTAGCTGCTATGCGCTCCTCCTCGGATATACTTAGTGCGGACCCACCCTGGCTCTTCTAGCAGATCTTCTTCGACGACATCAGGAGTAGAGGAATTAACGTTAGCACTTGGGGCATGGGGGCTTCCTTCCCCGTGGTACTCTTCGCCACTGGAGATTTCCTGGACCTCCTCCTCTGGTTCTTCCTGAGATTCCACCACTGGCGATTGAGGTTCAGGAGGGGCACGTCCTCCGGTGCTGATGCGGGCTGACCGACGAAGGTTAGACATCTTGAACATGACAAAGATAGAGATAGATTAGAACAACATTTTCATAATAGAATAAGTCAAGTGTAGCATAAACAGTTTGAGAAAATATATATACAAGAATGTAAGCATGAAAAGAGAAGGTAAAGACAAGATAAGAAGATCATTCTAACTAGGCTTGCGTCCTACAGTCAACACTTGCTCTGATACCAATTTGTCACACCCAATTTTAAGAATAAAATTGAATGCGAATAACTCATGTGTACCCAGAGATCAATCACACACATAAGCCAACAAATCTTTAAATAATATCATCACTGAGTGCTTATTACATAACGAATAATATTCTTCATCAAAACAGCGGAAAATAAAGATAACTCTCGCGACGAAGCTCCACTTCACAGGGAATGCCGACTGGTTGACCACTAGCCTAGTACTCCTCACGGTAGTCTTCATAGTCATATGATGAAGATGATAAAGCAAGGGTGAGCACTTAAAGTACTCAGCAAGAGTAACACAGGGTTATGAAGCTCAAAGGCTGACACTGTCTGTACTGCGGTCGCTTTTAACTTGGTCAAGTTTTACCAATACTTAGCTTTAGTTATGCATAACCCAATTAATAACCACATGATAAGATTAGTAATCAACATTAACAATTAAACAACATGATCATCTACACTATGAGTTTTCCAGGCCGCTCGTGACCGTGAGCACGGCTATCATGATAGATTTACACTCTGCAGAGGTTACGCACTTTACCCACAAGCCGTGCTGCCCATATGCCCGGGTTTGCAACTCCCAAAACACTTCCAAGGTGAGCTTGCAGGGAACACTATGAAGTCTTTCAAAAGCCCTTTCTAACATGCAGCGGACCCTACGGACCCAATGCAAAGGGGTTTATGGGACACCCCGATGGTACCACCCGCAGCGGTCCTCATACAAGCTATACCCCATAACCAGCTCGGCAAAGGTGCCTTTCATGAACCACAAGCATGCTAGTCCAAACTTCATACTTAACTAAAGTCAGAGCTATTATAGCACTCGTGGTTGCATTTAAGTCCCAGCTTTTGCCCTACAGTGGGGTCCTAATCCATGTTGCTACAAAAGCCAATTTTATCTCATTGTTGCATATATCATTAATCAAATATTCTTCTCATAATTCATAAATCATAGCAGATCTACCCATATGCAATAGTAACCCATAGGTGACAAGGTAAAAAGATAACAAAGCTATGATAAATCTAAATAGGAATCAATTTAGACACATGCAATATGACTAGATGAATTAGGCTGAATAGGTAACAAGGATGATCCCATGTTAAACTTTCCTTGATCACAAAGCTCCTGGTGGTCCTGATCTGCTGCAAAGAACTCTTGCTCACCGAAGATCTCACTGGCTGAACTCAAACAACGTCACCACACAATCATCCGAACAATCATACACGAAGCAATAAAGATTTAATTAGAACATTACACCATAAACAATAAAGAGGTTTTGAAAAGATTATAAAACATATCTATATTATACTGCGATCACAAAGACGCGAAATTCACGCTAAACGGATCTAAAACGAATAAACTACCGATTAAACAAGATTTTATAGAGCAGATTAAAGCATAAAAAGAATTAATCTACTCTACATTTTAAAAAGTTATTAACATAGATGAAATCTATACTACTGGATAGAGCATAAAATTATGGATCTAACGCAACTTGAACGGATTGATTTGGATTTAAAACGAGCAAATTATAAGCATTTAAAGATCAGTGGAAAATCTATAAATAGGGATTTTCATTTAATTTTGAATTAAAACAGATCGAAAAAGAAATACGCTTTCCAGAGGGAGAAGCGTATAGCTGGAAACCGCTTTAGGACTACGGGTTGAGGGCCAAAAACCCGAGGGTCTCTATAGCAAAAGTGCCACGCGAAGGGGTACCTTTGATCTGTGGTCGTCGGATTCGATCTGGACGACTTAGATTAGAAGGGGGGAGAGAGGGGAGGAGCTCCCGCCGGAGCAGAGGGGCTCATGGTGGCGCCATGGCCGGGAGCTCACCGGAGGAAGGGAAGAAGGGGTTCGGGTGCTCGTTTTTGCACGGGAACGGGTCGAGGAGCAAGAGGAGACCAAGGCGGACTCACCAGAGGCGACGACAAGGCTCGGAGATGGACGAAGCCGGCCGGCGGCGTGGACCAGCGGCTCGGGCTCCCTGCGATGCGACGACAACGTCAACCGGAGCGCAAAAGAGAGGGAAAAAGGGAAGGGAAGGCGTTCGACGGACACGCGAAGACGATGGGAGGCTCAGAGAGGCCGGAGACGCGGTGCGGAGCTTCGGCGGCGGATCGCAAGCGGTGCTGCGGCGGCTGCGAAACGAGGCGAGGCGAGGGCCGGGATTAGATGAGAACGGCACAGGGGTTTGCGGTGCTACTTATAGCGACCGAGAGCCAGAGAATCCGCAGCGGATTTGCCTGCTCGCGGGAAGGTCGCGGAGGCGGTTGCGGCTGCGGCGCCACGAGCAGAGTCCTGCTCGGACTCGAGGTGGGAGAAGAAGGCGCTGCCGTGCGGGCCCACGCCGTCAGCGGCTCAAAGGAGGAAAGGGGAGGGACGGCGGCTTCGCGGGCCTGCGGGCGAGCTGGGCCGCGGGTGAGGCGGTGGCCGGCCCACGCGGGAGGGGAGAGAGGGGTGTGGGGTGCTGCGGGCTGGGCCGGCAGGCCAAAAGAGGAGGAGGGGAGAAGGAAAGGGTTTTCCATTTTTCTTTTCTTTTTATTTTCTTTTTGCAAATGATTTTCAAACTGATTTTTCAAAAGGGTTTTGAAATGTATTCTTTTTAGTTTTGTCAACCAAGCACACAAGAGAATGCAACAGCATGAGATGCACAACATGTTGGGTCCTAACATGTGATATTTGTTTTAGTTTTATTTATTTAATTCTATGATCACAAAATTTGCTTGAAATAAATCAAATTTAATTTAAACTCAACTCTAATTTCTATTTCAAATTTTAGGGTGTTACAAATCTACCCCCCTTAAAAGAATCTCGACCCGAGATTCCCAGATTTTACTTACTTAAAGAGTTGAGGGTAGGTTTTTCTTAGATCTTCCTCTCTTTCCCAAGTGGCCTCTTTCTCTGTATATCGATTCCACTGCACCTTGCACATCTTGATGACCTTACTCCTTGTAATTCTTTTAGCTGTTTCCAAAATCTTAACCGGGTATTCCTCATAGGTCAAATCTTCCTTAACTGTTAGTTCCTCCAATGGTAAGTGTTCTTCGGGTACTCGCAAACACTTTTTGAGCTGAGATACATGAAACACATCGTGAACTCCTGACAAATTTTCTGGTAACTCTAACCGATAAGCAACTTCTCCACGTCTCTCAAGAATCTTGAACGGACCAATATATCTGGGTGCTAACTTTCCTTTCATATTGAACTGCTTCACACTTCTCATAGGTGACACTTTCAAGTAAACATAATCACCTACCTCAAAAGACAAATCTCTTCTTCGGTTATCAGCGTAACTCTTCTGTCGGGACTGTGCTATCTTTAGATTATCTCTGATTACTCGGACTTGTTCTTCTGCATCTCTCAGAACATCTGGTCCAAACACTTGAGTTTCTCCCGTTTGATTCCAGAACAACGGAGTTCTACACTTCCGTCCATACAAAGCTTCAAATGGCGCCATCTTAAAACTTTCTTGATAACTGTTGTTATATGAGAACTCAGCATAGAGCAAACTCTTGTCCCAACTTGTACCATACTGCAAAGCACAAGCTCTCAACTTGTCCCAACTCAGTTGGTATACTTGCTTGTGGAGATTGGCGAGGATTTCGTATTGCTTCGATTAGATGTGCTCACTTTCCTAAGGTAGCATGGCAGTTTTTCATTCTATTTCTTATCTAGATGCTTGCTTCCATACAGTTTCTTAACTCTAGTGATTATATATGCTTATATATCCCTGCCTAATCTTTCTAGCAGCAGTCAGTGGTAGTTTGAACTTGGGGCAAAGCTCGCGAGTATGGATTTAGGCAAAGCCTCTAAAGGTTCAGTCCAGTGGCTAGGCAAGCCCCTTGTCAGAGGTTCTTGTTTCAGTTGGAAGTTGAGGCTAGGATTGTGATTGGGCAGTACATCTGTGGCAGTTGATTCTCTCAGGGTTAATGGTTTCTTTGATAGTGACAGTATGGCTAGAGAGAAGGTTGCTAATGCTGGTTCTGGTGGTGATGCTCCTCCCCCACCTCATCCTCCTAAGGACAAGGGGAAGAGCAAGGTTGTTGAGCAGAAGAAGAAGAAGCGCAAGCTGACAGAGGCAGAGAAAGCTGAGGCAGTTGCAGCTGCAGCGGACCACGCAAAGCGAGGAGGTGGCCGGGGCTCAGTTCATATCGGCTCCCCTCTGCGGACTCTTCCTTCAGAGATAGTTCCAGAGAGTCAGACAGAGTCAGTGGCCTCTCCAGTATCGGCAGGGCAGTCAGTGCCTGCCGAGGACTCTCCCGTAGTGCTGCTTGTGGATCCCGCTACACGTCGTGCCGCTCGCTCTCAGTCTTCTCAACCCACTCCCCATGCTTAGGGTCCGAAGCAGAGTGACCATGCGCCACGAGTCACACCGGTAGCTGCTCCTGCTCCCAAGCCTCCAGTTCACCTTGACTTGAGGAACATCATAGCAAAGCAGGTACGGAAGCTTCGGTTTGTAGAGCTTGAGCAGTGGTGTCCAGATCAGCGAGACCCTAGAGCGTCACCGGGTTGGCATACCCCTCTTATGGAGGACTTTTATCAGGCAACTCAGCTTACGAGTATCCAAATACGACCACACAGGGTCTATTCTCTTGAGAGCATTGTTGCTTTAGCTAGAGAGGAGATATGCCCTTTCTTCACGTACCTCCCGGGACTCTCTGGCCTTCTTGGTCGCTCTGGGAACTACGTTGAGTATTGGGTGCGGGAGTTCTATGCGTCAGTTTGGATCGAGCCTACCCACCGATACATGCAGTATACCTTCAGAGGCCGACCTTACAGACTCTATTTGACAGGGCGGAGAGAGGCACTTCGCTTGTCCACTTCAGACTACTACTTGCACGATGAGTGTTATAGAGGCGTTGAGTTGCCACATCGTGCTCGCGGTGGTCGTACCCCCACAGCTCAGTTCGTCGCCCCGCTCTTCAGGCCACCCTTAGGGGAAGGGTGTCGACACACCCCGGCAGAGCTCCTCCCCGTTATTCACCGGTTGAATGACGTTCTCCGGTGTACCTTGCTGCCTCGCTACAAGGAGGGGCTGACGAACCTTCAACAGTACCTGCTTCAGGCACTTGTCACTCAGACACCGTTCGATCTTGTAGATTTCATAGTGTCAGAGATTGAGGGCGTTGTGTCATATGGGATCCGAGCTCGCAGATAGATGCCCTATGCTCACTAGATCAGTTTCATTCTAGCTACATGACTTGTGAGGTCTCACCCTGGGATACTCGATGAGTATGAGAAGTCACCAATAGTCTTTCCAGATTACAAGATTCTTTTCTTAGTTGACAGTCGGTTGGCCAGTCAAGTGCTACATTAGGTCCGTCTTCGCACAGCTCCAGCTGATATGGATGACGTGGATGCCCAGGATGATGTTATTCGAGGCATTGAGTAGCAGCAGCTTCATGACCTAGACAACTAGGAGGCAGAAGGTACAGGTGCTCAGACCTCCTCAGACAGTTCGGACGCCGACTAACAGCCGATTCCCACTATGCCCCAACGAGCACACGATGCCAAGGCTGGTGGTTCGGGTGCCGCTTCAGCAGCTGCTCCAGACCCTCTTTTGATGAAGATTCTTGATCGTATCTCCGAGTAGCAGGGTTCTCTTATCTCTGTAGTGACTCAGGTTCAGCAGCGTCAGGACGAGATGCAGAGGCATATGATGGCTATGCAGCTAGAGTCTCAGAGGATTCAGTTGCGGACTCAGCAGATACAGGCTCAGAACATGGCATTCATGGAGCATATGATGAGATGGACCGGTGCACCGCCACTACAGCTTCCTGGTGCCCCTCATATTCAGATGATGAGTCAGACTCAATAGCCGTCACACTCAGCTGGCCCTTCAGTGGCCCCACTCCAGGCAGTTGGCCCCTTAGTGGCCCCTCACAGTCTTCTGGCCCTTCAGTGGCTCCTTAGGTGTTAGCCAGACAACCAGTCACTTCCACCCCAGCCTTTCAGTCCAGTGGACTTCAGGGTGCAGGATTGACCACCACCACCCCGTTCCAGTCACCAGCGACACAGGTTACTCAGTGGTTGGACACGCTCGGCCAGACTCAGCAGTTCACTCCCCTGATGATCGGCTTCACTCCGATGTCTGCTTTAGCATCTTTGGGATTGACTGCTCGAGATCTCTCGGCTTCATTCAACGACATCACCGGCCAATCGTCCCCCACTCGTGAGCAGATTGAGGTTGAGCTTCAGACTACAGAGGTGCTTGCTCAGACAGCGGGTCAGCACCGCTCTTCAGTTGCTTCGTTTGAGGCCACTCAGGATAGCTAGGCTCCTGCAGTTTCTACTCCGCCAGGTGCTATCCAGACAGATGCCACGGCCATCACTTCCACACCTATTCAGTCAGAGCAGCCACCGGTCGTTGAGACTCCAGTTGAATCAGTGCTCGAGGCACCACCGGCTTCAGCAGCTCTAGTGGCACCGATAGTTACAGTGGCAGAGGAAACTCCTACGCTTGCCTCACTTTTAGCTATAGACTCTTCAGTAGCCGAGTTAGCAGGCACATCAACCTTCGGTCACGTGTCTTCCTAGACCACTCCACTCCCAGCTTCAGCTCCAAACTCTTCGGCAGCCGAGTTAGCAGGTGTTGACGGTAAGAATGACGTACTTTTACATACTCAAAACCGTCAACAAAGGACCATTTCGAGAACCAAATAAGCAAAGAAGAAATGACTTGGTTCAAATAACTTGGTTACACATGTATATGTCCTCTATTTGAATGTAGGGACAAAACGTCATGATTTGGGGCCTAATATGACATATTTCCAAGTATGGCAAATGTGCAAATCCAATACACCATTATGATAGACATTACCTCTAGAAGCTACCTGCAAAAGATAAGCTTATTTGGCCACAAAAGGAGGTCAACCAACCTCACTATGAGCCCAACTTTGCACAGTAGAATCTACTGCTATCACGGAGGTCCCGCGCCAAAGGGGAGGCCCAGAGCTCTCTAAAGGGGATCGGCTGACCTCACTAAGAGGCTACCAAGACCTCCCATGCCCCATGATCCAAGTACACCCTCTAGAGTGAATATTCATCCTTGGATCTCCTCTGTGTTTCTTCTCAACGGCTCTAGATCAAAGCACGATGATACATGGGGCCCACAAACTATCTCGGAAAAATACCAAACTTTGCCAAGGTGCCAATGACATGTGGGCCATGCTCCACACGAAAGATGGAGGCCAAAGGCCACAACTTGAGGTCGGTTGACCTCATGTGTGGGCCCAGAGGCCACCCACCGACCCCTGAGTGGTGGGTCAGCTTCTAGAAGGAAGAGGCAGGTCCCACCTACCATAGGCAGGTCGGCCGATCTCCCCCAGGTGCCCAAAAGATTCCCCGAGGCTCCCACCGCCTCTCTGCATACCTCCATGCATCAGAAGCATCCCTGCCATTGATCTAAGGCGGTTATAATGGCAGTTTGATCCTATGGTGGCTGATGGAGGTGGCGTGAATCGATGACGTGGCACCATAGTAGCCCCTACTCCACCTCTAGCTATAAATACCCCCTAGGCCTTCACTCTCACTCATGCCTCATTGGAGAAACTACTTAGCTTAGCGTAGCTCTGCTATAGTGTTATGTTAGTTGGAAGAGAGTGAGGAGAGCCTGGACGAGAGCCGGGCATGTCTGGCGTCTTCTCCGAGTTGTACCTCAGCGGATGCGATTCTCTTATAAGTTCAACACTTGTAAGTGATTCTTCTGAGTTCTTTATAGCATTTAATACTTTACTTCTGGCATAGCTGTTATACATATTTTCGTGCTTGTTCATCGCTTTACTTTAAGTAAAGTGCTTTAACCTTAAAGCTTTGGTTAAAGTAGTAAGAATAGTGTAGACGTGGTGTCTAGACCAGATCTTGCCTTTGTAAACCGCTGATCGCACGGATTGTTTGTGGTAGCTAGTAGGTAGTGATAGCCCTATCTAGTCCTCGTATTACACCATGTGTGTAAGATAAGTTCTTAAAAGGTAGGGCCTCAATACAACATGATGGCGCGGTCTGGTTAGAGTTTTGCCCTCTTTCTGATCTATCCCATCGCCTCCTGCAAGAGAAGGGCTGATAAAGCCAGTATAACCAGCTATACCTTATTAGATATCTTTGCTATATTGAACCTCTCAACCCAATTATCATAGTCTCCCTTGATCCATCATATGACATATCCATAATCCTAGTTAACTCACTTCTCGTTCCCTGTGGAAAATACGATACCTAGAATACTCTCGGTGAAAGCTACACTTGACAACCGTACGCTTGCGGTCTTTTCCCGTTTGTCACTTTTGGTGTCAACAAGCTTTCTGGCGCCGTTGCCGGGGAACGGTAGTTGTTTTAACTAGAACCCTTTGGTCCTATTTATCCTTGTTTGATTTAATCCCTCCTTTCATATACACCTATAGATCAAACACCCCTCTTTGAGTATGGTGCTCCAACGGGCGCTAGGTTGGAGCCACCTAGATCCTCTCAGACCATTTTGGACATTCCTTATGAGCTTCGCCCAAGTCTCATATAGATGGTTCAGAACAAATCTTTTTCTGGGGACAAAGATGAAAATCCCTACACTCATCTACGTGACTTTGAACAATTGTGTTCATGTGTCCACATCCATGGGATGAGGCGAGGTACCCTTAAGTGGAAGCTATTTCCATTTTCTTTGATGGGAATAGCCAAACGATGGTACCTTCGCCACATAGATGGTGCAAACGGAGAATGGGAAAAGTTACAATCCAAATTCTACCTAGCTTTATTCCCTACCTCTCGTGTTGTTCGTCTCCGAAGAGAAGTCCTATCCTTTAAACAAAAGGAAAAGGAATCTCTAGGTGCGGCATGGGCTCGTCTTTTAGATCTAGCATCATCTGGCCCTGATCTTGCTATAACCGAGCCAACATTGTTACAACACTTTCATGGCGGTCTTAGCAAAGATTCTGCACAACTTCTTGACATGACTTCTAGGGGAGCCTTCCTGTGTTTACCCGTTAGTGAAGGGAAGAGTCTTCTCATGAAGATTCTTGAAAACACCCCCTACACTAACGTTTATGATGAAGGGCCCATAGAAGGAGAAAAACTAGTCCCTAGAAAGGAAATCTCGATAGCCGAATCACCACCACTCCCATCCAAAGACTCTGCCATCGATCTCGAACCACAAATACCACAAATCTCGAAGGAAGAAGAAATCCAACACCTAAACCATTCCTTCCAGTTCGAGGCCAACCTCTCATATGATCTTGCTGATTTTGGGAATGCCCAAAATTATCCTTTCCAAAAGAGACCTCATCTTTCTTGACATCTTATGAAGGGATCTGTTCAAAAACCTCCCAAAGCAACATCATCTTGCGCCTCGACTTCCTACATGGCACATCAGGAAAAGCCCTTGCAATTGCTCAGGATACCCTCTTTTAGCTGCTAGGTCTATTTCTTAGTTCAAGATCCCTCTTACTAACTGGAATAAAAGAATTAGTAGATCTGTTCCGCCCAAAATGGGAATGGGTGCTAGGGTTATGAACTTATAATCATGGAATCGACTCGATCATTAGATTATAAGTTCATTCCATACCGGACCAGATCGTGCACATTCTTATTATGAGAAGGGGTCATTCGAGCCTAGCTTGTATTGTCGTCAATCACCTAAAAGGGGGAGATTGAAGCATCTAGGCCCTATTGGTTTAGGCGATTAACGACAATGCTTGATCACTATGACTAACTTGTGTTTTGCAGAGGCAATCTTGAGTAAGTTAGGTCATATGTGATGGCAAATGAATGGGATTAATGGTATTCATGCCCCCAAGATGGAATTCGTTTTTGGTTTCAAAGGATGGAGCTACAAGGTGAAGACTAGACTAGGTCTTAGTGTCACAAGGTGTGAGAAGGGCACTAAGTATAGACTAGGCTTTGTTTTTCCTTTGACCATACTATTAAGGGGGGTATGAGATTAGTAGCTTGACCTAGGAGAGTTTGGGAATGTTGGTGTATGCACACTTGTCATAACTTGTCCTATATAACCTACAAACAACCCTTGAGATGGTAGGAGCAAAGCCCCTTCAAGAGAATTAGTGAAAAGAGGTGAAGAAGGGGATCAGAAGAGCTCCAGACCAGTTTACCTTAGAGGCGTCGGACCAATGCAATTGGTCCAACGACCTGTCTTAGGCAGTCAGCAGAGAGAAGAGCTCCGGACAACCTATCCGGAGGGCTCCGGACTAATCTTGATTAGTCCGGTGGCCAGTGAGTTGGGAGCGAGCCCTTGAAGAGGCTCCGGACTAGTCCGACGGCTTGGTCCGACGGCTAGTCCGACGCAGTACAGTATGTTTCAGTGCTTTGGACAACGCATCAGACCTGGTCTGATGCCCAGCTTCGGACCAATGGAAGTGGTCTGGAGGTCCCTCAAGCAGTGTAGTTTTAGGTGCATTTGTATGCTCCGAACCAGGGGAATTGGTCCGACAGACCCGACCCCAGACTAGACTGATGGTTCACAGAAAAGGGAAAAGGCACAAAACGGCTAGCTGGAGAGGTGGGGGCTATATATAGTTGCTCATCTCGTCCAAGTTATCTCTCTTGACCATTGTTTCAGCTGAAGGAAGCTTGTGAGAGTTCTTGGAGAGCCAAGGGCCTAGTGAGGAAGAGATTTGAGAGATCCAAAGCTTGTTCTTCCTCTCTAGGGTGATTAGGAGTGACAAGTGTGCATCCATCCACCTTCCTAGCCTTGAGTGGGTCAAGTGAAGGTCTTGTGCTTGTTACTCTTGGTGTTTGACAGCACCTAGACGATTTGGTGGTGATCAGAGGAAGGTGATCACCAGAAGATTGTTGGCGGCCCTTCTCCAACTTCGTGTGATCTATTGTGGGCGGTTCACCGAGCCGGAGCGGCGAAGAACCAGCCCGTAGAGAGAACTCGGTCTTTGTGCGGATTGAGGGGGAGCTATACCTTGCGAGGTGCTTCAACGAGGACTAGGGGGAGTGTCGACTCCTCGATACCTCGGGAAAACATCGCGTGTCAACTTGATTTCTATCCCTAGCTCTTTACTTTCCCGCATTTACATTCCACGCTTGTTCTTACATTTCCACTAGAATTGTGTAGGTTGTTCTTCAATTCTATGTCTTGCTACCGCTTTCTAGCTAGGACACACTTTCGGTAGGCACTAGGGGGTGATTGTTATTTGATAGGTTTTATATTTTGTCTTAGAAATTTAAAACAAGCCCAATTCACCCCCTCTCTTGGGCATCTTGATCCTTTCAAAAGGACAAAGACAAAATTCGTATGTTGCCAGCCCCTAAAACGTTACATAGCCTTTCTCCAAAGGAAAGCTTCACCTGCTTCCCTTACTGCTTGTTGCCTCTGACAATGTGTCCACTAAAAAAGGCAAGATTGACTATACTTTCCTTCATGTTACCTTGATGATATGTCCATTAGAGCATCTCTAAGAGTTCTTTAAATCTTTTTCTCGTCCTTAGTTTTTGAGCAGATGAGAAAAAAAACACTCTCCAACAACTTATAACCTATCCTCTTAATCTTTTAGAACTTAGAAAAAAATCACCTGATTTCGCATGAAATTACGGGCTTTCAAGTGGCACGTAAAGTCTGAACAACTCTAGAGATGGAAGGGCGTTGAAAGAATAAAAAGTAGGACATAGTTTCTAATGCAAATGTACAATAAAGAAAAAATATATAAAAGTGGTTAGGATAGTTTATAAATAGTATATAAGATTTCTATTGTAAAATTTATTTTCTCTACTTTACAAATGGATTATTAGAAACTCTTGGAGATGATTTTTTTTTCTTTCAATATTTTTTTAGGAGATAAAAAAATAATATTTTTAGGAGAAATATTTAAAAAGCTCTTGGAGATGCTCTTATAGAGCTTCTCCACTCCACGGAATAAAGAGTCCCCCGTGTGACCACTCAAGTGTGATGTAGAGTTGCTTACAGTGGTTTATTCCCTGAACTGTCTACTCTGCTTCTAAATATGAGTCAGCAAAAACAAAAGAGAAAACTTTGGTGGCACTGGAGGACCACAGATGTATATAACAATAACAATGTGAAAAAAAAAGGGAAGCTTGAAATTTTCATTACATCCGGATTTACTTGTTCTCTCATAATTGTGATAAATAACATGTAAGGATACAGACATACAGTATATATACATGTAATCAACGGCATAAGGAAAAGGTGAACTTAAAAAAGATAGCAAAGCTGAGGCAACACATGATAGGGACTACTGACAGGAAACATACATAAAAAGGATGCACATGTGTATTGTCCTGTTGAGGAATGGGATGACAAAAAGAAACCCAGCAATGGTGGTAAAGGGTGGTTACCGCAAGATCATGGTGAAGTGGTCGAAAGAAACAATCAGCCGTAATGAAAATAAGATTGGGAAAAAAAATAAAAATAAAAAATTGACACGATGGCTATGAAGTTGTCTCGGCTAGGCGGACTGAGCGTGGAAGCAAAAACTCAGCAAAGATAGGGAAGTGCGACGATGGATAAACACCATCTATATTGTCATTGATGACCTCACAAAGTGCAGGAACCAGTGGGCGTCCTCTAAATAGGATCCAGTCAATATGCAAGTCTTGTGTCTGTCGATCCCAGCAGAGGCAAAGAGCCCTAAATATTAATTTAAGAAATTCTAGGGCACCTTGTTTCTCCCCTGCAACAGAACATTTATTTGGTATAAGATCGCTAAAACAGATACTAGGATAAGCAACAAGCAACTAAAAAAGAAAGGCGGGTATAACTACAAAGATAACTAGTTATAGTTGGAGCATATTAGTACAAAGTCATCATGACACATAAAATAAATAATGCAAAACTATAACCTAAGGCACTTTTTTCAAGAAGCCGATTAGGTAAAAGCCAACCTAAGGCACTTTTTTCAAGAAGCCGATTAGGTAAAAGCCAAAAGACTAAAATTTGATTTATCCTGACATGAACTGAATAAACAATCAGGTAACATTGTCAATTCATTCTTTTCCTCAATTCCAAGTTTTATTTTGCCATAATAAATGAAAAAGAACTAAATGAAGTATCAGGGCACCTTTAAATCCATGATATGTGTGTATTAGTGAAACATTTTTTCGCACTCGAGCATTTGGCCAAGCATCTCTCATATCACCAACAACACCATGTTCTCTGTAACAAAATAACCAAGAACTGCGTCAACTGAACTACTGAAGGAAATTGCTCAGTTATTTCACTGAAACACAGAGGTACATATTAAAAATATATATAAAAGTAGCAAATAACATTAAGATGTGGTTTAGGGTTTAGGATTTAGGGGTTAGGTCACATAAAAGTGTTATTAGTAAGTTTATATTTACAGTTCCTATCAAATGGTTAGATTCCGATAAACATCTAGTGGAAGACACTAGGAGAAAGTAATGGCCCAAGAGGTGTATTTGAGACCCTGACGATATGGTTCATTGGGTTAACTTCTCTATGGATCCAACAAAGCAGTTCAAAAAGGTTATTTAAAATCCCATATGGAGCAACAGCTCCTACTCAATCCGCAGTCAGTATTGATCAATGCACAAATGAAAAATGTGGAGGGTGAGAAACCCCTCCAAGAAGACTAAAGCATTTTCAGACAGTAAGTAGTCACCCATCCATTCAATTACCACCTTTCTTCTCCTGAGAAAGAAGGTAAAGAATATCAACTGTGTTAATTAAACAGTTCAATGCTGTAGTATCATAGTATCAACCATTATTTTTTCCTAATTCCATACTAGTTGAGTGCCCATGTGATGCTATGACCAAAACATACGTTATATCCCATGACATATAATCACATTGGCGAAACATATGTAAAATCTCATGAGATGCAACCAATATTGAAACTCAGTCTGACAATTTTGTTAGTGATTTTGGGCCGCTATTGGGCCTTGCCCACAACAAACTGTATTGCAGATTTATCGTTAGAATAGATGTACTGCAGAGTGCAGAACACATATTCAATATAAACAATTCATTCATACCAATGCTAGTGTTTCCGCCTTTAATTCAAAAATACATATTCAGTTCAATATGATCTCAGCGCTCTTAGAGCAGCCCAACATACAGGCATTGCCATCGATGTATGATAGTATCAACCATTGATTTTTCCTAATTCCATAAGTCATTGAAACATTTGTGTATCTTAATGCACACCGACAACCTTCTACGACTCTGCAGTTCCTAGGTACTTGATATTGTAGGCAGTCAAACTTCAGGGATTATTCCAGTTTAAATACCAGAACTTACATATGGGGCGTAACCCTCTTAGCGACGCGCCATGCCGGAACCCGGGTATGGTGTTAAATGAGCAAGGGTCGGGTCGTCACCCCCGTGGCGCGCCGTGTCTTGATCTGGGCACGGTGTCAAGTAAGCAAGGATCGGGTCGTCGCATCCTTAGTGGCGCGCCACATCGGCGCCCGGATGTGGTGCAAAATGAGCAAGGGTCTTCACACCTCCCCCGGCGGGTGCGAAGGGTAAGGAAGCTAGTCGAACCAACCAAGATCCGTTTAGGTAGCTGGAATGTTGGGTCCCTCATGGGTAGGTTAAGAGAGCTAGTTGACACTATGGTTAGGAGGCGTGTAAATATCTTGTGCGTTCAAGAGACCAAATGGAAGGGTCAAAAGGCGAAGGAGGTGGACAATACAGGCTTCAAGCTATGTATGGTACACAGGGACAACTTCGAGTAGAAATGGAGTCGGAGTTTTGATCGATAAGAGCCTCCAAGGTGGTGTGGTGGAGGTGAAAAGGCAAGGAGATAGGATTATCTTAGTTAAACTTGTCATTAGTGATTTAGTCTTAAACGTTATTAGTGCGTATGCTCCCCAAGTAGGCCTTAATGAGTGTGCTAAGAGGCAATTTTGGGAGGATTTGGATAGCATAGTCAGGGCTGTACCAAGTAGCGAGAAGCTCTTCATTGGAGGGGACCTTAATGGCCATGTAGGAGCATCTAGTACAGGTTACGAGGCAACGCATGGAGGTTTTGGTTTCGGAAGAAGGAACCAGGAGGGAGAGGATATCCTAGACTTTGCTACAGCTTTTTATATGATGGTAGCAAACACTTTCTTCCAAAAGAGAGAGTCCCACTTAGTGACCTTTAGTAGTGGCTTGTCCTGCAGTCAGATTGACTTTGTCCTTGCAAGAAGGGGAGATAAACATGCTTGCGTGGATTGTAAGGTGATACCTGGGGAATGTGTGGTGTCTCAGCACAAGCTAGTTGTGGCTGACTTCCGCTTTCTGATGCAAACTTGTAGTGCTAAACAAGCCAAGATTGCAAGGACAAAGTGGTGGAATTTAGAAGGGGAGACATCAAAGGTCTTCAAGGCAAGAGTTATTGAAGAGGGCCCGTGGAAGGACGAAGGTGACGCCAACAATATGTGGGAGAAGATGGCGATATACGTTCGAAAGGTTGCTGCAGAGGTGCTAGGTGTGACCAAAGGAAGTGGATACGCTATGAAAGACACTTGGTGGTGGAATGAGGATGTTCAAAAGGCAATTAAGGAGAAGAAGGAAGGCTACAAGAGCTTGTTCCAGGACCGGAGTGCAGATAACATAGAGAAGTATAAGGTGGCAAAGAAGGCTGCAAAACGGGCAGTGGCGGAGGCAAAGGGACGGGCTTATGAAGATTTGTACAAGCGTCTTGATACGAAGGAAGGAGAAAAGGACATCTATAGGATGGCTAGGACTCGTGATAGGAAGACGAGGGACTTTACTCAAGTCAAGTGCATTCAGGATGAGAGGGAGCAACTCTTGGCGAAAGAGGATGAGATCAGACAAAGATGGCAAGAGTATTTTGACAAATTGTTCAATGGGGAGAACGAGAACTCCCCTGTTCAATTGGACGACTCGTTTGATGATAACAATAGGCGCTTTGAGCGGAGGATTCAAGAATCGGAGGTCAAAGAAGCGTTGAAAAGGATGAAAGGGAGCAAAGCGATGGGCCCGGATGGTATCCCAATCAAGGTGTGGAGATGCCTTGGGGATATAGCTATAGTATGGCTAACCAAGATGTTCAATAATATCTTCCGATAGAACAAGATGCCTGAGGAGTGGAGAAGAAGCACTTTGGTACCAATCTACAAGAACAAGGGTGACATCCAGAGTTGTAATAACTATCGTGTGATTAAGTTGATGAGCCACACTATGAAGCTATGGGAGAGAGTCATCGAGCACCGCCTGCGAAGAAGAACACGAGTATCTACCAACCAATTTGGTTTCATGCCTGGAAGGTCAACCACAGAAGCAATCTTCTTGTTAAGACAAGTTATGGAGCGATTTAGAGAGCAGAAGAAGGACCTACATATGGTTTTCATTGACTTGGAGAAGGCTTATGACAAGATACCAAGAAATGTTATGTGGTGGGCTTTGGATAGACATAAAGTCCCAACAAAGTACGTGACCCTCATCAAGGACATGTACAACAATGTTGTGACTAGCGTTTGAACCAATGATGGTAATACTGATTACTTCCCGATTAGAATTGGGTTTCATCAAGGGTCAGCCTTGAGCCCGTATCTCTTTGCCTTGGTAATGGACGAGATTACAAGGGACATTCAAGGGGACATCCCTTGGTGCATGCTCTTCGCCGATGATGTAGTGTTAGTTGATGAAAGCTTGGCGGGAGTAAATAGGAAACTTGAGCTGTGGCGGCAGACCCTTGAGTCTAAAGGTTTTAGACTAAGTCGGACTAAAACCGAGTATATGAAATGCGACTTTGGCACAACAGCTCAGGATGAGGGAGATGTGAGTTTGGAAGGTCAAGTCGTGCCTAAAAAGGACACCTTCCGATATCTGGGATCGATGCTACAAAGGGATGGAGATATTGATGCAGACGTTAGCCATAGAATCAAAGCAGGGTGGATCAAGTGGCGTCAAGCTTCTGGCATTCTATGTGACAAGAGGGTACCCCAAAAGCTAAAAGGCAAGTTATATAGGACAACAATTAGACCTGCAATGTTGTATGGAGCCGAATGTTGGCCCACAAAGGCTCGACATGTTCAACAAATGAGTGTTGCAGAAATGCGCATGTTGTGTTGGATCTGTGGTCACACAAGAATGGACCGAGTTCGGAATGATGATATACGTGATCGCCTAGGGGTGGCACCAATTGAAGAAAAACTTGTCCAACATCGGTTGAGATGGTTTGGCCATGTCCAGAGGAGACCGCCAGATGCACCAGTGCGCTGTGGAGTCCCAAGCCAAGCTAATAATATAAGGAGAGGAAGAGGAAGGCCGAAGTTGACATGGGCGGAGGCGGTGAATAGGGATTTAAAAGCTTGGGATATATCTAGAGATCTGTGTTTGGATAGGATTGCCTGGAAAGCAGCTATTGAAATGCCGGAACCATGACTTGGGTATCTTGTTGGGTTTCAACTCTAGCCTACCCCAACTTGCTTGGGACTACAGGCTTTGTTGATGTTGATGTTGAAATACCAGAACTTACATAATTTGAAAAGTCTTGCATTTAATACTTTGGCTATTTTGGAAACATATCAGTCGGAAGGCTTGAGGTTGCATTGCAGGGATGGGGCGTGTTCACAAAATGTTGGGAATTTATGTAAGGAAAAAAAGTATATTTTTTTACAAAATTAAACAAATGTACCTTCTATTTGTAGTTTTACCTCAAAGGCTGGTTTGAGCATGCATGAATAACATAAAAATAAAATCCTTGCAGAACATCTATGAAATGGTTATATGTGAAATGATATGTTAATTTCCACAAAAATTCAAATCCTCCACCAAGTTATTACCTGGATCTGCCAAGCAAAAACCGCCCAGTCATAGATTCCTTCTGTGTATTGAAGCCTCCACAATAGATAACAGGCAAATTGGGTGGCAGCGATGCTATATGTTGCCATGTAAGTAAAGCACTTCTTCGTCGAGCACGAGGGCTAACTTCATCAAGATTTGTATTTACGATCTGGAAACTGAATCCAGGTGGTTCTAGTCTTTTGAGTTGAAACGTGTGTACAGCATGTTAAGGCTTCACCAACAACCAAGATACTAAGAAAACAATAGAACAATAAAGAACAAAAAGAGCATCGCATTACAGGATATTGCCCATGTTGCAATGCAGGGTGCATTTGCTCCCCATGAGATGCTTCCTGGAACTGATGGTGATTCCGACAACCAAAAAGTGCCACCTTCAGTAAGCTCCACCTTCAATAAATGCATGGAAGTTCCTATCATCTAAATGTATACATTATTGTTTCTTTCAACATTTGGGATTATAAAAGGATGGATATGTTTTGAAGTGCAATGAGATAATTAGTGAAGAGTGTACAGAAATGATTAGCCAGAAATGTCAAACCTTCTCCTTTTCATAGAATATTGTGCAGTATTCATCAGTGTTGTCCTGTGAGCCTTTTCTTGAGATTCCAAACTGTTCATAACCTAGATGAGAGCAAAAGCATGTTCATTCAACTTCTTGATACATGTGGATCAAGTAATCAAACCCATTCTTTTTTAAGTGTCCAACATCGTATGCTTATAAACTTGTATCTGTCTAACAGGTACGAACTACAGAGTGTAAACTAGTACTTGTTTCTAGACTAGACAGAAATACAGAACTCTTCTGTATGTAGCAGAAGATGAAGTAGGTAACTGTATTTACAGAGGTTTCAATAACAAGGATGCTGACTATCCATGTAGTATAACCTATTAGACATAGAGTTGTACCCGAGCTGCACCCCCCCACCCCCGGATGCCGGAAAGGGTGTGAGGTGATTTCCCAAACTCTACATGATAACGAATCTAGGTCCTCTTCTGGCTCCTTCCACTGCCCTAGTTTCTCTCGCGTGCCACCGACTCCACAGCCGTGTGGCCACCCACCTCGTGATGCCCTGTGCGTGTGCTTCCACGCGTGCTATCTCCTTCCACGCATGCATGCCAGACGCCTCTGGGCGTGATCTCTTCCGCGCCTCCAACCAAGCAGACCGTCAAAATAGAGCTAAAACAATTATACTAGTGACTACAAAGATCTTTATTTCTACAAATCAATCCGGAAATATTTAACCTGCCTTTCTTTATTGTGATGGTTTAGCACTAATAGATTGAAAAAAAAATTAGGGCAAGCCTTTCTAACAGGAAAGCTAATACAAGTACGATGATGACTGAAGATTATATATATATATATATATATATATATATATATATATATATATATATATATATATATATATATATGTGTGTGTGTGTGTGTGTGTGTGTGTGTGCTCTTATAAGGAACATCTGCACTATGATGCATTTATGATAGTCTATTTCTTCATGTAAGGTATCCATATCAGCCAACCACACAATCGATTAACATTTCAATTCTCATTCTCTTCATGCAAGACATCCATAGCACCCCCACTAAGTGCAATTACTACTCTTCATGCTATCCAATCAGCCACTAACATTTCATTGTTTTCATGCAAGTCATCCACATCACTACCCATGAAGCCATCCACATCATCTCTACTAAGTGCAATTACTATTTTTATCTCAACATGCAAGTTATCCACGTGATACTATTTATTTGGTCATCATCCCCCAGACTTGTTTTTTCTCACCCCTCACAGCTCGGCCTGGGTGAGGTAGTGATCTTTGTACCAGGCCATTTTTTTTCCTCTTAATACAAAGGTACACAGCTCTCTTGTGTATTCGAGAAAAAAATCCGTTATCCTTTTCTATTGGGTTCTTCCATTAGCTTGGGTAGGTTCCAAATAGATCTGGATAGGCCTAACCTATGCATGCAACGATTTATTTCTAACAACTGTTGCAACACACAGGGTATCTTTCTAGTTATGCATAAATTGCATCACTATTATCAAATAGTAGCAAGTCAGCAGGCAAGATGAGTAGCAAAGAGTGTGGAGCGAATGAATTACCCGGCAAGCACTGTTGTAGGTAGTCCAGTTGCCATCTTAAGCCTGCATACCAAACTCACTATTTTTAGCCTACAAACGAAAACAATAAAAACTTATAGAAACACACAGAAAATGTGGCCTATGACAACAAACAGAAACAAATTCATTTAGAGCATCTTCAGGAGAGCTTAAAAAAATGGTTATTTATATCTTATTAGGAAGTCCTATCCAATATTCTGGCTCCAACAAACATCTCTCCAACATATTCTCCAAACCTGACTCCCTGTATTCTAATTTTTGGCCACGTAGGTAAACTACCAACTGTAAAGGGATTAACTGAAAGTGTACAATCATTGCCATTGATAAACAAAACAAAAAAAAAAACATCATTCACTACAGATGCAATAGAAATGAGACCAGAATCAATGAACAGGGATTCACTACACTGCAGACGAGACAGGCATTGCTCAATCTAACAGGCTAGTATTGCTCAATAGTCAATCCAAGAGACTGCAGATGCATTCACTACACTATTTGACACAAAACAAGACTAGTATTGCTCCTCAGCAATTGCCAAATAAGGATGTTCGGGAACAGGCTGGAAGGGCAGCAGCATTCAACAATGGTGTGGCCCACAGGAGCAGGGAGCAGGACTTTGGGAGCAAACCTTGCTCTCAACAAGTGGAGATAGAAACCTCTGGAATTGGGATATTCAAATTTTTTAGACCTTATTTGGGGAACTGTTTGAGGCTATTTTAGCTCAAAATTCCTAAATCTAAGGATTCGGATCCATTTGGGATGTCCCTTGGAGTTGCTCTCAAACAAGTTGGTGTAGGCTAGAGCTGAAACCAGCCAGGAATTAGCAACCAAGCAGAAGTGGAACACAAACTCAAGAACTGCAATCCCACTCAAAGAAATTAACAACTCCAGAACTTAATCGAGTGAGCAACTCCTATAGACAATAGAATTTACCAATTCATGGAACACCTCTTTGCCAAGAAGGGAAAAAAGAACGGAAATATAAAATCTAGCTCAGACTAGCACAGTAGCAAGCATGAGTTCAGTTTCATCCCTAGTCTGCCGCGACAGCACTACTTAAATCTAACAAGAAAACACACAAAATCAGTAGCTACTTGCGCTTTCCAACCAATCAATTTAGTACAATTGTATCACCACCACCTACCTTGCTGGGTGCAAAGGATGGTGGGAGAGTAGCTGGTGATGACGCTGACGCAGATGTCCCGGCGCTTCTCCCAGCTGTTGGGACTCTCGCTCGGCTGCTCGCCTTCATGCAGGTTCAGCGTCATCACTGTGATCGACAGGCTAGTCATCTCCTCTTCAGTCCCACCGCTTTTCCTAAGCTCCGCTATGAGGCGCAGGTTGGTGATACCGGAGGCACCACCCGGTCCGAGAGACGCCTCAAGCCACCGCAGCTAGGCCAGCGGCCGCTGACCGCTGCTGCGGGGACGTTGTTCGCCCGCCGCCACAAAGCGCCGTGGAGGCGAGAAACACCGCCGGAGATCCGATCCACGCCGACCAGATGGAGATCCGCTGGACGCCCGCCGGATTTGGCTGCCACCAAGAGGGGGCAGGCTGTGCGCTGGGATGATTGGGCCTTTTTTTTCTTTTTTTTCCTGTCATTTCATAAGAGCATCCACGCTATACTCGTCCCACTTGGAATGCCGGAATTTGACAGGAAATCTTACGAATTCTAGAGGGAACGTTTCGAACGTTGGAAAAATTTCATATTCTCGTATACGTTTTCGATTTCTACAAAATTCCTGTGTCTCGAACAGTTTTTTTTTGTAATCAGTTTATTTTTATAGAAAAAAAAAACATAAAAACAGAATTTCTTTTAACATTCCAAAAACACCTAAAAGTAGTCGTCAATATGAAATATTTTAGAGAAAAACGCATTTCAATGTTTAGCCTACATCTAGATAACCTCTAAACTAATGTTTGGTTGAATTTACTTCGTCTAATCTAACTATTTAGTTGGTCTAGTTTAACCTCTAAAAAATCTTTGTCTCCGTGTCAGATCCATCGGTCAATAAATGAACCAATCCATGTAAAAAGGAGCAGGAAGAAGAAAGAGATAATAATATATGGGTTATATCCATCATTCTCTATCAGGATAGATTTGAGGCTCTAATTTGAGTGCTTCTATTGAAGAGCAAAAAAAATTGAGCCAACAAAAAAAGAAAGAGCCAAATTGTAACACCTAAAAATTTGCATTCTTTGAAATAGAATAAAAGTGAATAAATACATTTTTGGTGACCATTTAAACATAGGAAAACTAATTTAGTTTTCATAAAATAAAAGATATCATAATGGTAGAAACATTTTGTTGCATTCATGCTAATGCATAGAGTTTTGTATTGCTTGGCATTTTTAAAATTCAAACCTGAATTCAATTTGTGCTTTGAATTTTGACTTTGTAATTTCAGAAATAAAAGAAAAGCTTTTTCTTTTTCTCTCTCTCTCTTTCTCTTATTCTGGCCCGCAGGCTTTTTTCCCCGGCCCAGCTCCCAGCCCCGCAGGCCTCCCTTCTCCCCACCCCTCCTCCCCACATGGGCTTGCCTCGGCCCAACACGCCGGCCCAGCCTCTCCCGCTCCCCACCACACTCTTCCCCACTGGCGAGTGGACCCCACGCGTCAGCCCCACCGGCCCCCTTTCCTTCTTCCTCCTTCCTCCCTTCCTTTTCTTTGCGCCGGCGGTTTCCTTCACTGCCGATCGCAATTTGGAGCATGGAATCCCCCTTTCCTTAGCCGGTGAAGCTCCGGGCTATTTAAGCTGAACCCCCGTACCCTACCGCCCTCACCTCGCCATCTCGGAGCACCCCAGAACCACCCGCCGCCGCTGCGCGCCGAGCACCGAGCCGCCGCCGCCTCTGCGTTGTCGAGCATCCCCGCACCATCTTTCGTCATCCCGAGCTTCGCAGCGTGGTAAGAGAGCCCCCCAGGAGCTCGCTTCTCCCCTTCACCCTCTCTGTATCGCCCGCGAGGCTCTGCTCCACGTCCGCCAGCGTCGCAATGCCGCCCCTCCGCGCGGACGCCTCGCCCCCGCGCGCAATCGGGAAAACCGACCCCACCATCGTCTTCGCCATCTCCCCCTCTCCCTCTCTGACCTTCCCGCGTCGAGTTTCGTGCACCGCAACATCGGATTGCGTTGCGCCGCCCCTGTCCGGCCATGGCGCCGCCGTCTGCCTCGCATCCGGCCACCGTGCGCCACCACTCTTCCCCCCTATTCTATTCTCGGCCATCCGTTTTGAATCGGATGGATCACAGAGCCCCGTACCCCTTCGGCCGACTCTTTTGCAAAATAAACTCCGAGTGTTTTTAAGTATGAACCCGCCGTCCCTTGACGTTTTCCGAGACTCCGTTTTCTCTGCTGCAAAGCGTACTTCTTTTCGGTTTTGTTTTAATTCAAAATTAAATAGAAAATCCTATTTACATATTTGCCACTAACTCCATTTTCATCCATTCAAATTGCGTTAGATTCGTATCGACGTAATCTACGTGTTAGTTAGTTCATAGTTCATGTTAGACAACTTTTAAAAACAGTTAATCACTTAATCTCTTTTAATCTCTAGTTTAATTTATGAAACTTGATTAGTTCATATCTTCTTCGTTATAGCTCCGTTTTTCGTGATTCGAACGTCTATGTGATCGTAGTGAGACGTAGATTAGTTTTATAAACTTTTAATCTTGTTTTATTATAGATGGTGTACTGTTCTAATCTATAGTCTCTGTTTGTTTGCATGTTATGCCTCGGTATGATTGTATGTGATGTGGTGATCGAGTATAGACGGTGAGCAGTACGTGGGTGACCAGGAGGTTTTCTTTGAGCGGGAGCAGCAGGAACCTTTTGAGCAAGGCAAGTATTATGTGGGATCTTCCTTGATGTCCTATTCATGATGTTCTTAAATCAAATCATATGCATGTGTCTAATCTTGTTACCTTACGGCTTACCTAGTTTTGCTACCTTGAACCTTGGAATCCTATGGGTTATCTTTGCATCTGGGTAGTTATTGTTAGTGCTCTATTAAATAAGCATGATCTTTAGTCTTGATTAATGACTACATGAAATGATAAAGTAAAACTTGACTTTTTAGCAACATGGATTTAGGATCCTATCTGTCAGCAAAAGCTGGGACATACAGTACAACCATGAGAGCTACATGGCTCTGGCTTTAGTTCAGTAATAGGGTCACTCTCTCGCATGTGGCAGTTCACGAAAGTTGCCATTGCCGAGCGGTTGCGGGTTGCGGCCGGAGTGGCTACCGCTGCGCGTGTGTACCATCGAGGGGCTCCCGTATACCCCTTGCCCGTGGATCCTTACTGTCTGTTGTATGTCAGCGAGCCCCTGTGAAAGACTTCATAGTGTACCCTGCCCGCTCACCTCGGCAGTGTTTTGGGAGTTATAAACCCGGGCATATGGGTAACATGACTCATGGGTAAAGTGTACAACCTCTGCAGAGTGTTAAAAACTGATATATCAGTCGTGCTCACGAACACGAGCGGCCCGGAAAACTCACAGAGACCTTGTTTACTTGTTACTTATCTTTATGAACCACTTTATCATGATATTATGTTATTCGTTCTTTTGTTTATATGATCATGCAGTGTAATTTGGGGGCTTAAGCATAACTTTGATTTACCACTTATAAAGTTTTGTTACAAATTAAAATGATTATCGCAGTAAACCAGTGTCATACTTTTTGAGCCTCATGAACCCCATATATGCTTGTTAAGTACGAAAGTACTTACGCTTGTTTATTCTTTTCAATATTTGGATAAAAATCCCGGATGGGTACCAGATTATCAGAGTTATGAGGAGTATCCAGAGGACTACTAGGTTTGGGGTCAACCAGTTGACGTCCCTGTGCGATGGGGCTTCGCGAGAGTTATCTTTTATTTCCGCTATTATGTAATAGACTTTAATTAGATACTTATTCGCTATGTAATAAACACTTGTAATGGTACCTTTTTGATAATTTGTCGGCTTATGTGTGTGACTGATCCCTGGGCACACATAATGTTTATGCATCCCGTTTTGCCTTTAAAACTGGGTGTGACACAAATCAAACATAGAGACCCTGATTTAAGTGTCTATTGTTGAAGATGCTCTAATGGAATTCATCTTTGAAACCAAACTGATACCTATCACAAATGCCTTTGTATACTTTCCCATGACAACGTAACTTTAGCTTCAACAAAAGGTTTTTAATGATTCATTAATTACTAGAAATTTTGTCCATGCGCTGCTACGAGAGAAAAAAGATAATGAAATCAAATGAAGACAAAACATAAAAAGTGGTTCTTACCAAATCACTAAGAGTTGTTTGTTCATAATTGAATATTTAGCTTGTATGGGAATTATGAAAGAACTTGTGTTTTTTTTCCAAAGACCGTGCTTATTACTCCATCTATTCACATTTACAAGACATTTTGGGGGTTTTTATATAAGGCTCCGCTCGAGTGTGATTGCTACTGCAGCGGCAACCACTATACACGGTTGTAAGTGTTTCTTGGCAAATTTCAAGTGAATATCTTCTTGTTGCCATGACCTAGACATAGAATGGGAATCTCATGTTTTTAAATGAATAAAATGCTATGTGAGAAATTCAAATACTTAGAGCACCTATAAAAGAGGGAATTTACTCTATGACTAGAGTTGTGAGACTAATGTTTCTCTCTAAGTGATATGTGCAATCTCACTAAATAAAAATATGTTTCTCAAATAGAGTGTGCTATCATATGAAAGTAATCAATCCAAAATTAGGTGATGCATTTTCTCTCTATTTGATTTGGAGTTGATTTGTCTATGATAGACACTCACCATAATATGGTTTAAATCTACCATTTGGACTTAATTGACCAATCATGCATATTTACATTGTCATCTCACTCACAAGAATGTGCATGAAGCTTTAAGGGTGATTTAATTCATGTTATGAGGTTTCTCTATTTTGGTCTCACTTGCCATCCTCATATAAAGGGTTACCAAATGAGAAACTAGTACTTATGATACTAATATCCTCTTGGGTTTGAGATCATCTATAGAAAATCAATAACAAGAGTTTGTGCTTGCCTAATTGAATACATCACAAGTCTGAAGGTTACTCTTCACCTAAAGAAAGATGAGGTTGCTAGAAACCAAAGAGACTAAATTTTCAAGTATTGGATAACATCAAGTTTGAGGTTGAGTTGGATATGCTATATTGATAGAATTCACAAGATTACAAGTGTTTATAAGAGGACTTAATGGAAATAACATTGTCAACCAAATTCACCTCAATATTAGATAAGAAGCAGAGAAGAATTGAAAATCATCAAATCTGTCTAGAAAAGTGAAATCTAAGTTGGCTGTCTTCAAGAATAGATTTGGACATTTAAATATTGATGAATTGGCCTAAAATTTTATGAGCATGCTATACACATGTATTACTTGTTTATGCATATTTGTCATGAAGATTGGTTTAGAAGAACATCAGCTTCGAGTTGGTTTCTGCTAGCCTTAATAGTACAGATTCAGATTTGAGCAGTTGCCTTTAAACATAGATTTGGAGATTCAAATATTGATCAATTGACCTGAAACTTTGTGAGCATGATAAATATATATCTAGTACTTGTTGTTGTATAGTTTTCATGGAGATTGGTTCATAAGAAAGTTAGTTTTGAGTTAATTTCTGTCAGCTTTAGCACTTCAGCTTTCAGACCTAACTGTTTTGGTAGAAAATTGTTTTGACTAACCAAATGGTGTCCAAATGAGCTGAAACTTTCACAGCAATTAAAGGACTCATATATACACATATCTACCAAATTGTATGCACATTGTACTAGTAATCTAAGATATATGGATTTTTCTCCAATGAGGACAGAATCTGAAAACTGGGTGAGTTTCAGACTTTAACAACTGATAGAAAATAGATTTGACTAATCAAATGGAGTCCAAATGAGCTTAAACTTTCACAGCAGTTAGAGGACTCATACATACACATCTCTACCAAATTTCATGCTTATTGGACAAGTGGTCTGAGATATGTGGATTTTTCTCCAATGAAGATAGAATCTGAAAACTCACTATTTGGAATTGAATTGCAGGCTACTTAAAGGAGAATTCAGTTGGAACATTGTATAAACTTATCCCTTGACCTTGTATTGTTAACATGCATTTGTGTACTGTGTGAACTCTTCTATGCACAAATTGAGAGAGAGTTTAGACTATATCTTGTGGTATTAATGGGTTCTTTCAAGTTCATTTTGAGTAGTCTTACACATTGGAGGAAGAACACCAAAGAAGGATGGACAGTTCATATTATTCCTTGGTGCTTCAAAATTATTCTTGCATCTCTTGGTCTTCATAAACCAAGAACTTTTAGTTTAGTGTTGGATGCCCTACTCCCATAGTAGAACTAGCTGTGAATGAGATGGAGAAAAATAATTGAATTGTGAACTTTCATTGTTAGTTCTCCACTCTATAGCTCATCAAGTGCTCATGATCCATCACATTGGTTACCCACTCCCATACTTTGGAGTTATTTTTTTATTACTTGAATTGGACGATGCTTGTGTAGTGACTAGAGTGCTCTAAGAACTTTATCTTTATTATTATGATGACTGATCATTGCCCTTATCATATATATATATATATATATATATTTATCATGTGACTTACTCATGTTATGAGTAGAGTTCTTAATTGGTTAATCCTTTCATCATTTCATATGTATGTTATCAATACTATAGATTATCAGTTTAACTAGACCTTTCTAGTGGTAAAAATATAAATCGACAACCTAGTAATACTCTAGGTAAAATGCTACAATGGTGTGTTAATCTGACCGCTTGCAGAATCAGTAGTTCTTTATAATTTCATATCCATCATTATTTATTTTTACCTAGTCACATATAAAATAGAATATTTCATAAGGACCATTAATTATTCCACTACAAGAAAACCCCGTGTCTAGATACGTTTTCTTTGCTACGTTTTTAAAAGCATGTCTATTTCCTCAGTGATTTTAGTACTAGACACGTTTGTTGATATGGTGTGAAGAAAGCATATCTAAGTTATGAGAGCTTCTGTTGCTAAACACGGTTATTGTTACGTTTTAAAATAACGTATCTACAGCTGACTTCTTAACATGATTTAAAACGTCTCAAAAGTTATATTTGCAAGAGCAGATGAATATACCCTACAAGGCCTCCGTGAAAAGTTTAGGCCCACTAAAATATCTTAACTCCTGTCCCTCTCGTCCAGGGTTTACCAAACCGAACCGGGTTCGGTGACCGCCGGGGGCCGGTCGGGCGGTTACCGACCGGTTTGACCGGTTACCGAACCAAACCGAACGGTTTGGGGTCGGTAACCGGTCAGTTAGGGCCGGTTACCGATCACCGGCCGGTTTGGGCCGGTTACCGACGGTTTCGCCCCAAACCGCCCCAAGCCAAATTTCAAATTTGAAAAAAAAATCAAAAATTTTGAAAAAATTCCTAAAAATAGTTCATGATTTATAGAGTCGAATGGTGTACAAATTTTTCAAATTGGAGTTCGTTTGCTATTTATTTTGACGCGTACAAGTTTGGAAAAAAATAGAAAAGATTCTTTTTCTTTTTTTTTCAAACTTGTACACGTCAAAATAAATAGCAAACGAACTCCAATTTAAAAAATTTGTACACCATTCGAATCTATAAATCATGAATTATTTTTAGGAATTTTTTCAAAATTTTCGATTTTTTTTTAAATTTAAAATTTGAATTCAAACCGGTACCGAAACCGAACCGGTCCCGACCGGTTTGTCGGTTGCCTAGCGGTTACCACGGTAACCGAACGGTTTTAAATTCCCTGCTCTCGTCTACAGAGTAGAAAAAGGTAGTTTCTTGTTCTCGTTCTCTCTTAGTCCCAACTTCAGAAATTAGAACCGCCGCCGCCGCCCGCTTTCTGAGATCCGGTGAGGGGCACCTGCCGGCCGGATCCACTTTTTCCCAGATCCGTCTACACAGGAAGGCTAGTGTCATCCCGCACGATGAGCTGCGGCTTCGGCGCCTTGACGCTCCACACCATTGTAGCCGGCTCCTTGGTTGGGGCGCGGCCACCCAGGCCTCCGTCGTTTCCGGTCTCGTGGTCCCCTAGCCGGTTATTTTGCTGGGGGCGTTCCTTACCCAGCGGCAATCCCTCTGTGATGATTGATGAAACTAAATTCCAGTCCGGGGACAAGACAATGGATATCATCAACGGGCCGTGCTTCCGCGCTACCACGCCACCTCCGTCACGGGCGGCTGCTGCCTCAGAGGAAGCGGTATGCACCACCAATTCCTTGCTCGCTGTTCACTGACGTCATTAATTGCTGTTGTAAATGTTTTATTTCTAATTAATCTGGTTGCTTGCCCATGCTACCTTCCTCTTCCTCAGTGGAGATGCCAAAAATCATGTTGCTAGATGCTTTGGAACATCCGAATTGTAAGAATTGGACTTAATTAATATTGCACAAAGTTCTGTAGGTGCATGCTCTGAAGTAATAAATATCCGCATGCATGCTTCTGTTTTTTTAACCTTTTTATTGAGATGGTGGTTGGCTATATATTGTGTCCTAAACTGACATTGTTATGCCTTTCAAGCCAAGGCCAACTATCTACAATGTGGTATTTGTATTGGAGATGACTGCAAGGATCGGATATGAGGTGTGTTTAAGGGAAAAAATAGTGGTGAGGTAAATAATATCACATAAACAATGTGCCTGTATTCTCTTCCCTGCTGTGCCTTTGCCTCTTTGGTCCTTGTTGTGCCTGTCTCCACGTTTCACAACTGGTAGCTAACAAAACCATTTTTGGATCTATATCTGCCAGCTGACCAATTATATCCACTTTATCAGGTCAGTGGTTAATAGTGGATTAAAAGCATACTTTGGCCATGTGATTTGTATGTGTTAGGGAAAAAAGGAATCACTGAAGTTGATTATGCAGGTTGTACCTTCCCATTTCCTTAAAAATCGAGTTTTGAATATTTTTCTGAAAATCAGATTGGCATCTATATTTGTTTCCTGAATGTCATATAGTCCTAGGTGAAATGGCCGTCCCTTGAAATGAGCTGCATCTGATGTCTCTGCTACTGGATAGTTTGTGGCTGCTTTCAAATGGTTCAGCAAGGTGCGTGCTTGAGAGTTTAGACATGCTTGGTCATATATTTTTTTTTGAAAGATGAATAGCTTATGAAAAACAGAAGAGATATATATCCCATCTATTTTTCATGTAAGTCACGGTTATCCTGATAAATACGGAGTATATTTTATGGGCAATGTATATCCTGAACATTGGTATATGTCATCAACATGTACATTCTACATGCAATGTTCTCACTAAAGCTCCGTACGTTTCAGTGGGTTATTTCTTGTCTGTGTGAATTTGCAATCCTAGAGCACAGTAGTTAGCTATAATATAAACATCGCCCGAGCCATCTAGGTGTTGGCAAACACCAAGAATAACAAAGAATAACAAGAAATTCCACAACGATTACAATTTTTGATCCACCATGTTGCCACTAGCATCACTATCCAAGTGTCCATTTGTTCCCATTGGTGTGCTAATGCGTTTTGAATCTTCTAGACCAAACTTCTTCAGCATATCTTTGATGTACTTGCTTTGACTCACAAAGGTGTCATTCTTCAATTGTTTGATTTGAAGTCCACGGAAGTAGCTAAGTTCACCAATTATTGAAATTTCAAACTCTTTTGCCATCATTTTTCCAAATTCTTCACAAAATTCTTGATTGGTTGAACCAAAGATGATATCATCCCCATAGATTTGCAACACAAATAGGTCATTGCCAAACTTCTTGGTGAAGAGAGTAGTATCAACTTTTTCAACGATGAACCCTTTGGATAATAAGGAAATCCCTCAATCTTTACTATGCTCTTGGTTTTTGTTTCAATCCATATAAAGCTTGTACGCATGGTTGGGCTTCTTATCATGTTCAAAACCGGGAGGTTGCTCAATATATACTAGCTCATTGATATAACCATTCAAGAAAGCACTCTTCACATCCATTTGGTATAGTTTGATGTTGTGTGCACAAGCATAGGCCAATAAGATTCTAATTGCCTCTAATCTTGCAACCGGTGCATAAGTTTATCCAAAGTCAAGACCCTCAACTTGAGTGTATCCTTGAGCTACCAATCTTGTTTTGTTCCTCACAACTATACCATCTTGATCTTGCTTGTTTCTAAATAACCATCTTGCGCCAATCACATTGTAGTTCTTGGGTCTTTCAACTAGCTCCCAAACTTGATTTCTTGAGATGAGATGGTGTCAATATGAAGGCAATCACAATGAATACCAAAGAGTAACCAGGAGACAAGTTGACACTAGATTTTTCTCCCGAGGTTCACTTGGTTGCCACCAAGCTAGTCCCCGTTGTGTCGACTACTCACTTGGTGATTCGGTGGCTAATAGGCAATCACAAGCCTAACCCACTACTTGGGCGCCACAAGAATCCATACAAGAGAGAGTAACTCAATGACACGAGCAATTTACTAGAGTTACCCTTTGGTGCTCCACCGAGGTGGGTATAAGCCCTCTCACAATCGTCGAAGCCGGCCGCGAACAATCACCAATACGCGCCAAAGCTTCTTCCACCGTCCGAGCCATCTAGGTGTTGGCAAACACCAAGAATAACAAGAAATCCCACGGCGATGACGATTACCAAGTGCCACTAAAATGCAATGTAATGATCAAAGCACTTGGTTTACTCAAACTCTCATGAATATGCAACTCTATCAAAGAGAGATGAGTTGGGGACCATCTCAAGCAAACACAAATAGTGCGAATGAATGGGAGGTGCAAGAGAGAGTTCATATGGCCGGCCAAAACCTATATATAGCAAGCCACAAGCAACTATCTGTTTGCCCCATTTCCTCAGCTGACTGCGTCACTTTGGACGCTGCGTACATAGGGGGTCCGAACCAATGCCTGCGCGTCCGGACCCTTCACCAGTTTGAATATAGCCGTTCGCGCCTTCGATCCTGCACTGATTTGCACGTCCGGACGCATGTAACGGTGCATGTTCGGACCAATGCGCTGAGCGTCCAGACTCTTTGCAGAGCCAAACCAGAGAGCTCGCAAACTCTGGACGCACGTTTGGAGCTCAGTGTCCGGACAACAACTAGTGTCCAGACTCAACACAGAGAGAGTACAGAGAGCTCAGAACTCTGGAAGCTGCGTCCGGAGCTCCACTCTAGAATAAACCTTCGTCCGGACTCACTGCACGGTAAGCTGAGGCTAGGGTTTGCTTCTGGACGCATCGCCATTTGTTCGGACCAAACTCCCTAGCGTCTAGACCAGTGTTTGGACCTTGTTTCCTTGTCCAAACCAGCTGAGTCTTTCACACCAAGTTCATGTGAGCCAACACTAAGTGTTACAATACTTGTGCACATGTGTTAGCTTTTACTTCATATTTTTCTTGGATTTTATTTCATTGCTTTCACTTAGGTTTATTTTAGATATGCAATGCAAATGACCTACTGGCACATGATAACCACAATCACCATGAATTTTCCCTTTTTAATAGTACGACTATCTATCCTAAATATGATCACACTCTCTATAGTGTCTTGATCACCTAACCGAAAATAACTAATATAATATACGTTTGCCTTGAGCCATTTGGAGCACTTGATCTACATGTACCATGATCATCCTTGTAGCTCCATGACTTGAGTTGGATCACCCTATCTAGATCATACACTTAGTGATAGGGTTAGTACATAGGTTTCATCAATTAAACAAAACCAAACTTGGGCTTTCAATCTCCCATTTTTTGGTAATTGATGACAACCTTTCACAAATAAATATATTGAATGAATATTTTAATTTTGGTAGTATTAGCTCTCCCTACATATGTGATATATGAGTTTGGTTTAATATAATCACATATGCATGGATAAGAATTGTGGGAGAGTTACTACTACCAAATGATGCTAAAGTATAAAGAATGGACCTTTGAAGTGTGATACTAATCCGAGTGCATTATTATACCATCCTTAACACCATGAATGCCTAGAAACCACTTGAAAACACACTTGAAATACCACTTGATGGATTAGGCTAAGACCTATGCATGCTAGTACTTCAAGCATCATGTCAATCATGTTACTAGCATTCACCACACAAGCATGAATATTTTGAAGATAAATACAATGCAAGCAAGCACTTATGAATGCAGAAAGAAATGCAACAACTTCATTCATAGGCTTGCTCCCTCTACTTGTGTGCTTATATTTTTTTCAAAATATTTCTTTGTGATCTACTTACTTCTCCCCCTTTGTCATCTATTATCATAAAAGATGAGCTAAAATTATGGACTATTAGAGAGAAGCTTAGTTATGGTTCAATCTAGATTACTTGCCCCAATTTATTTAACTCGGTTTAAACTAAGGACAAGCTTGTTCACACATCCTAGAATGGTTATCTTGTCCATGTTGAGCTAAACAATTGAAGTCCATATTCTAGATCAAACACTAGGTTTGCAAGCCTACAAATATGTCATATGCTTATGCTACCACTAGATCATAGAAATATAGAAGCAATAGTGGTACCATATAAGCATCAAATTCATTTGATTTTCATGAATAAGCCTAATGAATTTATGTCTAGATGCACTACACAAGTCCTAAGCAATGGATGTATGACATGTCAACTAACTTTTACCTTGCATTGCTCGAAGGAGAGGCATTCATATATGGGGTGCATCAACACATATTGAGAAATCAAGAATGTTCAATTCATTCCTTAGCTTGCAAAATCTCTTCTCATCTAATAGCTTGGTGAATATATCGGCAAGTTGATCATCGGTGCCAACACTTGTGATTGTAATATCACCCTTTTGTTGATGATCCCTTATGAAGTGGTGCCTTATGTTAATGTGCTTTGTTCTTGAATGTTGATCCAGATTGTTGGTTAGCTTCACCACACTTTCATTGTCACATAGCAATGGCACTTGCTTGAATTTGATTCCAAAGTCATCCAAAGTTGCTTTCATCCAAAGCAATTGAGCACAACAACTACCATCGGATATGTATTCAGCTTCGGCGGTAGAGAGTGCCACACTATTTTGCTTCTTTGATGACCAAGATACAAGTGACATGCCTAGCAATTGACATGTGCCCGATGTGCTCTTTCTATCAACCATGCATCCCGCATAGTCAGAGTTCGATTATCCAATTAACTCAAAGTTAGACCCCTTGGGATACCACAATCTAGCATCTTATGTATGCGTCGAGTACCTCAATATTCTCTTAGTAGCCTTCAAGTGACTTTCTCTTGGTGAGGCTTGGAATCTTGCACACATGCATACACTAAACATGACATCCGGCCTAAAAGCGGTCACATAGAGTAAGCTTCTAATCATAGACCGATACAATTTTTGATCCACCATGTTGCCACTAGCATCACTATCCAAGTGTCCATTTGTTCCCATTAGTGTGCTACTGCCTTTTGAATCTTTTAGACCAAACTTCTTCATCATATCTTTGATGTACTTGCCTTGACTCACAAAGATGCCATTCTTCAATTGTTTTATTTGAAGTCCAATGAAGTAGCTAAGTTCACCAATCATTGACATTTCAAACTCTTTTGCCATCATTTTTCCAAATTCTTCACAAAATTCTTGATTGGTTGAACCAAAGATGATATCATCCACAGATTTGCAACACAAATAGGTCCTTACTAAGCTTCTTGGTGAAGAGAGTAGTATCAACTTTTCTGATGATGAACCCTTTGGATAGAAGAAAATCCCTCAATCTTTTATACCATACTCTTGGTGCATGTTTCAATCCATACAAAGCTTTTCTCAACTTGTAGTTGGGCTTCTTGTCATGTTTAAAACCGAGAGATTGCTCAACATATACTAGCTCATTGATATAACCAAGAAAGTACTCTTCACATCCATTTGGTATAGGTTGATGTTGTGTGCATAAGCATAGACCAATAAGATTCTAATTGCCTCTAATCTTACAACCGGTGCATAAGTTTCTCCAAAGTCAAGACCCTCAACTTGAGTGTATCCTTGAGCTACCAATCTTGTTTTGTTTCTCACAACTATACCATCTTGATCTTGCTTGTTTCTAAATACCCATCTTGTGCCAATCACATTGTAGTTCTTGGGTCTTTCAACTAGCTCCCAAACTTGATTTCTTGCGAAATTATTTAGCTCTTCATGCATTGCATTGACCCAATCAACATCTTGTAAGGCTTCTTCAATCTTGGTTGGCTCTATGGATGATACAAATGAATAGTATTCACAAAAGGATGACAATCTTGATCTTGTTTGTACACCACTAGTAATGTCACCAACAGTTTGATCAATTGGATGATCTCTTGTAATGTTGGTTGGTTGGAGGATAGGGACTTGATTGCTTTCACTTGGTTGAGATGAACTAGCAACTTTTTGATCTTGCATTTGAGAACCACTAGCTTGCATATTTAGAGAGTTGAGGACTTCATCTTTGTCATCTTCAATGTCAATCACTTGTCTGGGCCGAATATCACCAATATCCATGTTCTTCATAGCCTTTGACAATTGAGATCCACTCATATTATCTAGATTCTCATTTTCAACTTGTGACCCATTGGTTTCATCAAATTCAACATCATGAACCTCCTCAAGAATACCACTAGCCAAATTCCACACTCTATAAGCTTTGCTTGTGGTTGAGTAACCAAGTAAGAACCCCTCATCATATTTCTTGTCAAACTTTCCAAGTCTTATGCCTTTCTTCAAGATATAACATTTGCAACCAAACACTCTAAAGTATGCAATGTTGGGCTTTCTTCCATTCAATAGCTCATATGGTGTCTTCTCCATCATTGGATGACAATACAATTGGTTGCTAGAGTAGCAAGCGGTATTGATGGCTTCGGCCCAAAATGAATGACTCATATTGTACTCACTAAGCATAGACCTTGCCATATCAATCAAGATTCTATTCTTCCTCTCAACAAGGCCATTTTATTATGGAGTGTACTTGGCCGAGAATTGATGTTTGATTCCAAGTTCATCACATAGCTCATCATCTTTAGTGTTCTTGAATTCACTACCATTGTCACTTCTCATTTTCTTGATGGTGGTCTCAAACTCATTGTGACATCTCTTGACAAAAGATTTGAATGTGGCAAATGTATCACTTTTATCATTGAGAAAGAATACTCATGTATATCTTGTAAGATCATCAACTATCACAAATCCATACTTGTTGCCTCCAATACTAGTGTAAGTTGTTGGTCTAAACAAGTCCATGTGCAATAACTCAAATGCTCTACTAGTGCTCATCATACTCTTCCTAGGATGGGTGTTACCAACTTGTTTGCCAGCTTGACAAGAGCTACAAAGTTTGTCCTTCTCAAACACAACATCTTTCAAGCCTCTTACTAGGTCATGCTTAATTAATCTATTCAATTGTTTCATTCCAACATGACCAAGCCTTCTATGCATAACCAACCCATACTTGATTTAGTGAGCAAGCAAGTAGACAATTGTGATTCACTAGCATTGAAATCATCTAGCTAGTATAGATAGAGGTTCTCATATCTAAATCCTTTGAAGATCAAGTTTGAACCATCTACACTAATGATCTCAACATCCTTGTTGACGGTCGTTAGCGTCAACTTTTAATGCAATTATAAATAGAATAAATGGATCAATCATATATAAAATCTAAAAATATAGGGCTTTATCTAACAAATTCCACGAGTTTTGGTATTTTATTATTTTCCAGGGACTATTCCAGAAAAGAGGATAAAAGATAAACAAATCAAAGAAGATATCGAATAAATCTCGTGGAGAAACACCTGCCAAAATATTCACAGAGGATCCCGCAGACACCGAAGTGAAGCGGGGCCCCAGACCCCACTAGGTGGGGCTGACGGGCACTAGGTGGGTCCGGGCAGTACCCCTTGGGCCCACTAGGCCGCCATCTTCTGGAAGCTTCCTCCACCGCCTTTGAAAATTAATCTGAGCCCTACCTTAAGTCGGTTTGATCCAACGGCTGACGTGCATCCCTCCGGGCTATAAATAGAGGTCTGTACTCCCCTTGGAGCCAAGCCAGATCAGAAGCTATAGAGTTGAAACCCTAATTCCTATCTAGTAGATCTAGGCCAGCAATTCAAGAGAGATTAGATCTATGTAGATCTAGCTCTATTCAGATATTAGAGATTTAGAGTTGGAGAGTAGAGTTTTGGAGGAGTTCCAGCCTATCGGTTCTTCTTTCATCACTGTATTCTTTGGGATCAGATTCCTCTCACACAGGATCTGTATTCTGAGATACCCTGGTATTCGACTTCTGGTTCAAGTAAGCATTTACTTCTGATAACGAATCTCTAGGTAAGGCTCGGGAGCGTTTTGACGATTTTGTGAATTCGGGACCTTTTCTTGCTTTGCCAGAACCTATGCTTTTACAACATTTCTTTTTAGGCCTTAATGAAAAAACTAGAGAATATCTTAATTTGATCGTAGGAGGAGCTTTTATGTATATTACTGCTACACATGTAAAACAATTCTTATGAATATCTTAAATGATCTTCCTGCTAAAAAAGAAGAGTTGATAGAAGTAGAAACTTAACTAGCTAAATCTGATCCTTTGTGTGAACCTTTTAAACCTTTGGCTAGTATAGAACTTGAACTATTTGAAAAAGAAAAGGAAATAGCTCCACTCCCTGATTTTATGCTTGATTTTGAGGATGAACTTTTTGATGATTATGAAAATGCCTCAAACTATCAAGTAATTATGAAACCTCAAGGATATAAATCCAAAGCTTTAAATCATGTTCATCATGATGAGGTAAAGTTCTTTAAAGAGAGAACAAAAGAGTTAATCTTTGTTTTGAGTGATGAGTGGTTAGAAGAATCAGAACTTTCATTTGATCCTATTCGTTTAAATTCTTCCTCTATCACTCTTAAATGTCAAACTGACAAAGATCCTTTTGATGCTCTTTATAATCCTGTTGTAGGTATTAATATTATGTCTGCTATGTTTGCAAAAAGGTTTTTAAAAGACATGCCATTAATCCCTACAACTAAAATGCTAAATTTTTTTTCAGGCCACATTATTCCTAGCTCGGGAGTAATATGTGCCTTTCCTATTTATGTTAATGGAGTCCAAGTCCTGTTAAATTTCTAAATCTTTGATGTTTGGGAGTTCGACGTGTTGATAGGCTTACCAATAGGGAAACTTATTCAAGAAGGCCAAACAGGAAAACTAGACATTAGATTAGGAAAAAGTTTTAAGCTCTCCGTACCTATAATTCATTCTCTAAAAACCAAGGAAGAGCTGCCTCTTTTTTCAGATCTAATAGAGGAAATTAAAGCTATAAATTTTGAAGAATTAAATGAACCAGACTTAGAAGATGATGCCCAGTTCTTCATTGAAGAAGAGGATGAGGATCCCTCTGATCCTGAACCTCTCGATGAATTACTAGAGCCACCTAAGCCCTCTTTTGAACTTAAACCTTTGCCTACTGGTCTTAAATATATTTTTCTAAATAATGATCAAGATTCTCCAGTAATAATAAGTGATAAACTACCACAAGAAGAATCTTTGCACCTAATAACTATTTTAGAAAAGCATCAAGCTGCTTTTGGATATTCAGTCCAAGACCTTAAAGGCATTAGCCCTGTTCTTTGCACCTATTGCATCCCAACTGATCTAGAAATTGCACCATCTAGAGAGCCGCAACGTAGGCTTAATAATGCGATGAGATAGGTTGTTAAGAAAGAGGTCTTAAAACTGTTGCATGCTGGGATCATTTATCCTATGCCGCACAGTGACTGGGTAAGTCCTGTTTAAGTTGTTCCTAAGAAAGGTGGTATGACTATTGTTAGAAATGAAAGAAATGAATTGATACCACAGAGAAGTATCACGGGTTGGCATATGTGCATAGACTATAGAAAATTAAATAAAGCCACAAAGAAATATCACTTTCCTTTACCCTTCATTGATGAAATGTTAAAACGTCTAGCTAACCACTCGTTTTTTTGTTTTCTTGATGGTTACTCTGGATACCACCAAATTCCTATTTATCCTGATGATCAAAGCAAAACCACTTTTACATGTCCATATGGAACCTATGCTTATCGTAGAATGTCTTTTGGATTATGTAATGCTCCTGCTTCTTTCCAAAGATGCATGATGTTTATATTTTCTAATATGATTGAAGAAATCATGGAAGTTTTCATGGATGATTTTTCTGTTTATGGAAAAACTTTTGATGATTGTCTTGAAAATTTAGATAAGGTTTTGTAAAGATGTGAAGAAAAGCACTTAGTCCTTAATTGGGAAAAATGTCATTTTATGGTTAGAGAAGGAATAGTGCTAGGACACTTAGTGTATGAAAGAGGTATGGAGGTAGACAAAACTAAAATTGAAGTTATTGAACAACTACCTCCACCTGTAAACATAAAAGGAATCTGAAGCTTTCTTGGTCATTGTGGTTTTTATCGTCACTTTATAAAAGATTTTTCTCATATTGCTAGACCACTGACTAGTCTCTTATTATGAAATTATGTGTGATGCTAGTGATTATGCTATGGGGGCAGTTTTGGGACAAATTGAAGATAAAAAGTCTGATGCAATTGCTTATGCTAGCAAAACAATGACATGGGCACAACTTAATTATGCAACCACTGAAAAAGAGCTCCTGGCTGTTGTTTATATTATAGATAAATTTAGATTTTACTTAGTTGGAGAGAAAGTAATTGTTTACACTGATCATGCTACTTTAAAATATTTTTTCACTAAGAAAGATACTAAACCTTGTTTAATAAGATGGATTCTTCTACTCCAAGAATTTGATTTGGAAATAAAGGATAGGAAAGGAGTAGAAAATCCTATTGCTGATCACTTGTCTAGAATATATTTTGAGAATTCACAGGAACTACCTATCAATGACTCGTTAAGGGACAACATGCTTTTCAAGGTAACAAAATCAGACCCTTGGTATGCAAATATTGTCAACTTTATGGTTATAGGTTATGTACCACCAGGGGAAAATAAAAGAAGGCTTATATATGAAAGTCGTCTCCACATATGGGATCCACCATACCTCTTCAGAGTTTGCGCAAATGGCTTGCTCAGAAGATGTTTTACCGGCAGAGGAAGGCTTTCAGATTATTCAGAAGTGCCATTTAGCACCATATGGAGGGCATTATGGGGCATTTCGCACTCATGCAAAAATTTGGCAGAGGGGATTCTTTTGGCCAACTATGTATGAAGACACCAAAGATTTTATCCGGAGATGTGGATCATGTCAAAGGCACGGGAACATCAACTCAAGAGATGCCATGCCGCTCACCAACAATCTCCAGGTAGAGCTCTTTGATGTATGGGGAATTGATTACATGGGACCATTCGTGAAGTCAAGAAACTACGAGTACATCTTGGTGGCAGTGGACTATGTATCCAAGTGGGTAGAAGCCATGCCATGCAAGTCAGCTGATTCAAGACATTCTAGAAAGATGTTCGAAGAGATAATATTTCCGAGATTTGGAACTCCAAGGATGATGATAAGTGATGGAGGAACACATTTCACGGATAGAAAGTTTCACTTATACCTAACAAGTCATGGAATCCGTCACAATGTCGCTACTCCATACCATCCTCAGATAAGTGGCCAAGCAGATCAAAAATATTCTACTGAAGACAATAAATGAAATGGGGAAAGTATGGAAAGATCGGTTACCTGAAGCACTATGGGCTAACCGAACTGCATACAAGACACCCTTGGGCATGTCAGCATACCACTTGGTGTACGGGAAGACTTGCCATTTACCGGTTGAATTAGAGCACATGGCTCACTGGGCTATCAAACGTTGGAATATGAATTTTGAAGTTGCTGGAGAGAAAAGAAAAATGCAATTATCAGAGTTAGAAGAATGGAGAGAAAAAACTTATCACAATTCAAAGATCTATAAAGAGAGAACTAAAAGATGGCATGACAAGAGGATCAAGAAGAAGGAGTTTGCACCCAGAGATAAGGTATTACTTTTTAATTCCAGGGTCAAATTATTCAGGTTCAGAAAGCTACAAAGCAAGTGGGAAGGACCATTCATGGTGGTAAATACATCATCACATGGAGCGATGACTCTACAATCACACGAAGGTACGTTATTCAAGGTAAATGTTCACCGTCTCAAACTTTTTCTAGAACCTTCTAGAGCACATGAGGTAGTAGATGAGATTTACTTTAGTATTTTACCTTAAATGCAACTACCATTCTCCGTATCAAACTAAAATTGGAAAATTTACCTAACAAGATCTTCGCGGACCGTAGAGCCACACCACAGAAGGGCAAGCCTGGGGGCTGCCACGTGGGGCCGACCGGCCCTATAGGGTGCCGCCCGGCACCCCATCTCCCCCTCTCGGATAATTCTGAATCCTAGAGTCTCCCTCTCCTTTCTCTACCCAATCACGACGGTTTAAATGGAAGTTCTCCTTAGTTCGTACGAATGCCTACCTAAATAGATTTTGAACCTATCGCTGAACCCCACTATAAATATGTACCCATACCTCCTTCATTCTCATCCCATCAAAGCCTCCTCATCTCTCTAGTAAACTCTCTAGTCAATAGCTCTCATGGCTAGCAAGGAGATGGACATCCGTAGTAAACTGGGGCAAGAAGGAGGACTCCCTAGCTCTCATCCTTGCTCAGCCCAAAGCGTCTCGCCACCGTTCCACCTAAGCACCTAGTTGAAATACCTCCACGCCAGCACCATGAGAAAGCCTATCATGTCCAAGAGCTACCTTCACCTCCAGCAAGATTGTTACTAGGAGACTCGTCACGAGGACCACAGATCGCTATTCCTCAGGGGACCAAGCTGCTACCCCCGGCGGAGAATGAGAAGTTAAAATCCGTCAAGTTCAACAAGTTCGGGGACGTTACTTGTGCAAAGTATACGTTGACCCGTCCATCCTTTGAAGGCATTTACGCATCCTCGAGCCAAGTTTGCTATACCGAGCCCAGAACGAAACCAAAGAGATCTGCTCCTGCGCTTGACAATGCACCTAAACACTCCAGAACCACCATCACTATGCTAGAGGAGAGGATCAACTCGCTCTCCAATTCCACCAACTCTCTTCAATCAGAGAGTAGGCTTAGGACTTCGACCATGACCACCATGAGTAGGCTCATTGAGAGCAATATAAGGAAGATCAATGCGCTAGAGAGAAGCAATAATCATCTTAGAGCCTTAGTCCTGCCGAACAATAACAACAACACTTAGTTATCCATGTAATAGGGCATGCCTTAGTTAAATTTATCATTTTTAAGTTAAAGTGTGTTGGTTAAATTTTAATTTTAGTATTTAAATTCAGTTGTTTAGAGTGCCCGATTGATCATGAATAAAGTGCCCTTTTGGTTTCAATGTCTTTACTATCCACTCTACTCTCTATATTTTTGGTATGTGTGTTTTTGTCTCCACATATTGTGCAGAAAAAATATAAGAAAAGAAACAAGTGTGGGAAAAACACACTACGACCGCAAAATAAAACTAGCTCGGGAAGTTACTGCAATTCAGAGAGAATCAAACAGAGATCGCACCCGACAAAGTGGAACCGGCATCTCCCGTCCCACTTCGTCCACGGTCATGTTTGAGTTATCCACTTTGCAAATTATATTCTTTCTATTACTTTAATTCAAATTAAAATTCACATGCTAAATAATTTGAATTGCTGAAAAGATAATTTAATTCATAACTTAAGAATAAACTTACATAATACTTTTCCCGCAAGTCATGTTTTAATTCAATAAAATAAATATGATTACTTAAGATGATTTGAGACTAAGAAATAGTAAGATGTGAGAACTTGATTCATGATATCTTGTCTCTGGAGCATTTATTCTTTAAATTCAAAAAACCTTTGAAAGATTGCAAGTTGAGTACTTTGCTATGCTCCTATGATCAGAATTGAGTAAAATAATAATTTTACTTCATATGTTGAATCATCCTCTTTAGAAGAGTTGTATGAGGCTTATGCAAAAATATGTGAAAATAATCCATGCCAAAAGATGCATGAGAGAAAAATAGTGGGAATTAAAAATGGGCAAAAGTCCGACGCACCCTCAAGAGGAATTAAAAAGGGACAAAAGTCCGATTTACCTCTAAAAAGAGAGAGAGAGACCATACTTCTCAGAAGGAGAGGATGAAAACATAGGAAGAATTAATAATAATAATTAAAGTATTCTGATCTAAGGAAATAGCAGAGTATTCTCTTACATCTTTTGCAGCATTTCTTTTCAAAAATTCTACAAACTCTCCAGAGACTTGATCGAAAGAAAAAGGTAATCTATTCTAGCTATTCTAATCTCCAATCACTTAAGAATCATGAGATACATTTCTTTTTAAATGACTTGGGAAAGTCTTATGATAAAGTTTATATTTAATTTATGTCTTAAATTTGATATATATAACCATCCTTTTTCTCGATACGAGCAAAATCCTAAGTGTGGGAGTGCTTGTTGATGGTCGTTAGCGTCAACTTTTAATGCAATTATAAATAGAATAAATGGATCAATCATATATAAAATCTAGAAATATAAGGCTTTATCTAAAAAATTCCATGAGTTTTGGTGTTTCATTATTTTTCAGGGACTATTCTAGAAAAGAGGATAAAAGAGAAACAAATCAGAGAAGATATCGAATAAATCCCGCGGAGAAATACCTGCCAAAATACTCACGGAGGACCCCGCAGACACCGGAGCGAAGCGGGGCCCCAGACCCCACTAGGTGGGGCCAACCGACACTAGGTGGGGCCGGGCGGCACTCCCTGGGCCCACTAGGCCACCGTCTTCTCGAAGCTTCCTCCACCGCCTTTGAAGATTAATCTGAGCTCTACCTTAAGTCAGTTTGATCCAACGGCTGACGTGCATCCCTCTGGGCTATAAATAGAGGCCTGCACTGCCCCTAGAGCCAAGCCAGATCAGAAGCTATAGAGCTGAAACCCTAATTCCTGTCTAGTAGATCTAGGCCAGTAATTCAAGAGAGATTAGATCTATGTAGATCTAGCTCTATTTAGATATTAGAGATTTAGAGTTGGAGAGTAGAGTTTTGGAGGAGTTCCGGCCTGTTGGTTCTTCTTTCATGATTGTATTCTTTGGGTTCAGATTCCTCTCGCACAAGATCTGTATTCTAAGATACCCTGGTATTCGACTTCTGGTTCAAGTAAGCATTTACTCTTATTGTTCTTTATGTTTGTAACTCTTCTGAGTGCTTTGATCTTGATCATTACTTGATTGAAGTAGTAATTCATAGTGTAGGCATGGTGCCTAGGCTAAGTTTACTTGCATTTGTCCCCTGATTTTATGGATAACGGTAGCTCGCGTAGGTGACTCTTATAGCTACGTTGATTCCTCTATAGTCCATTTCCCATAATAGGTTTGGCAGGCATATAGGTGCTTAGTAGGAGAGAACTCTGTTTTCTGCTCTTATTTAAGATAAAGCTTACCCAGTGACCAGAACTAGAAAGTCCTTAGTTCTTTCTCTTCTTATCAATAGTTATCTATACTTGATTGTGAAATGGGTTAAGTTAATATAGACTTAGTCATCCTCATACACCATTCCTTTGGGTTCGATATTTAAAACTGGGTTATCTCGGTGAAGTGCTACATCGTTGTTTATCTGTACGCTTGCAGATAATTAATTTACTCATTTGCTCTAAGAAACATCAACAATCCTCTATTCCAAATATGTACTTAAATCCAAGATCGCACAATTGAGCCATGGATAGCAAATTGAAGTTCAAGCTCTCAACTAGCAAGACATTTGATATGCTTAAGTCATAGGATATTGCAATCTTACCAAGCCCTTTGACCTTGCCCTTGCCATTATCACCAAACGTAATACTATCAACGACATCATTGTTGTTGGAGTTGATTGATTTGAACATTTTAGAATCCCCGATCATGTGTTGAGTGCCCCCACTATCAAGCACCCAATGCCTTCCTCTGGCTTTGTAATTTACCTACAAAACAAATTAGTTCTTCTTAGGTACCCACATTTGTTTGGGTCCTGTAACGATCCACAATTTCCTCGAAGGGAAATCCACAGATTACAACATAATATGATAGTCCCAGGAGTACCAAGCTATCACATTATTGATATACAATTGATACCACAGTCATACATCGTAAGTTACAAATATTACAACTTAGAGATTCATACCCTACTACAACACGATACTAGCGGAAGACGAACGCGAAATGATATCAGAGTAGAAGCAACGCACCAGCGGGTGAAGGCTCCTCCTTCACAGCCAACCTTGAGCATAGGACAAGACCACCTAAACCTCTGGATCCTTGCTGTTGTCCTCGAAGATAGCATCCAAACCTGATAAATAAATTTTAGTATGATTTGTACTGGCCACTGTTTCCCATCCTATGCTATGCTTTTGCTTTGTGGAAAGTGGTATACAAGGGGTAGAGAAGAGAAACTATTTCTGGCTGTGATTTTCCTATGCAAGTTCATTATTAAGTAATAATAATATAGTAGTAAGTTGTATATTAAGTTTTAACACATTTCCCACACATTCATCCCATCCACACACATCACACCACACATACTCTCACACTCTCTAAGTGATAAGGACAACTCCCTCTCGTCCTTGTCTCAGCGGCTCACAGCCAGATCCTGGAAAACCTAGGGGGAGAAGAGAAGGGACTCATCTCTCTAAAGCAAGCGAGGCATAGGTCATGAGAAGTCCATAACCGGGGACACGACTATACGTATAGATCGATCAACTCTGCAGAGTGTGTACACCTGTACCCACAAGATCGCCATCATCGACGATGTACAACGCCTAGGCTGACAACGGGCTATCTCCCGATCTGGAACGATACCATCCTGCCACTCAGCCCTGGGGCTCCCCAGCGCACCGGCAAACTAAGACTGGGAGACGCAGCACCTGGTCACCGTGGTACTGCGCATCTAGGATGGTACGGGTCTCAACACCGGCACCACCCACCCTTATCACCTAACAACCTGGCAGTAATGGCATTGCCCAAACCGATAGACATCCGCACCCCACCCATTCAGGGACGAGTGGTGTGCACGAATAAAACTCATGGTTCTGATTCCCTTGCTATTCCAGATCCTAGGTGGGATCAGACAGGTCATCTCCTCAATCGGGGTACTCCCCCATGCCACCACAACACCTCTATCCCGAGGCTCGCCCCGGGATCTCCTCAAAACACATGTGTACCCGCCACAGGTACCTCTCGTGGGGATGCCCAGGTCGCACCCCCGACAAGACTCGTCCCACGGACTTGTCGTAGAACCTGTCTGATCGACTCAACCCTCACCGCACACCCAAGACACACGCCAAGATCTTCCCAGTTATTATCATTATAACGGCACACAATGCCTAGCCACTCACAAACAATCCTCCACTCAGCATAACATTAATGACATAATGCGAAGTAGAAGTAGCAAGTAAGTAAAGCGGGTGTCTAGCCTAGCAGCGGGTGTGCAGGGGTAAGGTTGCGACAACGTATAGGCTTTCCAAGCAATCTACCATGCAACCTATCAGTTAATTGCAGAAAGTAAAGCACTAGCATCTATGTATATGCATGTCTAATAGGATTCTACGAGGTTGGGTGGGACGTGGCACCTGTTCATTATAGATCCATATATTCATCCACATCTTGTTGCTGCCCATGTCTCCTGCCTCCAATGGATCACCGGTCCGATCAACATCGCCCTCGATGCAACTATCTCGATAGAGCGACAAACAAGGAAGAAAGAAATCAATCCTTAACCAAGATCCAAATAAAAAAGGCAGCGACACACAGAAAGAGCGGTTAACAACAAAAGACACCAAAAGGCTTAGCCCTCGCGGTGGTTGTCCGCTTTCCTCGGGCTCAAAATAAAACACGAGTGGTTGTCTGCTAAGCATAAGCTCGAGTCACGACCCCAAAATAGCTACACTTCCCGGGCTGATAGTGTCAACCTGTATGGCTTCAAGAGAAAGGGGCCTAGACCCTAGCTCAACTTAAACATACACCACGGCTTGCGGTCCTTCGATTCAGGTGTCATGGAAATTGACAGGAACCGATAAGGTTGCAAGCGAGAGAGGAAGAAAAACACAACAGGTTCGGCCTTTATAGCCCTATACCCCCATAAGTCACAACTAAAGAAAGAACAATTAACAACGCAAGATGCAGGAGTTGTGACTTGGTCCCACAGACTTCGACTTCCACGCCATGGAAATCGGCGTAAGTAAAAGAGAATGAGACAAGAGAAATAAGCGAAGGGTTGGCTAGGTCGTCCACATCACGTCCTTGGTAAAGATGGTTTTCTGACTGTCGATCGAGTCGACTCGCGTGGTTCCAAAGAACATGATATAGACCATAGCTTCGCTAACCAAAAGAGAGGTTGGAATGGGGCAATAAAGAAAAAGGGGAAGTGGTCTACTTCTCCCAATCCACACGCCATGGCAAAGGCAAGGCATCGGAAAGGAGCAACACACAAGAGAACACACAACACCCAAATCCACTTGTAGGGTACCACGACCTACGTGCACTAAATGACACCTAAACACTCCTAGAGCCTTAGCGGTGCAGTTGTCACCGTGAGGACATAAGAAGCACCATGGTCTAAATGGGTACAAACATACAAGGGGCTTGAGCACAAAGAAGCCCAAAAGAGAGAAAGGGAGAGAAAAGGATCCACCTTCCTTTGATCCACTCGCCATAGCATCTGATGGTAATCAAAGGAAAAGAACCAAGAGAGCGATAATTAAACACCAAGGGAAACCAACAAGCGAAGGGATTTGGTTCCTCGACACTTCAACCCACATGTCATGCAATGGACACGAATCGAATTTGTTGGAACAAGAGGGCTCAATCCACGTCTTACTGGGTCAACAAGACACGAGAGAAGAGATCGTGCTTAGCGTTACGGCCATAGCAGGATGAACCCACGACCGAAACGACCAAACACATCGCTTCTCTACCGGCTCGAAGGCTCGGTCCAGATACCAGCAAAACACCACAACACAAGAATGAAACTAGAGGAGCACATTTCCATAGCATAAAGAGATGGATAGATAGACCGGCACGAAGGCACGGCACAACAAGCATAGATAAATATCAAAGATAGACATGGTATCATGAGTAGCTGACAACTTTGGACAAGTAAGAACAAGTATGAAATAGAAAGAGTTTTGACGACATCATGGATGGCGTCGGCGGGTTCCAAAGACTCGACCTTGAAGGGCAGAGTGATGACGAGTTGCCGCAAGGGTCCGGCGGGGCATCCGGGACCGGCACGAACACACCTTCCTGCAATAGCAAAAACCACGGCACGATGGCCGGACAGAGCAGCAAGCCGGAAGCTGGTAGTTGCTGGTGCGGTAAAAGGAATCGGGAAGATGTCCATGGCTCTGCTGGTCGGCTCGTCAAGGTCGTTGCCAGTGCCACCCTACGGTAGTGTAACACAACGGCACGAAGGCTGGTCTTAGGCACAGACATCAACAAGGAGAAAGGGAAGCTTTTCGGTCTTGGCGGCTCACCGTCGATGGAGGGCTTCGGCAGGGTCCGATGATCGGGTAGCAACATTGGCAGAGGGGTTGGACATTGCGGACAACGCTACTGGGCTTGAGCAAAAGAGGTGGGGAGCAGCCGAGCACGTCATCGGGGTCGGCAGTAGCACTAAGGCGAAGTTCATCGACGCATGGCGTGGACGACGTCGCGGCTCGTGGAGGAAACTCGTCGCCGGTGCACAACTAGGGCCGATGGGTCGGTGTAGGGCGCTGGATTCTGGAGCAGACGCCGTGGCGTGACATGGCTGAGGTCAGCGCGTCGGGGCAGAGCTCGGCGTGGCCGTGGCTTGGCGGAGAGGAGGCGGTGCTGCTGCGGCGTCGGGGCAGTCGTGGGCGTCCGCGGTTGATGGAGTCGCGTCGCAGCTCAGCTTGGCAAGCGAACGGCGGATGAAGACAGTCGTGCCGTGGTCGCGAGCGAGGTTGGCGCGGCGGCGTATGGCGCGTCGGGGCAAGCTGGAGGACGTCGTGAGGTAGCTGAAGCCAGCGGCCGCGTTGTCGCGGTTCAGTGCCCATGGCCGGGTGACGTCGTGGCATGTGGATGACGGTGAGCGCGACGTCACCCGACATGGTGGGAGACGACGTCGCAGCGGACAGGCTCGGCAACGGGGTGGAGACGACATCGTGGATTCGACGCAGAGGGGTGCCAGGACCCGGCGGAACAAGACACCTCCATGGCCGGTGCGTTTGGTCAGTGACCTTGCTCGGCTGGGTGGCGACGTAGGGCTCACAGGGGGAGTCGGCACGGTGCCCAGGAGGGGCATGGCGACTGATGGAGGGAGGAAAAGGAAGAAGCGGCGACGGTGAATGGGAAGAAGGTAAGGCACTGGCGGCTCGGCATCTTATACGCGCGGCTGGCTATGTGTCGGTGTTATGACCCGGCGGTCAAGACCACCAACGAGTAAATTTGTATATCGCGTGCTCCCTCTCTCAGACGTGATGCAAGATGGACACAAGATTTATCCTGATTCGGGCAAGGAAGGTCCTACGTCCAGTGGGGGGAGGATGACTTGTATTATCTCGCACCCAAAGCGTGCTCGTACAGGGGGGGTACAAGATGTGTTACACGGAGTCGGCCACCCGTGGGGTCGATCGAGTGGCGTGGTGTGTGTGTGGAGTGTGGACTAGGGTTCCTGAAGAAGTGGGAGCCGATCTCCGGAGTCCTCGGAAGTCGTCCTCAGCCCTCCCGAGGTCGTCCGGAGTCCCCTCTACTCTACCTCGGCGTCCCCTTTTATAGACCGAGGGGAGCTCCGAGGGTACAGGGTCCTAACTGTAGCAGTATGGGCGGTGTATCCGCGACACAGTGTTGGTGGAGAGATGTCGCGCATTGTGGCGACATGGCCTTCCCGTCCTTTAGGCGTCCTTGGTCGTGGCGGCAGTAGAAGTCGTCGCCGTGCAGTGTCCGCAGGCGGGCGCGAGTCCCACGGCCGAAGCGGGACGGGGCGGATGGGACGGCTTCCGTACCGGAGTTGTTGAAGAGGAGGGGGTCGAGCCCCCGGTCGAGGGAGGGGGCCGAGCCCTGTGTGACTCCGTCGCGTTCCCGAAGTCGTCGTCGAGGGTCGCACTGTTCACTTTCCGAGGGGTACTGTTGGAGTCCGTACTCGCGTAGTGGCAGCAGTGGCGGCACAGTTGACGGGAATCGGGGACTGGACGGGGAGTTGGCGGATTTGACAGCGGACGCGGGCGCCCATGTCGTTAGGTGGGTTCACTTTAACCCATGCCGGAGCAGTTGGGTTAATCGAGCCCTCGTCCGAGGGTCGTCCACTCGACCCTTGGTCGAGGGGGAGGTCGAGGCGTCGACGGGGTTGGAGAGGTCGAAGTCGAGGTAGAGGTCGGGGAGTCGTTCGTTCGACCCCTCGTCCTTCGTCGAGGTGGAGCCGGGGGTCGTTCGTTCGACCCCTCGTCCGTCGTCGAGGTGGAGCCGGGAGTCGTTCGTTCGACCCCACGTCCGTCGTCGAGGTGGAGTCGGCCCGTGGCTTGTTGCCGCAGTTGGTGCAGAGGGGGCCCTCGATTGATGGGTCGCATCTTACCAAGTAGTGGGCTGGTCCTTGCCTTAAAAATGGTTGCTATGTTTAGCGTTAATTTATTGAAGGGTTTAGGGTACCCCTTACCTTCGTACCCAACAGTAGCCCCCGAGGCCCCAGAGGAGTGATTTAGAACTCCTCTGGGGGCTATGATACGCGTTTCTCGGAGGGAGTAAGGATTGCCCGGAGGTTTTATCCTTGGCCTGCAGGGTTAGTGAGAAATCCAATTCTCCGTGGGGTGCGCACGAGCGCACCCCATGGGGGTAGCCCCCGAGGCCCCAGAGGAGTGATTAAGAACTCCTCTGGGGGCTAAATATGTTGTATAGTGGGGTCTTTTAAGGATACCTGGAGGCATGGCACCATGTCGAGGGGTCGATTCCATTCTATTTCCTGAAAAGAGATGTGTTCGAGGGCGGTTGTCGAACCCTACCGAGGGCCAGCCTTCGCTCCCTCGAGCACCACTGGAGTCAGCGCCCCGCCCGAGGGGTCGACTCTGTCTGCCAGGTTACGAGTTTTCGACCCTCTTTCGTCGAGGGGTGCCGTGCGCAGTCGGGCCCTCGAGCCCTCGAATGGCTAGGCCTTCACTACCTCATAGCGTCCTTCCCACGGATCCTTTCGTTCGGATCGTGGGGTGAAGAGCATCGTGCTATCCTCGTTAGGACGAGCCCGAAGTCCTCGGTGAGCTGTTCTCGGGCATGAGTCCATTAGAAATGGTGCCCTGTACGGGTAAAAATCCAAGTGAGAACTCGACCCCGTTCGATAGGGATCGACTAGTGGCCCGGAGGCGTTCTCATTGTTAAGCAAGCCGTACGGCTCGCTAAGCACGACCATGTGGACCACCAAGGTGCCAACCCCATTCGATAGGAGTTGGTGGCTCGATGCCTCCCAACGTAGGGATCCTTAGGTGTTCCTAGGTATGCCTTGGATATGTCCCAGGAAGCCTCGAGAGTTCATTCTCGAGCTACCGGGACATCCCTGACTCGTGTACTTGAGGGCGGCTGTCGAACTCCGTTCGTGGAGCCAGCCTTCGCTCCCTCAAGATTTGGGGGTGGACCGGAGTCCGTTAACTATGGGTCCTTCCTGACCTCAGGTACTCGAGGGCGACTGTCAAACCCTATGTATGGGCCAGCCTTCGCTCCCTCAAGATTTGACGGATGGTTCGTCATCCGACGCTATCCTCAGGAGGAGGAGTCCGACCTTGTGGACCGCCGAGGGGAAAAGCAGGTGGTTGTTGTATTGAACTTGGGGACATACCTGTGTCGGAGCTCTCGAGGGAGGCTGTCGAACCCCCGGACGGGCCAGCCTTTACCCCTTCGAGGCCATGGAACGAACTGCAGTTGATGACCCGAGGCCCTGTCAGGCCTCGAGCACTCGAGGGGGGCTATCAAGCCCGTTCGTAGGCCGACCTTTGTCCCCTCAAGATTTTGGGGGTGGACCGAGGTCCTAACCCGAGGTCATTTCTGGCCTCGGGCACTCGAGGGTAGCTGTCGAACCCTCTTTCGAGGGCCAACTCTCGCTGCCTCAAGATTCCTTACCCTCGAAGACGACGTTTCCGGCCGCGTGCCTTTTTAGGCGGTGCCCGTTCGGCACAACAGTGCGGTTACAGGGGGGAGTGCGGCGCGGAGCACGATGATGGGACGGGACGCCTTATCCTGGAGGAAATACGAGGAAGGAAGTACAGGCGAATTAAATGCGGAGATTCTCTTGCCTGTTGCCGGATCCGTCCGTTGGCCTCCCGCGTATAAGTAGTGAGGGTGAGGGGTCTGGTGCCTTTTCCGCGCACTTGCCTTCCCCGCCTCCTTGCCTTCGTCTTCCTTGCCTTCTTCTCTCCGCCTCTGCCTTAGGCGTCCCGCGAGCAGGAACTCTGCGCGAGCGAGAGAGGAAGGGAAAGATAGGAAACGTACCATCCGCCGCCAAGTCCGAGCAGACCGTCGTCCCTATGGCCACCTTCCAGCTCGTCGGTGCCGACGCCTGGCCCGCCTCCTCGATTCGTCGGTCGCATCTGATGGAGTTGGTGGAGAGCGGACTTCTCTGGCCCGTTACCACGGCGGAGAGGCCGGAGTGGATAGCTCCGCCGCGGGACCATGCCGAGCCCAACCCGCCGGAGGGGTACGTGGTGTCGTTCGAGGTCTTCCACTGGGCGGGGCTGGGGGCCCCGCCCAGCCGCTTCCTGCGCGCGCTCCTCTACCACTACGAAGTGGAGCTCCAGCACCACACCCCCAACAGCGTCAGCCAGGCGGCGGTATTCGCGGTGGTGTGCAAAGGCTACCTGGGGATCGAGCCCCATTGGGATCTGTGGCTTCACATCTTCAAGGCCAACATCTTCCACGCCTCGGTCAACAAGGGCAACCGCCAGAAGGTCAGGGCCGGGTGCTGTAGCATCTTCGTCAAGCAGCCGCCGCTTTGGCTCCCGGCGAACCCGTCCTCGAGCCACTCCGGGTGGCATTCCGGGTGGTTCTACCTGAGGAACGACGACGATCTGCTCCCGGCGTACACCGGGAGGACACTCGACGCCGAGCCTGACCGCTGGAGATACGGCGTCCCGACGGACAAGCAGAAGCACCTCAACGGCTTGCTGGACGCGCTCAAGCGTCTGAAGGAGAGGGGGCTTACCGCGGAGATTGTCGCGTCGGCGTTCCACCGACGGCGGGTTCTGCCGCTGATGGCTCGACCCCTCCGCATCGACGAGATGGGTCCGGGGTTCGATCTATCGGGGTGCCGCTTCGTCGAGGAAGAGCTGACCCCGGACCGGGTGGTCGGCCGCGTCCGCCGTTTCTTCGCGCGGGGGGGGGGGGGGGTTCGACCCCAAGAACGTCGCGAAGATCCCCATGAAGCCGGACGAGGGCTTCGTTGAGCTGGTAAGGTCCTTTCCTTCAGTTAGAGTCTTCGTGCCCGCCCCTTCCGTCTTTTCTGCTCGTTCTCTAACCGTCTCGCGTCCCGCAGGGGAATGTGTCCTACAAACGCTCACGCCCGCCGGTGAAGGAGGACCGGGCCAGGAGGGAGGCGAACCGCCTCCGCGCGGAGAAGCAGAAGTCCGACAAGGACAAAACCAAGGCGAAGACGGCCAGGAAGACTCGGGAGAGAGAGCTGAGAAATCAGCGCCGGGCCCAACAGAGGCGGTTGGGCCTCGATGAGGAGTTGTCGCCCTCGGAGGAGGAGGACGATGATGAGGAAGATACAAACTGGAGCGAACTGGAGGAGGAGGAGGAGGAGACGGCACCTGAACAGACGGCCGTTGCTACTGGTGGAGAGGAGGGGTCGACCTCGAGGTTGGCCCCTTCTGTTGAAGCTGGGCCACGGTCGGAGCGCCCCGTGACTTCGCGAGAAGTCGCGCCGCGGCAGACGCGGTCGCAGACGCCGTGGCCCTCGTCGGGGGGTCGATCAAGCGAGCCCCCGAAGCCTGCTGCGTCGAGCGCACGGGTGTCGGGCCCGCCGGCGCAGGTGGAGACCGGCAAGGGGATGAAGGTGGCACCGCTGTCGAAGGGTCGATCGAGCGAGCCCCCGAAGCCTGCCGCGTCGAGCGCACGGGCGCCGGGCCCGTCGGCGCAGGTGGGGGCCGACAAAAAGTCGACGGTGGCGCCGCCGGCCCCTGCCCGGGAGAAGGTGCCGAGTGCCGCCTCGACCCCCGCTCCCCAGGCGGTGGCGCTAGAGAGCTCGACCAGCCCGACGGTTGCCGGGCCGAAGCACCGGGCTCCGAGGGGGTAAGTCGATTTTATAGTCATCGTCTGTTTTGTCTTTTTGTCGGTAAAGGCCCGTGCTTATTATTGTGCACGTGTTCCTTTTTCAGGTCGAAGCGCTGGCAGGGAGCCACGCCTCCCGCCCCTGCTAAGAAGCTGAAGACGGGGGTTGCGGTTCAAGCAGTCGCCGAGGTCGGTCCGGTCGCCCCGCCCCCTTCGACGGTTACCCCTGAGGCGGCATGGGTAGCCACGGCCCGGGAGGCGATGGCGCGGGGGAAGGCGCAGGGGGCCTCGGTGTCTGCTTCGACAACGGAGGATGCGAGCTCGCCGGCGGTGGTCGCCGAAGTGACGGTCGTGGTGCCCGCGCGGCCGTCAGAAGAAGTCGCCTCTGGCGCCCCGGGGGGTGCGGAGCTTCTGCCGACGGCGGTTGCGGCCGAGGTGGTGGAAGTGGTCGGGCCTCAAGCCCCCGTGATCGAGCGGGAGGCCCCGGTTCACCCAACGCCGGGGCGTTGGCCCGAGGGCCTGGCTGTGCTGGAGGCTCGACTCCAGCTCGAGCGTGGGACTACCGCCGCGCCCGAGGTCCCCTTGACGACGCCGGGGCTCGAAGAGGGGGGTCCGGTCGATCGCGCCGAGGGAACGCCCACGCTGGCGCAGGGCGTGATGTTAATGGAGTCCACCCTTGCCCAGGTGGACGAGATGGTGGCCGAGCTGGTGGACTCGGCGGAGATGGCCATCATCGTGGCTCCTCGGGCGGAGCCGGAGGTGGCTCGGCCTCCCCTCGAGGTTGGGGGGCCGCTGTCTCGAGGTAAGTCACACTTCGACCCACTCGGGATGCAGTGGGTTTATCTTGCTGTGTGTTAACTTTTTTGGAGTCCTTCATCGCACAGGGCTGCCTTACTGGCCGGGGTCTTCTCCCGGTGGAGACGGCTTGGCGGGGCCGTCGACGTCCTCGCGAGGTGGCCCAGAGGAAGAAGCCTCGCCCCTTTCCGCTTATCGAGGAGGGGGGGACCTGCGCGATGGCGTCACCCGGACGATGGAGGAGAGGATTGCCGCCCGCAGCGCGGCGTGGGGCCAGGAGGTTCTCGAGGTGCGGACCCTCGAGACCCCGAGCGGGTTTTCCTCACGCTCGACGACCAGTCCGAGCTCCGACCGTGGGAGAACGTCGAGGAGTATCGGGCGTTGTTTGAACGCTCAGTACGTCGTGCTGCGGAGGTCGCCGCCGCGGACATACGCGAGGGAATGGAGGTAGGTTCTGTTCTACCTTAGATTATACTTTGAGCTACCTGGTTGCCGTTTGCTGACGATCTCCATTTTTATCCTCGTCAGTCGCTGCGGGTGAGGTCCTACGAGAAGTCCCAGTACATTCTCCGGGTACAGGGACAACTCTCGACCCTCCACGCCTCTCTGGAGAAGGCGAGGGATGAGGTCGCCCGCGCGAAGGCGGAGGCGGCGACTATCCAGAAGGATGCCGAGTCGAAGGTCGCCCATGCGAAGGCCGGCTACGAGGCCATCCAAAAGGAAGCCCGGGAGGCCTTGTCGTCGGCTCAAGCGAAGGTCGACGACGCCCTTCGGTCGACCGTCACCGTCGGGCAGGAGCGGGATGCTGCCCTCGAGGCCCAGCGCAAGGCCGAGGAGGAGGCCGCCCGGCTGAGGGAGACATCCGAGGGCTCCGGGGAGACCTCGACGCCGTCTCCCGCGAGCGCGATGCTCTGGCCACCTCGGAGGAGAAGGCTCGGACCCGCGCGACCTCCTTGGGCGTGGTGGCGATGAACCAGAGGAAGGCCCTCGAGGACGCAAACAAGGCCATCAAGGGCCTCGAGGCCAAGGTTAATGACCAGTCCTCCGAGCTTGACGACTTCCGCCGCCAGCTCGAGGAGACCGAGCAGGCCTACTCCACCTTGGATGTGCAGGCCCAAGGTGAATGCTTCGGGTGTTGCAGAGTCTGTCCTAACTCGACCCTTTTTCTACTTTTTTGTTGGGTTTTGACTGTTGTGTGCTTGTTTCGGCAGAGCTTGCGAAGGAGAATGCCCGCGCCCACAAGGACCTGGACAATCTTCAGGGCCTCCTTGGCACCGAGGCAAACCTCAACGCAATGTCGGACCAGTCCTGGATCAAGTCCAGGGGTAGCTCCTCGAGCCACCTTTGAGCGGTGTCGGAGAGGAACAATGGGAGTTGCCGGAAGATGACGAGGTCATCTTTGGCTCCCCCCAGCTGGCATGCCAGCCTGAAGTCGGCAAGCCAGAGCTCTGGCTTGGTTTCGCCGTTGTATTTGATCAGGCTGGTGGGTGAGCGGAAACGTACGGGCAGGGAAGCCCGCCGGATAGTTCTTCCGAAGACTCGGGGCCCTGGCGGCTCCGGAGACCGACATCGGTCTTCGTCGCTGTCGTAGCGCCCACCTCAGTGAGCGCTGTAGCCTCGAGCCTCGGCGTCGCCGTATCGACGTCGATTGTTCACTCGAGGGGGGAGGTCGTCGACGAGGCGTTCCTGAACCGGTCGTGGCTCGACCCGGCCCTGGGGCGCCTTGTTCTGGTGGACAGAGGCCTCCCGATTTTGTCGAGGGGGCACTGCTTGCCGCTCAGAGGCAGCCCCTCGATGCCTCGAGGCCGAGCTCTCCGCTTGCTGCACGGCCGCAGTTTGGAGCAGCCCCTGGATTTCTTCCCTGATACGTCGTGCCTGGGGGGTCGATGGCGCTGGCATGTCGCGGAGCAGCATCGCGGCTGCCATGACATTCTGGCTGGCGCGGTTGAAGACACGGGGTTCGGCGTTCCCCTCCTCGACGATCTGCCGGTGGACCTCTTGGGCCCGCTCGCGAGCTCCTCCACCCTGAGGACGCCCTCGATCCCGCTCGAGGGCATGTTCAAGCTGCTGAAGACGCAGGCGCTCCTCCTCGAGCTTGCCGAGGAGCTCTCGGACATGTGTAATCTGAACGTCGGGGGGTGGATCGGCTCTATCAGGACTTGGGGGAATGGCATCTCGAGGTGGTGTGGCGTTGGCCCCCCTTCTTTCTTCGGTGGCCGCGGTGTCGTCGACGTCGTCCTGGAGGACGGTTTGCTCGTCGAGGTGGAAGCACTCCCGAGTGGAGTCGTAACTCTCGTCGGGAGAGTCCGAGTCGAAGTCGGCGTGGTAGAAGTGGGGGAAGAGCCTGCCCGTTTCTTCCTCCTCCAGGCGCCGCCGTAACGTGCCCCAAGTACGGGGCAGCTCTGGCTCGCCCGGTGAAGTGGTGATGGTGGGATCGTCCGTCGCCCACGACGGCGTCCATAGAGACTCGTCGTATGTATGTACTCGCATTCCTGCGAAAGCGGAGTAGAGTCCGGCACTGTTGCGAAGCCCATACGGGAGCGGGTCACGCGGTGGTGACGGGATCGAGGGTGTCGGGGAAGCCACGGAAGCCTCTGGGGACGACGACGTGGCAGAGCCGAAGTCCCGCTCGGGGAGACGCCCGCCCTCGGCCCACAAGCACGGGTCAAGCGGACCCCTAGGGGAAGGGGTCGTGTTGCCAACTGGGACCGAGGGAACGGCATCCGGCGCCCCAGAGCTCGCACGACGGCGAGCACGTCGAAGTCGCTCGCGCCTCCTCCTGATCGCAGGCCAGAGACGCAAGCGGAGGGACCGTCACCTGATCCTTGCTGGCTCCGGCGCAGCGGAGCCGCTGATGTCTAGGCCATGGGTGGAGGGAAAGACTATGAAGTCGCCCTCGTCCGTGGAAACGAACCCTAGACTGCCGAACCAGATGACGGTGGTGAACGGGAACGGTGGGATGGTGGGATCCATCTGAGAGAGTAGTTCGGAGTTGATCGACACGCGAATCCCCCTACCTGGCGCGCCAACTGTCGGTGTTATGACCCAGGGGTCAAGACCACCAACGAGTAAATTTGTATATCGCGTGCTCCCTCTCTCAGACGTGATGCAAGATGGACACAAGATTTATCCTGGTTCGGGCAAGGAAGGTCCTACATCCAGCGGGGGGAGGATGACTTTTATTATCTCGCACCCAAAGCGTGCTCGTACAGGGGGGGTACAAGCTGTGTTACACGGAGTCGGCCACCCGAGGGGTCGATCGAGTGGCGTGGTGTGTGTGTGGAGTGTGGACTAGGGTTCCTGAAGAAGTGGGAGCCGATCTCCGGAGTCCTCGGAAGTCGTCCTCAGCCCTCCCGAGGTCGTCCAGAGTCCCCTCTACTCTACCTCGGCGTCCCCATTTATAGACCAAGGGGAGCTCCGAGGGTACAGGGTCCTAACTGTAGCAGTATGGGCGGTGTATCCGCGACACAGTGTTGGTGGAGAGACGTCGCGCACTGTGGCGACATGGCCTTCCCGTCCTTCAGGCGTCCTTGGTCGTGGCGGCAGTAGAAGTCGTCGCCGTGCAGTGTCCGTAGGCGGGCGCGAGTCCCACGGCCGAAGTGGGACGGGATGGATGGGACGGCTTCCGTACCGGAGTTGTTGAAGAGGAGGGGGTCGAGCCCCCGGTCGAGGGAGGGGGCCGAGCCCTGTGTGACTCCGTCGCGTTCCCGAAGTCGTCGTCGAGGGTCGCACTGTTCACTTTCCGAGGGGTACTGTTGGAGTCCGTACTCGCGTAGTGGCAGCAGTGGCGGCACAGTTGACGGGAATCGGGGACTGGACGGGGAGTTGGCGGATTTGACAGCGGACGCGGGCGCCCATGTCGTTAGGTGGGTTCACTTTAACCCATGCCGGAGCAGTTGGGTTAATCGAGCCCTCGTCCGAGGGTCGTCCACTCGACCCTTGGTCGAGGGGGAGGTCGAGGCGTCGACGGGGTTGGAGAGGTCGAAGTCGAGGTAGAGGTCGGGGAGTCGTTCGTTCGACCCCTCGTCCGTCGTCGAGGTGGAGCCGAGGGTCGTTCGTTCGACCCCTCGTCCGTCGTCGAGGTGGAGCCGGGAGTCGTTCGTTCGACCCCACGTCCGTCGTCGAGGTGGAGTCGGCCCGTGGCTTGTTGCCGCAGTTGGTGCAGAGGGGGCCCTCGATTGATGGGTCGCATCTTACCGAGTAGTGGGCTGGTCCTTGCCTTAAAAATGGTTGCTATGTTTAGCGTTAATTTATCGAAGGGTTTAGGGTACCCCTTACCTTCGTACCCGACACTAGGGTTCTCGGAGATGGACGATGGTGTCTCGGCGTCCGTACCAAGGTAGGGCACACGGCGTGCATCGGGGCACGGAAGCCGGGGAGGGAAGGTGGGGACGCGCGCGGCGTCCACCTCGCGCTGTGGCGGCTGCGCTAGGGAGCGGACACTCCCTAGGGTTTGGGAAGGCAAGGGCGCAGCTGCTGGGCCAGCTGGGGCGAGTTGGGCCTGCTCGAGTGGGGAGTGGAGGGAGGTGCTAGGCTGGGGGGGCCGGTGTAGTAGCTGGGCCTGCAGGAGCCGAACGGGCCAAGGCACGAGCTGGGCCACGCGTGATGGGGAAAAGGTGAGAGGCCGGTTGGGCTTGCGGTGCCTGTTGGGCTGGTGCTAGTGGCTGGGCTGCGGCTGCTGCATCTGGCTAGCTGGGCCATGCTGGTGGCTGCATGGGCTTTGACCCACTGCTTGGGGTAGAGAGGATAGAGTGGGCCTTACCATTTGAAAGGGAGAAGGGGAATTAGTCTTTACCTATTTTTCTTTGAATTCGAAAAGGATTTGCATGGAAATCTTGAGAGGAAACCAAAGAAGATTCAAGAGAGATTTGGGATGACGCGAGTTGATGGGAATTTTGGGGGAAACTCCAAAATATCTTGAGGAAGATTCAAGGAGAGAAGCTTTGGTACCGATTTGAAACGGGATTTCGGGCGGAATTTCGACGGAAAATATCCGATAGGAAGTTGCTAAGGATTTGTGCACTCCAAACTATGATCAAAACTCAAAACTCAAAACTCACTTAAGAACACGGGCACTTGCCTACAAGCAATTATATATGCATGCAACGTTTTATCGGTAAACTCCCCAAGCGTTAGCTCGACTTTGCTTAGTAACTACATGCTTCACACATTGCATGAAAAAGTTTTGAAAAGTTCGGATTTTTGGTTGTTAGGAAACACGGGTTGTTACAGGTCCTCCAAAGTTAGTGACCAAGGATTTTGGCAACCAAATTGCCTTCTTCTTTGGGCCAACATTGGGTGTACCAACATACTTGGCCATGATACCATCTCTACCCTTGGTAAGCATATAACAAGAGTCAAAATGAATTGAATAGGACTTAGAGAATTTAGTTTTGGTCATGTTAAGTTTGCAATATTGGTCAATATGCCCCACTTGCTTGCAACTATTGCAAACCCAGCCATTGCTCTTCACAAAGCTAGACTTTGGAGTTACAAAGGTCGTCTTGCCTTTCTTTGGGGTATAGCCCAATCTCTCTTTGCAAGGGGATAATTTTTGGCTACCAAAGCACTTTAGCAAGTGGACATCTCCACCATATGCCTTACCCAAAGCATGAGTGAGTTCATTAAAATCATTTTTCAATTTTTCATTTTCACTCACTTGTGAAGCATCACCCTTGGAGCTATCTCTAGTGGATGTGCATGTGGATGTGCTAGTGTCGGTTGGTGCAACAATGACAGGAGTGAAAAATGATTCATCAAGTATATCACAAGTAACTCCAATATCACATGACACAACAACCTTTTCCTTGTTTTGATCAAGGAGAGCGGAGTGAGCCTTTTCAAGCTTCTTGTGGGCTCTTTGAAGTTTCTCATGGGCTTCCATTAGCCTCTCATGAGTCCCATTGAGCTCATCAAAGGATTATTCAAGAGCACTAAGCTTCATGTTCAATTCTTTGCACTCCTTCCTCTTTATCTCAAAACAAGTATGAGCTTATTCCATCATATCCATTAGTTCTTCCTTTGAGTACTCCTTATCATCATCACTACTATCATCATTACTCTCATTGCAAGATTTTACCTTAGTTGGCTTAGCCATGAAGCATGATGGAGTGTCAAAGATGAAAGGCTTGTTGTTGATAGCAATGCTTGCCAATGCCTTCTTCTTGGACTTCTTCCTCATCATCACTAGAGTCATCATCGGAGAAAGAATCATCACTATCCCAAGTCACCACATATGATTCACCCTTCTTCTTCTTGGTGAATGATAGCTTCTTTTCTTTCTTGTCATGCTTTCCCTTCTTCTCATCATCATCACTATTGTTAGGGCAATCCACTATCATGTGATCGGTGCTCTTGCACTTGTAGCATCTCCTCACATACTCCTTGCTCTTGAAGTTGTCTCTTCTCTTTCTTGCCCCAAAGCCCTTCTTCTTCATGAACTTGCCAAACTTGCACACAAAGAGGGCCATGGTCTCATCATCAATGTCACTAGCATCTTCATCATCACTTGATTCTTGCTTTCTTTCTTTGCTCTTGCGCTTGGATGATGAAGCCTTGAATGATATGCTCTTCTTCCTTGACCTCTTCTTCTTTACTTTCTTCATTGCATTGTTCTTCGGTCATGATATCACCAAGCACTTCATTGAGAGTTATGTTGGTCAAACCGTCTCTCCTAATTATTTGCCTCAAGGTTTTTTATTTCTTGGGCAAACAACTAAGAAACCGGTTTGAGAAGTATTCATCCTTCACTTTCTCACCCAAGCTCTTGAGGTCATTGATGATCACTTGGAGCCTATGAAACATCTCCGGAATTGATTCATCATCTTTCATCTTGAAGTGAGATAGCTTGTTCTTGAGCATGTATAGCTTGGAACTCTTCACTTTTGTGGTGCCCTCATATGTATCTTCCAATATCTTCCACACATCACTTGCTCTATCAAGATCTTTGATTTATTCAAACACCTTTGAGTCAATGCCATTGTATATGACATTGAGTGCCTTGGTGTTGCATTGCTTGTTCTCTTGCTCTCTAGGTGTGAGACTATCATCATCAAGAATGATGTAGTCCTTCTCGGTGACATTCCACACCTTCTCATGAATTGAGCCTAGATGCATATTCATCTTTCTCTTCCAATAATCAAATGAGGTTCCATCAAACATTGGTGGTTTGCTCCCCACATGGTTGAATGATATTTGAGCCATCACTAACACCAACGGTTGTTAAGCCTTGATAATAGAGGTGACCACAACTCCGATACCACTTGAAAGGTCCTAAATGTCTAGAGGGGGTGAATAGCCTAATTAAAAAAATCTACAAACCACTAGGGCAAAGGGTTAGATTAACACTTAGAGAAGCTTTTTGCTCTAGCTCTACTAGGGTTGCAAAGCCACCTATCCCAGCAATTCTAGTATGTATGAGTATCTATACAATCAATAGCAACAACCTAAGATAATCAACTCAAGCTAGCAAGAACAACTAACTAAACAAACTACAAGCTACACAAGCAAGAATGTAAGAAGATAAATACAAAGAGGATAGAGGTGATTATACCGATGCCTTGAGATGAGATGATGTCAATATGAAGCCAATCACAATGAATACCAAAGAGTAGCCGGGAGAAAAGTTGACACAAGATTTTTCTCCCGAGGTTCACTTGGTTGCCACCAAGCTAGTCTCCGTTGTGTCGATTGCTCACTTGGTAATTCGGTGGCTAATAGGCAATCATAAGCCTAGCCCACTACTCGGGCGCCACAAGAATCCACACAAGAGAGAGTAACTCAATGACATGAGCAATTTACTAGAGTTACCCTTTCGCGCTCCGCCGAGGTGGGTACAAGCCCTCTCACAATCGTCGAAGCCAGCCGCGAACAATCACCAATACGCGCCAAAGCTTCCTCCACCCCCCAAGCCATCTAGGTGTTGGCAAACACCAAGAATAACAAGAAATCCCGTGGCGATGACGATTACCAAGTGCCACTAAGATGCAATGCAATGATCAAAGCACTTGGTTCACTCAAACTCTCATGAATATGCAATTCTATCAAAGAGAGATGAGTTGGGGCGATCTCAAGTAAGCACAAAGAGTGAGAATGAATGGGAGGTGCAAGAGAGAGTTCATGTGACTAGCCAAAACATATATATAGCAAGCCACAAGCAACTAGATGTTTTGCCCCATTTCCTCAGCTAACTGCATCACTTCGGATGCTGCGTACATAGGGGCTCCGGACCAATGCCTGCACGTCCGGACCCTTCACCAGTTTGAATATAGCCGTTCGCGCCTTCAATCCCGCGCTGATTTGCACGTTCGGACGCATGCAACGGTGCATGTCCAGACCAATGCGCCGAGCGTCTGGATTCTATGCAGAGCCGAACCAGAGAGCTCACAAACTCTGGACGCACATCCGGAGCTCAGTGTCCGGATAGAAACCATTGTCTGGACTCAGCACAGAGAGAGTATAGAGAGCTCAGAACTACAGATGCGGCATCTGGAGCTCCACTCCAGACTAAACCTTGCTTCCGGACTCACTGTTCATGATAAGCTGAGGCTAGGGTTTGCTTCTGGACGCATCGCCATTTGTCCGGACCAAACTCCCTAGTTTCCGGACCAGTGTCCAAACCTTGTTTCCTTGTCCAAACCAGCTGAGTCTTTCACACCAAGTTCATGTGAGCTAACACTAAGTGTTACAACACTTGTGCATGTGTGTTAGCTTTTACTTCATATTTTCTTGGATTTTATTTCATTGCTTTGACTTAGGTTCATTTTAGATATGCAATGCAAATGACCTAGTGGCACATGATAACCACAATCACCACGAATTTTCCCTTCTTAATAGTATGGCTATCTATCCTAAAGTGATCACACTCTCTATATTGTCTTGATCACTTAACCGAAAATAGCTCCTATAATATACCTTTGCCTTGAGCCATTTCCTTTCCATCTATGGAGCACTTGATCTACATGTACCATGATCATACTTGTAGCTCCATGACTTGAGTTGGATCACCCTATCTAGATCATACACTTAGTGATAGGGTTAGTCCATAGGTTTCATCAATTAACCAAAACCAAACTTGGGCTTTCACTTGCTCTAATCACCATGGTTCAAGCAAATAAATTTATTGGAAAGCCTCATGAAGATGCAAGTGCACACTTACAACACTTTCTAGAAATCTGTAGCACCTCATGATCAAAGGAGTATCGAGAGATGCTACTCTACTCCACCTTTCCCATTTTCACTTTTGGGGAAAGCAAAATAGTGGTTCTACATAAACAAAGATATCAACACTACACGGGATAAATGTTCCACTACATTCCTGGCCAAGTTCTTTCCTACAGGCAAGACCAATGCTCTGTGTGGAAAAATTTCAGGCTTTCAATAGCAACATGATGAATCATTCGCCGAAGCATGGGAACATTTTCAAGATTATATCACGAGTTGTCCTCATCATGGGATGGAGGATTGGCTATTGATGTAGACTTTCTATCACGGACTAGTCACTAGTTGTCGATGTTATGACCCAGGGGGTCAAGACCACCGGCTAGTAAATTTGTATATTGCGTGCTCCCTCTCCCAGATGTGATGCAAGAAGAACACAAGATTTATCCTGGTTCGGGCACAGAAGGCCCTACGTCCAGCGGGGAAGGGTGTATTGTATTATCTTGCACCGAAGTGCTCGTAAAGGGGGGGTACAAGCAGGTTTACACGGGGGTGCTTAGGATGAGCTAAGGCCTAGGGCTAGCGTGGCTATCCTAGGTGGTCAGTTGATCGCTTGAGAGGTCGATCAAGCAATCGGGTGTGTGGTGTGTGAGGGTCAGAGCTGATGTCCAAATGTGAATACCCCTACCCCTGCCCTCTTCTATCCCGGCGTCCCCTTTTATAGACCAAGGGGAGGCCGGAGAGTACAGAGTCCTAAACTGTAGCGGCATGGGAGACGTGTCTATGGCGCCATACTTGCGATGGGACGTCGATCACTGTGGCGGCGTGGCCTTCCCGTCCTTCCGGTGTTCAGGGCGCGGCGATGGCTGACTGGGCATCGCCACACAGCATGGTGCAGCAGGGTTGACCTTCGGAAGATGGGTGCGAGTCCCACAGCTGAAGCGGGACGGAGCGGACGTGACGGGTCCCATACCGGAGTGGTTGGAGGCAGGGGTCGAGCATCCTGGTCGAGGGGGGGTCGAGACCAGCATGGCCCTGTCGTATCCCTAAAGACACAGTCGAGGGTTGTCCTGTTCACGGCTCGAGGAGGTGCCTCTGGAGTCTGTACTTGCAACGTGGCTACAGCGGCAGCACAGTTGACGGAGGTCCAGGGCATGGGCGGTGAGCTGATGGATTTGACTGCGGTCGCGGGCGCCCATGGCGTTAGGCGGGGGCAGGTAAGCGCATTGGACCCCCTTTTCCCCATACCGGGAGCAGGTGAACTGATCAAGCTTCCTGCCCGGGGGTCGTTCGTTCGACCCCCCGTCCGTCATTCGGGGGGTTGAAGAGGAGGCGGAAGGGGTCGTTCGTTCGACCCCTGTCCGTCAGTCGGAGTCGAGGCGGAGGCGGAGGGGTCGTTCGTTCAACCCCCTATCCATCAGTCGGGGTCGAGGCGGAGGCAGAGGGGTCGTTCGTTCGACCCCCTGTCCGTCAGTCGGGGTCGAGGTGGAGGCAGAGGGGTCGTTCGTTCGACCCCCTGTCCGTCAGTCGGGGTCGAGGCGGAGGCAGAGGGGTCATTCGTTCGACCCCCTATCCGTCAGTTTTTCCAGGAATGGGCCAGCCCACGACTAGTTGCCGTGGCTGGTGCGGGGGGCCTTCGTGTGATGGGCCTCTCTTCATGGACTCGAGCGGCTAATCAGATCCTGTCTTAAAAATGGTTGCTATGTTGAGCGTTAGTTTATAGAAGGGTTTAGGGTACTCCTTACCTTTGTACCCGACACTAGTACCCATGAATCTATAGATGCCGTAGCTGGAGGAGCTTTCCTGTCATTTAAGCTCTCGGATGCAACATCACTTTGTAAGAAGATAACCTCAAATTAGAGCTGGAACGAGGAACATCTAGTTGAGAGCAAGAATAGGACACTCATTGATATAGCAAGATCTATGCTTAGTGAGTATAATGTGAGTGATTCTTTTTGGTGAGGGTACACTCAAGTTGAAGGTCTTGACTTTGGAGAAATGTATGCACCTGTGGCAAGGCTAGAAGCAATTTGGATTCTATTGGCTTATTCTTGTGCTCACAACATCAAGTATATCAAATGGATGTGAAGAGTGTATTTCTCAATGGGTACATCAATGAATTGGTATATGTTGAACAACCACCAAGATTTGAAGATGACAAGAAACCCAACCATGTGTACAAGCTTAGAATGGCTTTGTATGGTTTGAAGCAAGCACCTAGAGCATGGTATGAGAGGTTGAGGTACTTTCTCCTCTCTAAGGTATTCATTATGGTCAAGGTTGATACTACCCTATTCACCAAGAAGATTGGAAAGGACTTGTTTGTGTTGCAAATCTATATGGATGACATTATGTTTGGATCAACCAATTAAGAGTTTTGTGAAGAGTTTGGCAACATGATGGCTAATGAGTTTGAGATGTCTATGCTTGGTGAACTTAGTTACTTTCTTGGTCTTCAAGTCAAGCAAATGAAGAATGGCACCTTTGTGAGTCAAGGCAAGTATATCAAGGACATGCTCAAGAAGTTCAATCTAGATGAAGCAAAGTCAATTAGCACACCAATGGGAACAAATGGAAATTTAGATAGTGATGCTAGTGGCAACATGGTAGATCAAAATCTATATAGATCAATGATTGGTAGCTTACTCTATGTGACCGCATCAAGACCGGATGTCATGTTTAGTGTATGCATGTGTGCAAGGTTTCAAGCATCTCCTAGAGAGTCATTTGAAGGCCACAAAGTGGATATTGAGATATTTGAAGCATACACCAAATGTTGGGTTGTGGTATCCTAAAGGATCAAACTTTGAGTTAATTGGATACTCTGACTCGGATTATGCAGGTTGCAAGATAGAAAGGAAAAGCACATCGGGCACATGTCAATTGCTTGGAAGATCACTTGTCTCATGGTCATCAAAGAAGCAAAATAGTGTGGCACTCTCTACCGCCGAAGTCAAATACATTAGTGTGGGGAGTTGTTGTGCACAAATACTTTGGATGAAAGCTACTTTGAATGATTTTGGAGACAAATTCAAGAAAGTGCCATTGCTATGTGACAATGAAAGTGCAATCAAGCTAACCAACAACCCGGTCCAACATGCAAGAACAAAGCACATTGATGTCCGCCACCATTTCATTAGAGATCATCAATTGAAAGGGGACATTTCAATAGAAAGTGTGGGAACCGAAGATCAATTAGCCGATATCTTCACCAAGCCACTAGATGATAAAAGGTTTTGTAAGCTAAGGAATGAGTTGAACATACTTGATTTCTCCAACATGAGTTGATGCACCCCCACTTATATGACAAGGCTATACTCCGACAAAGCAAGGTACAAGTTGATTGAAAGCATTCATGCATACTTTGCTAGGACTTGTGTAGAGCATATATACATCACTCATGCTTCTAGGCTCATTCATGAAAACCAAAAAGAATTTGATGCTTATATGGTGCCACTATTGCTTCTATGACTTGATATGATCTAGTGGTAGCATATGACATGTTGATGGGCTTGCAATCCTAGTGTTTGATCTATGTCTATGAGCTTAAGTGTTTAATTCAACATAGGTAAGATAACCATCTTAGGATGTGTGAACAAGCTTGTCTATGGTTTAAACCGAATAAAATATCTTGGGCAAGTAGCTTAGTTCAAACCAAAGTTGAAAATCTTTCACCCTATCTCACACTAAGGGGGGGGGGTAAAACTTGAATATCTATAATTGGTCCCACCTTTTTGTGTCAATTTGATGACAAAGGGGCAGAAATTGTGAAAAGATATAAAATTGATCAAAGGGGGAGAAACAAAAGATATATGATATAGGGGGAGAAAAATGACAAAGGGGAGAAAATTGAAAAATCTTTTTGAAAAAGAACTCACAAATAGGGGGAGCAAGCTCATGAACACTATTGTTGCATTTGAATGCTTGCATCCTCATATGTATTGTTGCACAAGTTCTTTAATTCAAATATTCATGCTTGTGTGGTGATTTCTAGTGATACAAAATGAATGATGAGTGATCAACTAGCATGCATAGTTTAATAAGCTAGAATCTTGAGTGTTTTCAAGTGGTATCTAGAAACCTTGCTCTTAATGTTGATCTCACGGGGTTTCTAGTGTTTACTTGACGTCTAGCTAAATCATGGTGCTAAGGGTGATTCTAAATTCTGCACTCCGATGGTATCACGCTTCAAAGGTCTACTCTTAAACCTTAGCATCATTTGGTAGCTACTCACTCTCCCACATTGTCTATCTATGCATATGTGCTAAACTTGAACCACAAACTCTAGAAGCACATATGTAGGGGGAGCTAATAACTACCAAAACCAAATTTATGTAACTTGTCCAACACTAAATATTTGATCAAAATGCTTGGACAAGCAACTCAAGTTCAAATTGATTATATTTCATATCTCTATGGAAAGGTTGTCATCAATTACCAAAAAGTGGGAGATTGAGAGTCCCCATGTGTTTGGTTTTGAGTAATTGATGAAATATACCCAAAGTACTAACCTTGGATCTCTAAGTGTGAATCATGAGATAGGTTGGTACATGCCATGTGATGGAGCTAATGGATCAAGGTGGTGATTGCAAGGGCTCTAGCATGGCGGAGGTGAATGGAAAGGAAAATGGTCTGAAGGCAAAGGTGATATAGGAACTATTTTCGGTTTGGTGATCAAGACACCATAGAGGGTGTGATCACATTTAGGATAGATAGCCGTACTATCAAGGAGGGAGCTCTTGTGTTTGATTATAGTTATCATGTGCCACTAGGTTCATTGCATTGCATTAAAATCAATTGAACTAGTGAGGAGAACCAACTAATTCCAAGATAAATGTGAACTAAAAGCTAACACACGTGCACAAGTGCTTGAATCACTTAGTGTTAGCCCTTGGAAGCTTGGGAGAAGTTAGAGAAGTGTTTGGCAGAAGAAAAGGGTCCGGACAAGGGGTTCGGATGCTAGGGCTTAGCATGTCCGGACCATTGGAGATCGGTCCGGAGGCAAACCCTAAGCAGTTGTTGCTGGAGATAGAGATCCGGACGCTCTTGGAGGTTCGGACGCTGACTCCGGACATGCATCCGGAGTAAGTGTGCTCTCTGTTGTGCTCTGGAAAAAGGCCCGGATGCGTGTGTTTGTCCGGATAGGTGACTCCGGACGTAGCGTCTAGAGTTCTGTTGCTCTCGGGTGCTTCTGGTGCTTGGTCCGGACGCTGAGGTGCGTTGGTTCGGACAGGTGACCGGACGCGTCCGGAGCCACGTGGCATGCTGTGGCACGCGTGAGAAGAAGATCGTTTGAACAGGCAGGTGACCGAACGCATACGCTTTGGTCCGGACAGCCCGTCGCGGGCGTCCGGAGGCGCGTCCGTAGGTGTGAATCAGAGCCGTTGGCTCTCAGCTTGTGAAGGGTCTGGACGCAGCTATTGGTCCAGACCCCCTGTGAAAAGTGCGTCCGGAGCACACGCAGGAAGTGGAAAGTGGGGGCAAAAATGGCTAGTTGTGAGTGGGAGCTATATATAGTGTTTTGACTGGCCCTTGGGGCATCTCTCTTGCACTCTAACTTCACTCCTACACTTATGCTTGCTTGAGATTTCTCCACCTACTCATCCTCTTGACATAATTGATCATTTCATGAGAGATTGAGTGAACCAAGTGCATTGCTCCATTGATTGCATACTAGTGGCACTTGGTGATCGTCGTCATCGCGGAAGCTCTTGTTATTCTTGGAGGTTGCCGCCTCCTAGACGGCTTTGTGCAACGAGGATCGTTGAGCGGAGGAAGGTGATTGTCTCCGGCTCCGATCGGTGGATTGTGAGGGGTTCTTGAACCTTCCCCGCGGGAGTTTGCAAAAGGTATCTCTAGTGGATTGCGCGTAGCTCGTGGATCCCTATCTTGTGTGGGTTTTGCGGCACCCGGTGACGGGTTTGGCGTGTGATGCCAATTAGCGCGTGAACCCCCAAGTAGGTGTATTGCTACAACGAGGACTAGCTTCTTGGCAAACAAGTGAACCTCGATAAAAAATCTTGTGTCACATTGTCTTTCACTGAGGATTCATATTGTGATTGATTGCCTATCCATTTGTATTCTCTCCGCGGCGGCTATTCACCCCCCCCCCTCTAGCCATATCTAGACCTTTCACCCCTCCTCCATCTGTCAAATAGCAAGGGACCCCCTAGGGTTTGCCTAACCCTAGGAGTGGATTCTCGTTGATTCGTCCACTGCCGTTTCCAATTCGTTGTCGATTCTTTTGCTAGGGTATGATGTTGATCCTCGACTCGCGTTTTGTCGATTAGAGTATAAACTCATGCCTTAGCATTCACTACTTCGGTCATTTTCCTTGAAAATCTAAATCGAATTCATTCCAAATTCACTTATAAATATATCGATTGTGATCCGCAGTTGGTATACTTCCTTGTGGAGATTGGAGAGGAGTTCATATTGCTTCGATTAGATGCGCTCACTTTCCTAAGGTAGCATGGTAGTTTTTCATTCTATTTCTTATCTAGATGTTTGCTTCCATACAATTTCTTAACTCTAGTGATTATATATGCTTATATATCCCTGTCTAATCTTTCTAGCAGCAGTCAGTGGTAGTTTGAACTTGGGGCAAAGCTCGCGAGTATGGATTGAGGCAAAGCCTCTAAAGGTTCAGTCCAGTGGCTAGGCAAGCCCCTTGTCAGAGGTTCTTGTTTCAGTTGGAAGTTGAGGCTAGGATTGTGATTGGGCAGTACATCTGTGGCAGTTGATTCTCTCAGGGTAAATGGTTTCTTTGATAGTGACAGTATGGCTAGAGAGAAGGTTGCTAGTGCTGGTTCTGGTGATGAAGTTGACAATCATGATGATGTGAGAGGTGAACCACTGGCAAATGCAACGAAGAATATGGATATTGGTGACATTAGGCCAAGAGAAGTGATGGATGAGCAAGACAATTACTATCAAGTGTGCCCTCCATCCAATATGCAATTAAATGACAATCAAGCTAGTTCATCCTCTCAAACTCAATATCAACAAGTGGATAGTTCATCATCTCTATCAAATGATCAACCAAGTGAAACTGTTCAACTTCCAACACTCCAAACTACATCTATTGCAAGGGATCATCCATTGGATCATATCATTAGAGATATCACAAGAGGTTTACAAACAAGATCAAGATTGGCTTCGTTTTAGTGAACATTACTCATTTGTATCATCCATGTAACACCCTAAAATTTGAAAATAGAAATTAGATTTGAATTTGTTTAAATTTGATTTAATTCAAGCATTTTATGATCATAGAATTAAATAAATAAAACTAAATTAAATATCATGTTAGGGTCAACATGTTTGCGCATTGCATGCCTTTGCATTTTTCTTGTGTTGGTTGATTTTGCAAAACCCTAGAAAACATTTCAAAATCCTTTTTGAAAATCCATTTTGGAAAAGCAAAAGAAAAAGAAAAAAACAGAAAACCATTTCTCTTTTGGCCCAGTCACCCAGCCCGGCCTGCTTCCCCCTTCCCCTTTCTCTTTCTCCCGCGTGGGCCGGCTCCCTCGCCTCGGCCCAACTCGCCGCAGGCCCGCGGCCTCTCCTTTCTCCTCCTCCCTCTCTCTGACCGCATGGCCCCGCAGGTCAGTCCCTCTCCTTCTTCCTCCCGAGTCTGACCGGGACTCAATCCGCGCCGCCGCGTCGCGCCGCGCGCGCTCCCCGCGTCGTGTCCGCGTGGGACTCTCCCCTCTGCTCCTATATATAGCACCACGCCGCGCCGCCGTTCCCCATCTAATTTTGAGCCCTCGCATATCCTCGGACGCAGCAGTAGCAGCGCCGCCATTGCCGCCGCTCTGCTCTCGCCGTCGAGCCGCCGTTCCGCGCAACTCCGGCCGCGGTAAGTCTCTCCGACCCTCGCATCGCATTCGCGTGTCCGCGGAACACCTCCCCCTCCTCTTTTCCCTCTCGTTTGCCCACCGGTTGGCTCTGTCACCGTGCACAGGGAATCCGCCGCCGCGGTTCACCGTCGCCGGCCGTCCACACCCATCCCCGAGCCCTACTGTTGCCCTAGGTGGGTTTGCCTCGAGCTTCTCTTGCTCCCCGACCTTCTTCCCGGTCGGATTGAGCACCCGAGCCTCTAATCACCTCGCGCCGCCGTGTGCAGAACCCCCGCCGCCGCTGCTCCGCGCCGTCGGCCCTTCCCGTCCATCCTCGACCCCCTCCGAGCTCTCAGGCGAGCTCGCCTCCTTCTCCCGTTTCTCCCGGTGCTCTCGGATTTGAAAACCGAGCACTGGAGCCCCTGATCGACCCCCGCCGGCGAGCACCGCCTCGGGCCGGCCATGGCGCCGCCGTGCTCCGCCCTGCTCCGGCCACAGCGCCGCCCTCTCCTCTCTCTCTTCTAATCTGAGCCATCGGCTTCAGATCTAACGGACCAGAGCCCTCGATACCCCTTCGGGCTGGCTTTTTGCTAAAGAGCCCCTGCCCTTTTCGGCCTCTCAACCCGCAGTCCTATGGCGTCTTACAGCAATACGTTTTCCCCCTCTAGAAAACGTATTCTCTTTTAAATCTGATTTAATTCGAAAATAAAAGAAAAACACTAATTACAGTTTTGCCAATGAACTTTAAATGCTTATAATTTGCTCGTTTTAAATCCAAATCGATCCGTTCAAGTTGCGTTAGATCCGTAATTTTATGCTCTATCCAGTAGTATAGATTTCATCTATGTTAATTACTTTTGAAAATCAAAGTAAATTAATTCTTTAATGCTTTAATCTTGCCCTTTTCAAAATCTTGTTTAATCTCTAGTTTATTCGTTTTAGATCCGATTAGTGTGATTCTCGCGTCTATGTGATCGTAGTAAAGTATAGATCTGTTTTATAACCTTTTCAAAACCTCTTTTATTTTTTATGGTGTAATGTTCTGATCATATCTTTATTGCTTCGTGTATGATTGTTCGGATGATTTCGTGGTGATGTTGATCGAGTACAGCCGGTGAGATCTTCGGTGAGCAAGAGTTCTTTGCAGCAGATCAGGATCACCAAGAGCTTTGTGATCAAGGCAAGTTTAACATGGGATCATCCTTGTTACCTATTCACCCTAATTCATCTAGTCATTATTGCATGTGTCTAATTTGATTCCTATTTAGATCCTTACCATAGCTTTGTTATCCTTTTACCTTGTCACCATGGGTTTTTATGCATATGGGTAGCTCTGCTATGCTTTACAATAATGGATCTGAGATGAAACTTGATTAATGATATGTGCAACATTGAGATAAAATTTGCTTTTGTAGCAACATGGAATAGGACCTCACTGTAGGGCAAAAGCTGGGACTTAAATGCAACCACGAGTGCTATAATGGCTCTGGCTTTAGTTAAGTATGAAGTTTGGACTAGCATGTTTGTGGTTCGTGAAACGCACCTTTGCCGAGCTGGTTATGTGGTATAGCTTGTGTGGGGACCGCTGCGGGTGGCACCATCGGGGTGTCCCATATTCCCCTTTGCATTGGGTCCGTAGGGTCCGCTACATGTTAGAAAGAGCTTTTGAAAGACTTCATGGTGTTTCCTACCCGCTCACCTTGGCAGTGTTATGGGACTAGCTATCTCGGGCATATGGGCAACATGGCTTGTGGGTAAAGTGTATAACCTCTGCAGAGTGAAAATCTATCATGATAGCCGTGCTCACGGTCACGAGTGGCCTGGAAAACTCACAGTGTAGATGATCATGTTGTTTAATTGTTAATGTTGTTTAGTAATCTTATCATGTGGTTATTAATTGGGTTATGCATAATTAAAGCTAAGTGTTGGTAAAACTTGACCAAGTTAAAAGCAACCGCAGTACAGACAGTGTCAACCTTTTGAGCTTCATAACCCTATGTTACTCTTGCTGAGTACTTTAAGTGCTCACTCTTGCTTCCTCAACCGCTTCAGATGGCTTTGAAGACTACCGTGAGGAGTACTAGGCTAGTGGTCAACCAGTCGGCGTTCCCTGTGAAGTGGAGCTTCGTTGCGAGAGTTATCTTTATTTTCCGTTGTTTTGTTTAAGAATAGTATTCGTTATGTAATAAGCACTCAGTGATGGTACTATTTAAAGATTTGTCGGCTTATGTGTGTGATTGATCCCTGGGCACACATGAGTTATTCGCATTCAATTTTATTCTTAAAATTGGGTGCGACAATCCATTGAGCCAACCAAGATTGAAGAAGCTATGGAAGATATGGATTGGGTAAATGCGATGCATGAAGAACTCAACAACTTCACTAGAAATCAAGTTTGAGAGCTAGTGGAAAGACCAAAAGATCACAATATTACTGGCACTTGATGGGTCTTTTGCAACAAGAAAGATCAAGATGGAATAGTAGTGATAAACAAGGGTACACTCAAGTTGAGGGTCTTGACTTTGGAGAAATGTATGCACCTGTGGCAAGGCTAGAAGCAATTTGGATTCTATTGGCTTATGCTTGTGCTCACAACATCAAGTATACCAAATGGATGTGAAGAGTGTATTTCTCAATGGGTACATCAATGAATTGGTATATGTTGAACAACCACCAAGATTTGAAGATGACAAGAAACCCAACCATGTGTACAAGCTTAGAATGGCTTTGTATGGTTTGAAGCAAGCACCTAGAGCATGGTATGAGAGGTTGAGGTACTTTCTCCTCTCTAAGGTATTCATTATGGTCAAGGTTGATACTACCCTATTCACCAAGAAGATTGGAAAGGACTTGTTTGTGTTGCAAATCTATATGGATGACATTATGTTTGGATCAACCAATTAAGAGTTTTGTGAAGAGTTTGGAAATATGATGGCCAATGAGTTTGATATATCTATGCTCGGTAAACTTAGTTACTTGGTCTTCAAGTCAAGCAAATGAAGAATGGTACATTTGTAAGTCAAGGCAAGTACATCAAAGACATGCTCGAGAAGTACAATCTTGATGAAGAAAAGTCAATTAGCACACCAATGGGAACAAATGGAAATTTGGATAGTGATGCTAGTAGCAACATGGTGGATCAAAAGCTATATAGATCAATGATTGGTAGCCTACTTTATGTAACCGTATCAAGACCGGATGTCATGTTTAGTGTATGTATGTGTGAAAGGTTTCAAGCATCTCCTAGAGAGAGTCATTTGAAGGCCACAAAGTGGATATTGAGATATTTGAAGCATACACCAAATGTTGGGTTGTGGTATCCTAAAGGATCAAACTTTGAGTTAATTGGATACTTCGACTCGGATTATGCAGGTTGCAAGATAGAAAGGAAAAGCACATCGGGCACATGTCAATTGCTTGGAAGATCACTTGTCTCATGGTCATCAAAGAAGCAAAATAGTGTGGCACTCTCTACCGCCGAAGTCGAATACATTAGTGTGGGGAGTTGTTGTGCACAAATACTTTGGATGAAAGCTACTTTGAATGATTTTGGAGTCAACTTCAAGAAAGTGCCATTGCTATGTCACAATGAAAGTGCAATCAAGCTAACCAATAAACCAGTCCAACATGCAAGAACAAAACATATTGATGTCTGCCATCATTTCATTAGAGATCATCAATTGAAAGGGGACATTTCAATAGAGAGTGTGGGCACCAAAGATCAATTGGGCGATATCTTTACCAAGCCACTAGATGAGAAAAGGTTTTGCAAGCTTAGGAATGAGTTGAATATTCTTGATTTCTCCAACATGAGTTGATGCATCCCACAGATATGGCATGCCTATACTCCATCAAAGCAAGGTACAAGTTGATTGGAAAACATTCATGCATACTTTGCTAAGACTTGTGTAGAGCATATAGACATCACTCATGCTTATTAGGCTCATTCATACAAACTAAATGTATTTAATGCTTATGTGGTGCCACTATTGCTTCTATGTTTTGATATGATCTAGTGGTAGCATGACATGTTGATGAGCTTGTGATCCTAGTGTTTGATCTATGTCTATGAGCTTCATGTGTTTACCTCAACATAGACAAGATAACCATTATAGGATGTGTGAACAAGCTTGTCTATGGTTTAAACCGAGTTAAATATCTTAGGCAAGTATTCTAGATCAAGCGGAAGCTGAAAGATAATCTTTTACCCTATCCCACACTAAGGGGGAGTAACTTGAATATCTATAATTGGTCCCACCTTTTTGTGTCAATTGAATGACAAAGGCGAAGAAATACAAAGATATGCTTAAAGGGTACGCTTAAAGGTGAAGAAAAGATATAAGGGAGAAATATAAAAATAGGAGATATGACAAAGGAGGAGAATCAATTTTGAAAAGAACACACAAGTAGGGGTAGCAAGCTCATGAACACTATTGATGCATTTGATTATATGCACCCTCATATGTATTGTTGCATAAGCACTCTTAATTCAAATATTCATGCTTGTGTGGTGATTGCTAGTAGCATAAATATTCAACTAGCATGCATAGGTGATAGTTAGATACATTTGCATAAATGTTGAACTAATGGTCTCAAGTGAGTTGTGTTAGTGCTTTCGAGTAAGCTTCAAGTGGAATCTAATCTATCATGGTGCTAAGGGTGATTGAAAATTCTACACTCCAATGGTATCACGCTTCAAAAGTCTACTCTTAACACCTTAGCATTATTTGGTAGCTATTCACTCTCCTGCAATTTCTATCCATACATATGTGCAAAATTTGAACCAAACTCATCTAGCACATATGCAGGGGGAGATAATACTATCAAACCGAATTTGTGTAACTTGTCCAAATCTAATTCTTTGAAAAATATACTTGGACAAGCAACTCAAGTTCAAATTGATTATAATTCATATCTTTGTGAAAAGGTTGTCATCACTTACCAAAAAGGGGGAATTGAAATCCCGGTGTTTGGTTTTGAGTAATTGATGAAACCTACTTGTATGCTAACCTATTGCCATGTAAGAGAATGTATGAGATAGGTTGGTACATACCATGTGATGGAGCTAAATGGATCAAAGTGATGATGGCAAAGCTCTAACATGAATGATGGAAAGGAAAATGGACTCAAGGCAAAGGTAATATAGGAGTCATTTTCGGTTAAGTGATCAAGACACTATAGAGAGTGTGATCACCTTTAGGATAGATAGCCGCATGTTGACTTTTCTTAGCGACATACTAAAAATAGAGATAAATCCCCATCCTTAGCACGGCACCAGAAATGCAGGAGTCACCTTCTAACATCACTTAGCACTAAGTTGTCATCCCTAGCATGATATCAGAAAATGTTGAAATAAAATCTACACTTGACAGTTCATAAAATAATTCAACAACAACATCAACATCAACAAAGCCTGTAGTCCCAAGCCAGTTGGGGTAGGCTAGAGTTGAAACCCAACAAGATACCCAAGTCATGGTTCCGGCACTTCAATTTGTCAAACTAAACAGGGGAGTTCTCATTCTCCCCATTGAACAATTTGTCAAAATACTCTTGCCATCTTTGTCTGATCTCATCCTCTTTCACCAAGAGTTGCTCTCTCTCATCCTTAATGCACTTGACTTGAGTAAAGTCCCTCGTCTTCCTTTCACGAGTCCTAGCCATCCAATAGATGTCCTTTTCTCCTTCCTTCGTATCAAGACGCTTGTACAAATCTCATAGGCCCGTCCCTTTGCCTCCGCCACTGCCCGTTTTGCAGCCTTCTTTGCCACCTTATACTTCTCTATGTTATTTGCACTCCGGTCCTGGAACAAGCTCTTATAGCCTTCCTTCTTCTCCTTAATTGCCTTTTGAACATCCTCATTCCACCACCAAGTGTCTTTCATAGCGCATCCACTTCCTTTGGTCACACCTAGCACCTCTGCAGCAGCCTTTCGAACGTATGTCGCCATTTTCTCCCACATATTGTTGGCGTCACCTTCGTCCTTCCACGGCCCCTCTTCAATAACTCTTGCCTTGAAGATCTTTGATGTCTCCCCTTCTAAATTCCACCACTTTGTTCTTGCAATCTTGGCTTGTTTAGCCCTACAAGTTTGCATCAGAAAGCGGAAGTCAGCCACCACTAGCTTGTGCTGAGACACCACACATTCCCCAGGTATCACCTTACAATCCACGCAAGCACGTTTATCTCCCCTTCTTGCAAGGACGAAGTCAATCTGACTGTAGGACAAGCCACTACTAAAGGTCACTAAGTGGGACTCTCGCTTTTGGAAGAAAGTATTTGCTACCATCATATCAAAAGCTGTAGCAAAGTCTAGGATATCCTCTCCCTCCTGGTTCCTTCTTCCGGAACCAAAACCTCCATGTGCTGCCTCGTAACCTGTACTAGATGCTCCTACATGGCCATTAAGGTCCCCTCCAATGAAGAGCTTCTCGCTACTTGGTACAGCCCTGACTATGCCATCCAAATCCTCCCAAAATTGCCTCTTAGCACACTCATCAAGGCCTACTTGGGAGCATACACACTAATAACGTTTAAGACTAAATCACTAATGACAAGTTTAACTAAGATAATCCTATCTCCTTGCCTTTTCACCTCCACCACACCACCTTGGAGGCTCTTATCGATCAAAACTCCGACTCCATTTCTACTCGAAGTTGTCCCTGTGTACCATAGCTTGAAGCCTGTATTGTCCACCTCCTTCGCCTTTTGACCCTTCCATTTGGTCTCTTGAACGCACAAGATATTTACACGCCTCCTAACCATAGTGTCAACTAGCTCTCTTAACCTACCCGTGAGGGACCCAACATTCCAGCTACCTAAACGGATCTTGGTTGGTTCGACTAGCTTCCTTACCCTTCGCACCCGCCGAGGGAGGTGTGAAGACCCTTGCTCATTTTGCACCACATCCGGGCGCCGATGTGGTGTGCCACTAAGGATGCGATGACCCGATCCTTGCTCACTTGACACCGTGCCCAGATCAAGACACGGCGCGCCACGGGGGTGACGACCCGGCCCTTGCTCATTTAACACCATACCCGGGTTCCGGCATGGCGCGTCGCTAAGAGGGTTACGCCCCAACGGGAATCTTTTGGGTCTCATTTCCATGAAAGTGGCTAAGTTTTGATGTTGGCTCGCCAAGCCTATCACACCCTCCTCCTTTACCAGGGCTTGGGACCTGCTATGCTGGAACACCAAAGGCACTCCAACCTAGGCGGAGTTAGTTCATAAAATAATTCTCTAGAATATATCCACAAGCGCATAGATACCTCTCCTATTGTAGCATTTCATCCGATGAGATTCTCCGAGTATCGTTGATTTGTTTATGCCAAAAGGAAAACTTTCAACTAATTGCAGGAATTAAATAGGGATAGAAAAGGAAACCTAAATGCATATAGTTTAGACTATAAATGTGAAAACCTAAGATTAGACCAACCTTTCTAATGCTTTAGCAGGGGTAAGTCATGTCAAGATAAATAAATATGATAAATAAGGTATAAGATAAATGGTATTCCAGAGATAGAAATAGACTCACTAATAATATAGTCAGGCAACTCGAGATTCGGTTAGAGTAAAAGAATCTTAAGTAATTACCAAATGAAAAGGAACTAAGCACACCCTAACTAATACTATCATCTATAACTGACTCAGAAAACATCATAAGGAGCCTCAACTAGGGAGGTTATTAAGACGGAACCGTCACCTCCATCGCGATCGCGCCCAAGCCTATGTGCCAAGGGTGGACTACAGAGGAATCAACAAAGCTATAAGAGTCACCTATGTGAACTACCACACGACACGGCACATCAGGAGACATCCGTAGGTACATATAATATCTAGGCACCACGCCTACATAATACATACCACCTAACCCACTCGAGTATTGAATTAGGCGCTTCACGATCTTATAAATATAATCATCACCAATCTTATATCTAATATGCAAATAAAATAAACTAAACATTCAATAAGTAGCAATATAATAATGAAGTATAAAGTCATAATGAGATACAAGATAAATTATCGATCTCTAGACAAACGAATTCGGAATCCCAAGCGTATCGCTAAACTCCCATTGAATCTTGCTAGCTACCTAGCTAATAACTTGAAGCACTAGAGTTCTAATCTAATCTCTGGAAACCCTAGATCTATTCTATTCTTGCTCTGACTTGACCTGGATCAATTATTCTTCTGATCTGGTACCTCCTGGGGGTACAGGGCTATATTTATAGTCCAGTGGGATGCACGATAGCCGTTGGATCAAACCGACTTCACGTAGGGCTCAGATCAATCCTCAAAGGCAGTGGAGGAAGCTTCTAGAAGACGGCGGCCAGTGGGCCTAGGGGGGAGGCCGCCCGGCCACACCCCATGCCGGCTGGCCCCACACGGTGGGGTCCGGGGCTCCGCTTCGCTCCGGTGTCTATGGGATGCTTTGTGAATATTTTGGCAGGGGTTTCTCTGCGGGATTTATTCGATATCTTCTCTGATTTACTTTCCTTTATCTTCTTTTCTAGAATAATCCCTGGAAAATAATGAAACACCAAAACTCGTGGAAACTATTAATTAAAGCCCTATATTTCTAGATGTTATATTTGATTGATCCATTTATTTAATTTATAATTGCTTAAAATGTTGACGCTAACGACCGTCAACACCACACTATCAAGAAGGGAGAATTCGTGAATGATTGCAGTTATCATGTGCCACTAGATCATTTGCATTGTATTAACTTATGAACTAGTGAGTGAATCAAATTTAATTCCAAGAAAATGTGAAGTAAAAGCTAACACACGTGCACAAGTGTTGAGATCACTTAGTGTTAGCACATGGAAGCTTGGGAGAAAGTAAGAGTTTGTTTCAGTGAAGAAACAAGGTCCGAGCACTAGGGTTGCGTTGGGTCAGGACCAATTCGCTTGGGTCCGGAGGCAAACCCTAGCTCTCTGTGTTGAGCACAGTAAGTCCAGATGCAGAAGTTTGGTCCGGAGGAGAAGGTCCAGACAATGTCTGGAGCACTTTGGTGCTCTCTGTTGCTTATTAAATAACCTACGGACATGAGCTTTGGTCCGGAGGTGGAGCTGCGAACAAGCGTCCGGAGTCTTGGTGCTCTCTGATGCCCTCTGCATGGTGTTCGGATGCGTAGCCTTGGTCTGGAGATGAGAGTTTGGACATGCGTCCGGAGCTAACGCATGGAGTATGGTCTGGAGGTGGTGGCAGTATGCATCCGGAGGTGCGTCAGAACATTGAAACCGAGTGTGCAAAAAACTGTTTTTGAACTACACAGTGGTCCGGACGCAGTGCGATATGGTCTAGACCCCTCGACGCGTAGTGCCCAGAGGTGCTGCAGAAAGCGTAGATGAGGAGAGAAAACGACTAGTTTCTTTGAGGGAGATATATATATGTTTTGGCTGGCCCTTTGGCGCAACTCTTACACTTCCCATTCATTCCTACACTTGTGCTTGCTTGAGATAGCTTCCACCACTCATCCTCTTGATAGAATTGCAAATTTCATGAGAGATTTAGTGAACCAAGTGCATTGATCCATACATTGCATCTTAGTGGCACTTGGTGATCATTGTCATCGCAGGAGCTCTTATTATCCTTGGAGTTTGTCGACTCTTAGTTGGCTTGGTGCGACGAGGATCGTTGAGCGGAGGAAGGTGATTGTCTCCGGCTTCGATCGGTGGATTGTGAGGGGTTCTTGAACCTTCCCCACGGGAGCTTCGCAAAAGCTATCTCTAGTGGATTGCTCATAGCTTGTGGATCCCTATCTTGTGTTGATTGAGCGGCACATGGTTGTGGGTTAGGCATGTCATGCCTATTAGCGCGTGAATCACCAAATAGGTGTATTGCTTCAACAAGGACTAGCTTGCCCACAAGCAAGTGAACCACGGTAAAAATCATTGTGTCACTTATCTCTATCGAGGATTTCATTTGTGGTTATCTTATTGATTGATTGATCATCTTTTGGATTTCTATCTACACGTCGGTATAACCTTACCTAACTCTACTCTTGCATTTACTCGATTGCACTCTTGCAAAGTAGAGTAGCTCACTTATTATATGTATCTTGTCTAGCTTAGCTTAGTTACATTCTTTGTTCTAGCTATCTTGCCTTGTGTAGTTTAATCTTGTGCTCTCGTTGTCTAGCTATTGTCGTGTGAATTAGAATTATCTTTTGCCTGAGACTAGAATTGTGGTTAGGTGGCTTGCAACCCATTGTAGAGCTAGCACAAACTTGCTTTAGCCATTTGTTTTACTAACCACATTGTTAAGTGTTGTTGTAGAAAATTTTATTAGGCTATTCACCCCCCTCTAGCCATTCCTAGACCTTTCACTAGGGAGGTTTGTAAGACCCTTTTGTAGCTAGGAAATTACCCATCACTTCAAGGATTAAGTTCCTTCATTTGAGAACGAGGGAAGGGCAAGCCTTGGTGGCGAGCCTAGCCTTGTGTGGTGTACCTCAACAACATGTACTTAGGCAAGCCTTGGTGGTGATATGAACCATGGGATAAATCCTTGTGTCTTGTGTGCTGTTTTCATTCAAGTATATCTTGCATAGACATTGCTAGGGTTTAATGTTTTGATTTGAGCTAGAAAGTACTTTTTGTGGTATCCAATCTTCTAGCTAGACTTTATCTTGAAACTACAATATTGTGTTGCATATAGTATCTAGTTTCTCTCTGCAAAATCTGAACTCAATCTGAGTTATATTTGAAGATAGGTAGTGCTGCCCTCTATTCTGATTAAGTCTTGAGCTGAAATTTTCTAGGGTTATTATTGAGCATCTCAAGTTGTCGGTGTCTAAATCGGCAAGGTCTAGACATCCAACTAGTAAATTTCTAAGTGCATCAGAGTTCAGATGGTGTGCGAGGACACAATGATGTATACTGGTTCAGGCACGAACGACCTATGTCTAGTTCGGTTCTCGGTCGTCTTACCAAGCACGGGGGTGCTTCCAGAGGTGAGCTACAAGCGGGTGAGAGAGGGAAGGCAGTTCCCAAGTCTCATGCATGGGTGGATGTGTGTGTGCGTTGGTTCTGGTAAGCGTTCGAGAGTCCAAGAGTTCGAATGTCGGAGAGCTCCAGAGTGATTTCGCCCGTGGGCTAGGGGATCCCTTCTTTCCCTTTATACCGTGTAAGGAAAGAAGGTCGGGTATAGTTGTCAGAGAGAGAGATAGAACGTGGTTCAGTGTGATGTCTGCAGGAGCGCGGTGGGCCTTCGCCCGTATTCCTTCTTGGGCAAGCATCCCGGAGCTAGCGTCGATGATACGCCACAAGGCTGTCGTCCTTTAGGTGTATTGTGGCCATGCGCCTTCCGGTCGTGTGCTCCCTGTGCTTCGGCGTCCTTCCCGGTATGTTTAGGAGTGGTGCTTCCTGTTTCCCGATTTGGAGATGGGCAAAGGTTGGCAAAATAGGGCCAACTACCCCTGCATCCCCTCGTATAGTGTCGAATACGCACATGCCCCTAGTCGCATTGACTGTGCATGCCATACCTGGGTATGGTGAGTCTCATTCATAGAGTAGGCAACATGGGCATTGTCCCGTGAGGTCCCTGAACAAGGACTGTCATGGCGAGCCATATCAGGGGGGTCTACACCCCTGGTGGGAGAGGTGGTCAACTCGAAGTGCCTTCGTCGGATGGCGACATCGTCCTTGTTAGAGCCGGGCGGAGAGGTTCTCGGGAAGTGGTGGCATTAGTGATGACGCCATCCCCGGTCGGGCGAGATGGAGTGCCTCCCGGGGAGCGATGACGCCAGCGGTGATGCCACCCCCGGTCGAGCAAGGTGGAGTGCCTCCCGGGGAGCGATGATGCCAACGGTGACGCCATCCCCCAGTCGGGCAAAGCGGAGCGCCTCCAGGGGAGCGGTGATGTCCGTGATGACTCCACCCCTGGTCAGGCGAGTAGGAGTGCCTTCTGGGGAGCGGTGACATTAGTAATGACGCCATCCTCGGTCGAGCGAGGTGAAGCGCCTCCCGGAGAGCACTGATGTCAGTGATGATGCCATCCCTGGCCGAGCGAGGCAGAGTGCCTCCCGGAGAGTGAATTGTGGTGGGAGGTTGCTGGGCCTTTAGGCCGAGTTTCTTTCCAAAGCTCAGTATCTGGCGGGCCTATTTGTTGGCTTTGTGAAAGGAAACTCTTGGTTTTTGTTTTTTCGTTTGAAGGTGTTAGGGTACCCCGTTTCCAGGTATCCGACACAAGTACTTAATCTCAAAGTTTGGGCTGAATTAGACCTACGGTCATAGAGCAACACTGATGCCCTCAAAGGGAGGCAGTGCCGCCCTCGGTGCTAAGATTTGTTTGAGCTAATTTTTGTAGGCCTATTCACCCCCTCCCCCTGTAGTGCTCCTAGGTGACATCAAGGTCCTTTCAAAGATGCCCAAGAGAGAATGAATTGGACTTTTATAAATTATCAATGTAATAATTAAATCCTAACTTTAAAAGCCAATCACACCTAGTGTCTAGCAAAGTGTGAAAGCGAACTAATGGCACAAAGACTATCAACCTAGTTACATTCCTATGCTAGCAATTCAATTCTAAGTAATGAAATGCTCAAAGTAAATTGCACGATGAAAAGCAAAGGAAGGGGCAAGGCGATGTTTTCCTGAGGTATCGAGGAGTCAACACTTCCCCTAGTCCTCGTTGGAGCACCCCGCGCAAGGGTGTAGCTCCCCCTTAGTCTGTGCAAGGACCAATTGCTCTTCCTAGGATGATTATTCCCCATTCTGACTTAGTGAATCGCCCACAACCGATCACAGCTTAAGTTGGGTCATCCACAAGCTCTCCGGATAGTCACGAAGCTCTCCAACGCCACCGAACTGTCTAGGTGTTGTTGAACATCAAGAGTAACAAGCTCAAACTCTCTCTTGACTCACATAAGCATAATGAGATGCATGGATGCACACTTGCTACTCCCTAGCCACTAATGAGGTGTCTAATCTCTAGATTAGCAAAATTCAAATTCTCACTAGACCCATTGCTCCCTCTTCCCCTCTCTAGGTAAAGTTTAGCTAATTAAATGAGCAAAGGTGCTATGTTTAGCCAATGGAGAGGTATAAATATCCCCTGCCACAAACATACTCGTTGGGTTCAAAGTATGCTATTTAAGTGGCAACCGGACGCATCCAGTCACTATCCAACAACTATTTTTTGCCTATGCCACCACGCTGACCGAACGCTCCCAAGCGTCTGGTGCAGACTGACCGGACGCATCCGGTCAGAGTTAGACCTCTCAGAAAACCCATTGTGTATTGATCACAGTACTGACCGGATCCGTCCGGTCTGGTGAAACCCTTTCTGGACCCTTATTGAAAACGACCAGACGGGACACACAGGCGTGTTTAGTGCAGAGTTTGGTGCAAAAAGCAAAGCAAGCTGAGTTAACCATCGTGTCCGATGACTCACGGGGGTGCATCTGGTGGCGTACCCTAACCACCTTGCATTGACCGGACATGTCTAGTGTGAGGTGCACTAGTGTCCGGTGCATGAAAAACATCCCAAACAACTCCGAATTGAATTTCGTTGAGAATGAAAGTTGTTTCAACTGATCTTAGGGCCAACCTTATGCTACTTATGGCTAAGTTTATCAAATTTATATCATAACTAAAACATTAGACTTACCTAAGTCAAGCTACCCATTCACACCCCCTTAACAATACAGTTAAAGAAAAAACAAAGACCTAGTCTAATCTAAGTGTCTTTCAACTCTGATAGACACTTAGAACTAGATCATTCTAAGCCTTGTCTTCATCCTTCGAAAACCAAAACGATATCCTTCGCTAGTGGCATAAAACCATTGGTTGTCCAATCAATCACCGTTACTATGACCTAACTCAAATTGTATTTGCAAAACACATGTTAGTCATAATAATCTTACATTGTCATTAATCATTAAAACCTCTAGGAACCTAGATGCTTCTAGACTCTTCTAAACATTGAAACACCTTCACAGACTCTTATTGCACGAGTCATCAAAAGTTCCTACATTCTATAGTTGCATGGACTTCAAAACCTCTAAGTTTTAGAGCAAAACAACAATATATTTCATGGATACTATCAATTTAATGTCTATAGTCATGTTAGGCTGTACAAAATCGGGAGATACTTCTTTTGTGAATGTGCTAGATACTTTATTTCATTATAAGAGGTACAACTATAAGGATGATTTTTGCGAGACGGTATCCTTTTATTAACCGAAGCAGTCACAATCCAACTACCTCGTAAAATGACTAAAAATTAATGGAGGCATTGTCGACGAAATATGCATCGCAGTCTACCTAGGGGGTACCCTACGGTAGTAGATTGTAGGCGGAGGTGTGGCGACGGCGATCAAACGTAACACAGAGAGCGTAGACACGGCGATTTATATAGGTTCAGGCTGGCAAATCGCTGTAATACCCTACGTCCTATGTTTTGGTGGCTGGATTGATATGAGTATTAGGTTACACGAGGTGTAGATGAGATCTAAGGGATTGTGAGAGAGAGTTTTCGAGGGGGTCCCTGCTCGCCTTATATAGCCGGAGAGCAGGGTTACAATTTCCATATCCTAACAGATTACGATCGGTCCCTCAAGGTAAGGGATACGAAGCTATCTACTAGGATCTTCCTTGGCGAGCAAGGCTTCTCGGAGTCCTTAGCGAGCACGACGGGCTGGTCGCGTGCCGCAAGGCCTCATGGGCTGGGCCGTCTTTTGGTCGGCAGGCCCATAAGGTCCCTGGGGATATGCCGAGGTAATATCCCCCAACAAGTCCCCGAGCACGTTGTATTCTTCCGGCGAGCCCGCAGCGTCATCCTTGGAGGTATTCAGCTGGTCGCCATCATGCGAAGTGGTCGTCGTGGAGTCTCGACCAGGCTGACTGGTCGAGGCGCTGCTCGGAGAAGCCTCCCGACCAGGTCGGGCTGGTCAAGAGCGTCGTAGCTTGATGTGCGAGCAGGTCGCCTCGTCTGACGCTGCGGCAGCTTGTTGGAAGGATATGACGTGATGAAGAAGAAATGGTTTTGAAAAGTCCTTCCCTAGTGAAGTGTACCCACTTAGGCTCTGCAAAGACAACATAAAAACAGCAGAGCTTTGTCGAGAAGAAAACTAGTACATTGACCGCTAGGTGAAGTGTACCCACTTAGTCCTCGAGCGTGGTAGCAGGTGAAATATGCACGTGGTGCCATGCTTTATAGAAAGATGCATAAGGTATGTAACTAAATATTAAAGCATGAGTTTTGTATAAAATGACTGTGAATACCGTAGTCCCCGAGCCTGATGTAAGAAACTAAAAGCTTCTTGTATTAGGATCATATATTGAAAAACTGAAATATGAGTTTAGGAAGAAATGACTGCGAATTCCCGTAGTCCCCGATCCTGATTTAAGGAGCTAGGAGGTTCTTGCATCGGGGTCATATTGTTTGATTTACAGTCCCCGGGTGTCAGTCCCCTGGTGTTGTCCTGCTTCGCGCTGCCCTTCTGTGCCGTGGGCGCAGTCCCCGAGCCTTGCTCGGTGTAAACTGGACGAAGTCCCCAAGCCTGGTCGGGTATGCGTCCAGGCAGCTGAGTCGTGGTTGCCATCAACGAAGTCCCCGAGTATAGTTGTTGGCGGCCAATTTTGTCGCGCTTGCCGACTAGACTACTGTAGCCATGTTACTATTGATACAGAAAATAAATCATAACAAGGTTGCACGTCCAGTCCCCAAGACTGTAGCATTAGTGGTATTTCATAAATCATTAGCCGTAAATTGAGGGAATTAACTAGAATTAAATATGTAAAGGAGAACGAAAAGGAAGTAAATGGGCAAAATTAACCGCTCAGTCAGCGGCCCAAGTCGCGGCGCGGAAGGTGGGCGTGGCGGTTCCTTATTCGATCGTTGCGGCTTCCCAAAAACCCTGGAAGTGGAAGCGCCGTTCCGCTTGGTATAAAGGGCAGGCTTAGCGGCAGCGGTGGTTTCCATTCTGCTATTGCGGCAAAAACTTTTTGTCTTTCGCCATAACTTTCCCAGCATTTCTTCCATCGCTTCTTTGATTCGTCCTCTGTCTTGGTGCTTGACTGCTCTGCTTGCCAGTGATGGCGCTGAAGAAGGGTAGTGTTGCGAAGCTATCTGCAGCAGCAGGTGCGGGCATGAGGTCGTCGTCGGTGGCTAGGAGAGTTTCTGCATTGCCGTCCCCAAATGTTAGGGTTGAGGAGCTAGTTGTGTCGCCCTGGGCGGAGCATTGGACTCCGAGCACCCTGAAGGAAGATGATATTAATGCTCTTGTTTTCAGTGGTCTACTCCCGGATAAGGAGGCCGGCGGATGGCGCTCGGCGTTCGGCGAGTTGTTTCCGACGCCGAATACGGGTGAGCTTGTGGTGTTCGAGCCTTTCTTCCGGTGTGGTTTCAGGGTTCCGGTCCATCCTTTCCTTCGTGGTCTTTTACGGTATTATGGTCTCTCGCTCTGCAACCTGAATCCAAACTTGATTGTGCATATTGCGACATTTATCCACATGTGTGAGGCGTTTATTGGGATCTATCCTCATTTTGATTTGTTCTGATACTTCTTCCATTTGAAGACGAATGGAACTGGGTCATCTGGTGTTATCAGTTCGTTGTACCTTCAACTCAGGAATGGCATGTCTAGTGAGTACATCTCAATGCCGCTGCAATCCAAATTTGCTGGGCACAAGTCGAGGTGGTTTTATGTTCATCAGGAAGAGCCCTACGCACCATGTGACCCTGTGCTGGTGCCCACAGTCCTGGAAACCTGGTCGGAGCCGCCATCCGAGGCTGGTTTGGATAAGGTGAAGTTGCTGCTGAAGTTGCTCGATCGCCGAGCCCTTGACGACGTGCGTGTGGCATGTAGTTTCATTGCCAGGCGATGTGAGCCTTGTAAAGATAGGGAGCATCCAGCTTTTGAATATACTGGTAAAGGTGATAGTACTCGGGAGGCGCCTGAAAGTATCGAGTCAGCTGTTGCTGACAAGCGTTTGAAATATATCTTTGATCTTTCGAAGCATTCTTCGCCGCGTCGTCCGAGGGAGGCCTTTTCTCGTCGTCGTCCTCCTCCTTAGGTTTTGTTGTCTGCAGCTTTGTCTTGCGTCATGATGTTTTGGTGGTCGTTGTGTTTATATATTATTCGGCTGTGTAGATTCGCGGTGAAGATCGTGCGTCGTTTTTTGCCTTGTCGCCGGCCCTCGGTGCGCTGCCAGAATTTTGTATTCCTTCGGTGGTTGATGCAGGTGGTGATGCTGTGGATCCTGGTGTTCGTAACAATTCTAGCGAATCCCAGCCTGATCCGGTGATCCGGGGGTGTGATGCTTCGTTTGGGAATGAGGATGTCCCACTTGGTGCATATTCCGAGCTGAAGATCCTCGGGGTAGCTGGTTCTTTGAGATCGCCCAAGGTAACCAGGTGCTCCCAGCCGAAGTCGTTTGCTCGGTGAGTAATTCTCTCGACTTGCTGGCTTTTGGTGATATACGATACGGCAACACCTGATAAAGCTGGATCGTCATGTAGTGTCGCGTCGGAGGCCACTGACGATGATCTGGTCGAGGGGGAGACGATTTTTACCGAGCCAGAGCCACTAAGGTCGGAGCCCTGGGCTACGGATCATCCTGGCTTTGTCGGCGGTTTGGGCTTTTTGGGAGACCCTAGGGTCGTTGGGGGGTATCCGGTGATGATAATGTGCCGCTATCATTTGGTTCTGGTTTGAAGAAGAGGCGGAGGAGGGAGGTTATTGTTGACGATGATTCAGGCGAACTGTTTCCTTCCGAGGAAGGTGTTTTCGTTGATGAGGGAGATTCGAATGGTGTCGGGGATGTGCTGAGTCATGTGAATGTGGGTGTCTGGCCCCTTTCTCCCTTGTTTGTTGTGCACCAGGCAATTCTCCAGCTGATTTGTAGCTCGCCGTTTCTTGCAGGTGTTGTTGAAGACGAATCGGGAGCGCAAGCGTCGGGTTCTATCCCTGGAGGCATCTTTAGAGGGTGCTCGCGCGCGTATGCGCGATCTGGAAGGAGCCCTTCTGGAGAAGGAACGTGACATCTCCGGACTTCGCGACCAGTTGGCGAAGATGCATAGGGGTTGGTTTTGGCACCTTTCTTGACCGCTTAAGCCGTTGTCCTAGCTTGCTATGATGCTTAATGTCTTTTGTCTGCTTGTAGAGCTGGAGACCATGAGCGTTGCTTGGTGGGATCGTTTTTGGAGCCTAGAGCAGGAGGTTGGATTGGTAATGGCCTGTGTGGATAATGTCGACTTTATTCCCGTTCCTCCGTCGGAGGAGGCCATAGCTGGCATGTTGTCGAGGGCGCGAGGCTTCATTGACCGTTTTAAGTCATTTGTGTCGTTGGCGGGGCAGGAGACGCTTGCTTATGGTTTTGCTGTGCTCCGGTCGCATTATCCACGTGTCGATCTTCGGAGGGTGCGGAGTGGGTATGCTGCTGGTACTTATGAGGCAGATATATCTTGTTTGGCAGCGGAGGCTGACGTAGCTGCTGAGGATCTTATGTATGTTATGGAGTTTTTTGCTACAATGTAGCCGCCATTTGTATAAAATACAAGGGTTGTACGGACGTAAAAGTGAAATGTGTCAAAGCTTTTGTTTATCGGGCGGTGATCTTTTATTTCACTTGTATGTCCTTTCATGCCAGCTGAGTCGTGAGCCATAATGATGAATCGTTCGGCCTTAGGTCTCAAATGGTCCATATCGTAGGGCTAGCGCCACTGCACGTGTAGAATACATAAGGACTCCCAAGGAGGCGCGCTGCTGGCAACCCACAGCGTAGAGGGCGAACAGCTCATGCACGCTTAGGGAGATGCCAGGGACAGGGCCTTTTTCCGAGAGGCTCGATCGTGGCGTGACCAAGGCATGTGGAGAACGTTCCTGCAGATGCTGGGCGAAAAGCCATGCTGCTTTGTAGAGTCGTCGACCGTACCGTGGTCGTATACAGATTCTGGGCACGTAACCTCATGGCGCCCGACCCGAGTGGTATCGCCCGGCTTCTGGGGAAATACCACTTGGGAGGCCTATCGATGTAATCATAGCGTTTAGGGTAGCTACTTCTATTCTCTATGGTTAATCGGTAGGCCAGCTTCGGGTGTTTTCTGGTTACGGCTAGGCTGTTTGGAGAAAACGTCATAATGCATTTTGGAGAGGTCGTCGAACACTATGGGAGTGTTTTGGAGAGGTCGTCGAACGCCGTACGCGCTTTGTAGAGGTCGTCGAACGCCGTAAGAGTTTTGTAGGGGTCGTCGAATATCATGATGGGTTGGCGACGATGGATGAGGGATGTCGATGAGGGTCGTGGTGTGTCGTTGACGAGGGATGACGAGGCCGGCGTAGACGGTATTAGCCGTGACGAGTCGGCGACGAGGGACGACGATGAGCGACGACGTCATCGTGAGCCGTGAGCCCACGATGTGTTCACAACAAGGAGCGATGAGGGCAGTCCCCTAGAATGTAGTTGATGACGAGGAGCGACGAGGTCGTCGTGAGCCGTGAGCCCGTGACGAGTTGATGACGACAGTCTAACGAGTGGCATCAGCACTTGGACTTCGGCGTCCGGATCCTGCTCAATCTTGGCTTGCTGTAGTCGGACAGGATGAATTCTGTCTTGCACTTGCATGGTACTCGTGCTTCCATGGCCTTTGGTTGCTTGGTTCTTGACTAGACGACGATGATGTTGTTTTGCCTTGCATAGTCTGCTTGGATCGAATCTATATTTGGCCTCCGTGTAAATGTACATATAGCTCCTTCTTCTCTCTTTTTAGCTTTGTTGCATGACCTTGAGCACTGAGTTGTTTGACGAGGTTGACGAGGGACGAGGCTTGTTGACAACGAGGCCGGCTGCAGGGCGAACCATGGCGATGAGGGACGATGAGGTCGGCGGCGAGTCGACGACGAGGGTCGTCGACGAGGCGAGCCATGGCGACGAGGTTTGCGGAGAAGAACGACGAGGGCCACCGACGGGATCGACGGCGAGGAGCAATGAGGGCCGCCAATGGGATCGACGACGAACGGAACGATATCATCCGACCCAGCTTCGGAGCATCAATAATAGGCTTGACGACGATCGAGTATCTACAACACAAACACATAGAACGGGTAGTACGTGGTGTACATATGAATTTTGGAAAAACTCAATAATAAAGATCGGCGAGAGCCATGACGAATCATCGACAGGGGGTGTGACGAAGGACGAGGCATGTTGTCGACGGGAGACGACGATAGGATTGGTGATGATGGCTGCTGACGAGGGTCGTCAGCGGAGCGCAATCGGCACCAAATAAATCCGATCTGATCTTGTTTGCCGCTGTGTTGTTGTCGTGGTCGAGCAGACGACATGGCTCGGGCGACTTGCTGACGTGGTTCGCGTGGCAGCTTGGACGTCCCGATCTGGTCGGATGAGGTTGATCTCATCGTGAAGATGTGGAGAAGCAGCAACGAATGGATGGTTGCTGGCAAGACGCGGGCCACCAATGATGTGAAACGTCGAGGAGCACAGTTGGATTCCTAGGCAAAATAATTACGTGCGTATGTAGATACCTAGATACATGGTATACATCATATGATATTAGATTAGAAAATAAATACGACATGTTGACTTAGCTTTTCAGGCAAGATATTTCTCTGATCGGCTCTTGTTGGAAAGTGCTCCGTATGCACACAGGCATGCATACTTCCGCATGTTTTCTTGCTCGATGGTAGGAACCGCGTTGATCCTGCGTGTCGTCAGATCATCGCACAACAAGAGCATGGGCTATGTGACGCCTTGGTGACGATGCCTCGCGATGAAGATGCTAGATGGAGGTGGTCACGATCCACGGCCAGATTTGGATCTGAGCGGCCCGAGTGATCGTACCGCTCGTACGTGTTGACGGTGATGAACGGTGGTGAAGCTATCCTCGACAGATCGATCTTGGATTGATTCCACCAAGAATGTTGAGTCGTAGACGACCCCGAGAGATCCCGAGATCAAATTTGTCGATGAAGTGGTTGATGGCGTTGGTGACGAGGCTGACGGCGAGGGATAACGAAGGTCGTCGGGGGTCGGCGACGAGGGACGACGAGGATCGACGAGGGCCGCCGACGGGATTCACGGAGAAGAACGACGAGGGGTCGTCGACATGGTCGGTGGCTGGGAGCGACGAGGGCCACCAACGGGATCGACGGTGAGGAGCGACGAGGGCCGTCGATGAGGTCGGTGGCGAGAAGCGACGAGGGGCGTCGACGAGGTCGGCGGTGAGGAGCGACGAGGGCCGTCGATGGGATCGACGGCGAGGAGCGACGAGGGCCACTGACGAGGTCAGCGGCGAGGCTAGCGACAAGGCGAGCCATGGCGAGATGATGACGATTTCCAAGGCAAGGACGGCCCGTCATTGGTCCAGATCATAGATCCGATCTGGTCATGACGGGGGACGTCGAGGGCGATGGCAACGGACCATTGATGAGGGTGACAGTGAGGGGTCATCGAAGGGATCGACGACGAGAAGTGACGTGGGGCGTCAAAGAGATCCGTCGACGAGGGCCGTCGACGGGGAAGATGATCACTTGACGAGCCATGACGTCGTTGCATACACCCCCCTACCTGGCGCGCCAACTGTCGACGAAATATGCGTCGCAGTCTACCTAGGGGGTACCCAATGGTAGTAGATTGTAGGCGGAGGTGTGGCGACGGCGATCAATATTAACACAGAGAGCGTAGACACGACGATTTATACAGGTTTAGACCGGCAAATCGCCGTAATACCCTACGTCCTGTGTTTTGGTGGCTGGATTGATATGAGTATTAGGTTATACGAGGTGTAGATGAGATCTAAGGGATTGTGAGAGAGTTTTCGAGGGGGTCCCTGCTCGTCTTATATAGCCGGAGAGCAGGGTTACAATTTTTATATCCTAACAGATTACGATCGGTCCCTCAAGGTAAGGGATCCGAAGCTATCTACTAGGATCTTCCTTGGCGAGCAAGGCTTCTCGGAGTCCTTGGCGAGCATGACGGGCTAGTCGCGTGCCGCAAGGCCTCGTGGGCTGGGCCGTCTTTTGGTCGGCAGACCCATAAGGTCCCTGGGGATATGCCGAGGTAATATCCCCAACAGGCATTATTTTCATTTATGGAGGTGTTAAATTTGCTCGCCTCACAAAATTGATTTAGAAAGACGGTTAAAATTGCCTGCCTCGTAAAATTTATTTACAAAGATGATTAAAAATAATTGTTTTCTAAAATCGATTTATGGAAGAGGCTTACCTCAAAAAAAATTAAGTCATTTTCAGAGGTGACCTCTTAGGAGGCTCGTCTCTATTAATATTGCGCAGGCCCATGAAAATCATGACCCATGCCTCATTATCGGGTTCATATATATATATATATATATATATATATATATATATATAGGGTTTCTTCTCCACTCACTCTATCTCTTTGTCTCTCAGGTAGCCTCATCACCTCTCTCTGTCAATTGTTTTTCTCAGCTGATCTCAGCGTTGTTTCTATATATATATAGGGTTTCTTCTCCACTCACTCTATCTCTTTGTCTCTCAGGTAGCCTCATCACCTCTCTCTGTCAATTGTTTTTCTCAGCTGATCTCAGCGTTGTTTCTCATCTACCACTTTTCTCTCTGGTGTGGAGGTTGCGAGGCGCGAGGGCTCTCCCAGCCGTGACGAGACACCAGGGCGACACCTATGGTGGGTTAGCGAGCGTGTTGTGCACGAGGGCCCCTTCTAGTGGCGGGACCTACCTAGGCGGGCGCGTGAGATACACGACCTCCTTTCCCGATCCGGTCCCAGCAGCGGCGGTGCATGGGACGCGTCCTCCTCCCTCGGCTAGATCCGATGGCGGGGAAGCCCCTTCTCTCCTCCTATGACGGCGGCTTTTGGACCAAGGGTGGTCCTGATACTCGTCTCGATTAAAAGCCTGTTTGGTATAGTTTAATAACAGTTTTGTAAAGCTGTTGTGAGCTGTTTTTTTTTGTCAAACACCTCTTTTTAAAACAGCTTTATCCATGAAACTGTTTTTCTTCCTCTCTCACAAAGAAAAATAGCTTTGCAAAGTGAGGTGAAGCTGAAAATAATAGCTTATCACAGCTTTCTCTCCCTTTTCTCTCTCATATATATGTATAAAGTTGTTAGTGAAGCTGTTTTGCCAAACACTTTTTCCAAAATATCTTAGTTTCACCTAGAAAGTTGCTCATGAAGCTATTTTCCAAAAAAACAGCTTCAGTAGTGAAGCTGAGCTGTACCAAACGAACCCTAACTCATTTTGTTTGTCTTGAGAATTTTTTTTTCTGCAGTAGCGAGGAAGATACTTGTGCGCATAATTCTATCAATTCACGGACTTATTTCTGGTTTTGGATGTGATTTTTTTTTTGACACCAACGAACAGTCAATCACAGAGGCACCACACCATGGTTCTCAAATAAATTCTACTACTAGTACTACATTTCTACTCGAGGGATGGAAGAGGCCAAGGAGACTCCGATGACGATCAGGCAGCAGGTCCTGGAGCCGGCAGACGGATGTTGATGTGCTTGGTGTCGTCGCTGCGAGCCAGCGAGAAGGTGGCGTCGGCAGTGCGGTTGAGGTAGGTGACGGAGAGCCTGTACTCGCCGAGGAAGGCGCTGAAGTTGAAGGAGCCGCGGTCATTGGTGGAGCCCAGCACCTCCCTGGTCTGCCATTCCCCCAGCAGCCTGTCGACGACGTCTCCGGCGGGGAGGTTGGTGAAGTTGGCGTCCGTGAGGCACATCTGGTAGCAGCTGGCGTCGGCGCCCATCGCCGTCCACAGCATGATGCCGTCCACGGACGGGTGCGCGAACCCCTCGCGGAGCACCTCCTCCAGGTAGGCTGCCTGCATCCTCTGATCAAAGGCGCCGCTTATGTCGATCTCGGTGAGCCAGACGGGTAGCCGGAGCGTGCCGAGCTTGTCGAGCACGGCGCGCACGTAGGGGATGTTGGGCTTGCTGAAGTGTCCTTCCAACCCGATGCCCTCGAAGGTGACCCCGGCGTCGGCGAGCTGGCGGAGCCTGGAGACGTAGGAGTCGGCGCTGGAGCTGAGGTCGTCGCACGCCTCCACCACGTTGAAGTCGTTAAGGAACAGCGTGGCGAGCGGGTCGGCGCGCTTGGCCGTGCTGAAGAAGTCGGCCGTGGCGTTGCCACCCAGCCGGCTCTCGTAGAAGTCGAAGTGAAGCATCTCGTTGCTGACGTCCCAGTGCACGAAGTCGCCCTTGTACCGAGACAGCAGGCTCTCGATGCGTCCGGCCACCGCCGCCTTGAGCTGCCACCCCGTCAGGTTCTTCACCCATGCCGGCGTGTACTTGGGGTCCTCCCAGAAGATGTTGTGCCCGCGCGCCATCACGTCGTTGGACTGCACCAGCTGCAGCAGCTGGTCCGCGGCCGCGTACTCCTCCGTCCCCGGGGACGGCTCCGTCGCGTACCACTTGAGCTCGTTCTCGAACACCGCCGCGTTGAACCGCTTGGTGAACCACTCCTGATACGCCTTGTTCCCGATGATGCTCTTGCTGATGGCGGAGCCCAAGGGGAAGTCTCTGGTCATCTGATGCACGGCAACGCTCGCCCCAACCACGCGGCTACCGTTGACGTCTGAGACATGGACATTCACGAAGCGCTTCCGAATCTGGCATATATATATACATACCGGCCGTGGGTATATGCAGTCGATCAGCTCCATATTTAATATTACGAGTAAATAAACGACTGATATGAATACTATGACAGAGAATCATTTATTTTTACCAGTTGGATCCGGTCCTCCCTGTGCTGATTCCACTGATCAGATGAGAAGGGTTGCAAGGAGGCGCTTCTGATTGAGATTGTCGAAGCATTTGGGCTTGCGGTCTGTGGCAGATCGATAAAATACACATGAGAAAAAACTTGCTGAATTAGTTACCTCTATAAATTCAAATATATATATATAGCTATATAAACTTATATATCTAATATTCTCACCATCTGAAGTATTTCTTACCAGATGATCGACGAAGTATTTCTTACCAGATGAAAGTATAATGTTCAATATCAGAACTCACCTGGAAATAGAGGACCGAGGTCTGAGATGACGAGTCGAGAATAAAACCCCCTTTGAGAAAAGACCAGCAGTCATTTCGCACGATAGCTGTGCCAATGCATTGTGACGCTGCGTTTTCTAGGGTCAGTATCTTTGCCTTCACATGTGCGCTTTCCGGTCCATCGATTTTCAACCAACCTGGATATATATAACACTGAAGCTTCAAGCACTTACCATATTGCGACTACAAAGCAGTGAATGAACCGGCTATATCATCACTAGTATCTAGTTATATACGAGTTAACTTTTTTTATATATAAATACAAAATAAGTCACTACTAGTTTTTTTTAGTAAAAGTGCATGGTTGGTCTTTAAATTTGTGTGATGTGACAAATCCCCTATCCATAGATTGTGTCATTTCAGTCCTTAACCCCTATTTAATTTGGGCCTCCTAAACTTTAGTCATCTAAAATTAGTTTGTTTGTTATTTTAAAAACAAACACTATGACTAAATGACCTTTAATCATTTCTAGTCACTTTACATGACTAAAGGGGACTAAACCATTTAGAACATTTAGAAGGGACTAAAGTTTAGAAGGAGAAACACACGTGCCTTAATCTCTGTTTGAATTTTTAGTAGTTATCCAAATGGTAAAGCCAGTCTTAATGGATGGGTTTCGTTACGCTATTTTCAAGGCTGTCATGTCATCCATATTAAAATAAAACATAGATGAAACACCTATTTTTAATGCAAAGTTTTTTTTTATAGTTTCATAGAAATTTAATTTTATGACTTATAGAGAGTTGATAATCGTGTCAAAAGAGTTTTATCCTTATAAAACTCATTTCATTACTCTTTTTATTAAAATAGTGTCATGTCACTAAAAATACAAATGTGATAGGTTATTAAATACAAATAAAACTTCAATTAAACTTTCATTAAGACTGACCCAAGGTCCATATCTGTGAACTGGGCATGCCTTGGGTGCAGGGCGAGCAACCCGACACAAGCAAGGTGGCGATTGAGCGACGCAGGCATCAACAACGTAGTAGGCCAGGACATCACGGCCAGGTAGCACGACCAACGGCGGCAACAACGTGTAGAGGTAGCAGCATCGTTGGTACCGCTACTAAAATTGTAGACTTATCATACTATTTTTAAATAGAGAGCGTATGCTACGAAAATCTACTAGCTATTAAGCGTACACAATTTTAATATGATGACTTCAGACGGAGGTGAGATAATTATTCATTTAAACTCTCTCACCAAAAACTTTCTAATCACTTAAACCCAGTCTGCTCCTCTCCGTTACGTCGATCGTCCGCGACTAGTCCTTTCCCCTTGGTGCCGCCCCATCTCAGTCCGCTGATCCCGCCGTGGATTGCTTCGTCCGCTTGTTGGGGATGGCCATCGCCAACGCGGTGTGCATTGGCGGCACGGGCCTCGCCATTGGAGCGCGCCGGAGGGCCGCGCCACCGGCGGCGGGAGCAAGGACCCGCTCTTCAAGTACACATGCTGTCCTCGTCGGCGTCGTCCTCCTCTTCCTCGTCGACGTTCTCGCACCCGCAGTCCCAGTCCCAGTCCCAGAAGCTGAGGGGCTGCGGCGACGGCAGCGCGTCCATGCGCAAGGGGGAGAGGCTCCACGACGTCGGCCAACATTCCGTACGCCATGAACCATGCGGCCGCCAAAGACGCGCGGCGCCGGACGACGGCCACCACGCCGCTGCCGTTCCACCGGAACAGCCTCTTCGGCTACCTGCTCTCCAACCCGGCAATCCACAGCATCAGCCGGAAGCTCGGGGGCAGCAGCAGCAGCCACTCCGTATCCTCTTTCAGCTCCAATCGCGGCGGCAGGCCGACATGATCGATGACACGTACGCATGCATGCATGATGCACGCAAGCACCGGACGGGCAGTCCAGAAATCTCGACAAGCGAGTTGATGAGGAGGCCCGTGCCGCCGATGCACACCGCGTTGGCGATGGCCATCCCCAACAAGCGGACGAAGCAATCCACGGCGGGATTAGCGGACTGAGATGGGGCGGCGCCGAGGGGAAAGGACGAGTCGCGGACGATCGACGTAACGGAGCGGGGCAGGCTGGGTTTAAGTGATTAAAAAATTTTTGTTGGGAGGGTTTAAGTGAATAATTGTTCCATCTTCATCTGAAATCATTGGATTATAATCGTGTGCGTTTATTAGAGTTTGCGTAGTTTGTATAGCTAGTAGGTTTTCATAGCATACGCTCTCTTTTAAATAATAGTATAATAAAACAATAACACTAGTATGAGACTTCTCACAATAAGATATTTAGTAACTCTTTATTGGTTATACAATTGTTTAGATACGTTATTTATATTTCTAAAAAGAAAGACATGAACCAACCTAACAGACCTCCCACACCCTGTCGTGCACCCCAGATGGCATGGCTACCGCACACACGTCCCCCGAGGAACGAAGCGATGGTCTCTCGCGCACCCACACCTCCGGTGGCCAGGCCCCCACACCCCGTGGCACCGCGCGCTTTTGGCCTTGTGCAACGGCGGTGGGTGGTGAATCTCAGAATCTCCGTGACGCGGGCGAGGCCGCTTGCGCCTTGGACGCATGCACGGCGGAAGGGAAAGCATAGGCACGGCCGCCCGTTTTTTTGCCCATGTCCGCGTGCGAATCTCGCATCTCATGCCCGGGTGGGTGGCACAGAAAGTTGGGAACCACTGGGCCGGCCGACGCAACATGTGGAGGGGGATCCCGGCCCTGAGGTCGGTTTCTGCCGCCTCATCTCCTCCGTGTCGCTTTCCTGGATCTGAACGATATGTACAGACTCATTCGATTCATTTATGTCTCCTTCTGATTAGGACGTTTCTTATTTCGGGTCTGTATCTGTATGTACGCTACATACTACAGGCAGTGCAATACAGTGGTGCACTTGTGCTTGGAATGTACCAGTGGTGGGTAAAGAGCTGAGTGAAAACAATGGGGGAGCAAAACTTCTTATGCTACGCCTTTCTTTACTGCGGGTAATTGACTGAAAATTACACGGTACTACCTACTCTTTAATGCAACTGAAAGCAAGTGTTGAACTTCTAAAGGGAAGTGAATCGGGGAACTAACACTCGCAGTAACTATATAAACTCTACTGTGTGTTTCCCTCCCTTGGAAAGGAAATAAAAATCATGTATGTGGCATTATACTGATTAAGTAGATTTCTCAGAGATTTTGTTACTCTCGTCGTCGTCACCGATGGCCGAACAAGCAGTAACAATCCACTGTCAAAGTGGAACTATAGTACAGATATGCATGAGCATGAAGCAGCGGTGAAGAACTTACAAGAGAAGCTGTAGGCAGTTGCCGCCGACATGTTGTAGAGGACAAATGCCGGGGAGTAGTTGCCTTCGTCCTCTGTTCTGAAGTCTGATATTTTGCTCGCCCAGCGCAGGATGCCACCATTGTACAGAGCAGGCTCAGGGTGAGGTTTGCACTGAAAACAAAGACATTGCAAAAGCTCAGCAGCAAGCCAGCAACAACAAAAGCATACTGAAGGTCTGTTTGGAACATAGAAATTTCACAGGAATTACGCAGGAATTTTACAGGAACCAGTTCATTTTCACAGGAAAAAATATAGAAACAGGAAAAAATCTCGCGTTCCAAACAGACTTTGAGAGAGAGAGAAAGAGGATCCACATCTCTTTCAGAAAAAAAAGAGAGCATCCACACATATATACATACCTCAGTGTAAGCTCTATAATCATATCGCACTCCATCTGCAAGCACGCATCGCGATCGCAACATAAATCAAAATGAATTAATCCATTATTGTCAGCCAACAATAAGCTAGGGCCCAAAGTTAGTTCTCACTAAACTCATGTATAAAATAAATCGATAATGCAGGCTAAGTCTTTTCCCGGGGGACTGACTCACCAGAAGCAGCTCGTCGAGCCATGGATGCGACCATGAGGAGAAGCAAGGCCAGGATGAGCACCTTCCGACGAGCAGGAGGAACAAGTGCCGTCGCTGCTGCTGCAGCAGCCTCCATGATCGAGTCTGCAGATCCAAAGGGTCAGCGACGACAACGCAAGAGCTAGCGAGCTGTACAACACTAGCGCACAGCACAGTACGTGCGTGTGCGTGTGCTCCTGCGGTCCTGCCGCGCGTGGTGATTCCGATCCTCCTTAGCTCTGCTCTGTCCTTTGTGTGTGGTATGCACAGCACTACAGCAGAAAGATATATATACTCCAGCTGCTTGTAGTTACCTAAAGCCTTGAGCACTAGAATGTTCCCGAGCACTAAAATATCACCTAAAGCCTTCACTTAATTGTTTGCATAGCTGTTTATGTGTTAATTAATGTTACAAAATGTGCCACTTAATAACTTGGTAAATCTAGCAGTATCAGATCAGGGTTCTGTCTGTGGCTGCTGAACTGATACGGAATAAATCTTGCTTTGCATGCTAGTACAATTTTAGAACTAGAGTTTAAGAGTAATTACCACTACATTACAGCTAGCTTAATTAGTGGCATAGCCATGGCAAGCATGAAAGTTGGACTTTGCATCGTTTTTGGCCGTTTGTAGACGTGGAGGCCGTGGCCTTGCTCCAAGGCAGCAACAGGGTAGCTAAGGTCCAGACTGGATAGACCGCAATACGCACAAAAGGTTTGGGAGCAAAAAAGAAAAGGTCCAGCAATGAGATGTAGTGTGAGCGAGCCTGGTGAGGCCACATACATTTTGGGAGTGAAAGAAAAGGAGTGACTGAGCAGTGGATATGGTAAGTGCGTGATTACCCAACTTTCGGCTTCATGTAAGTGTCCACGAAATCCGCGAGTTGTGAGTTGTGACAGATAAAGGTGTGGGTGCTGTGGTCAGTAGCTATATATATATATATATACTTTTGAAGTGAATCGAGGGCCCACTTCATTGGTTACCAAAAGTTGTCGTGCCAAAGATCTTCGCCGTAGATTTAGCATGCTAATTGTGAGATATAGTATAGATGGTCATCGGGCCGGCCTCTGACTCACCACGAACTGGGCACGGGCTAGGCACGACCCACAGGTGTCGGGCCGGCACGGCACGCTGTGCCTCCTCAGGCCGTGCCTCACCGGGCCTCGTGCCTAACTGCTAGCCCAAGCACGGCCTGTCAGGCCGAAATTCATGCTGTGACGGCCTATAAAGAACGCTTTTGCCAACGGGCCAAGCCAGCACGAGGCCCACGACAAAGAGCTACTTCGCCATCGCTCCTGAACTCGTGGGCGCTGGGGCGTGGAGGATCGCCGGCCGCCGGCGAGCTTTCCCTGGGCACCGGTCACTAAATCTGGCGACGGGGCAGAGCTCGGTGCTGGCGCTCCAGCAGCGGCCTCGTACAAGGAGAGGAAGCCAGGAAGGGGACTTGGGGAGAAGGAGTCGGCGCTGCGAGCCTACAACGTCGACCAAGGAGTAGAGTGCTCGCTATCGCTACTCGCGAAGGAAGGGGAGCTGCCGAGCTGGGGAGCGGCATCCGTCATCCGCACGTGCGCCGTGGGGAGGGTGTTGCGCGAGGGGAGGGGAAGTGAAAGGGGTTAGGGTTCAGGGTTGGGCCACTGGGGGTCTTAGCAGGCCAGCGGGGGATTTAGCGGGCCTTATTAGTCATCGGGTCGATGTCGTGCCACTCTGTAATTACCAGGCTGTGTCGTGCCGGCCCACGTGCCTGAGTGACGGCCCAAGAACGACCCTATGCATCGGGTCGGGCCGACCTGGGCCCACGAAACACTGTGCCGTGTCGTGCTCGTGCCTAGCCAAAATTACGGGCTTCATGCCGTGCCATAAGATATAGATCAATTTTGGTATGAAACCAAATAGCTGCCAAAAGTTTTGCTCGCCTAAGTTTTGGGGAGGAAAATTTGGCTATAAACCAATCAGGCTCCAAGGTTATTATTTAATGTATTACTTATTGCGTGGGTGCACGCTGATTCGAATGACACGTCTTGCCATTGGTCCCACCCTGTCCGACTTTATACCTTTGTCACATCATCGTCAATGTTGCGAGATGTGAGCTTCGTCTAGATAGAGAGAACGAGAACGATAGAGAGGATATGGGAGTTTACCTAGTTAGACCGCTAGCGACACAAGCAGGGTCGCCCCGTGCTGGGTGCTGCCACGCTGGTAGGGGAGGGCGCAACTGATGCAGCCAGGGTGAGGCCGTTGCGTGCCCCAAAGGCCACATTGAACTGTATCTAGGGTTCCATGGAGCACCTGTGAACCACACTGAGAAGACAGCACAGGGGAAGCCGCGGCGGCAGCCACCAGCGGGGTCCAGCGGTGGCACTCCATGGCCTGGGACGGGCAACTGCGGGGCGCACGTGCGGTGCTGCACCGCATGCCGAGGAGAAGGAGAGATGAAGTTGCTGGAAGCTGAAGCTGAGGCTGCGTATTTATTTGATTCTCCCAATTCAGACGAGAAGCTGGACAACCAGCGTAGAAGCCAAAGAAGACAGGGAGAAGTAGGACGATCTGCTTCTAGCGAATCTGCTCCAAGTGATATGGGTGGTTGGATGAAAGATCGAACGGCTGCAAACAATCGGAGTGACGTAGGGTTGAGAATGTGTAGAGCGAGTGCACTCGATGTATAAGAATGACAATTCTGATGCTTTGAATCATTGTGTTAAATTTAAGACTATCATTTCACTAGGAGCATTGAATAATTAAATGCATAGAAAAAACTCTTACAGTGTATGATTAGAACTCTTCCACAGGCTACTCAAGATAAGTGATTCCTAAGTCTTACTCAGTCCGACATGTATTTTTATTAAGATATAGCAACCCCTCTCTCCCTCTCAACTCTTTGTCATGTGAACAGTAACAAATGCACAAGAGAGCTACATATCATTATGTTAAAATAAAAAATAATAAACCCCTAAAAACACACTCCAACACAGCCCCAACAGAACTTATTACCTGACACTCATTTACGAGTAAATATCATTGTGGTTCTTGAACTTGTTTTTAGCTCTCATACCGATCTTAATACTTGCAAATTGCACAATCTAACTCCTTAAACTTGTTCTGAGTTCGCGTCTTATAACCTCGTCATACAAATTGCAAAATCGGCTCCCTAACCCAGATCTTTAAACCTCCACCTCTTCACCATCCATGACCAATCACCCCCTCACCGTACAGCCGCACACCATTATCGATGCCACCACGCCAAACCCAGTACTGACCTGCCACACCACAGTGACACGCCACCATGTTGTTCCCTTGCTGAGGTGCCTTGCCCATAGGGATGAAAATGAAAATGATAATCTTCGATTTTTAAAAATCGTTTTCGAGTTTATTTTTTTTCCGATTTTTAGGCCTAAATGGAAACGGTAGCGGTAACCGAAAAAACAAAAACGATAATGGTAAAAATAAATGGAAACGAAAGTGGAAACGATTTTGCTCTCTTCTGACCGTTTTCGAAGATTAACGTATTTAACCGGTAATTTATCGTTGGTAATTACCGATGCTAAGGTCTTGAATCCTAATTTATTTATAGACTATACGGTGAAGAAGAGACTCTATAATAATTTATGTTTTTATCTTATGCTTTATCAAATCAACTTAAAATTTTAATATTTATTCGTGTCATTGTCAAGAATTATCATGCTCTTGCGGGACTTATCACTGTGTGAGATTATGATTGGTGTGAAATGTATGATTTAACTTATAGTCTTGTTAATTGTGGCTTTATTTATTAATGTCATATAAGATAAGTCAAGTTATATGGCTTTTCTCAAGAGGTTTGTCGTGTTCATTGTTTTGTCGTGTTTATCATTTTTAGGATATCGTTCTTATCGATTTCGACTGTTATCGTTGTGTTTTCCGATCGACTATATCGTTTTCGAAATTATCGAAATACTGGTGCCGTATTCATTTCTGACAATATCGTATCGATTTCGTTTTCAAGAAAAAAAATATGAAAATGAAAGTGATTTAGCCTCCTACCGATCGTTTCCGACCGTTTTCATCCCTACATGCCCACATCCATGACAATGCTAGGTTCCCATAGCGTGGTGGTGTGGATGAGTGTGGCAAGCTCGAGCAACGCTATGTGGGTGTGGCACTGCACCAACGGCAGTAGGACAAATGCGGCGCGGCGCGACGGCCGACGGGTGAGGACGACATGATGCAGTAGAGAGGGGTGTGCGGGATGGTACACTAATACAAATTGGATGAGTACTCACAACAGGTTTAGTGAGTCGATTGTGCAATTTACATGTACTAGGACCGGAATGAGCAATTGATGCAAGTATAGAGAACTGAATGTACAATTTGCAAATGCCAGGGATAGGATAAGAAATCAAAACAAGTTCAAGAGTCAGCAGAAAAAATTACTCCTCATCTATTATACATGACACAATAATGCAACTTAAATCTACAATTAGAGAAACTATATTAAGAAGTTACATGATGCAAATACACAATGTTAAGAAGTTTCCACATGATTAAATGTTTTAAGCAGATTATATATATTTTGTTCATTTAAACCTACAATTATCTATACGGAGGTTCATGTCAAAGAAAAGAACAACCAGAGAATAGGGCACATCATAGTTCATCTTGTGTTTGAGATTTCTTCACAGCAAGACCGTTTTCCACCCATGCGGTGTAACCACCTTCCATGTTCTTCACATTTCTAAATCCCTGTTTTCATAAGGGTTCACATGTTTCAGATAAAAAAAGGAGACACAAAAAATAATTAAGATGTTTTCTTGATTTTTAAAGCAACACTAAGGAAAGAGTAAAGCCCAATTTACCCTCCCTCCCTTAACTTGAATACCAGACAACATACCGTCCCTTAACTTTCAAAAATAGAACCCCACCCCCTCCACAAAACAGTTCAAAGTGGTTTCCAGAGGGTGTTTAGGCACAAGTTCTTCTGTTGAGCCCTAAATTCCTCTGTAGAGTTTCAGTACCTGCAATTTGGAGCAAATTAAACAGCACCACCATATAGTGTTCAGCAAAAAATGGCTCTGCCCGCCCTGATGTTTTATGCTTGAGGTCGATCTGACTATGGCTATGGTTGAGGTCATAAACTTACAATTTTGAATTATGTGAACCTGGTTTCTCTAATAAAGTTTAAGGAACCTTCCCCATTTTGGAACAAGAAAACCATTTTCAATAATGAAAATCAATGCAGCTAAAATTGTACCCACAAAGTAACTGATTTTACCAGTATTGGATTACCAAAACTAGTCATGCAAGGAACAAAGGATCATGGTAATTTTGTTTTCTATTAAGGCCTAAGATTCCATAAGATGAATCAGATTGAATGAGCAATATGCAATCGTGTAGTCCTATACTGTACAACCCACAATTATCCAAAGACAACTGAAGCCTCATCAAGGGGAAACAAGGGAAAAGGTCTTACAGCTGCCATGAGATCAGCACATGCTAGTTCAGACCTTACTCCGCTTTTGCAGCCCTTGAAAGAAAAATAGGTGGATCAGCAGAAGAAGCAAGATAAAAAATACCATTGTGAGAATAAACACACAAATGCCATGGTGTATAAATATAATTAATCTGATGATGAACTATGGGCAGAGATCATCAGTAATACCACAACTATGTTTTCCTCTTTGTCGAAATCTGCTGCGACCTGTGCAATGAACTGGGGGTTCTTCTCCCTTCCTGCTGAAACCATACAAGGTCACGTCCAGTAGAGTACAGTCGAAGCTAAAGATCTCACAGCTTAAAGGTTCAAGCAGTAACTATTTTCTTAGGGACAAGAAAATCTTGTGACGTAAGATCTGTGTTTTAGTTTGTTTGTTTTGGAGACTTGCCTTGTGAAGTGAAGAAAAGATAGGGCACGTTAAGGGAATCCTCCACATGCCCATTCCTGAATTCCTCCTCTGTTCTGTTAGCATAATTTGTGTTCAGATTAATCGAAATCAAAATCTATATCCTATAGATATCCATGTGATATGCAAGAACATAATTATGAAACCAGTCTGCAGAAAATAGTACGGTAGCTCTCTGACAGAAAATGCCTTTTTCAGAACATTCCTTGAGAAAGCTATTTGCAGGATAGTAAATTTGGGAGATTGATATTAATTGAAACCAAATATTGGTCGACTGTAGGAAAAGCAAGGTCTGATGGTGGAATAACAATCAGATGAAGGTTAGAGAGAGGACACAGGTGACATCCAAAGCAAACATAAATTCTGTTTCATTTGGTGCTACCTCACCTGACGTCAAGGTAGCGGTGACCGCCGGAGCGGATGAGATCACTGGCCGCTGCCACGGCCAAGGCCACCACCGGCACGGTCGATGACTTCTCCGAGCTGCGCGCCACCAGCAGCAGCGCAGACAAGGTGCAGATCGTAAGCAGGATGGCCGACCGCATGGTCATCCTGGCTGGACGAGAAGATGGGGGCCAAGGCCACGAGAAGGAGAAATAGGTGTCCATGGTGCAGAGCAGAGGTTGGGACTCGGGAGTTGTAGTTCCATTGCATGACCATTCATCATCTTAAAAATAGCAAGTGCGACTGTATTTGCCGGTAGAATTATGATTTAGGGGTTGGCCGAGTCCAATCCCGTCAGCTCCGCGGTTTCCTTTCAGCGCGCCAAGCCGCCGAGGACCCGACTTTCCAGTGGGCTGGTCGGCCTCTTCACAGCCAAGCGCGTTGTTGGCCTCGTCCGTCTGCATGGTCTCTTCACGCTATTTACAAATGGAAAATGGAAAAAGGGCACCCTCGGTGAAGTTGCGACCTTTACTGTACACTAATTGCTCCAAGTAAGGAATTGTTAAAATTCTCAACCTGTAAAACAGCCCAACAGCAGGTCTCATAAACCAAACCAAAGGGCAATCATAACCTTTTGGGCTCCTAGATTGGAATACTGCACTCATAATTTCGCATCAAGGATTCAGAAGAAAAAAATACAGAACAAGATCGCCAACGCTGATGAAGCAACTCGGTTGCAGAACCAATAAGAGTTGCTGTGTCCTCAAATACTAGAGGTAGGACTGATAAATTTTTTTCTTACATATGGCTGATATGCGAGACAACATGAAAGAACATAGTACTAAACTCCGTTTTAGTTTAAATTATAGTTCATTTAACCTTTTCAACCTCAAATTTAACCCCTCGCCTTATTCAAAAATTTATGTAAAAACATCACTTCTTTTTTGAACTCTAATTATTTTTTAATACAAAATAAATATCATTAGATTATTTATATAATATATATTTTTATAATAAATTCATTTAGAGACATAAATATTATTACTATTAACTATATCAGGGTGAAGGTGGCCATCTTCGTGCGGCAAGCTCAACAATCTTGTAAGTCTCCCCTTCTCTTCGATGTTGACCTGCCAAAGTTTGTATAGACTAGTTATAATTCTGCAGTGTAAGACTCCCCAAGCTCAATAATCCACATGCTAGGGGCACAGATTAGAAGTGTTTTTTTGCTATAAGCTTATTAAAACGAGCATGAGTGGAAAGAAAAAACATCATCAGTTATGAAGTGTTCAATCTTTTTTCGTTTTTCCATGTGAACAGCAAAGAAATTGACAACAAACCATCACATGCCCCAACAGGTTAACATATCTTATTTCTGTGTTGTGGTAAAAAGAAACAAAATTTTAACTAATCCCTCTTCCTAAATGGGATTGTATTATTTTGTTACAGGGTTTGGATATCTTTTCAGTATAGTGCAGCTGTGTGCATGGCAGTTTCTATATTGTTGCTAAGATGCTTATAGATATATATAATGTAGAATGAAGTGTGGTGTCCATATATTTTTCTTACCTGCAAGCAGTTTTGATATTAAAATGTTGACCCAAGCAGTTTTGATAGTAAAATGTGGACCTGTCAACAATACAAATAGCATTAGTATATAACACAAGGGAGAAAGTCAAGAAGGAAACATGTAGTTGCTGGGAACAACTGAGTTATAATATATTGCCGTCAGACCCAATATATTAACATCACATGTCACATGGCTCACTGAGATACCGAAGAATCATGGCCCTATTGGTTTCGGTGATTAACGACAAGTAAAAGATTATTATGGTTAATGTGTGTTTTGCAGAGGCTACGCGTAGCTTAGCCATAGTGATCAAAGAGAATGGGCAATCAGATGGTTATCACTTAGCCCCCAAGATGGATATCATTTCGGATTTCAAAGACGACATGATGAAGACCCTAGAGTGATAGGTCTAGGTGTCACAAGGAGATGAAGGGCACTTAGAATTATATAGAGCTTTATTTGATCTTTGACCGTACTATCAAGGGGGGTCTATATGAGTAGCTTGACTTAGGAGAGCTTCATGTCTTAGGTGTGGTGCACACTTGACTACCTTAGCTCTAAGCAAGCATATGATGATCGTAAGATAGCCTAGAACAACTTTCGTAATCATCACGACGAAAAACGAAGTTGAGAGGGCTGAGTTCTTGGCGACGGACGCTCCAGACAGAGGCGTCGAACGCTGTCCGTCGCGCCAGACAGAGGCGTCAGACGCTGGGGTGTCAGCCCCCGAGCGTCCGTCGGCCTACCCGAGGGCTCTGAATCAGCCTAAGTGATTTCGAGTGCGTCGGACACTGTCCGTCGCTTTGGCGTCAGACGTAGTGAGAGGGCCCGTCGGCCTTCCAGAGAGGCCTATTTTCAGCCCGAAAAAGCCAGTAGCGTTGGACGCTAGAGCAGAGCGTCTGTTGCCCCTGCGACGGAGCATCCGTCGCTGGGAAAAGTGAATAGGAACTAGCCGTTGGGCAGGGCGATGGAGCGTACGTCGACTAGGCGACGGAGTGTCCGTCGTCAACTTAAAGTGCCAGTTTCTTTAGCCCGAGACAGTTTTTGAAGGGGGCTATTTATAGCCCACCCCTTGGCCTCCCACCTTGCCTTTGCTCATTTCAGTTGTTGGTTAGCTTGAGAATGTTGGGAAGAGAGCAAGAGCCCTAGAGAGAGAGTGATTTGTGAATCCATCCATCCATCCTCTTCTCTAGTTCATCCAAGAGATCAAGTGTGCATCCACTCTAGTTGTGAGGCTTGATTGAGTCAAGTGAAGATCAAGGTTTGTTACTCTTGGTGATCGACATCACCTAGACGGTCTGGTGGTGCTTGGAGGAAGGTGATCGCCGGGAGGATTGTCGGCGGCCCTTCTTCATCGACTTGTGATCGGTTGTGGGCAGTTCACCGAGCCAGAGTAGCGAAGAACCAGCCCGTGGAGAGCACTCATCCCTTGCGCGGGATTGAGGGGGAGCAATACCTTGCGAGGTGCTCCAACGAGGACTAGGGGGACTGTCGACTCCTCAATACCTCGGCAAAATGTCATCGTGTCAAGAATCTCTTTCCCTAGCTCTTTCATACCGCATTACATTCCGCACTTGTTCTTCAATTCATACTAGAAATGTGTAGGTGTTTTCGCTTTCCTTGGCTTGCTACCACTTTCATAGTCTAAGGCACACGAATCGTTAGGCATGGGGTGATTGACACTTTATAGGATTTCATATTTGATTTAGAAATTTGAAATAAGCCCAATTCACCTCCCCTCTTGGGCATCTTGATCCTTTCAATTGGTATCGGGCAAGGTTTGCTCTAAATTAGGCGTCACTACTAGAGCAAGATGTCCCATGGGGATAGACCGCCACCCATGTTTGATGGGGATGATTTTCCATATTGGAAACTGCGGATGGAGGCCTACCTTGAGGTCGTGGATATCGGTGTGCACAAAGCCGCTACCATAGGTGGCACCGTGTTCGCCGAGGATCCCTTCTTTGAGAAGAACAATGCCAAGACAAAGAACATTCTTTCTGTGGCATTGGCAAGGATGTGTTCAACCGTGTGTGGAATTGCAAAACTGCACATGATGTTTGGACAAACATTTGTGCGCTACACGAAGGGACCAAATGTGAGCATGAGGAACGCTACCATTTGGTCATGGCTAAGTTGAACTCCTTTGCTATGCTTGCTAATGAGAATGCTAATGAGATGTACTCACGTCTTAATATTCTTGTAGAGGAGTTGAATGGACTTGGGCTCACCCAAATGCAACCCGCCGATGTGGTGCGCAAGATTCTTTGTGTCTTGCTAATTGACAAGTATGGCCATATCGTCACTATTCTTCACCAAGGGGATCTCTCCGCTTCTACACCAACACAAGTGTTGGGCAAGATCAATGCTCATGAGATGTACATGAAGATCGGTGATGGCGGTTCTTCATCCTCCTCCAAGAAGAAAGACAAAGAGAAAGAGGAGAAGAAAGACTTGGCCCTCAAAGCTTCCACCAAAGAGAAGTGCAAGATCCAATTGGTGGTTGAGGACTCAAGTGATGATGAAGATGAAGAAAACATCGCTCTTATGGTGAAGAAGACCACCAAGATATTGAAGAGGCTAAACAAGAATGGAGTCAAGTTTGACTCAAGAAGAAGAAATTCTTCACAAGCTCTTCAAGGAAGCCCATCTCACAAATGAAGTGCTACAATTGTGGGATTCTTGGTCATCTAGCTCATACTTGCACCGAAGAGAAGAAAGACAAGTTCAAGAACTACAAGAACAAGGGTGCACAAGATGATTCAAGCGATGATGACAAGAAGCAAGACAAGCCATACAAAAAGAAGAAGAACTTCGACTTCCACAAGAAGAAGGATGGCAAGGCTTACATTGTTGGAGATTGGCTCACTGGCATTGAAGATTCAAGTGAGCCCTCCAATAGTGAGAGTGAAGATGAGAAGGTGGCCGCCTTGGTGATTTGTTCTTCTACTCCACCGCCACCTCCTCCATCATCACCGGGATCATCCTCTACACACCTATACCTCATGGCTAAAGGTGACAAGAAGGTACAAAAAGAGGATGATGGTATTGATTCCTCTAGTGATGAGAGTGATGATGAAGAAGCACCTTCCTATGATGAACTAATTAAAATTTGCAACAAATACTCGGACATCATAAGGAAGTACAAAGCTAAAAATGTCAAACTCCTTGAGGTGCAAGAAAACTTGCATGCTAAGCTTGATACCTTGTCTAGTGCTAATGATGATTTAAAGCTTGAGAACAAAACTCTCACATCTAGCACTAGGGAGCTAAAAGCCTCACTCAAGCAAGCTAATGAGAAACATGATAAGCTTGAGAGGTCAACACAAGAGCTCCACACAAGGTATAACTTGCTAAAAGATGACTACAACCAAGTGAAAAATGAACATGGCACACTTGTGGTAGCTAATGAATTGCTTACATATGATCTTGCTACACATGTTTCTATTAACCCGATTGTTAAGTGTGATAGTGCTACTTCTTGTGATGACTTGCTTGATGATGTGGATATTTAGCAAAGTGCCAAGTGCAAGGGAAAGAAGGTTGTTGAAGCTGACAAGTATGATGACTGTGTGAAGATGAGGGAAGAGAACTCAAAGCTCAAAGAAGAGCTAATCAACCTCAAGGCAAACAAGCCCTTCACTATCAAGTCGGTCAAGGAAGATGACAAGGATGCTATCACCTTGATCAACATACTTAGAGAAGAAAATGCAAAGCTCAAGAATGAGAAGATCAAGCTAGCAAGTGGGTTTGAGAAGTTCACCAAGGGCTATAATCTTCAAAGTGAGCTCTTGATGAACACCGTGATGAAGACCGACAAGACCGGTATTGGGTTCAAGGAGAACCAACTCATGAAGGCCAAGGTCAAGATCGAAGCAAAGAACTATTACAAGAACAAGGCTATGAGCAACAACTATGACAAGCCAAAGCCCAAGCCAAGAAGATGCTTTGAGTGTGGTTAAGTTGGCCACTTTGCTTATGATTGCAAGACTCCACCTCCCAAGACCTTGCCCAAGCACACAAGGCCCTTTGCTCATGATGCACACTTTGTCATCAACAAGGACTCCAAGGGTAGACCACTTGTAGTGTTTCTTAGGCCTAAGATGAAGAACAAGCCCAAAGTGCTATGGGTTTCTAAGGAGTTGGTTGACAAGGCTATGGGACCTCGCCAAGTGTGGGTTCCCAAACAACAAGCTTAACTCCAAGTTGCTTGCGTGTAGGTGAACTACAAGATCGGTGGAAGTCATTGAGTGATTGATAGTGGTTACACTCAACATATGACCAGTGATCCCTGGATGTTCACCACACTTGATGAAGATTGTGCAAATCAAGACAAGATTACCTTTGGGGACAATTCAAAAGGCAAAGTTCAAGGGCTTGGAAAAGTTGCTATCTCCAATGATCAATCAATATCCAATGTCTTGTTAGTACAATCTTTGAGCTTCAACTTGCTATCGGTTGGTCAACTTTGTGATCTCGGGTTCTAATGTCTCTTCATTCCAAATGAGGTGGTTGTGACCAAGATTGAAGACTCATCATTGATATTCAAGGGGTTTCGGCACAACAACCTCTATCTAGTGGACTTCACTTCCAATGAGGACGAATTGCAAATATGTCTATTCTCCAAGAGTTCTTTGGGTTGGCTATGGTATAGAAGATTGGCACATGTGGGCATGTCAACCTTGAAGAAGCTTGTCAAGAAGGAATTGGTTAGAGGGGTTAAGGATATGGTGTTTGAGAAGGACAAACTTTGTAGTGCATGTCAAGCCGGCAAGCAAGTGGCAAACACTCATCCCACCAAAGCTTTCATGTCAACCTCAAGAGTCCTAGAGCTACTCCACATGGATCTATTTGGACCTACCACTTATGCTAGTCTTGGAGGCAATCTCTTTTGCTTGGTGGTAGTTGATGACTACTCTAGGTACACTTGGGTATTCTTTCTTCAAGACAAGGGAAAGACACAAGGCATATTCAAGAAGTTTGCAACTAGAGCTCAAAATGTATTTGATGTTCTGATCAAGAATATTAGAAGTGACAATGGCACCGAGTTCATAAACACCAAGATTGAAGACTATTGTGATGAAGTTGGCATCAAGCATGAAGTGTCCGCCACATATACTCCCCAAAAAAATGGTGTAGTTGAGAGAAAGAACCGGACTCTAATCACACTTGCTAGATCCATGCTTGATGAGTAGAACACTCCCGAGAAGTTTTGGGCTGAAGCAATTAACACCGCATGCTATGCGGCCAACCGACTATTTGTCCAAAGGCTTCTCAAGAAGACCCCCTATGAGCTTATGAATGGGAAGAAAGCGGATATCTCATTCTTCTGGGTGTTTGGATGCAAAGTCTACATCTATAAGAAGCGCCAACACTTGGGGAAGTTTCAAAGGCGTTGTGACATTGGTTTCCTTGTTGGTTATTCGCTTAAATCCAAGACATACCGTGTATTTAACAAAGCCACCGGCTTAGTTGAAGAAACGTATGACTTGGAGTTTGATGAAACTAATGGCTCTCAAGGAGCGCTTGAGAATCTTGATGATGTAGGTGATGAACCCTTGAGGGAGGCTATGAAGAATATGCCTGTTGGTACTATCAACCCACAAGAGGTGGAAGAAGGAGAAGATGGTGCAAATCAAGAGCCTTCTCCACCCCGCACGCCTCAAGTTGATGAAGAACAAGTGAGGGAAGCACATGAAGATACTTTCATCCCTCAAGATCAAGTCAAGGCGGAAACTCAAAACGTTGAAGCACCACATCCCCCTCCTCAAGAGACTACAAGAAGATCCACACCTATTCTTCAAGCTCATCCACAAGAACTCATAATAGGGAGTCCATCAAGGGGGGTAACAACTCGATCTAGACTTGCTTCTTATGTTGAGCATCACTCCTTTGTTTCCTTTGTTGAACCTACTAGTGTTGAGGAAGCACTTGCAGATTCGGATTGGATGAACGCCATGCATGAAGAGCTCAACAACTTCACCCAGAACGAAGTGTGGACACTAGTGGAGAAGTCCAAAGGAGCAAGAATCATTGGCACCAAGTGGGTGTTTCGGAACAAGCAAGATGATCAAGGCATGGTTGTGAGGAACAAGGCAAGATTGGTGGCAAAGGGGTTCTCCCAAGTTGAAGGCTTGGATTTTGGGGAGACCTTTGCACCAGTTGCAAGACTAGAAGCTATTTGTATCCTTTTGGCGTATGCTTCACATCACAAAATGAAACTCTTTCAAATGGATGTGAAGAGCGCCTTCTTAAATGGTTTCATTAATGAACTTGTCTTTGTCTCACAACCTCCCGGGTTTGAAGACCCAACTTGTCCTAATCATGTGTATAGGTTGTCCAAGGCACTCTATGGATGGAAGCAAGCTCCAAGAGCTTGGTATGAGAAGCTAAGGGAATTCCTACTCAAGAAGGGCTTCAAGATCAAGAAAGTTGATACCACACTCTTCACCAAGGTGCTAGATGGATAAATTTTTGTTTGCCAAGTATATGTTGATAACATTATATTTGGGTCAACAAACCAAGATCATAGCAAGGAATTTGGTGCATTGATGTCCAAGGAATTCGAGATGTCAATGATTGGAGAGGTAACATTCTTCCTTGGCTTCCAAGTGAAGCAATTGAGGGAGGGCACCTTCATATCTCAAGATAAGTACACTCATGATGTACTCAAGAAATTCAAGATGGAGGATTGCAAGCCAATCAAGACCCCAATGCCTACTAATGGACATCTCGACCTTGATGAGGGAGGTAAACCGATTGACCAAACTCTCTATCATTTGATGATCAGTAGTTTACTTTATCTCACCGTATCTAGGCCGAATATCATGTTTAGTGTGTGTATGTGTGCTAGGTTTCAAGCAAACCCTAAGGAATCACATCCATGTGCGGTTAAAAGAATCCTTAGGTACATAAGGCACACCCCTAGCATTGACCTTTGGTATCCCAAAGGAGCTCCCTTCCAACTTGTTGGCTATTCCGATTCGGATTACGCCGGGTGTAAGGTTGATAGGAAGAGTACCTCTAGCGGTTGCCATTTGCTAGGAAGATCTCTTGTCTCTTGGTCCTCCAAGAAGCAAAATAGTGTGGCATTGTCTACCACCAAGGCGGAATACATAGCCATGGGAGCCAGTTGTGCACAAATCTTATACATGACCCAAATACTTCTTGATTACGGCGTGTTTTTAAAAGATGTTCCACACTTGTGTGATAATGAAAGCGCCGTAAAGCTTGATAACAACCCGGTTCAACACTCTCGCACCAAGCACATAGATATTCGCCATCACTTTCTTAGAGATCATGTGGCTAGGAAAGACATATCACTAGTTGGAGTTAAGAGCGAAGAGCAATTGGTGGATATCTTCACAAAACCACTCGATGAAGCAACCTTTTGTAGGTTGAGAAGCGAGTTAAATGTGCTTGATCACTCTAACTTCACTAAAAATGATCTTGTGTGAACCAACCTTGCATCATGTGTAATATAACATGTTTAATTTAGTAATGCTCATAGGCTTGGCTAACGCGGTTAAGATAACCGCCCTCAAAGCGTGTGACAAAGCTTAACCGCGGTACAAACTTGCAAGCAACCTAGATTCAAATTCTGCAATGCATTGCATTTGCATGTGTGTTGGTTGTTGCTTTCTTTTCGGTTAAGTTTGCCACTTAGGGGGAGCATTCCAAGCTCAAGATGTTTCTATACCCCTCTTGTGGCCCTATGATGTCTCCTTGGAGTTTCCATTCGAATATTTTGAGCTAAAAACTAGTTTAAAGCCTATGGCAAACTATTTGAAAAGGAGAGTTTGAGAGATGGTTCTCATATCAAGTCCAATCAGGTGTTTTTTGGATCTTATTGGGATTGGGACTTGGTTGGGAGAAAGACGCAAAAATCAGATTTGAAAAATCTTTTGAAAAGAGGCGTCAGACGCTCGACCTCCTTTGCCTCAGCGTCCATCGCGATCGTCCGCAGAGAAATGCCGCCTATCTGAGGGGCAACAGACACTCCCCAGCGTCTGTCGCGGAGCGTCTAACACGGTCAATGTGTCGAGGCGCTTCACCCCCTTTCTGTAAGCCCGACGGACGATGTCGTCGGACGCATCCTAGCATCCGTCGCTCAGTTCCGGAGCGTCCGTCGTGGACTTAACAGGCGCATATTGTTTTTGAAAACCTTCGTTGTTCTCATTCGTTTTCAGTTCCACTCCGTACGCCGTCGCCGCCGCTCTAACCCTAACCGCCGCTAAGCCATTTTCTCTGCCATCGCAACCACCTCCCCTACCGTGCCCTAGCATATGCCCCTCACTCACCTTTGCCAGTGCTGCATTTCCCTTGCCGTCGCAGTTCTGCTCAGCACCGCCACCGCCGCCGCCGCGGTGCCCATCGGCTCTCTCCTCTGTGTGTGCGGTTGAGCCCACAGAGGGGTTCTTGCGCCGCTTGGTGGCCGTCTGTGCTCCAAGCGGCTGCCCTGCCTCCTTTCCTCTCGCAGGATCTCTCTACTGGTGTGCTTCCTTCAGACCAAGGTGATTTCACCCTGCTTGTTGCCAAGGACTTTCTCTGTCCTAGGGTTTGATCACCTCTGTTGACTGAATTCACTCCATAACCCTTGTAAATCTTCATTCACTTCTTAGGTTGTGGCTTGTGACTGATTTGATTGAGAGCTCTTTCCCGTTCTCGTGTTTGTGTCACCAAGTCAGAGGTATGGATGGCAGTGTCGAGTCTTCACTTACCTAATTTCATGCTATCCACTAGAAATTCTCACCTCTAGTTAATGCTTACAAGTTTATATACTCTATCTATCGAGCAGGGTTAGTGGTTCAGAGGCAGTGACAGTAACAGTGAACTCGGGGTAAAGCCCGCGAGTACGAAACGAGGCAAAGCCTCGAAAGTGTCAGTTCAGGGCTTTCAGAGCCACTCTTGCAAGGATTGTGTTTGGTATTGATAGAGGGTTGATTGCAGTTGATCAGTGATAGTGGTTGTCAGTTAGGGATTCTTTGTCAGTGACAGTTCGTTTCTTCTCGTGCCCAGCAATGGCACAGACTAAGAATGCAGGTCCTGTCCCCGAGAGTGGTGGTGACCCTCCACCTCCACTGCGTCCACCCACTGACGGGGGGAAGGGCAAGGCGAAGCATGTGTCGAAGAAAAGGAAGAGGCCACTTATGGACCCAGTCTCCATGGCAACTTTGGCAGTGGCAGAGGCAGTAGAGATAGCAGAGCGAGGAGGACGTCGCACCGGTTTGAGGATCTCTCCTCGCCGTAGAGCGCGTCGTGAGTCCCCCTCACGTCCAGAGACAGAGTCCACAGAGGCTACTGAGTCAGAGGAGGCAGAGCAGGTTGAGGAGACCCAGCTGGGTGACACCATGGGTCACTCTTCAGTACAGGAGTTGATGGCGAGGTGAGTGACTCGTTCTCGTGGGTCAAGATAGCCTGTTAGTCCTCCTGGACCTCACCTACCAGACCCTGTGAGACACCAGGTTAGGGGCCTCACGGCGAAGCAGATACAAACTCTGAGGTTCACCGACTTCCAGACTTGGTTTCCACCTCAGAGAGACCCTCGTGTTGGTCGAGATTTCTACACTACAGTGCATGAGGACTTCTGCAGAGCTTACGTTGAGACCAATGCTCCACTCCATGCACACCGAGTCTGCTCCCTCCAAAGGATAGTGAATGTCAGAGGTCCAGAGATCGCCCAGTACCTTGAGTATCTTCCGGGCTTGACAGAGTTGCTAGGTCATGTTGGCAACTACCAAGAGGACTGGGTGCGTCAGTTCTACGCCTCGCTGTGGATTTCACCTGACCATGAGTTTATCCACTATGGATTTAGAGGTCGAAACTACAGAGTCACAACTACTAGGTTCAGGGAGATTTTTCACCTGGAGGCCTCGGAGACGAGGATTCACAGTTTGTGCTACAGAAGCCAGGAGGCACCTCGTCGACCTCACGACGGGATAGTGCCATCGACAGACTACGTGAGGCCCTGCTTCTTGCAGCCCTTCGGAGAGGGTTCGAGTCGCACTCCACGAGATCTCACACCTCTTGCTTGAACTCTCCACGAGACACTAAGACGGACTATCTTACCCAGAGTAGGAGCACGTGACACTCTTACCCGTCTCCAGTTGTGGCTCCTAGCTCATGTGATGAGGAAGGAGAAATTTGATTTGTGGGATTTGATTGTCAGCGAGATGGAGGACATCATAGCTGCAGGCTTCCGTGGGCACTGGCAATTGCAGTACACTCATTGGATTTCTTTTCTGATGATCTCCAGGGCCGGGTCACCCTCACTTCTTACTACACTTACCCAATCCGCTACAGTGTTCCCTGAGTACCATATGAGCCAGTTCGTCATCCACGGGAACGTACCTCGCTCCAGTCGCGCTTACCATCCAGACACTAGACAGACGGGTGTACCTCCGTAGTCAAAGGAGCAGACAGATGCCACCATTGAGAGGATAGCATAGGCAGAGCTTGCAGACCTTGATGCTCAGATCGATGCAGCTGCTGATGCCACATACAGAGAGGATCTTGCTTTAGACAACTCGGATGAGGACTATAGGCCTATTCCTGAGTACGTACCCCGGTCTCACGACCACGAGGACGGTGGGTCTCAGACTGCTCCAGCTCCAGCCTCAGGTTCTTCAGAGATCACCATTCTCACCATCCTTTCAAGGTTGCAGGAGGAGCAGACACGATAGGCAGAGGAGCAGAGGAGGTAGGCTGAGGAGGTCCGGAGACTCACTGCTCAGCAGCTAGCAGCTCAGGCTCAGGCACAGGCCCGACAGGACGAGTTTCAGATGTAGTTCCTGGCTTTCTAGAGGCAGCAGGTCGAGGTTCAGCGACAGCAGACAGAACTCCTCAGTCGGCTTTGTTGACACCGTTTTTTCGGCATGTGTCAAATGAGCTAAGACTTGCATTGATCGGAAGCTGTTTTCCATCGGCATCGGAAGGTCGTTGGTTAGTGTTACCGATGGGGGTAAATGCTGCGAAAAGGATAAGTCTGTTGCCGATGGGAGTTGGACGATTCTTGCCGATAGGGGTTAATTGGTGAAGACAAGTTACAGAAGTGCAAGGTTGCCGATGGGGAAGTATTGCCGATGCCGATGGGCATGGAGTGACGATGTCGATGTGCATAGGATAACGTGGCAGTTGACGTCAGCAAGGGATTGCCGATGGCAATAGATGGAAGTTGCGGATTGAAGAGTCTGCCGATGGAAAGTTTCATCGAAGAAAAACATAAGGAAACTGGTGAGTTCATACCAGTATTGTTATAGAAGTTTGAGTCTGACTCTTGCACGAGTCGTTTGTTTCCTTAAAAATAGAAGTGTCTGTTTGGGAAAATAATATTGTTATTTGGGTTCGACTCCTGCGCGAGTCAGTTATTTCCTTTAAAGTAGGAGTTTATTTTGGAAAGGTACGAGTTGTGTCTATTTACAACTCCTATTGCTGGAGTATAAATATGTACCTAGGGGTCGTGAGAAAAAAACAATATCAATCATATCAAACCAATCAATTACTCTTATTTACTTTCAATGCAATTTACCCTTTTATCGCATTAGTCTTAGTTTATCTACAAGTTCTTCAAGCTTCGACGGGCTGCATCACCTTGATCTCCGTGAAACCCTTGCAAGTTCCGCGTGGGAGTAATCTGAGCTTTGATATCCGGGCGCATCGCTGTTGTCTCGTTCAACTCTGCTCTAGTTATCTTGAACAAGTCTGAGTCCTGACATCTGGGCGTATCGCCGTTGTCTTGTTCAAATTTTGTTCTAGTTATCATCCTTGTCGATTAACTGGTCAAATCGACTGGCACACCCTCGGAAATCGAATTCGGGTAATAGCCCGAGGTGTTCGCAGATCCTGACACTTTTTGTGTCAACAGGCTCCTCGGGTCTAGCTCTGGTCCATCACTTACGCCACAGCTAGCGCTACCAGAGACCTCCCAGTAGCAGTATACCTCATAGACACAGACACCTCCCGTGGTGATGCCGACTCCAGCGTTACAGCCCAGCGGGCTTCAGAGTCAGGCACCAGCCTCGCCTATTTTTCAGACATCGATGACTCAGGTCTCGGCATGGCTAGCCTCCCCCGGAGAGTTCTAGACTTTCTATACACCTACCTGGGGGACTATCTTTGGAGATGCTACTTGCGACCTCACAGCGTCATATAAGGAGATCACCGGTGAGGACTCTCCAGTTGCAGCAGCTCCACAAACACAGTCACTTGAGGACCCTCTGGCGACGGGCACCCACCTCTCTTCAGTTGCCTTGTCGGAGGTCGCACTAGACCAGTTAGCTCAGACAGTGACCACCCCTCCTCTAGTTGCAGTTCAGACAGATGCTACATCAGTTGCAGCAGAGGCAGTGGAGTCAGAGACACCAGGTCAGCTAGAGGGTGAGCCAGCTGAGGTTGAGGCAGCTGTTACACTCGCAGAGCTAGTAGTCAACCCTTCTCCTCCGCCTCGTGTGTACTCTCGTCAGGTCTCTGTGCCTGCTACTTTAGAGGCAGGACCGTCTGAGGCTCCGGCTCAGGATGCTACACCTTCAGAGCCTCAGGGGGGAGTTGGGACAGGCTACACCCGCTGAGTCAGCAGCTCCAGACCCAGAGTCAACGCCAGTTGAGCCTACCCAGACTGCTTCTCTTTCAGCTCTAGCTACAAAGGGTCAGGCAGATGATGACAACGACTCCAGCCTCGACTACACTTAGTTCGATCATCGTGCTTGATAGCCCGGTGCTTCACCACAAGATGCTCCTGATGTGTAGTTTTTGGTGCTCGACGCCAAAGGGGGAGAGAGGGTCTGAAAGGTCCTAGATGGCTAGAGGGGGGTGAATAGCCTATTAAAAATTCTACAAACCACTAGAGCAAAGGGTTAGATAACACTTAAGCGAAGCTTTTTGCTCTAGCTCTACAAAGGGGTGCAAAGCTACCTATCCAAGCAATTATAGTTAACTAAATGCCTACACACAATAGCAAGAACCTAAGGCACTTAGCTCAAGCAAGCTAGAACAACTAACACGAGAATTAACTAGCAAGATAACTAGACAAGATATGAATGAATATAAATGCAAGAGAGGAGGTGATTGATATACTGATGCCATGTGATGTATGGATGTCAATGTAGAGAGCAAATCACAATGAAAACCAATGAGTAGCCGGGAGACAAGATGAACACAATGATTTTTCTCCCGAGGTTCACTTGGTTTCCACCAAGCTAGTCCCCATTGTGTCGACTACTCAAGTGGTGATTTGGTGGCTAATAGGCAATCACAAGCCTAGCCCACTACCTAGGCGCCACAAGAATCCACCCAAATGAGAGTAACTCAATGACAAGAGCAATCCACTGGAGCTACCCTTTGGCGCTCTGCCAAGGTGGGTACACGCCCTCTAACAATCTGATGAAGCCGGCCACAAACAATCACCAGCACGTGCCGAAGCTTCTCCACAATTGCCAAGCCGTCTAGGTGTTGGCAAACACCAAGAATAACAAGAAATCTCGCGGCGATGACGATGACCAAGTGCTACTAGATGTAAATCACTAAGCAATGCACTTGGATGCACTCTATCTCTTTTGGATTGAGCAAGGATCAAAGATATGAGTGGGAGAGGTGCTTGAGAGCTCACAAGAATATGCAATGATCAAATTGTGCAAGAGAGTGAGCTAGAACCGGCCACAAACTATTTATAGACCTCCCTCAAAGGAACTAGTCGTTGGTCTGTTAAGTTGGCGATGGATGCTCCGTCGCAGCGTCCGACGCTCTGTTAGAGATAGCCATTGGGCGGACACGCGGGTGACGGACGCTCCATCGTCAGTGTTTGACGCTCGGCCCCTCAGCGTCCGGCGCAAGACTTCGAGCTGCTTGTTTGCAGGGCTCTCTGGAAGCCCGACGGACGCTCCTCCAGGTTTGTTGCCTATCCGACGGACAGCATCCGTCACGCTCTGGAAAAACTTCTGGAGATTTCGTGTGGCCGACGGATGCTCAGGGTCGAAGTCCTCAGTGCCCGACACCGTCGTCCATCATGTTAGACAGCGTCCGACGCCCTGATCTACAGCGTCCGACGCCTGTATCTTTATCCTTTCTTGTTTCTTTCTTTTCCAGCCTTGCTCCATTATGCCAAACACTTATGTTACTTCCTTAGAAAAGATGTTTAGCATATATTTTATATCTTTTAGCAAGGCTATGTTACTAGGTTGATTAATGCACATGCATGAATGACAACACCTAGTAGCACTTGATAACCATAATCAACACATCTTTCCCTTCTTGATAGTACGGCTATCTATCCTAAAGGTGATCACACTCTCTATAGTGTCTTGATCACTAAACCAAAAATGGCCCTATGATATACCTTTGCCTTGAGCCCATTTTTGTTTTTCTCTTTCTTCTTTTCCATAGTCCAAGGAGCACTTGATCCATCAATCTCCATGATCATGCACATTGCTCCATCTCATGTGTTGGATCACCCTATCTTGATCACACACTTAGTAATAGGGTTAGTCCTTAGGTTTCATCAATTAACCAAAACCAAACATGGGCTTTTAGGGTCGAGTATCAGAGATAGGGGGAGAGTTCTGAGATAGGGGATTTGGTTCTTACCTTGTGTGATTTTACTTCCCCGTACTCATGCATCATGTCTACCTTTCGCATTGTATATGTGTGTGTGATGGATGATGCTTGTGAGATATTTGTGGTTGTGTGTGACAAACTCTTATGCTTTCACTAATATATCTTTGTGAGTTGTCACTTGTTTTCATGATATGTCTCTTTGAGCTAATGGTAATTGTGCTTCCGCGTCATACTCCGATATACATATGCTTGAGAATATCATGAGGTACTCCGATCGTATTTCATATCCTTGAGTACCATGTTTGTGGCTTGGCTTGTATGAGCAAGTATCTTTCACTCTTATTCACTAACCCTTGATCAAACCAACCAAGTCACTTGAAATCCTAACCATTCATCTCTTATATCTTATACTTGAGGATTATTGTCGTCAATCACCAAAAAGGGGGAGATTGAAGAATCATGGCCCTATTGGTTTCGGTGATTAACGACAAGTAAAAGATTATTATGGCTAATGTGTGTTTTGCAGAGGCTACACGTAGCTTAGCCATAGTGATCAAAGAGAATGGGCAATCAGATGGTTATCACTTAGCCCCCAAGATGGATATCATTTCGGATTTCAAAGACGCCATGATAAAGACCCTAGAGTGATAGGTCTAGGTGCCATAAGGAGATGACGGGCACTTAGAATTAGATAGGGCTTTACTTGATCTTTGACTATACTATCAAGGGGGATCTAGATGAGTAGCTTGACTTAGGAGAGCTTCATGTCTTAGGTGTGGTGCACACTTGACTACCTTAGCTCTAAGTAAGTCTATGGTGACCGTAAGATAGCCTAGAACAACTTTCGTAATCATCGCGACGAAAAACGAAGTTGAGAGGGCTGAGTTTTGGGCGATAGACGCTCCAGACAGAGGCGTCGGACGCTGTCCATCGCGCAAGACAGAGGCGTCGGACGCTGGGGTGTCAGCCCCCGAGCGTCCGTCGGCCTACCCGAGGGTTGTGAATCAGTCTAAGTGATTTCAAGTGTGTTGGACGTTGTCCGTCGCTTTGGCGTCGGACGCAGTGAGAGCGTCCGTCGGCCTTCCAGAGAGGCCTATTTTCAGCCCGAGCCAGCCAGTAGCGTCGGACGCTAGAGCAGGGCGTCTGTCGCCCTTCCGATGGAGCATCCGTCGCTGGGAAAAGTGAATAGGAACTAGCCATTGGGCAGGGCGACAGAGCGTCCGTCGCCAACTTAAAGTGTCAATTTCTTCAGCCCGAGGCAGTTTTTGAAGGGGGCTATTTATAGCCCACCCTTGGCTTCCCACCTTGCCTTTGCTCATTTCAGTTGCTGGTTAGCTTGAGAAGGTTGGGAAGAGAGCAAGAGCCCTAGAGAGAGAGAGTTATTTGTGAATCCATCCATTCATCCTCTTCTCTAGTTTATCCAAGAGATCAAGTGTGCATCCACTCTAGTTGTGAGGCTTGACTGAGTCAAGTGAAGATCAAGGCTTGTTACTCTTGGTGATCGACATCACCTAGACGGTCCGGTGGTGCTTGGAGGAAGGTGATCGTCGAGAGGATTGTTGGTGTCCCTTCTTCATCGACTTATGATCGGTTGTGGGCGGTTCACCGAGCCGGAGTGGCGAAGAACCAGCCCATAGAGAGCACTCATCCCTTGCATGGGATTGAGGGGGAGCACTACCTTGCGAGGTGCTCCAACGAGGACTACGGGGGAGTGTCGACTCCTCGATACCTCGGCAAAACGTCGCCGTGTCAAGAATCTCTTTCCCTAGCTCTTTCGTACCGCATTATATTCCGCACTTGTTCTTCAATTCATACTAGAATTGTGTAGGGTGTTTTCGCTTTCCTTGGCTTGCTACCGCTTTCATAGTCTAAGGCACATGAATCGTTACGCACGGGGTGATTGGCACTTGATAGGATTTCATATTTGCTTTAGAAATTTCAAATAAGCCCAATTCACCCCCCTTCTTGGGCATCTTGATCCTTTCAGATACCAAGACTAGCCAAACCCAATCGGCACCTCTAGCCTTTGGGTTTCATCATCTGGCTAATTACCTGTCATAAAATATGATTCCGTTCGGCACAAACCATCTCACCATCACAATACTTGATTTGACACATAGATAAGACTTTCACCATGTAGTCGCACAAGGGTCACAAAGGACCCATCCATAGTCCAGCAAGCCAGCAATGGCACCAACAGGATCCCAGATATAGTATATTGCCGTCAGACCCAATATATTAACCTCACATATCACATGGCTCACTGAGATACCAAGACTGGCCAAAACCAATCGGCACCTCTAGCTATTGGGTTCATCATCCAGCTAATTACCTTTCGTCAGATGTGATTCATCCATAGTCCAGCAAGCCACCATGGGCACTGGTAGGAGTCCCCATGGCTTTATAAAGAGGGAAAGATAACAATTTTTAAAATAGACTATACATGTAACAATCTCTCCCAGATGGCCAATTCAATATAGGTTTAGTATTCATAGAACAAAGTTTTTTTGCCAACTATTTTGTGAGGCCAAAAATAGAAGATATCAATAGCTTAAAACATGCTATTGATGTAACCAAATACTGGATACTATGTTAGACTACCTTTACAACAGCAGTGGCTCACACAGAGCAGTTGTCCTAAACATAATATCCATGCAAATAAGACATTAATTAGAGATAATATCAGTACAATGTATATGAGTACAGTGCAATCCAGCTTTCAATCAAATGCAGTGTAGTCACATAGGGATCAACTGCAGTATGAGTTTCACATATAGAATCCAATGAGGCAAAGCCATATATAAAATAACTATAGACAGGAAGATTATATTGGGTTGAGAAGTAGATATCATACTCACATGTTTGTACATCTGCAGAAAATGACTCCAAACATTATGAAGAGGAAGAGAGTGTACGTAGATCCACTAAGTGCAGATACTAATCTGAGCACCTACAGGTACGTAAAGTGCAATGTCAGAAAATCATCTTTGTAACTGACTTTGACATCGATGCATGAATTGGTTGTATATGGGTTCAGTTCCATTCAATTCCAGTGGATCATGCCATTAGTACATGGGATGTTAGTGCAGTGGTGTTTTGGAAAAGACCATATACATCAACACTGTGGCGCAACATATCTACGTGTAATATTGATGGATGAGGAGGTGTGTATCTTGATTTTTTCCCTCCTAGTTACCATGTGCTAAATCTATCAAATAATTACAACTAATGGACTGTTTTAACAGGGAACAAAGATGGAAGCTATTGGCTTTGGAAACCAGACCATGAGGTGGAGCAGTCTACTTGTAGAAGGTCAAGCTTATGACTTTAGGAGAGTTGGTTTTGCAGATACTGGTGTAGAATCTTTGAGCTGCGTTTTTCAGTTGCCCTCTGACTACTACGTCGTTCTAGCTGCTCAAACAATTGTTAGTGAACCACCTAGGACCATTTGGATTGCTCAAGTTCCGCGTACATTTATGGAGTTCGCTGATGTATACCAGCAATATCAGGGCATTTTATCAGGTAAACTCATATCACTGTTTTCTAAAATATATAGCCACCTATCGTATTTCTAATATATTGCTTGTTTGACCAGTTGTGATTGGTTTGGTTGTATATGTCTCCGATATCTATGGAAGGAATGATGTTCGGAGGCGTCCCTATAGATATGTTGTCATCATGAATGAGAGGTACGAGTATAGTTTGGAGAAAATGCCCTTAATTTCAACTAAAACGAGTTGATAGATGGTCTTACCTAAAATTAACGCGTAGGCACCAGTGTATTATAATACACATTATACCACATGTCCAGCGACACGTATGGACTTGGCGGCGAGCCGTCTCAGAGTTCAAAGTTCTGGCTGCCCTATACATATGAATGGACAGAATAAAAGGTTCGTGAACTCACACGAGAGCTTTCTAATTACTTATATATAGATTGGCTAATTGTGTTTATCGTGCCCGTATAGGTGGAGTCAACACTAATGAGTACAGTAGAATGATATTCAATCCTGTTTGTAATCAAATTCATGAATTTGAAGGTGAGTTACTTTAACCATAATTTTTCTGATTGATTGTTTACAAAATTGACACATGGTATGTTATGTTTATTAGGACTACGCAACCGTCTACGGATTGATGAAGATTTTCAAAACCAAGCCGGAGAATTCGGATACACCATAGTGTTGAGGCTACTTCATAAACAATTAAAATGTCATTCAACCTGAAGACCATAGTACAGACACATTGTGGAGTTCTATAAAGATAAAAAATGGTTTATGATTTTAATCTGTGTGCTTGAGAGTTATTTGGTTGTTTAAACAGTTTTAGAACATTTTAAGGCTACTGAATGCATGTACGTAATAAAGTTGCACTATGTCAGTTTTTCGAGTTGACGACAAACATATCACTATATGCATGGACTACTATATGGCACTATATGAGATAATTTGGTTGTTTAAATCTGATTAAAACTAATTATTCAGTCTACAAAATGCATTTGCTGAATAAAGTTGGACTATTACATATAGTTATAGTTCAAACTGTGTTTATATGATTATTAATCCAAACGATGGTTACATTTAAACTATGGTGTGACATCAGACAGACAAAAAATGTTGAAAATGTACTGCCAGGTTAAATGATCTCATTCAACTGGTGCTTATGCTCCAAATGTTTGTCATAGCTTATCAAGGTGAACCATTGAATGAAGATGTAGATTCATAAATGATGAAAAAAACTGGTGGGCTGGGCATGGGTAAGAACTGGTGAACCATGGGACGAAATCAATAGCATGGGTAAGATGGCAGGTTGGGCTTGCATAAAGGAACTTTAGTTTTAGCTACTGCCTTGATGAGAAAATCTGTGCGCAAGGTTACAGGCATGTGGACCATCCATGCGACAAAAACAAAATTGCAGGATAAAATGAAAAGGAAGCCGAGATTACAGGACCACCGATAATGCAGACAACAATCAAACACCCAAATATCAAACACATTAAAGGAAACATATATTACAGGAGCCCAAATATCGCACAAGATTTGGGATGGCTTACCATAAAATCTGCGTTTAATTCGAGGATACTATCATAATATATAATATCCTGACCGTGTTATGTGATTATTTTCCTATCTCTCTCATTCTAACTTCACAAATTGAGGTCAGGTAGCAACCCGCGGCAAGGTGCAATAGACACACCTCCTCTGCCTTTCAACCGTAGTTTGTTGTAGTCAATTGTTGTAGTCAAAAGATGACTACGCCTCAAGAAACAGGGACGAACGCCGACACTAACGCTTCTGGAAAAGTCTCTTCACCACCGAAAACAATCCAGGTTTGCACTCCCTGCCCTATGATTTGCTATGGTTTTATATCTGTGAGACTGTATATTGAAACGTAGATCTATATCACACCTCTGTTTGTCATTTAGTTTTCCATAAATATTTAAAATTCTATTGTTTTGATTGATGAAGGAAAACGATAGCCTGTCTATAGAGGTTAACGAAAAATCCAGTGAAACTTTGGATGATGATGAATGGTTACATAGAATGATCGAAGAAGAAGTCACATAATTTCCACCAAACAAGCAGGAAAGAGTCGCCATAACCTTTAACTTACAAAAAAACCCAAAATGTCCTAGGATTCACCGGTTACCCGAGAAGGTAAAAATATTTTCTATGAGATTCATTAAGTAATCAAAATACATACTAAGGTGTTACTTTAATTCTATATTGATGTTGTCTTTTCATTTCAGATTATGTCTGTACTAAGAATGATAGAGCCATAATTGAGGTTGTTCAAAAAATTCCGTCTAAACCTGGGAAAGAAATGCTTGTGCTCATAGATGATGTTCAGGTGTCGAGGAGTCATTTGGAATGTCTTTTGCAGCCAACTGAATACTTGGCTGACGAGGTAACAATTACATGTCTACTAAATGCTGAACCAATTTCATTTCAACGTCCCACAAGTGAATATTCCGACATTATTCATCAGGTCATAGATGCTTACATCAAACTGCTAAAGGCCCAGGACAACTTAGTAGAAAGGGCAGGAGATAAAGCTTATCTTGAAACTGCAGTTACGACTGCAATCATAAAGTGGGATGGAGAGAGAGATGGGACAATTGCAAGCAACTATACCAAAGGACACAGTCGTAATGCTTTGGTTGAAAGGGTGCTATCTTACTTGGATCATGACATGGTACACATATTTATAAAACATTTGTTGGTCTGGTAATATTGGTTTTCTATGCCTGATAAAATGTCCAATATGACTTCTATAGGTGTTCCTTCCAATTAATGTGTTGCACACACACTGGTACCTTGCAGTTTTATATCCTGCCAAACGTGAGGTCCAGGTGCTAGACTCTTTGGGCATAATGTTCGGACATGCTGATCTATATAAAGTTGTAAGTGTTTTCTCGACAACTTTTTTATATACTGAAAATTTTATGATAGGTGTTGACACCAGAAGTGGCAAACGGGAAAACACTGCAAGCGTATGGTTGTTAAGTCTAGCTTTCACCGGGAGTATTTCAGGTAACGTATTTTCCACAGGGAACGAGAAGTGACTTAACTAGGATTATGGATATGTCCTATGATGGATCAAGGGAGACTATGATAACTAGGTTGAGAGGTTCGATATAGCAAGGATATCTAACAAGGTATAGCTAGTTATACTGGCTTTATCAGCCCTTCTCTTGCAGGAGGCGATGGGATAGATCAGAAAGAGGGCAAAACTCTAACTGGACCGCGCCATCATGTTGTATTGAGGCCCTACCTTTTAAGAACTTATCTTACACACAGGGTGGAATACGAAGACTAGATAGGGCTATCACTTCCTACTAGCATCCACTAACTATCCGTGCGATAAGCGGTTTACAAAGGTAAGATCTAGTCTAGACACCACGTCTACACTATTCTTACTACTTTAACCCATGCATAAGATTAAAGCACTCTACTTAAAGTAAAGCAATGAACAAGTGTGAAAAGATGTATAACAGCTATGCCAGAAGTAGAATATCAAATGCTACAAAGAACTCGGATGTATCACTTACAAGTGCTGAACTTACAAGAGAATCGCATCCGCTGAGGCGCAGCTCGGAGAAGACACCAGACAGGCCCGGCTCTCCTCTAGGCTCTCCTCACTCTCCTCCAACTAGCATAGCACTACTACAAGCTACGCTAAGCTAAGTAGTTCCAATGAGGCATGAGTGAGAGTGAAGGCCTAGGGGGTATTTATAGCTAGAGATGGAGTAGGGGCTACTCCGGTGCCACGTCAGCGATCCATGCCACCTCCATCAGCCACCGTAGGATCCAACCGTCATTGTAACCACCTTAGATCAATGGTGGAGATCAAGTGGATGCATGGTGGCATGCAAGAAGGCGGTGGAGAGCTCAGGGAGGCTTTTGGGCACATATAGGCGGTCGGCCGACCGCCCTATGACGCGTGGGCCCTGCCACTCCTTCTAGAAGGTGTCCCCACAGGTCAGGGGGGCTGTGGGTGGCCTCTGGGCCCATACCCATGGTCGGCCGACCGTGAGTTGTAGCCTTTGGCCTCCATCTTTCGTGTGGAGCATGGCCCACATGTCATTGGCACCTTGGCAATAGTTTGGCATTTTTTCAAGATAGTTTGTGGGCCCATGTATCCTCGTGCTTTGATCTAGAGCCATTGAGAAGAAGCACAAAGGAGATCCAAGGGTGAATCTTCACTCTAGGAGGTCTCTTATTGATCATGGACACATGGGAGACCTTGGTGATCCCTTAGTGGGGTCAGTCGACCCCTAAGTGGGCCCATAGGCTCCCAAGTGTCCCTATTTGTTGTTACCTGCATAAAACATACTCAAGGTACATGTGAAACCAGTTATTGATAAAATATGCTCTTGCTATGTTATTATACTATTGAATCCAAGGTTGTTTACGGTATTTTGAGTATGTAAAAGTGTGTCATTCTTACCATCAACAATAGGCTGCTTCAATATTTCTTCTATGATGTATATAGAGAGTTGGTCTGCGAAAACAAATAGATTATGCACTTAACGAGACAGGCATCAAAGAGCATAAGTGGTTAGATGTTGATGTGGTTAACTGGACGATAAATTAGATTTACCGTGGCCCCTTTTTACAAAAGGATGGGTATGTAGTTGTTGTTGACACCAAAGGTGGCAAACGGAAAAAAGATCGCAAGCGCACGGTTTTCAAGTGTAGCTTTCACCGGGAGTATTCCAGATATCGTATTTTCCACAGGGAACGAGAAGTGAGTTAACTAGGAATATGGTTATGTCCTACGATGGATCAAGGGAGACTATGATAACTAGGTTGAGAGGTTCTATATAGCTAAGATATCTAACAAGGTATAGCTGGTTATACTGGCTTTATCAGCCCTTCTCTTGCAGGAGACGATGGGATAGATCAAAAAGAGGGAAAAACTCTAACCGGACCACGCCATCATTTTGTATTTAGGCCCTACCTTTTAAGAACTTATCTGACACGCATAGTGGAAAACAAAGACTAGATAAAGTTGTCACCTTCTACTAGCATCCATAAACAATCCACGCGATAAGCGGTTTACAAAGGCAAGATCTAGTCTAGACATCACGTCTACACTATTCTTACTACTTTAACCTTGACCTAAGATTAAAGCACTTCACTCAGAGCAAAGCAATGAACAAGCGCAAGAAGTTGTATAACAGCTAAACCAGATATAGAATACTAAATACTATAAAGAACTCGGAAGAAGTCACTTACAAGAGCTGAACTTACAAGAGACTCACATCCGCCAAGGAAGAACTCCGGAGAAGATTCCCGACAGGCCCGGGGCTTTCTCCAGAAGACTTCCTTCACTCTCCTCCAACTAGCATAGCACTACTGAAGAGCTCTGCTAAGAGACTAAGAAGTAGTGTTTCTCCAATGAAGCATGGATGAATAGGGAGCTCTAGGGGTCTATTTATAGCTAGAGGTGGAGTAGGGGCTACTCCAGTGCCACGTCAGCGATCCGCGTCACCTTCATCGGCCACCGTATGATCCAACCAACCTCAGAACCGCCTTAGGATGGATGGTGATGATTTCTAGCATGTGGGGAGTGAGTGTGGCGGTTACTGGAGGTTGAACCGCCATAGGGGTGGTCGGCCGACCCCCCCTACTAGCCTGTGGGCCTTCCTTGATCCTTCTGGATGGTGTCCCACTAATCAGGGACCAAGTGGGGGGTGGTGGCCATCCTTGGGTGGTCGGTCGACCACCTTTAGGGGTCTGTGGCCCACCACCTCTCTCCAGAGGGTGGTCCCACATGTCGTGGTCTCCATATGGTGCTTCTGGAAGGTTTTGTTACGTTTGCTTCCTCAATGTGGGCCCATGGATCCATGTGATGTGAATTTGAACTGTTGGGAGAAGACACATGCTGATCCAAGGGGTAAAGAGCACTTTGGAGGGTGTTACTCGGATCATGGGGGCATGGGAGGCCTAGTGGCCCCACAGGGTGGTCGGCCGACCCCTAAGTGGGCCCACTAGCCTCCAAATGTTCACATTTGCCATTACCTGCATTCAAATACTCAAGGGACATGTGGAACTAGTTATTGGATAAAATGTGTTCATGCTATCTTGTCTTCCTTTGATTATGAGGATGTTGACGGTATTTTGATAATGACAAAATGGCTCATTCTTACCGTCAACAAGATCCCCCATACTTACCTCTTTGCTCGTCCTCGAGTAAAGGATAGAAGTTAACATGACTATGCTATTCAAAGTATAAAGTGAGCATAAAGATTTATTCAAGACATTTTGTTATACAAGTGGAATATGTGGTATTGGCTAACATATATCCTTAAGAGGTTGAGAAATGGAACAGTTCTCAAGGCAAAGTCATCTTCCCCAAATCATATTTTAGTACTTGGAGTTTTTGATAAGTTTTTCAAAAGAAATCTCATAAGTCAACTTACTCCTCTTATAGCACTCTAGATCGCTCGATGTGTACAAATCCTTACCAAGGCATGAAGTTGCCTTCTATTTATCTTCCTACTTCTAAAAGGGTTATGTGGAGATTAGGTAGGGATAAACAATATAGCAAACTTGCATCACTTATATTATAAAGTCAAAGCAAGGATCCAGGGAGAAGATTGTCATAATCCTAGATCAAGATGTGCATGTGTGTGGAGAAATGGTAGTGGATATTGTACTCTTCGATTATATGATCTCTCTAACTTGAAGATGTTGGAGATATGGCTATCATTTGAATTTTTTCATTTTTTTAGAGCTTTTGCTCATCATCATTTTTCATGATAGCCATATCTCTTTTGAAGAATTTTTTGGAAGAGATCATATCATTTATTTCTAGAGTATTTATTGGATGAACATGGAACATATGAATGAAAGACATATTTTGCATACTTCTAGTGTAGAAGCAGCGAATATTTATGGCGTGTATGTGATCTTGATCTTTGAACTATGACAAAAATTCTCACAAGGGTCACAAGGTTTGACTAAACTCAAAGCAATTACAAGAAGCATATGAGTAAGGTTTTGATCATGCATAATCATTTATGGCTCTGATAGGAATTTTCTTACTATAGAGGAGTAGTGACATTATGATTTTATGACATTTTCAAAAATTAATCTCCAAGAACTTTTAAATAGAGAGGGTATGAATCATAAACCGAGACTATATCACATTAATCAACAACTTAGTCAATATGATCTTCCTATCAAAGTATTTTCCCACTAGCATAAACAAAAAGCAAGAATTTGTCTTTATGACGCTTTTGCCCTTTAAATGTCATAGATCATGTCACTTTTCAAAATTTTAAATTTCGGATGCGATCTTCTTGTTTTATTCAACAATGAAAAGGGAAATAAACTAAGAGATTCATTTCATGAAGAAATTATTTTTATTTCATTTTTATTTAAAGAGGGAAAAAATAAGTAAACAAATAAAAAACATAAAGGAAAAGGGGAGAGACGTGGCAAACCAGACAGAATGGATGTTGAAGTTGAGTGGACGCTGGCTGGTGGGCCCGAGCCTCCTAGGTGCGGTCGACCGACCCTACCCTTGGCCCATTTGGCCACTTCAGTCTCTGCAATAGAATTCCTTACCTCTGAATGTTGATCTTCTCTGTCAGTTCTGAATTTTGGCCTCTAAGGTGCATCGGCCAATGCACAAAAGTGACCGTTTTGGTCTAACTTTTTTATGGAAGGCATCATGATCGTATACACCATAGTTCCATGGCCAAACTGGTGATTTGATACGTTGGGGTGTCGACCGACACCCCCCCATACTTGTTTCAGAGCATACTGTAACCAGTGACAAAGATAGATCAAATGTAGGGGTTCTGCTAGGGTAAGACACCAGCAGAACCAAAACTTTATTCAATTTCAAATTCTTCTAGGAACAAGTTACATTGATAAAGGGAAATGATTGAAAATAAAAAAATCTAAGTGCCTAGCTTATTAGTGATACTAGCGATCTATGGAGACGGAGAGGCAAAGAGATCCTCTCTCTTGATTGCCTGGGCCAAACGTTTGATCTTCGCGCTAGTGCTAATGCGAAGATCGTTGAAGCTGTCTTCTAAATCTAAATGTGCCATCCTCTCTTCTGCTGCCCTCTCTACTAGATTTGTGTTACTCTCTCTAAGTCTAGCGACTACGCGTAGCAGCTTCTCCATGTCGCTTTCTTCGTCCTCCTCTTGGAATTGGCCTGGAGGGCCGGAGATGGAAGGCAGGTTGCTAGTTCGCTAGACCGACTTGCGAGAGGCCTCTGATTCCAAGGAGTTGCATGTCTCCCTCCGCTCCTCGGAGGTGAGGGGAGGAACGAGCACCTTGCCCTTTCCCGGTCCACCATGCGCCCTTTGAAGGCACATCCATGTCAGCGTCGAAGGCGAGTACGAGCTGGTGTTGTTGTGCTTGTGTCGCCTTCGATGGTGGAGACGATGGCCTTCTTCACCCCCAATTGGCCGGTGGTTGGCCTTTTGGGAGTTACCGGACGTGCAGCCAGCATGTTTAGATTGCGACGAGGAGACATTGATCGGGCAATGCTCCTCATCCTCTCGGAGCTCCATGACCCGGTCGGCCGACCCCCCCCCCAGGGATTGTTGGCTAGGCTGGCGGCGGTGCCATGGCGAGTGGAGCAACATCGAGGACCTAGACAGTCATGGCGTCAGCATTGATGGGGTCTTAGACCTTGGAAGGGCTTCCATCGAAGGGGATGAGTGGCATTTTCCCATTATTTCTTGGTGGAGCCATGGTGAGGATCAAGGTGGATGTGAAGGGATACAAGGAGTGGTGCTAGTGCTGCTGGTTGTGAGAAAGAGCAAGGTAGGAGGAGGAAGAAGGAGGAAAGGGGGTTAAGAAGAAGAAATCCAATGTTCAACGCCTTCGTTCTTGCTCGGATCGCGATGAAACAAAAAGGGAACGTTGGCCCAACGTTCATGTGTAATGGGAACTTTGAACGGGTTCGAACCACGGTCGGTCGACCGTGTTTTGAAAGGTCTGGTCCGACCGAGCTAGGTTTGGAACTCCCACGAGTCAGCTGAGTCAGGCCGTGAAACCTCGGGTTGAAAGGCCCAATGACACGATCGCCTGACCGTCTATTGAGGCCAAAAGGCCCAAACTTTTTCGTGGGAGGAGACAAGGCTAAATCTAGGCTATGTCTAAGGTAAAACAAGAAATTTGAACAAAAAGTTAAAATATGTAGATTTTAGCTCTAATTTGGATTCAAAACAAAATCTATCATATCAATTTCTTGTTCAGGGGTTTCATGTTCATGGAAAACTTTAAGATGTTGGCCATTTACCTTAAAAATTTTGCCATCGTCGTCCTAGAGTGTGATTGCTCCATGAGATGTGCCGTTGACGACGAGGTATGGCCTTTCCCATTTGCTTTTCAGTTTCCCGTGACCGAAGAGCTTGAATCTTGAGTTGAAAAGCAAGACCTTGTCTCCTGGTTTGAATTCCTTGTCCTTGATTCTCTTGTCATGCCATCTTTTGGTTTTCTCCTTGTATATCCTGGCATTGTGGTATGCTTTAAATCTCCACTCTTCTAATTCGAAGATTTGCATTCTCCTGAATTTTCCAACGGCTGGTAGATCCATATTCCATTTCTTGATTGCCCAATGTACCTTGAACTCCAATTCAACAGGCAAATGACATGTCTTCCCTTATACAAGTTGATATGGTATCATACCAATTGGTGTCTTGTATGCGGTCCGCTATGCCTAGAGTGCATCTAGTAGCTTGTGTTTCTGTTGACAGTCCTTAAATACCAAATTCAACCATCAACTAAACAAGGATAAGGATCTAAATGAAACTAATAGCTAGAAATAGGGTTTATACTAATAGAATTCCACGAGTTTTGGTGAAAGTCTGTTTCTACAAGGGGATATCAGGAAATATGGAGGATAGGCCCACATGTAAGCATTACATGGAGATAATTATCATCCGCACGAAAAAGAATACTCTAGAAGGGTCAAGAAGGTGCGGGAAGAAACGAGAGGGCCAGCGGGCCTAGGGGCAGGGCGCCCGCCCTACCCCCTGGGGCAGCCGCCCTAGGGCAAGGCCCAATGAGGGTCTGCCTTTTGGACCCTCTCCCCACCGCCTTTGAGGTTGCATCTAAGCCCTCCATTAAGGTCAGTTTGATCCGACGGCCGGCGTTCATTTGAGGAGGCTATATAAGGAAGGCCCCCTGACCCTAAGGAGAAGAGCCCAGAAACCCTAATTCATTGTTCATCTCAAGAGGAGAGGTCCCTGATCAAGCCCTAGAGCCACCACATCAACTAGATCTCTAGTTTATCATAGCTACATAGGATTAGAACTAGAAGGAGTCAATCTTCGATTGGTTTCCAGATCTATCAAGAGGATTATTGGTAATTCTCTCTCTAGTTCTTCATTGTTCATCATTTGTTCTTCAATATTATGAACATGACTTTGATCTACTTCATTATATTGATTATGACTTTACTCTATTCGATTATGTTCTCAAATATATTGTTCTTAGTTTATTATGATTATATGCTTGGCTTAGTTAGATCTGAATCATATTCATGTTTAGGATCGTATAGCGTTTATCCATCAGTACTATGGGTAAATGATAGATATTGTGTAGGCATGGTGCCTAGACCGTATTTATCTACGATTGTACCCTATATTCCGGATCATGAGGTAGTTCACGGGAGTGACAGTCATGTTGAGTCCTTTGTAGTCCTCCTCCCATTTATAAGGCAGGCAGAGCAGTACTATTACGGGGAAATGATTGCTATGTTTCTCATCTTCCTTAGTAATACTCACTACACATGAATATCTCTTATCTCGCCATGATAGCTAAGTATAATTACACTAATCATAATATGCTAGACTGTATAGTTAAGAATGACTTAGGAAATATCTTTGTAGTTCATCCTAATTCCATGCTAATGACTTGCTAGAATATCTGTTGAGGTGCTTATCATTATCTTATGTGGCTATATATATGCTGATTAGTATTTATCTTTTGTCACTATTCATTCATCATCTATATCTTATGTGACATTTATCTTGTATTGAGAGAGAGAGATGGAAACTCTCTATTACACATGCAGTGATACTCATTCCTCATTTATTCCTTAGTATCCCTTCCTAGTGGTAAAAATATAAATAACGATACCTGGAATACTCCTAGTTAAAATGCTACATCGGTATTATCTGTGCGCTTGTAGATACATATTTATATTTATATTTATTAGAAGAGCAAATGCATATTTCAATACTGCATCTCTCTGTCATGCCGGGGATGACAACTTGGCTTAAGTGACATGAGAGGTGGTTAACTATTTTTTACGTCGTTATTAGAAATAGAAATCTTTCTATTTTTGGTAACGACGTTAGAAATGTCAACAGTTTCCAAGCCGTACCCATCTCATCCAGGGTCTTCTGCAGAATGTTCTTGATTTGTTTATTGGATGTTTCTGCTTGACCACTTGTTTGAGGATGGTATGGAGTTGCAACATTGTGTCGAATCCCTTGATTAGTGAGGAATTGACGGAAACCTTTGTCAATGAAGTGAGATCCCCCGTCACTTATGACTAACTTCGGGGTTCTGAATCAAGGGAATATCACTTCATAGAACATTCTCTTTGAATTGGTTGCATCTGCTTTACGGCAGGGTATTGCTTCTACCCATTTGGACACATAGTCCACTGCTACTAAGATACCCGTACCCTTTCGATGGAGGAAAGGGGCCTATGTAGTCGATGCCCCATACATCAAAGAGCTTGACTTGTAGGTTGTTGGTGAGTGGCATGGCATCTCGGGCATTGATGTTCGCGTGTTTCTGGCACCTTGTACATTTTCTGACATAGTCATGGGTGTCCTTGTACATGGTTGGCCAGAAAAACCCACTCTGCCAAACCTTAGCATGAGTTCTGAATGCTCCATAGTGGCCTCCATATTCTACTCCATGGCATTTCTCCATAATCTTGATTGCCTCCTCCATAGGTACGCATCTTCTTAACAATCCATCATTGCATACTCTATAGAGGTATGGCTCATCTCAGAGATGTACTCGACTCTCCTGAACTAATTTATTCATATCTGCCCCTGGTGGGACATGGCCTGCGACCATAAAGTTGACTATATTTGCATACCAGGGGTTGGAGTCTGTTACCTTGAGGAGTGTGTCATCTCTGAGGAAATCGTTGATGGGCAAATTATGTGGTTCTTTAAATTGCATTCTAGATAAATGATTGGCAACAGAATTTTCTACTCCCTTTTTATCTTTTATTTCAAGATCAAATTCTTGGAGTAGAAGGATCCATCTTATTAAGCGGGGTTTAGTATCTTTCTTAGTGAGCAAGTATTTTAAAGCAGCATGATCTGTATAAACAATTACTTTTGCTCCAACTAAGTAAGATCTAAACTTGTCTATAGCAAAAACCACGGCCAACAACTCTTTCTCAGTTGTTGCATAGTTTAACTGTGGCCCTGTTAAGGTTTTGATAGCGTAAGAGATAGCGTGATGCTTCTTATCTTTGGTTTGGCCTAGGACCGCACCGACAGCATAATCACTAGCATCACACATTATTTCAAAGGGGAGCTTCCAATCAGGGGGTTGAATGATTGGAGCTGAGATGAGTGCTTTCTTGAGAAGGCAGAAAGAATCTAAGCACTCATCATTGAAGTCGAAGGGTGCATCCTTGGCTAGCAGGTTTGTTAAAGGACAGGCGATTTGAGAGAAATCTTTGATGAACCATCTATAAAAGCCTGCATGGCCAAGGAAGCTATGGATTCCCTTGACATTCGTGGGAGGTGGAAGTTGTTCTATGACTTCTATCTTGTCTCTATCCACTTCTATCCCACGTTCGGACACTCTATGTCCTAGCACTATGCCTTCGCGAACTATGAAGTGACATTTCTCCCAGTTCAAGACTAAGTGCTTTTCTTTACATCTCTGTAAGACTCTGTCCAGATTCTCAAGGCAATCATTGAAAGTCTTTCCATAGACAGAGAAGTCGTCCATGAAAACTTCCATGATTTCTTCGATCATATCGAAGAAAATGGACACCATGCACCTTTGAAAAGAAGCAGAAGCATTGTATAGGCCGAATGACATTCGCCTATATGCATATGTTCCATAGGGGCATGTGAAAGTGGTCTTACTTTGATCATCGGGGTGGATTGGTATTTGATGATATCCTGAATAACCATCAAGGAAACAAAAGAAAGAATGCTTTGCAAGCCGTTCCAGCATCTCATCGATGAAGGGTAATGGGAAGTGATCTTTCTTTGTAGCCTTATTAAGTTTTCGGTAATCTATACACATTCTCCAACACATGATGGTTCGTTGAGTAATCAACTCGTTCTTGTCATTTCGAACGACCGTCATACCTCCCTTCTTAGGCACTACTTGCACAAGGCTAACCCATTCGCTATGAGGAACGGGGTAGATGATCCCCACGTGCAAGAGTTTTAAGACCTCCTTCTTTACTACTTCTCTCATCGCATTATTCAATCTACGCTGAGGTTCCCTAGATGGAAGGGCCTCAGGTTCTATAGGAATGTGATGTGTGCAAAGAGCGGGACTAATGCCCTTAAGATCTTGGAGAGAGTAGCCTAGGACTGATTGATGCTTTTCTAAGACAGTGAGGAGCTTGAAGGACTCTTCAGGAGAGAGTTTGTCACTGATGATCACAGGGGCCTTACGATCGTTATTAAGAAAGGCATAGTTCAAACCAGCAGGAAGGGGTTTAAGTTCTATAGAGGGTTTAGATGGGGGTTCGGATTTCTCCAGATCTATAGGTTCTTCTAGATTGTCTTCTTCTTGGATGAAATCTTCAGCGTCTTCTTCTAGATCAGGATAAGATGATTCCGTCATTGTGTTTATGGAATTGGCAAGCGGAATCGAGAGTTTGATATTACTCCCGAGATTACCCTTAAGGCTTCCATCAAGAAATCTCATGAGTGGATGCCCAATTAACAAGTCAAATTCATGTATATCAAATATGAAGAAATTTAAGAGGATATTGACTTTGTTAATTAGTGTAGGAATGGTCTGTGCGATTCCACAACTCTCAATCAATTATCCCGAAGGAAGCTTCAAGAACTTATTGGTTGGAGTTAGAGTTACCTCGCCTAGGAGAGCATTAGCTAAAGATTTAGACATAACGCTTACTCCTACGGTAGGATCATAAAGAGAGTCTAACTTTGCTCTATTGATTTGACAAGGAATGGTTGTGGAGGAATAAAGAATTCGAATTGGCTCGAATGAAGATTCGGCCTCTTCTAACCACTCATTGCTCATTATGGAAGCTAGCTCTTGAACTATCTCCTGGAGGTAAGCTTCCTCTATGCGACCAGGAATGTGAAGGTTAGGAGCTTTGCGAGCAAAAGACTTCTTTTGCATAGATTGATTCAACACATTTCCAAAATCGGTAAATAAATCAGCCTCGATATCAAGGGGAAATTCCAAGGGTTGAATTTCTTCTTCCCTTGGTGGTTCAGGTTTGATAGTAGGATCTTGAGATGTAGAGGAAGAGTTTTGGCTATCGATGTTGTTTCTAGTCTGGGGTCTGGTTTCTGTTCTTCCACGGGTCCTTCATCAAAAACGTTAGTATAGGGGGTGTTTTCAAGAATCTTCATGAGAAGACTCTTCCCTGCACTAACGGGTAAACTCAGGAAGGCTCCCCCGGAAGAGATATCTAGAAGCTGTGCGGAATCTTTGCTAAGATCGCCATAAAAATGTTGTAACATTGTAGGCTCGGTTATAGCAAGATCATGGCCAGAAGATGCTAGATCTACTAGACGGGCCCATGCCGCACCTAGAGATTACTTTTACTTTTGTTTAAAGGTTAGGACCTCTACTCGAAGATGAATAACACGGGGGACAGGGAAGAAGGCTCGACAGAATTTGGATTGCAACTTTTCCCATTCTCCCTTTGCACTATCTATGTGGCGAGCGTACCATCGTTTGTCTATTCCCGTCAAAGAGAATGGAAATAGCTTCCACTTAAGAGTACCTCGCCTCATCCCTTGGATGTGGACACATGAACAAAGTTGTTCAAAGTCACGTAGGTGGGTGTAATGATTTTCATCTTCGTCCCCAGAAAAAGGTTTTTCCTGAACCATGGCTATGAGACTTGGGTGAAGCTCATAACGAACGGCCAACACGGCCTGAGATGAACTAGGTGGCTCCAACCTAGAGCCCGTTGGAGCACCATACTCAAAAAGTGGTGTTTGATCCATATGTGTATGTGGAAGGAAGGATAAAATCAAACAAATATAAAATAGGACCAAAGGATACTAGTTAAAATAGCTACCGTTCCCTGGCAACGGCGCCAGAAAGCTTGTTGACACCAAAGGTGGCAAACGAAAAAAAGACCGCAAGCGCATGGTTGTCAAGTGCAGCTTTCACCGGGAGTATTCCAGGTATCGTATTTTCCACAAGGAACGAGAAGTGAGTTAACTAGGAATATGGTTATGTCCTATGATGGATCAAGGGAGACTATGATAACTGGGATGAGAGGTTCTATATAGCTAAGATATCTAACAAGGTATAGCTGGTTATATTGGCTTTATCAGCCCTTCTCTTGCAGGAGGCGATGAGATACCGCGCCATCATGTTGTATTGAGGCCCTACCTTTTAAGAACTTATCTGACACATTTGGTGGAATACGAAGACTAGATAGAGTTGTCACCTTCTACTAGCATCCACAAACAATCCGCGCGATAAGAGGTTTACAAGGGCAAGATCTAGTCTAGACACCACGTCTACACTATTCTTACTACTTTAACCTTGGCCTAAGATTAAAGCACTTCACTCAGAGCAAAGCGATGAACAAGCGCAAGAAGTTGTATAAAAGCTAAACCAGATTTAGAATACTGAATACTATAAAGAACTCGGAAGAAGTCACTTATAAGAGCTGAACTTACAAGAGACTCGCATCCGCCGAGGAAGAACTCCGGAGAAGATTCCCGACAGGCCTGGGGCTTTCTCTAGAAAACTTTCTTCACTCTCCTCCAACTAGCATAGCACTACTGAAGAGCTCCGCTAAGAGACTAAGAAGTAGTGTTTCTCCAATGAGGCATGGATGAACAGGGAGATCTAGGGTCTATTTATAGCTAGAGGTGGAGTAGGGGCTACTCCGGTGCCACATCAGCGATCCACGTCACCTTCATCGGCCACTGTAGGATCCAACCGACCTCAGAACTGCCTTAGGATGGATGGTGATGATTTCCAGCATGTGGGGAGTGAGTGTGGCGGTTAGTGGAGGTTGAAGCGCCATAGGGGCGGTCGGTTGACCCCCTACTGGCCTATGGGCCTTCCTTGATCCTTCTGGATGGTGTCCCACTGTTCAGGGACCAAGTGGGGGGTGGTGGCCATCCTTGGGTGGTTAGCCGACACCCTATAGGGGTCTGTGGCCCACCACCTCTCTCCAAAGGGTGGTCCCACATGTCATGGTCTCCATCTAGTGCTTCTAGAAGGTTTTGTTACGTTTGCTTCCTCAATGTGGGCCTATGGATCTATGTGATGTGAATCTGAACTGTTGGGAGAAGACACATGCTGATCCAAGGGGAAACAACACTATGGAGGGTGTTACTCGGATCATGGGGGCATGGGAGGCCTAGTGGCCCCATAGGGTGGTTGGCCGACCCCCTAAGTGGGCCCACTGGCCTCCGAATGTCCCCATTTGCCATTACCTGCATTCAAATACTCAAGGGACATGTGGAACTAGTTATTGGATAAAATGTGCTCATGCTATGCTTGTATTCCTTTGATTATGAGGATGTTGAAGGTATTTTGATAGTGACAAAATGGCTCGTTCTTACTGTCAACAGTAGTATTGTTTTTCCTCATTTGACGTCTTTATCTTTAAAAAGTTAGTATCCTAAACATCTATTAATGTTTTACATAGTTTTTCATGCGGATTGTTCTTAATCAACTTTATGGAGTACTGGACTGGTCATAACTTGTTAGACGAGTTCAATCAGGTGAGAATGTTTTTACTTAACTATCAAATCAAGTGTGCATTATATGCATGTGTGTTCAACTAGAACGTAATGATGGTCATAATATTGTGCAGGTTGATATGAAAGAATTTAGACTCAAGCTTGCAGCAATATTGTTATCGTCAGATTTAAATAAAAGAAAGGGAGCCCCCTATCTAGATTGCGATAATGAGGTTGCAAGCCCAAGTGAATGTGCTATAATAGAGACATCTGATTTGGCTGACCAAGAATCCATGAAGAAAAGGAAAGAACCTGAGGCTGAGTCAGGTCAAAATGACATAATTCAGCACACTCAAACTCAGACAAACAACTCACAGGACCAGAGCAATCAAGACATGGATGAGTTCTTTGCATTTCAGCCTTGAAAGACATGCCAATGAGCAAGCAAGAACTGATTGACTTACTTTGTGATTATATACTGTCCATACAAGATGAAGCTATGTTGACGTAAGACACATGTTTATTTTAACTACAACTAGCTCCATGTTATGAAATCAATCTATCGTATGTGTCTAATGTGTTGCAGGAAGGCTTGGGTAAAACCTTTTAATCCCACCGCAATTACACTCACCATCAAGGACCTACAAGAGATGTTAATGAACCATAGAGTCATTTCTGTGAATTGTTTCAACTTAGCTGTCCGCTTTCAAGCAACTCGAGAATACAGATTGCCCAAATATAAAACAACTATCATGAGGCATCACATGGACCTATGATTCTGTGTAAGCATATTTCTATAATGATATTCGTGCTATAATACATCGTTCATATGTTTTTAGTCTAATCACGTCGCTCGATCTACTTTTCTTCCAGACCATGTGTGATTTACGTAGAGGGATAGAATACTGAAAGAAACATAGTTATAAAGAGAAGGCTGATGCTATTGGTATATGTGGCGAAATGACATACAAGTTAAAAGACTGCATATACGTAAGATGCTTACTCCTATGCTTCTTATTTGTTCCTTGACATAATACTAATTGCTACCATGTTTGCAATTTCTTTTGCCAAGGAAAAATGGTACAAAATATATGCTTCATGTTTTCGATCAAGAAAAGAAGACACTTACCATGTATGACCCTACACTTGTTTATGAATGGTGTACAGACAACCTAGTGTTGATGTATGCCGCGCAGACCCTTGGATTTTAGAGTCACTATATGAACGCGGTAAATCAACATATTCCAGAATGGAACCAGAGTGTCTTTACTTGAAATTCATACGTGAAACTAACCCTGTTCTTGACACAGATGGGTAATTTACCACTCATGAATTATGCATTTCTCAAAAAAAATTGTTGCTAATACTGAAGACTTTTATAGATGTGGTAGTGGACTCCTTGTTCTATGGTATATGAGATGGTGGAATAGACTCAAAGATGAACCTTTTTGTACGGTGAGTGCAACAAACCTTTGTATGTTATTTGTACTAAGTGTCATTAACTAATACTAATTTCTCATATTAATAAACTTGTTTGGAGGATATCAGAGAACTACGTCAAAAATTATTTGTGGATTTATTGGCACAGGAGATCAATGGATATCGGAGATTTCTTCCTGCTAATATAAAACATTATCTTAGACACATCACTGAATGGACTATAAAGTAGAGTATGTAGTCGGCTACGCCACTGTGTCTGTTACTTTGTTCATGACCCGGACTTTATAGTGCTTTATAGTCTTTTCAGTTTTTTATTATGTACAATTTCATTAACGGATGTTGCTAAGTGTTTTGTATCGTTGCATGAAAATTGGGTATTATCATGGGCATGTTTCAGAAAGGACTAAGTGTTTCAGAATGGATGGATCGGATCTTTTTTATAGAGATGTGATATTAGGCATCGTAGATCTAGAATAGAAGAATAGAAGATAAGAGAGATATCTTTCAGAGATATCCACATGGTATAGTTTCAACAAATGCCACTTCCCATGCTTCCAAATAGCTATTCTGCTCCCCTCCACGCTAACCGGCCTCTATTTATACTGCACCACGCTCCCAGTTCCACGCTAAAAACTAAAACCACATTTCACCATCTTCTTCCAAGAAGATGAAGAGGCCGAGGGAGGAGGAGGACGACAAGAAGATGAAGAGGTCTAGGGACGAGGAGGACGACAAGAAGATGAAGAGGTCTAGGGAGGAGGACGACGACGAAGAAGCGTTCGAGAGGCCTAACGGGTTCGAGATGAAAACGCTTCCAGATGCATTCAAGAACTTTTGTCATGTCGCCACAGCGTTGGGCCTCAACCGCCCCGGTGATCCACTGGAGCCAACCGTGAAGAACTTCGCTTTTAAATTTTTTTGGTTGTTTGTAGATATTTGTAAGCACTTCGGTGTCAACCACTTGGGCGCCAGCAACAGCAGCGCCAGCGGCGACAACGGCACCGGCGGCAGTGGTGACAACGACATAGACGGTAGCCCCGGCGGCAGCCGCCCTCTTACCAATAAGTAGGACCTCACCAAGAAGATGGCTGACCACAGATGATACATGTTTTTGTTAAAAAATAAGTGGTCTGTTTGGAATTAGTGGTGGTACCTACAATTTTCTTGTGTACTTTGATTTTTTATTATGTGAACTCAAGCATTCTAAGAAGCATTTTTATGTAAATTTTAATAATTAGGATTGATAGTCCTAAATTTTAAGAAGGATTCTATAAGTCAAATCAATCAACCAAATCAAAAAGGAGAGCAATCAATCATTGCATGGCGGGCTATCAATCAACCAGCTATGCAAAAAGGAAGCAATCTCTCACGTGAATCACTCACGCACGGTTATCACTCATCCACGAATGGCATTTATGGTAGGTTAATTAACAGTCTTTTCACGCTAATGAGCAAAAAATTTCGCTTGAAAAGGTATTTATTCACCAATGTAGCACCCCTCCCATTCTTCCTCCTCCCATGTTCCCTTCCTAATCGCTTGGAGAAAGAACACAGACGGCTACCGTTCCTCTTGAACGCCATATAAACCCCACCACTCTAGACTCTCCTCGCCTATTCCCTTCCTAACCGCTAGGAGGAAGAAGCACAATGGCTACCCATTCCTCTCGGGCTATGATAGGAATAGGTGTCCCCTAAGACAACTACCGTGAGCAGCTTCTAAAGGTAACCAACATTATGATTGAGGTTGTTTTGTATAGTAGTTTTCTGATTCAGTATTCTCAAGTCCTAAGAAAGACATTATTAGTTTGTTTGTATGGATTGAATTATGTGACAATGATTGTGCATAACATGATTCATTTTTACATGACTTTGGTAGTTAGAACCTATTGAATGTTTAGATCAGAAGCAAACACTAGCAGAAAGTAATGTAATTTTAATTGGTAAATTACTGTATGATTGAAGAAAAGATAGGAAAACTATCATAGGATCATACATATATGAACACACAACCTATCCTCAAAAATCACTCCAATATGGCCCAGGCAGGCCATCAGCCAGCCCAGGACAATTATTATCCAGCCCACAAAGGCTATTAGCCAGACACTAGCGGCCATAAGCCAGCAAGTCACAACATTATATAAATATATGTGTATATCACACTAAAACATATGCAACACACAAAAAATAATATAGTTACACATGAATAATACGTATTTATATTATATGTACATGGATAGTTTACACATTTATATTATTAAACCAACAAACATAGATAGGTTGTTAATAAGCCTATATTAGTTATTATTTGTGTGCAGTCAATTACAAAATATGTTAAAATTTTAAAGTTGATCCAGGCAAAACAGTTTAATAAACCAATTAACAGTTAAACCAGTTAATAGTTTAATAAAACAATTACTAAACCATGTCATTTGCAAGCACTGAAAATTTGCAGTAAAGTATTAAACTGAAAGTTACTAATAATCCATGGAATGTTTGCATATTTACATTCAAATAAAATACAAGTTGAGGTTTTATTCTTATACAAATACAAAATATTAAATAAAGAAAAGGCAAACTTCATTTGCACAATAAATAAATAAATAGATTGGGAACTTATCTGCATATGTAGTGGCTGACCATCATGTGAAATACCAATATAAGTTACTTTTAGCTCCTATTATGAGATAACAATATCCAACTTCCTAGTTAGCCAATATACATTTCCAGCAACTCACTGAAAACATTAATAGAAATATCGTGTCAGATATCAGATCTACTATAATAGAAGATAAAATCTTACATGAAAATAAAACATCTTTTCATCGGTAAAAAAGTATAATGTGTCTTTCAGAAATCACAAATCAAAGCCACATCATCTAATTTATATCTAGCAACTACTGTGAAGTAAAAACAACATCTTTATTTTAGTGACCTGAAAACTATGTGTATATCATGTATGTGTAAAACTGTTTATGTATGTTTTCAAAACAAAAATCAATAGAGCATCTAGAAACTACTAAGCACACCAAGCACTATCAACTTATAGCCTATCAACCAAGCTATCCAAGCACTATCAACTAAGAGCACTATGAACTAATAATAGCACTATCAACTATTGATGTCTTTATAATAAGAACAATATCATCCATATTACAAATATAATATAACTAAGATAAGTATGTCTTTCACAAACACGATATTTGACCAAACACTAATAACTGTGCAAGAAGGCAGCTATTAATAAATGTTCATTTTCAAACCATTAGGCAAGAAAGTGGTAAGATGCATGCTCATGCAATGTAATCTTTTATGGGTGCATCCATGCAAGACAATTTTCAGATATATGATGACATCGAAGTACTTAATCAAAACAACATGATCACATGCATAACTGTTAGCACATCTATAAACAAATAATAGTTCAGTAGATTATACTTATCTTTTTGCATGTATCCATTCAATAGCACCTCCATTGGTGAGTGAGAGCATCCATGCCACCCAAACATGCAAAGTCATACCAGATAATAGATAAGAGTAAAGATTAAGCCCAAACACAAATAATGCTAACACTAATTGAAATAAACAAGTTGTAGTGCCAGCACCATTTCATGTAAATCAACAAAACTTCCCAGCTAGCCATAGTACATTCTAGCAACTCTCTGAAAACATTAATAGAAATATAAAGTTAGTTATCATATCTACTAGAATATAAGATAATTTTTTACATGAAAATAAAACATCTTTTTATGGGTACACAAGTATAATATGTCTTACATAAATCATAAATCAAAGCCAAAGCATCTATTTTCTATCTAGCAACTACTGTGAAGTAAAAACAACATCTTCATTTTAATTGTTGAAAACTATGTATATATCATGTATGTGTTTAACTGTTTATTTATGTTTGAAATGTCTTACATAAATCAAAAATCAAAGCCAAAGCATCTATTTTCTATCTAGCAACTACTGTGAAGTAAAAATAACATCTTCATTTTAATTGCTGAAAACTATGAATATATCATGTATGTGTTTAACTATTTATTTATGTTTGAGAAAATAGATGAAAATGGGAACACCTAAAAACTAACAAGCACTCCAAGCAATATCATCTAATAGCCTATCTATATATACATATATAAGAACATATAGAAACTAATTCGAGTCTTAACTTTTTGTGCCCCTGGAGCTCCTATGTATCCACTTAGAGCAGCTCACTCAGATTAAACACCTGGAAAAAATATGTGCATCAGACAAAAGATAAGCTAGCTCATTTTTGGAAGCTGAAAACTAAAAAATACTTAATCAAAACAACATGATGACATGCTAAATGAGTCTATAAACAATTAATAGGTCAGGAAAGTAGGCTTATCTTTTTGCATGTAGCCATTCAATAGCATCTCCAATGGTGAGTTCATCATCCATGCCACCAAAACATGTAAATTCATACCAGATAATAAGTAAGAAACAAAATTAATCAAAAACAAAATTCTATCCAGTTAACACTAATTGAGGTAAACAAGTTGTTTTGTCAGCATCATTTCATGTTTAAGCAATAAAACTTAGTTGCAACACACATGTACATGATAAATTGAGACCCATTTCTCACCAGATTCTAACCAAAATATCAAGAAGCAATATCATAAGCACATGCACAGCCTACAGCCCACACTCAGGGACCAAGTACCTCTAAAAAATAGTATTGCAGGTAGGATAACCTTTTTCATCATGCTTTTAGGATCAATCTGGATCAAAACATAAAACCACATGAACAAAGTAAAGGTAGCATAGTGCCTAAGCCCTTATTGAATTAACTCAGACCCGGTTCCACAATCAATAACCATATACAGGCACATAGGGCGGAAAACAAACACTAGGTCAGATCTGAATGCACATAGCTTTAGTTAGGGTTTAGGTATAGTTGTACGACTAGATCCAGACACACAGGGCGGAAAACATACACTAGCTCAGTCTGGATGCACATAGAGTTAGTTAGGGTTTAGGGTCAGTTGTATGATCAGATCCAGACATAGAGATATGAAAACCATGTCCTAAAGCTCAGATCCTAATGCTACTAGCTTAGTTAGGGTTTGGGGTGATTTGTACCTTGTCATTATCATGGCCTGGCCACAGGCTCGGAGCTGGTTTGCGACGTCGGCACCATGGGAACGGGTCGCGCAGGACCTGAGACACCTCACGTGGATGTCGATTCGCCGGGTCGCCGGATCTCGCGGCTCGCAGGCTCGCGCAGAAATGGATGCATGCAGCTCAGATCTAGGGGCGGTGGAGTGGAGAAATTCGAGTGGGGTCGGAGAGGAGGCCGGCTGCGGAGAGCGTCGGCCGAACCCGGGGGGTCGCCGGAGCGGAGATCGCCCGCGGAGAGCGCCGGTCAAGCGTTTTGGTCGCCGGAGCGTAGACCGGCACGCGGATGCCGATTCGCCGGGTCGTCGAGTAGCTGGATCTCGTGGGTCTCCGGATCTCGCATAATGGGTTAGTGTAGCTGAGATCTGGTGGCGGTGGAGTGGGGAGAGTTGTGGTTTCGGGGGATGGAGACGAGTGTGGGTGAGTGAGTGGGGTTCGAGGGAGGGAGACGAGTGTGGGCGAGGTAGGTGAGGAGGCGAGTGTGAATGAGACAAGGTGCTGAAGGGATAAGAACTGCGTTCATTTAACATCCAAGACCTCGCACTTCAGTGTAATCATCACGCAGTACATATCCTCTCAGTGTTAAGATTTAAAAAACCCCTCATAATCTACTAAAAATCATTACAAGTGCTATGGGCCGGCCTGCTCCTCCGCAGTGAGTTCAGTGGGCCGAATCCGGCCAACCTTTTATACATAGCCATAGCCATATATTATAACTTTGTCTTTTATGAATAATTTTTTTGTAACTTTAACAGTTATTAGGTTGAATACAAAAAATCATAAAATCATAAAACAAAATAAAAAAGTATTTTGAAATCCTCATGAATATATATATCCAATGGAGATTTAATAAAATATGTGTTAGTATTACTTTTTTATTGTATATTTTTCTTAATTGTTTTTCTATAAATATGAAAAGCAAATCAGTTTTTAAAAATAAATGAGTTTTATAACAAATATAGTTTTTCACACCACTTTATATATAATAGAGGGCATTTGGGAGGTCATTTGAACGTTCATTTGGGATTTCATAGAAGTAAAATAGTGATTTCTCATATGCTAATAGTATGATAGCTTAATGGGTCGCATTCGGTCGGCCTTTTTTTTATTATATACAAATCTTTGTCTTTTAAGAATATACATTTTGTTTTAACTTTAAAAATACATAGTAAGTCACCAAAAAATCATAAAATAAACAATATAATTGTTTCAAAATCGTCATGAAAATATATATGCATTGGAGATATAATAAAACAAGTTAAATATTTTTTCCTGTTTTTTAGCTATATATATGAGAAGTTAAATAAAAATTAAAAATAAAACAATTGTGAACACATATCCTGGGTTTCACACCTCTCTCTATCTTTTGGCCAATTTGTGAGGTGATTTTTTCTGTTCAGGTGGAGTAGGGGTACACCTTTCTAGTTGAGGATCATAGAAGTAAATTATTGATGTTTCCATGTGCTAATAGTATGATAGCTTTTACAGGTAGTATTCATGGACAATCGAAGGCCAACCGGTGATCGCTTACCTTTAAATGATCTTACAAATAGAACAATCGAAGGTATATAAACTTTTTCAAGATCTCTACGTATTCTATGATATGTTTACAACTCATCACTATATTTGTTCAAGGGAGTCATTCTCGGCCAGAAGATGGCAATCTTAATGAGAATAAGAGGCAAAGACGTAGCGAGGGATGTATGGAGACTCGTGCAACAGGTATGGTGTGTTTTTATTATCACTTTAATCGTCAAATTGTGTCTTCAATTATCTTATACACTAATTTTATTAATTATATGAATTAATGTTTAAACATACAGATGGGAATCAAGGAAATGAGATGGATGTACATGCAATAAATGAAATGGACGAAAATACTGATTGGCTTCATAGGACACCAACGTACAGTAGTGGTTTGGATCAATTAATAGGTTGTTAATTATGCTCATAAAGCTTTTGTACTATTGTAGCGTTAATATAAGAGACGTAATAGTTTTTTTTCACAATGGTTCATTGTGTAATATGTCATTATTATCACCAGAACCGTGGTTGACATTGAGGCTTTCGATCTTGATAGTGTTGTTCGTAAATGATAAAACTTTTGTATTTCATTCCCTAAGCTAATCATGATTGTTGCAAAAATTTGTTAAAATTGTCAAACAATCTTATTAAAGTGTCATTTAATGTTATATATATATATAGATATTGCATATGAAGTCAACTCAATCAACCGTCTTATCACGTGTCCAAAAGAGCGTAAACGTGAAAATGAGAGAGCACGAAGATCAGCAATGTCTACGGAACAAACAGCACTTCTGAATAAAAGACGACGTGAATTGTATGCAGCGCGAAACCAACATGGAAAAGACGTGGCGAAGCTACCATTGAAACAAGATGATATTGTCCAGTCAACAGGTAGTTAAATAATGTTTTCTTTATGTAGCAAACTTTGCTATGATGTATGTGATACTTATACTGATTATTATATTAATTATTATAATAAAATAATTTTACATGACCCTAAATCTTTGCCAATCGGAGTTCTTGATGATATTGACAACAGTTTACTTGATACGGGATTCAACAATGAGCTTGAAATATGTAAGCCTTTTATAGAATCGTGGCTTTATTTTTTAGTTACAATAATAAAGTTTAATTATTGTGTGTGCTTCTTTGATTTTGAATATTTTAAAAGTGCATCCTTTATTACTGTATAGGTGCTTTAAATGCATGTCCTTCTAAAAAATGTGTGCAAAAGACCATAAACGTGAGTTAGAGAAAGCACGAAGGGCTGTAATGTCTCCTGGACAAAAGGAGCAACTAAATAAGAGGAGGCGTGAGTTGGAAGCGTCAAAAAATCCACACAAGGGTGCTGCAAGGAAGGTGTTAATAACTCCAGAAGATAAGAAGTCATCACGAAAAGACGTCAACAAAAAATACGATACAAAGATGAAAGAACATCGAGCCAACAATTTACATCCGGACTCAATCGCCATAGAGAGCCATCACTTTAACCCTCAGCTTATTTTCCCTTCTTCACCTCAATCGCATAAACCAGCTTCACAAGACATGTAAATACCCGAAATGATGGGCACGCCTATTAACATCACACAATTTGTAGTTCATAATCAAGAAGTCCATACCCCCTGAATTAGTTCAGGCACATACCATACATAGGCATCGAGTGACCGTTGGAGAGAGAAATGCACTTGTATCCCGTCGTAATAGGACTTTTGAAGCAAACATTGCGAACAGGGTCAAAGCTTGTGCGGATGAGAATTGGAATGATTTGAATGACCTGACTCAACCAAGTGTAATTTACAACGGTAATTCACATTGTGCATTCTAGGTTTAGCATTCGGTCTGCTTCGCTGTACTACTTCAAAAATAAGCTCGGTTTTAACTACAGATGGTGTCACTCAAGAACCTCCAGAGCGAACACCTACCAATTGCATAGGTACACAGACACAACCGTCTGTAGTTGAAGATGCTTATTCAATGCCTCCAAATGATGCTCAAGCCCATACACCAGACTCTATGGCCAAAGATGGTATTTTCTCAACTGGTAGTTGATTTTCTGTTTTTAATGTGTCACTATGTTCTCATTATATAGTTGATCAATATTTGCACAGATTATGATGAGAATGCCATATTTATGGATGATGACGAGGAGGAGGAGGTGTACTTTTTTGCTGGACAAGGTACGCCGCCAAATAGTAAAATCATTTCTCATGGAACTTTGTTGCAGCTCATGATATCATATCAATTTTGTAGAAGACGATGAAGAGAATATCGAGGGAGACCAAAATAACGACACAGTTGAGCAAGAGAACACAGATTCTGATGTCATGGATCCATTTGACAAGGTTTATGCTAATATCCCATCAGAGACACACATGCTATCATCAGTGCCGAACTGCATGTATTGCAACGCAAAGAAATTTGAGGCTGAACCTCCTGGATTCTGTTGTCATGGTGGAAAGATTCATCTTGCGAATGTTGAGACACCACCAGAACTCATGAGGTTGTGGTCAAGCTCGGATGTTGATGCCAGATACTTTCGTGCAAACATCAGATATTTCAATGGTTACTTCTCTTTCACTTCACTGTATTGTCAACTAGATCGTGTGACTACTAATATGAAAATTTGTGGTGTCTACACATTCCGTGCCCATGGCCATTTTTACCATAACATGCAATCTTTTGGTAATGCAGATGGAGTTCAGAAGAAACACCTCGAGCTTTATTTTTACGACGATGATCCGTCCCTCGAGCATCGGATGAGCAAGTGCCGTAAGGAATGCGCCTAAAAAGATAGAGAAGTTATAGAGCAAATGGTTAGAATCTTAAATGGGAATCTGTATTCTGAGCATCTAAGGAGTATGAGGCATGTTAAAGATCTTGATGATTATCATATTGAGTTCAACCTTGACCAACAACTTGACCAGAGAACATATAATGTGCCACTAACATCAGAGGTGGCTGCGGTCTGGGTCAAAGGGAGCGAGCGTCTAGGCCAATTCGAGAATAGTGTTCTCCTTCAAGGGAAGGATCGGTCTTTTCATGGAATTCGTTCATATCATGCGTGCTATGACCCACTATCATATCCGTTATTCTTGCCTAGAGGTGAGCTTGGGTGGCACAATACCATTTCAAAAGTGGGTGTGACTATGGAGGAAGTTGAGGCAGCTCGATCAAAACGAAAAAAAAGAAATGATGGTGATGATGATGATGGAGATAACTTCAACTCTTTTCAATAGTGCAATCGAAATTTATTTTGCTTGCAACTCTTGATACTAATTTTTGCAATGCCTCCTTGTAAAACCTATTGGGAACAAATGTGTCTCCGTGCGCGACTACTACTGCTATAAGTTTTAGATGCGGCCAGGAATTTTTAATCCAATACTCTATGGCGGGCGTCTTTTCCAGCAGTTCGCCGTTGACACCTACATCAAGATTGAGAGATCACGTTTAGACTACATAAGGAACAATCAAGAAAGGTTGAGGGCTGACCTATACCAGGGCCTGGTGGACAGTATGCATTCGGGTGAAGGATCTGCTAAGAAAGTTGGAAGGCGTACTGTCTTGTCTTCGTCATTCATTGGAGGACCCCGTGACATGAGGCGTTGATACATGGATGCAATGGCTCTAGTTAGAAAGTATGATAAACCTGATGTCTTCCTCACAATGATGTGCAATCCAAACTAGGATGAGATCAAAAATGAACTTTATCTAGGCCAGACAACACAAGATTGCCCAGATCTCGTTACACAGGTCTTCCATGCAAAGTTGGAAGCAATGAGGAAGACATTGATGGAGAAAGACATACTTGAAAAGGTGAAGGCCTACGTGTATGTAGTAGAGTTCTAGAAGAGGGGTTTGCCGCATGCACACTTCTTGCTAATAATGGAACAAAAGTATAAGCTCACTTGTCCTGAGCAATATAACATGATTATATCAGCAGAGCTACCAAACAAGAAGAAGTACCCTAATCTATACAAGATGGTAACCAAGCATATGATGCATGGTCCCTGCGGTACGCTTAATCCATATTGTCCGTGCACGGCGGGTCGTGGGTCATGCAAGAACCGTTACCCGCGTCAATTCTGTGACTCAATGGCACAGGGAAAGGATTCGTACCCCATCTATCGGCGATGCGATGACAGACAGACGTTGAAAGTTTGAGGTCATTACCTAGATAATCAATGGGTCGTTCCTTACAATCCTTGCCTGCTACGTACCTTCAGTTGCCATATAAATATTGAAGCATGTGGTAGTATCCAGTCGGTAAAGTATCTTTTCAAGTATGTATACAAGGGTCATGACAGGGCCTCGGTGGCGGTGAGGGAGTCTGACAAAACAGACAAGGAAGGGAACATTGATGAGATTAAGCAGTACAGAGAAGGCCGATGGGTGACACCTCCAGAAGCACTGTGAAGGATATATGGCTTTGATTTAAGCAAGAACCATCCACCGGTACAACAGTTGCAACTTTCATCTACCTAACATGCACATGGTTACATTCAATAAACGGGACAAGGTCGAACATATCGTTAATAGACCCGGTGTAGATGAGTCAATGCTGACAGCATACTTTGAGGCAAACCCGCAAAATATTGTATCGAGACTTTCCAGAGCATTTTACCTGGCATTCTGATGGTAAATTCTGGCAGAAAAGGAAAAACTCAATTTTCCAAATTGACAGAGTCATCTCAGCTAATCCTGCTGAGGGAGAACGCTACTTTCTTCGTGTTCTATTAAACAATGTAGCTGATGCTACTTCATAGGAACACCTGAGGACTGTTGATGGTGTTCTACTACCTACATTCCGTGAAGCTGCAGAAAGAAGGGGTCTAATAGAAGAAGACAATACACTGGATGAATGTCTAAGTGAAGCTACTGTCTTCCAGATGCCTTCCTCCCTACGAAGATTATTTGCAATAATATTGGTATTCTGCGAGCCGAATGATGTGATGGGGTTGTGGAACAGACACTATGATGCAATGATAGAGGACTACAGTCATAAAAATCCATCCCCAGATCTGGTGCGACAGATGGTTTTGATAGACATTAGAAATATGTTGCAGTCTATGGGGAAGGATATAAGTTCATTTCCTCTTTCAAAAATCGATCGCACATACGACAAATCCAGTAAGATTCCTTAGGATATATTTGAGGAAGCTAGCGTCGAGCAGAACCCTGAAGATGTGCTATTGTGCGACTCACTCAACGTCGAGCAAAGATACGCCTACGATGAGATAATGGCCGCTGTTGATAGCAAAAAAGGTAGGGTGTTCTTTGTGGATGGACCTGGCGGAACTGGAAAGACCTTCTTGTACAGGGCACTTCTCGCAAAATTATGTAGCCAGGATAAGCTTGTCATTGCTACAGCTGCATCTGGAGTCGCAGCGGCTATAATGCCAGGTGAGGGGACGGCTCACTCGCATTTCAAGATACATATCATTCTTCAAGAGGGCGGTTGTTGTAGCTTCACAAAACATAGTGGTACTGCCAAGCTATTACAACAAGCAGCTCTCATAATTTGGGACGAGGCGTCTATGATAAAGAGACAAAATGTGGAAGCACTGACAATAGTCTACGAGATATAATGGGAGTGTCAGACCTACCTTTTGGTGGAAAGACTGTTGTCTTTGGTGGAGATTTCAGACAGGTCATGCCTGTTGTGCGGAAAGGATCTAGGGCTCAAATAGTCGATGCTTCTCTACGAAGGTCGTATCTTTGGGAATCCATACGACACTTAAAGTTCGTCCGCAACATGAGGGCTCAGAGTGACCCGTGGTTTGCAGATTATTTGTTGTGCATCGGTGGTGGAACGGAAGAGGTTAACGAAGATGACAATGTTCGTATTCTAGACGAGATTTGTGTCCCATACTCTGACGATGCCGAGAAAGATCTTTATACATTAATAGACACCATCTTTCTAAATCTAAATGCTAACATGGCGGACAGAGACTACATCACCACTAGAGCGATTTTATCTACACATAATGATTGGGTGGACATGGTTAATATGAAAATGATTGATATGTTCAAGGGTGAGGAGACAGTGTATCATAGTTTTGACGCTGCAGTAGACGATCCACATAACTACTATCCATCAGAGTTCCTTAACAGTCTGACACCCAACGGACTGCCTTCACATATCTTGAAACTCAAGATTGGGTGTCCTGTCATATTGCTTAGAAATATTGATCCTGCAAACGGGCTATGCAATGGTACAAGACTGGTGGTGCGGGGATTATGAAAAAATACAATCGACGCGGAAATTGTGGGGGGCAGCATGCTGGAAAGCGGGTATTCCTTCCTCCAATACCGCTATGTCCGTCGGATGATGAGATGTTTCCGTCCTAATTTAAGAGGAAGCAGTTTCTTATCAGGTTGAGCTTTGCCATGACGGTAAACAAGTCACAAGGCCAGACTATTCCGAACGTCGGTGTGTACCTGCCCGCGCTGGTGTTCTCTCATGGACAGTTGTATGTTGCGATGTCTAGAGCTACGACAAAAATGAATATCAAGGTCCTTGCCCTACCTCCTGATGTGGAGGTAGTGGAGGAGAAGACGAACAAGAAGACAACTAAAAAACTCAAAAGAATGCCAAGAAAAATACATCAAATAAGAAAGTTAAGGATAAGAAGACCCAAATGATGCCTGAAACTTTCACGAAGAATATTGTATTTAAAGAGGTTCTAACGCCATAGACGAGGTAATATAACATTTTACTAATACAATGCATTTTTTATTTCATTTGTATTGTATAATAATATTATTTGTGTAACGCTATATTTGTTATCATTTCTAGGTATTTTAATGTATTTTATCGGGCTCTACCTGGAGATGATGTATACACACTACATGTGTATTGAAAAATCATTTGTACATGTTTGATTCTAATGTCAACAATTAACATGTAACACGTTTATATTTATTTGAATCAATGATGTCTACTCTCATGAAAAATATTATTATATTATCGTACAATCTATATCTTTTTAATATAAATATTTTGTTATACCATAACAACGCACGAGCACGATAGTAGTTATTTATTATTTAGAAGTCACCGGCTCTTTTAGGTCTAGCAATGAAGCAACAACGATGTCAAATGCCGAATATATCTCACCAAATTCATTCCATTATTCGAGATCGAGAAGCAAAAGGAGCCGAGAATCTGTGCTTCTCATGTCCCGGCGATGAGCCCCCGTTTGGTTCTCCTCTTCCTCGCCGCCGCCCTCCGCCCCTGCGCCGCCCTCGTCCGCCTTCACTCCACCACTTTTTCCTTCACTTTCCTCGACGCCCCAGCGCGCTTTGGTGAGCATCGCCCTCCCCATCCCTCAATGGAGCCTATATCTGGCCTCTCTCTTACTTTATATTGGCGCGTAGGGCCCCGAGTGGGCGGCGATGGGATCTGCGGCTCGCTGCGCGCCGCTGAGCCGGCCGAGGCGTGTGAGCCCATCAAAGACCGCGGCGGCCGCCGTGGCGCGGGCCGGAAGGCTTTCGTGCTGATTGCGAGGGGCAACTGCAGCTTTGAGGAGAAGGTTCGGGTGGCGCAGCAAGCGGGGTTCGACGCCGCCGTCGTGTACGACGATGAGGAGAAAGCCAGCCTCTACTCCAGTGAGTACCACCATGCCATTCTGCTTAACCCTACTCTTGGGTTAGGAACTAGCCTACAACTTCTTTGCAATTCGTTTGCTCCAGCTGAAGTTATGGTTGACTGTGTTCGTTGGTACTCATTGTATTTGTTGCATGATAGGGAAACTATTTACCTGTTGCTGCAGAATTGTTTGTGATTTCTTATATATATCAACTTGGACAAATATTTTTTTAGCTGAAGATGGTAGTGGTTTTTTTTTTTTTTTGAGATTCTATGAAGATGGATCTGTGTATGTTTACACATCTGTGTGACTATTATATTCATTCAGTGTATCTCCCTGCAAAGGGAAAAGAACAATCCACCTCATGTAACTACATGAGTAAGAATTTTGCAAATGTCTTGTGTGCTACTCTGCTTAGAAATTTACAAATGCACTTAATCATTAGTTAATTTAATAAAAATAAAAAATAGTAAATCTAAAATTGAAATCTGGTATCCGAGAATGATTTTGATCCAGTAACTTATGCTGACATGACTTAATAAGAAGCCCTTGTATTTTTATGTAAGAAGATATAGCAGTTTCCCTACTCTTTTTCTTTAGCTTCTTTTTTCTTTTTGTTCTCTAGAGCAGTATAAGAATGAAGGCAATGTTTCAAATGCATGGAAGTGGTCGGACCAAGGAAAAACATGGTAGCATTGTACTCATAAGCAAATTTGCATTCGAATTGGATGGTTACAGCCAAGCAGAATAGAAGATGCATGCACATCATTTAGTGCATCATTTTAAATTAATGTTAATTCATTTTTTTGCTAATTATTGGCAAATACTCCCTCTGTCCAAAAATCTAAATCATCTTAGCAAAATTGAGTTTTCCTAAAGTCTAAATCATCAGCTTCTTACTTGGTTTCTGGCGCTCATAGCGTCTCGTGTCCCAGGCTGAATCAATGCACGGCTGCTCTTTGGTTGAGTCCGTCAGCTTCCGTTAGCTTCATTTATTCACTCTGTCATGTCTGTTTTAAATCTGTAGCCTCCGCATGCAACGGCGTGAGCATATCTGTTTTCATGGGAAAATGAAAAGACACTAGGCATTAACATGGACAAGGTGATTAAATGAAAATGGCACACTCAGAGGTCCTCCTTGGTCATTGTGCATGAGCCTTTACGATTTAGACTTTTGGATGGAGGGAGTGGGACTTCACTTCCAAATCAATTCGTTCAGGTTTATTAGCTAGTATGACAGCAGCACTTGTATCACTTCTGCTCCTAATTTACAGACTTTAGCTCGTCCTTGTCTCATGTTTTAAGGCAGCATCAGGAGACATGAATCAATGCAACCTTTTTACCATTATATTGCTCCATCATGCATGAGTATTATTGATGAAAAACTCATTTAGGGTTATTACTGATGAGGTGAGTTGTGATAACCTCACTAGCATGGAGTCATTGTCAAGAAGTTTTGCTTGGCTCTTACACCACATGCTACGTCCTTAGCCATACTCTTGCATTGGTTTAATTCTTGTTGTATACTTATGGTAACAAAATGCTTTACAGTTAATTTTGAATTGGTGACTATAATTATCGTGTTATACCATAACAATATGATAGAGGTGCTAAATAACATGTTAAGCAAAAAGTTATAGCCATGCACAATTATAAAATTTTCCCTTGGTTACTATGTCTTTTCAAGTTTTCTAAAAGTGACATGTAGGATATAAATAATAAAGAGCTAAAAGGGAGAAAGAGAGTTCTAGTTCTAAGGAGACTAAACTCGGCTAATAATTCCAAATTCATTGATTGTGAGGTGAAAAATGCTGAATGCCTTGATTTCATTAAAGTTCAAGACTCTAATCTCATATAGTTATAGTATTTTTTATCGCGTGTTTAATTTCTTAGCCATACAATTTTTATTTGTCAACTTTGACTTCTTCTTAACTGAGAAACACAAAACTCACACGATTGAAATGTTTGGCTTACCTTAGAAAAATGGTTTCCATGATCTCTGGCCGAACATCGCTACCAGCTTAACAAGTTAACTGTAATGCTGCTGAATCTATTAGCAATACTGGCCTGCTACTTCATGCAAGTAAACCAGGCTTAAGCAAAAATGTATTTTAGATATGACAATACCTCCCTGATTAAATTGTAAGTAAATGATATTTCTTTAAGTTGTTTATCATAGGGAAAACACAGTTGAGCTTTTTTTCCAAAACGGTCGAGACCGAATTTCATTACCAAGGCAACGAAATTACAGAGTTTTTGTAATGTTTTGATACTACGCAACCCAGACTCATACTACCCAACGAACACGAAAGTGGCCACCCAGGGGCCATCGTCAAAAACCACACAGACAACTGCCAACACAAACTAACCCACGACAAAAACTACTCGAGTTCGCAATACATCAGACCGACGCCTAGCTGACAATCAAGGAGAAGACATCGCACAACCCGGAGACTACTGCGTTCTTCCTCCGATGTAGGGCACCATCTGTTGATCGCCTTGACTGTGGATGTTCGCATCTTGCTTGTGGAACTCGATCGCCGTCTTTTTGATCACCTCCGCACCCAGAGTCACTTGTGTCTTCATTTCATCCTTCAGCAGCCCTGCCCAGTAGATCAGAAAAGAACACATCATACAGATGATCTCAGTAGGAGATTTCACTCTTCTTTCTTCAAAACACACTGAATTTCGACAGCGCCAAATGGTCCAAAGCACCGCAGACAGACCAATAGCATGGATACTAGAAGCATGCGGGAAAATGTTTTGAATCCAGATCCAGAAAGAATCTATACAAGTTGGTCTACATTCCACTCCAAAAGAGAAAGCCAAAAGACTCCAGACATATTTAGCAATAGGACACTCAAAGAACAGATGTTGAATGCTTTCCTCGGTTTTACAAAACACACAGGATTTGTTGCCTTTCCATGTTCTTTTGATCAAATTATCTTTTGTAAGAATAGCATTTTGAGAAACCAACCACATGAAGATTTTGATTTTTAAAGGAATTTTTGCCTTCCAAATTCTTTTCTGATTAGGGCCATACTCATGTCTACATAGGAACCTATAAGTGGACCTGACAGAGAAGATGCCTTTTTTATCCCAATCCCATTTAGCATGATCCTTTTCAGAATTAATATCACATCTGAAAACCATATCATGCAATTTCCTGTATTGAGCCTGTAAGTCCTCATGCAACCATCTTCTAAAAGATAAATGCCAGTTTTTTGTTTTCATATCTTCAACAGAAAGATTTTGCTCGTTATTGATTTCATATAGATTAGGGAATTTGTCTACCAAGGAGACATTCCCACACCATCTGTCATCCCGGAAACTTGTGGCTTTACCGTTACCTACAACCATTGATCTCCCTTTCAAGTAGATATGCTTGATCTTTAGCAGATCATTCCACACAGGGGAGTTTTTAGCATTCTTGGATATAGAATTGATCATGCCTTTTTTCAAATACTTTTTCCTGACAATGTCTTGCCAAATACCCTCCCCATTCTCAACTTTCCACCACCACTTACAAAGCAAACTAATATTCATTCTTCTTAGATTTTTCACCCCCAATCCTCCTTGTTTCTGGGGTTTTGTGATAGTATTCCATCTAACCAAATGATATTTCTTTTTCATATTTCCCCCCCTGCCAGAAGAACCTTTTTCTAGTTGCATCCATTTTTTCCATGACTGACACAGGCAGCCAAAACATAGACATAGCATAAATGGGTAACCTACTCAAGCATGAGTTGATAAGAATCAACCTCCCCTCCAAGCTAAGAGAACTCCCCTTCCAGCCATCAAGTCTTTTCAAAAGTTTTTCACTAATGGGACCCCAATCAGCAACATGTAGTCTAGTTCCAGCCACAAGGACTCCCAAATACTTGATAGGCCACTTTCCAATAACACAATTGAACATGTTAGAATATTCCAATTTTTTAGCATCATCCTGACTGACCATAATGACCTCACTTTTAGAGAAGTTGATTTTTAAACCTGACATATTCTCATACAAGTATAGAAGCAGTTTAAGGTAAGTGGCTTGTTCTTTGTTATCCTGAATGCAAATAATTGTATCGTCAACATACTGTAAAACAGCCACTCCATTCTCAATGTATTCAGGAATCAACCCTTCAATAAGTTTATTTCTCTGAGCGTTGTTGATCATCTTAGCAAGGGTGTCAGCCGCAATATTGAATAAGAACGGAGATAAAGGATCACCCTGCCTCACACCCCTTTTGGACTTGAAATAATTCCCCATAACACCATTGAGTTTCACACTTACAGTACCCGAGCTCATTACAAGACTGATCCAGTCACACCATTTAGTACCAAAACCTCTCTGTTTTAAACACTCATATAAAAATTCCCAGTTAAGTTTGTCATAGGCTTTTTCAATGTCCAAATTGAGAATAAGCCCATCCTTCTTTTTACTTCTAGTGTCATGCAAGATTTCATGCAGAGATAAAACTCCATCCATTATATTTCTGTTCTTAAGAAATCCAGACTGACTCTTGTTAATAATTCTTCCCATGATACCCTCCAATCTAAGCATCAGAGCTCTTGTAAAGAGCTTATATACTACATTCAGAAGACAGATAGGTCTGTACTGTTTTATAGTATTAGCCTCTTTACTCTTAGGCAGCAAAGTGATAGTACCATAATTAATCCTACCAACATCAAGTTCCAGATTATGAAAGTCATGGAAAAGGGCAACCAGATCTCCCTTAATGATTTCCCAGCATTTTTGGTAAAATTCCATAGGGATGTGATCTAGGCCAGGAGCAGTGTTTTTTTCCATGGAAAAACAACTGATTTGATTTCATCTTCAGAGAAAGGTCTTTCTAAATCCTCATTATCTTGATCACAAATCCTCTCAAATGGACTCCAACATTCAGGGTCAATTTTGAACCCAGAGTTGATCGAGGGACCAAACAGATCCTTGTAGAAGTCAGTAGCATGATTCACCAAGTCCTCATCTTTGTGAATTATTTGATTATTGTGGATCAAAGAGAAGATAGTGTTTTTTCTTCTTTTTCCATTTGCAATTCTATGGAAAAAAGTGGTATTACAGTGACCTTTTAAAAGCCAGTTAGCATTGGCTCTTTTATGCCAATAAGTTTCCTCTTCTTCCATCATTTTCAACAGCTCAGTTTGGATGCATGACTTTCTATCCAATTTATCAGCATCCAGAGCTGAATCCTCTTCAAGTTTTTCCAGCATCTCTAATTCTTCCTTGAGAACAGCTTTGTCTTTTCTAACACTGGTGTACCTGTTTTCAAATTGTATAATTGAACCTAGTCAGACATGTCCTAGTACCCAAGATGTATGTACTCACAGCATTGGTTATAAATCTTTAGCAAGGAGTATTTGGTGTGGATGTAAAAGCTATTTTTTTGTCTATAATTTTCTTTAACATTACAAGATAAATATGCTCACACTTAATATATATATTTGTTTGCTTAACTAAAATCTTGGGCATTCCTTGGAATACCTAGGAATACCCCTCCCGCCGCCCATGCTAGGTAAAGAGCTTTGCTATCGCATGATAATCTGAATACAAGAATAAATCCTATCGGTGTTAGACATGAGAATGATTTTTGTCCTGTTTAATGAAGACGTGTTTTCCATATTCATCTATTCAGTCCTGTAACCTTGTGGGAGATTCCGTGCTTAGTTAATAGTTTCCTCCTTTATGTTAATTTAGTGGTTGGTGAATCTGAGGGCATACACATACCTGCGATATTCGTTTCCAAGATGGCTGGCGAAACATTAAAGAAGTTTGCCAGGGGTGAAGATGATGAGTGCTGTATTAACTCATCGATGGATGAGACTGCAGGGACAGTGTTGGTAATGTCATTCGTATCACTTGTTGTCATCATATCAGTTCTTGCTTCTTTTCTGTTTGCTCGAAACTGCCGACTTCTACGCCATGGAGTTGATAATCACCCACCTTACATCAAGAAACATGTGGTGGAAAAGCTTCCCTGTTCATCATACAGTGCTCCCTGTTCTAGTGAAGATAATTTTCAGGAAGCTTGTGCAATTTGCTTAGAAGACTACAATAATGGTGATATGCTTAGACATCTCCCATGCAAACATGGTAAGAACTTCAGATATTTTAGTACTTGCTATCTTAAATTATTATTGCTGACTCTGTAGGTACCAAAGATATTGAGCTGCTCGGTCATATAACTGTTACTCATCCGTTTCAAATTACAAGTCGCTTTGATTTTTTTTTTTGGGTACATCCATTTTACTATGTATCTAGATACAACATATGTATACATAGCAAAATGGACGTACCAAGAAAGTCAAAGGACTTATAATTTGGAAGAACAAAGAGGAAGTACTGTTTGTTTCTCAGTATAGATACAAATGTACCAATATAATCATATATGTTGAGTGACCCTGATGGGTAGATGCATATTTTCTCTTTTTGCATAATTCATTTGTTCAAGCCAGACAATGATTTTGGGAACCAACATGATGATATCCATTAGCAGCAAGTGTGCTCGAAACATTTCATTTCTTATAGCCCCCTCACTATCTTATCATTGATAATTTTATTTACAGAATTTCACAAGATCTGTATTGATTCCTGGCTCACAAAATGGGGCACCTTCTGCCCTATATGCAAGCTTGAAGTATCGTCGGGCGAATAGGCATACTTCATTACTGCATCCAAGTGCTGGCAGTTCTATTGAAGTTTGTTGATCGGTTGATCCATTGCTAGGTCCATTTTAACCGTTGATCTTGAGAATGAAGTACAGATCACAGTTCTTTAGGTTGGACCTTGTAGTGTGCTACTAGAGGTCAATATTTGAATCATCTGTTTTGGCTCATTGTTTGGTGTGTGGAAGACCTGGAGAAGCTCTGCTGCTGATAAATGTCCAGCACTTCTGTTGCTTCTGCTGCAGTGTATTGCCCTGTATAACTGTATTCCCTAGAGAAACTAGGTGTTGTGTGCAAGCATAGTGTAATCGCAAGTCCAACGTAAACCCCTTTGTATACCAGGTTACATTACTTTGTTCGTTTTATTTTATGCACAGAGAAATGTTCGTTAAATAAGACATGGGTTGATCCTATTACTCTAAAAAAAGCTTGAAGGCAGCGGGTAAGTTGCCGATGCCAATTCTGTTTGGTGCATCGCCTAGTAGCAAGTAATACTGTGGCTAGTTGGATCGTGAATGGGGGATGTTTGGTCATCAATTTACCAGGATAATGTGCATAATGACACAAGCTTTTCGTAGACAAAAAACCCGGAATGTGGCATGTTTTCGAAGCAAGAAAAAATAACGGAAGGAATCAGTTAAATGTAATGTTTTTTTGTCAGCGTCTGACAGTGCCACGATAAATGACAAGGGTGGCACACCAAAGTTTGGATCAAGATTGTTAGACACGATCGTATTCGCGTCTTCTGATTTTGTGAAACAGAAGTGACCTGCTGAAAGGATCTAAGATGCCCAAAAGAGAGGTGAATTGGACTTATTTTAAATTTTTAAAGCAAATATGAAATACTAAATAAATGTTAATCACCCCGTGCCTAACGATTGTGTGTCTTAAACTATGAAAGCGCTAGCAAGCCAATGAAAGGAAGAACACCCTACACAATTCTAGTATGAATTAAGAACAAGTGTGGAATGTAAAGAGCTAGGGAAATAGATTCTTGACACGACGACATTTTGCCGAGGTATCGAGGAGTCGACACTCCCCCTAGTCCTCGTTGGAGCACCTCGCAAGGTATTGCTCCCCCCTCAATCCCGCGCAAGGGATGAGTGCTCTCTACCACTCCGGCTCGGTGAACCGCCCACAACAAATCATAAGTCGATGAAGAAGGGCCGCCGACAATCCTCCCGCCGATCACCTTCCTCCAAGCACCACAGGACCGTCTAGGTGATGTCGATCACCAAGAGTAACAAACCTTGATCTTCACTTGACTCAATCAAGCCTCACAACTACAGTGGATGCACACTTGATCTCTTGGATGAACTAGAGGAGAGGATGGATGGATGGATTCGCAAATCAATCTCTCTCTAGGGCTCTTGCTCTTTTTCCAACCTTCTCAAAGAATTCAGCAACTCAAATGAGCAAAGGCAAGGTAGAAAGGCAAGGGGTGAAGTATAAATACTCCCCCACACACTCAGCCCTCGGGCTGAGAAAACATAAAATTTAAGTCTCCGTCGCCAGGCGACGGACGCTCCGTCGCTAGCCCCAACGGCTAGATCCTGTTCACGTCAGCAAGCGTTCCATCGCTTGGCGACGGACGCTGCGGGAGCGTCCGGCGCCAACAGGCTGCTCTCGGGTTTTTGGGAAAATATTCCCGAACGCTCGCCAGCATCCGACGCCCTTGCGACAGACGCGTCCGTCGCAAAATGGACGTCTCTGGAGCTCTCTGTTACGCCGACGGACGCAGCTAAGGTTTCACCCCAGCGTCCGTCGCCAATGTCTGGCACGCCAGACAGCGTCCGACGCCTCTGGCCTTAGTGTCCGACGCCCAGAAAAGCTCTCTCTCAACTTCGGTTTTCGTCGCGATGAATATGGAAGTTGTTCTAGGCTATCTTACGATCACCATAGCCTTGCTTAGAGCTAAGGAAGTCAAGTGTGCACCACACCTAAGTCATGAAGCTCTCCTAAGTCAAGCTACTAGTCTCAACCCCTCTTAATAGTATGGTCAAAGATCAACCAAAGCCCTATCTATACTAAGTGCCCTTCATCTCCTTATGACACTTAGACCTATCACTCTAGGGTCTTCATCATGTCTCTTTGAAATCCGAAACGATATCCATCTTGGGAGCTAAGTGATAACCATTGATGCACATTCTCTTTGATCACTATGGCTAAGCTACGCATAGCCTCTGCAAAACACACATTAGCCACAATAATCTTTTAATTGTCATTAATCACCGAAACCAATAAGGCCATGATTCTTCAATCTCCCCTTTTTGGTGATTGACGACAATAATCCTCGAGTATAAGATATAAGAGATGAATGGTTAGGAATTCAAGTGACTTGGAAGGGTTGAGCAAGGGTTAGTGAATAAGAATGAATGATACTTGCTCATCCAAGCCAAGCCACAAATATGGTACTCAATGAATATGAAATAGAATCGGAGTACCTCATGATATTCTCAAGTATATATCGGAGTATGTCACGGAAGCTCAATTACCATTAGATCATAGAGACATATCATGAAACAAGTGACAACACACAAGATATATTAGTGAAAGCATAAGAGTTTGTCACACACAAGCACAAGTATCTCACAAGCATCACACACATATAAACAAATGCAAGGAAGCATAGACATGATGCATGAGTACGGGAAAGTAAATCACACAAGTAAATCCAAGTCCCTCCCCCTATCTCTGATACTACTCGACTACCCTCTCCCCTTTGGCGTCTAGCACCAAAAACTAAGAAGTTGGACCATCTGGAGGTGGAGCAGTCGGGTCTCGTGCACGGAGGTCGAACTGAGTGTAATCTGGACTGTCATCACTGTCCTCTGCTGCCTGACCCTCTGAAGCTGGAGCTGTCAGAGAAGCAGTCTGGGTAGGCTGAGCTGAGGTGGACTCGGTAGCAACTGACTCTCCCAACTCCCCCTGAGGCTCTTAAGGTGTAACTATAGCATCTGGAGCCTTTGACGGTCCTTCCTCGGTAGTAGCGAGCCCAGCGACCTGGCAAGAGTAAACTCGAGGCGGAGGAGAAGGTGTCACTGCAAGCTCTACTAGAGAAACTGCAGCCACTAACTCAACTGGCAGACCCTCTGACTGTGATGGTGCTACTGACTCCACTGTCTCTGTTGCAACTGATGTAGCATCTGTAGTGACGGCAGCAAGAGGAGGGGTGGTCACTGTCAGAGCTGAGCAGTCCGGTGCAACCTCCGATGAGGCAACTAAAGACAAGTGTGTGCCCGTCGCTAGAGGAGGAACCTCTATAGGCTGAGTGTCAAGCTGAGCTGCTGCAACTGGTGAATCCTCGCCTGTAATCTCTCTGTAGAAGGTCGTGAGGTATCGAGTCGCCTCTGCTAAGGTAGCCCCCCTAGTAGGTGTAAAGATCGTCTGATACTCGCCTGGGGAGGCTAACCATGATGACACCTAGGTCATCGGGGTCTGGTAAGCTAGAGAACCTGGTGCCTGACTCTGAAGCCCACTAGGCTGTAACGCTGGAGTCGGTACCACTATCACTGAAGTCGTCTGCTGCTGAGAGGTGTACTGCTGCTGGGAGACTCCGGGCAACTGAAGCTGTGGAGTGAAAGACGGCCCGGAGCTGGAGCTGAGTAGCCTCTCAAGGATCTGTGTCTGCGTCTTCTGCATCTCGGCCTGCTGCATCTGATATTCTAAGATACTGAGGCTAGAACTCGTCCTGCCTAGCCTGAGACTCTGCCTGGGTTGCTAGCTACTAGGCTGCAAGTCTTCTGACCTCCTCTGCCTGACGACGCTGCTCCTCTGATTAACGTCGCTACTCCTCAGCCTGACGCAGGAGCTCCTCAGTCTATCGCTGCTGACTCTATTGCATCTGGGTAAGCAGGGCTATCAGAGTAGCCTGAGTAGAGTCTGAAGCAGGTGGAGGAGCGGAGCTAGACCCACCGGCCTCATGGTCGTGAGACCTAGGCACATACTCTAGAACTGGCCTGTAGTCATCATCTATGCTGTCAGAAGGTAGGTCCTCTCTGTAAGTATCATTAGCAGCTGCATCTATCTGAGCATCTAGCTCTGCCTCTGCAAGGCTTTGAACGGTAGTCTCCTGCTACTCCTCAGACTCGGGTGCAATACCAGTCTGACGGGTATGCGGACCCTGAGCATGTCAGCCACGTCCCCTGCCACTGTGACTGACTAGTTGGCTCATGTTGTACTCTGGAAAGATAGTGGTAGAGTTCCGAAGAGTAGTGATGAGAACTGCAGACTCACCATGGCACACCAACATGTAGGAGATCCAGTGCCCGTACTGCAACTGCCAGTGACCCCTGAAGCCGAAGGCAATGATGTCCTCCATCTCATTGACTATCAAGTCCCAAAGGTCGAACTTCTCCATCCGGACTATGTGAGCTAGGAGCCAAAGCTGAACTCGTGTTAGTGTCTCGTGGGCTCCTACTCTGGGAAGTATAGTACGCCTGATCAATCCGGTCAATCCCTCAAGATACTCGAGATGCTCTGTTGAAAGCACATAGTCCGGATAGTTACCTACACGACCTATCAATCCGATCAATCCCTCAAGATACTCGGGATGCTCGGATGGGTGCAATCCCTCAAGATACTCGAGGATAGTTACCCGCAATCCTCCTGATAGTTACCCACACGGCCTATCAATCCGGTCAATCCCTCAAGATACTCGAGATGCTGTGCAATATCAGGACCACCGACATTGATGATCGCCTGGAGCGGGCAAACTCTGTGTGCTCGGATGGGTGCATCCGTCTCTACGTAACCTCTGTAGAAGTCCTCGTGCACTATTGAAAGCCCATGTTTGGTTTTGGTTAATTGATGAAACCTATGGACTAACCCTAGTGCTAAGTGCATGATCTAGCTAGGGTGATCCACCTTGATTCATGGAGCTAGAAGGATGACAATGGTGCATTGATCAAGTGCTTCATGAACTAAGGAAAAGAAGAAAGAGAAAAACAAAAATGGGCTCAAGGAAAAGGTATATCATAGGGCCATTTTTTGGTTTAGTGATCAAGACACTATAGAGAGTGTGATCACATTTAGGATAGATAGCCGTACTATCAAGAAGGGAAAACTCGTGTCGATTGCGGTTATCATGTGCCACTAGGTTTGCATTGCATATCTTAAAATGAACCTAAGTGACACAAAGAATTAAATAAAATCCAAGATAATTCTATAACAAAGGCTAACACAGGAGAACAAGTGTTGGATCACAAGGTGTTAGCATATGGAAGCTTGGAGAAGAAGAAGTAATTCGTTTGGACAAAGACAAGAGGTCCGGACGTAGGGTCCGGACGCTGGGGTTTCTCTGTCCGGACTAACGCAAACGTGTCCAGAAGTAGACCCTAGACCTCGGGTTCTCTAGATAGGAGGTCCGGACGCAGATCAAAGTCCGGATGCTGACTCCGGTCACGCGTCCGGAGTGATGGAGCTCTCTGGTCTTCTCTGCAGGGTGATCCGGACGCGGCACTCCGGACCACCGTCTGGAGGTTTTGAGCTCTCTAGATGCTCTCTGCTGGACCCCGGACGCAAAGAGCGATGGTCCAGATGTGCACTGTGCGTAGCGTCTGGAGGCTATGTGTTAGCACCAGAAATGGGCGCCAAGCGAAGGATTCAAACTACAAGGGGTCCGGACGTGTGGCCAATGGTCCGGACCCCCATGGAGTAGCATCCATAGCTACGCAGGAAGCTGCTATGAAGGGGCAAAATGGCTAGTTGCTTTGTCGAAGCTATAAATATGTTTTGGCCGGCTCAAGGAGCACTCTCTTGTACCTCCCATTCATTTGACATACTTGTGCTTGCTTTAGATAGCCCCAAACTCATCTCTCTTTGCTTTCCTTGCTAATTCATGAGAGTTTGAGTGAACCAAGTGCTTGATCATTGCATTGCATCTTAGTGGCACTTGGTCATCGTCATCGCCGTGGGATTTCTTCTTATTCTTGGTGTTTGTCAACACCTAGATGGCTTGGCGATTGTGGAGAAGCTTCGGCACGTGTTGGTGATTGTTTGTGGTCGGTTTCATTTATTGTGAGAGGGCTTGTACCCACCTCGGTGGAGTGCCAAAGGGTAACTCTAGTGGATTGCTCGTATCATTGAGTTACTCTCATTTGGGTGGATTCTTGTGGCGCCCGAGTTAGTGGGCTAGGATTATGAAACGCCTATTAGCCACCGAATCACCATTTGAGTAGTCGACACAATGGGGACTAGCTTGGTGGCAACCAAGTGAACCTCGGGAGAAAAATTATTGTGTTCATCTTGTCTCCCGGCTACTCTTGGTGATCTTATCGTGATTGGTCTTCACATTGGTATATTCACTTCACAAGGCATCGGTATAACAATCACCCCCTTTCTAGCATTTACATTCATTCATATCTTGCTTAGTGTAGCTCTCTTGCTAGGTTGATAGTATAGTTTGTTAGTTGTTCTTCCTAGGTAGAGTTAAGTGCCTTAGGCTCTTGCTATTGATTGTTAGGCACTTAGCTAACTAGAATTGCTTGGATAGGTGGCTTTGCATCCCTAGTAGAGCTAGAGCAAAAAGCTTCGCTTAAGTGTTATCTAACCTTTGCTCTAGTGGTTTGTAGAATTTTTAGTAGGCTATTCACCCCCCTCTAGCCATCTACGACCTTTCAAGTGGTATCGAAGCCGTGGCCACCACTATTATCAAGGCTTAACAACCTTCGGTGTTAGTGATGGCTCAAATATCATTCAACCATGTGGGAAGCAAACCACCAATGTTTGATGGCACATCATTTGATTATTGGAAGAGGAAGATGAAGATGCATCTAGGCTGAATACATGAGAAGGTGTGGAGTGTGACCAAACATGACTTTGTCATTCTTGATGAAGCCGCTCCCACACCTAGAGAGCAAGAGAACCGGCAATGCAACACTATGGCTCTCAATGTGATCTACAATGGCATTGACTCCAAGGTGTTTGAGCAAATCAAAGATCTTGAGAAGGCAAGTGAAGTGTGGAAGAGACTAGAAGATACTTATGAAGGCACTTCAACGGTAAAGAATGCTAAGTTGTACATGCTTAAGGACAAGCTATCTCACTTCAAGATGAAGGATGATGAGTCTATCCCGGAGATGTTCCATAGGCTCCAAGTAATCATCAATGATCTCAAGAGCTTGGGTGAGAAGGTCAAGGATGAAGACTTCTTAAACTGGTTTCTCTGTTGTTTGCCCAAGAAATACAAAACTTTGAGGTAAATAATTAGGAGAGATGGTTTGGACAAGATCACTCCCAATAAAGTACTTGGAGAGATCATGACCGAAGAGCAATACAATGAAGAAAGTAAAGAAGAAGAGGTCAAGGAAGAAAAGAAAGAAAAGAAGAGCTTAGCATTCAAGGCCTCATCATCCAAGAGCAAGGGCAAAGCAAAGAAGCAAGAATCTAGTGATGATGAAGAAGCAAGTGACCTTGATGATGAGATGATGGCCCTCTTTGTGCGCAAGTTTGGCAAGTTCATGAAGAAGAAGGGATATGGTGCTAGAAAGAAAAGATATAACTTCAAGGGTAAAGAATATGAGAAGAGATGCTACAAGTGCAAGAGCACCGGTCACATGATTGCGGATTGTCCCAATCATAGTGATGATGATGAGAAGAAGGAGAAGAAGTACGAGAAGAAGGAGAAGAAGTTATCATTCACCAAGAAGAAGAAGGGTGAATCATACATGGTAACTTGGGATAGTAGTGATTCTTTTGATGATGAATCTAGTGATGATGAAAGGAAGAAGTCCAAGAAGAAGGCATTGGCTAGCATTGCTATCAACAACAAGTCATCCATCTTGTACACTCCATCATGCTTCATGGCTAAGCCATCTAAGGTACAATCTCATGATCATAGTGATAGTGATGATGATAGTAGTGATGATGAGGATGAGTACTCTAAGGAGGAACTAGTGGATATGATGAAGCAAACTTATGAGTGCTTTGAGACAAAGAGGAAGGAGTGCAAAGAATTGAACAAGAAACTTAAGGCTCTTGAACAATCCTTTGATGAGCTCAATGACTCTCATGAGAGGCTAATGGAAGCCCATGATAAGCTTGAGAGGACTCACTACAAGCTTGAAAAAGCTCACACCTCCCTCCTTGATCAAAACAAGGATAAGGTTGTTGCATCATGTAACATTGGAGTAACTTGTGATATTCTAGATGAATCATTTTTCACTCCTATTATTGTCACCCCAACCGACACTAGCACATCCACTTGCACATCCACTAGTGAGAGCTCAAAGGTTGATGCTACACTAGTGAGTGAAAATGAAAAGTTGAAAAATGATGTTAATGAACTCACTCATGCTTTGGGTAAGTCATATGGTGGAGATTCCCACTTGCTAAAGTGCTTGGGTAGCCAAAGATTCTCCCTTTGCAAAGAGGGATTGGGCTATACCCCCAAGAAGGGCAAGTCGGCATTTGTGACTCCTAAGCCTAGCTTTGTGAGAAGCAATGGTCGGTTTTGCAACAAATGCAAGCAAGTGGGGCATGTTGACCAATATTGCAAACTTAACATGAGCCAAACCAAGTTTACTAAAGCCACCTCCATGCATTTTGATTCATGTTATATGCTTACCGAAAGTGCTAAAGGTATCATGGCTAAGTATGTTGGCACATCCATTGTTGGCCCAAAGAAGAAGGCTATTTGGGTGCCAAAATCCTTAGCCACTAACTTTGGAGGACCCAAACAAGTATGGGTACCTAAGAAGAACTAATTTGTTTTGTAGGTCAATTACAAAGCTGGAGGGAGGCATTGGGTGCTTGATAGTGGGTGCACTCAACACATGACCGGGGATTCTAGAATATTCAAATCAATCAACTCCAGCACCAATGATGGCATTGATAGTATTACTTTTGGTGACAATGGCAAGGGCAAGGTCAAAGGGCTTGGTAAGATTGCAATATCAAATGACTTGAGCATATCAAATGTCTTGCTAGTTGAGAGCTTGAACTTCAATTTGCTATTCGTGGCTCAATTGTGTGATCTTGGATTCAAATGCATATTTGGGGTAGATGATGTTGAGACCATTAATGTGGATGGTTCAAATTTGATCTTCAAAGGCTTTAGATATGAGAACCTCTACCTAGTTGACTTCAATGCTATTGAGTCTCAATTGTCAACTTGCTTGCTCATCAAATCAAGTATGGGTTGGTTATGGCATAGAAGGCTTGGTCATGTTGGTATGAAGCAATTGAATAGATTGATCAAGCATGACTTAGTGAGAGGCTTGAAAGATGTTGTGTTGGAGAAGGACAAACTTTGTAGCTCTTGTCAAGCCAGCAAACAAGTTGGTAACACCCATCCAAAGAAGAGTATGATGAGCACTAGTAGAGCATTTGAGTTGTTGCACATGGACCTATTTGGACCAACAACATACACAAGCATTGGAGGCAACAAGTATGGATTTGTGATAGTGGATGATCTTACAAGATATACTTGGGTATTCTTTCTCAATGACAAGAGTGATACATTTGCCACATTCAAATCTTTTGTCAAGAGATGTCACAATGAGTTTGAAACTACCATCAAGAAAGTGAGAAGTGATAATGGAAGTGAATTCAAGAATACAAGAGTTGAGGAGTTATGTGATGAATTGGGAATCAAACATCAACTTTCGGCCAAGTACACTCCATAATCAAATGGCCTTGTTGAGAGGAAGAATAGAACATTGATTGATATGGCAAGGTCTATGCTTAGTGAGTACAATGTGAGTCAATCCTTTTGGGTCGAAGCTATCAATACCGCTTGCTACTCTAGCAATCGGCTATATTGTCACCCATTGATGGAGAAGATACCATATGAGATATTGAATGGAAGAAAGCCCAACATTGCATACTTTAGAGTGTTTGGATGCAAATGCTATATCTCGAAGAAAGGCACAAGACTTGGGAAGTTTGATAAGAAATGTGATGAAGGGTTCTTACTTGGTTACTCAACCACAAGCAAAGCCTATAGAGTGTGGAATTCGGCTAGTGGTATACTTGAGGAGGTTCATGATGTTGAATTTGATGAAACCAATGGCTCTGAAGTTAAAAATGATAATCTAGAAGATGTGAGTGGTCCTCAATTGTCAAAGGCTATGAAGAACATGGATATTGGTGATATTCGGCCTAGGCAAGTGATTGACATTGAAGATGACAAAGATCAAGTGCTCAACTCACCTATGCAAGCTAGTGGTTCTCAATTACAAGATCAACAAGTTACTAGTTCATCTCTACCAAGCTCAAGCAATCAAGTTCCTATCCTTCAACCAACCAACATTGCAAGAGAGTACCCCATTGATCAAATAGTTGGTGACATTACAAGTGGTGTTCAAACAAGATCAAGATTGACATCCTTTTATGAGCACTACTCCTTTGTATCATCCATAAAGCCCACAAAGATTGAAGAAGCCTTACAAGATGTTGATTGGGTAAATGCTATGCATGAAGAGCTCAACAATTTCATAAGAAACCAAGTTTGGGAGCTAGTTGAAAGACCCAAGAACTATAATGTGATTGACACAAGATGGGTATTTAGAAACAAACAAGACCAAGATGGTATAGTTGTGAGAAACAAAGCAAGATTAGTAGCTCAAGGTTACACTCAAGTTGAAGGTCTTGACTTTGGAGAAATTTATGCACCGGTTGCAAGATTAGAGGCAATTAGAATTCTATTGGCCTATGCATGTGCACACAACATCAAGCTATACCAAATAGATATGAAGAGTGCTTTCTTGAATGGATACATCAATGAGCTAGTATATGTTGAACAACCTCCTGGTTTTGAAGATGACAAGAAGCCCAACCATATGTACAAGTTGAGAAAGGCTTTATATGGCTTGAAACAAGCACCAAGAGCATGGTATGAAAGATTGAGGGATTTCCTCTTATCCAAAGGGTTCATCATGGGGAAGGTTGATACTACTCTCTTCACCAAGAAGCTTGACAAGGATCTATTAGTGCTCCAAATCTATGTGGATGACATCATATTCGGTTCAACCAATCAAGACTTTTATGAAGAATTTGGCAAGATGATGGCAAATGAGTTTGAAATGTCAATGATTGGTGAACTTAGCTACTTCCTTGGTCTTCAAATCAAGCAATTAAAGAATGACACCTTTGTGAGTCAAGGCAAGTACATCAAGGATATGATGAAGAAATTTGGCTTAGAAGATTCTAAAGGCATTAGCACTCCTATGGGCACTAATGGACACTTGGATAGTGATGCTAGTGGCAACATGGTGGATCAAAAGTTGTATCAGTCTATGATTGGAAGCCTACTCTATGTGACCGCTTCTAGGTCAGATGTAATGTTTAGTGTATGCATGTGTGCAAGATTCCAAGCCTCTCCAAGAGAAATTCATTTGAAGGCTATAAAGAGGGTATTGAGGTACCTAAAGCATACACAAGATGTTGGATTGTGGTATCTCAATGGGTCTAACTTTGAATTGATTGGATATTTGGACTCTGACTATGCGGGATGCAAGATTGATAGAAAGAGCACATCGGGCACATGTCAAATGCTATGCATGTCACTTGTATCTTGGTCATCAAAGAAACAAAATAGTGTGACACTCTCTACCGCTGAAGCCGAATACATAAGTGCGGGAAGTTGTTGTGCTCAATTACTTTGGATGAAGGAAACTTTGAATGACTATGGAATCAACTTCAAGCAAGTGCCATTGCTATGTGACAATGAAAGTATGGTGAAGCTAACCAACAATCCGGTTCAACATTCAAGAACCAAGCACATTGATGTGAGGCACCACTTCATAAGGGATCATCAACAAAAGGGTGATATCACAATTACAAGTGTTGGCACCAATGATCAACTTACCGATATATTCACCAAGCCATTAGATGAGAAGAGGTTTTACAAGCTAAGAAATGAGTTAAACATTCTTGACTTCTCAAATATGTGTTGATGCACCCCCATATATGACATGTCTCTCCTTCGAGCAAAGCAAGGTAAAAGTTGATTGACATGTCATTCATCCTCTATTAGGACTTGTTAGTGCATCTAGACATCAATTCATTAGGCTCATTCATAAAAATCGAATGATTTGATGCTTATATGGTATCACTATTGCTTCTATGTTTGATATGATCTAGTGGTAGCATATGACATATTTATGAGCTTGCAATCCTAATGTTTGATCTAGAATATGAACTTCAAATGTTTATCTCAACATGGGCAAGATAACCATTCTAGGATGTGTGAACAACCTTGTCCATGGTTTAAACCGAGTTAAACATATTGGGGCAAGTGATCTAGATTGAACCACAACTAAGCTTCTCTCCAATAATTAACTCTTTATGCACATCTTTTTTATAATAGATGACAAAGGGGGAGAAGTAAGTAGTAAGACAAAAGAAAAATATTTTTGAAAATTTTGAAAATGAAAGCACACAAGTAGGGGGAGCAAGCCTATGAATAAAGTTGTTGTATTTCTTTGTGCATTCACATGTGCTTGCTTGCATATGTACTTATATTCATGACATGCTTGTGTGGTCAATGCTGGAAACATAATTGTTATGATGCTTGAAGAACTAGCATGTTTAGGTTCTCATATTTTCGAGTGGTATCTAGTTCTCTCAAAGTGCTTTCAAGTGGTTTCTAGGCATTCATGGTGCTAAGGATGGTTTTACATTGCACTCCGATTGGTATCACGCTTCAAAGGTCCATCCTACACACCTTAGCATCATTTGGTAGCATTCACTCTCCCACAATTCTTATTCATGCATATGTGATCAAAATGAACCAAACTCATATATCACATGTGTAGCGGGAGCTAATACTATCAAAGTTGAAATTTTCATAATATATATTCCTTTGTGAAAGGTTGTCATCAATTACCAAAAAGGGAGAGATTGAAAGCCCATGTTTGGTTTTGGTTAATTGATGAAACCTATGGACTAACCCTAGTGCTAAGTGCATGATCTAGCTAGAGTGATCCACCTTGATTCATGGAGCTAGAAGGATGACAATGGTGCATTGATCAAGTGCTTCATGAACTAAGGAAAAGAAGAAAGAGAAAAACAAAAATGGACTCAAGGAAAAGGTATATCATAGGGCCATTTTTTTGGTTTAGTGATCAAGACACTATAGAGAGTGTGATCACATTTAAGATAGATAGCCGTACTATCAAGAAGGGAAAACTCGTGTCGATTGCGGTTGTCATATGCCACTAGGTTTGCATTGCATATCTTAAAATGAACCTAAGTGACACAAATAACTAAATAAAATCCAAGATAATTCTATAACAAAGGCTAACACAGGAGAACAAGTGTTGGATCACAAGGTGTTAGCATATGGAAGCTTGGAGAAGAAGAAGCAATTCGTTTGGACAAAGAGAAGAGGTCTGGACGCAGGGTCTAGACGCTGGGGTTGCTCTGTCCGGACTAACGCAGACACGTCCGGAAGCAGACCCTAGCCCCCAGGTTCTTTGGACAGGAGGTTCGGACGTAGATCAAAGTCCAGACTAGCTTGGTGGCAACCAAGTGAACCTAGGGAGAAAAATTATTGTGTTCATCTTGTCTCTCGGCTACTCTTGGTGATCTTATCGTGATTGGTCTTCACATTGGTATATTCACTTCACAAGGCATCGGTATAACAATCACCCCCTTCCTAGCATTTACATCCATTCATATCTTGCTTAGTTTAGCTCTCTTGCTAGGTTGATAGTATAGTTTGTTAGTTATTCTTCCTAGCTAGAGTTAAGTGCCTTAGGCTCTTGCTATTGATTGTTAGACACTTAGCTAACTAGAATTGCTTGGATAGGTGGCTTTGCATCCCTAGTAGAGCTAGAGCAAAAAGCTTCGCTTAAGTGTTATCTAACCTTTGCTCTAGTGGTTTGTAGAATTTTTAATAGGCTATTCACCCCCCCCCCCTCTAGCCATCTAGGATCTTTCAACTGTGGAGTAAAACCCAGGGCTAGCACAAGGGTCTCTCTATCCTGGAAACCAAGTTTGAAAATCTGCAAATCTCATATCCTGGATTATCTTTGTTGATAGTGCCCTGACCTGGTACCTCACTAGGTCTGGCAGACGGGACTGAGGTGGAGGTCTATCGTTACACCTCGGACCATCGGGCCTAGGAGGAGGTCCCGATCCGCGAGAACGCATGACCCAACGAGCCATAAGCTCCTGCACTGACTAGTGGCCCGTGGACTCTGCCTACTCTGTCTCATCTGGTGCCTCTGGAGCCTCAGTCTCAGCCTCTAGCGCTGCCTCTGTCTCTTCCTAAGAGGGGGACTCACAACGCACTCCACGGCTTGGAGAGGAACTGATCTTCATGCCGGCGCGACGTCCACCGTGCTCGGCAATCTCTGCTTCCTCTGCTGCTGCTAGTGCTGCCACTGACGCTAGATCCATCAATGGCCTCTTACATTTCTTTGACACCATCTTCGCCTTGCCCTTTCCCCGGTTGGTGAGTGGACGCGGTGGAGGTGGAGGGTCACCACCACCGGGAGCAGGGCCAACGTTCTTCGTCCGTGCCATTGCTGGGCACGAGAAGAACTACTGTCAAGTGTCAAACAAGAAATTTCCCAAGCAATCACTGACACTGATCAACCCAAACAACCCTTTGACAATCCACTGACCAAAACTGCAAGAGTGGCACGATGGCCCTGGACTATCCTCTCGAGGCTTTGCCTCGTTCCGTACTCGCAGGCTTTGCCCCGAGTTCACTGCCACTGCTCAAGCAACCCACTGCAAGATAGATAGATAGAATCTATAACGAATAAGCATATAGCTAGAGGTAAGAAATTTCTAGTGAGAAGCATGAATTAGATGAGAGTGGAATCGAGTCTGCCAAGTACCTCAAACATGGTGACACAAAAGAAAGGGTAAGATTCCTCGATCGATCTACTGACCAATCCACAACCTAAACAAAGGATTGAGATAGCAATTTAGGGTTAAGTGGAAAATTGGTGAACGATTGATCAGTCTTGAGGTGAAATTGAATCGGAATGATCAAGGAACCACAAACGGGGGGTGGAATCACCTTGAGCAAAGAGTAGCACGGGAGAAGCAAACCCTTGCCGAAGAGAGGGCACTGAAGAAGGCTCCACTCCCTTGGTGAAGACGGCGGCACAGAGGCGGGACAGGAGGGTCCTCTGCTCTTGGGGAAGAGAAGACCCTTGCGGCTAAATCGCACGCGCGGGGCAGGATGGCGGTTCACTGGTGGCGAGGAGTGCTGGCGAGGGGCGGCACTGCTCTGGTGAACTGGTGGCGCAAGCGAGGGTGAAAGGAGTGAGCGGCTGCAACGGAAACGGGCGGTGTATGGATCTGGTAAAGTGAAACCGACAAGGGAGAAGAAGCAGTTTTCGAAATCATATGCGTTGTGATAGTTCGCGACGGATGCTCCGTCGTGAGCGACGGACGCTAGGTCACAGTGTCCAGCGCGCTAGCAGAGAAGGACCAAAGAGCTCTCTCTGGTGACAGACACATCTGTCGCCTATGCGACGGACGCTGTGACCGTCAGCAGCGTCCGACGCCTTTTTCAAAAGATTTTTCAAATCTGATTTTTTATTCTTTCTCCCAACCAAGTCCTAATCCCAAAAAGATCCAAATAAGCACCTGATTGGACTTGGTATGAGAACCATCTCTCAAACTCTCATTTGCAAGCAGTTTTCCGTAGGCTTAGATTTAGTTTTTAGTTCAAAATATTCTAATGGAAGCTCCAAGGAGACATCATAGGTGTTGACACCAGAAGTGGCAAACGGGAAAAGTCTGCAAGCGTACGGCTGTCAAGTGTAGCTTTCATCGGGAGTATTCCAGGTATCATATTTTCCATAGAGAACGAGAAGTGAGTTAACTAGTATTATGGTTATGTCCTATGATGAATCAAGGGAGACTATGATAACTGGGTTGAGAAGTTCAATATAGTAAAAATATCTAACAAGGTAAAGCTGGTTATACTGGCTTTATCAGCCCTTTTCTTGCAGGAGGCGATGGGATAGATCAGAAAGAGGGCAAAACTCTAACCGAACCGCGCCATCATGTTGTATTGAGGCTCTACCTTTTAAGAACTTATCTTACATACAGAGTGGAATACAAAGACTAGATAGTGCTATCACTTCCAACTAGCATCCACTGACATTCCGTATGATAAGCGGTTTGCAAAGGCAAGATCTAGTCTAGACACCACGTCTACACTATTCTTACTACTTTAACCCAACGTTAAAGGCTAAAGCACTCTACTTAAAGTAAAGCGATGAACACCAGATTTAGAATATTGAATGCTATAAAGAACTCGGAGGAATCACTTACAAGTGCAGAACTTACAAGAGAATCGCATCCGCTGAGGTACAACTCGGAGAAGACGCCAGACAGGCCCGACTCTCCTCACTCTCTTCCAACTAGCATAGCACTACTAAAGAGCTACGCTAAGCTAAGTAGTTTCTCCAATGAGGCATGAGTGAGAATGAAGTCCTATGGGGGTATTTATAGCTAGAGGTGGAGTAGGGGCTACTCCGATGCCACGTCAGCGATCCGTGCCACCTCCATCAGCCACCGTAGGATGAAACCGTCATTGTAACCGTTTTAAATCAACGGTGGAGATCAAGTGAATGTATGGAGGCATGCAGGAAGGCGGTGGAGAGCTCGGGGCAGCTTTTAGGCACATGGGCCAGGTTGGCCGACCTGTCTATGTCAGGTGCGGTCTGCCCCTTTCTTCTAGAAGGTGACCCACTGGTCAGGGAGTCTGTGGGGAGCTCGAAAAGGTACTTAAGGGGTCGGTCGACCCCCCCTATGACCTGTGGGCCCATCTGGGTCTTCTAGAAGAGGTCCCCACTGGTCAGGGACCAAGTAGGAGGTCATAGCCCCTATAGGGAGGTCGGCCGACCCCCTTATGACTCTTCTGAGCTGCCTCGGCCTTCTAGAAGGCTGGCCCACATGTCATAGAGCTTGTTGGTCACTTCTGTGATGTTTATCCGTTGGTGTGGGTCCATGGATCCATGTGGTAAGGTTCTGGAACCTTGATCTTGATCTACACTTGATCCAATGGTTGGAATTGGCTTGGACCACTCTGTCTTGGATTGTAGTGACTTGGCAAGCCAGGGGCTCCCATACACAGGTCGGCCGACCCATGATTGGGCCCTTTGGCCCCTATGGGACCCCCTGGACAAGTGTAGAGTGTAGTGGTATAGGTGCTGGGTCTGTTGGGTCCATATGTAGGTCGGCCGACCTGCATATGGGACCTCCAGCACTCCACTTTGCTAGTTTACACTCCTACATACAAATAATGACATGTACATGTGGAACCATGTTATTTGCACACAAGTTACTCTACACTTACTTGTTAGTTCTCTAAACGATGTTTTGTTGACGGTTTTGAAGGTGTAAAAACATGGTGAAATTACCGTCAACAAGATCCCCCATACTTACCTCTTTGCTCGTCCTCGAGTAAAGGATAAAAGTAAACATAACCATGATATTCTCAATGTATAAAGCAAGCATAAAGACTTACTCAAGACACTTTGTTATACAAGTGGGATATGTGGTATTGTATAGCATATATCCTTGAGAGGTTGATAAATGGAATAGTTCTTAAGGCAAAGTCATCTTCCCAAATCATATTTTAGTACTTGGAGTTTTTGATAAGTTTTTCAAAAGAAATCACATAAGTCAACTTACTCCTCATATAGCACTCCGGATCACTCACAAGGTGTATGATTCCTTACCAAGGCATAACATGAGATTGCCTTCTTTGTATCTTCCTACTTCTAAATGGCTTATGTGGAGCTTAGGTAGGGATAAACAATGTAGCATACTTGCATTACTTATATTGTAAAGTCAAAACAAGGATCCAAGGAGAAAAATGTCATAATCCTATATCAAGATGTGCATGTGTATGGAATATGGTAGTGGACTTTATTGTACTCTTTAATTATGTATGATCTCTCTAACTTTGTGATTGTTTGAGATATGGCTATCTTTTTTTCTGAGCTTTTGCTCATCATCATTTTTATAGCCATATCTCTTTTGAAGAATTTGAGAGAGATCATAACATGTTTCTGGAGTATTTATTGGATGATCATGGAAAAAGTAAATGAAAGGCATGTTTTGCGTACTTCCAGTGTAGAAGCAGCGAATATATGTGGTGTGTACGTGATCTTGATCTTTGAACTATGACAAAATTCTCAACAAGGGTCAACAAGGTTTGACAAAACTCAAAGCAAATACAATAAGCATATGAGGAAGGTTTTTGATCATGTATAAACATATATGGCTTTGGTAGGAATTTCTCACTATAGAGTAGTGACATTATGGTTTTATGACGTTTTAAAAAATTAATCTCCAAGTACTTTTAAATAGACAGGGTATGAATCATGAGCTGAGAACATATATCACATTGATCAACAACTTAGTTAATATGGTTTCCTATCAAGATATTTTCCCACTAGCATAAGCAAAAGCAAGAATTCATCTTTATGACGCTTTTACCCTCAGAACGTCATAGATCATGTCACTTTTCAAATTTTAGTTTCAAATGTGATCTTCTTGTTTTTATTCAATATTAAAAGGGAAATAAACTAAGCAATTAATTTTATGAAGCAATAAAATTTTATTTTTATTTTTATAAGGGAAATGAGTTAAGCAAATAAAAACATAAAAGAAAAAGGGAAGGAGATGTGGCAAACCAGACAGAGTTGATGAGGATGTTGCATGGATGCTGGCTGGTGGGCCTGGGGATACTTGGTGGGGTCGGCTGAACCCACTTCGGACCCGTTTCACCACTTCGGTCCCTAAAATAGATATCTTACCTTCTGAATGTTCTTCTGCTCTGTCAGTTTTGCTGTTTGGCCCTGAACGTGCATCGGCCGATGCACAAAACTAGCCGATGAGGTCTAATTTTTTCGTGGGACATGTGATAACCGTGTACATCATGATTCCATGGTCGATCTGGTCAAAAGGTATGTTGGGGTGTCGACCGATATCCCCCCATACTTGTTTCACTGTATATTGGAGCACAGAACAAAAAGAGATCAAATGCAGGGGTTCTGCTGGGGTAAGATACTAGCAGAACCAAGAGTTTCATTTGTCATTGATAGCTTAGGCATGTGTTTATTGATTCATGAGTGATAGACTATCAAGCCTAAGTATCTTGTTGCTATGAAGGGTTAAGGTGTGCCAAGGGAGAAAGTGGAGAGAGAAAGTCATGTGGCCTTAGCATAAGGGATGACAAGGATCTTGTCATGCTCTCTTCTGTCAGAGCCATGACGTAGGTTATGTTGATGGCTCTAGAGGATGACTAAGGAGAGGGAGAGGTAAGGAGATCCTCTCTCTCAATGGCTTTGGATAAGCGCTTGAGCTTTGTATTAGTGATAATGTGAAGATCATTAAAGCTATCTTCAAGACCTAGACCGCCATTCTCTCCTCGGAAACCCTTTCTTCTAAGTTGGTAATGCTCTCTTTAGCAACAACACGTAGGAGCTTTTCCATATCGCTCTTTTGATCTTTTTCTTGGTGGAGCCATGGTGAGGTCAAGGAAGGTGAGAAACGAAATAAGAGGAGATGAAATTTCTACTGGTGGTGAAGGAGAACAAGGTAAGAGGAGGAAGAAGGAGAGGGAGAGGTTAAGAAGAGAGAAACCAACGTCCTTCGCCTCTATTTTCACTTGGATCGTGCCGGAAACAAGATAGGAATGTTGGTCCAACGCTCAGGAGCACCGTGCATGACTGAATGGCCAAAACCCCGATCGGTCGACCTCTCTATGTGAGTTTTGGCTTGACCAAGACAGGATTCAAGGTCCCACAGGTCAAGTTCTATGATGTCGGGCCCTGAAGCTACTAGAGGAGGTTGACCAACCTCCTTTTGGGGCCAAATGGGCCCAACATTTTCGTGGTGAAAGATAAGGCTCAGTATAGGCTATGTCTAAGGTCAAACATGAAAAATGAACAGGAAATTAAAACATGTAGATTTTAGTTCTAATTAGATTAAGGACAAAATCTACCATGTCAATTTCATACTTGGGTGATTCATGTTCATGACAACTTTAAGACATTGACCATTTACCTTTAAGGGTGTTGCAGCCATAATCTTGAAGCATGACGATTCCATGTGTCGCGACATTGATGATGAAGAATGGTCTTTCTCCTGTGAATCACCACGTGGTACTCAGACCCTTTCCTCCATTCATTGCTTCTCTTTTGCAAAGGATTAGTGGACAACACATACCCAAAGGAATGTACAAATAATTTGAAGCAAGGGCAATGTTGTCATAGAAATAGAGGGCATCTTCTATGCTATAGAAAGGTCGGCTTTAGCATTTTAGCACAGAACATGATGTTGCCTCATTGTTCACCCATTAAAAATCAAGCAAGGTTAAGGTAAAGATATGAAAGATTATTTCAATTCTTCCTCAAACCTTGATTCGTCTCTATGCATGATCTCTTGATTAACCCACCAAAGTTTGGAAGTTATCTTACTTGGGTTAGTCAAAAAGTACAAACAAATTCCATACAAGTTTACTTTTGGTTCACTAATCAAACTTGACACCATGTCTTATTTGATTAAGGAAGGCTATTTAACCTAACCACCATGCTTAATTTGAAGATCTTTTGGAAGCACAATTTCTACTCCCAAACTAAAGCATACTCATAAAAGAACCAGGTATCATGAAAGAATAAAGAGATTCATTTAAGAAGAGACAAGAGCATGGGTGGTGAACTAGATGAACATTTTTTTATTTTTGTGACTTAGCAAGATGAGCAAGGTATAAATAGAAAGCAAGGTAGAGACAACCAAACAAAATTAAACAATAAAGAAAGACATGAACTTCCTAAAAAAATCCACTCCCCCATACCTGGATTTTGCACATTTGATAATGAGAAATTCCAAGTCTAGGATGAGGAAATTTCTTTTGAATGCTTCATTATTGAAAGATGTTTGGTTGGACATACCTTGTGTTTTGCTCCATCATTCTTTTTGTTCAAACCAGAAATGGTTAGTGACAAAAATACCCGAAGGAACACTTTCACAAATATTCCCTTAATCTCATTTTACAAAGTCATTTTATTCATTTTAGAATTTTGGGAAACTAAAAATATCTTTATTTTGTTTTTTATATTTGTTTTAACAAGCAAACTTTTAATAGAAAAGAAGAAGGCTTGAGTTATCTCCCGAAAGTACTTAATTTTAAGACACAAGCTTGTCTTTGGGAAACCTTCAAAAGCATCACATGTTGGTGAAGTGGTTTCCCCTTCAACTCCAACATTTGCGAACCTATCCTCAAGACCAAAACCACTACGAGATTTGCAAAATTTATGGTAGACAAACACATCTACAACCAACCTTGCAAAGATTTTAGAAGCAAGAAGCATGAAGGGACTGCAGATCATGTGTGTGGTGATGGTAGAGGGAAGGATTGATTTGGGAGATTTCTCACTTGAGCATGGATTTGATGGGAAGATTGGGGCATAACTTGCTCATTGGTAGAATCTTCTGTTTGTAGGACTGGGTGAGCACTTTCATTCTCATGACCTTTCAAGTCATCCTCAAGGCTTGAATGGGTCATGGCTATTAGCGAGATTGACATAAGATCACCCCTTGGATCAAGAACGGGTTTGGATTCTAACCCTTTGATGAGAGGTCGGGAAGACCAAACGGGTAGATAATCTTCACCTATTCTATGACCAAGCTTCTCATTTCCTAAAGTGTTCTCCAAGATTCTCATGATTGGCCTTCTGATAAAGGTGAGATAAAAGGACAGTCCAAGAAGGTCAAAGATATGAAAATCTAGGAAGATATTGAGATCATCAACAACCATAAGAACAACATGGAGGACTCCTAAACAATCAAGGATTTGACCATTAGGGAGTCTAAGGTGTTTCTGTGCTTGGGATAGATGATCCTTTAATGATGTTGGAACATGGAAATGAGGAATGATGTTGATCCCGAGGCTAGGATCATAGAAAATTTTGCTATTAATGTCCAACACTTGACAAGATATTCTCCTCATATGTGTGCGCATTTTAGTGACTTCCTTTGAGGATTTGGCCTCATCTAACCTTTCTTGGCATACAACGGTAGACAGAGGCTCCAACCGTTGATTATGCTCCTCTTGGTCAGATTTATGGTCCACTTGGCTTCCATGCCTCGGGTGTCTTAATGAATTCCCAAAGTCATTAAGTGGGTAATCATAAGACTCGAAAGAAGGAAGACATGGGGGATCATCAGGATCAAGGATGGGTTTAGAGATAGGTTTGTTGGATAAGTCAAATGTGGGTATAGAGAAGGAGTGGATAGATTTGGCTTCTAAACACATAAGTTCTCGTTCTATAAGCTCACTTGACATTTCTTTATCAGGAATCCCAAGCCTTTCCTGATGTGCCATGTGGGAAGTTGAGGCGCAAGATGATGTTGATTTAGGAGGCTTTTTGAAAGATCCCTTCATGAGAGGTTTAGAAAGGTGAGATCACTTTTGGAAATGATACTTTCGGGCATTCCCAAAACCAGCAAGATCAGATTGGAGGTTGGCCTCGAACTCGAAGGAATGTTTTATGTGTTGGATTTCTTTTTCCTTCAAGATTTGTGGTATTTGTGGTTTAGGATTGATGGCAGAATCTTTGGATAGAAATGGTGGTGATTCGGCTATCGAGGATTCTTTTTAGGGGTTGGTTTTTGTTCTTCCTCGGGTCCTTCATTATAATCATTAGTAGAGGGAGTGTTTTCCCTGCACTAACGGGTAAACACAAGAAGGCTCCCCTAGAAGTTATATCAAGATGTTGTGTGGAATCTTTGCTAAGACCGCCATAAAAGTGTTGTAACAATGTTGGCTCAGTTATAGCAAGATTAGGGCCAGATGATGCTAGATCTAAAAGATGGACCCATGCCGCACCTAGAGGTTCTTTCTCCTTTTGTGAGAAGTTGATAACCTCTTTTCGAAGATGAACAACGCGAGAAATAGGAAAGAAAGTTAGGCAGAATTTAGATTGTAACTTTTCCCATTCTCCGTTTACACTCTCTACGTTATGAAAGTACCATCGTTTGACTATTCCCGTCAAAGAGAACGGAAATAGCTTCCACTTAAGGGTACCTTGCCTCATCCCTTGGATGTGGACACATGAACACAATTGTTCAAAGTCACGTAGGGGAGTGTAAGGATTTTCATCTTCATCCCCAGAAAAAGATTGTTCCTGAACTTTGGCTATGAAGCTAGGGCAAAGCTTATAGCTAGGTGAAAGGATGGATTGTGATGATGGTGGTGGCTCCAAACTATGGCCCTTTGGAGATGAAAGATAAGAGATGGATAATTGATTCATGGTGTGCAAAGGATAAAATGAAAAGAAAGATAAAACAAGGATAATAGGACCAAAGGGTTCTAGTTAAAACAACTACCGCTCCATGGCAACGGCGCCAGAAAGCTTGTTGACACCAGAAGTGGCAAACGGGAAAAGACCGCAAACGTACGGCTGTCAAGTGTAGCTTTCACCAGGAGTATTCCAGGTATCATATTTTCCACAGGGAACGAGAAGTGAGTTAACTAGGATTATGGTTATGTCCTATGATGAATCAAGGGAGACTATGATAACTGGGTTAAGAGGTTCGATATAGCAAAGATATCTAACAAGGTAAAGCTGGTTATACTGGCTTTATCAGCCCTTCTCTTGCAGGAGGCGATGGGATAGATCAGAAAGAGGGCAAAACTCTAACCGGACTACGTCATCATGTTGTATTGAGGCCGTACCTTTTAAGAACTTATCTTACATACAGGGTGGAATACGAAGAATAGATAGGGCTGTCACTTCCTACTAGCATCCACTGACATTTCGTATGATAAGCGGTTTACAAAGGCAAGATCTAGTCTAGACACCACGTCTACACTATTCTTACTACTTTAACCCAACGTTAAAGGCTAAAGCACTCTACTTAAAGTAAAGCGATGAACAAGTGTGAAAAGATGTAAAACAGCTAAACCAGATTTAAAATATTGAATGCTATAAAGAACTCGGAGGAATCACTTACAAGTGCAGAACTTACAAGAGAATCGCATCCGCTGAGGTACAACTCGAAGAAGATGCCAGACAGGCCCGGCTCTCCTCACTCTCTTCCAACTAGCATAACACTACTAAATAGCTACGCTAAGCTAAGTAGTTTCTCCAATGAGGCATGAGTGAGAATGAAGTCCTAGGGGCTACTCCGGTACCACGTCAGTGATCCGCGCCACCTCCATCAGCCACCGTAGGATGAAACCGTCATTGTAATCGTCTTAAATCAAAGGTGGAGATCAAGTGGATGCATAGAGGCATGCAAGAAGGCGGTGGAGAGCTCGGGGCAGCTTTTAGGCACATGGGCCAGGTCGGTCGACCTGTCTATGTCAGGTGGGGTCTGCCCCTTTCTTCTTGAAGGTGACCCACTGGTCAGGGAGTCTGTGGGGAGCTCGAAAATGTAATTAAGGGGTCGGCCGACCCCCCTATGACCTGTGGGCCCATCTGGGTCTTCTAGAAGAGGTCCCCACTGGTCAGGGACCAAGTAGGAGGTCATAGCCCCTATAAGGGGGCCGACCGACCCCCCTATGACTCTTCTGAGCTGCCTCGGCCTTCTAGAAGACTGGCCAATATGTCATAGAGCTTGTTGGTCACTTCTGTGATGTTTATCCATTGGTGTGGGTCCATGGATCTATGTGGTAAGGTTCTGGAACCTTGATCTTGATCTGCACTTGATCCAATGGTTGGAATTGGCTTGGACCACTCTATCTTGGATTGTAGTGACTTGGCAAGCCAGGGGCTCCCATACACAGGTCGGCCGACCCATGATTGGACCCTTTGGCCCCTGTGGGACCCCCTGGAAAAGTGTAGAGTGTAGTGGTATAGGTGTTGGGTCTGTTGGGTCCATATGTAGGTCGGTCGACCTGCATATGGGACCTCCAGCACTCCACTTTGCTGGTTTACACTCCTGCATACAAATAATGACATGTACATGTGGAACCATGTTATTTGTACACAAGTTACTCTACACTTACTTGTTAGTTCTCTAAACGATGTTTTGTTGACGATTTTGAAGGTGTAAAAACATGGTGAAATTACCGTGAACAATAGGTCCACAAGAGGGGTATAGAAACATCTTGAGCTTGGAATGCTCCCCCTAAGTGACGAACCTAGCGGATGCTCAAACTTAACCGAAAAGAAATGACAAACAACACATGCATATGCAATGCAATACTTGGAATTTGAATCTAGGTTGCTTGCAAGTTTAAACTGCGGTTAAGCTTTGTCACACGCTTTAAGGGCGGTTATCTTAAACACGTTAGCCAAGCCTATGTGCATTACTAAATTAACATGTTATATTACACATGATGCAAGGTTGGTTCATACAAGATCATTTTTTAGTGAAGTTAGAGTGATCAAGCACATTCAACTTGTTTCTCAACCTACCAAAGGTTGTCTCATCGAGTGGTTTTGTGAAGATATTCGCCAATTGCTCTTCGCTTCTAACTCCAACTAGTGTGATATCCTTCTTAGCCACATAATCTCTAAGAAAGTGATGGTGAATATCTATGTGCTTGGTTCAAGAGTGTTGAACCAGGTTGTTTGCAAGCTTTACGACGCTTTCATTATCACACGAGAGTGGAACATCTTTTAAAAACACACCGTAATCAAGAAGTGTTTGGGTCATGTATAAGATTTGTGCACAACATGCTCCCACGGCTATGTATTCCGCCTCGACGGTAAACAAAGCCACACTATTTTGCTTCTTAGAGGACCAAGAAATAGGTGATCTTCCTAGCAAATGGCAACCACCGAAGGTACTCTTCCTATCAACCTTACACCCGACATAATCCGAATCGGAATAGCCCACAAGTTGGAAGGGAGCTCCTTTGGGATACCAAAGGCCAATGCTAGGGGTATGCCTTATGTACCTAAGGATTCTTTTAACCACACATAGACGCGACTCCTTAGGGTTTGCTTGAAACCTAGCACACATACACACACTAAACATGATATCTGGCCTAGATGCGGTGAGGTAAAGTAAACTACCGATCATCGAACGATAGAGAGATTGGTCAACCAGTTTACCTCCTCATCAAGGTCGAGATGTCCATTGATAGGCATTAGGGTCTTGATTGGCTTGCAATCTTCCATCTTGAATTTCTTGAGTGCATCATGAGTGTACTTCTCTTGAGATATGAAGATGCCCTCCCTCAATTGCTTCACTTGGAAGCCAAGGAAGAAGGTAAGCTCACCAATCATAGACATCTCGAACTCCTTGGACATCAAGTCACTAAATTCCTTGCAATGATCTTGGTTTGTTGACCCAAATATAATGTCATTGACATATACTTGGCAAACAAAGATCTCTCCATCTAGCACCTTGGTGAAGAGTGTGGTATCCACTTTCCCGATTTTGAAGCCCTTCTTGAGTAGGAAGTCTCTTAGCCTTTCATACCAAGCTCTTGGAGCTTGCTTCAATCTATTGTCTTGGACAACATATACACATGATTAGGACAATTTGGGTCTTCAAACCCGAGAGGTTGTAAGACAAAAATAAGTACATTAATGAAACCATTTAAGAAGGCATTTTTCACATCCATTTGTAATAGTTTCATTTTGTGATGTGAAGCATATGACAAAAAGATACATATGGCTTCTAGTCTTGCAACTGGGGTAAAGGTCTCCCCAAAATCTAAGCCTTCAACTTGGGAGAACCCCTTTGCCACCAATCTTGTCATGTTCCTCACAACCACGCCTTGATCATCTTGCTTGTTCCGAAACACCCACTTGGTGCCAATGATTCTTGCTCCTTTGGGCTTTTCTACAAGTGTCCACCTCGGCTTGATCTTAAGGGATGAAGGTATCGTCTTGAGCTTCCCTAACTTGTTCTTCATCAACTTGAGGCATGTGAGGTGGAAAAGGCACTTGATTTGCATCATCTTCAACTTCTTCCACCTCTTATGGGTTGATGGCACCAACCGACATATTCTTCATAGCCTCCCTCAAGGGTTCATCACCTACATCATCAAGATTCTCAAGCGCTCCTTGGGAGCCATTAGTTTCATCAAACTCTAAGTCATACGTTTCTTCAACTAAGCCGATGGCTTTGTTAAATACACGGTATGCCTTGGATTTAAGCGAATAACCGATAAGGAAACCAGTGTCACAACGCCTTTAGAACTTGCCCCAAGTGTTGACGCTTCTTGTAGATGTAGACTTTGCATCCAAACACCCGAAAGAATGATATATCCAGTTTCTTCCCATTCACAAGTTCATAGGGGGTCTTCTTGAGAAGCCTTTGGACAAATAGCCGGTTGGCCGCATAGCATGCAGTGTTGATTGCTTCGGCCCAAAACTTCTCGGTGATGTTGTACTCATCAAGCATGGATCTAACAAGTGTGATTAGAGTCTGGTTCTTCCTCTCAACTACACCATTTTGTTGTGGATTATATGTGGCGGACACTTCATGCTTGATGTCAACTTCATCACAATAGTCTTCAATCTTGGTGTTCACAAACTCAGTCCCATTGTCACTTCTAATCTTTTTGATCTTCACATCAAACTCATTTTGGGCTCTAGTTGCAAACTTCTTGAATATGCCTTGTGTCTCTCCCTTGTCTAGAAGAAAGAATACCCAAGTGTACCTAGAGTAGTCATCAACTACCACCAAGCAAAAGAGATTGCCTCCAAGGCTAGCATAAGTGGTAGGTCCAAATAGATCCATGTGGAGTAGCTCTAGGACTCTTGAGGTTGACATGAACGCTTTGGTTGGGTGAGTGTTTGCTACTTGCTTGCCGGCTTGACATGCACTATAACGTTTGTCCTTCTCAAACACCACATCCTTAACCCCTCTAACCAATTCCTTCTTGACAAGCTTCTTTAAGGTTGACATGCCCACATGTGCTAATCTTCTATGCCACAACCAACCCAAAGAATTCTTGGAGAATAGACAAGTTTGCAAATTAGCTTTATTAGAGGTGAAGTCCACTAGATAGAGGTTGTTGTGCCTAAATCCCTTGAATATCAATGATGAATCTTCCACTTTGGTCACAACCACCTCACTTGGAGTGAAGAGACAATGAAAGCCAAGATCACAAAGTTGACCAACCAAAAGCAAGTTGAAGCTCAATGATTATACTAGAAAGACATTGGATATTGATTGATCATTGGAGATAGAAACTTTTCCAAGCCCTTGAACTTTGCCCTTTGAATTGTCCCCAAAAGTAATCTTGTCTTGACTTGCACAATCTTCATCTAGTGTAGTAAACATTCGGGGATCACCGGTCATATGTTGAGTGCAACCACTATCAATCACCTAATGACTTCCACCGGTCTTGTAGTTCACCTATACACAAGCAACTTGGAGTTAAACTTGTTGTTTGAGAACCCATTCAAAACGGGTCCCATAGCCTTGGTAACCAACTCCTTAGCAACCCATAACACTTTGGGCTTGTTCTTAATCTTAGGCCAAGAAACACTACAAGTGGTCTACCCTTGGAATATGATGACAAAGTGTGCATCATGAGCAAAGGGCCTTGTGTGCTTGGACAAGATCTTGGGTGGTGGAGTCTTGCAATCATAAGCAAAGTGACCAACTTAACTACACTCAAAGCATCTTCTTGAATTGGGCTTTGGCTTGTTACAGTTGTTGTTCATGGCCTTGTTCTTGTAGTAATTCTTTGCTTCCATCTTGACTTTAGCCTTCATCACTTGGTTCTCTTTGAACCCAACACTTATCTTGTCATTCTTCATGATGGTGTTCATCAATAGCTCACTTTGAAGGTTGTGGTCCTTGGTGAACTTCTCAATTCCACTTGCAAGCTTGATCTTGTCATTCTTGAGCTTTGCATTTTCTTCTCTAAGTGTGTTGATCAAGGTGATAGCATCGTTGTCATCTTCCTTGGCCGACTTGATGGTGAAGGGCTTGTTAGCCTTGAGGTTGATTAGCTCTTCCTTGAGCTTTGAGTTCTCTTCTCTCATCTTCACATAGTCATCATACTTGTCGGCTTCAACTACCTTCTTGCCCTTGCACTTAGCATTTTGCTCACTAGCAACTTCATCAAGCAAGTCCTCACAAGAAGTAGCTATATTACACTTAACAACCGGGTTAATAGCAACATGTGTAGCAAGATCATGTGTAAGCAATTCATTAGCTACCACAAGTGTGTCACGTTCATTTCTTACTTGGTTTTAGTCATCTTTTAGCAAGTTATACCTTGTTTGGAGCTCTTGTGTTGACCTCTCAAGCTTATCATGTTTCTCATTCGCTTGCTTGAGTGAGGCTTTGAGCTCCCTAGTGCTAGATGTGAGAGTGTTGTTCTCAAGCTTCAAATCATCATTAGCACTAGACAAGACATCAAGCTTAGCATGCAAGTTTTCTTTGACCTCAAGTAGTTTGTAATTTTTACCTTTGTACATCCTTATAATGCTAGAGTACTTGTTGCAAATTTTAATTAGGTCATCATAGGATGGTGTGTTTTCATCATCACTATCACTACCACTTGAGTCACCACTATCATCATCTTCTTCTTTTTATACATTCTTGTCACCTTTAGCCATGAGGCATAGGTATGTAGAGGATGAGCCCGGTGGTGAAGGAGGAGGTGGCGGTGGAGTAGAAGAACCAAACACCAAGGCGGCCATCTTCTCATCTTCACTCTCACTATCGGAGGGCTCACTTGAATCTTCAATGTCGGTGAGCCAATCTCCAATAATGTAAGCCTTGTCATCCTTCTTCTTCTTGTGGAAGTCGAAGTTCTTCTTCTTCTTGTAAGGCTTGTCTTGTTTCTTGTCATCATCGCTTGAATCATCTTATGCACCCTTCTTATTCTTGTAGTTTTTGAACTTCTTATTCTTGAACTTGTCTTTCTTCTCTTCGGCGCATGTATGAACTAGATGACCAAGAATGCCATAATTGTAGCACTTCATTTGTGAGATGGACTTCCTTGAAGAGCTTCTGAAGAATTTCTTATTTTTTGAGTCAAACTTGACTCCATTCTTGTTTAGCCTCTTCAATATTTTGGTGGTCTTCTTCACCATGATGGCGATGTTGTCATCATCTTCATCATCACTTGCGCTCTCATACATCACTTGAATTTTGTACTTCTCCGAAGAGGATGCCTTGAGAGTCAAGTCCTTCTTCTTCTCTTTCTCTTTGTCTTTCTTCTTGGAGGAGGATGAAGAGCCGCCATCACTGATCTTCATGTACATCTCATGTGCATTGATCTTGCCCAACACTTGTATTGGTGTAGAAGCGGAGAGATCCCCTTGGTGAAGAACGGTAACGATGTGACCATACTTGTCAATTGGCAAGACACAAAGAATCTTGCGCACCACATCGACAGGTTCCATTTGATTTAGCCCAAGTCCATTCAACTCCTCTACAAGAATATTAAGACGTGAATACATCTCATTAGTATTTTCATTAGCAAGCATGGTAAAGAAGTTCAACTTAGCCATGACCAAGTGGTAGCGTTCCTCACGCTCACACTTGGCCCCTTCGTGTAGTGCACAAACGTTTGTCCAAACATCATGCGTGGTTTTGCAATTCCGTACACGGTTGAACACATCCTTGCAAATACCACGAAAAAGTATGTTCTTTGCCTTAGCATTGTTCTTCTCAAAGAAGGGATCTTCGGCGAACACTGATCCGTCCTTGGTGGCGGCTTTGTGAACGCCGATATCCACGGCCTCAAGGTAGGCCTCCATCCGCACTTTCCAATAAGGAAAGTCATCCCCATCAAACATGGGTGGCGGTCCATCCCCATGGAACATCTTGCTCTAGGCGGTGAAGCCTAATTTAGAGCAACAAGGCTTTGATATCAATTGAAAGGATCAAGATGCCCAAGAGGGGAGTGGATTGGGTTTATTTCAAATTTCTAAAGCAAATATGAAATCCTAAACAAATGTCAATTACCCCGTGCCTAACGATTGTGTGCCTTAGACTATGAAAGCGATAGCAAGCCATTGAAAGGAAGAACACCCTACACAATTCTAGTATGAATTAAGAACAAGTGTGGAATGTAAAGAGCTAGGGAAAGAGATTCTTGACACGACGACATTTTTCCGAGGTATCGAGGAGTCGACACTCCTCCCTAATCCTCGTTAGAGCACCTCGTAAGGTATTGCTTCCCCTCAATTTTGCGCAAGGGATGAGTGCTCTCTACGGGCTGGTTCTTCGCTACTCCGGCTCCATGAACCACCCACAACCGATCACAAGTCAATGAAGAAGGGCCGCCGACAATCCTCCCGGCGATCACCTTCCTCCAAGCACCACAGGACCGTCTAGGTGATGTCGATCACCAAGAGTAACAAGCCTTGATCTTCACTTGACTCAATCAAGCCTCACAATTAGAGTGGATGCACACTTGATCTCTTGGATGAAATAGAGGAGAGGATGGATGGATAAATTCGCAAATCACTCTCTCTCTCTAGGGCTCTTGCTCTTTTCCCAACCTTCTCAAAGAACTCAGCAACTCAAATGAGCAAAGGCAAGGTAGGAAGGCAAGGGGTGAAATATAAATACTCCCCCCACACACTCAGCCCTCGGGTCGAGAAAACAGGCAATTTAAGTTGGTGACGGACGCTCCGTCGTCAGGCGACGAACGCTCCGTCGCTAGCCCCAACGACTAAATCATGTTCACGTCAGCAAATGACGGACGCTCCGTCGCTTGGCAACGGACGTTGCCCCGCAGCCTCCGGCGCCAACAGGCTGCTCTCGGGTTTTTGGGAAAATATTCCCGGACGCTCGGCAGCATCCGACGCCCTTACGACAGACGTGTCTGTCGCAAAATGGACGTCTCTGGAGCTCTCTGTTATGCCGATGGACGCAGCTAGGGTTTCACCCCAGCGTTCGTTGCCAGCGTCTGGCGCGCCAGACAGCGTCCGGCGCCTCTGGTCTTAGCGTCCGATGCCCAGAAAAGCTCTCTCTCAACTTCGGTTTTCGTCGCGATGAATATGGAAATTGTTCTAGGCTATCTTACGGTCACCATAGGCTTGCTTAGAGCTAAGGAAAGTGTGCACCATACCTAAGTCATGAAGCTCTCCTAAGTCAAGCTACTAGTCTCAACCCCTCTTAATAGTACGGTCAAAGATCAAACAAAGCCCTATCTATACTAAGTGTCATTCATCTCCTTATGGCACTTAGACCTATCACTCTAGGTCTTCATCATGTCTCTTTGAAATCCGAAACGATATTCATCTTGGGGGCTAAGTAATAACTATTTATGTCAATTCTCTTTGATCACTATGCCTAAGCTATGTATAGCATCTACAAAACACACATTAGCCACAATAATCTTTTACTTGTCGTTAATCACCGAAATCAATTGGGTCATGATTCTTCACCTGCCTAGACCGTAGTTATTGAGACCGGACTAGCGGTCTGACCATTAAAAGACCGAACAAGAGCCTAAATTGGTTCTGTTCACTTAAAAGACCGCTTGTGCAATCAAACCAGTAAAAACCGGTTGAACCGGCCGGTTCCTTATGAACCGCCCCGGTCTGATGTCGCCTGAGCAATTCTGTTGTGCTACGTGAACACGTGGAAACGTGGTCCTATGGAGCGCCTGCACCTGCCACCGATAGGCTCGCATGGTTGTTGTTCACGTGCGTGGTGTCGTGGTAGCCCTGTCGCCTGCTCCTGGCTCGTTTCATTTTTCAACAGATGACGTCAGCATTCGCCTTTAAATTTCAATATTTTGTAACTTTATCAATTGAGCTCCAAATTAAACAAATAATATATCCATTTTGATTATACCAATGAACTCTTCGTAATTGTGCACTCCATTTTAGCATTCGAGATTGTTTACATCAGTGAATATTTGTTACTATTTAAGTCCTTTTTGCACCAATTTATAAGTGTTCCATATATTATCTTTTCATGCATATTTTTATCATATTTGTAAAATAATATTTTGATTTTAAAAAAACATGGGTTATATAACTAAATTGTGTTATTTACCTCCTATCAATTATTTATTATAGCATATATATATATATATATACACTATTTGTAACCGGTTCAATTCATCCAGTCCAAAATAATTGAACACCGCCAGTTTTCACTCTCTTCTAAGGGATGGTTCAACCGGTTCTAAACTGTTGGACCAGTGAACCAGGTTCGATCTCCAGTCCGGTCCTAATAATCTGGGCCTAGACCAACCCATCGTAGTGGGGCAAACATACCCAAGCCGGACCGGACCGGACCGGTTTCTCACGCGCACGCAGGTTGGGTTGGGTTGCAAACCGGCCCAAAACTGCAGTATATCCGAACGGGGAAATTCATCGGACCGACGCGTCCCGGTGTCGACGCCCTCGTCTTCAACGTTCCGACCTTCCATTAAAAAAAAAACGTTCCGACCAGTTAACAGCTCAATTCCGCATCGATCCGAAGATTAGGGTTCCCCCGCTCGCCGCCGATGAAGGGCGGCCGCCTGCACCGCCCGGAGCCGCCGCAGACCCATCTCGCCATGGCGGCGGCGGCCCCCATCCCCGCCCCTAACCCCGCCGATGACTGGGTGGACGGCTCGTGGACGGTGGACTGCTCCTGCGGCGTTACATTCGACGATGGCGAGGAGATGGTCAGCTGCGACGAGTGCAGCGTGTGGGTGCACACGCGGTGCGCGCGCTACGTCCGCGGCGTCCACACCTCCTTCTCCTGCCACAAATGCCGGAGGTCCAAGCGCGCCCCTTCCTCCGCCGACGAGGCCGAGGTTGCCGAGCTCCTCGCCGAGCTGCCCACCCACCGCCCGCCCCCGCTGTACCGCCGCTGGGCCGAGGTCCCGCTCCCCGCCCGCGTCCACGTTCACGGGCTTCCCGGTGGGGGCGACGGCGCTCTGTTTCACGGCGCCCCGGCCTTTTCCGCCGCCCTGTGGCGCTGCACCGGCTACGTCCCCAAGAGATTTGGCTTCCGCTACTGCGAGTTCCCGTCCTGGGCCGACGATAATGATGGGGCTGATGCCCTTTTTGCGCTGGCCAGAGAGAAGCCCAGGGAGATGGCGGATGATGTTTTGATAGGTATTGAACCGAAGAAGGAGAAGCATTACGTCCGAAGCCTGAGTTGTCGTGGCAAGAAGCTTGACGGTGATCAGCAAGCAATGCCTCCTCTAACCAAGGCTAAGAAGAGAGGTAAATAGTTTGGGCATGGTTTCCTGTTTAATTGCTGCACAAAGAGCATTCTTCTTCTTCTTCTTTTTAATACATGCAATTGTTGGTCGGTTCCCTATCTGCTACAAGCCTGTTAGTTGGAAGGATGGGTGTCAGCAGAGTGAGGTTGTGGGATACAGGATGGAGGTCATGATGATGATGGTCACGCTGAAACTAATATGACCACTGCTAAAACCAAGAAGATGGAGGAATCCTTGGAGCCATGTGGGGAGAAGAAAAGCTGTGAGCAAGTTCTTGAGGCTATGAGCAAGGATGGCAAAAAGGTGCCCATGAAGTTGGATGCCTCATCTGGAGTTCAAACTACATCATCCATGGTGGAACAAGAAGTGCACTCAGAGTTTATTGGGGTAGAGGTTAGTATATCTCACATATATTGCATATTACTGAATATATTGCATTACTGTATGATTGGTAGATTTGTTTGTTTTGGTGTTTTTTTTACGCAAAAGACTCTGGGGGAGATCCCCACAGCGAGATTTTAATAAAAACTAGAGCAAAGAGTTTAAGGAATTACAAACCTTAACTAACTAAAGGCATCTAACCAAGAGCAAAAGGATGACCTAAGATCCTCCTTGAACCTAACAGACTGCAAAATACATTGAGATTTAAAATTTACAAGCCAAAGTGCCGGTGTGGGATCCCTTCGTTGGAAGACCTTGTGGGTACGAAGTTTCCATAGCTCCCAAGCTGCAACGAGGGCAGCAGGCAGCTTCAGTAAAGAAGGGCAGATTATGTGTGTTGCTTGCTGTGGACAGGCGCTCCAAAAGATATAGACTGATGTCCCAGGAGAAGTTGATAGAGTTCCAGCATTGTATGGCAAATGGACACTCAAAAAACAAATGATCAATATCCTCCTCTATGCCTGTGTTGCATAGGACACAGAGCACATCACCCTGAATGTTAAAATGCCTTCTGCAGAGCATTGCCTTCGTGTTTAGTCTATCCACAAGGATCAGCCAAGCAAAGATTTTGATCCTGGGGGTACAGCCAGCTTTCCAAAGCACTTTATAATATGGATGGTCTTCCACTTCACTAAAAGCATGTGTGTAAAACCACTGGGAGGTATATTTAGATCCCCAGATTGGTGACCAAGAATCAGAAGTATTCTCATCAAACTCAATATCTTCCAAATAACTTTAAAGAAGCAACATTTCATCATAGGCCTGGGGGGACAGAGGCAGAAAGAGAACGTTGTCGAGCTCCTGCTCTGACATCAAACTCTGCAATGAAATGGAGTCATTTTTAGCATAAGAATGGAGCCTTGGGAATTCCACTGAAAGAACTGAGCTGGACCAAAGATCATTCCAAAATGAGACCATAGAGCCATCTCCAATGGAACATCTTGCAATACGCCTATAAATAACATTGAGACGCATGACATCTCGCCACCAAAATGGCCCTACTTCTCTGCATTCATGTGGAACTTTACCAGTGTAGTATCTATTCCAGACCAGGCTGACCCAAGGTGTGTCCACTCTGTTATAAAATTTATCAAGCTGTTTTAGCAAAAGGGCATCATTTTGCACTCTGAGGTTGATGACACCAAGTCCCCCTTTGTCTTTGGGCTGCATGACAGTAGGCCAAGCTACTAAGTTACCACCTCTTGCAGTATCATCACTTCCTCTCCATAGACATTGTTTGCGTGCACGATCAATGTTATCAATGAAACCCTTTGGAACTTTTATGGTGCAAAGTGTGTACATGACAATGGGTGTGATAGCTGAATTAATCATCTGTAGTCTTCCCGAGTATGATAGCCAGACAGAGCATGCAGACAACCTGCGTTCTACTCTGTCCATAATTGGCGAAAGGTCATCAATTTTTGGTTTGGTGGTGCCCGTTGGAAGGCCAAGGTAAGTAAACGGCAATGAACCAATCTGGCAGCCAAATGTACTGGCAAGGTGATCCATCCTGTCTGGCGCCACATTAGTAGGTAACATTTGTGACTTCCTGAAGTTGACTCTTTAACCTTGTTGCAATTTTGTAACTATCTAAGAGAGCTTTCAAGAAGAACAACTGATTTGCATCCGCCTGAAGAATAAGAAGTGTGTCATCAGCGTATTGGATTATTGGGAACTCATCATCATCGTGTGGGATAGGGGCTTTGAGAAGACCCTGGCTGGCTGCTTTGTTGATCAACACTTGCAACAATTCTGCAGCAATGACAAACAGCAGGGGTGACAGTGGGTCACCCTGCCGAACACCTCTCTTACACTTAAAGAATTTTCCTTGTACCCCATTAAGAAGGACCGCAGACGATCCTGATGAAAGTATGGAGCTAATCCATGCTACCCATTTCTCAGGAAAGCCAAACTGTTGTAACATGTTTAGGATGGTGTTGTGCTCAATCGTGTCGAAAGCCTTTTTGAAGTCCAATTTGAGGATAATAGCTTCCTTTCTAGAATAGTGGCATTGATGGATGTACTCAAAGCTCCAAGCCAAACAGTCTTGGATGGTGCGTGTGCGGATGAAGCCATACTGATTACGATGCACTAGCTTGAGTATAACCGACTGTAATCTATCTGCAAGAATCTTGGTGAGGAGCTTGAGACTAATGTTCAACAATGAGATAGGCCTATAGTCACTGACAGATGCTGGGTTACTTACCTTAGGCACAAGGGTGATAAAAGAATTGTTAATGCATTCAAGGTTTACCGTGCCATTATAAAATTCCTCACATAATCTATAGAAATCATACTGCCAGCATCTCTTCATGAACATACCATTAAAACCGTCTGGCCCTGGGGCTTTGTTAGTGGCCATTTTCTTGACAATGGCATCAATCTCGTTTTGTTGAAAAGGCAGAGCTAAAGATTCTAGGTCTGGTGATGCAGAGATTAATGTCTGGAGATCAAAGACCATTACTGGGTTGGAAGAAACCCCCATTCGCTTTCTAAAGGCATTCCGAAGGAGTCCGGCTTTTCCTTCGTGATCTTGGACCCACTGCCCTTGATCATTCAGTAGCTGTGGAATGGAGTTTCTCCTATGTGAAATAGTTGCCATGGCATAAAAGAACTTTGTACATTCATCACCAAACTTGATCCGGTTGACTGTGTATCTCTTGCGCCAATAAACATTTTTATAGTGCAGTATGGTGGTTAATTGACGCTTTACTAGGATCCTGAGATTGCTCTCTGTATTATAAAGAGGCCTTCTATCCTCTAGCCCATCTAAGAACAAAATTACCTTGTTACAGTTGGCTATCAAAATCATCTAGATATGTGGTCGAGACTTCAATTGTCATGCACATATTGATAGGGCAATGTTTTGTTGTAAAGCAGAGGCACGATAAGTCGGACATCAAAGCTAATAGTAACATTTGTTGGAGAGGAATTCACCATATTGATTGTGGTTTAATGAAACTACAGCACTGCAATTTAATAAATGGATCAAAGGTTTCATAACCAAATGAAATCAGAAAAGAGATGGAGATACTTGCCATAGTGCTTTCTTCTTTTTCTGTTAAGTTCTGTACCTCAGTTGATGCATTTTTTGTTTTGCATAAATTAACTTGTTGTTTTGTTCCAAACAAAATAAAAAATAAATTACAATTGTCATTACAAAAATAAATTAACTTGTTGTTTTGCATTTTATGTGGAGATACAATTGTAATGTTTTTTTTGTCAATGATTGATGTGTTCATAGTAGTGTCAGTTGTTAGTTCCAGTGCTATCTATTTAACCTTTTTCTCCCCCATTTTCACAGCCTTTTGTGAAAACAGTAACAACATACATATTGCCATCATATGTGGAGATTTAGTTTACGGTACCATGCCATTTGAAGCCAATTTATTTTTGTTCTCTTTCAATATGACTACATATTTGCAGTTCCATTGTAAATTTATAAAGTAGTATGTTTTCATAATCTATAATTTTTACTTAGCCTAGGTTTATTTTCTTATTTACTCTTTTAAGTTAACTGCTACATTATTTGGCACAATGCAGGTTACAATGTATAAGCAACAGCTAGAAGGGGATCACACTATGGGCTCAAGGTCTGGCATAACAAGTTCAGGTAACTCAAGTTCCCCAGATACTTACCTGACACACACAAATTGGTCCTATGAAACCCAGTAGTGCTACTTATATTTTTGTTGCTTGGAGCATTCTGCAGTTATCAGAACAGGTGATGGCAAACCATCTAATGGAAATTTGTTAATCCATGCAGGTCCTATCAAAGTGCAAGACATGCAGGGCATTCAAAAGCAACCAAATCAAACTTCACATCTGCAGGTTGTTGCTGGTGTACCAGATTTACTTATCGGTCTGTCAAAACCACAGACTATTAAAACTGAGCCTAGTTCTCAGGAAAACAAGACAGCTCACTGTGTCGAGTTAGTGAGTGATGACCATGAAAGCAATAAGCAAGGTCTAGGGGATGCTGCAGTTTTTTCAATCGTCCAAAAAGATTCATCCAAATTAACTTATGGTTCAGTATGCCATGAACATCTGAAGTCTGAAACACAAAATCCAAGGCACACAGTTGCTGAGAACCCTAACTCAACTTTGGGTTCTGCAAAAGTTTGTACATCCTTTTCTGGTTCTATCTCCATACCACCTGAGTTATCGCACTCTTTGGCATCTAAGGAACCGTCATCAGGGAATAGTGATTGTTCAAAGAAAGAGGAGTTGGTCTCACCAACTGTCAGCAAACATGATTCTGTGAAATTTTCTGAAGATAGTTCCCAGGAAGTGACAAGGTACTCTGAGAAAGTTCAACTAAAAAGCTCACCGCCTTCTGCACCAAAATCATCCCAAGCTAGTAGAATACATGTGTCTACAGTCAAACATAGATTACCGTTGTCAAAGGAGCAATCACAGAAGATAGCCCTCACTGGAGGCACCTCAGCAAGATCATTCCATGGAGAAGTGCCATCACTGCAGTCTCGTAATAAGGCAGTAGCTTCTAGTTCTTCCCAGAAAAAGGACAAGATCCACCAGCGCATCATTAATGTCACACAAGATAGTTCCAATAATTCAGCATCAACTGAGCTGCGTCCATCTGATTCGGCTGCCCCATTGAGCGATGAACAGGTATGAAGATCTAAATTGTCCCAACTCCAATTTATTAGTGAAAAGTTCCTCTTTTCTCACTTTTTTTTTATGAAAACAATTCTGTAGCTTGCATTATTGTTGCATCAACAATTGAACAGCTCCCCTAGAGTACCGAGGGTACCACGTTGCCATCAACCAGCTGGTGCACAGATGCTTCATCCAACTGGAACTTCTGTTTTTTCTAAGCGATATTCATCACATGGAGGAAGGGATCATGCAGCGGTAAGGTTACTAGCACCTGGAGGACATAAATGTTACCTTTATTATGCCAATATTTGGTTTCTAATGTTGTGATGCTTCCCTGGGAGTGCAGGTTATAAAAAAGAGAAACAGAGAGGATTCATTAAAAGATAGTGAGGACACCAAGAGGACAGAAAAAAGGCATAGAGTTTCTAGCACAGAGCATGCTCCTGTGAAAGACTCATGCAGATCAGCTGAAAATATAACATCAGAACAGAAAAATAGTGGCATATGTTCAACTGGAGCCAACACTGGTTTAGCAAAGGATGATTTGATGGATACTATTGTTTCACACAATTTACCAGGTATGTACTTTAGAGTTCAGATTGCCCATTTCATCTGGCTTTGTATACTATGAAAGTCTGTAAGTGGCCATATATTCTACGTACAGGATTGATTGATGAAATTATCAGTAAAGACAGGAATATAACATATGGGGACCTCTGTGATGCTATCCATCAGGTATACTTTATTTTTTGAGTATAAGCACATGTCTATATTCTGGGTGCTCATGCTGATTATATTCTATTTTTCAGCATTTTAGGGATTCAAGGAAATCCAATGGGGGAGATTCTGTGTATCGCAGCTATACGGATGCCATCAACGATTGCCTTAGGAAGAGGAGGGAGTGGGCTCACCTAGTTGACCAAGCTTCAAAGGTAAGTTTATGGGCTCACCTTGTTGACTCAAAACTTGCTAAAATAAACTAGAGTGGCATGCCACATAATTAATTTAGGTGGAGGAATGAACTAAAACGGTTGGCCATCAATAATCGGTGTTGGATGGACGACTGCCTTGCCAAATGACTGTCTCATCCATCTACTTGCCCGCTCTGTGACCAGGCTGAAGAATCAATTCAGCAAATTCTCAGCTCCTGTGTTTTTACTCAGCACGTCTGGTTCCTGATCTTCCACAAACTGAACTTCTGCCTTAAAAACTCGGCTGGCGGGGGAAAGAAAATACTGCCCCACAGCATTGTTTGGAAGAAGAAACCTTAATCTTCAACTGACTGATAACCCCCCCTGAACCTTGACATTGTAGACCCAATAGTGCTGCACCTTACGTAGGCTGGCAGCCACAACCTATCTGGTTTGACGCTCTGTCACTTCCCCTGGTAGGACTGCACTGGTGACACAGGCTGATTGCTACCGTTACCACAGGTCGGCGCCCTGGCACTATTTTATGGGTTGCCAGCGAGGGAGGTTTTTTATCCAACCCTGAAATTTGCTCCCATAGGGAGGTGCTACTCATGACTCATGAGTCACAACTCGCAACCACTAGACTATGAACACTTCCACTGAACTTGGCTGCTTTGGGCTGGTGGAGCAGCAATATCAGGTCAATACCCAAGGAGATGCATAAAGGGCTCAATTTTCTAAGGTCTCGTTTGGATCCTTGGAATTGAATTCATTTTAATAATCATATTCTAGACACATATTAATTAAGCTAGTATGGTTGTATATGGATTATATTTTGTATATTATTGTTGGCTAGGAGAGATATACTTATGTGTTGCATTTCTACCATAGGCGAGCGAGTTGAATGTGTTATAAGTTGCAAAGTAGAAACATAGAATTGTGATCTATAGAATCAATTTTCATCTCACACCCTATATGTGAACTTTGAAAAGTGGTGGAATATCAAATTCCAAGCCAAATAGCCTAATTTATTAAGTATATTTCAATTCCTCCAAATAAAAGGGTCCAAACAGCCCCTAATAATAATTCTAGTATCATGGGAGATTTGGAAGCATCAGAATGCCTGTGTGTTTGAGGGTGTTTTGCTATTCAGGCCCTGCTTCAAAATGTGTCTCATGAGTGTTGTTTGTGGATCGATGCTTCTAAGCTCCATTTCCTACTTAGGTCACTTGCCCCTGATTCTTAGCATCGGGATGCTAGTCTGGTTGCTTTATATTGTTTTTCCTAACTGTGTGAGTGTGTTGTGCTCAAAGTTCAGCTAGGCGCCAGGCGGGATCTAGGCGCTGACCCACTGCCTAGAGCCTAGTCAGGATTAATCGCGCCTAGGCGTTCCTAGGCGTTTCCCTAGACGTTTTAATTTTTATACATTGACACACATATCTCTTAAATAAAAGAAAAAAATAGGAGAGATATGGATCTAAAGTTATAGAAAGGCCCATAAAAAAAGCCCAACAGCCCACCTATCCACCCAACAGCCTTATCCATCCACCCCCTCCACCCTATCCGCCGCACCCCATCCCTCCCCGCGCCGCCAGCCGCACGCCGCACGCGCGCCGACCGCCTCCTCCCTCCCCCGCCCGTCTCTTCCTCCTCCACTGCCGCCTCCTCCCTCCCCGCGCCCGCAGCCGCCAGCCGCACGCTGCTGCCGGTCTCGTCCCTGGCGCCTCCACCACCGCCTTCTCTTCCTCCTCCGACGCACCTCCATCTCCACCGCTCGAGCGGCGAGTCGGCGACGCAGCTCCTCCTACCCCACGGCGACGCACGGCGAGTCGGCGACGCAGCTCGTCCTTCCCCACGGCGACGCAGCTCCTCCTCCCCCACCGGCGACCTCCGCCAGGCGCTGTCGACGAGCCGCCGTCGCCTAGGGTCCGCCTACCCCCATAGGCGAGGCGGACACCCTTCGACTCGCGCCTAGTCGTGCCTGGTCGCCGCCTAGCAGAACTTTGGTTGTGCTTGGATGGGGCTGTTTTACTCTCATCTTCTTTGTACTTCTTTTCTTTCTTAATGAAATGACATGCAGCTCTCCTACGTCGTTCGTGGGAAAAAACATAATTAGCTGACCTAGAAAGCACCAATGAGTACCCACTTGCAGCCCGATGCATAATTACTTCCGTGATGTTCCATACTCCCTTTTCCATTGTTACACCATTAGGGATGAAAACGGACCATCCGTCTGTCCGAAGGCACTGAACAATGAAATGGACGTTCTTATCGGATGTCCGGAAGATTTCGCGTATATCGATAGAAATTCAATTACTTTACATGGATGACGGATACAAATACAATACCATCGTTTATCTGATATTTTATTGAATTGACATTTATAATTGTGTTTTGTGTTAATATATAATATATAATAACATTATCCATCAACCTCACCAGAGCCTAGCAGTTCGGCTGCACTCTGTGAACTGTGTGGCTCACCCCTTCACTAGTGCAGCGGTGCCATAGTCTCATATAGAAAGCTTGCTCTCTTGTTTCTGTCTAGGGCATCGAGGTGGGACTAAAGGTTTACTCGCACACGCTGCTTAGTCTTGTGCCTTAGCTGCTCACATTTGCACAGGCCCACCACAAATAGCAGGATGTCTTGGCCCAAGGCGCATGGGGTGCGAAGGAGTATCCAACAAGGCTTGGCCTAGGACCGACGTGTGGAGCCTCTGCCACAGTGCCATGTAGGCGGTGGATGCCTGGGGTGGATGTTTTGGCCAAGTTTAATTATTTTGTATTTGCAAGCATATTTTCTTTTTTTAATGACTTTTGTATGTACTCAAAAGATATTGTCTTAGTTATGCATAAGCTATGTAAGCTATGACAATGTATCTCAACTTTCAAAACACATGACAATGCGACTTGTATATGAACTATTGATAATTTGCTTATATACGTATAATCTAGTTGTAATTAGGACTCATAGAGTGGTCAAATAATTGCAGCACATGTTGTATATATAGATGTTGCCTTTACTCAATATCCGGAGGAAATATTCGTAACTGACACTATTCGCGTCCAACCCAATCCGTATTCGATACTATTTATTCGTATTCATGTCCAAGACAATTCGTATCCGTAGTTATAGCCGATAGCTATCCGTATCCGGATCTGAATCTGAAGAGAAATGTGAAAACAAATATGATATCAACAGTATTCATTCGTATCCGATCCGTTTTCATCCCTACACACCATAGAACGTAGATTTGATGTGTTCTAGCCCGATGCATAATAACTTCTGTCATTTAGCATTGTTCTTTTTATTTGCTATAAATGTCTCATGTTTTCAAATTTCAGTCATAACATTTAACCAAATTGGGTGCTTAGTCTTGCACCATGATTGTGACATCATTAGTAAGCTTCCATGCCTTCCCAAGAAACCTTCCTTAGGGTGATACTGGATAACTACCCTTACTAGTAGACTTTCAGACATCAGCAATAGTAATGTAAACTGTCCTATTTAGAAGTTCCATTTTGTCTCAGGAAAACTGTTTATCTACTGTAGTATTCTTTTTAGTATTAACATTTTCTTTGTTTTTGGTTTGTTTTGATAGCGGCAGATTTATTTTATTGATTTTATTTCTGTTTCTTCTTTAGCAAGAATCATTTCAATTGACTTTTGTTTCAGATGAATTTAAATAAGAGGCGAAAAGGGGAAAGTAACTCATTGTTGGCTGATGTACGGGAAGCAGAAAACATGAGAACCGGACCCGACAGGGATTCAGAGGGGAGTGCTGATTTGCATCAGGATGACCTGCCTAGGGGCAAACGGAAGGGTCGAAAACGCAGGCGACTTGAACTCAAAGGTAGGAGAGTCAGGGATACAAGGAAGAGATCCAGCATTGATTCTTCCTCAGAAGATGCTGCTGCCACCTTGTCTGATTCCAGTAGTGACAGAAATAATAACCCCATGGATGATGAGAACAAAGAAGATAATTCTGTTGCCCCAGAAATTGATGTTACATAGATGCTAAGGGTGCAGATTCAAGTTCATAGGATTCAACTGGTGGTATATGCATGTGACTGGAACTGAATCTTGTGGCTAATTTTCATTTTGGTCAGTGTTTGATGGATTTCCTTTATCCATCTACTTATCTTGGACCAAAAAGAAAAATGTGTACTGCAGTCTGCATCACTATCCCTTGAGAGTAAGAAATGAATCGTCCTGACTCCTGAGTTCATCTCTAACTAAAATGTTGTTATGTTCAGCAATAGTGTATATATTGTTAGTCAGAATTTAGCCTTGTGCTATTATGATAGAATTAGTTGCCTGGTATAACAGTGATAACAAATGTTGTTTATTTAATGTATTAATTAATGGACCATCTTGTGTATCAGGGAATTAAGTAGACATTTTCGTGTCAAGTATGATAAATTGTTAGATTGCTATGTTAAATAACTCTGTTCTGGTTTTTGACCACTTTTGTATTCGCTAAGGCATGTAACCTGTAATATGCAAACTACCGGTTGCTGTGGCTCGTTTTCAGTCGTCTCGTTTCAGTTTGTCAGCTGCACAAATTATGTGCACCTTTGATTCAAAATATAAGTTGTCTCATGATTCATGTGTATTAAGATTATGCGAGTCCAGTTCATGTATATTTTGGTTCCGCTTGTTTTACTGTCATAATCATATTCTTTTGGTTCAGTTTTGAATGGATTGTAAAAGGAGAGGAAGGGAACCCTACTTCTTCCCGATCAATACAATAACTCCCAATTTTTGGCGTCTAAGAATCAAGCATTCTTCGTTCGCACTTATCGTCCCTTGTTTCTCACTCTTTTGGTTACTCGAGCGATAGCCTGTAGGCTGTAGCTTGAAGGCCAAAGCCTAGAACAATGGGTGCGACACTGGTTGTTGCTCGAGCTTACCATGGCTGGAATGAAAGGGGAAAAACGGGCAATGAGAACACAGGCATTGAAGACAGCTGTAGTGGCTACAACGAACATGACTGGAGAGATATTATCTCCGTATACCCTTATGTTCTAAATGGGTTTCTCGACTGAGGACGGCCTAGCTCGTAAATTCTGTGTAGTACGCGACCTGCTCGCCAGTGACTCTACAGAAGCCTTGCTTGTCAAGGAGCATCCTAGAGATAGAGTCGGATCCCTTACCATAAGGGACCGATCGTAAGCTGTTAGGACAAAAAACTATAAAAACTGTAATCCTACTCTTCGACTATATAAGGCGAGCAGAGACCCTGAAAGGATCAAGATGCCCAAGAGGAAGGTGAATTGGATTTATTTTAAATTTCTAAAGCAAATATGAAATCCTAAACAATGATAATTCCCTCGTGCCTACAAAACGTGTGTCCTAGCTAGGAAAGCGGTAGCAAATCATGGAATGTAAGAACATCCTACATAATTCTAGTTCAACAAGTAAGAACAAGTGCGGAATGTATATGCAGAATGTAAAGAGCTAGGGAGAAACAAAGTTGACACGGCGATGTTTTGCCGAGGTATCGAGTCGACACTCCACTCTAGTCCTCATTGGAGCACCTCGCAAGGTATTGCTCCTCCTCGATCCGCGCAAGGACCGGGTGCTCTCTACGGGCCGGTTCTTCGCCACTCCGGCTCGATGAACCGCCCACAACCGACCACAAGTCGTTGGAGAAGGGCCACCAACAATCTTCCGGCGATCACCTTCCTTCGATCATCACCGAACCGTCTAGTTGATGTCGATCACAAGAGTAACAAGCTTCGAACTCTCACTTGACTCACTCAAGTCTGAGAGTTCCCCATGTGTTTGATTTTGAGTAATTGATTAAACCTACCTAAGTACTAACATTGGATCTCTAAGTGTGAATCTTGAGATAGGTTGGTACAAGTCATGTGATGGAGCAAGGCGGATCAAGTGAGAATGGCACAAGCTCTAGTATGGTGGTGGATAGGAAAATGGTGTGAAGGCAAAGGTGAAAGTTAGGAACCATTTTTCGGTTTGGTGATCAAGACATCATAGAGTATGTGATCACATTTAGGATAGATAGTCGTACTATCAAGGAGGGAGCTCTTGCGAATGATTACGGTTATCATGTGCCACTAGGTTCATTGCATTGCATTTGAAATCAATTGAACTAGTCAGAACAACCAACTAATTCTAAGATAATTGTGAACTAAAAGCTAACACGCGTGCACAAGTGTTGAGATCACTTAGTGTTGGCTCTTGGAAGCTTGGAAGAAGTTGGAGGAAGTTTGGTGTTGTTTGGCAGAAGAAAAGCAGTCCGGACGCAGGGTCGAGACGCTAGGGTGTGTGCTGTCCGGACCTTGACGCGTGCGTCCGGAAGCAAACCCTAGGCAGATGCGGCTGAGGAGAGGATCCAGACGCTGGTTGAAGTCCGGACGCAGGGCACCGGACGCGCGTCCGGAGTCCTGGAAGCTCTGTGTTGCTCTCTATGTTGTTCTGGAAGTGAAGTCCGGACGCAGGCGTTTAGTCCGGACTGAGAGCCGGGCATGCGTCCGGAGTGGTTGAAGCGAAGAAGGAGCTCTCCGGTCTCTGGAATTAATTTCCGGACGCTCGGTGCAGCGAGTCCGGACCCGGTGAACAGTTGCGTCCGGAGACGCATGGCGTGCTGTGACGAGCGCGGGAAGAAGCCAGTTCAAACGGAGGCTGACCGAACACATATGCCATGGTCCGGACGGCGCGTTGTGCGTGTCCGGAGCTGTGAATCAGAGAGCCTGGCTCTCGGCTGTGGAGGGGTCCGGACACGGTTGTTGATCCGGACCCTCTGTGAAAAAGTGCGTCTGGAGGCACGCAGAGAAGTGAAAAGTGGGTGAAAACGGCTAGTGTGTTTTTGTGGGCTATATATAGTTGTATGGTCGGCCCAAGGGGGCAGCTCTTGCACTCTCACTTCACTCATATACTTGTGCTTGCTTGAGAAGCTCCACCACTCATCCCTCTAAACATATTTGACATATTCATGAGAGATTGAGTGAATCCAAGTGCATTGCTCATTGATTGCATACTAGTGGCACTTGGTGATCATCGTCTTTGCGGAAGCTCTTGTTATTCTTGGAGGTTGCCACCTCCTAGACGGCTTGGAGCGACGAGGATCGTTGAGCGGAGGAAGGTGTTTGTCTCCGGCTCCGATCGGTGGATTCTGAGGGGTTCTTGAACCTTCCCCGCGGGAGTTCGCGAAAGGTATCTCTAGTGGATTGCTCGTAGCTTGTGGATCCCTATCTTGTGTTGGATTTGCGGCACTCGGTGACAGGTTTGGCGTGTGATGTCAATTAGCGCGTGAACCTCCAAGTAGGTGAATCGCTACAACGAGGAGTAGCTTGTTGGCAAACAAGTGAACCTCGGTAAAAAATCATTGTGTTATCTTGTCTCTACCGAGGATTCATATTGTGATTGCTTCCATATTGGATATCTCTTGATTGCTACTCTCCACGTCGGTATAACCTTTCGTATCTCTAACTTTGCATTACTTTCTTTACATTCTTGCAAAGTAGAGCCTCTAGCTTAGCTTGTGTAGCTTAATCTAGTATCACTAGTTCTCTAGCTCTTGTGTGTGACATAGGTTATATTCTTGCTAGTAACTAGACTTGCGGTAGGTGGTTTGCCGACCCTTGTAGTGCTAGTGCAAACTTGCTTTACGCCGTGTTTTATTCTAACAAGTTTGCTTAGTGTTGTACTAGAAATTTTTAATAGGCTATTCACCCCCCACCCCCTCCTTTATCCATATCTAGACCTTTCAAGTGGTATTGGAGCTAGTACACCGTTCACACAAGGCTTAACATCCCACGGTGTTAAATATGGCTCTTATCAACAACACCAAGAGGCCACCCAAGTTTGATGACACCGATTATAGCTATTGGAAGGCATTGATGACCACCCATATCAAATCAATCAACCAAAAGGTATGGTTGGTGGTTGACAAGAAGTTTGAGGTGGTGGATGAGGAGGCACCCACCGCGGCTGAGGAGGAGAAGCTCCAAAACAATGACATTGCATTGAGTGTCATTCATGATGCAATCTCAAAAGAAGTCTTTGAGAAAATCAAGAACAAGATCTCTCTGTTTGACACTTCATCTACATGCTTTATGGCTCGGTCCACTAAGGTACAATCCGATGATGAGAGTGAATCTAGTGATGATGATGAACCCACTAAAGATGAACTAATTGAGATATTAGAAGATGCTAAGATTCATTTTGACATCAAGAGAAAGGAGTGCAAAGCATTGCGGAAAGAGCTTCAAGCTCTCAAGAAATCCTTTGATGAGCTCAATCTTTCTCATGAGAGGCTAGAGGAAGCCCATGAGAAGCTTGACAAAGTTCACTCTAAGCTTGAAAAGGCTCACTCATCTCTTGTTGAGCAAAAGGAGAAAGAGCATGTTTCAACATGTAACATGGGAACAACTTGTGACATAATCAATGAATCATTCTATGAACCCATCATCATCACCCCAACTAACCCTTCTTATAGCATTTCTAACTCTATCTCTTCTACTAGTGATGTTGTCACTTGTGATGCTTCACTAACGGTTGAGAATGAGAACCTTAAGAAGGAGGTTGGTAAGCTCACTCTAGCTTTAGGCAATGCCTATGGTGGAGACGCCCGCTTGCTTAAGTGCTTGGGTAGTCAAAGGTTCTCTCTTTGCAAAGAGGGACTTGGCTATACCCCCAAGAAAGTCAAGGCGGCCTTTGCAACTCCAAAGCCTCGCTTTGTGAATAGCAATGGCCGGTTTTGCTCAAGTTGCAAGCAAGTAGGGCATGATGAGCAACATTGCAAACTAAATCTAAGCAAGATAAAATTTACAAGTGCATCTATTCGCTTTGATTCTAGCTATGTGCTTACCAAGGGTAAGAAAGGTGTGATTGCTAAGTACATGGGTACTCCCAATGAGAGCTCAAAGAAGAAAGCTATTTGGGTACCTAAGTCCTTAGTCACTAACTTTGGAGGACCCAAACAACAATAGGTACCTAAGAAGAATTGAATCTTTTGTAGGTCAATTATAAAGCCGGAGGGAGGCATTGGGTGCTTGATAGTGGGTGCACTCAACATATGACCGGAGATTCAAGAATGTTCAACTCTATCAAGCCAAATGATTGCAACGGGATTGAATCTATCACATTTGGTGACAATGGCAAAGGCAAGGTCAAGGGGCTTGGTAAGATTGCTATATCAAATGACATGAGCATATCAAATGTGTTGCTAGTAGAGAGCTTGAACTTCAATTTGCTATCCGTAGCTCAACTTTGTGATCTTGGTTTTAAATGCATCTTTAGAGTTGATGATGTAGAGATCATAAGTGTAGATGGCTCTAACTTGATATTCAAAGGATGTAGATATGAATCTATACCTAGTTGATTTCAATGCTAGTGAAACTCAATTGTCAACTTGCTTGCTATCCAAATCTAGTATGGGTTGGTTGTGGCATAGAAGGCTTGGTCATGTTGGGATGAAACAATTAAATAGACTTGTCAAGTATGATCTAGTTAGAGGCTTGAAAGATATGATCTTTGAGAAGGATAAGCTATGTAGCTCTTGTCAAGCAGGCAAACAAGTTGGAAACACTCACCCTTGTAAGAGCATGATGAGTACTTGCAAACCATTTGAGCTCTTACACATGGACTTGTTTGGGCCAACCGCATATACAAGCATTGGTGGAAACAAATATGGCTTTGTGATAGTTGATGATTTCACTAGATACACATGGATATTCTTCTTGAGTGACAAGAGTGAAACATTTGATACATTCAAGATCTTTGTCAAGAGATGCCAAAATGAATTTTAAACAACTATCAAGAAAGTGAGAAGTGACAATGGGAGTGAGTTCAAGAATACAAGAGTTGATGAGCTATGTAATGAATATGGAATCAAACATCAATTCTCGGCCAAATATACACCTCAATCAAATGGGCTTGTTGAGAGGAAGAATAGGACACTCATTGATATGGCAAGATCTATGCTTAGTGAATACAATGTGAGTGATTCTTTTTGGGCCGAAGCTATCAACACGGCTTGCTATTATAACAACCGACTCTATTGCCACAAGATGCATGAGAAGACATCTTATGAGCTATTGAATGGAAGAAAGCCAAATATTACATACTTTAGAGTGTTTTGTTGCAAGTGCTATATCTTGAAAAAAGGTGCAAGATTGAGCAAATTTGAAAAGAAATGTGATGAAGGCTTCCTACTTGGTTATTCAACTATAAGTAAAGCATATAGGGTATGGAATCTTACTCATGGCATAGTTGAGGAGGTACATGATGTGAAGTTTGATGAAACTCAAGGCTCTCAAGATGAAAGTGACAATCATGATGATGTGAGAGGTGAACCATTGGCCAATGCAATGAAGAATATGAATATTAGGGACATTAGGCCGAGGCAAGTGGATGAAGAGCAAGACAATGACTATCAAGTGCATGCTCCATCCAATGAGCAATCCAATGATGATCAAGAAGATAGTTCATCTATTCTACCCAATGATCAACCAAGTACAAGCAATCAACTTCCAACACTCCAACCTACATCTATTACAAGGGATCATCCTTTGGATCATATCATTGGAGATATTACAAGTGGTGTGCAAATAAGATCAAGATTGGCTTCATTTTGTGAACATTACCCCTTTGTATCATCTATTGAGTCAACCAAAATTGAAGAAGCTTTGCAAGATATTGATTGGGTGAATGTTATGCATGAAGAACTCAACAACTTCACAAGAAATCAAGTTTGGGAGCTAGTTGAGAGACCAAAGAATCACAATGTTATTGGCACTAGATGGGTCTTTCGCAACAAGCAAGATCAAGATGGAATAGTAGTGAGAAACAAAGCAAGAATAGTTGCACAAGGGTACACTCAAGTAGAGGGTCTTAACTTTAGAGAGACATATGCACCGGTGGCAAGGCTAGAAGCAATAAGGATTCTATTGGCTTATGCTTATGCTCACAACATCAAGCTCTATCAAATAGATGTGAAGAGTGCATTTCTCAATGGTTACATCAATGAATTAGTATATGTTGAGCAACCACCAGATTTTGAAGATGACAAGAAATCCAACCATGTGTACAAGCTAAGAAAGACATTGTATGATTTGAAGCAAGCACCTAGAGCATGGTATGAGAGGTTGAGAGACTTTCTCCTCTCTAAGGGATTCATCATGGGCAAGGGTTACACTACCCTCTTCACCAAGAAGATTGGAAAGGACTTATTTGTGTTGCAAATCTATGTGGATGACATTATCTTTGGGTCAACTAATCAAGAGTTTTGTGAAGAGTTTGGCAACATGATGGCCAAAGAATTTGAGATGTCTATGCTTGGAGAGCTTAGTTACTTCCTTGGTCTTCAAGTAAAGCAAATGAAGAATGACACATTTGTAAGCCAAGGCAAGTATATCAAAGACATGCTTAAGAAGTTCAATCTAGATGAAGCAAAATCAATTAGCACACCAATGGAAACAAATGGAAACTTGGATATTCATGCTAGTGGTAACATGGTAGATCAAAAGCTATATAGATCAATGATTAGTAGTTTGCTCTATGTGACTGCATCAAGACCGGATGTCATGTTTAGTGTATGCATGTGTGCAAGGTTTCAAGCTTCTCCAAGAGAGAGTCATTTTAAGGCCACAAAAAGGATATTGAGATATTTGAAGCATACACCTAATGTTGGGTTGTGGTATCCTAAAGGATCAAACTTTGAGTTAATTGGATACTCTGACTCGGACTATGCGAGTTGCAAGATAGAAAGGAAAAGCACATCGGGCACATGTCAATTGCTTGGAAGATCACTTGCCTCATGGTCATCAAAGAAGCAAAATAGTGTAGCACTCTCTACCGCCGAATCCGAATACATTAGTGCGGGAGTTGTTGTGCACAAATACTTTGGATGAAAGCTACTTTGAATGATTTTGGAGTCAAATTCAAGAAAGTGCCTTTGCTATGTGACAATGAAAGTGCAATCAAGCTAATCAACAACCCGGTCTAACATACAAGAACAAAGCACATTGATGTCCGCCACCATTTAATTAGAGATCATCAATTAAAAGGGGACATTTCTATCATAAGTGTTGGCACCGAAGATCAATTGGCCGACATCTTTACCAAGCCATTAGATGAGAAGAGGTTTTGCAAGCTAAGGAATAAGTTGAACATACTTGACTTCTCCAACATGAGTTGATGCATCCTACTTATATGACATGCCTCTACTCCAATAAAGCAAGGTACAAGTTGATTGAAAGCATTCATGCATACTTTGCTAGAACTTGTGTAGAGCATATAGACATCACTCATGATTCTAGGCTCATTCATGAAAACCAAATTGAATTTGATGCTTATATGATGCCACTATAGCTTCTATGACTTGATGTGATCTAGTGGTAGCATATAACATGTTGATGGGCTTGCAATTCTAGTGTTTGATCTATGTCTATGAACTCAAAGTGTTTAATTCAACATAGGCAAGATAACCATCTTAGCATGTGTGAACAAGCTTGTCTATAGTTCAAACCGAATTAAATATCTTGGGCAAGTAGCCTAGTTCAAACCAAAGTTGAAAATAATCTTTCACCCTATCTCACACTAAGGGGGAGTACAACTTGAATATCTATAATTGGTCCCACCTTTTTGTGTCAATTTGATGACAAAGGGGGAGAGATTGTGCAAAAGATATAAAATTGAATTGACCAAAGGGGGAGAAATTGAAAGATAAAGGGGACAAAATAAAAAATTAATTTTGAAAGAGAACACACAAGTAGGGGGAGCAAGCTCATGAACAAGTTTTTGCATTTGAATGTTTGCATCCTCATATGTATTGTTGCACAAGTACTTTAAATTCAAATGTTCATGCTTGTGTGGTGATTGCTAGTGATCCAAAATTGAATGATGATTGATCAACTAGCATGCATAGGTTGATTAGCTTAGACTCACATGTGTTCTTCAAGTGGTTGTATTTTCAAGTGGTGTCAAGCTAATCATGGTGCTAAGGGTGATTCAAATTCCGCACTCCGATGGTATCACGTTTCAAAGGTCTACTCTTAAACCTTAGCATCATTTGGTAGTTATTTCCTCTCTCACATTGTCTATCTATGCGTATGTGCAAAACTCGAACCAAACTCTAGAAGCACATATGTAGGGGGAGCTAATAACTACCAAAACCGATTTTGTGGAACTTTTTCAAATCTTAAATCTTTGATTAAAATGCTTGGACAAGCAACTCAAGTTCAAAATGATTATATTTCATATCTGTATGGAAAGGTTGTCATCAATTATCAAAAAGGGGGAGATTGAGAGTTTCCCATGTGTTTGGTTTTGAGTAATTGATGAAACCTACCTAAGTACTAACCTTGGATCTCTAAGTGTGAATCTTGAGATAGGTTGGTACAAGCCATGTGTTGGAGCAAGGTGGATCAAGTGAGAATGGCACAAGCTCTAGCATGGTGGTGGAAAGGAAAATGGTGTGAAGGTAAAGGTGAAAGGTAGGAACCGTTTTTTGGTTTGGTGATCAAGACATCATAAAGGATGTGATCACATTTAAAATAGATAGTCGTACTATCAAGGAGGGAGCTCTTGCGAATGATTACGGTTATCATGTGTCACTAGGTTCATTGCATTGCATTTGAAATCAATTGAACTAGTGAGAACAACCAACTAATTCCAAGATAATTGTGAACTAAAAGCTAACACACGTGCACAAGTGTTGAGATCACTTAGTGTTGGCTCTTGGAAGCTTGGAAGAAGTTGGAGAAAGTTTGGTGTTGTTTGACAGAAGAAAAGCAGTCCGGACGCTAGGGTGTGTGTTGTCCGGACCTTGGCGCGCGCGTCCGGAAGCAAACCCTAGGCAGTTGCGGCTGAGGAGAGGATCCGGACGCTGGTTGAAGTCCTGACGCAGGGCACCGGGCGCGCGTCCAGAGTCCTGGAAGCTCTCTGTTGCTCTCTGTGTTGTTCTGGAAGTGAAGTCCGGACACAGACGTTTAGTCCGGACTGAGAGCCGGACATGCGTCCGGAGTGGTTGAAGCGAAGAAGGAGCTCTCGGGTCTCTGGAATTAATTTCCGGACGCTCGGTGCAGCGAGTCTGGACCCGGTGAACAGTTACGTCCGGAGACGCGTGGCGCGCTGTGACGAGCGCGGGAAGAAGCCAGTTCAAACGGAGGCTGACCAGACGCATATGCCATGGTCCGGACAGCGCGTTGCGCGCGTCCGGAGGGGCGTCCGGAGCTGTGAACCAGAGAGCCTGGCTCTCGGCTGTGGAGGGGTCCGGACGCGGCTGTTGGTCCGGACCCCTGTGAAAAGTGTGTCCGGAGGCATACAGAGAAGTGAAAAGTGGATGGAAACGGCTAGTGTGTTTGTGTGGGCTATATATAGTTGTATGGCCGGCCCAAGAGGCAGCTCTTGCACTCTCACTTCACTCATACACTTGTGCTTGCTTGAGAAGCTCCACCACTCATCCCTCTAAACATATTTGACATATTCATAAGAGATTGAGTGAATCCAAGTGCATTGCTCATTGATTTCATACTAGTGGCACTTGGTGATTGTCGTCTTCGCGGAATCTTGGAGATTGCTACCTCCTAGACGGCTTGGAGCGACGAGGATCGTTGAGCGGAGGAAGGTGTTTGTCTCCGGCTCCGATCGGTGGATTGTGAGGGGTTCTTGAACCTTCCCCGCGGGAGTTCGCGAAAGGTATCTCTAGTGGATTGCTCGTAGCTTGTGGATCCCTATCTTGTGTTGGTTTTGCGGCACCCGGTGACGGGTTTGACGTGTGATGCCAATTAACGCGTGAACCTCCAAGTAGGTGAATCGCTACAACGAGGCGTAGCTTGTTGGCAAATAGGTGAACCTCGGTAAAAAATCATTGTGTCATCTTGTCTCTACCGAGGATTCATATTGTGATTGCTTCCATATTGGATATCTCTTGATTGCTACTCTTCACGTCGGTATAACATTTCATATCTCTAACTTTGGATTACATTCTTTACATTCTTGCAAAGTAGAGCCTCTAGCTTAGCTTGTGTAGCTTAATTTAGTATCACTAGTTCTCTAGCTCTTGTGTGTGACATAGGTTATATTCTTGCTAGTAACTAGACTTGTGGTAGGTGGCTTGCCGACCCTTGTAGTGCTAGTGCAAACTTACTTTACACCGTGTTTTATTATAACAAGTTTCCTTAATGTTGTTGTAAAAATTTTTAATAGTCTATTCACCCCCCTCTAGCCATATCTAGACCTTTTAAAGTCTCATGAGATGGATGGATACACACTTGAACACTTGGATTCACTAGTGGGTGGAATTCTTGGTTTGATTCTTAAATCTCTCTCACTAGGGCTCTTGCTCTCTCTCCCAACCTCTCAAAGTATCTTTCAACAAAGAATTGAGCAAAGGCGGGTTGGGGAGGCAAGCCATGAGCTATAAATAGCCCCCACACAAACTCAGCTCGAGGGGTTGTTCATTGCGCAATTTAAATTGACATCGGACGCTCCAATGCCCTACACCAGACGCTCCAATGTCCTGCCCCAACGGCTAGTTTCTATTCAAAACCCCTAGCACCGGACGTACCGTTGCCGAAGCACCGGACGCATCCATTGCGAACTCGGTGCTCTAGGGTTCTCTAGCCGTACGTACGTACATATGTATAAGTTTTCAATCCATAAATAAAACATATATCCTATATGTTTACAAACATTGTTTAGCCGATGTGTAGTTACTCTGCAATGTATGTACCCAAGTATGACATCTATATTTAGCCCTACTTTCTCAGATTCTGTTTTCTTGAGGATACTGAACACATCTTTTATTTTGCTCAAATATTTGCTAGCTAACTCAGAACGCGCGCGTGAGGGCACGTGAATTGTACTATTATATATATAATAGCAAACATGTCCGTACATTCCAACAAAAAAAAAAGATTATTAAAAAGTAATGAGCAACCAGAATAGAAGTGTTGCATATTTATTTATTTATTTATTTATGTTTTACCCTTTTATAACTTTATTATAGAACTGTTTATTTTTTATGCTAATAACATCCCCCATTTGAAACTTAATTTAAAAATAATACGGTAATATCCTATTTAAGTTTGTATTAAATTATAAAAAAATTTTATATGTTTTTTTACCGTAAATCACATAAATATTTACTTAAGGTAATATCCTATTAAGTTTATATTAAACTGTAAAAATAATTTTATATGTTTTTGTACGGTAAAGCACATAAATATTTACTTAAGGAGTTAGTTATGTCGTGACAAAATTGATCTAGTTTATAAGGCATCTTTAGATATGGCACTATCTTATTAAATATATTTAACAATTTATTTGTTCGCATTATAATAGTTGCTATTTAAGTACGCAGCAACACACCTTTTGATATCCATCTCAAGTCCGTCCCCAAAGCCCATCATCGACTTCGGTATTTGTCAAGCCTAAGTCCAACATGGCAGCATCCTAAATCCTGGTCGTGCAGCCACCACCCAAGCCAGGGTGCTAGTGCTACCACCAAGACTCACGCCATTGCGGTTCATGAAGCGTTGTGCGCGTCGTTGCAATATCTTCGGCTGACACCCAACTCTCGTGAACTTACATCACCTAGCCCCACCCCACCCCTCTGGGACCCTGCGTCCCTACCGAAACTCTCTATGCTCTCTCTGAAGTCAGGAGTCAGAACTCAGGAAGACAACTTCTCTCTCGTCTCCCTCTCTCTGGTCGGTCTTATGAGTCAAGAAGGCAACAATTACATGCTGGATAGTTAGGATGGAAGTCTGTCGGTGTTCTACCTTGATAGATCGACGATGGCCTAGTGATCTCGTGCCTTGACTGATGGATAGCGTTGCTCCATGCCTTGTCCCGTCGCCGGTTCCATGACTCCACGCCACGACGGTCAACGACAGACCCGCGACCTCACACGTCGACGACACTGCTCCGTTCTAGAGTCATGATCTGCTCATCTCGTGCCTCGATGAACAACTACTCCTTGCCTTCAACCTTCGTCCTGACGGCGGTTTCGCGGGACCCATCGCCTCGACGGTAGGTGGCCTCGCGACCCCGCATCTCGATGGCGCTACTCCGCTCTAGAGTCTGAATGCACTCGCCGCGGGACTTTGTATTGTTTGGTTTGTAAGTGCATCATGTATTTTACGGTGTTTATTGTTCTCGATTTCTATCTATTCTATTTTTATTTGGATTCGACTTCAATCAAATCATTGGTAATTTGGAGCCGTGTGCATTCCTAGTTTCATTTTTATCCTCTGTTCTGGTCCTTTTTCGTTCAATTTGTTCATAACTTGAACTCTGTTACGAGGGTGATGTCCATAGTCCCGATGCTATTGGTATATAAAGGGAAGACGATAACTACAAAAATATTAAGTGAGGACTATGCATGAACTTGTTTCAGGTTGTGATTCACTATGAATTAAGGCCAGACCAAACTTATTACTGAAATTTTGTCTCTCGTATAGATAGATATAGATATATATAATATATATTACTGAAATTTTGTCTCTTGTATAGATAGATATAGATATAGATATATATAATATATATATATATATATATAGATACAGATATATAGATTTAGAGAGAGAAAACGGGCCACATGGAAGATTAGACTTTTTTCAAGAAGAGGAAAAAGCCGTGGGTTTAGCGAAGCTCAGCAACACCGTCGCGAAAGCCGCCCCCAAATCACGAGCTCCTCCTCCCTCTACCTCCGGCCTCTTCCTGCGTCACCACCGCGCAGGCGCAGCCATCCCCATCCTTCCCCTCAAATTCCCAACCCCACCCAGACCAGATCTCCCCCACCGATCGCTACACCTCCGATGCTCCCGCTTCCTTCGCCGTTCCCTTCATAGACGCGTCGCCACCGCCGCCGCCGCGAGGCGGCCGCTGCCTTTGTCCGCTCCCTTTGTATGGAAACGCGCAGCCGCAAGCGGGCGGAGGCCTCCTCTTCTTCCGCGACCTCCTCCTCCCGCTCCTCCAAGCGCTCGCGGCCCAACCCTAACCCTAACCCTAATCCTCCCGCTGCCTCCTCCCCCGCCCCCAACCCTGTGCCGTTGCCACCACGCACCCGCCGCTCGGCCGCTGTCAACCCCCTCCCCGCGATGGATTCCTCGGGCGACAACAACTCTAATCCCAACCCGCCGCCGCGGCGCCGCGGCCGCCCCTCCAACGCAGATAAGGGTAAGGAGCAGCAGCAGCCGGAGCCCTCTCACAGCTCCCGAGTGCGCGAGGCCGAGCGCCTGCTGGCCCTAGGTTTCGAGGGCATTGAGGATGACGACGATGCGGGGTTCGGGGCTGGGGCCATCCCCCACAGCCTGACTTCTGCGAGCACCGCGCTCCAGGGGCTGCTTAGGAAGCTTGGTGCTGGCCTGGACGATATACTTCCGTCATCGGCACTGTCAGCTGCAGCCGCAGCTGCAGCCGCGTCATCGTCATCAGCATCCGGCCAGCTGGGTGGGAGGTTGAAGAAGATTCTTGCGGGGTTGCGTGCTGATGGAGAGGATGGGCGGCAGGTCGAGGCGTTAACACAACTCTGTGAGATGCTGTCTATTGGCACAGAAGAGTCTCTTGGGGCATTCTCAGTGGACTCATTTGTCCCTGTCCTGGTCGGTCTGCTCAATCACGAGAGCAACCCAGACATCATGCTGCTCGCAGCACGAGCCCTAACTCACCTCTGCGATGTGCTGCCGCCTTCTTGCTCTGCAGTTGTGCATTATGGCGCTGTGCCTTGCTTTTGTGCCCGGCTTCTCACCATTGAATACATGGACCTGGCAGAGCAGGTATGCTTTACATTAACACATTGCTTTCAGTATATTGCTTGTTTGTCATTTTGCTGCATTCCTTTCATTTATTTGTGGACATGGTTCTACCGTAAACTTCATATGTTAGTGTGTAAAATAAACGTTGCCTAGCCTTCTGTTTGTCCCCTTCATAGTTTGCAATAGTTTGGAATTGCTAATGGTCAGATATTAATACATGTTTTCCTTAGTTCATCATTCTAATTGGACTCTTGGGTTTTGACGTGGTGCATATTGAAAGCTCTTTCTTGTTCAGTAATCGTCCATTTAACACAATTGTGTTAGGTTGAATTTTTGTGTGCCTGTTTGATAAGTTAGATAACTACCCTTCTGTACGAATAGAGTGAACAGGATAGATACCCTTCTATGTTTTGACTAGATAATGAAAAGGTTAGGTTGTTTTTCTAAAATATTCCTATGTCACCATCTCTATGGTAATCCATCTTAATCTCTTTCTGAAATTAGATTTTAGATATTATTCCTGTAGCATGATTGTGAAACCTCTCTATCTTGATTACATGGCATGGTCATTCCTTACCTTTTCTTTCTCGAGGTATAATTAAAAGTGGTGAAATTTGAATTTGATATAATCTCTTTGAAAATGTTACTCTGAATCATTTTCAATTCCTGTTTGCTGTCAAATTTAGTTGGATTTAGTACAACCGATCATCAAGAAGTATCAGCTACACAAGTTCAAGTGATTATTTCAGTTTATAGCTTTATATGATCTTTTTAATTCTACTGTGATACCTTTGACAAGGGTAGAGCTTTAGAGCCAACATGGGCCATGCTCTCTGCCCTTTCATTTTAGCAACTCCATAAAAGAAATGTCAGTATTTTGAGCTACATCGCTAATGAAGCATGTAAATATGCTTTTGGAATTGGAAACACTGAATTCATCTTCATATCACTGTTCTCTTCCCCTACTAACTTTGGCTGCAAGCTCTGGCACTGGTTTTCAATAGAACATTTTTCTGGTTTCTACTGTTGTTTGGATCTCTAGAAATAATGCCTTCTCGTTTGAAATACTGTGTGTATAGATAATAATAGATGCATACATGTACAATCTCTTCATATTTTCATGCATGCTCTTGATGGTGGCCTAACATATATGCTATGTTTTTTTAGTCATTGCAAGCTCTTAAAAAAATATCCCTGGAGCATCCAACTGCCTGCTTGCGGGCTGGTGCACTAATGGCAGTCCTATCATACCTTGACTTTTTCTCCACAGGTGTTCAGGTAATCACACTGCGTATTCTTGATTTTTGCTTCACCAAAAAACTATGTTTGTTCACTTGCTTCAGCCCATTTATCTCATAGCTTATTCTTATGCATTACTTGTTTCTATTCTGTTACAGATGAACTGTACTATTTATTCTTGTTATTTTATTTTTATTACTAACTGTTTTTTTTTGTTGATGGAATGTTTTCAGAGAGTTGCATTATCTACAGCTGCTAATATGTGTAGGAAACTTCCTTCTGATGCATCAGATTTTGTGATGGAAGCGGTTCCACTTCTTACTAATCTACTGAACTACCATGATTCAAAAGTACAATTGCCATTCAAAATGCTGATTTCCTTCATGATACCATCTATGTTTCATATACATATGTTGATATGTTTTTCCCTATTCAAGGTACTGGAGCATGCTTCTGTCTGCCTTACCCGTATTGCGGAAGCTTTTTCACCATTTCCAGAAAAATTGGATGAGTTGTGCAATCATGGATTGGTTGCGCAAGCTGCTAGCTTAGTATCTGTTAGCAACTTAGCAGGACAGGCATCATTGAGTACATCGACATATACGGTACACTTCGTTTTTTTTCTTCTTTTTGTTATACAATTATTTATTTTAGATTTGTGAAATTTATTCCATGCTTTCTTACAGGGTGTGATTCGTCTGCTCTCAATATGCGCAAGTGGATCATCTCTGGCAGCTAAAACACTTCTCCTTCTTGGAATTAGTGGCACACTTAAAGATATCCTTTCAGGCTCTGGGTTGGTTGCTGGCACAACTGTGTCACCTGCTTTAACGAGACCAGCTGATCAGGTGATTTTGTCTTTTCATAGGCGCACTTTAATGCTCCTTGGGTGTCATGTGTTCTTGATATCTACATTTGTTGTTTATCTTAACAAGCTAAGTGTAAATTAATGAATCTATTTGAGTGATACATTTTTGTATTTCAGAGTTCAACATACCCTATGCTTCAGATAGCACTTTAACCATTGATTCAAAGCCCAGGATATCATCTCTATTAAGCCCCCTTTGGCATAGCTCTGGCTCCGGCTTCTTGCGGTTCCTTGCAAGGAGCACTGTCAAATGGCAATCTGAAAAACTGCTCCTTGCAAGGAGCCGGAGCTGGAAAGAGTGCCTAAAATTATTACAGAACTGCCACTGGAGCCATTTTCTGCCAAACGTTTTCCAGAGTGGCTTCAACTGGCCCTATAAGTATAAAGTCACACAATTAATCGCACACAGGTCCCAACCGTACATGTCCCTCAAGACAGCCATCTCTGCCTGCCCCCCCCCCCCCCCCCCACATCCCCCCCCCACCCCACACCACCCATTCTGTACTTCACACATGTCTGAAAATCTTCCATGTTCTCTCTCTTCTACCACTAAGTGGTGTAGTGAGGGGGCTTACTTGTAGAGTGCCTAATGCGTGCCATATAGCATCTTTACGCACAATGACACAGGAACAAGTGTCATCAAAGAAAAAATTGTATATTTTAAAACACTGTTTTTGATGAATTTGATTAAATGAAACCAAATAAGTCCCATAACACCTGTTTCTAATAATGCAATTTGTTTTTTTAATCGCAACCAAATATTATACTTAGTTTGTAGTCAATGTTCCTCTATGGCTGTTCGCGAAAAAAATGTTCCTCTATGGCATGTCATCGTCTTTTCTTCAATAGTTAAATGCGATCATACTCTTACTAGTTCCCATGTTGAGCATTTATGAACTTGATTGATGTTATCCTATGTTCTATATTCTTGGTACCAATAAGATATTTTGACATTAGCACAGTTTTTATTTGTGATAAATTGTCATCTATGTTAAATTTTTATGGTCTTGTAACTTGTAAAGGTACCAACTTTATGGTGGTAGTTATATATTATCACCATATGATTCATATGCAAATGATGCCATTATGTGTTTTTGGGTATTATAATGCAGATGAATGAGATTGTGAAGCTTGCAGATGAGTTACTTCCTCCTCTGCCTGTTGGGACCATTTCTTTACCGATGTATTCCAATGTTCACATGAAAGGTTCTTCTGTAAAGAAATCCACTTCTAGTAAGCAGGGTGAACATGGTTCAACAGGAAATGAAATATCAGGTCGAGAGAAGTTGTTGCGTGATCAGCCTGAACTTTTGCAGCAATTTGGTATGGACCTGTTACCTATCATGATACAGGTCAGCCTCTTGTCTTATTAGTGTTTTCTTTGATGTTGTTAATGGTAATGCTGATGTGCTATTATGGGACATTGTTGCTATCATGTTGTTGTGATTCTTAAGGACTTCAATACCTTGAACAGGTGTATGGCTCTAGCGTAAGTGGACCAATACGCCACAAGTGCTTATCTGTCATTGGGAAATTAATGTACTTTAGCTCAGCCGAGATGATCCAGGCTCTCCTTAGCACGACAAACATTTCCAGGTGCTAACACAAAACTTTGGATAATTCCATTAAGGTTCTTAGAAACTGTCTTATCACATGAATTCTGAATATTTTTTCAAGCTATTGACTTTTATGTTGACTATTGCAGCTTTTTAGCTGGCATTTTAGCTTGGAAAGATCCACAAGTGCTGATCCCTGCTCTTCAGATAGCAGAAGTTTTAATGGAGAAGCTTCCAGAGATATTTGTGAAGATGTTTGTGAGGGAAGGCGTTGTTCATGCTGTTGAGTCACTTATATGCCCAGAGTTCTCTGGTCAAGTGACTCAAGTGTCACAGCTGGACAGTCATGTGGATTCCATTACATCTTCACAAAATAGGCGCAACCGCCGTCGAAATAATGCTGTGAATACGGAAAAAAACTTGCCTGATGGATCAAAAGGTTCCCAACTTGTGATTTCTAATTCACCACCAAGCACGGCTGAAGTTCCAAATAATAGTCTCCGTGCTTTAGTTAGTAATCATGCAAAGTCATTTAAGGATAAGTATTTCCCTTCAGAGCCTGGCTCAAGTGACATTGCAGTTACTGATGATCTCCTTAAACTGAGGGCACTTTGTGCAAAACTGAATGCAACAGCTGACACTATCAAAACAAAATCTAAAGGAAAGTCAAAGGCTGTGGTAGGCAATAGCTTTGATGTGTTATGCAGTATTGAGGAGCAATTGGATGGTATAATAGCTGAAATGTTGTCTGAGCTTAGCAAGGGGATGGTGTTTCGACATTTGAGTTCATCGGAAGTGGAGTTGTTACAGCTTTGCTAACTTATCTGTCATGTGGAACATTTGGGAGGGAAAAGGTGTCTGAAGCAAACGTACCAAATTTACGTCATCAAGCAGTTAGACGATACAAGGCATTTGTATCTCTCGCCCTTCCAAATGATAAAAATGGGAATAAAACTCCTATGGGGTTCCTAGTCCATAAACTGCAAAGTGCCCTCTCTTCGTTGGAACGTTTCCCAGTTGTGCTTAGCCATTCTGGAAGAGCGCTGACTTTGGGAGGATCCCGCCTGACGACAGGCTTTGGAGCTCTATCACAGCCCTTCAAATTGCGTCTTTGTCGAGCACCTGGTGAAAAGTCACTTAAGGATTATTCATCCAATATTGTACTTATTGATCCATTGGCAAGTCTAGCAGCTGTTGAAGATTTTCTTTGGCCTAGAGTCCAGCGCACTGAGCCAGTCTCGAAGCCTCCAGTCTCGTCGGCAAATAATTCTGAATCTGGAGCAGCAAGTTCCACAGCTTGTCCGCCTTCAATTCCGCCTAGAACTCAATCTGGCCGTCGGGCATCATTAAGATCACAGTCATCAGCTGCCACTAGTGGTGCAATTAAGAAGGATTATCAGGAGGGAGGCATAAACACATCAAAGGGAAAAGGAAAAGCTGTTCTTAAATCGAGTTTGGATGAACCTAAAGGCCCACATACTAGGAATGCTGCAAGAAGAAAAGCTGCTACAGAGAAAGATGTTGAACTGAAACCATCACATGGTCACTGCACTTCAGAGGTTAGATACTCATGCATTCAATCTTATTTGCTATTTGCATAATAAAATTGAGCCCTCCTAAGTGACCTCTGTTGCTTAGTTTGGCTTCAATTTCTCCGGCTCTGGGACAGCTTGATTGCAAATGTTTTTTAGCAATGCCTTTTGTTGTTTACTCTGCTGACAAATGATTTTTGTAGTAATGACGTAACAGTAATTCAGCTAATTTGTTTTTCGTTAATGTCTATAGTGTATTTAGTTTGACCGGTACTTAGTTTTAGTATGTAAGCAGAGGATTTTAAAGGGGTATGCTGCTGAGACAAACAATGTACAGATTATATAAGTATAATAAGTATAATATCATAAATGTATAGCAATGAAAATAAATTGAAATATGCCTATTTATCTATAAAAAGTGATGTTATGTAATGACCTGCCTACATTTTTGTATCTTAGATAGTATACTGAACCATAGTTCAGCTAGGCGCCGACTAGGCGCGAGTCGGAGGGTGTCCGCCTCGCCTATGGGGGTAGGCGGCCCCTAGGCGGCGACGGCTCGTCGGCAGCGCCGGTGGGAGTGGAGGAGGGCCTGGCGGAGGTCGCCGGTGGGGGAGGAGCTGCGAGCGTGCGGCTGGCGGCTGCGGGCGCGGGGAGGGAGGGAGGCGGCGGCGGTGGAGGTGGCGGAGGAAGAGGCGGGCGGGGAGGGAGGGAGGAGGCCGCCGAAGTGCGGCGCGCGGCTGGCGACTGGCAGCGTCCGCGTGCGGATGGGGTGGGGGGCGGCGGATGGGGTGGGAGGGGATGGATGGATAAGGTGGGAGGGTAGATAAGGTGGGCTGTTGGGCTTTTTTATGGGCCTTTCTTTGACTTTAGGTCCATATATCTCCTATTTTTTTCTTTTATTTAAGATATATGTGTGTGTATATGTATAAAAATTAAAACGCCTAGGCACGATTAATCCCGACTAGGCTCTAGGCTGAGGGTCAGCGTCTAGATTCCGCCTGGCGCCTAGCTGAACTATGTACTGAACTATATGATGGATACCCACAAATATGAAAGATGTGTTTATTTCTTTACTCTAAATAAATAACAGATATTTTTGTATTTCTTTTTTAAATATCTAAGTGAAGTTTTCAGGGAAAAACAACTTTATGAATTATTATTTGGACTAGCACACGCATGCTCCTTTATCTGAATTTTAGAAATTAAACAGATTGAAGGGCCTTCAACATATATTTATATTAAGTATTATACCTGCAGGATGAAGATCTTGATGTTTCTCCAGTTGAGATCGATGATGCTTTAATGCTTGATGATGATGAGGATGTCTCTGAGGATGAAGATGATGATCATGAGACGGTAATATTTTTTTTTTCATTTTGCTTATTACTACAAAGGTTTGTATTGACTGGACATGATTTGGAACTCAGTGGATTTTGTTGAAATGCTCAGGTTCTCCGAGGGTCTCTTCCTTCCTGTGTTCCTGAGAGAGTGCATGATGTGAAATTAGGGGATGCTGATGATTCTAGCGTTGCCTCATTGGCAAATGATAACCAGGCACAGCCCTCATCTGGTTCTAGTACAAAAAATACTGCTGGCAGGGGATTGGATGCTGCTGAATTTAGAAGTCCAAGCACATTTGGTTCACGGGGTGCAATGTCATTTGCTGCAGCTGCAATGGCTGGATTAACTTCAGTGGGTAGTCGTGGTATTAGAGGTAGCCGAGATCGGAATGGCCTTCCATTGGGTGCTCATACAACTGAGCATTACAACAAATTGATATTTACAGCTGGTGGGAAGCAGCTTAACAAACATTTGACTGTATATCAAGCTGTTCAAAGGCAAGTAGTTCATGATGAGGATGATGAAGATAGGTTAGGTGGATCTGATTTACCTGATGATGGTAGCCACTTCTGGGGTGATGTATTCACTATAACATATCAGAAGGCTGATACCACAGCCGAGAAGGGGTCTGTTGGAGGTTCAGCTTCAGTGCCAAAACCTTCCAAATCAGATTCTTGCAGAACTTTGCCTGAAAAATCGTGTACTTCTCTCCTTGACAGTATTTTGCAAGGAGAGCTTCCCTGCGATTTAGAGAAATCAAACCAAACCTACAATATCTTATCACTATTACGTGTGTTGGAGGGCTTGAATCAGTTATCTCCTCGTCTGAAAGTGCAAGCAACCTGTGATGATTTTGCTAAAGGAAAAGTTGCTACGTTGGATGGGCTATACAACGTTGGAGCTAAGGTTCCCTCAGAGGAGTTTGTCAACAGTAAGATGACCCCAAAACTTGCTCGGCAAATTCAGGATGTTCTTGCACTGTGTAGTGGCAGTTTACCATCTTGGTGTTATCAGCTAACGAAAGCTTGTCCGTTTCTGTTTCCTTTTGAAACACGAAGACAATACTTCTATTCCACAGCTTTTGGGTTGTCTCGAGCACTGCATCGTCTTCAGCAACAACCGGGTGATAATAATAACACTTTTGAAAGAGAAGTCAGGGTTGGTAGACTGCAACGCCAGAAAGTCCGTGTTTCTCGTAACCGTATCTTGGATTCTGCGGCTAAAGTTATGGAGATGTTCTCTAACCAGAAGGCTGTCCTAGAAGTTGAATACTTTGGTGAAGTTGGAACTGGACTTGGTCCAACTTTGGAGTTTTATACTCTCTTAAGCCGTGAGCTGCAAAGGGTTGACTTAGGATTATGGAGATCTCATTCTCCAGATGATTCCGGCATGCAAATTGATAGAAATGCTGATGATTTAACAAGTGAAAAGCATGAATCAGAATCACTTGTTGGGAGCAGGAACATAGTGCAAGCACCTCTTGGTTTATTTCCTCAGCCTTGGCCACCTAGTGCTGCTGCATCAGAAGGTAGCAAATTCTTCAAAGTTGTCGAGTATTTCCGCTTAGTAGGTCGAACGATGGCAAAAGCATTGCAAGATGGAAGGCTTCTCGATTTGCCTTTGTCGACGGCATTTTACAAACTTTTACTTGGACAAGTAAGCATGAGAGCCCTTGAGCCAGATTCATTTTATATTTTATTTTAAAACTTCTCTTTTTCCGTTAGCACTTAACTTTCTATATATGCCTTTGCCTTGTTAACTTTACCAAATTTGCTTCAATAGGAACTTGATTTGTATGATATATTATCTTTTGATACTGAGTTCGGAAAGACATTGCAAGAACTGCAAATTCTTGTTGCACGTAAACAATTTCTTGAGTCCTCTAGTGAGAGCCAAAAAATAGAAGAATTATGTTTCCGTGGTGCTCCCATTGAAGATTTATGTTTGGACTTTACTCTTCCGGGCTATCCTGATTATGTTCTCAAGGAAGGTGGAGAGGATGCAGTGGTAAGTGATGTGGTGGCCTAGATTTTTCCCCCTTCAGTGTCGCTGCAGATTACTCATATTGTTATCCCCTTCTGTAGGTCAACATTTATAACTTAGAAGAGTATATTTCTTTGGTTGTGGATGCTACTGCTAAGACCGGAATAATGCGGCAAGTAGAGGCATTGAAGGCAGGATTCAATCAGGTATTTTGGATTCGGATGATTTCTGTTAACCAATGATCATAGAACTAACTAGCACTTTTATTTATTTTTTCGAAAAAATATTCATTGTATATTTGTCACTTCAGGTGTTTGACATATCATCACTCCAAATATTTTCTCCTCAAGAACTTGATTATCTGATTTGTGGTCGCTGTGAACTTTGGGAGGTATTGCTTCTTTGCTGTCATTCTTTATGTTCTACTTCCTCTGTCCCATAATGATAATTGTATTTGGTACAGGAAAAAGTCAAATTTACAAACTTTGACCAACAATTATATACAAGTTTAGGACATAAAACTCACATCAATAGATTTATATTCAAAGTTCCTCTGAGATGGCATTAATTGTTTAGCAAATGAAAACATATTGCAAGAGAAATTAATGATCAGAATCTATTTTGTTTTACTTTTCCCTGATCAAAATACACGTAATATTTCGGGATGAATGGAGTAGTTGTTTTGACTTATTCTGAACAATTTCACATCATGCAGCCGGAAACTCTGCCTGAACATATAAAATTCGACCATGGTTATACCTCTAAGAGTCCCGCAATTGTCAATGTAAGTTTCACTGCTTCTTTGTATTTCATTTGTAAGTTTCATAAGTTTATTTTGATGTTTCTACTGTGCTGTTTTGCAGTTTCTTGAGATCATGGCAGAATTTACTCCTGAGCAGCAACATGCTTTCTGCCAGTTTGTGACTGGTGCTCCTCGACTTCCACCTGGGGCTTGGCTGCCCTAAATCCTAAGTTGACTATTGTTAGGAAGGTAAGTCGTTTATCTTTGTTAATATTTCTACTTTATGGTTGACATCCCTGCCAACATATTATTGAACTTTTGAATTTTGTTTGAATTCCAGCACTCATCTGTGGCAAATAATACTTCAAACCCAACTGGAGTAACAGAGTCTGCAGATGATGATTTGCCTAGTGTCATGACTTGTGCCAACTATCTTAAACTACCACCATACTCCACCAAGGTATGCTTCTTTCTGTTTTTTCGTGAACTGTGGTTATATCTCCTGTGTTGTCTTGTAAATCGAGGATTCAGAAACCCATTCACCAAAGAATTACTTGACCATAGCCCTTATCGTAACTGGTAACTTGGTTCACAAACTTCAACTTAGGAAGTGGAAAGTAAAATTTAATGTGGACAGCACCTTACTGGTTTATAGAAGACCAGCGAGTCATAAGTTAGAATCAATATTTCGTTGGTTTAAGTTTAACATAGCATATTCCACATTTTTTGAACTTTTAACAACTTTTATTGATGCATGCTATTTTTTCCTAAAGAAAATATTTACAGTGCTACTCGTCGTGCAAGTGTACCCGTAGGCTTGTTACCAATACCATCCGTCTGAGTTGTGTGCTATTGTTGGAACTTCTTGCAGGCTATCATGTTAAAGAAACTGCTTTATGCGATCAACGAAGGCCAAGGGTCATTTGATCTTTCGTGAAGCTCAACACTAACATAGATATTGGTCAACCGAGAAATTTGCGGTCATTGTTACCCAGAGTTAGTTTCTACCCAATGTATGACATAGGTTAAAGTCAGCTCTCCGGAGTCCCACCGAAGGTTTGGATCCCGTACCTTTGGGTGTGGATGTCTATATTCTCTCTTTTTTTTTTCTTTTTCGTTTGGTTGTATATTCTTGCGGATCTTTATAGTGAATAATAATAAATTGTTTTGCTCTCCGTACTATGCTCTTTGTTGTAATAATCAGTGACGGTGACTACAGTGACCGCGTCCGCCCAGCGCCCCAGCCAAAGCATCAGACCGCCAAACTTTGGTTTCATGGTTTAGCTACTCACTAAACGGCTGGATAGGGGCATAGACTATCCACGGGAATTCCGGGGCAACCAAACACATCAACGGCCAGACACTACTTATAAAGTCTGAGCGCGACTGATGTATTCTATGACTGTTCTGTTCCGAGGCATTTGAGGATGTCAAGTTGTCAGCTGAGGCGTGATGAAAACATAGTCCTGGCCTATATAACTTTGTTCTCGCAGTCGCGCCTATCCAACGAGGACTGATAACTTTCACTGAAGTCCAATTAAGCTGAAAATGGATGCAATTATATTTGGGGACGTCGGGATGGGATCTGAATAGCCAGACCTCTGCAATGCATTCACGGTTCGCCATTGAATGCGGTACTTAACTTCACACAATCACACACTTGAGTTCTTCAGCGCTTTCCACGACTTTCGCCAAAGCTGATGACAAATAGAGAGTCTCCGAGATGAGTACCCGTCATCCACCTTCTGATTCCCTTACATCTGCAATCCGTTTCTCCCAGCGAGCTTCTAGATTACCAATCGTCCGGCCCCCTCCTCTCCTCCGGCAAGCTTGCCGGCGGTGGGGGGAGGTGGGCTGGCCCTAGTCCCATAGCTAGTTCTTGTTCCTTTCCGGGGGTTCTGTTCACTTGAAGATCTTTTCAGTTTATTTCAGTTTATTTTAGTTTATTTTTTTCTTACAGAACACTATATTTTAGTTTATTTTTTCTTACGGAACACTATTTAATTAGTCAGAATCAATCGGTTTTTTTACCAGCCAGAACCTTAGGGGGTGTTTGTTTTCTGTGGTCTAAAGTTTAGACCTGTCACATCGAATATTTAGACACTAATTTAAAGTATTAAATATAGATCAATTATAAAAAAACTCATTACGCAGATCGAGGTTAATTTGCGAGATGAATCTATTAAGTCTAATTAGTCCATGATTTGACAATGTAATGCTACAGTAAACATTTGCTAAAGATGAATTAATTAGGTTTAATAGTTTTATCTTGTCAATTAGTTTACTCCTATGTAATTAGTTTTATAATTAGCTCATATTTAGTCCTCTTAATTATCATCTAAACGTTTGATATGACACGGTCTAAACTTTAGACCCCGGATCCAAATATCTCCTTAGATTCTTTCCTCTAGTTTGTTGAATAAAAGTTGCATATGGCGCCCATAGTGCTTGGAACTCTGGAGCTTCGTCGTCTGCTGGTGGTCTGGTGGTGGTGGTGGAGGATGCTCCCTGTCATCCTCCTCCTCATCGGAGTTGTGTTCATGTCCGGTGGAGGTGTGTTCTGTGGGTGGCGATCCAAGCGCCGGTGACCATCTTGGTGGAGGCGTTGCCGGCGCCACCAGCCACTCCCGTGTCCCAATTCTATTTCTTGGTGGCAGGTGGAGTCTTACATGCTTGCGTGTCCACAGGCAGCAGATCATGCATGTATTGCAGCCGATCGAGCCTTTGGTGCCTCTACACACGTACACATGCATTTTGGGAGACTGGGACCCACGCTCTTTTCGATGCAACCACATGCGAGGCCTAGTTTATTCTACAAGCTTCGATCGGGACTTGATTTGTGACGCGCTTGTTTGCGTGTAGTAATCCCTGCAAGTACGTACGTGTTGCCGCAAGGCTCTCAACAGTTTTCTCCAAGCAAGACTAGCGCGTGCTGTTGTGTCGTCGTCGTAGCTTGGAGCTACAAGTCGATCAGTGTTTGGGATAGGAGGTCCCAAAAGTCTTTTACTCTGGTTTTAATGTAATATATTTGAGTAGCGAGAGATAGGCGTGCCGGCCACGACAGCTGAAACTGGAAAATTCAGATCCCCTCGTGTCGCTTTCAGGTACCAGGAAGGCAAGGAGAAGCGGCAGCGAAATTGCTAACGGGCGATCTACCGCTGCGTAAGATGACGACGTATCGCGCGGAAAAGAAGGAGCCGTCCAGGAGTTGCTAATAAGCCATGGATGGAATTGCAAGCAGTACATCAAGTAGCCGCCCTTGCCAGTACTAGTCCTTTGGCCGTTTGACACCTAACCGTTGCCAGATGTGTGTAGAGATGTAATTAAGTGAGTCTTATAGTACGTGGTGATTTTGGATTGGCTAGTTGAGAGTATTGGCGCCTGCTTTGCTGGTGACTGACTGCACGCGACGGCGACGAGCAGCTAGCGCAAATCCTACCCAGCCGACATGGGATCGGGCATGCGCCATCCCCGTTCTGTTCTGCCTCCTGCCTCGGCGTCCCATGCATCCCAGACCAGAGCACGTCCGGTCCGCACCTGGGTGTCCATGTAGGGAAACCGAGAACGAAGGATCATCCCACTCTGCGGCGGCGGCGGCGGCGGCAGCAGCAGCAGCAGCTCGTGACACGTGACGTGGCCACCATCCCGCGTCCCGACTGCCCACCCGCGCATCCGCATCCGCGGAAGGGAACGTGACGGCCCAGTCCTTTGTCCTTGGCGGTACAGCACCCAGGATAATTATGAATTATGACGCTCGGGGCTTCAGTCCTCCACGACCCGTCAGCTTGGTTGATCGTCGCAGGGTAGGATGCATCGGTCCCTTGAATAAAAGAAAACGTCACAAACTGTACTGTAGCATTAGACTACGTACTCTACTCTAGTGACTAGTGAGCCTGCCTGCCTGCCAGCCAAGTGCCAGTTCGACATCTCCACAACATGAACAATTTAGTACTGTTTTTTTACAACGCGAATCTCGGAGCTGCAGCAAACGGTTCACGGCTCGCTCTTGCTCGTTTTGAGGTTATATACTCCCAGTATGTTTTTTTTTTAATTTTTTTAAAAAAAGAAAAATCAGTACCAGTACATACTCCCAGTACACCACGTAGTACGAGTTCTCTAGGTGAGGCGTCGAGTACTAGTAAAAACCTCGTAAGACCAGTCTCAATTGAGTTTCATCCAAGTTTTATGAACATAAAATATGTTGATGTGACACTGTATTAACGAGGAGAGAGGTGGTGAGAGTTTTATGCGACTAGGAAGAGTTTCATGGGGATGAAACTCCTATGTACAGTTTCCAAAATTTTGTTGCGTTTGAAACTGTGCCATAAAACTCCCAGAATGACCTGAGCAGTGGTCGGCCAGTGCCGTCTTTGTCTGGCGGCCCTGAGACCCATGACCATGACAGTAGCCAAACAACGAGTCGCATTTATTACTCCTTCCTCCGTCCCTAAATAAATGTCATTCTTCCTTCCTGTTTCCGGGAAGTCAACGTTTTCAAAATACCAGCAATTATGTATTAAAATATATAAATAATTATGCTAAGTAATTAATATCATCGGAAAGATTTTAAGTCTATTTTTTATAACAAATTTATTTAAAAATATAAATATTACACATATTTTTTATAAATTTAGTCAAAGTTAAGAAAGTTTGACCGATACGCATCCTATAATGACTTTTTTTTTTTTGAAGTAGGGAGTATTCATTATTTTTGGGCGGTTGGCAGCTTCCTTGCAGAGTCGTCTCGTGGGCTGGGCTGGCCAACAAGTTTAGAGGAGTCAAGTCGGCAACCCAAGCAGCTTCTTGATCTGACCGTAGCGGGGCTCACCCTGGCCTCCGTGGAGCTTCACCACCTGTCCAGGCGCCCGCCCCCACGTGGCCCCCTGACTCACATGTCGTGTGGAGCCCACTTGCACATCAAATTGCCACCACCGTTTCCTTCCTTCCTGCCCATCATCAATCATCTTCATCCGCGCAGCTGCACCCTGCATAGGCTCCTCCGTCGGTTCACACCAGTCCTCCGCGTGTTTAATAAAAAAATTTGAAAACTCTTGGCGGCCGCACCCCACGTGTCATGACGGCACTGGATGCGGGCGGTGGCCAAGATGCCTATATATTTATCAAATCATCAGGGGAGACGCCTCCAGTCCAGCTCCCTTCTCAAATCAAAAGAGTCAAAGACTCACAGCACAGTGCGCTTTGTAGAACACAACGTCGCAAGAGCAGATCAGCCGCAGCAGAGCCTCTTGTGTTTTTGCTGGTCGCCATGGGCATCGTCGACGTCGTCTCCGAGTTCTGCACCTTGCCCAGGACTCGCCGGCATCTCAAGAAGAGGAAGCAGTTCCAGGTACATACATACCCTTCTCCTTCCTTTTTCAATCTTGTTCTGTTTGTGTATGGGGTCACATGTTCCTGCTGCTTGCCCAAAGCCCAACAACTGACATATGCACATGACATGCAGACGGTTGAGATGAAGGTGCGCATCGACTGCGAAGGCTGCGAGCGCAAGGTGAAGAAGGCAGTGGAGGACATGAAGGGCGTGAGCTCCGTGGAGGTGGTGGCGAAGCAGAACAAGGTGACGGTCACGGGCTACGTGGACGCCGCCAAGGTCATGCGCCGGGTCGCCTACAAGACGGGCAAGCGTGTGGAGCCGTGGCCCTACGTGCCCTACGAGATGGTGGCGCACCCCTACGCCCCCGGAGCCTACGACAAGAAGGCGCCCGCTGGGTACGTCCGCAACGTCGTCGCTGACCCTACCGCTGCGCCGCTCGCCAGGGCCTCCTCCACTGAGGTCAGGTACACCGCCGCGTTCAGCGACGAGAACCCAAACGCCTGCTCCGTCATGTAGTATGTACTAGTTGTGCGGTGGTGGACATGGACCTCAATGGAAGATCGAGGTGGCAGCTTTCCTTTTCTTGTTTTTCTCTGGTTGGATTGAATGGAGTAGCTACTAGTAGTAGTTGTAGTTGCTTCTTAGTTGCTGTTGGAGATTTTGCTCTATTTATTTTATTTTATTCCTTTCCGGGTTGATGTACTAGAAGATGTAGTAGTAGTAAGCATGTGTTTTGATTTTGTGAAAAAGAATGGATTTGTAATGGTGACAATAGTGTAGCAGTGAGTGTTGTGGATATTAAATCAGTTCGTCTTTGCAAGCAATGATTGATTCCAGAGAGATCGACGTGCAAATATCCTAGATAGCTAGCAGCTGCAGTGTATTTAGTGGTTTGGGTATGGATGTCACCTCTGATGAGACGCGCCTGTGCATTATTTCGGTGGTTGCAAACGCCAAACGGTAGTTGGGTACCCTTTGGTCTTTGGACGGCCACTTTTATTTGGGTAGGTGAGCAGTCAGATAAGCGAACTTGGATTAACTTCGGATGAATTCAATCAGTTGATGTTGAAAATCGAAGTTGTTTTTGCTGATTGACATGAGTCTCCGCCATGGAAACAGATGGACAGACGATTTGGAGGTCCGGCAGAACCCATGGATTATGGTCGTACGATCTAAAGGACCATCCCTGGAACATGCCCACTCAATAAATGCCACATGAGATTGCCATTAATTAATTAAACAATCACGAATCTGTCAGTTTGGCAGATTCACCATTCTCCGTACTTGTATGCAAGGCACAGCAGGATTGGTGATGCTGAATCTTCAAAATCACATCACATACAATTTTAGAGACGTGATCAGCTAGGAGAGGAAAACCTTATACAGTAACACAACCAACTCCGAAGTCAAAAAAACACTGTTCCTCAGTGCTAGTATACTATCATCTTGCAGAGCATTATTGCATACACTTAAATCTGGCAAAATTTTGAATAGCCTCCATGTATAGGCACAGTTTCACTAATTCTTTAAAAGAATGTTGTCAGAATTCTAGTTTCCTTCTGCATCCTGTATTCTTGATGGTTCTCCAACTGCAACTTCCATCCGTTGGTACCAATCACCGATTTCAGTATTCTCAACCATATCTTTTCCTGATCTCAAGTACCGGATAGGTCTCAGAACACCGAAGACGGCAAGATCTGCCAAATTAGGCTTGGAGCCACCTGTAGGAACAGCCACAGTTAGTATTGCCTCAAGAAAAAAAAATATCTATTGTTTCTCTATTCTTATGCCCTTGTTTTTAGCAAATGAATAAATAGGATACCCAAGAAATCTCTTCCATTCAGGCTTTGATCCATGTATTGGCAGCATCATACAACGAAGCACGCTCATCAGTTATGTTGTATTTCTTCTTCAGTTTCTTAGATACCATGTACATGGCTGCAGCACCAGCATACTTCACGGCAAATCTCTCTGTAAAACTGAAATTACCTGCATAACAAAGGTTTGGAAAAGATTATTTATTGCCGTATGTGAAAATAAGTAAGAAAATCATGAGTCACACAACTCAAGTAAATTTGTGTAATTTTTCTAGAACAGACATATAGCATGTATTTCATTAAGAAGAAGAGAGTGATCAATAGACCTACATATAGAAGATACAAAAGGAGTCGTGGGTAATCCATGGATTACCAACGAAATCCTCAACACAAGGCACACAACAAGAAACATGAGGGGTGGGGGACCATCCACCAGCAACCCAAGCAACCCTAACAACTCCAACAACTGATCCTAAGACAAAAGATAACTCAACACCTAGGTAGCCAATAGTGATAGGAGCCACAGAAGAAACAACGGCAAAACATATGCTAGTGGTCAAGACAACCTCGGTGGCAAAGCATCCACCGGAAACCATCCATACAAAAAAAAAATGATAACCCTCAAATCTGTTGGTACAGTACAATATAAATTTTAATCCAATGTCATAACTCATTGGAAGATAAGTCAGAGAACCAAAATTGCAAGCATTCCACAGCTCTACAAGTTGCCAGACGGATCAAGAAAAGCATAAATTTTACAAAAGAGCACACCGTGCAACCTTCTTAGTGTCTTAATAGCGTGGTGTCTAGTGCCCTGTGGTTATTCCAGCCACATCGAACGTAAAACTCTTTCTTCTTAATTGAAAGGCAGAAGTCGCACCATTTGCATTAAAAAAACAAAAATTGCATTCATTTTTACAGACAGCCATTAGGACAGGAAATGATCCTATTATGCATGAGACAACATTGACTGTGTATTAGAAAATGTTTGTTTGTAGAGTTCACAACATTCATAAATGATCCAGACGAGGACTGATGTTTGTTTGCAGGGTTCACCACCTAGGCACCTTTTCCAACCTAGGTTTACATATTGTCACTAGATGGATTTTTACCCCAAAGCCTAAATCTCATCTTCCTCATGGCCCGACCAGTTTAGGGGAATGGCATGTACAAACGATGGAACGATGGGTAACTATATCAATCATATCTGGAGAAGAAAAAAAAAGGGTGATGGTACAAGAACCCACAGAAGATATTGTTGGGCTGTGGTCACAAAAACTGAAAATCAATCTGGTAGCCAAAATTTACAACAGTACAGTCGATTAGTGTCAAATGATTGTTGTTGAAATAAACCCCCTCCCCCCCCCCCCCCCTCCACACCCCAAATTATAAGGCATCTAGTCTCTTCTTGGTACATAGCTTTTGATATGCACATAGATATACAAAAGCCAAAAACAACCTACAATTTGGAACCGAGGTAATAAAATGCAATGGAACTAATTTGGGAGTGGCAAGAAGAAATATGTACAAGTATGTGTAACAATGAAAACCAACAATAAACATATCTGGTTTGCTGAAATAACCAATATAGATCATTACCAGGAATGTCTGCAACACCTCAGTAAGGAGCAAGCAAAATTATAGTGTGATTTGACACAGATAAGCTTGAAGCCGTTGTTCATTATGGAATTCAGAATTTTACATCATCATATCAGCTTGATTTGAAACAGCTATCACCCAAATATCATCCATTAGCCCATGAATCTATATTCTATGTAACAATTTACAATTGTGTGCCTTACGTAATCCTCAATAAGTAGAGTGTGAACTTTTCAATTTGCACATGTGTTCAGCGATAGTGGGCAGTGCTTGCCTCAATAAATTCAATTTTGCAAGAAAGATATTGAAAGTGCATCTCTAAAGTTCAAAGTATGAAAAAGAAAGGAATTATAGAAGGATATGTACAACAGATTTGAGGATATATCAAGTTACCATGTTTTGCAATGTAGTCAAAAGATTCTAGAGCTTCTGAAGTTGTCCGATATATGTTAGGAGACAAGACATGCACAAGGTGTTCATCAACCCACCTAGATCAAGGGAAAAATATTAGAAGGAAGAAAATAAAATAGCAAATGTTGCAAAGAGCACAAGGCCCTAGAGTGGTAGTCAAGCTAAGAAATTCTAGAGCATCTGAAGTCATCTGATATATGTTAGGAGACAAGATATGCACAAGGTGCTCATCAACCCACAAAGATCAAGGAAAAATTATTATTAGAAAAAAAAACAATGTTTCAAAGAGCACCAGGTCCTAGAGTGGTGGTCAGGCTCAAAAGTGCCTAGGCAGCTTCTGGCATATTAATAAAATGAACATGTAAATAATAGAGAAGAACACCTAGACAAAATGCCTAGCACTAAACAAAGTGTTCGCATGCCTAGAGAATAGGCAACGCCTTTTTAAGCATTGATTTAGGCATAACTATTCAGATAGTGGTGGGCAGTACTGATCATGAATGGTAAGTGATAAGGTCAGGAGAGGCAACTGGGTTCGCAGAAGTTTATTGGAACATGTGTCAAAGCATAGTTGTAAAAGAAAAGCCATTTACAAATATTTTAAGGAACTAGCAGAACCTGAAATTAAAGGATAAATTTAATTGCTGTTTGTTTTTGTTTATGATTGTTAAGTCATTTTCATCTCACTACATAAAGCCTGCCCCTGCTGTTCACATAGAAAAGTATAAATGGACTTGTGCATAAAGGTACTTAAGAACAATGTGGGACCATGCTACCACTACTAAAAGTGAAATCACAAAAAACTTCATTCCTTTCAACCTCAAAATCATGGGTTCAAAGAAATTTTGCAATTATAAGCCATAACTTGAAATAGTAATTAATGAAAGTAATAGATAAGATACCCTCGCCATTTTGCTTCCTCATCATTAATGAGTTCATCAGGTTGATCCTGTGCTGTAGTATATTGATTATATCTGCCAATAAGATTGGAAAATGCCAAAGGAGTTCATTGTTTAGCACATATGATAAAAAAGAACATGTGATTTGCGATTATAACGATGTAAAAGGAGACAAAAATTATGTAAGAGCAAAGAGTAACCTGATGAATCAACAAGCTCTTCACCATCCACTGTCAATATTGGGACTTTCTTGTAATCAGACCACTTGATTTCCTTTTTGCTCAATGGATTAACTTCCACAACTTTATATGGTATATCATGATAATCTAAAAAGGCTGAGATGAAGGCAATGGAGAAAAAGTTAATGTTATGGCAGTGGGAACATCTATATTCAAAAACAGTAAAGTACATTGTTCTCAAGCAGACAATTTCTCTAGTTCCCTTGCTGTTATGAAATGTCAAAACCAACATTTTTACAAAATGTATTCCATTTCATTACCCTCGCATTTAGAAAAACAGTTTGGTATCTAACTATTATTTACTGTACTATAAAGCTCATGTACCAAACCTTGTCAAACCATTGGCACAAAGAATGAAGAACAAATCACATTCCAAATTCCAAATCTAAACATGGAGTAAATTGTTATCATATCATACTTCAGAAAGATAACAGCTTCTATATAGTACTAATATAAAACGAGAGTATAACTCTTTGCATCTCCGGCATTCATATGGCTTACCAAGATAATTCATATCACTTGGATCATCTCTCAATCTAATAGCTCATTCATTGTGAACCCTGCCAACCATGACACATTTCAACAATTTTATAAATTAACTGTTTCCTTGCCACCAATTAATACATTAACCATAGCACAATCCCACTAATAAAATTAGCAATTATGATAGCAATGGGTCAATCCAGATAAATAACCCCCTCCACGAAAAAATGTCATTTGCAATGGCTCATCCTTCCACTTGCATCCCTTTCTTCATGATGTTGCTGTTACACACTTGTAGCTCTCCCAGATGCCAAAGATTCTTCTTTCCAAGGGTCAGCAGCTATCCAACACAGATACACGTTGGATATCTTTGAAGTAGCAAAAAAAAAAAGAATATTGGATACATGCATAGTTATTAAGGCGCTAAGGCGAGACGTGGTGAGCCACCCCCTTCCAGCCTAGGCGATTGTAAGGCAAGGCAAGATGACGCCATATGATTACCAGAAACTTTAAAGCAGCAGCACAGAGGAAGGAAAAAAAGAAAAAAGAAAGAACAAGGACAAGACACTAAGAAAGGCCCAGCCCACCAGCCAGCCCATATATCCTTCCTGGCATATTGTGTGACCTATCTATCCCTCAGCCTCCCCATCGATAAGCATTCCAGGTCTCCCGCTGCCCCTCTCAGCAGAGATCTCCTCTCCGTGCGACTCTTCTCTCCGTCCCTCCCTCTCCCGTTCTCCATTCGCGCTACTGCCGCCAGCAACCATTTCTCCCGACCTCTTCCTCTCCCCTTCCTCACTGCTGGTGCCGGCCCCGTCCAGATCCGAGTCGCCTGTAGATCGCACATCGAGAGTTGCTGACTACTGCCGCCCCTCCCAAATGCCCAATGTTGCATAAATTTGCGATGGCCATAGCGTCTAGAGCCAATGGGGATGGAGCATAGAAAAATGCTTGGCTTTCCTAGTTCTTCCTCTCTCTTCTGCCTCCCATCCTCTCTTGTTTTGCTGATTTTTTGCCGTGGTGATGGGGATGCCCAGGTTTATTTAGGGACTTGACGCCTAAGCGATGACTAGGCCACGCCTTAATAACTATGGATACATGATCTGAGACATATTGAGAGGATCTTGGATACGGCCCAGTTCACTACATCCAACAAGTGCCCCCATACACGCTGTTCCACATTTGTCCTAGCTCATGATGCACACACATGGTGCTGCTACCCATGAGCCAGCCCACCACCTGCAAGTCTTCTTCAAGTAGCAGCACTACATGGGCAACCCCTCCACCACTACCACCCTTGCATCGGGATTCAGGATGCTGCCCCACCTTCATGTTATCATGTGCTGGAGCTGCTTAGTATGTTAGACACCTGATCTATTCAGGTCACCACCTCGTAAAGCTCTACGGGCCAGTTTGGTAGAGCTCCTGGTCTAGATTCTCTATGGAAGCTGATTCCATGAGAATTTATTCCTAACTGAAAATGTTTCTCTATGATTCTCTAAGATAAAACATATGACAGTGACTCTGTGCGTGGAGTGAATTAAAAGAAGCTACGTTTATTAGCTGCTCCCATCCTCCTAGTTTGTTTCAGAGAATCACTTTACACAATCAACATAGAATAGCTTCTCAGTAAAAAAAAACTACTGTGAGGTAGAGCTACTCCTCGATTCAACCTGGAAGCTGCTACGGAGGATCCCGGTTTCACCAACAGTGGGTAGGGCAGAGCTCCAAATCTCCAATGCTGCCCCCACGTATACTGTTGCCGAATCTGGTGCCCCAATCTGCTATAGCGGCAAGTAGAAGGGTTCCAAGCACTAGATCTGGTGCTGCTCATCACTACAGACTTCTAAATCAAGCTGCAGGCAGACGCCAATCCTCCCTTGCTGTAAGCAATGCGAATGGGAGGAAGGAGCTCCACCGCTACTCTCCTTGCCTCACGGGTAAAAAGGTGCTGCTGCCTTCTTCAAGTTGCTCTGTTGCTCCCTGATTGCCTGTGAGGTCAAATCATGTTGGTTGGCTGGCTGGCGGCAGCTGCTCTAGAGGAGATGTTGGGTCCCACATGTGCTCAATTACTTGTGATTTCTTTGGAGGAGCCTAGCTTGTGACTGTATTTGCCTATGTTGAGATTCTATGTTCAATTATGGTGATTTGTGAACTCTATTATCTGAAAGGTGAGACTAGTTGAGACTGCACATGTAGTTGTCTAGTCGTGTATAATTGCAATACATTCTTATTTGGTTTGTGCAAGTTCGGACTTGGAGAATTGGTGAATGGAGATGCTTTTCTGTTGGCTCATTGGAAATTTGCAAGGAAAAGTGCAAAATGGGTAAATGGCAATATTGCAAGGTAATTTTAATGTTTCTGCTAGGCTGCTAGTACTTTCAGAACTTTAGTAATGCAATATTATTTATTTAAAACTACTATGATGTATCCTTGTATAAGTTTTTTTTGGAGAATGCCACATCCATGTATCTGTGCTGCATATGAGGCTGATTGCAGCATAAATGTTGACATCCCTATCATTGTAAGCAGCATATGGAAACCTGGAGTGAAGAATAATAAAGAGAATAGACAAAGAGCGGAACAAGGTGGCTTGCCACACATTTGCTGCAACATTGGAGCAAGATGCATCAAGGAGTAGCCCTGCCATCCACTTTTACAAGTGTTAGCAGAAGAAACAGGACCAACCCAAGAAGAGTAAGATCTTTATGGTTTTAGTCCAGCAAGTTCTTATATAAAGGCTCAACAGTTTTGAGATGGCAGGGTGCATCCCTGTCTCTTGGACCTACAGCCCAGTATAACTTATGTTTCGTAAGGGGGGAAAAAGAAAGATAAAAATAGTTAATGCCTTGTCAGTACCACCCCGCTCGACCATAATTCTCTATAGCTCCACTATTATGGCTCAGCAAAGGAAGGCAAGTTTTCTTGGTTCGTTTGGTTCTTTCTCTCTCCCTCTCCCGTGTCTACTCTCTCACCGTGAGTTCTTCCATTCCACCCAATCAGTAAGAAGGAATATGATGTGGATGTGTAGGTGCTTGATATGGCAGCAGAAACCTTGTTAGAACGTATTGAGTTAATTCTGGAGACAGTTGGGCATCAGTTTTGGAGATAGTGGATCGTGTACCTGGATCACACATCTCCAAGGATGGGATCGATTCAAGGGTCTCTCTCATCCATCAAGAATTGTGTAGGCATGGATCTAAGGGCGAAGGCAATACACGGCGTTTGACAGTTTTCAAACCAAACCAAACTGGATCTGTACACAAGCTTGTAGCTGGTTTGATCCAGATTGATCTTGGATTGGTGTTGCAGTTTCTGAAGTTCCAGACAACAACAAATAATGTTGGGACCACCAACACTGGTGACACAGGACAGACACAATTGTGAAAATACTAGTCGTCGTGCAATCAACTTATTGGTCATGTATCATCGTCATCTTCAGCAATCTAGTAATTCTCTCAGTAGTCATGCACTGTTTTGTAATGAATGGTTGTTTCTTCAATTTACTAAATTAAGTTCATCTATCGTGTTTGTTTTATTCATCTATAAGCAAACAGAGCAAAGCAGAGAAAATGGCTATTATAGGACTCCAAACAATTGGTTTCTCTATAATAGGACTCATAACATTTGATTCTCTCTAATAGGACTCTAAACATTAGCCATAAGCTATAATGACATTTTGTTTCTTTTTTAGTCTCTTTTGTCATCTAATACATGTATTTGTTGCCAACATGACCCTTTTACCCTTGTATTTGACATGTCGCTGCTGTATGTTCTCTCGTGGGCGTGACCTTGTGCCTGGCTGGTCCGGTGCCTTTGGCCTCCTGCTGGCCGTGGCCTTGGCTTACTGCTGGCCATCTCCATCCCTAGGGCGTCCAGCACTTGGCCATCTCCATAGGAATCTCTGAAGCCAGCACCTGCCGTAGCCAGCCCTAGGGCACCTGGCGAGGCAAGTCCTAGGTCGCCAGCAGTAGGGGTCACGGCCGCCAGGCCACCAGGCCGCGCGAAAGAACTTTACTACACAATGGATAGCACATGATTGCAGATTTGCATTTTCTAATCAAGCAAATCATCAGCCGTAAACAATAAATAAAACATAGATTAAAGCCTATCTGAACTCCATGTGCTGAACTACTCAACTATCTGAAAGAACTAAAATCCTGAACTATTCACAACCTTGTAATCTCTGAAGCTTGTATATTGCAGATTTATTTTTAATATTGGAATTCACACATCCACATCCATGAACTTCTAGTACTAGTTGGATTTTAGGTGAGATGGAAAATTGCTAAACGTGAAGTGAGCAGAAAATACAAGAATGTGACAGAGAAGAGGTCTGATACGTTTTGAAGTCCTCACGGAGCTCGTCGGCGGTGTCCCGAGCCGGCAGCGACGCTGCTGAACGGTGTCACTCCGATCCATCGGTTTGTGCAGCTCGGCAGCTCGGCGGCTCAGCCCCTCCGGACCATGGGCGGCGGCACAGGACTACTCGGGTCGGCGTAGGACTGCTTTTGGCCTGGGCCGGCGCAGACGCTGCTGAACCACGTCCCGGAGTCACAGTGTATGCGCAGCTCGGTGGCTCGGCCCCTCTGGACAACAGGCGGCGGCGCAGGACTGCTCGGATCGGCGCGCGGCGAGCAGTGGGGGGCGGGTCTGCTCTGCCCGCGAAAACCAGCGCACGCGCGAACGAGCAGCCACTCCGGCCTAGCTTTCATGGAGGCAAATACATTATCTTGAGTCCGAACGGCGGCGGGTACGTACACGAACAGGTCCCGCGAGGAGATCTCTAGCGCGACGGAGATGAACAGGTCGCGATTACAGAAGGGCAATAGGGTCATTATCAGAAAATACATGTATTTGGGAGATGAGAAAAACGATTAAATGTATCAAAATGTCATTATAGCTTATGGCTAATGTTTGGAGTCCTATTATAAAGAATCAAACGTTAGGAGTCCTATTATAGAGAAACCAGTTGTTTGGAGTCCTATAATAGCAATTTTCTCATTTTATTTTATTATATAAGACGCTGTACTCCTACCATTTAAAAAAACATATATTCCTACACGAAATGAGTGAAAAAAAAATCTCCTGATCCCAGAAGTAAGTGGAAAACTGATTTCGAACGTAACATACACTAGAAGGTGTCTCACCTCTGACCTTGTTGCAGAAGGGGCACGCCTGGTACTGGTACAGCACCACGTTCTGCGGCACCAGATCCGGCTGCGGCCGCTCCTTGGCCTTCGCCTCCGCCGCAGCTACAGTAGCGAAGGTAAGGGAGAAGGATACGGCGCCGGCAACCCCAGCAGGCATCACCCTTGAGGACGGAAGCGGCGAACGGGGCGGCGGCGCAGGCGTGGCGCACCAGCGCGTCCCCGCGGCGGCGGCCGTTGCGGGGGAGGCTGCGCCATTTAGATGGCGCGCGGAGAGGAGGGAACGGGAGACTAGGGTCTGCGCCGCTCGCAGCGATCTCATCTTGGCAAGGTTCTAGGGTTTGGCCTGGTCGGCGCCGGGGAACGGACAATAGATCCGATGGTTTAGCGTCAGCATACAAAACCCAGTGCCCTGTTTCTCTGAACCAAGACTCGTCGTCCAGATTTCAGCGTAGACGCCTGTCTGGTTGTTTCGCGGCCTGCCTGCCAGCCAAGATTAAGGGCCTATTTGGGGGCTAAAAATTAGCTTGCCTTTCAAAAATAAATTAAACGCTAGCAAATTATAAATTAATAAGGGCTAATGAACTATAATTATTAAGTAGCCCTCCTTAGTTTTTATTACCCTAAACTAGCTCCCGTTGAGGTTTTTTATGTCAAAAAAACATAGGGTAATTATTAGCTCTTGTATCTAAACACTCCCTAAAATCGACTATATGAAAACATTGATCACCAAATACCTTCATGAAGTCCTGCCCCTCAATCAAAAAGCTAAACAATCCTTAGAGATGATAGTACATGTGTTGTACAAGAATCCATATTACTAGGCCTACAATGTATACTAACACACGCACATGCCTACAAAAAATTCATGAAGATAAAAGGGATAGACGTGTCTCTCTCATTGTGATCCATGAGGGCAGCTCCAGTGTAAGGCCTGGCACAAATCGATTTGGGGCATGGTTGAACATTGATATATGGACATACGGTACATTAAAAGCAATGTTCACCTAAACGGTCTAAACAATCATGTATAGAAACGACAACCTACTATCTTGTTTAGGCCATATTCGTTGCATTAAACTTCGTAGCCGTTTACACGCTAAAAATAACCTAAACGGACAATGTGAAACGACATTAGACAAGACTACACAATCTATTCAGACAATAAAGCCCAAGGATGGGAATGAAATTTTGGTACGACATATCTATACTCAAGATCAAGAGAATAGAACTATTTTAACCACTTGAGTCTTCAATGTCTTCATATGTCATTTCTTCTCAATATATTTTCATAAGGGGTTGCAATCATCTTTGAGCAAACTCACCTTTGAGCCTTCTTAAACCATTTTAACATATATGAGTTCAATTTTCATGACTTTAAGTCACTTTCACTAATGATTTAATCCTCAACACAATATGACTCCGCATAGCTCGATTGATTTTTTGACTTAATGCAAGAACTCTTTTCTTCACCTTAACCATGGTACCTCGGTTCTCAAGCCGCCGCTTTCCCTTCACCTTTTGGTTAGTCCCTCGAAACCCTTTTCTTGTTATTTTCACCCTACCGAGCCATCCTCAAGTCACATCATATCTTAAACCAACATTGAAAACTATTGTTTTACTATTATGATCCTTGAATATATACTTGATAGGAATGTTGAGATCAATCAAGCTTTGGTTTGATTCATATAGAGACATATATGAATCAACATTAATATGGTCAAGCCAATTTACGATCCCTTATATCCTCTTTATTTTTGGTATGACAATCTTAACACTTCACTTCATTATCTATATTCATACTTCTAGCTTGATTAAATAAATGCAAAGTAATTTTCCAAATCTTTATCCATACACACAAACCAATATTGAGACCATCTTATATCTAGTATGAGTTATGTCCTTTATCATTTAACCTTTGCTTGATATTTTTTCACTTATGCATTCTTGATTTATTCTTTAACTTTGATCAATACCAATCCACTATCAAACTCTTCTTGTTCATGTATCATTTGTTATTTGTCAAACATGCTTGTGCTAGGGGGTTAGTTTAGAGGGAATAAATATGGAAACGCCCCCCAAAACCAACCCTAGGTGAATTGATGGCATCGCCTATGCATCGTGGGACCGAGCGGACCTCAGGGTGGTGCGGCCGCACTAAGCCTAGCCTGCCTCACAACCGCCTTCGCATGGTGGATCGCTGGTTGGGCATGGAGTGCTTTCACGCTAGTGTTTGGCCTAGATTCTTCAGGTAAGTTGGCTTCTTTGCTTTATTTGCATATGTAGGATCTGCTTTACGCTTTTTGGATTGTGCATTCTTGACTACATTTCCAACTTATGCAAGTATAAGTTCTGCAAAACAATGTTCTTCCAAATACATGTGGAACTATGTCAATATAATAATATATGTATGTAAACCATGTCATTATTTCCCTTTTTGGATCTTAGTTGGTGGTTGGATTTGATTGATAAGAACAGTCAACAGGTTCCCCGTTGCTGCATCATTGCCACCCTGTTAGGCGATGCCCTGCTTGCATGTGTGGTAGTATTTTTGTATATGCGTGATTGAGAAGCCATGGTTTTAGCATGGGCTATATATTCATGATCTTGTAAAACATGCCATGGTTTATGTGCCCCTACTTGTGCTTGTACGTGCTGCCATGCTTCTCAATATTGTCCACAAACTCTCTCCTATGTTTATGGTCCTTCTCTGTGCATGAGGATGGATCTGCCTTGTCACTGGTGATGAGTGTATGGGTGTCCCGATCTTTCGGTGGAGATAGATAACTTCGATTTGACTGGAGAGACGTTCACGATCTGACTACAACTGTCCAAGGACGCTACACCTTAGCAATCGATACACCAAATCCGACAGTTGCTCACAATCTTGCGGATCACAACCAACCAAACCACTAGGGTTATTCCTGCAAGCAATCAAAGAACAAGCAAGAACAAGTAGAACAAACACTCAATTGCAAATAAGAGATGAAGGTTCAAATCTGATACACATGAAGGTGGGGTTTCGAATCAAGTAGAATGGATGGTCTAGTTGACACACGCGTCTACAAGGAAGTAGCAGCAGCTAAACTTTCATCTAAACAAAATCCAATCTGTTTGTGGTGGCTCTATGGGGATATAAGGAGAGGAGGGGATGACCACAAGGGTCCTGGGGTCGTCCTATAACCCTAGGATGAGTCCCTAATGGACTCAAGTTGATACATGGGCCATGGGCTCAAAATTGGGTGACGCAGCACCGTTGACAGAAAAGTTGTCAGCCTTAAACTGTCTACTACGGACACATCTAACAAGATCTATATATGAGTCCAGATCCATTGGAAAGTAGACTTTATAAGCTTCCCAAAAAGTGAAAGAACGTCCCAATCGGAGTCTGTATGAAGTCGTGGCAGCCGTTGCAAGGTTGGACTCTTTTGCAGTCCGAATTGAACTTCCAAAACGTGTTGGACTTGGACTCTTGCTTTTCTTGGATACAAAGTGACATGGTGCCCTGGTGGAGGACGTTAGGAACACTTGGATTTGGTCCCCAATCAACTTCATTGACCATCCATGCTTTCCATATGCAATCTAACCCTTCCTTGATCCATGTAAGCAATTCTAAAAATGAAAACATACACACTTCATAGTGCAACACCCATTCATTAAATGTAACAATAATAAACCTCATATAGAATGGTTTCACCTTTGGTATAGAAGTGGTTGGTATGGTCATATCTAAGCCGGTGATGTCCTCATCAGCCGGGGCACGACTTGTATTTACCATTGCTAGCATTAGGTCAATCTTCACTGTTGACATGTTCGTGAGTGAGATTGAACATATCCAAACGATGACATTCTTCCACCTAATGTCTCGAATGAGGGCCTCATTCTTTACGCCCATTGTGAAGGCGCTAATATGTTGGAATCAGGAAATCCTTGGATCTAATTCTTGTGCTAGGTGAAGCGCTTTATGAAATCATGCAAGCTTTCATGAGTCTAACGCTTTATGTAATCACAGTACTCCAGGAAGCATTGGAGATGAGCATTGACATCCCACTACATAGTCTACAAAAACAACTAGCCTGCATTGTCATGATCATTCAATGAATGACTACATAAGTATTCAACCTACCAATGAAATAACAATAATAGTTCACACATCACTAGCAAGACACTAACAAAGTTTCATCTCATCAAATTGACACACAACCCACATATCAAACCACAAATGTTCACTGCATCGTGCCCATAGGTGTTCAAGAATAAGAGTCACCATTATAGCTAAAACGCCTAACATCCTCATAGAGCTTATTGTACTCCTGTTGTTGTTATTTTTTTAAAGTTTTCAAACTACCATTCAACCTTTTCTGTCTTCCTCTTCATCTCATCCACTTGTTTGACAAGGGCAGTAGAACTCTCTCCCAAGCGATCTCTCCACCGATGTCTCTATTCTAGTGAAGCTTGTCGAGATACCAACATTCTTAAAAAAAGGTGTTGCACTTCCCCTTGGAGAGGACGTTGCCTTGAGAGAGGTAAAGGACCTTGGAAATGACATCAGCATTAATCATTGCTTCCTACTCATCAGCAATGGGATATGGATCAACCTCTTATAGCGGATCCATAATTAGTCCAGACTTAGGATCTACATCAAACCAGGGATCCTCCATCACAACCATTACTGCAGGTCAAGTTGGGATAGATCCATTTGTACTTACAGGGGATATCCAAATGATAGGTCAACTTGTAGGGGTGACCACATAGAATATAATACTATAAGGTTTTAAAGAGATAACAACACGACTAGTCATCTAGCACAATGATGAAGACATTCAATTTTGTGTTTCGGGTCCCGGGTTCAATCCCCGATATGACTCTTTTTTTGAAAATGAACCTGTGCAACACTCGGTAAAAGTGACACGCAAGCCACATCCAGCCAGTCCCACAAGTAGATGGAGAAAGGACCACATAGAGACTTTATGATGAAGTGCAAGCAACATAGATGACAAAGTGTCATTCGCTATGGGTCCCATATGTACATGTCAGATGGAGAAAGGACCGTGCGAAGGCTTATGACAAAGTGATGTTCGTTATAGTTGGAAAGCCGTTCATTACAAATGGCTAATTTGCTCAATGACGAAGTTGTTGACACCGTTTTTCGACACGTGTCAAATGGGCTGAGGCTTGACTGGCTAGTGACTATTCTCCATCGGCATCGGTAAAGTATGAGTTAATATGGCCGATGGGAGAGTGCTACAGAAGGCCAAGTATGTTGCCGATGGAAGCTGGATGGTCTTTGCCGACAAGGGTTAATTGGCGGTCTTGCCGATTGCTGATGAGCTGCTATTGCTCATTGCCGATGAAGACTCTTTGCTGATTGCCGATAAGGACTCGTTGCCGATTGCCGATAAGGGCTCGTTGCCGATTGCCGATGGAAGATAGTTGCCGATTGCCGACAAGGATTTATTGCCGATTGCCGACGAGGGGATGCTACCAATTGGGAAAAGTGTTGCCGATGCCGATGAGCGTAACTTAGCGCTTGGGGCAGCTGAAGGTTACCGATGGTTCAAAGAAGGAAGGTGCGGATTAAATGGATCTGCCGATGGAAAGTTTCCATCGAGAAGAAGTGTAAGGAAACTGGTGTTTTGTGCCAGTATTATTATAGTAGTTTGAGTCCGACTCTTGCATGGGTCGTTTATTTTCCCTTAAAATAGGTGTGTTTGTTTAGGAAATAAATATTGCTATCTGGCTCCTGCGCGAGTCAGTTTCCTTTAAAGTAGGAGTTTGTTTTAGGAAAGATATGTGTCGTGTCATTGTACAACTCTCCATGTGGGAGTATAAATATGAGCCCGAGGGCTATGGAATAAGATATCAATCAAAATAAAAAACAAACCAATTCTACTTTTTATCCTACTTTTACCGCAATTTACCTTTATCATGCATTAGTTATAGCTTTAACGAGTTTTTCAAGCTTTCGACGGGCTGCATCACCTTGATCTCCGTCAAAATCCTTGTTAGTTCCGTGTGGGAGTACCTCTAGGCTTTGGCAATCCGGGCGCATCGCTGTTTGCCTCGTCTAGCTCTGCTCTAAGTTATCCGTGATCAATCTGAGCCTTGACGTCCGGGCGTATCGCTGTCGTCTCGTTCAGTTTGTCATAGTTATCATTCTTGTCGATTGATTGGTCAAATCGACTGGCACGCCCTCGACATCGAGCTTTGGGTAATAGCCCGAGGTGTTCACAGATCTGACGCTTTTTGTGTCAACAGAAGTACTGGTCGTCACAGTTTTAAAGGAGATCATCATAGATGAGTAGGAACAATTGCGCGCGTGATTTGTGATGAAACCCTATGTTCAGTGACAAATTTGACGAAACCCTATGTTCAGTGACAAATTTCTGTGATGAAATTTAATTTCTTCATAAATAGGTAGGGCCCAAGGACCGTCACCAATAATCCATGATGAACCGAAAAAATTCATCATGAAAATTGATCTTCTGTGACAGGTTTTGATTTGTCATTAAGATTTTTGTCATAAATGTGCAAAATTTTACTAACTGTTGGGTGTTCTTATGGGGACCGCTGTTTTTCATCTTCGTCCATTTGGTGGCAACGACAGAGTCATGAGGTCTCCTTTAACTACCGAGGCCTCAGGGGTGATGCCTGGTCCTACAAAGAGAGGAAGTTAAACGGGGAGATGATTATTATGTGTATACATGAAATTTATCCTATTAATTAAATTTCTGTTATGACATAATTTCCAACCCTTCCAATATATAATTATTTTCATTCGATCACAAAACAGCATAAAAAAACATTTGGTTATAAATCAATCCATATGCTCTAAATGGATAAGAGAGGTATGGATTCTCATCTCAGCTCGAATTTTGTCCTTTTCCTTTTGTTTGCTCATGTTGAAACAGACAATATATCCTCAAACACCAAAACAGTAGGAAAGAAAACCTGACAAATGTGAAGTCATTCAGATTCCAGAAGCTATTCTCAGGTGCTACACAGTAACACAGGTAATGACACAACATGTGCTACAAAGAGGGGAGCCACAACATATATAAGGAGATTTTTATTGATTTGCTGCAGCAGTAATTATCTTACAGGAAAGAAGACAGGTAATATAACCACACATTGTCCCTTTATTTGCTATTCCATTTTGCAATATTGTACAATGTCAAGCAATATTGTGTCGATATTGTGTTAGATTACCCTGTAATACCATCGCTCCTTTTTCATCCTTATCACTTTTGGACCCCATTCTGCAACACACTAAAGCTCTTACTATATTTCTTGCTGCACATTGAATCAGTTCACCAGCCTACATTGTTTTTCTCTGTTTTTCCCCTCTGTATGTTTGTAGATACAGAACCGTGCAAATCAAAATTGAGTTTGCCTATTAATTAATGGTGCTAGCTATGCAAAAGACCTGGCACTACTGTTATTAATTGCACAAATTTACTTTGGGCACTTCATATATATGTAAGGCACACCGGTTGTCACAGTTTGCAAACTCTATCTAGCTAGCTTAGTTACATAATGCAGATATCGTCCTGTGTCCATCTATATCTGTGGTCCACCGTCCACATGGGATCATATTGATTGACACATGCAGATAAAAACAATGCTTGCACTCCAGTACTCCCTATCTTAGTTGATGTGATGATACAGCTAATGAAGATTAAAAATTTCTTTAATAATTGTGATAGTCAGCAATCCAAAGAGACGTCTGATTCATTTGTTAACCATGTGCAGTAGATACAAAAACATTTCCCCTGCTTAAGAAGCCACATGTAATCCAATCCAGCTGCTCTGACTCCAAAACATTACATGTTGATGTGTATATATGATGATTATATTCGATATAAGCAACATTACAATTTTACTCTACCCGCAGCGAAGCGCGGGCCCACCCTAGTATTATGTATAGAAAATACGAGGGAGCCAGCAAGCGAGGAAGGCACAAGCTATATATATAAAACAAAAATGTCCACTAAAAAGGAGTAACTAATTAAGAGAACTGCTGCGAGGTGGTGAACGTCTGGCCGAACCCCCAGCCAGCGGGCGCGACGTTGAGGAAGGTCTTGGTCTGGCCGTCGCTGCTGGTGACCTGGAACGACAGGCTCTGCCCGTCGAGGTAGGCGTTGGACTGCCAGTTGACTCCCCAGTTCCTGGACATGGCCATCCACCCGCCGGTCCGCGACCCCTTGATGGACGCCGACTGGATGGAGCCGCAGCCGCCGACGTTGGAGATGAGCACCAGCTCGAAGTAGTCGCGCCCGTTGATGCTGAACCTCACCCCGCCTTGCTTCACACATGGAACCCTACACAGTGTAGTACGTCGTCGTTGTCCATTCAGATCATGCATGCGATGCCAAGGACATGTCCATTCAGATTCAGATCGTATCGTACATGGAACGACCGTACACGAAACCAAGGTACCTTTGGTAGTTGACGGGCACGATGCCGCCGCGGTAGATGCCGATCTTGAGCCATGCGGGCTCGGCCATGTCGAAATGCTGCCGTGGCGGGTTGCACCAGCCGCCGTCGTCGTTGGGCAGCGCGTAGTTGGGAGGGCAAAGGTTGGTGGCCGTGATGGTCACCGACGTGCCGCTGATGCAGAACCGCGGGTCCGCCTGGTAGTCGCACGAGATCCGGTAGCACTGCCCACACGAGGCGCCGTCGTTGAACAGCGCCGTGCTCAGCGCCGCCGTGTCGGTGCCGTACCCCGTCGAGTACAGGTTGCCGTACCCACAAGCCCCACCTGCTTGCAGGAAGTATATATGTGCATCGATCACCTATATATACAGCTACGTTTGGACTGTATGTATTTATGTTATATTGCAGTCTCGATGGATCGATGGATCTTCTTCTTACCCATCGTTCCTGAAGCGTCGCTACCGCCATAGAAAGTGGCGAACGCCTTGTTCATGCCGGACGCCGAGAAGCACGCTGCTTGTTTCCAGAGGAGGCATGCCGTCGCGAGCAACGACACAAGAACGCGAGCGACTGATGATGAGCCAGTTGCCTTCATTGTTGCTACTGTCAGCGAGCGAGCTAGGAGACGAACCACAACAGCAGCAGCAACACTAATGGCCAAACTTGTGAGCGGTCTGCGTCGTTTAAATAGGAACCGGAGATGCTTGATGATCAGGACGCGCGCGCGCTGCCAGTAACAGTAATAATCGTCGTTTCTGGATCGGATTGGATCAGAGGCCATGTACTACGCGCATGCATGCACGCGGTGATCGTCGCCGATCTGCCCCCGCGGCCGGCAGAGGCCGTGCGTGCATGTGGGCGCGCATGCTGCTATTCGATCGGGAGCTAGCTGACGCCGACACGAGCTGGCTTGCGCTGATATGCATCCATTATTGGCCTGCTGGAGGCTGGATCCATCCATCGGCCGCATGGGAGCGAGGATTCGGCCGGGCAAGGCCTCGAGACCCCATGTTCGCGATTCAATAAACTGTTGGCGGTGTCTCTGACGTTTGTCGTCGGGTCCCGACGCCAGATGTTGCAAAGACCCATGTGTCGGCGCGCTACTAGAGTACAGTGTAGATCTGGTGGTCCTGCGTTTCTCCTTTGTGCACAGTGAACTTGGCCGGGAAGTACTAGTTCTGTCGGTGCTCACCCTAAAAGCACCTTTTTGGAATGTAACACCATGATGAGACTGATAATTTGCCGGCCGGTGTGCACTGTGAAACCTGTTCTGGAACAGGCAGGCTTGCTTTGCGCGGACGACCTGTGTAGGTCGTCGGTGCTATCACATATAATATTCACTACTAGTACACCAAATCTCCAATCCAGGGAATCGTACATAGCAATGATTTATTTTCTATGCTCCCTCTCCAATCACAGATCTAATCAAGTCATCTAGTTTCTCCAAATAAGTTAAATCAATGCAATTTCGGCCCTCCACAGTGGTGGAGTGCTGCTAAAAAATAACCGGGATCCATATGTGTTAGATTTTGGAATCGCTCCGCAATGGTCGCAATGTGTGGCATCGCTTTATAGGGCTTTATGAGTAAGAAACAAAAATAAAAAAACAGAAAGAAACATCATCTCTCTCAAGCCGGCACTACTAGAGAACTGACTTTGGTCCCCCTTAAAAATAGGACTGGAAATACATATCCGAGACTAAAGGCGGGGACGTTTCACTACTACAGAATCGGCAATCACTGTCGGTTTTGTTTGGGCCGGCAGTGATGTCCCTTCACTGCCGGTTCTTCCTCTGACAGACCCCTAATTATTGGGGGCAGAGGCTGAACCGACAGTGAAACACTACATCACTGCCGATTCGTGGCTTAAACCGCCAGTGATGCCTCTCGGCCCTATTACTGCCGGTTCAAGCCACGATCCGGCAGTGATGTGATGTTTCACTGCCGGTTCGTGGCTCCAACCGGCAGTGAAACGTTGTACAATATAAGGCACGCGAGCTCCTGTCCCTCCTCTGCTCCAACGGTGCAGAACAGTGCGTGAGGAGCTCCATCTCTCCATTGTTGCGGCTGGTGGATTTCTTGATCTCCATTGTTGGCTCCTCTTCACTCTTGGATCCTCATATCTTCCTTCTCTTGGTTAGTAACAAGCATAATTCTTTAGCATTGTTGGTTTACATTGTGTCAATTTGTGTTAGAGCTATGCTAGTTTTCATGATCAAGAACAGGGATGTTGCAATTTGTGTCAATTTTTTGTAGCTTTTAGATCCAAAATTATTTAGAAAAATTGTAGCACTTTGTTTTTATTGGGTAATTATTGTATAATCATTGAGTAGCTAGGTTTGAAAGATTCGTCTCGGAAATTATGGATAAAAATTGTAATTAGTTATATTTATTATTTACATTTAATACTCAATACATGCATGAAAGATATGATGGGATGTGGAATAGATTCGGTATTTATTACTTAGATTTAATACTTCATACATGTATTTAATACTTACATTTAATACTCCATGCTTCTATTGTTATCTATTTGTTCTCTTTATTTTTATAGCGCGACCAAATTCAAATTATATCGAAGAATATTGTTCAAAAATGCTTCTATTAATATGTTCCTATGTTTCCTCTGCTCTGCCCATCTTATTTTATCAGTGCAAACATGGATCGAAGGTGGATGTACGATCTGTCACATACAGACCCACGGTACTTGACGGGCATCGACGATTTTATCAAGCGAGCTAGAGTCAATGCTGGGGACTCACATCTTGTATTCTGTCCATGCAAAGACTGCAAGAATACGAGAAAATGGGGCGACGTGGAGCATATACGTTTGCACTTGATCACAAGGGGGTTTATGAGAAACTACACGATTTGGACTTTGTATGGGGAGGTTGGTCAAAATGTTAATGATGATGTGCTCATGCCTAGTGTAGCATTATTGCCTGTTCATGATTACACAGAAGATGTGCCTACCAATGATGATGTGTTTGTGAATACATTAGCTGATGACACTGAGAAAAATGATGGTATTTCATAGCTTCTACATGATGTGCATGGGGGATTCCTTAGTGCTTCACAGTTGAAAAAACTGGAGATGATGAGAAAGAATGCGAAAACACCATTGTTTCCGGGCTGCCCAATAAGCAAACTGGAAGCCAACATGATGCTATTGGAGTTCAAATCAACGAATGGGTTGAGTGATAAAGGCTTCGATAACTTGTTAGTTATACTACATAAACTATTCCCGGAGGTCGAGTTAGCAGAAAAGACTTACCTTGCGAAGCAAATGATTTGCCCAATTGGCCTCGAGGTTGAGAAAATCCACGCGTGTTCCAACGATTGCATATTGTACCGTGGAGAGAAAGACAAAGACTTGGATGCGTGTCCCAAGTGTAAAACTCCCTGATACAAGCAAGGGCCATCAAATGATGGAAGCAAGACCAGAGGAGGGCCAGTAAAGTCCGTGTGGTATTTTCCTATAGCTCCACGAGTGCATAGGTTGTTTGCAAATGAGAAGTCAGCCAAGTTGTTGGGTTGGCACAGCGAAGAGCGAAAGAAAGATTCAATGATGAGACACCCCGCCGATGGGTCGAACTGGAGGACTATCAACACTATGTTCTATAAGAACATCAATGCAGAGGTAAGACATCTGTGGTTTGCTTTGAGCACGGATGGGATGAACCCATTTGACCAGGTGAGAACCAATCATAGCACTTGGCCAGTGACGCTATGTATATACAACCTTCCACCCTGGCTTTGTATGAAACGGTCATACGTGCAGATGCCATTACTAATCCAAGGACCAAAACAACCTGGTAATGATATTGACGTGCTTCTACAACCAGTGATCGATGAACTACTACAGATGTGGGAGACGGGTGTGAAGGATGTTTGGGATGAGTACAAGAAAGAACATGTCACGGTAAAGGCTGCACTTATCGCTACAATCACCGACCTACCAGGGCGAGGTTCCTTGTCTGGAGAGAAGACAAAAGGATACACTGGGTGTGTCGAGTGCTTGGCGAGACTGATGCTACACATCTACCAGAAAACAGGAAGATGGTCTACATGGGACACCGTAGGTTCCTACGTCGTGATCACCCTTACCGTAGGAATACAAAAGATTTTAATGGGACTACTAAGAAACGTGGACCTCCAAAGTATCGAGACGAGAAATAGATGCTTCAACAATTAAGCAAACTCACAAATGTTGTCCTTGGGAAGGGGGACGGGGCAGTAGCAGCGCCAACCGATAGTATCTGGAAGAAAAAATCAATCTTCTGGAAACTACCTTATTGACCACTTTTGAGTGTACGTCACTGTCTTGATCCAATGCACATAACTAAAAACGTGTGCGGTAACACACTTAACACGTTGATGAACACCGGGGGAACAAGCAAGGATTCTCTCGCGACACGCTTGGACATGCAACATCTGGGCCTCAGGAAGGAGTTACACCCAGTAACTCTTGAGAATGACCACCTGAAACTTCCGGTGGCATCATGGATACTGAAAAAGGAGGAAAAAGAAATGCTTATTTCTTTCTTCAATGATCTCAAAGTACTGAGTGGCTACTGTGGGAACCCGAAGAGGCTAGTTAACATGACAAAACTTAAGTTTAACTATGGTTCTATGAAGGCCCATGACTGTCATGTCATAATGACTCAGCTGCTCCCAGTTGCCCTGCGAGGTATCCTCCTCGACAAGGTCCGCGTTCCAATCATAAAGTTGTGTTCGTTCTTCAACGCGATCTCTGAAAATGTCATTGAAGTGGACAAGTTAGACCACCTGAAGCAGGAGATAGCCGAGATTATATGCAGGCTTGAGATGCATTTCCCACCGACTTACTTCGACATTTCAGTGCACCTACTTGTTCATCTTGTGGATCAAATAAAATCCCTTGGCCCAATGTACCTACACCAGATGTTTCCTTTCGAGAGGCTGATGAAAGTTTTCAGGCGGTATGTTAGGAATAAATTCAGACCAGAAGGGAGCATGGTAGAAGGATGGTCAACAGAGGAGGCTATTGAGTTCTCCACATATTATCTAGACATCAAGCGGGTTGGAGTTCCAGTATCTCATCACGATGGAAGACTAGGGGGCAAAGGAACAATAGGTGAGAAAGCTGTCAAAATGGACGAAGTCGTCTCCTTCAGACAAGCACACTTCGCTGTTCTCCAGCAGGCCGACGATGTGATGGCATACATTGATGAGCACAAGCAGTTTCTGCACATTAAGCACATAGGGAGGTCACAGGCTTGGCTTGAGAAAAAACATAAGGAGGAATTCGATGACTGGTTTCGACGCCAAAGGCTAGGAAAGGTGACAGGATGTCAGCTAGATCTCTTAGCCTCTGGACCTTCGGCTACGCTAATGATGTACCAAGGATATTAAATAAATGGTTTTACATTTAACACAAAAAAACAGGACGGAAAGAGCACGAACCAAAACAGTGGTGTTCGTTTTGACGCCCACGATGAGTACGGCACGGTGGTGGCAACATACTATGGTTTCATAGATGAGATATGGGAGCTAGACTATGGACATCAGTTGAAAGTTGCTCTTTTCCATTGTCTGTGGGTCCGGCTGAATGAAATCAACACCGACAAGGATGGGTTCACTACCGTTGATCTATCCAAGACCGCATACAGAGATGACCCCTTCGTCCTTGCAAAGGATGTTTTGCAAATCTTCTATGCAAGGGATAACAATACAAATGGAAGACGACATGTAGTATTGCAAGGCAAAAGGAAGATTGTAGGTGTCGACGGAGTGACAGACGAAGAAGAGTACAAAGGTTATGAAGAAATGGTTCCTTTTGGGGCGGACGTTACCCTACATGTCCTTGAAGAGGGTGACGAACCTGCTTACCTCTGGAATGATCATGATGAGGCCATCATCGTGCCTGCACTGTGAATTGTTAGAGTATCATAAACTATGTAATCCTTAATGAAATGTTGTTTTAGTAATTTGAGATCATATGGAGTTCTAGAGATTGTTGAGTTTACCACGTTGTTGATTGATGTATGCCATGTCAAAAGGGATTCCAAAACTATAAAGAATTAGACCTTGAGTGTATAAGCAATAATGTAGAGCTCCTCAAAACTAGCAAAAGTTATGTTGGAAGATTTTCAACTTCTATTCAAATTTTTGGAGTAATTACAAAGGGGGTAATTGAATTTTAAAACCTTATTCAAATTCAAAAGGGAATTCAAAAACTATAAAGAATTTGAATATACTACTTGAGCAAAAGTTGTAGAGAATTAAAAAGTATGCAACTTCTGTGTTTAGAGTTTTTTAAGTTTTAGTAAAAAATCAGGAGTAATTTGATTTCTAAAGCAAAGTGAAAATTTTAAAAAAAATAAAAATCACTGCCGGTTTGTAAGGAACCGGCAGTGATGTCCCATATCACTGCCGGTTCTTGTTACAAACCGGCAGTGATGCGGTTAGATCATTGCCGGTTCCAAACAACCGGCACTGATGTGCCCTCATCACTGCCGGTTCTTGTTACAAACCGGCAGTGATGTCACTGCCGGTTTGTAACAAGAACCGGCAGTGATCTGACCGAGTATATAGGGAAAGGGCGCGGTCTGAAATTTTCAGACTCGTGCCCTTCCACACTTAGCCATTTCAGACTCCAGCCCGAGGAGCACTTGCCGCCGCCGTAGGAGTACACGCCGCCGTAGGAGCACTTGCCGCTGGCAGGAGCACACGCCGCCGCCGCCGCAGGAGCACACGCCGTCGCTCCAACCTCACGCCACTGCTCCAGCCTCACCGCAGCCCGGCATTGGACGCCGCCGGTGCACGTAGGAGCCGGTGTTCGCCGCCGCCGGTGCACGCAGTCGCCAAGAAGGACACCCGAGCACGCCAACGCTCGAAGCCAGTGCAGGAGCTCGGAATCCCCGCCCTGCAGGAGCTCGGAAACCGGCCCAAACCTCCATGCGGTGAGCTCCATGTCCACGAACCGAAAGTGTTCGATGAAATATCTACATGGGATTCAGAGTGCTTTTGCTTTCTTTCATGGAGATAGGGAGGAAGGAGGGAGATACAAAGCTTGGAGTCTTGCTGGTCATGGAGATAGGGAGGAAGGAGGGGGATAGAGATAGAGATAGAGAAAGATAGAGAGAGAACCACAGAGAAGGAGAAGAAGGAGAGGATGATTAGAGATAGAAATACAGATTAGAGATATAGATAGAGATACATTTTGTAGAGAGATAGACATGTAGAGAGATAGAGATATATAGAGATAGATGTATGCCTTATAGATAGATGTATGCACATTTTGTATAGCATGACTTATATATAGATGACAAAATTTTATATCATATATACATGGCTTTATATTGTGACTTGTACCTATGGCTTTATAGATAGAGAGATAGAGAGATAGCATGACTTAGAGATATAGATTAGTGGAATATTTTGGAAGATTTTGGCTATGGCTTTATATTGTGACTAATCTCTATATACTTGTCTATGGCTTTATATTGTGACTAATCTCTATATACTTGTCTATATACTTGTCTATGGCTTTATATTGTGACTAATCTCTATATACTTGTCTATGGCTTTATATTGTGACTAATCTCTATATACTAATCTCTATATAAAGATAGAGAGAAAGATAGAGAGAAAGATAGAGATAGAGAGATATAGAGAGATATAGAGAGATAGAGAGATAGAGAAATAGAGAGATAGAGAGATATAGAGAGATATAGAGAGATAGAGAGATATAGAGAGATATAGAGAGATAGAGAGATATAGAGAGATATAGAGAGATAGAGAGATAGAGATAATACCTATGTATGGCTTATGTATGGCTTTTGAGTCTATCTATCTACCTATGAGCTAATACCAATAATCGAAATTCATGTCCAGAAACATGACAATTAAGCGCCGATTCACCACCCATCGCCCTGCGACCGAAGCTGATGACCAAGGAACTAGTGGTGGCGGTGCTGAACGTGACCAAGGAGCCGATGACAACCAGCAAGGGGATCAAAGACCTTGGAGCCCTAGCCATATGCTAAACCTAGAAGAGGGCCAACGAGACGAGGTAATAACTTAGGTCATACCTAAAACACGGTAGATATAGCCATAAAAGTTTGATGGGGACTTATTTATAAATTTTGAAGCAGGTTCCGCCGGAAGGTCCAAGTACTAGTGAGAGTTCCAGAAGGACTAAGCGTGGTGCAACAAAGCTCCCTTAGACAACTAGACACTGGCACATCTCTCAGTTCGATCAAATAGGGGAGCCAGTGGAGCCACAAGAAGTATTGGGCCCATACAAGAGTACCATCGGGGCACTTGTAAGGGACTTCATCCCGATCAAATACAGGAAGTGGAATGGAAGTGAGCAAGACCCGTGGAGGGTTCCAGAAGTTGAGAAGGAACTACTTTGGAACAAGCTCAGAGGGTATTTCACTTTCCCTAATGATTGTGATGAAGCGACAGTCAAGAAGAGGGCCAAGGAAATCATGGGTCACTCCTTCAAGAATTTCAAGGGAAAGTTGCACAAGCTCATCAAGGAGGAAAAAGAACCGAATTTTGCGGGAGGTGAATTCAGCAAGCAGAGGGACTTCTGGGAGGAGTTCAAGGCTTACAAGCTATCCGATGAGGCCAAGACATCAAGCGAAAGAAATAAAGCAAACTCGCTTAGGTCAAATAATCCTCACCGCCTAGGATCGCGTGGGTACGTAAGGAAGATTCCGGATTGGGATGCCCAAGTCGAAGCACTAGAGTAGAGCGGCGTTACGCCTCAGACAAGCGATTGACTGCCTAGATCAGTGAACTACCTACTCGCAAGGGGGGCACGATACAATCCTGACGGGAGCCTTTCCGCCAGGACTGAACCCGTCAATGATCTCCTCCAGAAGGTTTCCACGATCACTGAGGAAGTGCATAGAGGGCCCCGCAGGTCGGATAGAGAAAATGACGTGCTCACGCAAGCACTTGGAAACAAGGAGCACCCCGGTCGCACTAGAGGAGCCGGGGTAATTCCTTGGGAGAAAGCATTTGAAAGTGAATCCGCTTCCTATAGGGGTCGGGCAAGGGCTAGAACGCAAAGAGAAGAGGAGTTCCAAAGGATGCGACAGGAGCTAGAACAGAGCATTGAAGCACGGATAGCTGCTCAGGTGGCGAGCGCTATGCAATCCATGTGTTCGAGTCAAGGGCCGCATACAATCCCGGTTTTGAATAGCCCAGTGCCCGGCAAGGGCCGCAATAGCTGTGGCTCAACCCCTATGCCTGACGAAGAAGAGGTTAATGCTCCTCATCCGGTGGACGACATCACAGAACCTGTGAATGTCAGGTTGTACATCCACCAGCAGTGGACCAAAGACAAGGTGGCGGTCGGACAAGCATTTCCTATAGGAGAGAACGTCATTCATGGCAAGCCAGTGCCATTCGGGTATGCCAGGGTCAGCATTGATAAGATATTGGACAAGAAGTACAATAAGATACATATTGATTTCCCAGTGGAGGAAGATAGGCCGCGTCTAGTTCACAACTTGGGCACTCATGTCGCCTGGCGCAAACGCTTCATCAAGCTAGACGACCAGCCATCTTCGGATGACGATGATGACAGTGAATCATCCCGGTCGCCTCCGCCAAGAGGTTTCTCTCGTCGTCAAGATCCACCGACACCTCCTCCACCGCCAAAGGAGAAGACTCCTTCTCCACCGCCAAAGGAGAAGACTCCTTCTCCACCGCCAAAGGAGAAGAGTCCTCCTCCTCCTCCTCCTCCACCAGCTTCAAAGTCCCCAGGACTGGGATCTCGACGGCCCCCTAGCTCCAGATCAGGTTCGACTTCGCAACAGAGGAGGTCATCAGCTTCAGTTGGTAAAGATCCCAAGATGACTAGTAAAAGGCCTCCGCTAGTGCCGACTAAGGACGATATTCTACGAGCTCAGATTGCAGAAAAGGCCGCCAAACTTGCCTTGTATAAACGATTGGCTTATATACCTGAGAAACAGAGCCAATTTGAAAGGCAAAGCAAAAATCCGAGCAACCAAGAAGGAGCTAGAGAAATGCACACCTTTCAGCAGCTAGAGATACAAAACTTGGCCGCAGAACTGGGTATAAGCATGGAGGATGCCGAGAATCTCTATTTTGAAAATACCGAATTTCAAAAGGCCAAAGTTGCATACAAGTTTGAACTAGGCGTGCCTATGGTCGCCAGCCAAGAAGAGTATAGAAATTTGCCAACAAACATGCGACAGTTGCATGATTATTACATCATAGACAGTAAAAGAAGCAAAGACAAGAATGCAAACTTTGCAGTATGCATCCCTCCATGTTTTATTTTTAATCATCCTGAAGAAGTTGTGCATACTATTGATTATGAAGAACTCTTTCAACTCTTTCAACGACGCTCGCTGGATGTGCAGATTATGATGTTATGGACTATGTAAGTACCATACCCTAACAACGTTATAATAAACTACGTGATCTGCATTTGAATATATCCATGCATGTTTATTTTGCAGGTTTGTAGCAAAATTTTGCCTTCAAAAACGAATAAGCAATTGTGACTTCTTGGACCCCATCTATGTAAATGAGAACACATGCAAAGCCGGTCTCCAAGATCCGTATGTCTCAGCGAGTTTGAAGATAGAGTTTGAAAGAATGTTCTCAGTCGACAAAACAAACGCACTGCTAACCTACAATTGCGAGTATGTGTTCTCGACCCTTACTTAAGTGTTTTTTTCTTGATATATCATTCAATAACATGAACCTTGTGATTGCAGCAACCATTACGTCCTCGTAGATATAAGTCTTAAAAATTCAACTATCGAGGTGTGGGACTCAAAAAAGAAGCCACTTAAACTTATCGAACCCCTAGTCAAAGTGCTAAATATGTAAGTGAACCCAATATCACCACACTTTTCAATCACATATGATATTATAATTAATAATGTCCTCAGCCTTCACACTTCATTTACATTGTCACATAGAATGAAGGCGTTACCTGATTGGAGAAATGTGGAGCCTAAGATGCAAAAGAAATGGAGAGAACCATTCAGAGTGGAGTATATGAAGAAGGTCAAGACCCTAGATCAAGCAATGGGGAACAACGAGTGCAGGTTCTATGTGATGTGGGCAATGCTTGCCTACTTTGGCACAAAACTAGGAATAGGAGATGGCATGGTACGTACGCGTCGCATTTTAATTCTATTGTTTTATCTTACGTATGTGCATCTCAATATCATCTTGTATCAATTTACAACACAAAGAACAGGGCCACAATAGGTTGGTGGATTTTGAGATAAGAGGATTTCAAGAGGAGATAGCAGCTCTTATTCTGAACGACATAGTGTATGCAAAAGGATGTCTATCCATTGTGAAGAGTAAGGACTTCAAGAAGATCTACGGAAAAGACTGCCTCAAAAGGCTATTGTAATGTGACAATTAATTCGATACTTTAAGTTTTGTTTGGATGTTTTGTAATAATTATTATAAATGTGTGATGGGTTTGTATTGTCACTAGTCCACAACCACCTTCAATTCACATCGATATCAAATGGTTCGTTAGCAAACACCTCCACGATCTCCCACCCCACCACCTCTACCATAAACCCTAAACCAGAAACCCCAAATGAAAATAAAACAATTAAAAAATGCAATTTTAAAAAATAATATCACTGCCAGTTCAAAGCCAAACCGGCAGTGATGTCTCAAGCATCACTGCCGGTTGGTAACACGAACCGGCAGTGATGCTTGAGCTATCAGTGTCGGTTTGGCATAACCGGCAGTGATGGCTTGAGCTCATCACTGCCGATTCGCCAGTGCCGGTTCAAAATCCGCCACTGTAGGGGGGTTTTGAACCGGCACTGATTGCCGATTCTGTAGTAGTGTTTAGTCTCGGTTACCACAACCGCAACTTAAAAAAAATTGCCTCCAACCACTATGGCCGTTAGATTCAAATCCAAGACCTCATGCATGGCCTCGCGCATAGCTTACCACCCCACCTACGCAGCACATCTGACAATAGATAGGATGGTTCCCTTTTAAACTAACCCATCGGAGGACCTTTAATCCTACTTCGTAACACCAACCGAGACTAAAGGGAGGGTTCTTTAGTCTAGGTTGGTGGTACCAACCGGGACTAAAGGGTCTAGATTTAGTCCGGGTTGGTAATTGTTGGGGATATTACCTCGGCATATCCCCAGGGACCTTATAGGCCTATCGACCAGAAGACGGCCCGGCCTGGCTCGCGAGGCCTTGCGGCACGCGACCAGCCCATCGTGCTCGCCAAGGACTCGGAAGAAGTCTTGCTCGCCAAGAAAGATCCTAGTAGATAAACTCGGATCCCTTGCCTTAAGGGACCGATCGTAATTTGTTAGGATATGGAAATTGTAACCCTGCTCGTCGGTTATATAAGGCGAGCAGGGACCCCCTCCAAAATCTCTCTCAGATGATCTACGGATCTTGTATCCTAATACTCAGATCAATCCAGCCACCAAAACACAGGACATAGGGTATTACGGTGATTTACCGGCCCGAACCTGTCTAAATCGTTGTGTCTACGCTCTTTGTGTTACGCTTGATCGCCGTCGCCACACCTCCGCCTACAATCTACTACCGTAGGGTACCCCCTAGGTAGACTGCGACGCATATTTCGTCGACAGTTGGCGCGCAAGGTAGGGGGTGTGTGCATCGACTCCATAACTCGTCAAGCGGTTACTTTTCCGGATTCGATGGTCCTCCCGACGACCGGCACCGTGCTCCAGATCGGATCTATGTCCTGGACCGTCGGATCCACTCCACGCGGCGTAGACGCGCCGCCGCCCGTACATCGTTCCGCCACACCAGTATACCACCCGCGAAAGAGGATCGCCATCGACGATCTGGTCGACGCCATCGATCGCTCCAGCAACGATATCATGTATTACCTCGACCTCGTGCAGACGGCACGACGCCGACTCTCCGGCCACCACGGCCGCCGACCACGCCGTCACCGAGCCCCAATGAAGGTGACGACTGCGACGACCAGGGGCGTTCGCCCTCCTACGAAGATGCCCCATGGGCTCAGCAACCAGGCAGCGATCTTCCAGTGCCAGATGTTCTGATCAACCTCTGACCAGATTCCGGTGGCACCTATCATGAATATGGTCGTCATCTCCACAACGCCTAGTGACTCTGAGCAGGCAGTATCCCTCGATGGTACTATTTCATCGGACTCGACCACCAGCACGAAGACTGAAATCGCCGACTCCTCCGGATCGACCAGCAGTCTTCCAGAGTTCCCTTCAGGCTTCGGAGGAATGATTTTTCAAGTCTCCACTGACAGCGCCGCTCCCGACAATGAAACATATGCAGAACGCGTCGCAAGAGAACAACACAGCGCCGAGCGTGCACGGAGGCGCAAACTGGAGCGCCGCGAGCAGGAGCGACTCGCACGCGAACAACGTGAGCAGGCTCAGAGGAATCGTGAAGGCCCGCCTTGACGCAACCTCCAATAAGATTTCGACAAGGTGGGTGACGTTCCGGTCTACCCGACGCCCAGCGCCAATCTAGCGGTAGCCGCCTGTGAGCTGTCTAAACTACCTTCGACGCCCATGATCGAGAAGATAGAAGCACACATCATGGCGACAGCGGTCCAGGTAGGTCCTCCACCTGAATTCTCTGCCCAGTCCCACAGCAGAAACCACCCGCAAAGCCCACCGGGGGAGCCCAGGCGAGGATCCCCACCCCGCGACGATGAAGAACTTGACGGGCCCCGGCGTGATTGAGCACCCGCACTGCCGCGCCAAAGCCCTCCGAGGGAGCAAAGGCGAGGATCACCGCCTCACAACGACGGAGAGCGTGAAAGACCCCAGCGTGATAGGTCACCGCCACCGGCGCACCGAAGCCCTCCGACGGAACGTCAACACAGATCCCCACGGTACGATGATGGCAACCTCCGATGTGGTCGGATACCGCCACCAGCGCCAAGAGCAATCGGGGGCCTGCGCCCTTTCTCCGCACGTCTGCGTACCATCCAGTGACCCCCGAATTTCAGAGTTACATCGGTGGAAAAGTCTGACGACAAGGCAAACCCAGAGCAATGGGCGTCCACCTATGAGATAGTTGTCTATGCCGCCGGAGGAAATCAAGACGTAATGGCTAACTACCTCCCAGTGATGTTGTCAACCTCCACCAACAGCTGGCTCCAAAAGATCCCAGAAGGCACCATCGACACCTGAGAACAACTCAAGGAAATCTTCATCAAGACGTACAAGGCCACATGTGTCCAGCCTGGGACGAGGTATGACTTGGAGAGCATCCGTCGGAGGAGCAACGAGAGCCTCCAGGAGTACACTAGGCGCTTCTCCGACAAGTGGCTACACATCGCAGAGATCTCCGACCCAGAGGCCATCGTCATCTTCTCCAATGGCCTACGGACGGACGATCTACGAAATAAGTTGGCACGGAAAAGAATAACAACCATAGAAGAGCTCATGACGATCACAAATCCTTACGCCAATCAAGACGACGCCACCCGCAGCGGGGAGAACAGGCGACGCTACTCCCGATCCTTGGAACCTACAAGGGTTAGCGACCGCCGACCAGATTACCGCAACGAAGGAAGGGCCGCCGACCACCGGACTACCGATCGGGCAACTCAGAGCGCTACCCACAAAGATACGACTACAGGCGCGACAACCGCTATGTCGCCAACACGAACGTCCGACCAAAGAAGAACTACGACGCTAGCTACGAGAAGATCCTCGACGGTCCGTGCCCTATACACAAAAACTCCAAACACTCCATGCGCAATTATGAGCTCCTTGAGTCAGCAGTAAAGCGAAGAAGTGACAAGAGAGCAAAGAAAGATGACTCTGACAAGGACAAAGACCAAGAACCACCGGCTGCGGAGTTCCGACTAGCTTCAACGACGTACTCCACCTTGGGGGGCAGAGTGGTTGTTGAAGGATAGAGGAGACGTCGTCAAGTTCGCAAGGATATCTACTCGGTCACAGCAACAGGAGATGATCCGGCCAACGCTCGCTACCTCGACTGGTCGGAGCAACCCATTAGCTTCTCTGGAGAAGATGAGTGGACGGATTACAGATACCCCGGTTGTTTCTCACTCATTGTCGATCCAACCATCGCCACGTGCCGCTTCAGGAAGGTGCTGGTCGACGGCGGCAGTGCCCTCAATATCATATTCGCCGATGCATTCCGCCAACTGGATTATTCCAAGAAGGACCTCTTGCCCGCGAATTTCTCCTTCTGGGGGATCATCCCCAATAAAGCATCAACACCGGTAGGCCGGATCACCCTCCCCGTGTAGTTCGGCGAACAAAACCACTTCAGGGTGGAAAACATTAACTTCATAGTCGCCGACTTCGAGACAGCCTACCACGCAATACTAGGCCGACCAACACTCACCAAGCTCATGGCAGTCCCGCACTACACCTACATGGTGCTCAAGATCCCGACGCAATAAGGCATCCTCAGCCTCCGTACCAACCTGAAGATCGCATACGAATGCGAGCAACAAACAATAAATGCCGTCGACAGGCCCCATATCCAGGATACGTACAACTCCGAAGCCAGTGATAACCCCTCCGCAAAGAAGCAGAAGGAAGCAGAACAAGCAGCGACCACCGCCGACCTCCCCTGCGAGCAAGCGTAGAGACCGTCAGCCCCGGGCGATGCGAGAAGATGTCGTAGCATAAACATAGTCCAATAAAGCTTGTACTATGTATTTTTCCAATAATGAATAAAGGTGCCTCGTTTTTCATATGTTTTTTCTAACAGAACCCGTTAAGCAAGCCAAATGCTCACGGTGTACGACGACCACTGCAAAACGGTCACGGCGTACGACGACCTCTGCAAAACGCTCATGGCGCACAAAGGCCACTTCAACAACCACTGCGACGTATGGCGACAGTACATGATGATCCCAGGCATATTGTTACCAAAACGGCGGCACTCGTCCTAGATGCACAGATGTGGACTGACAATGACGACTAACTCTGGCACATCCTCCGAGGCACGAATCCACTGCCGCCACCAGATGACGTGAAGACTGTCACGAGATCGCTCCCGAAGACGACGCAAAGCTCGATCACAAAACCGACCATCTGGAAGGGCACCTCCGCTGAGACAATCAATGATAGCAAGCGTCTCCAAGTTCGCCGAATCAACATAATACAACATCATGGCCCTAAAATACATCGCGACGTCGTCTCCAGCCGCCACCGCCCTGCCAATAAGCGCCTGCCCAACAGAATCTCGCCCCTGCAACATCAACCGTTCCAGACCACGAAAGAACAAAGCCTCCCGGTGCCCGACATTGAGAAAGCGCTGCTCAAAGGCAGTCTCCAGAAAAGGGAAGTAGGGCCGACAATAATCCTGAACACACCGGAGAGACAAGAGCCGAATTGTCGAAGCATCGTCGCAAAAGTTGCGGAAGAGACGACAGACCAGGCGAATCTTCACATACTCACGCACATTGTCACCATCATCGATCACACAAAGAAGGATCCAGAAGATCAGATCATCTGGTAGAGCCAGCAAGGCGGCGAAACCCACCGCAAGGCGCGCACCACCCCCCTCCATCTTCACCGACCAAACCCTAGCGCCGACGAACCCTCTTGCTCTTCGCTTAAAGCTTTGCGACTAGCAAACGTGGAGATTATTGAACAAGGCAGATGGGAATCCCCTCAGTTCACCAGAATTTATGGTACCGAATCGCCGGCTCTTCGAATTCTAGCCACACTAAGTAAGGCAAAGAAACGCGACCCTTCCTGTTCCGTCAACCATCAGAGTAGCCTTTTATACCAAGTGGTGTGGCACTTCGTCTTCAAGGGTTTTTGGGAAATCGCAACGATCAAATGCGGAACCGCCACGCCGCCTACATCATGCGCCTAAAAATGGGCCGATAACTACACAAATAAATATGGCCCATTTACTTACAGCTAAGCTCTCATTTTATATTTACTCCCTCAATTTATGGCTAATGACTTCTGCAGTGTCACGAACGCTACAGTCCCGGGGACTGGACGCGCAACTTTGTTATAATCTATTTTTGTGCAGCTACAGTAACATGGCTACAGTAGCTTGGTCGGCAAGACACACAAAGCTTACAGTGTAGCCACACTCGGGGACTCCGTTGACAACAACCATGACTCGGCTGCCTGGTTGTATTCCCGACCAGGCTCGAGGACTTCGTTCAAAGTCATACCGAGCAAGGCTCGGGGACTGCTCCCACGGCACTAAAGGACAACACCCGGGGACTGACACCCGGGGACTGCGAATAAAGATTGTATGATCCCGATGCAAGAACCTCCTAAGCTCCTTCTATCAGGCTCGGGGACTACGAGTATTCGCAGTCATTTCTTATTAAACTCATATTCCAGTCTTTCAATTTCCAAATATATGATCCTGATACAAGAAGCCTCCAGTTTCTTACACCAGACTCGGGGACTACAGGTATCCGCAGTCATTTTATACAAAACTCATGCTTCAATCTTTAGTTACACACCTTATGCATCTTTTTATAAAGCATGGCACCACATGCATACTTCACCTGCTACCATGCTCGGGGACTAAGTGGGTACACTTCACCTCGCGGTGAATGTACTGATTTTCTTCTCGACAAAGCTCTGCTATTTTTTGTGTTGTTTTTGCAGAACCTAAGTGGGTACACTTCACCAGGAAAGAACTTTTCAAAAGTTTTTTCTTCTTCAGCACGTCACATCCTCCCAGCAAGCAGCCGCAACATCTGACGAGGCAACCTGCTTGCATATCAAGCCACGACGCTCTCGACTAGCCCGACCTGGTCGGGAGGCTTCTCCGAACAGCACCTTGACCAGGCAGCCTGGACGGGGCTGCACGACGACCATGATGCATGATGGCGACCAACTGAACACCTTCAAGGACAACACTGCGGGCTCGCCGAAAGAATATAACGTGCTCGGGGACTTGTTGGGGATATTACCTTGGCATATCCCCAGAGACCTTATGGGCCTACCGACCAGAAGACGGCCCGGCCCGCGAGGCCTTACGGCACGGAAAGGACCGATCGTAATCTGTTAGGATATGGAAATTGTAACCCTGCTTGTCGGCTATATAAGGCGAGCAGGGACCCCCTCCAAAATCTCTCTCTTAGATGATCTATGGATCTTGTAACCTAATACTTAGATCAATCCAGCCACCAAATCACAGGACGTAGGGTATTACGGTGATTTGGCGGCCCGAACCTGTCTAAATCGCCGTGTCTACACTCTCTGTGTTACGCTTGATCGCCGTCGGCACACCTCCGCCTACAATCTACTACCGTAGGGTACCCCCTAGGTAGACTGCGACACATATTTTGTCGACAATAATATCAACCAAAGGATCAAGGACCTTTAGTTCTAGTTCGTAATACCAATTGAGACTAATATAGGCTTTTTAATCTGGATTGGTGTTATCAACAGGAACTAAAGGTTTTTCGAAACTCATGAATCTTGGAATGGGGATTAATGCTTACATTAGTCCCGTACATACGAGACTAAAGACAAAATCCGATGCAGACTAAAAGTCTATTCTCTACTAGTGCTGTTGCAATTGGCGTAGATATTGGGAAGCTTGCATTGAGCAGTGAAGGACCAACGAAATCGTTTTTTATTGATTTGGCACCGGCGCAACTACTTGCTGTGCTCTGTGTTTTCTGGGCACCACTTGGAACTAGCACCACCTGTTGCACTGGGGATGAGTGACGCTCAAACCATCTCTCTCCTATTTTAGAACTACTTAGGCATAACATTGTGGAGGGCCTTATATAGATGTTCTCTCTCCGCCCCGAAAATATATGTTGCTTTCACTTCCCGAGAAACAACTTTGACAAAATATATATTAAAAACTATTAATATTTATGATATATAACTAGTATCATTGAAAAGATATTTGAATCTAGTATTTTTTTTAAAAAATATTTGGAGATACAAATATTGTTTATATTTTTTATAAATCAAGTCAAACTTGTGGCACGAATACTGTAATAGAACCGCCGAAATTACAAAAACTTAAGTTCAAAAATCGATCACCGATGCGATAAATTTTCGTCCTTAGGCTTTCATAACCCTGGTAGTCCGTGAAACCACGGCAGATTTTATTCCTTGCTCAATCTTAGCCGAGAATCGCTTTAGTTCAACGGACCATCCATATGTTAATGAAGTTCAAATACGAATACATCAAAGTACGAATTTTAAAAGTTATTACATAACCAAATCTCTTGCATCGGAAATAGTTTTGAAACCAACTCAGACACACTTAGTTCATTACAGTGCCAGTACTAAGTCGTTTCTCCAAAAAGCATAGATAAGACTTGAGAGATGACCATCGCCCATGGTCCTAGTTGTCGCCCATAACAGGGTAGACGCAGTGAATGCAGCACCCGTAGTACATCTGCCCATCTACAACAACATTGGGAACGAAGCCCTAAGTACGCGAATGTACTTAGCTAGACTTACCCGTCTTAAACTAAAATAAAGACACCAAGGATAATGCAGCCTTTTTGTGGTGGTACAAGGCTGAACTCTCTTTTGCGGCAAAGCATTTACTATTGAGTACTTAAGAATGAAGCCATATTTTATAAATATTACCTGTCTTTTAAATTTGCACCTGTACTAAACAATACACTTGATTAAGCATACAATGACCAGTTTGCCCTTCTGGTCTCATCATATCATTCCATAGGAACCATTCAAGTAATTAATTATTCCCACGCCAGTGTAGCAATTGTCAAGTTCTCACTAACGGGGAGAGACCACGACTCGAATCGACTTCCTATCCAGCTGGAGGTTTATTCCTCACCCAAACTTCGCAGCCCTTGAACGGGGGCGCGACAGTCGCCTATTCTACCATTCAAACCAAGATCGATTCAGAATCATACTCAACAAGCCCGAGGACCGCCCGACACCCTATACGTCTAGCCTAGGGATCAGCTAGCTGGCCTCGGCCTTACACTCCGCGTCCTCGACAACCCACACCGACTTGCGATTTGCTTCGTTCTTGGTTCGGCCAGTAGGTAGGTTTCGCGGCTCGAACGAGTTATCTTGCCAGCTAAGGGTTGAGGCATGCGTTCAACATGACAAGAGGGACACTACCCGATCGACCCGCAAAAGCGAACACAACCATAAACTACCAGCCTAGGGTGCATAGCTCACCTAGATGTTGCCGGTATCCTACGCCCGTACAATTTATCAACCTTCCCGGTTGCCTTTCTATTTTATAATATCTTTCATACCCCGGCTTCGCCACGTAGAGCAATACGTGACTTGTGTTACCGAGGGAGTCATATTAATTAGCTGGGCTAAGCATCTATCTTTACTATGCTAACTGGTTAACAAGGATATAAGGATATCAAAAGCAAAAAGGGTGATATGCAACAATTAGGTTCACCCAACTCCTATACTTAATGCAACAACATAGTATAACATAGTAAGGTAATATCATAAGGTACAGTTAAAATGCACGGGGGCTTGCCTTTCTCGAACGAGCTAGGCTGGTGATCGGGACACTCCTGGAGTTCCTCTTCTGGTTCCTCGTTCAAGTGCCCTTCATTGGCTCCTTGCTGGCTGGCTTCGTCCTGCTCCTGGGGAAGGTCGTACTGTGCTTCCTCCTGTGATCCTGTATGATGCGTATATGCAAATGGTATGAGCCAAGGTAGATTAATAACTCGTGCAAAACGATGAATATGCTAAGGTGTGATATGCTCGTGGTGTTCCTTTCTTAAGAGTTTTCGAGTATGTGCAAATCTCCTCTCTGGTATTTAGTTATTATGATTATTGTTCACAAATAACTTATGACACAAATGACCAACACTTAACAACAGGATTCAGTTTGAGATTACTAACCTAGCTGGTTGGATTAGAGCTTCAAAGATACACCAAAGCTTAATTAACTAATCAACCTTTCTTAGGAGCAAACTAGTTAACTAGAAAATTAACACAAAACTACACACCCTACGAAACCAGTTTATTAAATTCTACAAAAATTACAGTAGCTTAAGCAGGGGCAAACTAGCATACTCAAATTTTTCCAAGTTAAAAGGAACATTATTCTATTCTGCACAAAATTAGCAAGTTTAAAGCTATTAATTACTTAAAAATACTTAGTATAGTGAAATTGATGAACTAGCCAGATTAGCATTTTTCCTAGTTACTCTCCCTTATTGGAAAGTTACAAAAAAAGTTACAACTATTTTTAACCAGAAACCTATTTACTAAAAATCTTACAATTTAATAGCCAAAACATATTTTAATTACTAGTTATTTATTTTTCCATAGAAACTACTCAAGATATAATTTTCCCATCTTTTAACAACCATTTAAGATTTACTAGAACAAGAATTACAATTTTAGCACAAGGATAAAATAGCTTAATTCATTTATGCAGTTTTAATTAGTTTCAGTATTTAATTAATCCTACACAGAAAAGTACTACAAAACACACATGCAATAATTTTCCAGGGTAGATCTACTTATAACAAGTACACACAATTTATTTTATAATTTTTAGGGCATTAAACATGGAGATATGATTTTTACCAATCTTTTTCACGATTTCTGAAAATGAAAAAACAAAAGGCTTAGGCCTTTCGGCCCAACAGGCCTAGCAGGCCCATTCGGCAGGGGCGACCCAGTCCCAAAGGGGAACTGGCACTTGACAGCAGGGGCCCGCGCGAGGGGGACCCCACGCATCAGTGACACAGGGTGGAGGCGAAGCCTTCGCCGGCAATTTCATGCCGACGGCGAGGTCTCCGCTGGTGCACTTTGGCCCTACGGACGCGGCTATGCGAGACGAACCAAGCGCAACCCTAATCGCACGAAATGGTGGCCGGAGTGAAGCTCGCCGGCGTCCAAGGCAGAGCGGCGGCTCGGTCACACGGCGGCAGGCCGAGATAGGCCACGGTGGCTTCGATTGAGCGGGCTAAAGCTGCGCGGAGCAACAGCGAGCATGGTGCTTGCTCTATTACGGGCTAACGGCGACCAGAGGGGTGCGATCCACGGCGTGGTGCATGGAGGCGCCGGCGCAGAGCTCGGGCTCACGCGGAGGGGCACGAAGGGGTCTTACCGAGGCTCACCGATCGTCCTTGTGGACTTAGGGAGGCGAGGCAGAGCTTCGGTGGAGATGGAGAGGGCGGCGGTGCTCCGAGGCGGCCGGAACGGCGGCGATGCCACTCGGCGTCGCGACGGCGAAGCGCTCTGGTGCGCGCAAGAGTGAGGGCGAGGTGAGAGCGAGAGAGGAGGAGGGCATTCGACACGGGACAGAATGGAGGGAGGGAGAACCGGGGCGCGTCCGCCTCGGGTGTAGGCGCGGCTCGGCCATAGCTCGGCGGCCACGCGATCGTCGTCGGTGGGCATGGCAGCCACGCGGCGTGTGGCTCCTGGGTGCGGTCAGGCGCACGCGCGCTGTGCGTGAGGCGCGGGCAGGAACCAGCGCGGGCGTGCGGGGCAGGCCGGGCTGGCTTGCGCTGCTGGGCCGCTTCGTTGGCGCCGGCCCAGTAAGGTAAGGAATTCCCTTTTCTTTTTATTTTCTATTTTCTTTCTTTGTTTGATTTGTTTCTTTTTCAAACAGGTTCAAAAATTCAAAACTAAGCTTTGGTGGGAATACCAAAGTTGTTCCAAAAATTTTAAACTATCTTTTTGCTTGAGAGGTCAAGGCCAAATTCTTTATAGTTTTTGAATTAAGATTTAAAATCAAATGTGGAGCCTCTCATTTAATAAAATGCAATGATTTCAAAATGCCCCTTTAAACTTTATTTCACATATTACACCTATTGTTTAAAAGCAAGATTAATTAAGTGTAGTGTTTTTTAAGACTTATTATAATCACCAATCACTTTTACAACTAGATTTACTTAATACTTTTTGAAGCACAATCAATATAAATTCAATCACACATGAGATGCCATGATGCTTCATGATGATGCTTATGCAATGAATGATTTGCAATGATCATGTGGATTATACAATGCTTAACACTAGGGTGTTACATCCCTTCCCCCCTTAAGAAAATCTCACCCCGAGATTTAGGTACTAACCACTAGTCACAAAAGCTGGGGTAGGCTTCCCTTAAATACTCTTCGGTTTCCCAAGTTGCATCTCCTTCGTCATGGTAACTCCAACCTCTTCTTCTGGCACTCTCAAACATTTCTTTAATTGCGACATGCGGAATACTTGAAATACCGAACTCATTTCTTCTAGTAGTTCCAATTTGTAAGCCACTTCTCCTTTTTTCTCTAAAACCTTGTACGACCCTACGTATCTTGGTGCGAGCTTCCCTTTTACACCGAATCTCTTCACTCCTTTCACGGGTGACACTTTTAAATACACATAGTCACCTACTTCAAAGGTTATGGGTCTTCTTCTTTTATCTGCGTAGCTCTTTTGACGAGACTGAGCTGCCTTCATATTTTGGTGAATAGTGCGAACCTTCTCTTCGGCTTCATCTACGAAATCAATTCCATAGAATCTTCTTTCTCCTGGCTCAACCCAGTTGGCAGGTGTTCTACACTTGCGACCATATAAAGCTTCGAACGGAGCCATTTTGATACTCTCTTGATAGCTGTTGTTGTAAGAAAACTCTATCAAAGGTAACCACGATTCCCATGAGCCTCCCGAAGATATCACACAAGCACGGAGCATATCTTCTAGAACTTGGTTCAATCTTTTCGTTTGGCCTGAAGTTTGAGGGTGGTGCAGAGCTACGTATAAGACTAGTACCCAAACACTTATGTAACCGTTCCTAGAAGTGAGCGGTAAACTGAGGACCTCAGTCCAACACTATTGTCTTTGGTACACCATGCAATCTGACTATCTCTACGAAATACTTATCAGCATATAGCGGTGGTCTGTCCGTAGTCTTGACTGGTAAAAAGTGAGAAGACTTGGTGAGTCTATCCACAATCACCCAGATTGAGTCATTTCCTTTTCGTGTAGTCGGAAGACCTATGATAAAATCCATGCTAATATCATCCCACTTCCAAACTGGAATTGGTAACGACTGCAAGAGTCCGGCAGGTCTGAGGTGAATAGCTTTTACTCGACAACAGACATCACATCTGGCGACATAAGCTGCTATCTCTTTTTTCATTTTGGTCCACGAAAATCTTGATCTTAAGTCGTGGTACATCTTATTACTACCAGGATGAACTGATAGTTTAGAATGATGAGTTTCATCCATAATCTTGTTCTAGAGTTCTCGACTCTTGGGTACGACGAGACGATCCTTAAACCACAATACATCTCTCTCGTCAACACGGTATTGCGGGGCTAAGCCTTTTCGTACTTTGATTTTGATATGAGAGATTCCTTTATCTAAGGCCTGTTGCTTGATAATATCGCTCTCTAGTGTACAACTGAGCTGGATGTTGAAAAGAACTTCTGAATGCATTAGGTTGAACCCATCTTCAAAGAGAGGTTGTATCACATGATAATGTGACTTTCTACTCAACGCGCCAGCCACAATGTTGGCCTTGCCCAGGTAATATTGCACATTCAAGTTGCAATCTTTAATCAATTCCAACCATCTTCTTTGTTGCATATTCAATTCAGACTACGTGAAGATATACTTGAGGCTCTCATGGTTAGTAAAGATGTTGCACACATTATCTAGCAGGTAATGCCTCCATATCTTCAGGGCATGCACTACTACGTCAAGCTCTAAATCATGTGTCGGGTAGTTGACTTCATGCTTCTTCAGTTGACGCGAGGCATAAGCAATGACTCGGCCTTCTTGCATTAACACACAACCCAAACCGGTCTTTGAGGCATCACAGAACACATCAAACGGCTTCTTGATGTCTGGTTGGGCTAGAACGGGGGCAGTAGTTAACAATGTCCGCAAAGTGTGGAAAGTTGTTTCACACTTATCCGTCCAAGCAAACTTTTGATCCTTTTGTAACAGGGTGGTCATTGGTTTGGCAATCTTGGAGAAGTTAGGTATGAAACGACGTTAGTATCCAGCTAAACCAAGAAAACTCCTTATCTCATGCACCGAGGTAGGTGCTTTCCAGTCCATTACTTCCTGAATCTTGCTCGGGTCTACTGAAATTCCATTTTCTGACAAAATGTGTCCAAGGAATGGGACCTTCGTGATCCAGAATTCGCACTTGCTGAACTTGGCATACAACTTGTGTTCCCGAAGTCGGGTTAAGATTATCCTCAAGTGTTCTTCATGATCCTTCTCGTTCTCCGAGTAGACCAAAATGTCATCGATGAACACGATCACAAATTTGTCCAACTCAGGCATGAAGACTGAGTTCATTAGATACATGAAATATGCTGGAGCATTTGTCAAGCCAAAAGACATGACGAGATACTCGTACAATCCGTATCTAGTGGAAAAGGCGGTCTTTGGTATGTCTTGTGGTCTGATTTTTATCTGATGATATCCGGACCTCAAGTCTATCTTGGAAAAGACACGTGCCTTAGACAACTGATCGAACAAAATGTCGATGTGGGGTAGTGGATATTTATTCTTGACGGTCACGGCGTTTAACGGCCGATAATCCACACACATCCTTAAAGAGTTATCCCTCTTTTTCTTTACAAACAAGGCAGGACATCCCCAAGCTGACTTGCTTGGCTGAATTAGGCCTTTATCTAGCAAACCCTTTAGCTGTGTTTTTAATTCTGCCAGTTCATTAGGCGGCATCCGATAAGGTTTCTGTGAGATTGGTGTTGTTCCTGGTACAAGTTCTATAGCAAACTCAACTTCTCTGTCCGGGGGAAGACCAAGTAGTTCCTCTAGGAAGACGTCAGGAAACTCACATACTACAAGGATTTCGGTTAAAGAAGCGGTATATAGCGCACTAGAAGTGCCAACTACCTCCAGTCCCCTTGGCAAACATACTTGAAAAGTACCCTTACCCATAGGATCCTTAAGAGATATGTTTCGGCTATTAGTGTCTAACACCACTTCCCATTCTTTCATCCATTCCATCCCTAGTATAACATCCAAGGCTAAGCCTGGCATGATTATCAGGTTCATCTAAAACTTCCGGTTGGCTATGGTAAGGATTACTCCTTGCACTATCTGGTTGGTCAACAAGTCAGCCCCGACAGAACTTATCCGATAGCCATACTCCAATTCCTTAACTTTTAACTCATGCTTTTTAACAAAAGATTAACTGATGAACGAATGTGATGATCCAGAATCGAACAAAACAACTGCAGGTAACTGATTAACAAAGAACATACCGGTGGCGACTGGCTCTCCAACGGGGATCTCATCAATGTTGGTAAAGTGCACACGGGCATTGAATTGCGTCTGTGGTTTGGGAGGATTTACACAACCCTTTGCGAAGTGTCCCATTTGACCACATTTGAAATATGGTCCTCTCACCGCAGTGTTAGCTTCTGTCAGTGGATTTTGAGCGGCTTTAGCATTGGGAGTGGCCACCTTGTATGGCTTGAAGTTCCTCTATGGTCCTGGAGCATTCTGCTGCTTGCGCTGGGGTGACCTGAACCTTGCTCCCAGTGCAGGGGGACGATACTGCGGACGGTTGACAAACTGAGCGCGTGCTTGAGAAACACCTACTTCAAAAGCTCTCTTCCTGCTCTTAGATGCCGTGTACAGGTTATTATGGTTCTCTTGAGTTAAGCAGTCACTGACAAAGTCATTGAACACGGTTTTGGAGGAATTGCCCACTGTTTTCAGCATCTTAGGGCTAAGACCCCCCTTGAAGCTAGCAATCTTCTTGCTCTCTGTGTCAACAAACTCTATGGCGTATCGTGAGAGATTATTGAAAGTGTGCAGGTATTCAGTCAAGCTCTTTGTTCCTTGAGTCAGCTTCATAAATTCCCCTACCTTCATAGCCATGAGACCAGGTGGTATGTAGTTATCACGAAAAGCGGTGGTGAAACGAGCCCAAGTAATCTGGTCACCCTCACGGTAGGTAGCACGGTGATGAGTCCACCAGATTCTAGCGGGACCTTGAAGTTGATGAGCTGCATATTCCGCCTTTAGGGTCTCTGTTAACCTAAGAAGACAAAACTTTTGTTCCATTGTATTGATCCATTCATCCGCTTCCAAAGGTTCAGAGGCTTCCTTGAATATTGGTGGTTTCGTATCCAGGAAATCCTTGAAGGTACTGTACTGGTTTCCATCAGGGGCTCCATCTCCTCCGCCTCTGTGGGTATTCTCTGCAATGTTGCGCAACGCAGCTTCCATATTGAGCTAGAGATTCTCGATGTTGCGTTGACTTCCCAGAAACCGGTTAAACAAATCCCCGGCCAACATTTGGGGAGGAGGTGGTGGTGGTGGTGGTGGTGGCGCATCGACACCAGCACATGAACCATTGGCTGCGGTACGGCGAGTTTCAGGCATCTGCATATGATAGTACCAAGTTAGTAGATCGCAACGAGGTAGGAGTTGTAGGTGACGCATAATTATGCTAGACTGAATTAACTGGTGAAACACACAATCCACTCAATAAAGTAGAGGCACAATAATTCAACTACAATCACCATGTCGCATTCATCCACATGACAACTAATCATAGCACACCATCGCATGTCTCATTTGCCAGCATACATACACTGGACTTTTAGTACCGAGCGTTAACAAGTTACGCTTACATCCCATCCAACAACACATGGTTACATGCAACCATGGTACAAAAGCAACAAAAGGCTATCTATCACTAGCCTCCAGGCACCTAGGTGTGCGACCCATGGTCACTGTCCACCTCTGACATCGCAGCGTTGTCCACCTCAGTTGCCACTGGAAGAGGGTGAAGCTGGTAGTACAACTGGTGCACCTACTCGTGTAACGCGTCGTTGTAGGCATAGGCGACATTCAACTGACCCCTGAGGCTGTCCTCTGCATTCCAAGCAGCGTTCATCTCTGTCACTGTGCGAGCAAGCATCAGCTCACTACTCTAGACAACTGCATAGGCCTACTCCCTCTGATTCCTAATCACTGAGAGGTCCTGAGCCAACACTTCCTTGTCATGCTCTAGCTTGGTCTTTTGCAGCTTCACCTGCTCTAGCTCCTTCTGCAGACTCTCCATATCCATTTCTCACTCACGGCGAACCTCACGCATGTTTGCACAAGCACCACGGTAGTTGTCCTCCATGCGTGAACCCATCTCCAGGTCATGGTATGCAGTCATCATGGCAAACATGGCACTCATAGCAGGACTAGTGCTGCTCTGACCCTCCTCTGGTCCTCCTGTCAAGGCAGTCCCCTGGGGCTGCTCCCACACATTGATGTGAGGGCTGCCACTAGGGAATAACCCCGGCAGGGCGTGAGTTATAGCCTCTGGAACTATCTGGATGATGCTCAAAAGCACCTTGTAGGCTGCACTGCAGGCACCCTCCCAAGGCGTCCTTCCTTTGCCTCCAAACATCCAACCTCCAAGGCTCAAGTCTCCTGTGCCAGGTGGAACAATGGCCTCCACGTAGACAAAGGTACCGTCTCCAAGGCTCTCCTTGCTCCAGTAGTAGCGAGGTGCCTTCTCCTCTGGGTAGCCCGCTGCACGGAGGACCCTCCAGAGAAGAGTGGACATGCCAAACTTCTCCAGAAACTTGCTCTTGAGACGAGGGTTCCTGGTGGCAAGCTGGTGGCGAGGGACTCTGCCTCCGGTGGACTTGCGGGCAGTGGACTTGGTACGGGCCATATGTAGCAAAAAGGTATAAGAGAGAGTTGATAAGAATCAATTTTATACCCGGATAATTTTAAGCAACAATTTTTAACTTGCGAGGAAAGTAGTGAAATGAATGACATGATGACATAATATGATGCATGCACGTAAGGTACGTCCTCACATAGAAAAGTAAATAAGTAAGATATCGTACTAGGCGGTGGCATACATCGTTCTCTCATATATACGTGACTATACGTACTAACGAAAGCGCTATTATGTACCTTTAGAAAATTCATTTCAGCCCATCCCTCACAATATGAAATATGCATTGCAAAATATAAACCTGGTACTTCCATATATACACCCCCAAGTATACATATGAAGCACCTATAGCCAGTTCTTCGTCCTAATGACGGCATCGTCATCACAGACGATAGTCCCACACAAGGATACCTTCTCATGAACTTATGTAAACAAGATCATGGTCAAGCATCATATAAGCACTCCCCTAGTATCGACAGTGTATCGGACCTTGCTCTCACAACTCACACTTACCAAGGTGTAGCGGCAATCTGATCCATACATTACCACTTAAGTGAATGACACCCATACAATTTCAACCTATATGGACAAGTAAATAGAAATATGATGCATCACCCCCAAGTCAGTACTTAGATAAGCCACCTAGATCCTATTGGGCGTAAGAGACACGACTACTGGCACACTCTTAGTTTTAGTGAAAAATAGTATTTTTAAATACCCATATGAACAGTAACCGTTGAACTAAGGATCTGATGCTAGCTGTAATAGAACCGCCCAAATTACAAAAACTTAAGTTCAAAAACCGATCGCCGATGCGATAAATTTTAGCCCTTAGGCTTTCATAACCCCGGTAGTCCGTGAAACCACGACGGATTTCATTCCTTGCTAAATCTTAGCCGAGAATCGCTTTAATTCAACAGACCATCCTGTTGACACCGTTTTTTTGGCACGTGTCAATATGATCTAAGGATTGTGCCGATCGGCAAAAGGCTAGTTGTCGTTCCTTATCGGCATCGGGATATTACCGGTCAGATTGCCGATGAAAGTAGAGAGGATGTTGCCAATGAAGGCAGGAAGAACATTGCTGATGAGAACCAATGCTCATTGCCGATGTGACGAAGGCAGCAATGTTGCTGACAGAGGCAAGACGTTGCCGATGAAGGCAAGAAAGCATTGCCGATGAGAGCCAAAGCTTGTTGCCGATAGAGGGACGACTGCCGATAGGAACAGGAAGCTGCCAATAGAAGCGGAAAGGAGCCGTTTATGGAAAGGAGTCCGCCGATGGAAAGTTTCATCGTAAAGAAGACGAATAAGGAAGCTGGTGGTTTTATGCCAGTATTATTATAGTTTGAACCCGACTCTTGCACGAGTCGTTTATTTCCTTTAAAATAGGAGTTTTGTTTAGGAAAGTTACAGTCGTGGTATAAATATGTACCGAGGGGTGTGTAAAAAAGATATCAAAACATATCAAACAAATCTATTATTTTTATCTATCTACTTTTCTAGCAATTTACCCTTTTATCGCATTATAGTTCTAGTTTATCTATGAGTTCTTCAAGTCTTGACGGGTTGCATCTCCTCGATCTCCGTCAACACCTTGCAAGTTCCGTGTTTGAGCAACCTGAGCCTTGACGTCCGGGCGCATCGCTGTCATCTCGTTCAGCTCTACTCTAGTTATCTGGATCAAGTTTGAGCTTTGACATCCAGGCGCATCGCCGTTGTCTCGTTCAGATCTTGTTCTAGTTATTGTCCTTGTCGATTAACTGGTCAAATCGACTGACACACCTCGGATATCGATTTTGGGTATAAGCCCAACGTGTTCGCAGATCCGGCGGCTTTTTGCGTCAACACCTCTTTTGGCACACCCGGTGGGACCAATTATACATTTGCTATGGGTGATAATACCGACGTCAATCCAAGCAACGTCATAGAAGTCTCTGAAGCGAATCTGAGAGATGATCAGAGGTCGGCTATGGAACAGGCTATGGAGGAGTACAAACAGTAGTATTTGAAGTCTTTCATCCTAAATAGGAGCGGTGAAGTAGTCCAGAAGCAAGATCCGCCGTTGTCATGCAAACGTGCGACGCCAATCCTGGTAAATTGCAAGAGATGGTTAATTCTGCATTAAGTCATGCGTTAATTAGCCACTCCAATGTGTTGTCCAATACTGTATACAATGCTGTCATGCAAACTTTCAAGGAAGGACACGCACCACATTATGTTGGTCCGGCGTATCATCAACCCGGATCAGCATCTGTTTCGATCCCATCGGCAGTTCTAAGGGTTTCTTCACCGCTTATGAACCAATCTGCCGATGAGGTTACGCCGCCAAGATCGAGCCCTGTAAGCATCACTCGATTGAACACAGATCTGGTGGCATCGGCGATATTAGGACCTGCAATGAAGAGTCAACCAACTCCCGCCAGCTGGTGGGGATACGGTATGCCTCCAAGTCCATCTGCTGACTCCAAATTGGTCCAAGATAACAATGCAGGGTGGAAGGTCCCCATGGCATCGGCAACACCTGCACAGCCGATGATTCCAGTGATGCATTATGCTACATCCTCTCCAATGATGCAGTTGTCGTCAGGGAATCTTCAGACGGCGATACCCAGAGTGCCTTATGCACAACCATCGACAGGTTCTTTGCCGATGCAACAAGATATGGCAACTGTTAGTCAGCCCGTATCGGCAATGGCTGCTCAAGCTGTGGTACCCGCAAATCAAGGCGATCATCCAAGGGTACAAGAGCAGCAAGCGCCAGCTGGTTATCAGCCATAGGCAAGTCATATGCCGATGACATCTAATGTAAGTTGGATTGGTCAATTGCCGATTCAGCAACAAGTAATGCAACCTGGATACCAAGTGGCAAGAGCTCTACAGTATCATCCGCCAGCGAGTCTGCAGAGTGAGATATCGGCACCCCAGCCGATAAGTAGTATTTCGCCGCAATACCCTCAAGCGAACACGCACAATGAGACATCGGCATATCAGCCGATGAATATAATGCCACAGTACATCCCAATGGGTGTTCAGAATTGCCCATCGGCAAATCAGCCGATGCATAATATTCAACAGACTAGTGCCGCAAATGTGTCGATTGTTCCGGCCTATTCATCACAAGGACATGAAAAAGTATGTCAACTGGCTCAGCCAGTTAACGAGCCTGTGCATCGGCAAGATCAAGATGCATATTGGACCGATAAGATTGCTGGAATAATGAAAGAGCAGTTCAGAATCAAGCCTAAGGTTAATACATATTCTTATCGGACTCCGTACCCTCCAGCTTATGATTTAATCCCCTTCCCAAATTGGTACAAAGTGCCAGATTTCACCAAGTTTTCTGGTCAAGATGATATATCAACATTGGAGCACATTAACCGATTCATTATCCAATGTGGGGAAGCAACCAGCAGGGATGAACTGAAGGTGAGATTGTTCTCATCATCGTTATCTGGATCGGCGTTTACATGGTTTATTTCACTGCCTCCAAATTCTGTGATCACTAGGGCCCATCTAGAAAAGCAGTTTCACAAATACTTCTTCATTGGCGTACATGAAAAGAAGATTACCGATTTGGTCAAATTGAAGCAGCGTAATGATGAATCGGTAGAAAGCTTCATGCAAAGACTGCGAGACGTGAAGAACAAGTGCTATAGCTTGGTACTTGATGATCGGCAATTGGCAGATTTGGCTTTCGAGGGGTTGCTACCGCACATCAGGGACAAATACGCGTATCAAGAGTTCAAAAGCTTGAGCCATCTTGTGCAAAGGGTTGCTGATCAAGACACCAAGGTTTGTAAGCCTAGAGAAAATTAGGATAAAGAGGTGTCTCTGACTAAGAAAATGGAAGATTTAGATTCAGACGAAGAAGCGAGTATAAGTCTAGCTGAATGGGTAAAGAACAAAAAGCCGATATCCTGTCTGTTTGGTCAAAAAGAGACTGAAAGGTTTACCTTTGATGTTACCAAGGCCGATAGAATATTTGACTTATTGCTTCAGGAGGGACGAATTAAGTTGTCGCCCAATCATGTGATTCCATCGGCCAAAGAGCTTAAGAAGATGAAGTACTGTAAATGGCATAATGCGACTTCACATAGTACAAATGATTGTAAAATCTTCAGGCAACAGTTACAATCAGAGATCGAGTCTGGGGAAATTAAGTTTGATAATTCTAAAGCTTAGAAGCCGATGAAGATTGAGAAACATCCATTTCCAAATAATATGGTGGATGGAGAAGCTAAAGTGCTAACGTCAGAGGCTGCCAGAGAAGGTGCATCGGTGGATCTTAAGCACCAAGTAACCATGCAGGGGCTTGCTGATAGCAGAAAGGGTAAGAGGATTGCCGATGAGAGCAGCAGCTATAGGAGGCCTTATGGATGTGCACCATATGGCGTTGTAATCATGCACAGGCGGCCACGACAAGATTTTTGACGCTCGCAAAAAGAGCAATATCGGCAGTAGGAGGAAAGACGCCAGGAGTGGCATTGGCATAAAGATCATTGGAGGTGCCCCCCCTTCTTTGTTCACTGTTGAGAAGAAGGCATCAAGCTACCCACTGCCGATAGTTGCCCTAAATGCAATGGGTACTACCCTGCCGATCGGTCAGAAAAGAAGCCCTGTTTTGACGATCGGGCATCAAGCTATGGCTGGCCAATCAGAGAAAAGAGGTCAGTGCATGATCGGCTGGGGGGCAAGCTCAACGTACATGATAGGCTTGGCAAGAATGACTGTCAAGAGGAGCTTGAAGATATGGCTAATGCAAGAGTGCCCGATGAAGAGATATTCTCTAGAGATCTGAACATGAGAAGTAGTGTCGGTACGAGCAGTGGGAAACAATACCAGCTTGTTTGGAAGACTAAGCTCCCTCAATGGTGCCCTAAGGGTCTTACAAAGACTCAAAGAAGGAGGATGCAGCGTGAGTGCCAAAAAGATTTGTGTCACGATGAAAATCCTTCCAGAGGAAAATCTTCAGACAAGCGATGGAGGCCAAAGCGCAGAGATGGAGATTCATCGGCAGATGTCAATATGTTGCCGATGGTGTAACTAGAGTTGATGACCTTGGGCATTTTGGTCTAGGAGTAGTGTCTGATGAGCCCTGGTATTTCAGCTGTTGCACTTGGGGGGCATCGGCAGGCTGAGCATGAAGAGTTTGTGCACTGGGAGCAGCTGCCGATGAATTTGTTGGCTACAAAAGAAAATGTTTGATACAAGTTGAGGGATTGTGAGAGTGGCTTGTAACTGTTCACGCTACAGTTGTGGGGTTCTGTTTGTAACTTGTAATGCTTGTGTGCGATAGTCAAGGAAGTGGTGCAGGCATCTTGGAGGAGGAGATTGCAGTAGAGGAAATTTTGGTGCATAAGATATTTTATACTCTGAAATTGGGGGGCATGTGTTGACACCGTTTTTTGGCACATGTCAATATGATCTAAGGATTGTGCCGATCGACAAAAGGCTAGTTGCCGTTCCTTATCGACATCGGGATATTACCGGTTAGATTGCCGATGAAAGTAGAGAGGATATTGCCAATGAAGGCAGGAAGAACATTGCTGATGAGAACCGAAGCTCATTGCCGATGTGACGAAGGCAGCAATGTTACTGACAGAGGCAAGACGTTGCCGATGAAGGCAAGAAAGCATTGCCGATGAGAGCCAAAGCTTGTTGCCGATAGAGGGACGACTGCCGATAGGAACAGGAAGCTGCCAATAGAAGCGGAAAGGAGCCGTTTATGGAAAGGAGTCCGCCGATGGAAAGTTTCATCGTAAAGAAGACAAATAAGGAAGCTGGTGGTTTTATGCCAGTATTATTATAGTTTGAGTCCGACTCTTGCACAAGTCGTTTATTTCCTTTAAAATAGGAGTTTTGTTTAGGAAAGTTAGAGTCGTGTCTGCGTTGAACTTGGTAGTGTTGCTAGCGTTCGGTCTTGGTGATGTAGCCACATCGGCAGACGGTTCCATAGGGGTGGAGGACGCTATTGGGGCCGCCGATGGGCTTGTAGATGCCAATCCAGGCTGGTGATACGCTGGACCGACATATCACGGAGCATGTCCTTCTTTGAATGTTTGCGCGACGACATTGTAGACAGTATTGGACAGCACGCTGGAGTGGTTGATCAATGCTTGATTTACAGCAGTATTAACGATCTCCTGTAGCTTACCAGGGTTGGCGTCATACGTGACCTGCTGTGGCAACGGTGGATCTTGCTTCTGAATTGCTTCGCCGCTCCTGCTGAGGCTGAAGGACTTGAGATACAGCTGCTTGTATTCCTCCATAGCCCGCTCCATGGCCTGCTTCGATCATCTTTCAGATTGGCCTCAGAAACTTCAATGACATTCCTCTGGTTGACATCGGCATGATCACCCATGCCGAATGTGTAGATCTGTATAATCGGGTCTCACTGGGCGTGCCAAAAGAGGTGTTGACACAAAAAGCGTCAGATTTGTGAACACCTCGGGCTATTACCCAAAGCTCGGTATTCTGGAGGCGTGCCAGTCGATTTGACCAATCAATCGACAAGGATGATAACTAGAACAAACTGAATGAGACGACAGCGATACGCCCGGACGTCAAGGCTCAGATTGATCAAGGATAACTAGAGCAGAGCTGAACGAGGCAAACAGCGATGCGCCCGGATTGCCAAAGCTCAGAGGTACTCCCACGCGGAACTAGCAAGGATTTGACGGAGATCAAGGTGATGCAGGCCGTCGAAAGCTTGAAGAACTCGTTGATAGCTATAACTAATGCATAAAAAGGGTAAATTGCGATAAAAAGGTAGAATAAGATAAAATTGGTTTGTTTTTGATTTGGATTGATTGATTATTCCGCACCCCTCGGGCACATATTTATACTCCCGCATGGAGAGTTGTACAAAGACACGACACGTATCCTTCCTAAAACAAACTTCTACTTAAAAGGAAACTGACTCGCGCAGGAGCCGGATAACAATATTTATTTCCTAAACAAACACACCTATTTTAAAGGAAAATAAACGACTCATGCAAGAGCCAGACTCAAACTACTATAATAATAGTGGTATAAAACACCAGTTTCCTTATTCTCCTCTTCGATGAAAACTTTCCATCGGCAGATCCCTTTAATCCGCGCCTTCCTTCTTTTGACCACCGGTAACCTTCTACTGCCACCAAGCGCTAAGTTACGCCCATCGGCATCGGCAACACTTTCCTGATCGGCAATCGGCAACATTTCCGATTAGCGACCTTGTGCTGGTAACTCTTCACCAGTCATCCCCCATCGGCAATCGGCAACCACCCTTCATCGGCAATCGACAACCATACTTCATCGGCAATCGACAATGACTCTTCATTGGCAATCAGCTTCAGCAAGACTTCACCAATTAACCTTTGTCGGCAAAGATCATCCAGCCCCCATCGGCAACGCACTCGGTCTTCCCGCAGCACTCTCCCATCGGCAATATCGGCTCAAAACTTTCCCGATGCCGATGGAGAACGGCCACTAACCAGTCAAGCCTCAGTCCATTTGACACGTGTTGAAAAACGGTGTCAACATTATCTATCTACTTTTCCAGCAATTTACCCTTTTATCGCATTATAGTTCTAGTTTATCTACGAGTTCTTCAAGTCTCGACGGGCTGCATCTCCTCCATCTCCGTCAACACCTTGCAAGTTCCGCATTTGAGCAACCTGAGCCTTGACGTCCGGGCGCATCATTGTCTTCTCGTTCAGCTCTACTCTAGTTATCCTAATCAAGTTTGAGCTTTGACATCCGGGCACATCGCCGTTGTCTTGTTCAGATCTTGTTCTAGTTATCGTCCTTGTCGATTAACTGGTCAAATCGATTGGCACACCTCGGATATCGATTTTGGGTATAAGCCCGATGTGTTCGCAGATCCGACGGCTTGTTGCGTCAGCACATCCATACGTTACATGAAGTTCAAATACGAATACATCAGAGTACGAATTTTAAAAGTTATTACATAACCAAATCTCTTGCAGCGGAAATAGTTTTGAAACCAACTCAAACACACTTAGTTCATTACAGTGCCAGTACTAAGTCGTTTCTCCCAAAAGCATAGATGAGACTTCAGAGATGACCATCGCCCATGGTCCTAGTTGTCGCCCATAGCAGGGTAGAGGCAGTTGATGCAGTACCCGTAGTATATCTACCCATCTGCAACAACATTGAGAACGAAGCCCTGAGTACGCGAATGTACTCAACTAGACTTACCCGTCTTAAACTAAAATAAAGACACCAATGATAATGCAGGCTTTTTGTGGTGGTACAAGGCCGAACTCTCTTTTGCGGCAAAACATTTACTATTGAGTACTTAAGAATGAAGCCATATTTTATAAATATTACCCGTCTTTTAAATTTGCACCTGTACTAAACAATACACTTGATTAAGCATACAATGACTAGTTTGCCCTTCTGGTCTCATCATATCATTTCATCGGAACCATTCAAGTAATTAATTGTTCCCACGCCAGTGTAGCAATTGTCAAGTTCTCACTAACGGGGAGAGACCGCGACTCGAATCGACTTCCTATCCAGCTGGAGGTTTTATTCCTCACCCAAACTTCGCAGCCCTTGAACAGGGGCGCGGCAGTCGCCTATTCTACCATTCAAACCAAGATCGATTCAGAATCATACTCAACAAGCCCGAGGACCGCCCGACACCCCATACGTCCAGCCTAGGGATCAGCTAGCTGGCCTCGGCCTTACACTCCGCGTCGTCGACAACCCACACCGACTTGCGATTCGCTTCGTTCTTGGTTCAGCCAGTAGGTAGGTTTCGTGGCTCGAACGAGTTATCTTGCCAGCTAAGGGTTGAGGCATGCGTTCAACATGACAAGAGGGACACCACCCAATCGACCCGCAAAAGCGAACACAACCATGAACTACCAGCCTAGGGTGCACAGCTCATCTAGATGTTGTCGGTATCCTACGCCCGTACAATTTATCAACCTTCCCGGTTGCCTTTCCATTTCATGATATCTTTCATACCCCGGCTTCGCCACGTAGAGCAATACGTGACTTGTGTTACCGAGGGAGTCATATTAATTAGCTGGGCTAAGCATCTATCTTTACTATGCTAACTGGTTAACAAGGATATAAGGATATCAAAAGCAAAGAGGGTGATATGCAACAATTAGGTTCACCCAACTCCTATACTTAATGCAACAACATAGTATAACATAGTAAGGTAATATCATAAGGTATAGTTAAAATGCACGGGGGCTTGCCTTTCTCGAACGAGCTAGGCTGGTGATCGGGACACTCCTGGAGTTCCTCTTCTGGTTCCTCGTTCAAGTGCCCTTCATTGGCTCCTTGCTGGCTGGCTTCGTCCTGCTCCTGGGGAAGGTCGTACTGTGCTTCCTCCTGCGATCCTGTATGATGCGTATATGCAAATGGTATGAGCCAAGGCAAATTAATAACTCGTGCAAAACGATGAATATGCTAAGGTGTGATATGCTCGTGGTGTTCCTTTCTTAAGAGTTTTCGAGTATGTGCAAATCTCCTCTGGTATTTAGTTATTATGATTATTGTTCACAAATAACTTATGACACAAATGACCAACACTTAACAACAGGATTCAGTTTGAGATTACTAACCTAGCTGGTTGGATTAGTGCTTCAAAGATACACCAAAGCTTAATTAACTAATCAACCTTTCTTAGGAGCAAACTAGTTAACTAGAAAATTAACACAAAACTACACACTCTACGAAAACAGTTTATTAAATTCTACAAAAATTACAGTAGCTTAAGCAGGGGCAAACTAGCATACTCAAATTTTTCCAAGTTAAAAGGAACATTATTCTATTATGCACAAAAATTAGCAAGTTTAAAGCTATTAATTACTTAAAAATACTTAGTACAGTGAAATTGATGAACTAGCCAGATTAGCATTTTTCCTAGTTACTCTTCCTTACTGGAAAGCTACAAAAAAAGTTACAACTATTTTTAACCAGAAACCTATTTACTAAAAATCTTACAATTTAATAGCCAAAACATATTTTAATTACTAGTTATTTATTTTTCCACAGAAACTACTCAAGATATAATTTTCCATCTTTTAACAACCATTTAAGATTTACTAGAACGAGAATTACAATTTTAGCACAAGGATAAAATAGCTTAATTCATTTATGCAGTTTTAATCAGTTTCAGTAGTTAATTAATCCTACACAGAAAAGTACAACAAAACACACATGCAATAATTTTCCAGGGTAGATCTACTTATAACAAGTACACACAATTTATTTCATAATTTTTAGAGCATTAAACATGGAGATATGATTTTTACCAATCTTTTTCACGATTTCTGAAAATGAAAAAACAAAAGACTTAGGCCTTTCGGCCCAACAGGCCGAGCAGGCCCATTCGGCAGGGGCGACCCAGTCCCAAAGGGGAACTGGCACTTGACAGCAGGGGCCCGCGCGAGGGGGACCCCACGCATCAGTGACACAGGGTGGAGGCGAAGCCTTCGCCGGCGATTTCACGCCGACGGCGAGGTCTCCGCTGGTGCACTTTGGCCCTACGGACGCGGCTACGCGAGACGAACCAAGCGCAACCCTAATCGCACGAAATGGTCGCCAGAGTGAAGCTCGTCGACGTCCATGGCAGAGCGGCGGCTCGGTCACACGACGGCAGGCCGAGATAGGCCACGGCGGCTTTGATTGAGCGGGGCTAAAGCTGCGCGGAGCAACAGCGAGCATGGTGCTTGCTCTATTGTGGGCTAATGGCGACCAGAGGGGTGCGATCCACGGCGTGGTGCACGGAGGCGCCGACGTAGAGCTCGGGCTCACGCGGAGGGGCATGAAGGGGTCTTACCGAGGCTCACCGGTCGTCCTTGCGGGCTCGGGGAGGCGAGGCGGAGCTTCGGTGGAGATGGAGAGGGCGGCGGTGCTCCAAGGCGGCCGGAACGGCGGCGATGCAACTGGGCGTCGCGGTGGCGATGCGCTCTGGTGCGCGCAAGAGCTAGGGCGAGGCGAGAGCGAGAGAGGAGGAGGGCGTTCGACACGGGACAAAATGGAGGGAGGGAGAACCAGGGCGCGCCCGCCTCGGGTGTAGGCGCGGCTCGGCCAGAGCTCGGCGGCCACGCGGGAGTCGTCGGCGGGCATGGCAGCCAAGCGGCGTGTGGCTCCTTGGCGCGGTCAAGCGCACGCGTGCTGCGCGTGAGGCGCGGGCAGGAACTAGAGCGGGTGTGCGGGGCAGGCCGGGCTGGCTTGCGCTGCTGGGCCGCTTCGTTGGCGCTGGCCCAGTAAGGTAAGGAATTCCCTTTTCTTTTTCTTTTCTAATTTTCTTTCTTTGTTTGATTTGTTTCTTTTTCAAACAGGTTCAAAAATTCAAAACTAAGCTTTGGTGGGAATACCAAAGTTGTTCCAAAAATTTTAAACTATCTTTTTGCTTGAGAGGTCAAGGCCAAATTCTTTATAGTTTTTGAATTAAGATTTAAAATCAAATGTGGAGCCTCTCATTTAATAAAAGGCAATGATTTCAAAATTCCCCTTTAAACTTTATTTCACATATTACACCTATTGTTTAAAAGCAAGATTAATTAAGTGTAGTGTTTTTTAAGACTTATTATAATCACCAATCACTTTTACAACAAGATTTACTTAATACTTTTTGAAGCACAATCAATTTAAATTCAATAACACATGAGATGCCATGATGCTTCATGATGATGCTTATGCAATGAATGATTTGCAATGATCATGTGGATTATGCAATGCTTAACACTAGGGTGTTACAAATACCAAAAACAACAGTTATTATGGCCTGTAGTCACTTGGATGCTACCTCTGGAGGAGCATTCTTTCAACTCAATGTGAGAGATGATAAGGACCTCATTGAAAAGATAGTTACCAACCAAGGATGGAATGAAGAACATCTCTAGCTAAAGAAAGAGAGGTATGCACACTATTCATGAAGTAGACATGCTCTCAACAAAGATGGACCTCTTAACGAAGAAGATTGAAGAAGTTTTCAAGAAGAAATAAGAGGTCATTCAACCTCATGCCACAACACAAGCAATTAAAGCTGATCCATGGTGTGAAGTGTGTGGATAGGATGATCATTCGGGGAACAATGTCCCAAAACAAAAGAGGACATGAACTTTATCAACAACAACAACAATAGGTATCGATCCCATGCAACAACAAGGAACATGGAATGCGCGCCCCTTCTATCAAGGTAATCAAGTAATGGTTTCAATAATAATTTCAACAGTAGCTACAATAACCAACCATAATTGAAAGATCTTATATTAGGCCAATCTAAAATTAATGATAACATAAATAAAAAGATAATGGATAATGATAAGATTCTTGAAAACCTTAGTGAGAAAATGGATAGCTTTTCTTTTGCTATTAAGATATAATTTTTTTAATAAAATGTTAGAAACCCAACTAGCTCAATTAATAGTAGTTGTTCCATCTTTAGAACAAGGAAGAATCCCTAGAAAACCAGAGGATCCAATTAAAACTTCGATTTTAGTTACTATCAGGTTTGGTAAGCCTCCTCTTAAATCAAATTGGGGTTAGTTGGTTGATCCATGTTGACGCTAAGAATGTCATACTTTTACATACTCAAAATATCGTCAACAACCTCGGTTTCAAGGGAAGAATAACACTTTATGGATAACCTTTGTTTGCACGAGATGATATTCAGGAGAAACAGGGGTGCTAAAGGCTCCTTTTGCAGGTTGGCCGACCTATGATTGAGCCCAAACTCCAGTCCTCTGCACCATGAGACTCCTAACATGTCCAGGAGCTCCCACACAGAAGCCTGGCTCCAAAGGACCCAAACATAGGTTGACCGACCTGGGTTTGGAGGCTTCTGGCCTGCCAAATCACCATGATCCTTGCCAAGATGATTACAACCCTTAGATGAAACTTGTGCTTTCATTCAACGCTCCAAATCAAGTGCACAAGGATCCATGGGCCCACAACAAGAGGACCAACATGAAAAATACCTCAGAAGAGTCAACCAAGCTCCATGACAAATGGTGCCACCTTCTAGAAGGTGGTGGTGGTCCCAAGACTCCTAGAGGTGGTCGGTCGACCCCCTAAGAGGCCCACAACCTCCCAGCTAAGCCTGGGCATATTACCCGCTACCCGAAATCCGAACCTAAAATACTCGGACTCGGACCCGAAATATCCAAACCCGCACTACCCGATATCTAGTTCGGATAGTAAATCCTATTACCCGAATTTATATTGGGTAATTCGGGTAACTACGCCCGGTACCCGAATTACCCATAATAGGAATACCTCCCCCAAAGAGAAACAACTGATTGGAGCAAAAACTGGTTACTCTTAGCACATCCGCAATTGTTAGAACATTCTATTAGCACAAATTGCATTGTGTTAGCACATCTGAAGAGAAACAACTGATTGGAGCAAATTCTGATTTTGTGTACGTTAGGTTAGAGTAATCTGTTACTGTTTATTTGATATGTGATTTTTGATATATGTTGCATATGATTCAGTTGATTTTATTTGATATGTGAACTTTAAGTTAATTAGTTATCAATTATTTTGTCCAAAGTGTCAATTACTAATTGTATGCAAAATTTTGTACAGTTTGAGTGTTTGCTCTGATTTTATATATTTCAGGTATATTGGGTATACCCGAACCCGAACCCGAATTTGCGGGTAGCATTTTTTCGGAGCTGTTATCGGGTAGCAAATCTCATTACCCGAATTTTTGGAAACCCGAATTACCCGACCCGAACTAATCGGGTTATCCGAATGCCCAGGCTTACTCCCAGCTCCTCCCTGAGCCGTGGGGCCTCATTCTAGAAGTAGTGGCATGGCCCCCATGTCATAGGGGGGTCGACCGACACCCCTAAGTCCCCTCCGAAGGCTCAGGTGGCTCCCTGTCACATTTACCATATGATGGAGATCAAAGCCATCCATTCTGAGGCGATTTGAAGGCGGTGGATCCAACTGCTCAAGATGGAGGTCTCTTGGATTGATGACGTGGCGGTGGAGTAGCCCCTACTTTACCTTCCACTATAAATAGAGGCTCATACCCCCCTCTTCACACATGGTGGACAAACTTACAAGCTCATTTAATTAGAATTATCTTAGTAGTTAGTCTAGTGTGAGAATTATAGTAGAGTTGAGCTGTGCTCGGGATTTCCAGAATCGTCTCCTAGAGAGCCTGGTATAGCTCTTGTACCTTTCCTTTTCTATCAGACTTATCTTATTCAATATATTACTTTTCCTCTACTTTACTTAGTATTTACTTTGAGCATTACTATACTTTTTATAGTATTGTTATGTGCTTTTGCTTATTACTAGCCTTTATATCAATAGTCTGTGATCCTTCGTGGCCATTCTTGTATGCGATCATTGCCTGTCAAAGAGTGCTTTGGTTGTAGATCCCAAAATTAAAGTAGTAAGTTGTGTGTAAGTGTGGTGCTTATACATTATCTTACCCTTGGTTACCGCTTGTCGCACAAATTGTTTGTGGTAGCTAGCAAGAGAGTGATGGCCTTGTGTAGTCTTTGTATTCCACCACGTGTTCTTAGGCAAGTTCTTAAAAGGTAAGCCCCCCATAAAAAGAGAGCGCGGTCCGGTATAGGAGTTTCATCTCCCACTGATCTATCCTCTCGCCTAGCATACTTGTTTTGAGGAGGCAAACAGTTGTGTTTGGACTAATTAATTTGCTAAGTACATTGAAGTAGAGTGAATCACATAGGAATCATCTCTCTCTTTGTCCTCCCACCTAGCTATACTTACTAGTTATCCTTAGATATCTTTTACCTTTGCTTATTCATTCATCACCTTCCTATCACATTATACGTTACCCCTCTATACTAGTTGGTCCTAAGTTGAGGTTGTGTCACACCCCAAAATTTCTATTTTGGGTTGTGAATAGAAAACACTAAATAAATAAAAAGAATTTACATTTTTCCTAAAAAATATAAGATTTAATTAGGCTTTTAGTAAATAAAAATGTGCAAAATGTGAATTTAAAAATTGTTTTCAATATAATTTGTAAGGGGTGTTGCATTCATGCCTTTGCATTTAATTTTATTGAGTGAAAAACAATTTATGAAAACTCAGTTTTGGTCCAAAACGATTTTTGATCTATTTATAAAATAAATAGAGTTTTAAAAGTTTTTCTTAAAAATAAGTTCAAAGTTTTATTCCCAAAAATTAGAAATGATTTGTAAATTTTTTCAAAGTTTATTTGGCATTAAAAGGATTTGATTTTGGTTTTACATGAATTTGCAAATAAAAAGAAAATGGTTTCTTTTATCTCTCTCTCCCTCTCTTGCTTTCTGGCCCACTCCTAGAACCAGCCCAGCTCAACTCATCCCCCTCCCGCACCTCATCTTGCCTTTCAGCCCAGCAGCTCGGCCCACGTGGGCACACTCCCCCTCCGCAATCCTCCCCTCTCTCTTTCACTGACTAGCGGGCCTGCCCTGTCGGCGCCGAACCCAACTGGCCTCTCCCCTCTCCTTCCTTCCTTTCTCCCACTGCCAACCCGGCCCCGCGCGTCAGTGCTTTCTCCTTCTTCTACCTCCCACCCATGCCTCCTCCCCCTCCCTCGGTTTCCATTAATGGAAACCCGAGCTCCATCCCGAGCTCCCTCCTTCACTCCCCTAATAAACCGAGACCATAACTACACCCCATCACTCCCCCTCTTCACTCTCCCCTCATCAACCGCCCAATTGAAGGCCTCTAATGGCCCTAACCACCGGCCCCCATCACAACCGCCTTCGAGCTCCACCCCCCGGCCTCTTGCTCCTTCCTTGACCCTATAAAAGGGGGTCCTCGGCATCGCACGCGCACGTTGCTTCTCATCTGCCCCTCCTCACACCTTGTTTCGCCCCCGAGCACTCAATTCCGCCACCATCTCCGCCATGGGCGAGCTCGGCTTGAGCTCACCACTCCCTGTGCTCTGACCCCTCTCTGACCTCAATTTCTTCTCCGTCGACTTCGCAAAGGCGTGGTGATACTTCGACACCGCTTCTACATAGCAAACCGTGCCCGCAGGGGCCCTTCCTCGACCTCATCAGAGCGGCTGTCCGCCTCGCGCTAGCTCCTCGGTTCTCTGTGCCACAGACGATGACAAGGATCCCCTACCCGAGCCCGCGGTGAGCTCCGCTTCATCCTAGCTCCCTCTCGTGACCCCCGTATCCCGTAGCTCGATCCCGAGCCCACGCTGGTGAGGGACCGCCATGGTGGCCATGGCGCCGACGCGCTCCAGCACCACCCCGGCGACCAAACCCGCCCCAACCCTCTCACACCCTCCGATCCAGGGGCAACGACCTCGATTAGATCCCCCCCAACCGGTACGCACCGGTGCACCGTGGACCCGTGGACCAGCCAGTCCCACACTGCGTCAGCGCGTCCAGACCCACGTGGTGGACTGCACCAGTCACAGCTTGCCATGTGGCACTGACGTCAGCAATGACTCGGTCAGCCCGACACAGTGTGACCATTTCACACATAAGCCCCTCTATTTTCTCGAAATTAACCCGCAGTACAATCCAGTTCAGAATCATTCTTTTTTAGTCCTATTTTCTTCTGATCTAGCCCCTGACCTTTGGTATAATAGTACCCACACATGAGAGCCTTTTCTTTTTCAGTTTTATTTATTTAAAAATCCAAAAATGAGTTCCTTTTATTTACAGATCTGCCATCCAAATTCAAAAGCTTATAACTTTTACGTTTTAACTCCATTTTAACCTGTTCAAGTTGCGTTTGTTTTGTAAAACCATAAACTACAGTTGAGGTACCTTTTATACTATGTTAATAGCTCTGTAATTTCATGGTAAATCCCTAACTTGATTAAAGACTATGCAATTTGCTTTATAAATAAAATGAATAGTTCTAATTTAGTTTTCAATTTAGTTTTCAAATCCAAATATAAGTTTGACTTAATCCAACTTAGGTATTTCTTTGAAGTACCTTGACCACCCTTTTACATAGTTAAAACCAATAAAGCCCTTAGTTCTCTTTTTAAAAGCTAATCTACCGTTAGTTGTATCTTGCTAACCGTAGCTCCGTTTTAGGTGGTTTTTGCGCTCACGAGTTCGTAGCGATACATAGAATACGTTAGTTACCTTTATAGTATGCTTTTGTAATGTATGGTGTACTATTTTTAGGTTCTTTTGTGATGCTTATGATGTTAGAAGTGGAGCTTTGCAAGGTGATCTAAAGGGAAAGTTGGAAAGTTGAGCAAGCATATGGAAGGAAAGTATAGCATGGGACTCTTCTTGTTACCTATACATTTTAATGTCACTTAATTCATATGCATGTGTCTACCTTGTTAACCCTAAGGACTACCTAGAATTGTTATCTTGTACCTTGTCACCTTTTGGGTTGCATATGGGTAGCTTGAGCTAGTGCTTCTAAAGAATAACCATGATCGTGGATCTTGATTAATGATATATGCAATGATGATAAAATATGACTTTTTGGCAACGTGGGCTATAGGTGGAACATCAGGAATTCACACCTGTGTTCTCACTCATAGGGGTATTTCTGTAAGCGGCCACCCAGGAAAATCGTGCTACCCCGAGTGTTATATGGCTCTGACTTTAACTAATTACCTAGTATGTCTCTAGCTTGTTAGTGGTTACCATTTATTGGCGCAAGAGGGGAGGGTCGAGGGATGTATGACGCTTTTCTTGTCTTGGAGGCATGCATTGTGCTATGACCACATGAGCCACAAGAAGGAGAATACCCATGCATACTTGTCATCAGCCTCGTGACCACTGACTTGTTAGAGTATATTAGCGAAAGGTTATGTAGTGAAACCTGCCATGCCTCCTAGTTAGAGGTATAGTGGGCCTTGCAAACCCCAGCAAATGGGAATCACAGCTTGGGGGTAAAGATGTACAACCTCTACAGAGTGTAAAACTATCATGATAGCCATGCTCGCGGTTATGAGCGGCTTGGATCCTTACAATGTGATGTCCTTATGTCATAGTTCATCAGCTGTTATTAATCATGTGTTATTGTTATTGTTCATATAAACATTATATCTTATTCACTTGATCATGTGGTTATTGGGCTTATGAAGATCTTGATGCTACTCAAATGCTAAAACTATGACTTACTAAAAGCAATGCAGTTAAACCCGTGTCTATCCTTTTTGAGCCTCATAAACCCCATAGTTATACTTGCTGAGCATGGTGAGCTGACGCTTGTTGTCACCACCTTTATATGAAAATCCTAGATGGGTACCAGATGGCGGTGCAAGTGATGTGTTACCAAAGGAGTACTAGGCGAGTGTACCCCCAGTCAACTATCCCTGTGGAGTATGGAGACCCAAAGATAGGACATATAGAATAGCTTCCGCGATGCTTTGTTATTGACGTAAGTCTTGTTGTAACTATGTTTCGATATATAATAAGTATTGCCTTTGATAATCTCCATATTTGTTGCTATATGTGTTGTGTGGACATCCTGGGCGCACATATACATAGTATTCGGTATTCTTTGGAAAACCAGGTGCTACAGGTTGTCTCTAGGATCTCTCTCTAATTATCATTTCTGGCTACCGCTTTCCCTTGGGAAAATATAAATTACGATACCTTGGAATACTCCTAGGTGAAGTGCTACAAGGGTATAATCTGTGCGCTTGCGGATTTATCCAATCGTCATAAGAAATACCAACAATCCACTATTCATCACCAAGAAAGAAGATCCTAGACACCCTATGATTGAGTGCTCAATTGGACCACAAACCTTCCACAATGCCTTCTGTGACCTTGGATTAGGCATCAACATCATGTCCAAAGTAACTTATGATAATTTATTAGGAGGACCCTTGTCCCCCACATTTGTGCGTTTGCATATGGCGAATCAATCCATCCGGTTTCTACAAATATTGGCAAGAGAAATCTTGGTAAAAGTCAAAGATGAGTATGCCTCCGCAGATTTCATCATCTTAGACATGGGAGCATATGAGGAAGTACCTCTCATTATGGAAAGACCATTTCTCTACACTACAAATGTCGTCATCTATGTGGGATCTGACCAAATTCATTTCCAATTCCAGTCTCACAAGATAAGATGTGCTTTCAATGGTTATAAAACTAACAAACAAGTAAAAGCACTTCCACCTACAAGGAGGCCTAATCGATTAAGGTTCTAGAGAAATCAACCTCCAAGGGCTAAGAAGGATGAACAAGTCAAGATGTCGGAACCTACTAAAACAAGAATCGAACCAGTCTGGCAAGAGAAGGAGATGCAAACTTCTCGATCTCCATCTCTGGTATCAAGTGATGCACCCAAAGATTGAACACAATGGAGAAGTCCTACACTATGGATTCAAAACATGGCGTCCTCATGGAAAGGTGACTTGGTAGTTATCTTTCCATTTAAATTTTGCATTGCATTTTAAATTTTTACTTTTGAATTCTCACAAAACCACTTCCCTTTCATGAATAAAATATTGAGTAGATAATGTCACGTAAATCTTAAATATTTTGGAACTAGGGGGGTCGCCTGACCCCCCTACGGTGCCTTCTATCCATGATTCTTAGTGGAAAGCAATAGGTGACACTAAAGGAAGACAAAGAAAAATAGGACCTAGGGTAGGTTAGTCAACCTCCCTATTGTGCCTCTAGTCACCTCTCCACTCACATTCTATTTTGTTTTAGATTCCTCTATTCTGAACATTTTGAGTTTAAGGACATAGGGTACATAAGCACATCGGGAGATGCAAATATGAACTCTTTAGTCACATCTCTCACCATCGCCTTTTCATGTCGGCAATCTAAGCACTTTGAAACTAATTGGTAAGGTTGAAGGATGCATAAGCATATTGAAAGACACCATCATGAATCCATTGGACACATCCCTTACCATTTTTCTTTCTTGTGAGTTATCATGAGCATTGGTACAGAATGACAATGCACCAAAGGATACTTGGAGGTCACCCAACCTCCTCATGACATCTTTAATCATGTCCCCACTAGCTTCCAAAGACCCATAACACAAGATTTTGGCCATTCCTTTAACTCCAACTTGCATCCATCTCTTTCACGAGACATCAGAAATATGATGCTCAACTTTGTGTAAGGAGATAGGTCCACATAGGGGTCGACCGACCATAATATGGGTCCAATATTCACAATCCTTCTCCCATCCTCTCCTATCTGGCATCCAATGTGCATGAGCCATCAATGGGCATCTTGAAGGGCCCTATGGGGGTCGGCCGACCCCCATATGGAGCCTATAACACTCCATCCTCTCTGGCTATAAATGCCATGCTTAAGGGAGCTTTATTCCATACTCAAACCTTTAGAATCATTTCGAGTGAAAAACTCTTCTTTCTACTCCCTTTTGCTTGTCAAGGAGTCTACTGCCAATCTCTAGAATATCTAGTCTTCCAATCTTTGTGATAATCTCTCAAGCTCTTAGTAGGTTTGCCACTAAACATAAAAAACCCAATAACATTTGTTATTTCCTTTGCATGTTAGTTTGCATTTCTTAAGCTTGTAATAGTGTTGAATCACTCTCTAAGAGCATTGATGGTTGTGTTCCAAACCCCACAAGAACGGTTTTGTGGAGGCAACCAAGCCTCACAAGGACGACTAATGCTAATGCTAATATTTGTCATCCTAGTTGTGTTTTTGTGTCTTCTCTTGTGCAGGAATGAAGATCCATTCAAGACAGTGGCAAGAAAGGTGAAGAATGTTGCTGGTGGAAGTTCACCTCGACACTCTCACCAATCCGGCAGTAGTTCCCAAGGAAGGAGAATGGGAGGATCTACCCATTTCTCTTGGGATGAAATGCCAATTGAAGGGCATGATCGAGAGGAGCAAGCTACACCAAACAAAGCTCAACACCATGGTGCATACATGGCACCCCTAATGAGAGCACGAGATCCTGAGAGTGATCTCTTGTTGAGCCAACAAGAATACCAGAAATATCTCACTTTGGGAGCGAACATTTGCACACACCAAGTTCTCCTAAGTGCCTTAGGTATGGATTTAATTCTATCTATTCTACAATTGGTTGGTCTAGTTTTTGGCGAATCGATGAACTTGGAATTAAAATTCTCACCATAGAGTTCATGTCTACATTACAAGTTAATCATGATTGTGCTTGCTTTTACACGTTCAACCAAGAAATAAATGCTACATGGAAACAATTGAATATTGCTCTTGGTTTCGATGGTGCATGCTTGCTAGATATGGACCAAGACATTTGTATATATAATAGAGCTGAATTTTGGGAATCTACAACAACATCTCATGATTGCTCGAACCCAAAATCTACTAAAATCCATAACCCAACATTATGTTTTCTTCACCGCTGGTTAACAACATCTCTGTTTCCTGACAATGATGCTTGCTTTGTCAGAAATGATGAACAAAAATTGCTTTATGCCATGGTCAACAAGATTTGTATATCACTTATTAAGCTTTTAATTTCTCATTGGCAAGAGATTAGTATAAATGAACCCATTGAATTTACTTCTCTAATCACTCATCTTGCTGAAACTATGAACTTGCTACACAGTCTAAATGCCTTCAAATATATAAATAACACTATGGCCATAATTTTAGAAGAATATTTTATTGATGTCAACATATTCAAAAGAGGCCCAAGAGGTGGTCATGAAATGATTTATTACGACCATATAGTTGAAGTTGCTCTCCATGTGAGAAACGTTGACTGTATAGGATCCGCCAACTAACCTTTAACTTTGACCCAGAAGGTAGATGTCAAAGTTTTGCAGTACAGGGACGGACAGAATGACATGAGGAATGTCACAGAACAATAAATTTGAGCAAGGCAGCTCCTCTAGAGGTGTAGGTGGTAATAATGATAACAGTGAAGATGAGGCAACCTCAAATGCTAAGGGCATATATGGTGAAAATAGTATGCTTCCACCATGACCACCACGTTTGCACTAGATAGGGAACATTGTTGATGATAATTAACTACTATATTATATATATATAGACAATGGAACAGGGTATAAAAGCAATCACCAACATAGAATAGTGTTTAAACCGACAATATTCCATAGTTTTGGTGAATTGTGATTGTCCAGGGATTAAACAGGAAAACATTAGTTGGAATCAAGGTACAACTACCATCGATCGGGACAAAACGTATTCGATAAGGAAACCTACATGGTAAGACTCTAGAAGGATCAAGAAGACACCACAAGGCGGTGGGAGATGAGGGGCTGCTAGGTGGGGCCGGCCGGCCCCACCCTAGGCTAGCTAGCCTGGCCTTGGGTCCAAAGTGTCCTGATCTGCTACGACACCCCCTAATCGACATTAAGATCCAATCTAAGTCGTTGTTGAAGGTCGGTTTGATCCTAGGGCTACAGTTCTTCCCACCAGACTATAAATAGAGGGGTATACCCCCAGAAGCAATCAAACTCATTCATATCAATCTACAGATCAAAACTAGTTAGGTTAAGAGGTGTCGCTCAAAATGATAACCTCACTGCTCCACCACATATTAGGCATAGCTAGATTAGAATAGAATTAGAGGCAGCAAGCATAGCTTCGATTATGGATTAGTCACAAGGAGACTCGGTAAACCATTGTAATCCTCTCTTGTAACACAATATTATTCATCTAGTTCATCATTCTTCTTCTTTGTTCATCTCTGTTCTTCTAGTTCTTATTCTAGTTCTTGTTCTAGTTCTAGTTTAATCTTATTGCTCTAGATATGACTAAATGTTTAGTTTTTTATACATTCTTAGTTATAATGTTTATAATCTACTTTGATTATATATCTAGCATAGATAGATTATATGCATGTCATTACTCATGTTCGTATAGCGCTTATTAGATCAATGGGTGGGTGACAATCATAGTGTAAGCTTGGTGCTTAGACATTGTTTATCTGCGAATGTCCCCTATTTTCCAAGCCATGTGATAGATTGCGGGTGTGATATTAATGTTGAGTCCTTTGTAGTCCAGTCCCCAAACTTAGGACTATGCATGACTGCTAAAGTCTTGGGTCATGGTTGTGCTCTGTTCTCACCCGGGCTTAGGGATGGTCGTTTGATTATACACATGAATATACTTTATCTATGATTGCTATATGTAATTAGGGTAGGTTATACCTTATAATTAGAATAATATAGGGATAGTCTTTAATTTTCTATTCGTGTCAATGCTAGTGCCATATGTGGAAAGGCTCTTGAGATACTCCTGGACATGTCTTTATCTATCTTTATCATTTAACTATCATTTATCATTTATATATATTATTAGATTGATTCTCTATTTAAGTAACAATCTAGTGGAACTCATATCATGTGTGCATGGGTGCATAAATCAGCTTATCATTATTCTGCCTCCTAGTTCCTTCCCAGTGCTAAAGTATAAATAACGATACCTGAAACTTTCCTAAGTGAAATGCTAAAATGGGTGTATTTTATCTATGCGCTTGTAGATAACATTTATATATATCTTTGGAGTAAGTGTCATGAATATAAATACTGCCATGTCTCTAGTGTCATGTTAGGGATGACAACCTAGCTTAAGTGATGTTAGTAGATGTGACCCTTATTTTTGGCGTCGTTGTTAGGGATCTCTCACTCTAGTAATGCCGTTAGAAATGCCAACAAGCATTTCTGTTGCTGTTGTCGGGGAAGGCAAGGAGGTAACTAGGATAATTAAATTGAATATCTAAGAACAATTTTCACACCATGATATTAGAGGTACACTATTGTTTTTTTCTCAAATAGGCTCACCCTGGCTTTGTCTATTTTTATATTTTATGCAGGGTGATGTATGACTGGTTTTGAACTTCCTATGAACTGCGTTGAGAATCCTAAAGCTTTATTCAAGAAAACTAGAGCCAAGCTCAACAAGAATCCGACCACTTTGTCATATTTCAACCAATTAAGACTAATCTTAACACTTAATTTTTAAGCTATGGCTGACAAGACTCTCCATGAATTCTCTACACCAACAACTACCAATATCAGGACTGGTCCAACAGTCAATTTCTATGAAACTCTAGAGGGAGAAGAGTACTGTCACACCCGATTTTAAGAACAAAACCAGATATACCCTATATGTGAGCCCAGGAAGTCAAATCTCACATATAGTCACAGAACAAGGTAATATCAAAAGACAACACTTAAATACATAACATATAAGGCCAAAGAAATAACCTTAAGAGAGCAAACAACGGAAGGACACTCCGATCTTCAGGCAAAGACTCCACTCCACAGGGACCAACTGACTGGTTGATCACAAGCCTAACTACTCAAGACTCTTGCAATCTGGTACCCATCCGGGATTTTTATCCAAGTATTGAAAAGAATAAACAAGCGTAAGTACTTTCGTACTCAACAAATATTTATGGGGTTCATGAGGCTCAAAAAGGTATGACTCTGGTTTAACTGCATAAGCTTTTAGGTTGTCTCAATTTTAGCACTATAGTAGCATCAATGTTATCAATAGCCCAATAACCATATGATCAAGTGAACGAGATGTAATGCTTATATGAACGGTAACAATAATAAATCACAGATAACAACTTATGAGCCATGACATAAGGACATCACACAGTAAGGAGCCCAAGCCGCTCTTAACCGTGAGCACGGCTATTATAATAGTTTTTTAACTTTGCGCAGAGGTGTACATCTTTACCCATAAGTCGTGAATTGCCCTTCCGCCCGAGGACGCGACCCTCTTAACCCACTTCTAAGGTAGGCCGGCAGGGTTGACTACGAGACCGTTCACAGGTTCCACTAATAGGTAACAACCCGCTACAAGTTCCCTTTAACGAGATCGTAAGAACTCCCCTCCTAGAAGTCACCGCAGTGCACCTTCTAGTAGGCCAAGCCCCCACTTTCTCAGAGCCCTTCTTGCGCCCTCTCAGGTAAGTTGCCACAAACTAGCAAAAGCCTAATACTGAGTCAAGCCAGAGCCCATTAGCTTATGGTAGTACTGTTTTCTCGGGGTAATCTACTTACAGAAATATCCCTATGAGTGAGAACGCAGGTGTGAGTTCCTGATGTTCCACCTATAGTCCATGTTGCTAAAAAGTCATCTTTTATTGTCATTTCATATATCATTAATCAAGTTTACATGATCATAGTTATTCTTAAAGAGCACTAGCTTGATCTACCCAAATGCATAAATTCCCAGGGTGACAAGGTACAAGGTGCAATACTAGGATAACCTTATAGGGTAACAAGGAAACTCATGCATATGATTAATGAGTGATTATCATGAATAGGACAACAAGGATAATCCCATGTAATACTTGCCTTAAAAGCTTAGATCCTTTGCTCAACTGATTCTCAACTTCAGACGACTTCTTCTTGATCACCAACACAACACTCACCGATTGGACAAGATCATAAGCATCACACAAGCAGCTAGACAAACATACATAGCATATAATAGATCTAATTTAGAACAATACACCAATCAATGAATAAGGTTTTAAAAGAAATCTAGGGATCTCTACGATCACACAGACGCGAAGAACACGCTAAACGGTGCTACGGTGATCAAGCTACGACTAACGAGGATTTTGCTTTTTAAAAGAGAACTATAGGCTTTAACAATTTTATAACTATATAAAAGAGTGGATAAAGTATTTCAGAGAAACACCTTGACTAGATTAGGTCAAACTTGTATTTGTATTTCGAAAACGAGAATTGAAACTATCGATATTTTATGTATAAAACAAGTTGCATAGTTATTAATCAAGTTAGGAGTTAACCATGAAAATATAGAGCTATTAACAGGGTATTAAAGATCACTAATGAAAAGGTTATGCCGATACGAAGCCAACGCAACTTGAACGGGACGAATCGGATCTAAAACGGAGAAGATATGATTTAAACAAGATTTAGAGATTAAACTTGGAATTTAAAAGGAATTAAATAAATATTTATTTTAAAAGTTTTCAAACAGATTTGATTATGGTTTTAACCTGTAGATAAAAACTCTACGAATCTAACGCAACTCGAATGGATGAAAACGGATTTAAAACACAACTTTTATAAGCATTTGAAAAGGAGTGGCAGATCTGTAATTAGGGATTTTCAATTGATTTTCGAATAAAACGAAATCCGAACTGAAATACACTTTTCAGAAGGGAAAGCGTAAATGCGGGAGGCGCTAAGGGGACCGCGGTGCGGGGCCAGCAGGTTTCCACGTGGCGCTACGCGATTGGGCGGGACCGTAGACCAGCAGTGAACCGCGCGCAGGGGCTCGGTCCACCGGTCCATGGTGGACCAGAAGGCGTACCCCTTCGGGGGATCTATTCTGGGCCATCCGCGTGGGATCGGACGGCTCAGAGGGCGGCGCGGGCCGAGGACGCCGGGCCGGGGCTTTACCGCGGCGGCGCCATGGCCGGAGTGCGGCGGCGCGAAGCAATCCGCCGCTACGGTGCACGATACTCGTCGCAGAAAGGGCAGGGAGATAGAGGGAGACGTGGCGAACTCGAAGATGCTATCGGTTGAACCGATTGGAGCACGGGAACGGCGGCGGGTTCGTCGTTGCGGCTCTGCTCATCCGGCGATGCTCCGGGGAACGAGAGCAGAGTGAGAGAGGGACGGAGAGGGAAGGCTGGAGCACTTGGGGGCTCCCTTACCACGTTGCTGGACACGCGCGGCGATCAGACGAAGCAGAGGGGCTCGACAGGGGCGGGTTCGACTGCGGCGGCGCGGAGCTAGGGTTGCGGCTCGGTGGCGGCAGCGCTCTGGGGCTTCACAGCTGCCATGCGAGGGTAAGAAGGACGCGGTGGGGTGCGGGCTTGGCTACTTATAGCCCGGAGGCGGTGCCAAGGATGGAAGGAGGCGATTGGGGCGAGGATTCCGCGCGGCGTTGGAGAAGGAAGGCGCGCTGTTCTTTCCATCCAGAGGAAGACGAAGGTAGAGGGCGGCTGACGCGTGGGGTGGCCATGTCAGCGAGGGAAGGGCGGGTGAGTGGAGCGGGCTGAGGCGGGGTGCTCCCGCTGGGCTGGTTACTGGGCTTGGCCTGCGCGAGAAGGGGAAAAGGCCGAGGGGGAGAGGTGAGGGAGAGCTAGGCTGGCAAGGTGGGGCTGGGCCTGCGGGAGAGGAGGAGCTGACCGAGCTGGTGGGCCACTCGGGCCAGAAGAGAGGGAGGGATTTCCTTTTCTTTTCTTTTGATTTCAAAACCATTTTCAAAAGCATTTTCAAAATCAGTTTTAGATTTTCAAACCTTCACTCAAGACAAGAAACCAAATGCACCATCATGTATGCTCAAACATGTTTGTACCTCCTAATAAATTTTAATTTCATAAAAGTTTTGTTTCCTATGTTTTCATGAGCACCAAAAATTAAGAATTAAATAAATTCAACTCTATTTTTCAAAAAGCAAAATTTGGGGTGTTACAAGTACACTAGAGCACTTAACGGAAAATATTTCAAGAAGTATTATCTCAGCTATGGGTCGACACACTATAGTCGATTAGATCGGATAGCCGATATGAGACATATCGCCTTCAGCGCAAAAATGATCAAGCTGATCAGTGGGAGGTTGGTGATAGCCGATGTGGTATGCATCACCTTTAGAGCAAAAAATATCAAAAGACAAAAGGTAATAGAACATATGCTCTGACAAAGTAGAGGTGCAGAATTTTGGAATAGAGTCAGCATGCAAGTACAAGTACACAAAAGAGTATTTCATTAGTTTGCACCTAATACAAACTAATTGCCGAGGATCACCTTATTAACAATGTCCTTGGCACGGGTCACCTCGACTACCGCCGAGCCATGCTCCCGGAAGGCTTCCTGGGATCTTCATGATCAACAGGACCTTTGTTTCTGGGGAATCTAGGTTCTATGTCCTGGAAATTGATGTCAGAGGTAGCCTCGGTGGCAGCGAGAGCCACAACGACACCATGATGAGGTGCTCTAGCGCCTCACCGTGAGCGTTAACGGGGTTGGCGGCGTTGGTGGCAATTTGACGCAGGCTTTCCAGCTATGTCATTAGCGCTATAGGAATCAATTACAAAGAATCAGGGAAATGTGAGGCAAGAATATAAAGAGATCTAAATCAAGAGACCAGATCAAATGTTGTCTTACTTGCCACAGTGTTATTAGCTGTGGATAACTGATTCCTTGCCTCAATGAGTTCGTCCCCGGCGGTATCCAGGTCTACCTGTTGTGCCTCCACCACCTTTTTGAGGCGTTCCACCACATTGGTCGCCTCCAAGTAACCCTCTCGGGTTTCTCGGAGCTGGCGGCACTCCTCCGCTATAGGGAGGGAGGCAACAAAATCGTCAATAGAGTCGGAGCTGGACGAAGACGCCGGAGGACCAGAAGGGTCACCCTCCGTAGGTCCAAAAGGGAAAAGAGGGGTGCCAATCTAGAGATCGATGCGGTGATTGCTGCCACTTATAGTCACACTGAACATGGGTTATAAGATATGTTCAGGGAAGATTAGCTTATCGCATCGCATGAAGACATTGACGAGTAGGAAGGTGCTCGATTGGGATCTTGTTTGCCAAACACTTACCATGGTCGTCACCGCCAGCCATTTTGGTTTTCTTGAGCGGTTTCTTGGAGGCGTTGGAGAAGACTACAGTGCAGAGTTGGGAGAACAGTGCAAAGTGGTGATGAAGCAGGGGTGGTGAACTTGGGGATGGATAGTGTTATATAGATTCCCTGTGGAATCTGAAGAGTCACCCAAAGGTGCACCACAACGGAGAATTAATGGAAAAGTGGGAGAGTCAACCTTTTCGAGTCCCAACAATAAAGAGATATTTTGGGAAGGCAAAGCGACTATTGGTGCAACCTTTCTCATTTCTAGATAATTTTGGAATAAAACAATTTTATCCCAAAATTGGGGGGCATGTGTTTGACATCATAATTTGGCATGTCCAGATAACCATGTATGGGCCCTTGTGGCAGGCTTTGAAGAACGCCATTTGGATGGACCCAAAAGATCAACTAAGGTAATTAATCAAGGAGATCACGGCAAGAGGATTTTTTGGCCGGCTACAATAGTACGTACACGTCAGGCCTTGGTGAAGGGGAAGATTGTGGCCCAAGTTATCTTTTATTTACTTATATTTAGAATGGTCGGTTAGGGTATATGCTATGATCTATAAATAACATAAGTTAGGGTATTGTAAAGGACATCCAATCAATCAAACACAAACCCTTCGGCCCCGGCCAAAACCCTAGGAGTAGGAGTAGAGTAGATTTTGGTGAAACCTTTGATGAACAAGGCTACATCGACTAGATTGACCTCCGGTTTTCTTGTAAGTCTAGCCACGGTTCATGTCTTGTTTGTACGGCTGTATTGTGTAACTCGTGCAAGCTCAATTTGAGCTAGTTATTGGTTTGAATCTATGTTCATGGTGCTGCATTGCTTCAATCTCACATGAGTCATTGTTTCAAGCTAGTTATCGGCTCTAATAGATTGACAATCTAATAGATTCACGAAGTTATCAATATTGTTCGTTCTGCATTGTTTATTTATTACAACAATATCTTTCCCAATCTCAATCAACATATTGGCCTAAACCTTAATTCCATCTGGATCTATTGTTTTATGCATATTCATTCTTATACTTGTCAAAGCAATAGATCTAAGATCTTATTGGCTAATCTGTTGATCATGATTGCTACATGTTGTGGGTTCGAGATATTTACCTAGCTATAGATTGATCTTAGAATAAGTGGGTTTGATCTAATGTGCTTGTTACAGCTGCATCTACCGGACCCCACTGACAAGTATGTTAGGTTATGTCTGCTTAGTATTAGGTCCAGCTATAGTTGGGAAAATAGATCTTGTTCATGCTTCATAGACCCCATATCAGCTGAATTGCCAATCTAGTTGCGCTTTCTTCATACGATGCATGTGCTTTTGTTATTTCGAACATGATCAGATTCATTGAGTATATTAGATGTGGCTTAGCTTGTTTACTCTTATGGCTGCATGGAAACACCCCAATGTAGTGAATAAGCTAAGTTATCGGGTTAATTATCATAATGACTTCATGGGAACACACCTCTGTTGATGGTTAATCTTTATCCGATATGTTTAATAGATCTGGTAGCTTGGATTAATGAATGCTACATGTATTGCATCCTTACCAAATGCACTGATGAGATTGGCTAGTTGTATGCTTTATTAATCACATACCATGAAGAGTTGTTCACATCTTATTACTGTGCTTTACACTATTAGGAGTTGACTCTCTAGTTAATTTCCTTTGACCATCGGCTATTTAAGAGCCATACATTCATGGAACTATCTGGCAATAACCGATAGGTTCCATAATTTGACAGTTTATCTCTTTGCAAATTGTAGGTCAAATTCACTGGCACTCCTTGAGATCAAAACAACCGAAGTGGCCTTGCCAATGAGAAGTTTAAGAGATCAGGACTCTCCTTCCACAAGGTCTCTACAGAGCCTTGCGCGGTGTTGACGTCAGGACCCATTTTTGGGGTCAACAGGTCCGATGCCTAGTACTGTTCCTATGGTCCTGATGCTCACTAATGCTGCCTCAGTTAGGGTTTGCACCATCAAACTCTGATAGGGTCCGACACTCCTGCAACCAATTTCTTTATTGTCCTTGCGTTCAACTTAGTTCCATCCTTTGGGGCTTGGACTTTCTTAATCTTCTAGGTTTTCAATGATACTTCTAAGGTCTTGCTTGAGGTGTTGATCATCGGATCACCATGTTGCCTCAGTGCAAGTCACATTTGCACACGATGAGACTTAAAAACACATGCAAATACATAAGTCTAACTTGGTCATATTGATCATCAAATACCAAAATCTAAACTAAATGGCCTGGTCGTCGATTTTCCTTAGAGCCATAAATCCACTAATGGAGGTGCATCTTAAGACGTCCACCTGCATTAATGGTCTCCAAAAACCCAAAAATCAATAAATTTTCTACTATTAGGAATCAAACCTTTGACCTCACATTTGGCACTAACATGCCTTTACCATTGCACCCCATCACCATTTGTGTTGATACATTATATGCTATATTTTTCTATCAATTTTTCTTAATATTATGTTGGATATTTGGGCTAATAAATGTATTCAGTTGAATAAATTTTTAACTACAAAGTTTTACACCTTATCAAGTAAAGTAATGCAACTTGGGTATAGGATGTATCTCCATCTAAGGTTGTTTAAAATTCAAAAGAAACTGAATCTTAAATATTGTTGGTGGTTCGTAACTATTACTTTTACCTACCAAATAAGACATAAAAGAGAAGAAAATGAGCAATTTTATGCACATATACCCTTACTATTGATCTAGTTCCACATGTATTTGGAGATTTATGTTTTGTGGTACTCATACATGAATACATGGGAAATTAAAACAAATGGCGCTTTCCAACAAGGTGTAAATGCTAGATTGCGAAAGGAATAATAAGAAGGCCTAACTTATCCAACGTATCTGGGTGCAAAACCATCCAAAGAGTCCTCTAGGACCATTGCGAACACATGGTTGATATGTGCCCATGATGTTCAGTTTTGTGATGAGTGATTGCCCAACATGTGAGTATTTCAGTTTGAGAGTGTTACACTAACCTTGCCACGAAAGTAGAAATGTGCCTGTCTATCGGCTTGTGGTGTGCAGGAGCTGAGTCCGGAGACGGTAGTCAATGGCGAGGTGAAGGTCGAGTAGAGGCTTTCCATGCCGATGGGCCGGGAGCAGTGAAGGGCGAAAGCGAGGCTCAGATCGACGGACCGGAGGGCCAGAGGACTAGCCTTGGTGGCTAGCACTTGGCATTGTTGAGTGCGAGAAGACACAGAGGTAGACCGTGTTGACCAAGTTAAGATGACGATCGCGCAACTAGAGAACGGGGGACGCGTATGGAGTACGATACTTGGCTCAAGACTGGCGACCGACCGGGCGAGGATGTGGTGGCATGTGTCGAGCGGTTTTTGAGTTTGGGCCTCAAAACTCGGGGTTTAGTGATCGAGCACCAAAACCACCGGTGGACGGTTTCCGAGTTTGAGCCTCAAAACTCGCGGTTTGCTGGTTGAACCCAAAGCCACCGGTGGACCAGTTTATAGGTTTGGGCCTCAACACCCAGGCGGAGCTTCCGAGGAAGCGTGGGATGCACGTGACGGAATCCTAGAGGTTGCATCGAGGCGACGGTAAGTCTGGGTAGGAAGCGGGACCGTCCGATCAAGTCAAAGAAAATATCTGCCGAGTTGGATCGCAATGCTTAAGGCTAGGTGATTCGCTCATGTATCTAGGACGTGTTTTGGAAATGTCCAAACGCGTCGTTAAATAAGGATGATGGGGCACTTAGCACCCTCACCTCTTTCATTCCACCATTTTCCTCCCTCCCACTCTCTAGATCTCTCCTTCCCTAGGTTCTTGGTCATGAGGTCCCTAGATTGTTTTTTCTGGTCAATTTTTGTAAACACAAAACAAAGTTTGTGTAGGAATCGGAGGCCCTATCCCTCCATGTGCCATGGTTGCTTCACTCTTGTGATTTTGTCTCGCAATTTGCTTGTGTTCTTCGTGTTCTTGTTTTTGCTCTTCTTCCCCCTCTATGTTCATGATTTGAGATCTTTTGATTTGGGGCATTTCGTTTGATTCCACTTGAATCAAATTGTGCTAGGACGTGAGTAGATCATTTCCACTAAAGGAATTTACTTGAATCCTCATGAGCACATAGATCAGGCGAAATCAAATTTGTGTTCATCTTTTGGAACTTTTCCTGAGTTCATCTTGTTTCTTGTTGATTCACTTCAAATCGAGCGATGATATCCTAAAGATAGCTCCACAACAGCCTTGGGATCATGCCCACAAAGTTTGGTGAAGATTTGGGGAGAGGTGATTCAAAATCGCCCCTAAATCGCCTCTGTCCCATGACCCGTGGACACCGATCGGGGCTAAGGCAGAGCTCTTCGGTTTGCTCAGGTCTGCTGGCCGTGGACAGTCCGGCGCCAACTCACGGACTGTCCGGGCTTGGTCTATATCTTGACCAGTAGTACTGTAGAACTGTTCATTTTTCAAAGTTTGGGCGGTGGACAATCCGCCAGGGACTCGCTGATAGTCCAGGATCCCCTGTTACTAGGCCCGGACACTCTGGCCTTGGAGTTCGGACAGTCCGAGAACTGTCTAGAGTTGTTCCCAGAATAGTGTGTTTCTGATCATTTTGCCTGCGGACAGTCCGGGGTAGGGTTATGGATAGTCCACCATTGCCCAGTGACCTGAGGCGGAAAGTCTGAGGATTAGGGGCCAGACAATCCGGGATCAGCCAATCTTGCTAATTTGTGTTGCTTCTTTCGTAGGTCGATTGCTGACATTTCTCGACCACTCTGGTGTACCTCTAGGATCTCTTCTAAGGTATCCACCCACATGTTGGGTCATGTGCACGTTGTTTTTGTCGAGCGTATGTCTAAGGTATCCACCCATGTGTTTTTGTCCATAACCGGTTTTTGATCTGCGAAGGCGACATGGAGCGAGGTGTCGACAAACCTTCGTTCTTTGATGAAACAAACTATTCTTATTGGAAGGTGAGCATGTCCGCTTACCTCTAGGGAGTTGATTCAGGGATTTTGGAAATTTGTGAGAATGAAGGCTATCGTGTCCTTGCTGCTCGTGTTGACCAACTTCAAACCTCTCAACACAATGCCAATAGCATGGCACGTAGCAATCTTTTCTCGAGTCTTTCTCTTCTAGAGTTGGAGCGAGTCTCGAACCTCACTACGGCGCGAGAGATCTTGCAAACACTCTTGACATATCATGAGAGTAATCCTTAGATCAAGTACAGACTCTTCGAGACATACCGTAGGGAGTACAAGAACTTCATATAGTTTAGCGACGAATTTGTTGACGCGATGTTCTCTCGCTTTCAATCCATCGTCAACAAGATGCACGCTAATCGTGCCAACTTACCCTATGATGATCATGAGATGGCTATCAAGCTTTTTCATGCTCTTGATCGGAGGGTGTCGAAGATGAAGGTGGCTGCTATCCAAGAGTCACCGGGGTATGATGCCCTTACCGTGGATGAGCTGTTCAGCAAGCTCAAGTCCTCGAAGATTGACCACTAGACTCATGCCAAGTTTGAGAACCCATCAGTTCTGACTATGGCATTGGTTTCTAGCCCCTGTGGTACGACTTCTTCCTCTAACCCTTCACCAGCTTTGTTCGCTTTGTCTTCTTTGATCTCTATGATATAGGAACAAGTGGAGGCGCTTGGAGATGATGAGCTGTCCTTGATCATCACTAGGTTCTCACGATTTCATAACAATTGCTTGAACCGATGACATGGTGGTGTGGCACTTGGAGCTAAAAAGGTCGGCGAGGAGGAGGACGCGTCCGACGATGACTCTGACACACCCGAGGTAGCACTCACCATCAAGTCTTTCTCTGCTGAGGTTTAGTTTTTGAACCTCACTTTGCTTAGTCAGGATGCTTTGCTTGTTCGTGCTGGTTGTGAGAGAAATGATTTTAAGGCTAAGTACCTGAAAGCACTAGAGGAGCTCGAGTTTGCTAGATCGATAGTGGTGGTTACCGAGGAGGTAGAGTGTGATGCTTGTGCCTTGCATATGTATAGTCTTGTCACTCTCCAGGACAAGTATAACACTCTACTTGAGGAGCATAGTGAGCTGAAGGCTAGGCCTAGATTACTTGGTGCATGCAAGTCTTGTGTTGGCTTGCGATCTGAGTTGGCATAGAAGGATGCTAGGATTGTTGTGCTAGAGAAGTCCAGCTCAAATAGCACCTAAGAGTCAGATCGCTTTGAGGCTTTGGAGTTTGAGATCGAGTTGTGCAGACATGACAAGGCGCATGCCGAGGAGGACAACACATTCCTTTGGACCGTCTTGAGTTGTCTGTCGCGTCGAGAGCCATAGTTGGGCATGTTGCTTAGCCAGTGTAGGCGGGGAACTGGTAGTCCGGGAGTAGGCTTTGCTCTAGGTGGGAAGGACGATAGCATGTTTGGTAAGCTCGATGAGTGCAGTGGTTTGAGCGCTGATGAGAAACTGACCATAACTTCCAAGCTTACCAAGATCACTCCACCTAAGCCTACCGAGTCACTTGTGAGAGATGGCGTGTTTGAGGAACCACCCAAAGCCACTCCATAAAATCAAGTGTGGATTCCAAAACCGAACCATCTTTAGAACCCACTTGACACCTTGCCCGACATCTCTAGTGATTCCCTTCCTAAGAAGGCGAGAGCCACCCAACCCAACAAGAGAGTGCCGCCCAAGAGAGCGGTGAGGTACCATTGGGAGTCTTGTGAGTGGGATGGGCACTTGGTTGAGTTTTGTTTTAGGAGGAACAGAGATGAGAGGGTCAGGTTGCAATGAACAACCAGGACATGTACCACCCACCGGTTGGGGTGCATGAACCAGAAGTTCAGAGGCCCAATGCTAGGCCAAGAGGTGCAAGACCTTAAGGTGCTAGGCCTCAGGAGGTGAGACCATGAGTTGGTCATGCCCGGTAGGGTACTAGTCATGACCCATATGGCTATGGACCTAGTGGTGGTGGCTTCACTCCTGACAACTTTTGCGGACCACGTTTTCTCTATCATGGTGATAGCTACCCCCCATGGGGCATGGGATGTTCGGTGTTTTCCCTAACACTTTTCAGGGGAAAATGACTCAACACTGGTATCCTTCATAGTTTACTAACCCCAGTGTTGCGCCATTTTCTCACCCCATGTCTTTCTACTGATGCAGGACGGAGGACTGGAGAACTATTGGCTTGTGGATTCCTGATGTTCACGCCATATGACCAGAAGTGCCAAGTGGCACTCTACCCTCGACCCCGTGAGCCACATCGAGTACATCACATTCAGGGACAAGAGTAGAGGTAAGGTTGTGTCCTGTGGGTCGATTCGTGTCAATTCGGCTTTCGTCCTCAAAGATGTTGCACTCATTGCAAATTTGCATTTTAACCTTCTCTCGGTTTTGCAACTCTTGGAGGATGGTTTTGAAGTCCTATTCATGTTGAACTCTTCTCGGATTCTTGACCCATGGGGTGATCTTGTTTGCCGGATCATTCCTTTTGGGAGGGTATTTCGTGCTGACTTTTCTATCTCTTCCAGACCCTCTCAATGTCTTCTTGCCGGTTCTTCTTCCGATCTTTGGAAGTGGCATAGGAGACTAGTACATCTTAGCTTTGACTTGCTTGCAAGGCTTAGCTAGATGGACCTTATCCAAGAATTGCCAAAACTAAAGTTTGAAAAGAATTTGGTTTGCCATCCTTGCAAGCACGGCAAGATGGTTGCTGCTTCCCACCCTCCTGTAACTGAGATCATGACCAAACAACCCGGCAACCTCTTACACATGGACATAGTAGGTCCATCTCAGGTTAGGTCGGAAAGAGGGAAGTGGTATGTGGTTGTAGTCGTTGACGACTACTCGAGATACTCTTGGGTGTTCTTTTTGGAGAGTAATGATGAGACTTTTTCGTATTTTCAAAATCTAATTTTGAGGTTGCAAAATGAGCTACCTAAGCATTCCATAAGAGCGATACACAGTGACAATGGCACTGAATTTAAGAATGCTCAATTTGCCAACCTTTGGTCTTCTTTGGGTCTCAACCACCAGTTTTCCTCTCCTCACACTCCCTAGCAAAATGGTGTTGTTGAACGCAAGAATTGGACCCTTGTTGAGATGGTTAGGATGATGCTTGATGAGCATAGGACTCCTAGGAGGTATTGGGCTGAAGCAATCAATTCTGCTTGCTATGTCTCCAATCGCATTTTTCTTCGGGCTTTAAAGAAAAAGACTTCTTAGTAGGTTGTGATTTGGGAGGCCACCCAAGGTAAGTCACCTAAGGGTGTTTGGGTGCAAGTGCTTCATCCTCAAGTAAGGTAAGCTTGAAAAGTTCGAACCTCGGTCTTCAGACGGTATCTTTCTTGGATATGCATCTCACTCTCGTGCTAATCACGTACTTAACCTAGAGACTAACCGAGGGATGGAGACTTGTGAGGTTACTTTCGATGAGACTATGCCTTGCGTTTCAACTGCTTTTGAGCGTGCAGGCGAGGATGATTTGGGCACTAGCATCTTTGTGGAGGAGCAGGACGATGCCAATTGGAGTGATCCAGAGCCAACTCCACCGGCTGCCCCCGTTGACCCTACGACGACGACGTCCGCTCACAGCCCCGACCCGATTATTTCGACCACTTGGGGGCCGTTCGAGCAGCTTCCTCATATGTTGCTCGTTGCACATGAGGGAGCACCAACTGTAGTCGTGGGGGAGGCTACTTCTTCCAGGCGCGTGCACCTCGACATATCTAGCAGCAACACCCGCTAGAGAACATCATCGGCGACATTGACCGGCGAGTCATGCGGTCCAGGTCCTATCTCTCTCACTTTGCTCAATCCACTTTTGTCATGTCTTTTGAGCCTCGAGATGTTGGACATGCCTTGATGGATCTGGATTGGGTCAATGCCATGCATGAGGAGTTAGAAAACTTTGAGCGAAACCAAGTTTGAGTTTTAGTTTCACCTCCACCAGAGTGCCACCCCATAGGTACCAAATGGGTTTTCAAAAACAAATAGAGTGAGGATGGGGTGGTAGTGAGAAACAAAGTGAGGTTGGTAGCCTAAGGCTTTTGTCAGAAGGAGGGGATAGATTATGAGGAGACCTTTGCCCTATTGCTCGTTTAGAGGCCATTAGGATCCTTTTAGCTTTCGCGGCTTCTAAGGGATTCAAGTTGTTTCAGATGGATGTGAAGAGTGCCTTTTTGAACGGGTATATATATATATAGGAAGAGGTCTATGTTAAACAACCCCCTAGTTTCAAAAATCCCAAGTTTCCAAAGCATGTGTTTAAACTTCATAAGGATTTGCATGGTTTGAAACAAGCCCCTAGAGCATGGTATGATAGGTTAAGATCTTTCTTGCTTGCAAAGGGTTTTAAAATGGGATCGATCCATAAAATGCTCTTTCTCCTCAAGCAAGGCAACGATTTTCTCCTACTCCAGATTTACGTGGATGATATCATTTTCGGTGGCTCTTCCCATGCTCTTGTTGCCAAGTTTGTAGATCTTATGAGCAGGGAATTTGAGATGAACATGATGGAAGAGTTGACGTTCTTCCTCGGGTTGCAAATTAAGCAAACCCGGGAAGGGACATTTGTGCACCAAGGAAAGTACACGAAGGACATTCTGAAGAAGTTCGACATGGGTGAGGCCAAGCCTCTTTCGATGCTCATGCAGACCACGATGGCCTTGGATGCGGACGAGGATGAAGAGCCTGTTGACCAGATGGAGTATCGGAGCATGATTGGATCGCTCCTCTACTTGACGGCTACACGACTGAACATACAATTCGACGTGTGTTTCTGTGTACGCTTTTGGGCGTCGCCGCGCACTTCACACTGGCAAGCTGTCAAGCGTGTCATAAGGTACTTACGCTTTACCCCCGAATTTGGTCTTTTGTTTTCGGCTTCCTCCTCTCTTGTGCTTTGCGGCTATTCTGATGTCGATTTCGCCGGTTGTCGTCTTGATCGTAAATCCACGTCGGGGGCTTGTCAGTTTCTTGGATCTTCTCTTGTATCTTGGTCCTCTCGTAAACAGTCTAGCATCACCCAATCCACCACAGAGGCTGAGTACGTTGCCGCCGCTAGTTATTGCTCTCAATTGCTTTGTATGATCGCTACCTTGAGAGATTTTGGCATGAGCTACACCCACATTCCACTTCTTTGTGATAGCACGAGTGCCATTAGTGTAGCCAAGAATCCAGTTCTCCACTCCAAAACAAAGCATATTGATGTTAGGTTCCATTTCTTGAGAGACCACTATGAGAAGGGAGACATTGACCTTCAGCATGTTGACACCCACAACCAGCTTACCGATATCCTAAATATCTTCACACCCACTAGGTGTTTTGAGTGCTAAAATAGCAGAGCCCTATCAAATTATATCTTTTCCTTTATCTCTTTTATTTTGCACTTTCTTCTTTTCAAGTTTGGAGCACTTGATCATCTTATTGTGGCCTTCACTATCCATCATCATGACCAGCCCTTAGCTCGATCACTTGGTGTGTGCCAACATATCTCAATTCATATTTAGAGTCAATAGATTAGTACTTTAAGGTTTCATCAAGTATCCAAAACCAAACTTGGGCTTTCATGACTGCATCCTTAAATGGCTAGGGCTACAAGACAATTTATGCCTCCAAAATTCATTTATGAAGGTGGCCGTCCTGAGAGGATTGCCTCCAAGAATCATCGATTAACAATGGTGGTTGTTTTAAGATGTCCATCTCCGTAAATCAATTTTTGGAGGCAGGTATGTTTGATGACTGTCTCTGTTAATCGATGATGTCGATTGCGGTAGTTGAGAAACCCTCGTCTTCAAAAATCAATTTATGGAGGCGAATATATTGAAATTTCCATCTCTATAAATACTTGCATAAAAAATAATTCATAACTTTTTCTTATGAATTGGGATAAAGACAAACTTTATATTAATTAAAATTGTAGATCCTGACGGGATCTACGACTTTGTAGTAGACAACTTTTTGAATTAAAATTGTTTAGGATCCTAAAATAGGCAGCCTTTATTGTTTGTTTTTGTTGCTTGGGGTCATTTTATAATTCTATCCACAATTGGTAGCTTCTTTTTGTTCATGTTTTTTGTGTTATTTTTAAATTTTGGTCCCCATTTGTTGCTCATTCTTTTTTGTTCTTTGTTTAGGGTTGCTTTTGTAGTTTGGGCCTCAGTAGTTTTTGTTGTTCTTCTTAGGGCCGGGGTTGTATTTATCATTCCTCCTTCTCAGTTGGCAGCTTGCATTGTTCTCTTTTAAGGTCATGATCCAGTTTGGTTTGTATTTGTTTTTGCTTCCTGGTTAATGCCGTGGTAGGCATAATAATTAGTGGTATTGATTTCTAGGAAAAAACATTATTGAGAGTCCAATGCCCCAATATTTTCAACGTTCCTTCACCAAGCGATGACATGTAATTTCTCATGTGCAGTATGGCAATATGCAAAAAACGACTGACCAAACTACTAGCCTAGTGGGTATAAGAGTCTTAGTAGCACCACCTCATCTCTTGAGTTTGACTCCCATGGAAGCAAGTTTTTTCGAATGTAACAATATTTACTTTCAGTGATAGACGATGTTTTTGTCAATGGCGAGGCACTTGTGCTGACGTCATCAATCTCGAGGATTTATTAGCACGATCTTCGGAGATGCTCGTAGGATCTGATTTGCGGACATGCATTTTGTATGTGCGTTGTGTTTGTGTTGTAATGCATAATTCTTAGAAAGAACTCATCTTTTTTTTGAACATCACTCTAGGACTTTATTCATTAACAAATGGTCCAGTAGAGTCATGAACCATCAAATCGTTTACAAAACTAGGGAGGAGATCAAGCCAAACATGTGGTTGATCCGGATCCCAACCAAAACATAATCGAGCTAACTCGTGAGCACATTTATTAGACGATCTAGGTAAAACTTGAACTGAGATAAAACATAACATAATCAAATCCCTTGCTTCCTGTGAGATAGAAGCAGCACACAAATCCATTTCATGTGACTGCAGGGCCTTCACTGTAATTATTGAGTCAGTCTCCAAGATCATGCGACTGCAGTGCCTGGACAAAGACTTTCCCTATATGCTGATGACGTTGCCTTATTTATTAAGCCACTTGAAGAGGAGCTGCAGATCACTCGAGATATTCTCAAGGTGTTTGGGGATGCTTCAGGTTTGCAAACTAATATTCAGAAAAGCAATATTATTCCTATCAGTTGTGCTGGAGGGTCTTTGGAAACAATTCAATATATTCTTCCGGGTACAATCTCAGAGTTCCCATGTAATTACTTGGGCCTACCGCTATCAAATTAGAAGCTGCTTAAGAGGGATCTTATGCCATGGATTGAGAAAATTGCTGACAAACTCCCATGCTGGAAGGCAGCTCTCATGAATAGGGCGGGACGTGCCACATTAGTCCGTTTTGTTCTCTCTGCCATGCCTATTTATTTGCTAATCGCCATCAGTGTCCTGAAATGGTTCATCAAGGCAGTGGACAAAATCAGAAGGGGTTTCTTATGGCAGGGAAAGGAAAAGGCTAATGGAGGTTGTTGTCTTGTGGCTTGGGAAAAGGTCATGAGACCATTGGATCTTGGTGAATTGGGCATCCCCAACTTGGAGGTGATGGCCTGGGTTTGCAAATCAGGTGGCAGTGGATTAAAAGGACTAAAGCTGATCGTCCTTGGTCTGACCTCGAACTTCCTTCACATCCAAACTCGATAGCTCTATTTGCTATTGTAGTAACGACAAAGGTAGGGAATGGACATAATACACTTTTCTGGACAGATTGGTGGCTTCACAGGTATTCGATTGAAAATCTAGCCCCAACCGTTTTTGCTTGTGTCTCTCCTAGAATTCGCAAAAACCGGACTGTGGCTGAAGCTCTTTCCAACGTGCAATGGGCAAGGGACATTCAAGGTGGTCTTTCCTGGATTGGTATTATAGAATTCCTACAGCTATGGGACTGCCTCTTGGGAATTTTCTTGACTGACCAAGAGGATCGTCACTTGTGGAGACTAGATGCGAGCGAATGCTACTCTTCTAAATCTGCCTATAAAGCTTTTTTCTTTGGTTCTGTAACCTTTGAGCCTTGGCATCGATTATGGAAGACTTGGGCCCCGGGCAAATGCAAAATGTTTTTGTGGTTGGCAATCCGTAATAGATGTTGGACAGCGGATAGGCTTTCTAAGAGGGGCCTCTCTCATCCGGATAAATGTCCCCTATGCGATCAAGAAGATGAGACAATACATCATTTGTTATCTTCATGTGTGGTGGCAAGACAAGTATGGTTCAAATTATTCACTCCGCTGAACCTAGCAGATTCAGTCCCCCAACAAAATGAACTTAGTTTTGCTGAATGGTGGCGCAAGACGATAAGCAGAGTTACCAAGGAACACAGGAAAGAGTGAACTCTTTAATTATTCTAGGGGCCTAGATTATCTGGAAACATAGGAATGCATGTGTTTTTGAGGGGGCTTCTCCTTCGATTAACTTGATTTGGTCTGAACTGAAGAATGAGCACAGCCTCTGGTGCATGGCTGGGGCGAAGAAGTTGCAAGGCCTTGGGTTGACGTTTGCAGACTAGGTCTTTCTAGTTAAGGTTGCGTCGTGTTTGTTAGCTGTGTGTTTAAACCCTGAGTTTGTGTAACCGCCTCACCCATATCTGGTCCCCGTATGGGTGAGGATCCTGTTGGGGACTCCACTATTTTTCATCTCTATAATACAATGAAACGCAGCTCTCCTGCGTTTTTAAAAAAAAGTCTCCAGGATCAGTCTAGGGATGCCTTGATTCGATGTCGCCTGTAAAGCCGCCACACACACCTAGGCTTTTGTGCATTCAGCATCATGGACTGCTAAAATAGATCCTGATCCTGCAATAATCGTTTTCCTCCGATGGTCTCTAATGATGAAGCTCCAACCCTCTTTTTTTACTCCGAGAAAAAAGAACCATCATAGTTAGCTTTGAGTAGCCCTTCCGGTGGTCTCATCCACCTCTGTGGCTGTGGTGGTCTACTAATTTTCTTCTCCGTCGTTGGTTTGGCTTGAACTGCCAGCATAGCAGATGCTAGACTACTTGGCTTGTTTGTTGCACCCCTTCTCCCGCATTAGCTTTATTCCTAGCCTCCCATCAGGTATACATCAGGGACACGACCTTGATGCAAGTATCATCATTCAAAGATAAGATGGTGGTCACTACTTCATAATTAAGCTGAAGACGTCTCAAGCAGCAAGGACTGAATATCCTCCAGTAGTGCTTCACGCCAACAATGGAGTGTGAACTTGCATCTCAAAGAGCAATGACCTCCATATGTTAGAACTGATCTCCTCTGATGTGGGCCCAACGACCAACACCAAACTTGATCTACTCCCTGATCGGGGGAGCCCATCCCAACTAAGGGTTTGAGGGCCCATGTCACGTTGTGCCTATATAAGGGAAGGTGGGGGCCACAGACTCAGGTTACAAGGTTCGTCTATCCTAGCCGCCGCCCCTTACCTGTCCATCCCTAGACCGATCTAGAGGGTCACGCAGCAAGTGACGGGAAGCGCCTCCGCTACCGCGACGTCCACGACTCCAGCGTCGTCCCCGACATTCCCCAAGCTCACAAGAGGCACATCACCAAGACATGGCGGAACGGGACACAACCGCGAAGCCTGCTGATGGTTGTATACTAACCCTAACCTTGTCTTCCTCCCTTTGTCCTTCTCAGATCCGATCAACTACTTTCATCCTAAGTGTTTCAACCCGACTAATCCACTGTTAGAAGATCCTTAAGATCTATCAATGGTATCAGAGCAGCCACCCCAACAATGATTAGATTAGGGTTCCTCAGTGATTAGAACTAGCTGTCGAGGGACATAGCGAGACTATCGTCCCGGTCTAGAAGACTTAGATCTAAGAACCCTAACCCCTCCCCACGCAAAATCAGATACGAACCACACCACACCCTTAGCACGCAACTTGATCGGATGGAGAAAGAATCCAACTCACCAAGACTCAGATCTGCCGTCGGCGGGGTCAGAACCGCCGGCGAGACTTGGGCTCGCCGGCCGGCTCAGCACATCAGCGCGGGGGCATGTGGCACCGATGGTGAAGCCGCTCGACGACGGCGTGCTCAGCCATGGGCGAGCACAACCGCCGCCAAGGGGGCTCATGGCGGTGCCCCTCCTTTCTTCTCTCCTTCTTCCGCATCGTCGTCTCGGCGTCGCCATCCGACGCGTCGTCGTCTCGGCGTCACCATTCGGCCTAAGCAACTTAGCGTGCGGGGGGGGGGGGGGGACGGTGTATGACACCGCACGCGAAGCCGCTCGACGACGGCGTGCTCGGCCAGAGCGAGCACGACCACCGGCGAAGGGGCTCACGGCAGCGCCTTCCTGCCTCTTCGCCGTTCACGCTACGTCGCCTTCAGCCCGGTTGTCGCTAGGAGAAAGAAGGGGAGAGAAAGAAATGAGGCTAGGGTTTGGGGGAACTGCCGACGCACGGGGTTTTGTTCGCGCGATGCGCGTGGACGGCCGCCCGATCGCGATCGACGGCCAGCAGTGAGCCGCGTTTAGCTGGGCTGCCTCGGCCCAAGAGGGCGAGTGCACGCCGTGGTCGCGGGCTGCATCTGCGGCTGTGCCGGATCTAAGGCGCCGGCCCGCTTACCGCATTAAACTATTTTTCCATTTTTTATTTTCCAGAAAAATAAGTATTAAGTATTTAATTAGTTTAGAATTCAAAACCTCTACCAAATTTTGACCCACCGTGATAATTTTTTCAGAGAAAATATTTGAAATATTTCTGGAAAATATAATTAGAATAATTTTTTAGTCACGTTTTTCCGTTGCTAAGAGTATTTTTTTGTTCTCTAATTAAATTCAAACCAACGAGCGAATTTAAGTTTTGAGCAATTTTGAGTTTAGAAATTTTTATAATATTGTTATTTTAACCATCGTTGTTAATATTAATATTATAATTATTTAGTCCATAAGTTAATCTGCACAATATTTAATCAGTTTTACAGTTAGTTCTCTGCTAATTTTTGAACCAATGGGGTAAATTTTCAGAGAGAGATTAGAAATGCCTCTGAAAATTAGTATGAGCCTATTTAATCATGTTTCCGGTGCTAAGATATTAGTTGTCTCTTTAATTAAAATTGAACCAACGGGAGCTTTTAGTGGGAAGAGTAATTATTAAGTTTTAGAAAATTTTATAATATTGTTATTTTTAGACCAACGTGGATGATATAAAATATTATAAATGTTTAGCTTATAAGTTTATATTCATTATTTCTATTTTCTACCCAACGGTGATGTAGAATTACTGTAGAAGGGATTATTTTCTGAAGGAATTATGCACTAAGAAATACACTGGTGTTAGAGAGCACATACTGAGCATGATAAATTTGACAGCTAAGCTCGCATCAATGCATCTGGTCCTTCAAGGACTATTTGTCGTTCAGGTGATTTCAGCTTCTCTGCCAAAGGAGTTTAAGACCTTTTTTTATCACCTTCAGCATGATGACCGGTGAAAAGACCATCGAAGGCTCATTGCCATGTGTATGCAGAAGGAGGAGAGACTTAAGAATAATAAGAATGCCAAAACCACAAGGGAAACCGAAATGGGATGGCAGTTCCTCTTTCTAGTGCTCAGAAAGATAACTGTCACAAACCTCAGGGAGGCACTAAGTTTTCCCAGTTAGATGATGATGAATTGAATTGCTAATTCTTGGAGATAGCAAATGTAAGATATTATTTTATAATAAGTGTGTTGGTCTTGCCTTAAAGCAAGACAACTGTCGGTGTCTAAAATGGCGGGGTCTAGACAGCCAACGAGTAAATTTCTAAGCGTATCGGAGATCGGATGGTTACGCTCGGAGAACACACGGTTTATACTGGTTCAGGCACGAACGCCCTACGTCTAGTTTGCTGTGGGGTCCTGTTACCGAGCGTGGAGAGCTCGTAGAGGGGAGCTACAAGCAATGGTGAGAGAGGGAAGCGGGTTTCCAGATCTCGTGCGTATGAGGTTCTTGGTTTTGATGAGGGCTCGCGTGAATGCGAGTGTGAGTGTGTGTGAATGAGTCGAAAAGAGTTCAGAGAGGATTCGAGGTCCATTCTCCCCTTTATACGTAGGGAAAGATGGAGGAGTACAGTAGAGGGAGAGAGGAATAACGTGGGCCCTGCCTAGGCTGTCGTCTTGGGAGTGCTTCAGCTTCTGTTCGCCTTTCTTCCTGGGGAAGATTGCGCCAGTAGACATGTGTCCGGGTCCTGTTCGTCCTTGAATGAGCTGTAGCCATGCGCCTTATGACCGAGAACACAACTGTTCCCTTACTTAGGCATGGGCGGAGGTTGGTCGCACAGGGCCTGGCACCCCTGCATTCCGTCATATAGGACTGATTGTACCCTAATCCCTTTTCAAGTGTCCGTCGGAGGTATGGCACAGGCATGGTGCACGTAATTCGTCGGTTAGGCAGCACAAGACCTCGTATCGTAGGGAAGCTACAGGGGCAGGCATGGCGCTTCATGCTCTGTAGCCCCATCCCTAAGGACGAGGGGTACTTTGGATCTTTTGACTATACGGGCTAGGGCACCATGGATTGCTCGTGGCGGCAATGCCTTCGAGGGTAGGCGGCGTCACGGATGACGTCGCCCTGGCTCAGACGGGGCGGAGTAGCCTCCGAGGGCAGATGGCATCATGGGTGACGTTATCCTGGCTCGGGCGAGGCGGAGGAGCCCCCGAGGGTGGATGGCGTCACGTATGACGTATCTTGGCTCGTACGAGGCGGAAGGTTCTCCGAGGGAGTGTTGTTGTTTTGGCTGGTTGGAGGCGAGGAGCCCCCGAGGGTAGTGACGTCACCCCGGCTCAGATGGGGCGAGGAGCCCCCGAGGGTGATTTTTCTTTTTGCGGAGTGTAGCATTTTGGGTACCCTATTTTCAAGTATCCGACAGTAGCCCCCGAGCCTGCGATGTAGTGAAGGACTACACCGGAGGCTTCCGAGAGTGCTTATGGTGTTTTGGCTAAGTTTTTGGATTCTGGTGGGTGCGCACGAGCGCACTCGCCGGGTGTAGCCCCCGAGGCCTTAGGAGGATGATATTTCCTCCTAATGGCTTATCTGGTAGACTTGTATAGTGGTCGGCCCTTCGTTCCCCCTACGAGGCAAGGGGAAGAAGGCGGACTGTTCCGTACGTCGGAGCCAGAGCTCTGCTTGCACGCCAGCCCTGCTACGGGGTGCACTGTTGGTCCTGGGCTGACGCGTCTTGAAATGACGAATCGGAACTGCGCTGTGCCGTCTTTCGGCCGGTACAGATGATTGACCAGTCGAAGCTGCGTTGTCGGTATCATGATCTGACTGTGCCCCCTTGTAGCCCAAAAGTGGGCGTGCCGTGTTTCTCCCATTTGAGGGGTGGTGCCAGAGCACCGCTCGCTCAGTGGTCAACACTCCGAACGGCGTGCCCTGAGCCTATCGTCTGCTTGGCCATTTATAGTCCTGCCGCACCCTCTTGAAGTGGGTTCTGACGTACAGTGCGGTCTAGTTGGGAGGCGAGCGTTGTAGATTCATGGGCCTGCTGCCGCATAAATGCCCTAGTGGGCTATAAATATGGGCGGTTTCCTACGTGGAGATACACAACCTCACAGCATGGCTTGCCCTGCGTTCTTCCTCCGAGGCCTCATCGGAGAAGCCTTTGAGCCGCCCTGGCGGGCGGCCCTTTGAGAACAACCTCGAATTCAGAGGAAGTTCTGTGCTGGGAGTGCCACCGTCTCGTGTTGTCGGATGGGAGATGTCGGGGGGAGTCCTGTGGTACGTGCAGTTCTTCCCCGTCATCTCGTCCCATGGGACGGCGGTGCTTCCTCATCGTCTCCCTTCGCAGGGGCACAAGGATGCGTCTAGCGGAAAGACTGTGTGGTCCGCCCACACAGTTTTCTAAGCCAGGCATTCCTTGGGCCTGCTGGTGGTGACGCCACTGTTGGGAGACAGTGGACCTGCAGGCTGGCAGGCCTGGTCGCGTCTGGACGAGGGCGTATCCGTGCCGCCCTCCGAAGCCCTAGGAATCAGGCAGGGATCACCCGTGCACGCGTACGGGGTTGCCCTGATCATGTAGCACCTGTGTAAGCACTGGTGCTGGAGGCCTAGTTGAGCTTCGTGGTGTTGGCCCTGAACGCCCCTCGGTGCTGGTGAACGCCCTCCTAGAGTAGGCGGGGCGTGTCACCGGACCGATGGGTACTCCTCGGCGTGACATTCGAAGCATGACCCAAACAAATGCTTGACCAACTCGTCATGCCTTGGTCCGGGTGGCGTAGCCGGTCGCGCAGGTCTTCGGTGGTGGTGTTGTCGCTGTTCCGCCCCAGGAGACGAAACAACGACAGTTGGCTGGTTGGGCGTTCGCCTGATAGGCAGCCCTCGGAGCGGCATTGCTAGTGCGCACAGGGCATTAGATGCTTGCCTTGTTTTTCTTTCCTTTGGCCCTTGGCCGGGATCCCCTTTAGTCCACCTTGTAGCTGTTTTGGTGTCTAATGATTTGGTTTGGCCTTCATGGCACCTAAAAAGCATGTAACCTCCGATGTGTAAAAATGTAATGTTCGTTTGGCGTTTTACCTGTGTGGACCTCTGATGTGTGAGGTTTATGTGTCCGCCTTTTCTCACCTGGTTGCGAGAACCATGGTGATGTGCGATGACAGCCTCCGAGTCTCTACCCGGATCAGAGAAATCGTCTCGGGACCGTATCGTCTTTTATGCGTTCCCCGCGCATCTCTCCGCGAGAAGGGGGAATATGAGCCGGACCATGTTATGCTCGAGGCGGACAAACCATGGCTGCTCGTCGAGTTAATAAAGGACCAATCTGAGTGGGGTGTCGGTTCCCGTTCGATAGGGTTCCTGCTAGTGGCCCATGCCGTGGCTCACCCACAATCGGTTTCATCTAGTACCCGGGTCCTTCCGATAGGTCCCGGGGGCCTGTTGCCTTCCTCCGGGGGAATACCATGAACCAATCATCCATAAAGACGGACTCAAATACGAAATCTAGGGATGACCATGGCATTCGATTGCCAGGCTAATGATCGCTAGCGTGTCCATCCCCTATTCGACCCTCGCTCTATTGTCCTGAGTCGGCCACTTTGAGCCCTGCTGGGTCGGCCTCCATATCTCTGGACCGTAATGGGTCATCGGGGTGTCTATAGCCCCTATCCCTTTGCCTTACCTTGGCCCATGGGCCGTCCCCGTTGGTGGTGGTGTGTAGGCGTCCGTTCGATCCTTTGCATGCGTCGGCCGAGCTGGGTCGGAGGTCGGACTGAGCCCTGCTTGCACTTAAGGGTGTGTGCGGCCCTGGCCCTGGGTGGTTTTTGCCAGCTGCGCATCCTCCGGTGTTCCTGCGAATATCAAAGAAACATTCCTGCGGATAGGGAGAGAATTCGAGTGGCGCTGCCCGAGTGAGACGTGAGCCCGCGAGTTGGGGGCGCGTCTTGCTTAGCGTTCAGGCTGCACACTGCCTGTGTCACGTATGTCAGATCTTTTAGAGGAAAGATACATGCGCATACATATGATTCGGGGGGAAGTAATCAGGGATAGAAGCGACGTAGCTTTTCGATGTTCCAGGCATTGGAGAAGACCTGGCTGTCTGGCCCTACGGTGGCGATCTTGTAACTTCTGGGACGAAGGACCTCCACCACGACGTATGGCCCCTCCCATGGCGGCGTGAGCTTGTGCTTGTTCTTGTTGCTATGCTTGAGTTGGAGCACCAAGTCACCGACATTGAACTCGTGCTTTTGGACGCGACGGTCGTGGTACCTCCTCAGGGCCTGCTGGTATTTTCATGAATGTAGGAGGGCGATATCCCTTGCTTCGTCCAACTGATCCATGGCATCCTCCATGTTTGCTTGGTTGCCTTCTTCGTCGTAGGCCTTCACCCATGGCGAGCCATATTCCAGGTCGGTCGGGAGTACAGCCTCCGCCCCGTAGAGCATGAAGAAGGGGGAACAGCCGGTGGCTCTGCTTTGAGTCATCCCGAGGCTCCAGAGGACGGCTGGGAGCTCTGCGACCCAACGGCCTCCGAACTTTTTGAGTCGGTTGAATATTCTCGGCTTTAGCCCGTGCAAGATCATCCCATTGGCACGCTCGAGCTGCCCATTTGTTTGGGGGTGTGCGACAGCCGCCCAGTCCACACGGATTTGACTCGTGTCGTAGAAATCCAGGAACTTCTTTTCGGTGAACTGGGAGCCGTTGTCGGTGATGATCGTGTTGGGAACTCCGAACCGATATATTATGTCCGTGAAGAACAGGACTACCTACTCTGACTTGATCCAAACAAGGGGGCGCGCCTCGATCCACTTTGAGAACTTGTCGATGGCGATGAGCAAGTGGTCGAAGCCCCCGGGCGCCCTGGTTAGGGGCCCTACTAAGTCCAAGCCCCAGACCGCGAAAGGCCATGTGAGGGGGATGGTCTGCAGTGCTTGTGCGAGCAGGTGAGTCTTCTTGGCGTAGTACTGGCACCCTTCGCAGGAGTGCACTACTTCTGTGGCATTCGCTATGGCCGTCGGCCAGTAGAAACCTTGTCAAAAAGCTTTTCCGGCGATCGTGCGGGGGGCCGCGTGGTGTCCGCAGTCCCCCGCGTGTATGGCCTCCAGCAGGCTTACACCCTGCTCGATAGGGATGCAGCGTTGCAGGATCCCTGTAGGGCTACGCCTGTAAAGCTCTTGGTTGATTATGGCGAAGGACTTAGCGCGCCACGCGATGCGGCGCGCCTTATTTCTGTCGGCTGGGAGATGCTCCTGAACTAACTAGTCCAGGATGGGGATCCTCCAGTCGGGAAGGGGGCGTCGTCGCCGGTCGGAGCGTCGTTCACGCCGCTTTGTGCTTCCTCGACGTCCATGACCTCCGCCGTGGATGTCTCCGGAACCTCGGTCTCGGGGTCCGCGTGCCAGGTGACGGACGACTTGTGGAGGTCGCTGGCGAAGACCCTGAGCGGAACCATCCCTCAATCGGAGGCCAACTTTGCAAGTTCGTCTGCCGCCTCGTTATACTTTCTGGCGACATGGTTGAGTTCCAGACCGTCAAATTTTTCTTCTAGGCAGCGGACCGCTTAGTAGTATGCCACCATCTTAGGGTCGTGGCAGTTTGATTCCTTCATGACCTGTTCGACTACGAGCTGAGAGTCGCCCCGCGCGTCGAGTCTTTTGATGCCCAGCTCCGTTGCTATGTGTAGCCCGTTTACCAAGGCCTCGTATTCCGTGACATTGTTGGACGCCGGGAAGAATCTACGGATCATGTACTTGAGTTGGACCCCGAGTGGGGAAACAAAAACCAGGCCGGCGTCGGCGCCGGTCTTCATCAGTGACCCATCAAAGTAGATGACCCAGCACTCCTGGTTCTCCTGTGTCGGCGGTAACTGGACCTCGGTCCATTCGGCGACGAAGTCCGCGAGGACCTGGGATTTAATGGTTGTCCATGGCGCGTAGGAGATAAACTCTCCCATGAGTTCGAGCCCCCACTTCGCCACCCGTCCCGTTGCCTCACGGCTCTGTATTACCTCCCCGAGAGGGTAGGATGATACGACTATGATGTGATGGCCGTCGAAGTAGTGGCCTAGTTTTCTTCGCGTGATGAGGACCGCGTAGAGGAGCTTCTGAATATGTGGGTACCTTGTCTTGGTCTCGGATAGCACTTCGCTGATGAAGTACACCGGACGCTGGACTTTTAACGCATGACCCTCCTCCTCCCATTCAACGACGATGACCACGCTCACCACCTGGGTGGTGGTGGCGATGTATAGGAGGAGTGCCTCACGCGGCATTGGTGGGACAAGTATAGGCACGCTCGTGAGGATCGCCTTGAGCTTGTCCAGCGCCTCCTAGCCTCAGAGGTCCAGGTGAAATGTTCAGTCTTCTTGAGAGGTCGGTAGAGGGGGAGGCCTCGTTCGCCGAGGCGTGAGATGAAGCGACTTAAGGAGGCGAGGCAACCCATGACTCACTGCACCCCCTTGACGTTGCGAATCATCCCCATGCTATCTATGGCGGAGATTTTATCAGGGTGGACCTCGATACCACGCTCGGAGACAATGAAACTGAGGAGCATGCTGCGCGGCACACCAAACACGCATTTCTCAGGGTTGAGTTTGACACGCTTGAGTTTCAGGGCTTCGAACGCCGTCTCGAGATCGGCGATCATGGTCTCCACCCATTTCGACTTTACCACAATGTCGTCCATGTATGCCTGGACGGTCCTCCCGATGAGGTCCCCAAAAACAGAGCGCATGCACTGCTGGTACGTGGCTCCCGCGTTTTCGATGCCAAACGACATTGTGACATAACAGAAAGAGCCAAACGGGGTGATGAAGGATGTCGTGAGCTGGTCGGACTCCTTCATCTGGATTTGGTGGTAACCGGAGTATGCCTCAAGGAAAGAAAGCGTTTCGTACCCCGAGGTGGAATCGATGATCTGATCGATGCATGGCAGGGGGTATGGATCTTTACCGCACGCCTTGTTTAGGCTGGTGTAATCCACACACATCCTCCACTTCCCGGTCTTCTTCTTAACTAATACTAGATTAGATAGCCATTCGGGATGGAATACCTCTTTGATGAACCCGTCTGCTAAAAGCTTGTGGAGCTCCTCGCCGATGGCTCGCCGCTTCTCCTCGTTGAAACAGTGTAGGCGCTGCTTCACCGGCCGCGCGTCGTGTTGGATCATCAAGGCGTGCTCGGCTACATCCTTGGGTATGCCCGGAACGTCCGAAGGGCTCCATGCAAACATGTCACCGTTTGTGCGGAGAAAGTTGAGGAGTGTCGATTCCTGCTCTGGGGCCAAGCAGGCGCTGATACGCAGCATTTGGCCATCCATTTTGGATGGCTCTAGAGGGACCTCCTTTACTCCCTCTAGGGGGGTGAAGTTCCCTGCGCCCTTAGAGTCGATTCTCTCATCGCTCGCGGCTTCGGCCGCCGCCGCTAGCTCCGAGCATCGTACCTCAGCAATGACATTTTCGCAACTGTCCACGTCGCATTGGTACACCTCCGCGAGCTCGGAGGTGACCGTGATAACCCCATGCGGTCCCGACATCTTGAGTTTGAGGTTGGTGTAGTTGGGGATGGCCATGAACTTCGCGTAACACGGCCTCCCCAATACTGTGTGGTACGCCGCGCAATAGTGTGTGACCTCAAAAGTGAGAAGCTCTCTATGGAAGTTGTTAGACTCCCCGAATGTCACGAGCAAGTCGACCTGCCCTATGGGCAGGACGGGTTTTCCTAGGACGATCCCTTGGAAGGGAACCCCCTCTCGTCAGAGTTTCCTCCTGGGTATCTTCAAGGCCTCGAAGGTGTTGTAAAACATGATGTTGAGGTCGCTGCCTCCGTCCATCAGCACCTTGGTGAAGCACACGTCCCCTATGATCGGGTCCACGACAAGCGGATAACGACCCGGCTGGGTTACGCGGCTGGGATGGTCGTCTCGACCGAACGTGATGTCGGACTCCGACCAGTCGAGGAAGACTAGGGCTGCTCGGGTTGCTGCGAGGACTTCGTGCCGCTCCTGCTCTTGTCGACGTCTGTCGTCGTTGGCCCCCCAGCTACCAAAGATCATGAGGCAGTCGTCTACGTGGGGAGAAAAACCCCTGCGAACCCTATTCCCATCTTTATCCTCTGGGTGTTTTGGTCGGTCGTTCTTGCCGGAAGTGACCTCGAAGTACCTGGCGATCTTGTCGCACTGCTGGAGTGTGTGCCTGACCGGCCTGTTATGATACAGACAGGGCCTGGCGAGCATGTCGTCAAGCTTGCCCTTATTCTCGCCGCCCCAGGGGTGGGAGGCCGAGTGATTCGCTGCTGCAATCATGCGGACACCGCTGCGCCGTGGCTTGCCCCCCTATTGTCGGGGCGGAAGATCGGACCGACTGCCCTCTCGCCCGATGTGTGGCTTGTAGCAACATCAAGGAGTCGATCGAAGGTTACTCGGCGTTGGCCTTGCTCGAAAGGCCACTCCTCGTCGCGGAGCTCCTTGAAGTGGCGCCGTTGGGCAACCGTGGACCGCAGGTTACTCCGCGGCGAAGGTTTCGGTGGCCTCGCCCTGTCGACAAGCACATGGACATTGTTGCCGTGCTCGTCCTCATTTTGGATGAGGGGGCGTCGATGGCCGATGCGCTTGGCGGCGCGTCACGCACATAGTATCCGCGGCTGCTGTTAGCGCCGCGGTCGCTCGAGCCGGGCCTGAGCAGGTACTCGCTGGCATGGAGGAAACCGTAGAAGGCCTCCTTATCCCCCAGACCGTCGAAGTCCAGGGGCTACCAGCTATCGACGGTCCCATGGCTAGAGTCGACGTAAGAGGTAGCCTCCGAGCTTGTGAGGAGATCGGAGACGGACCAGAGGTGGTGCGACGCGAGCCCGATGCATGTCCCCTCCGCAGGGTCAGCATGGAAACCTGCGGCTACCATCTCTGAATAAGACACAGCGACATTCCACATGCCGTGCGGTAGCACCTTCGGGATAGACGCGTTGATGAGCCCGGGGGAGAGCGGCTGTACTCCCGCGAGCTGCGCCGTCACGTTGGCGAATGTGAAGTAGAGGTTGTGCAGGGACTCCAGGGTCGGCTGGGGCCCCATCAGGGTATCGAGCTAGCGCTCGAACTGAGGATAGTCGGCCCGCAGGACGGCTGTCCCTTGGGTGACTTGCCCCCCGGAGGGAGGCAGTTTGAGGTGGGCCATGGACGCGGAGACGGCGTCCACGCCTACCTCGGACGATGCCGTAGGGTGACGAAGAACCAGATCGGCCCCCTGCCCGTGGCACTGGAAGTCCAGGCTACCAAAACAAACAATGGAGCCCGGAGCGAAATCAACGTGGTGAGAAGCCATCCGATACTCAAAAATACGGGTGACACGCAAAGTCCCCATACCTGGCGCGCCAACTGTCGGTGTCTAAAATGGCGGGGTCTAGACGGCCAGCGAGTAAATTTCTGAGCGTGTCGGAGATCGGATGGTTACACTCGGAAAACACACGGTTTATACTGGTTCAGGCACGAATGCCCTACGTCCAATTTGCTGCGGGGTCGTGTTACCGAGCGTGGAGAGCTCATAGAGGGGAGCTACAAGCAATGGTGAGAGAGGGAAGCGGGTTCCCAGGTCTCCTGCGTATGAGGTTCTTGGTTCTGATGAGGGCTCACGTGAATGCGAGTGTGAGTGTGTGTGAATGAGTCGAAAAGAGTTCAGAGAGGATTCGAGGTCCATTCTCCCCCTTTATACGTAGGGAAAGATGGAGGAGTACAATAGAGGGAGAGAGGAATAACATGGGCCCTGCCTGGGCTGTCGTCTGGGAGTGCTTCGGCTTCTGTTCGCCTTCCTTCCCGGGGAAGATTGCGCCCGTAGACATGTGTCTGGGTCCTGTTCATCCTTGAATGAGATGTAGCCATGCGCCTTATGACCGAGAACACCACTGTTCCCTTATTTGGGCATGAGCGGAGGTTGGTCGCACAAGGCCGGGCACCCCCGCGTTCTGTCATATAGAACTGATTGTACCCTAATCCCTGTTCAAGTGTCCGTCAGAGGTATGGCACAGGCATGGTGCACGTAAGTCATCGGTTAGGCAGCACATGACTTTGTAACGTAGGGAAGCTACAGGGGCAGGCATGGTGCTTCATGCTCTGTAGCCCCATCCCTAAGGACGAGGGGTACTGTGGACCTTTTGACTTTACGGGCTAGGGCACCATGGATTGCTCGTGGCGGCAATGCCTCCAAGGGTAGGCGGCGTCACGGATGACGTTGCCCTGGCTCGGACGGGGCGGAATAGCCTCTGAGGGCAGATGGCATCGCAGGTGACGTTATCCTGGCTCGGGCGAGGCGGAGGAGCCCCGAGGGTGGATGGCGTCACAGATGACGTATCCTGGCTCGGACGAGGCGGAAGGTTCTCCGAGGGAGTGTTGTTGTTTTGGCTGGTTGGAGGCGAGGAGCCCCCGAGGGTAGTGACATCGCCCCGGCTCGGATAGGGTGAGGATCCCCCAAGGGTGATTTTTGTTTTTGCGGAGTGTAGCATTTTGGGTACCCTATTTTTAGGTATCCGACAACAACCTTTTATCTATTATCAGTTTTGAGAATGAGAATGAGAAAGATTCCTCGTCTATGAATGTAAGCGTAAGAATGTTCCGTTTGACTCTTTGAAATTGTGGTTTTGCAGATTATACCACATTTCAAGGGGGGGGGGAATAGATTAGTCAAAGTACATTAAGACATTACCCTTAGAACTCTCAGAATTAGATCAATGTGTTGATCAAAGTACATTAAGACATTACCCTTAGAACTCTCAGAACTCTCAGAATTAGATCAATGTCTTGATTAAAGTACATTAAGACATTACCCTTAGAACTCTCAGAATTAGATCAATGTGTTGATTAAAGTACATTAAGACGTTACCCTTAGAACTCTCAGAATTAGATCAATGTGTTGATTAAAGTACATTAAGACAAAAAGAAATTTAAGAAGAGTTTAAGATAGTAAGATCAGACCATGGTGGGGAATATTATGGGCGACATACCTCGTATGGGCAAAGTCCGGGACCTTATGCTAAGTTCCTTCAGGAAAATGGCATAGTTGCCGACTATTCCATGTCAGGTGAGCCTTAGCAAAATGGAGTGGCTGAAAGAAGAAACAATACCTTAATGGATATGGTAAGAAGTATGATTAGCTACTCTACTTCACCGATAAGTTTATGGATGGAGGCGTTAAAACCGCTATTTGTATTCTTAATCAAGTACCACTAAGTCGGTGCCTGAAACACCGTATGAGTTGTGGATAGGCATAGTACCCTCACTTAAGCTTTTAAGGGTGTGGGGTTTTCCAACTGAGGCTAAAGTTATTTAACCCAAATTTAGGAAAATTAGGACCTAAGACAACCAGTTGCCATCTTATGGCTACCTAGAAATGTTAGGCATACAAAGTTTGTAGAAACAAGATATACTAAGTTCTTAGAAGATGATGTGATCAGGGGGAGCAAGGTAGCACAAAAGATTAGTTTAGAGGAGAAATGGGTCTCCAAGCCCCTACTCCAATATTTTAAGAAGTGTACTTCATGCTACCCGTTGTTGTTACATAAACGGTGTCAGACACCGTAGTGCCAACACTTGTTGTCAGTCCTCTTTTGCCAACAATAAAGAAGAATCTAGAACCTGTCCTTCAGGAGCCATTAGAACCACAAGTTGAGCATGAGAAGAACAACAGCAGCCCCATATGGCGCCAAATAATAAGAATATTAGAAGATCACAAAGAGTTAGAAGATTAGCTATATCAGATGATTAAGAGGTTTATGAAACCGAAAAGCATCATATGGAGGCTGATCCCACCACATATGAACAGGCCATGAGAAGGATAAGATAAAATCCAAGAATTCCAATAATGTTTGGGACTTCGTGAATGTTTCTAAGGGAGCCAAGACAGTAGGCTGTAATGAGTCTATAAAAGAACAAGTGACTCCTAAGGGAAAGTTAGGAATCATAAGGTGCGACTCATGGCAAAAGGCTTTAAGCAAAGAGAACAGATTAAGGATTGATTACAATGAGAACCTTTCCTCCAATCTCATGTAAAGAATCTTTAGAATTAGAGTGGCACTAGTAGTACACTAAGACTTAGAGTTACGTCGGATTGACGTAAAGACGGCACTCCTTAGTGGGGATCTACGATGAGATGTGTTACATGGCAAAACCGAAAGGTTTTGTTGTGGAAGGAAAATAAAATATGGGACGCCGCCTAAAGAAGTATACTTATGGATCAGAATAAGCTTAAGACAATGCTATTAGTGATTTGAGAACACAATGAAAAAGTTTGGGAAACTAAGAAGGTCTTGTCCTCGCATTTTGATATGAAGGATCTCGGTGAAGCCTCCTTTAGTTTCTGGGATTGAGATTCATCGTGATAGAAAATAGAGGGATTTTAGGACTATCATAGAAAACATACATAGATAAGGTTCTTAAGAAATATAGTATGCATAAGTGCAGTTCATCACCTGCACAAGGGCGATTAGTATAGGGAATATCAGTGTCCCAAGAATTAGATCAAGCTCGAGCAAATGAGATTAGTACCTTAGGCTTTAGCTGTCAGAAGCTTGTAATATGCTAAAATTTGTACTCGCTTTGACATAGTTTTGTTACCTGGTTACTTGGCAGATATCAGACGAATCCAGATGTAGAACGCTGGATGTGAGTTAAGATAGTTCTGCATTATTTGCAGGTCACAAAAGGCTTCATGCTAAGTTATAGTAAGACTGACTCAGATTATGCGGGGATGAAAGGAAATCCACATCAGATTAAGTATTCACCCTCGCAGGTGGAGCTAAATCATGAGGCCTTGGGGCAGGTGAACTAGCTTAAGAAGTTATTACCCGGGTTAAGAGTTGTAGACAGCATCGAGAAAAACCATGCGTCATACTACAATAATATGCTCACAACAATAGATCAAGTGATGCTGCCAAACACATTGACACTAAGTACTATGATATGAAGAACAAAGTTTGGAATCATGTCATAAGTCTTGAGCATATAAGTACAAGACACCATATTAGCTTATCCGCTCATAAAAAGGCCTACCACCCAACGTGTTTAGAAAACATATAGCTATCATGGGGTTAAGGGAAAACCTATGATTTCTGAACACTTAGGGCCCTTAGTTAGAACTGTATTTCAAATTAGAGATGTAATGTAGCTGTCAAGTGCAACAAAAATTTCTTGTGTAACGATGAGACACGCTCTACGCATTTCTTTATAATGAGACGGAGCGAAGTGCTAAGCATTTAAGTTAAGATTAAGATAAGATTAAAATAAGTTATTAGGAGATTAAGGGGGAGAATGTTAGAATTGATCTCCTCTGATGTGAGCCCAACGGCCCACACCAAACTTGATCTGCTCCCTGATCGGGGGAGCCCAACCCAACTAAGGGTTGGAGGGCCCCTGTCACGATGTGCCTATATAAGGGAAGGTGGGGGCCACGGACTTAGGTTACGAGGTTCGTCTGTCCTAGCCGCCGCCCCCTACCTGTCCATCCCTAGACCGATCAGAGGGTCGCGCAGCAAGTGACGGGAAGCGCCTCTGCCACCGCGACGTCCACGACTCCGGCGTCGTCCCCGACATTCCCCAACCTCACAAGAGGCACAGCACCATGACATGGCGGATCAGGACATAGCTGCCAAGCCTGCTGATGGTTGTATACTAACCCTAACCTTCTCTTCCTCCCTCTGTCCTTCTCAGATCCGATCAACTACTATCATCCTAAGTGTTTCAACCTGACTAATCCATTGTTAGAAGATCCTTAAGATCTATCACCATCTTCATTAAATCTTCAAAAAATGGGGCACCTTGTATCTATGTCCATTCCCCTCCTTTTTGTATTCATTTGCAATGGAAGACTGTTGTGAGCTAGTCTCCGGAGAAAATGTTTGATTTTCGATGCACATTTCAGTTTCCAAATGTGGTTCCATGTTGACAGTAACTAACAAAACAATGACAAGAAAGAACGACCCTGTCCAAGGTACCATGATTGAGGAATCGAGTCGCATCCTTTGTTTTATTTTCATGAATGACGACTCTCGTGTCATGGACACAGAAGTTGAGCCCTCAATTTCCACGTCTTGAATCTCAAAAGATACTAAGTATATGCTCTTCAACTCAAGTGTTAAATAAAAACTAGGAGATGTCATGAGGTGTGTCAATAAATTGACAGGTTGGCGAGTATATATATATCCATATATGTGGTGGGCATCTCCGAAGAAGAAACAAGATCCAAATGTCCAATCATCGTTCACCCGTGCAAAGGAATTCAAAACTGCCACGGGAGCCGGGACAATTTCTTCTGCAACATGAAAGCAACCATTGCCGGCCAAGTACAGATCGATATGAAATGTATATAATCAGCTGTAATGATACAACTTCATCTTAAGCATCAAAAGCCAATCGTCCTGGAGTGTCTGAAACCCATCCTTTCCAACTGATTTCCAGTTTGACTAATTAATATACTTTGTGCTTCATAGTTAGACCACGAAGCTCATTGAAAATAATATTTCCACGTATATATTCAATCATAGATAATGATGAAATAGCTGCAAATCTACTGAAAATGTTTCCTATATTGAAACAAGACTTTTCTCACTGGATCTATCTATACTTGGGACCCATACGGCCATAGCAGATAATGACCCTACGCGCTTATCATCCTATATAATATAGTACTACCATATGTTCACGACAATCCAGCTGCTTTCATTTGGCTCTTCCAAGGACTAACAATGCAGCAGAGAAGGGGCAAGGGAGATACCATGTCGCCGGTGTCTATGTAAAGTGGTGTAGCAAATAATTAAAGGTAATTTTTCTTTCAGATGGCTGTAGCAGAACTTTGATTATTGATTGCAAATGTAGAGAGCAAGAACAGATGGAGGAGGAAGAGGTTCTTATCGCAGTGGGAAAGAACACAAAAAAGGAGGAGCCTAACATACGATGGGCTGCTGCAAATTTTCCAAGGGCCACTATAGTTCTTGTGCATGTTCACTGGCCTTCCGAATGGATGCCCTTCAGTAAGAGCTTTTTATAAATGCTAGTTCAAACAAATCATTCAATTCCATTCATATCTGCTCTCCGAAAGTTATATTATTACTCATGCTATGTTTGTGATTCATTCTACAATATTTTCATACTTATTAATCTCTCGAATTGAAGCATTATGCCTACAATTCACCTACCAATGTACAAAGCATAAAAAAATAGCTGCTGCTAGAAGATGGTTTGATTGATAAGAATCATAGCTTTCAAGATAATAAGTTGACATACAACTTAGAATGCAAAGAGAACAGCCTGAGTAGGTGTTAAAAGAGTTAAAATGGTGTGAGCATATTATGGTTTTTTTGATTGGTACCATTACAATTTTAGAAGTTTAGAGAAATACCATTATTGTTCGAGGGCAGCCAGTGGCAGGCCGAGGACGAGCTGTCACCCATCCAGGTCGAGGGCAGCGAGCTTGGCTCGTGGATATGGCCGGCCACGAACGCTGGTTGGAGTTGACGATGCTGAGCCTGAACCGATTGGCGTCGCACAGCTCCCAGCAGACGGTCTCCACGGCGGTGACCCTGCACTCCTGCATCGCGTGAGCATCTGTGCTAGACAGGGCCTGGAGGCTAGCTCGCTCGCTATGCTAGCTAGCTGTGCCTTGGCCAGTGGCTGCCCATGGCCACTAACGAGGCAGAGGCGTGGCGGGTTGCGTTGGTCAGCTCGAGGTTGAAGGAGAAGCTGATGGGTGCAGCCCACACGTTAGCGCGTGAAGGGACAGATAAACAACAATGGTATTTTAGGACATGAAAATACACTGGTCCTTAGTCATATGCATGTGAGCGGGCTGTCGAATACATAGAAAATGAGACGATTCAAGGCGAAGAGGAATTATAATGTCATATTTTCAAATAGACAAACAGTAATGATATTTCTCTAAACTTTCAAAATTAAAACGATACCAATCCCAAAACCCTACGAGCAATACAATGACCATGCTCTATATGTACATTAATATTAACAGTATATTAAGTTTATTCTGTTGCCATGAGCTGTATAAATATATTTTTATTTATATGTAACAAATGCAGTGGGTGGCGAAGTGTTATACAAGTTTGCCAATGAAAAGGAGAAGGAGAGTCACAGAGAAACAGAAGCTAAAGATATGATGAAGATGTTTTCCAAGTACAAAAGTCAATGTGGTAGCAGAATGGTAATGCTAATTTGTCGTTATTTACATTTTACTTTAGTTAGTAGTCATATATAAGTCAGAGTGTATGTGAATGGCCAGAATAGAGAATAAAGGAGATTGAGTGAGAGCCTAAATATTCTTATAAAAAGGAAGGCATATGCCCTAATTTAACCAACAAATCTCTCTGCTACCGATCGGTGATAAAGCCACATGGTCACAAAAGGCGACACACTTATCCTAGACATGATGATAAGAAAACATTAAATAAATGCTCAAGGAAGCACAAAACAAATGGGATAACTGAACCAAAAGTGACTTGACAATCAGAAATACTTGAAACATCTAGAAATATATAGAGCACCGAGACCCTTTGGATTAGACCATGGTGAAGGTAGTGTATAGAGTTTTAGGATCCAGTTTAGATGAGGTTCTTGGTCAGCAAATACGGAGTATCCACATCACCACAGTCAGAACCTAGAAAGAATGGAATGTGAGACGTCTTTGTATTTTGAAGATTTAGGAATTTAAACCCAGTGAAATTTAAATCATAGATTCTCCAATACATGTCATATTTTGACAAAAAAAGATCTTTAAAAGGTCAAGACTTTCTTTGATTTTTGAGAACTTAGGAAAACCCGCACGAAGAACTTGAGAAACACACAAAATGGAGATGCTTGTGTGGTATTTATGACAAGGGATCGCCATAGAGAGATGTCCACACCTGTCCTATCCCAGCCTCCAAGAAATAGTATCAAAATCACAACCAATCGTGAAGAACAAAAATGCCCAAAAAGAGCTTCAAAAATCATAGGGATTGCAAAAGCATGGTCAATGGGCATAGGAAAGGTGTGACCCTAGGAAGTAAGGATGAATTAGAAACTGTAGAACTAATCCTAGTCTCCAAATAAACTTTGCCCAAAGTCAAAACCAAACCATGATATCTAGATGTTCATCTCAAATTTATCTAGCTAGCGCTTTACCAGTCACCACAAAATAGTCTTGAAGATGAGACCCAATCCTATTAACAAGTCTTTCTAGGTACTTTAAATTAAAGTCTATACAAACTCAAATCAAGTGTGAATGCATAAATGCACTAAGTAAATATGATGAACATGAAGGCACAAACTCTTGACATAATAATTATTCCTATAGTTTGGTTAGTCTGGCCATCACCACCTATATTCTCTCTTTGTCAAGGCCTTGGATGATTCCAAAAAAGTTGTACCAAGAAGGATGGCCTACTTGCCACTAGAGGCAAGGGTCACTGCACCCCCACCTATCCTATTGCCACTACTAGCTAATCCCCACCCACTTAAAAATGTTCATACCAACCATGTTACTCCCAATGATTATGTTGACATTTAATCAGAAAAATAACAATCATGGTAAATTGGCCACATTGACTATAATTCTCCCCTTTGGTGATTGATGATAACATAACCAAAGGAAGCATATATAATTTATAAAAATCTATCCAATTGAACCAATTACACTTGCTTGAGTGCTTATTACCCTCTTACCTTCTACCATCATTGGACCTCACTCTTTCCCCTATGTTAATTAGGTTGCATCCTTCTTTGTAATCTTCATCACATTGTTCAATCTTCTTGAGGTCTTCCCAGCCCATTTTATGTCAAATCCTAAATACATTCCAAAGGGTGTTTCCTTGGCCCAACTCTGCCCCCTTCCCCAAATAAAAACTTTTCATTCCATTTGCACCCTTTCTTGAGAGTAGCTTGTCTTGGTATAGGAGGTCCATGCATGTGACAATAACCTAGCTTTGATGGTTGATTTCCTAAGAAACACAATGATGGAAAACTCTCATTGACGAAGGGATACTAGGAATTAGATATGAGAAAAGAAATAAAATGACAAGTCCCATGCATCATATATATGTGCTTTCTTTGACATATCACACCCTAGATGTTTCGCAACAGGACAACTCTACCTTTTTGAAATTGCCAAAAAGAGATATGTCAAAGAAAGTTTGCATAAAGCAACTCAAGTGTACATACATACACACATACACAACAGTTATCCTAGAAATCCCTAAAATTTCATTAACTAATCAAATTAAATACAATGAAATTAACTTACTAAAGTAATTCAATTTTAGATAATAGGTGTGGAGTCTTCACCACACATATACCACAACCTTTGAAACCAAACCTATTGTGTGATGCACATGTGTGTCCTTCAATTTCTTATGCACATACATGACCTCGATCACCGCCTCCTTGGGATTCTAACATGTGTCGAGACATACACATAGCCACCTACAAAGTTAAGGCATTATGTTGGCATATATTATGTTTAAGATTCTACGAGGGTAATCCACTCCTTGAATGTGTTTTATTCCTTCTACCTTGCACAAAAATCTGAAGGTTGGGAATTGCTAGAGCTTTCATTGTGGGCCATGAATCCATGTGACTTCATCTTGATCCATTTAGAGAAAGCACAAAGTTTATTTGAAGGTTGGGAATTGCTTTTGGGTAATTCTCTTTGATCCTTCCACCTTGGCTAGGCATAGAGGGCTCATAGGGAGGTCGGCTGACCCCTTTATGTAGCCTTCCTAGGAACATTTTTCCCAAAATATCATCTCCTGCATAAACACATATGAAGGCACAAGTGGAACTTGTTATTGGTAAAATATGTTCATAACATGTTATTCTTCCCTTAAATCTAAGGCTGATGATGGTCTTTTGAGTATGTATTTTGATGGCTCACGTACTGTTAACAATGTGACATTATGGAACGATAATATCTTGAGTGTGAAAGGTCCTAACTAGATAGAGAGGGGGTGAATAGCCCAATAAAAGTTCTACACGAATACTAAAACAAAGTGGTTAGATACATAAATGGCTTGATGCAAGTTCTGTGCTAGCACTACAAGAAGTTGCAAGCTATGTATTCACAAGTCCAGATAGCTATTATCACTAAGCACTCCAAAGCTAAGCATGTACTTCTACTTCTAGCAAGAGAGCTAATGACAACTAGCAAGATAAGTTGTCACGACACTAAAAAAGTATCAATGTAAATACAATAAGTGATAGAGTGAGATATACCACCGTGGCAAGTGATCAATCAATACATAATAGAAATCCTCAAAGTAATAGAGATTTGACACAAGATTTTTATCCAAGGTTCAATAATTCTCGGTAGGCTACTTCCTCATTGCAGTGATACACCCACTTGGTGATTAATGCGCTAACAAGATTGACATGCTGAACTCGCAACCGGGTACCACACAATTAACACAAGATGGGGATCCACAAGCTACGAGCAATCCACTAGAGATCTCTTTCCTGGACTCCTGCAAAGAAGACTCAAGAACCCCTCACAATCACCTCGATTGGAGATAGAGACAAACACCACCCCTCTACTCAATTATCTTTGCTGCTCCAAGCAGTCTAGGTGTGCAAAATAGCAAGAGTAGAAAGATAAATCCATAGAAAAACACAATCATCAAGTGCACTTGGATGCTCTCCAATCTCACCAAATGATGAATCAATCAAGCAATATAAGTGAGAAAGGACTTAATAGGTTCACAAAGTTGTATACTCAATGAAAATGTGCAACCCTAGCTGGCCAACATCAATATAAGTGCTCCCACAAAGAGGTAGTCATTATACCCCTTCACTTGGTTGTCTGTGAATTAACCAGGCAGTCTAACCGATCGTGCCGCATTCAATCGAGCAGCATCTGTCACCCAAATAGCACCACATGGCCATCATGTTTGACCTTGGTCATTGATCACCACCGACTATCTCCTATTACATGTGCATTCATGTTGTATCAAACACACATGATGAACTAACTAGAAGCATTGACCTTAGAGTCTTTTCATTTCCATAGAGCTCACTTCTTCCTTAGCTCAACTTGCCATGTCACATTAACTAGACACCATAGTTGCATTTGGCCAGAGTCCTAGTACAGAGTCCAATTGTTGCACAATATGGTTCAAGAGATGACTTTTGGAGACCAGACTCACTTAACATTCGATCCACTCTACGTGAACTATCCACGCCTTGGGTTAAAATGTAGAATGAGTAGTATATGATGTAAAAATAAAATATGCACACTCCTAAGCTCATCAACCAAACCTAGCTCTTACACATGTAGAAGTACAGTGTCACCAAGGAGCCGCTACCGACCACCCATAATACAGAGCGCTAGAGCCCGTGCACGTGTAGGGAGAAGCCAAGGATAGGTCTATCTAGAGCCACTCCTTACCATCCATAATGCAGAGCGCTGGAGCTCATACACGTGTAGGGAGAAGTCGAGGATAGAGCCATCTCTAGAAAATGCAAATAAAAATGTGGTTGTTTGGCGAGTTGAATGACAAAAATATGAATAATCTTTAAGATGTAAAGCATGGAGAAATAATAAATGGAAAAGCATTCGGAAATATATGAAGATTAGAGAATATCTAGAAAAGTATTAAAGCATGACTTAGCTTGATTGTTGTCGAGCACAATAGTTAGTATGTTGTAATGTCTGAGTAGGTGTATGTGCATGAGACATGGGATGTGGAGGAGCTTCTCATATGTGTCATCATATATGTTCTTAGCACATGTTTGCTCTACTTCATTGATGACATTCTCAGGTTGGTGGCAATGTAGCTATAGAGCCCTTGAGCTCTTCTATCTATCATCATAGCATAGTCATGGTTATCATAGTGCCAATCATCATGACGATCATTATTGTGATGTGGTTGGTGATCAGAATAGGAAGTCCAAACAAGGTTGTCTTTGTGCTCCTAGTCTAAAAGTCTATGGCGCACCCTTAGGGTGGTTGGCAAAGAATCACGAAGACAAATTTAAAGATGTATGGCGATCGAAGAAATATTTGATTAAAAATTTAGGAAAATAGTACTTAGCTTATTAGTGGGGACAAGTTGTGGCTGAGTGGAGTAGTTGAAGTTTCATGATATATCTGAGTGGATGTGGCTGGGATGGCTCGCTTGTAGCTTGATAGTGTCAAAGGATGTCGGCAAGGGCCGACGAGAGTCATGGTGAGTTGTCGGTGAGGGGTGGTGAGAGTTGTTGTGGGTTGTCCATAAGAGGCAACAAGAGTCATGGTGAGTCATCATCGAGGGTCTATGAGAGACATGGCGAGTGGTCAACAAGGGCTGAGAAGAGCCATGGTGAGTCATTGACAAAGGATGATGAGATATGTGGTGAGTCATTGAAGAGGGGTGATGAGAGCTACGACTAGTTGTTCATGAGAGGTGACGATAGCCAAGATGAGTCGTTAATGATGATCAACAAGAGTCGTGGGAGTAATCAACAAGGGGCGACAAGAGCTACAGTGAGTCATCAATGAGGGGTGGCAAGAGCCATGACGAGTCATCAATAAGGGCTAACAAAAAGCCATGATGAGTGGTCGACAAGGCTGACGAGAGCTATGGCAAGTCGTCGACAAGAGGCGGTGAGAGCTATGGTGGCCTATTGATGAGAGATGTCAAGAGCCATGTTGAGTCACCGATGAGGGTCAAGGAGAGTTGTGGCGAGTGGTCTACAAGGGGCGATGAGAGCCAAGGAGGTGGGTAGTCGACGAGGGCCGATGAGAGCTGTGGAAACGAGTTGTCAACAAGGGTCGATGAGATCAACACCATGGGGGTGTTTGCGAGGGTGGCCCAACGGCCCAGCTGTGCTCTTAGGATACAACTCCCGTGTTTGCGCAACTTCGCCCATTCTAGAGCCTGGCCCACCTGATGCAAATTGCCTTCTCTCTCATGGCATTAGAGGAACGACGATTTCCTTCGCTTCTCCATGGCCAGGCTCGGTGGAGCGCTCAACGGCCGGCCAGAAGGTGGACCCACCCACCCACGCGCGCTCGCGGCCGCGCCGCCTGTGCCCTATCTGGCAAGCTGGCCCCTTGCGCCTGTCCGTCCGGTGATCCGGCCCGTCCCTGGTGCCATTGCCGCCCCTGCCTCGGCGCTCGTCCCTGGCGTCTACCGACGACCGTCCCCAAGTGTCCGCCTGACGCTGAGCTCGGTGCCCCACCGCCCCTTGCCTCAGAGCAGCCTCTAGCAGCAGCTGCCGCCATGGACGCCATGTCGGTGCTCAACGAAATGTTGAGGAGGAGAGAAAGTGTGGTAAGGCTACTGAACTCAACTCATATCCATTTGCGCCATTCTCACAAACATGATCCTAGTTGAGCCAGGTTGTACTGGACCAGGGGCACAAACACACGATGTTGCACCATTGTAGCCATGCTGGAGCTAGCCTGGACTAGTTAGGCGGGCCGAGCTGGCCAGGTACAGGGTCGCAAACGCACTCCATCTGTTTCGCCATGGGATCAACACGCACACATCCTACCTGACGCGCCAACTTTGGATGAAATATGGTTGATAGTCTACCGAGGGGTACCCATGATAGTAGATTGATTGATGGTGTGCACATGATCAGGAACCAGATGGTAACATAGGCATAGAGACATGAGGTTTCGATGGGTTCGGGCCGTCAGCATGATGTAATATCCTACATCCTATGTTCTTATGGGGTTTGATTGTGTATGCGATGAAACCCTAGGCTAATCCTAGTGTTTGTATCTTGATGTTGTTACATGTGGGATGTCGACTAGAGGACCCTTGCCCCTCCTTATATACTTTGGATTTGTAAGGTTACAAGAAAAGTATCCTAGTTGGTTGTATGGTAGGTATTCTATTTAGATTACAACATCTACAAATTAAGTCCTAGTAAATCATGCCTTCTCAAAGCCTTGCGGTGCACGCCATCCAATGACATGTGCCATGTGTCTTGATCTTGTGGGCTAGACTATGCCTAATGTTGTATCCCATGTCTCTCACCATGAGTACCTAGGGTTATAACCCTCAAAGATGCGTCCGGTCCCATAGGGACCAGCGTTCGGTCACTTATAGTAAACCTCGATTCTTCTCTAATTTTCTCACTATTGCTTCCAAGTGTTAAACACAATGTGTATCACCTTTGTGCATGTGTGTTGGCATTTTCACAAGACTTTTTCAAGCATGTTAGCACTCACTAGCATCTAAATGCATATGCAATGAGTTAAAACATCTAGTGGCACTTTGATAACTGCATTTCACATATGAATTTCTCCCCTCTTCATAGTATGACTATCTATCCTAAATCCACTCACACCCACTAGGTTTCTTGAGTGGCAAAACAAAATGGTCTTATCAAATATATCTTTGCCTTGAGCCCATTTTGTTTTTCTCTTTCTTTTTTTCAAGTTTGGAGCTTTGATCATCACCACCATGGACTACATCTTGCTCCATCACTTGATGTGTACCAACCTATCTTAATTCACACTTAGAGCCAAAGGTTAGTACCCAAGGGTTCATCAATTATCCAAAACCAAACTGGCGTGGGCGATTTTGAAATGAAATGGGGAAGTAGAAATGTACATTCTTATATATGCTTTAGAGTTAAAGTGACAATTTACCTTTTACCCTATAAAAACTAACATGCAAAATCTAGATATTCCAAGACTTTAGTTTTCTATGAAAGAGAATTACCTTTTAAACTTCAAAAAAAAAAATTATGTCTTATTCACACCCATCACTATTAAATGCATTGATCAGTTTTGTTTAGGCATGTCACATTTCATGCACCATAGCTAACACCACAAGGGTTGAGTGTCTTTGCAGCAAAAAAATTTCATCACAAAGCAACTTTTTATCACAAAGTGTGCTTGTGTGGCATCTTTTTTGTCATCACTAGTTCCCACAAACTCATGTCACTAATGCTATAGTGATGATTTTTTGGTTTCCCACAAATACCCACCGTTAATCTTTAGTGATGAATTGAATTATCTCTGGTACCTTGCTCATTAGTGAATAGTGACAGAATTTATTATAATGCAAACATTCAAATTATTGTCAAAAACTGTCTGCACTTCATATTATTTTTGGTGCTGATGAGAATAATCCTAACACATAGAGTACATATGACAATTTAATCATCACAACTTTTATTCTAATAGTGAGAACTTATGTGGACACTATATAGACTAAATTTTAGTGACCCAAGGTCTGCCACTGTAAGAGTATAGTTTGTTGTATCAATTGTTCTTCTCACCGATTAATAATGGTGTCGAGTGAATCACTACATTTCTTTGATAAAAACTCATCGTCACATCTAAATTACCATGGCAAAGTATTTGCCGCGCAAAATCAACTTTTTGTGGAAATTGATGATATGTGTTATACCATTATTTATGTCATTGCAAAAGTATTTATTTTTGAGAAACATAAGTATGTTGACCGATTGAACTTGGTGGGTTAGGAATTGCAGATCTCAAGGCCCTTAGTTGGGCCTTGCTAATGCGTTGGCTCTAGCTACAAAAAACAGAACCTGATCGCCCATGGGCAGACCTCCCAATCCTTGTACCTGAATAAGCAAGTGTCTTCTTTGCAGCGGTAATTTATTCCGAGGTTGGGAACGAAACCCTTTTCTGGACAGATAAATGGCTTCATGGAAAATGCATTGCAGATGTAGCACCCGCCTCCTCGCTGTTGTTTCTATAAGGAGACACAAGAAGAGACCGGTACAAGGAGCCCTCACCAACCAACCATACAGGGGTCTTGCATGGTTGGTGTCATCACTGATTTTTTCCTCCTATGGAACATCTTATCAAACCTTGAGTTGTAGCCTGAAGTACAAGATAGACATGTATGGTGACTTGCTTCAAATGGGCAATATTCCGCTAAATCAATTTATGCGGGTCTATTTTTGGGTTCTAATCCTTTCAGGTCGTGGGAAAAATTTGGAAGACATGGGCGCCGCCTAAATGTCGCTTCTTTTTGTGGTTGGTTGCTCATAATAGATGTTGAACAGAAGATCATTTAGCTCACCGAGGTCTCCCTCATCCTGAGCGCTGTCCCTTTTGTGACCAAGCAACTGAAACCATTGATCAACTCCTCAGTGGCTGCGTCTTCACAAGAGAGTTCAGGTTCCGTTTCTTATCACAAGTTAGCCTGCAATCCCTCTGCCCTCAGCCTACCGAACTATCCTTTTTAGATTGGTGAGATAGAGTAACTAGTGCTGCCAGTGACACAATTTCACAGGGAATCAACTCTCTCATAATTCTTTTAGCCTGGACTGTATGGACTCATCGCAACAGGTGTGTTTTTTATGGAGCAACCCCTAATATTGGAAGAATCCTCATCATTGCTAGAGAAGAGAAAAAACTATGATCGTTCGGTAGGGCTCGAGGAATTTCCCTCCTGGCTGCTCCCCACCCAGAAAACTAGGATCCTAGAGTTTTTGTTGGTCGCCTATTGAGAGTTGTTGGTGAGATGTGTGAGTTGGCGTGAGTTAGTATGAGTGCATGTGTCCATGTCTTTCCTATTTTTTCACTTCTTAATAGAATGATGCGTAGCTCTCCTGCGTTTTTCGAGAAAAAATGTTATGAAATTTTTTGTCACAAAATAAGATTCATATATGTGTGGAAGATTAAGTGTTGTGACAAATGATTTGTTATTACTGTCCCAATCATTGTGTCTAACAATGGCATAAATTATACTTCTTGTAACAATATGTTGCACACAAATGTGCAACATGTATATTTATTCCAATATTTTTTAGCATAATATATTTCACAACCAAGCATCACTGAAAGATAGGAGAGCAGACTAATAACCCAGAAAATAACTCTCATGACACTTCTTTCTCTCTGTTTTTTTTAAAACAAACAGTATTAAATTCTGAACTATGACCGTTTGATGCACATGTAACACTGCCGTTAGGCTACTCTATTGTCCATATTTCTCTCCATTATAACTTCAAGCAACCAAGCTCAATGTTTAGTAATAAACAGTATGCTCCTCAAGAGGAGGTTATAACATATATTTAGAAATAAATGGAAAGCAAATAAACCATACTGACCACATTTATGTGTTTGATGAACGCTGTGGAATTGATTGGGGATCCGATTTATGCGTGCAAATGATGAGGACATAACATACATTTTTTGCCAGTAATAATCGACATGCTAGTGATGAGAACTAGTTTATTCACAAATAACAAGAAATTATTGACAAAATCAAAATTTTGCTGCATCACTTTATCACTGATGCTTACTTTTCCTCAAGTGTAACGTGCTTTTCTCAAGCCCAACTTGAAGGATACCAATTACAGTGGCATTCCTTGTTTCTTTTCATTAATCTAAGTCATTAGTCACATTTGTCAAAGGCACCTTTTCTCTTGTCACTATTGTGCATTGTCATTTTAGTGATTTTGGCAAGTCATTGCATGCAATGTAATTGATAAACAAAACATGCCATACACAAATTATTTCTCCATTGACTGATTAAGTTTATATAGGCCAAGTCAAACCAATCAGGAAAGCAACACTCCCCATTTATAGAAGAAAGAGCAATGCAGTTTCAGGTTTGGAAGGAGCCAAAATAACTCATAAAGACGAGCATATTGGGCGTGAATTAGTAATATTAAGAACATTCTGGCTTTGTAGTCTTAATTACCTCTTTTTCTGATATTTGTGTAGCCATGAATCCCTCGAAATGAATCTCTTCTCAACTTCATATAGCAGTCAGGTGGACAAAGCCATATTATTTTTAACCCTGGCTTTATCTTAAATGAGGGTACACATGGAGATAATATTTTAGAGGACCCAAGTTTGAGCCTGAGCGGGAAGCTCTCAACTACAGGCTTTACAAATTGAACTAGTATTACTATTACCCTCCTGAAGCCTAAACAATGTAACAGTTTGTCACAAAACAAGTTTTGTAAACAGGTATATATATGTTCCTGCAGGTTAGTGCATATTACCTTACACACCGTGACATTGTTGCTGGTGTTGTGAGCATGGTAAAGAAGCTCAAAATTAAGAGAATTGTCGTCGGTTCAAGGTTAGAACTCGATATACTCGTTCACAATAGCATCTTGACATGTACTCCTTTATGTAATGCTTGTACACAGGTGAAACTAAACAAATATTTCTATCATAGTATTAAAAATTAAACTATGATATGCAGGAACATATCAAAACAAGAGATGCTTAGACGATGCTGTCAAGTTTGGCTGGTCATCAGTGGTAAACACATATCCACTAGGTATAATAAAGATATTCTACGAAGTCAATGATTGTGGAAGACAATGTTTTTCAGTAACATCGGGATTAAATTTGGAATTGACTCTACCTACACAGTCATTGTACAATACACAACAATGATCATATGGAGAACAATGGAAATACTGTATATGGAAGCAGCTCAGATATTTTGGTTTCTATGCACGAACGAGCACAGAAATGCAGAGTAGGTACTATGAGCTCCATATTAGTATACTGTAGTTATATATTTGAACAATTGGCTGCATGAGTTAGAGGATGTAAAATGCCCGAATAAGTTCCATTATTACAAAAATATTGCCTTCGGTCAGGAGGAAATAGACAAACTGCACATGTTACTTTTTTCTGAATCTGCACTTTGTGTAGGTACGATATATTTGATTTCTTACTTCATCCATGATGTGCAGGAAGATGACACAACTGAAAGAATCACTGAGAAGTCTAGCAGTTGCCAGATGGAGAAGTTTTCTAAGAGTGACAAAGCTGCAAAAATTATGGTAAAAGCTACATGACATATTTTTCCACAGGTTGTAGACCTAAAACAGAGCCATAGGCCTTAGTTAACAATAGACACAGAAAGTTAGCAATATTTTTGGTTTATTAAGCTTATGATAATAATCATTCATTCAAAACTAAAAGGATAACAATGCAGGTAAATTGAAATCATCAATCAGATAGGTTTGAGGAAATTGAAACATGTGTGACATCAATCATTCGTACCTTAAGAAGAACTTCTCACTTTGGGACAGATGAGGGATTTTTTAAACCCTAGCTTGAAATTTGCTCTCACGGGAGTTGAACACAAGACTTGGGTGCTACTCAAGCCACCTAAACAACTCAGCTAGAGGCTCCATGATAACATTGACCTATTGGAATCTCATTGTTGTTGCTAAATATAGACATAGCCTTTTGGCCGAAGTCTCTAAATATTTCTAGTTTTATATTTATATTATTTTCCACTTTTTTATAAATAGCTTATTTCATGTTGTAATTATAAAAAACATATTAAGGGACTCCTTTTCCAATTTCAGTAAAAAAAGAACTCATTGTTGCTGACCATAGAAAACATGAGTAACAAAATTTGGCAAAACCAAAGTTAGATTGTTATTGGGAAACTACTAATTTAATTAATAGGTATGTCGCATATACCAACAAGTAGTAAGCCCTTTTGTTCTTTAAAAACAAGATTTGAGTTGTATTGCAAAACTGCATTTTTTATGGGTAATGTATCACCAAACTTAAAATTTAATATGTAATGTATGACAAATCTACACTATTAGTAGGTCAATGTATCACAAATTAAAACCACACAACTCATCTGGCTGAAATGTGTAGTTTTGTGAGCCATTGAGGCATAACAATTTGTAGCTTTGTCAAACATGGTAGATTGTATATGCAGTTTTTGTGATACTTTGACATGTTACATATGTGTATTTTATGCAACTTCTTAAATAGTAGTTTTGAGATTGATTTGACAATAATAGTTGTACGACTCCTGACTGGTTATCAGTTTGGATACTCAGAACTTCATGTTGCCTTTGAACAGGAGGAAATTGACAAACTCCAAAAGAAACTGAAGGAGCTGCATGGAGAGGTGCACAATCATGAAGAATACAGCTTGTTACCAATGCAAACTGCCACTTCACCAAAGAAGCGTTTTGCTGAACCAAGATATCCAGAGCTGCAAATTCCAGAGCACATTGTCCAGTTCTCAATTTCACAAATTAGGAAAGCGACCAATAACTTCCACTCAGAAAATATCATTGGAGAAGGTGGATATGGGTCAGTGTACAAAGGAGACCTAGATGGAATGCCTATGGCCATCAAGTCATTGAGGCCTCATGGTACACAAGGTTTCTCAGAGTATCAGCAAGAGGTAACATAAGTACAACCATTCTATTTAGTATTTGAAATAAATGTAGTAAAAAAATGCTCACACCCATCCAAAGGCATCCGGCCAGTTTTTTCTACATAATAGAATTAAGGTTCCGGCTTGGGCCCTTTTCAAAGAAGAGGTATAACCCACATATATTACAAAATAAAAAACGTCTTGCACTCCCACACAGGAGTTCCAAGCTTAAGAATAATCAATCCGGAAAACTCTTGAACCCTGGCTTCGCTAGTGAAGGGATTTTATTTTCAAATTATAAGTCGATTCGACTTTTTTGGTTTATCTATTTTCCTAGTATCTAGACATATTATTATATATCTAGATGAATAAAAAAAATTTAAATGACTCATAATTTAAAACAGAGAGAATAGTTATCATCTTACCTATAACAAACAGCTTGTTGCAAAAGGTAAAGAGTACAGTTCTTCTCATCAGAAAAAAGGGGATAAAGAGTTAATACACCTTAATTACTAACCTTGAATAAGGCTGTTTGGAACTCCATCACGCAGGTAATGGTGCTAAGCAAACTGGAGCATCCGCACATCGTGAGGCTGGTTGGCGTTTGCCACGAGTTGTGCACCCTCGTGTACGAGTACCTCCCCAACGGCACGCTCCAAGAAAGGCTCTCCAATGGGCTCCCATGGGGGGACCGTGTCAGGATCCTTGTCGAGCTGCGGTCCGCGCTGGCGTATCTCCACTCTCACCGCCCCAACGCCATCATCCACGCCGACCTGAAGCTGACCAATGTCCTCCTCGACTCCGGCGACTCGAGCCGGCTGGGAGATTTCGGGACGGCGCGGATGGTGCATGTGAAGCCCCTCGAGGAGGAGGAGACCATCGTCCGGCGCACGAACCCGATGGGCACTATGGGATACATGGACCCTGTGTTCTTCACGACAGGCGAGCTCACCACGGAGTCGGACGTGTACTCATTCGGTGTGGTGATCCTGCAACTTCTCACGGGCCTGGATGGCCTCAACATCGCCGAGAAAGTGCGAGGGGCGGCGAAGTTGCACAGCTTGCTGGACGTGTCTGCTGGACCCTGGCCGGAGGTGGACTCCAAGCTACTTCTCAAGCTGGCGCTGAGGTGCTGCAGCCTTGAGAGGAAGAAGCGGCCATTGATGACACGTGACGCTGAATGGAAATCACTCCTCATCCTAAGGGACAAGGCAGCGCCGGCTAAGAAAGCTCGGAAATGGAACTGCTTCGCATGCTGAATTGACGAATATATATTTATATATCCTACCAGCATGCACCATTTACCACACAACTACGCACCTAGTCTTGTAAGGATAGTTGAAAAATATAGCTGCTATATATAGTACTTCTCGTGGGGAATAAGGATGCAAAGATGTTGTGTATAAGAATGTACAGAATATAGGAGGATCTAATAATATCACTATTTAAATAGAAGTGAACGCTAGGCTGCTAGCATATACAATATACAATACTATAGTTGTGTGAAAAGATTGTCGAATAAGGTCCAATCTTATAGATGCACGCACGACAAAAATGTATTCCTCATCTAATATTCTTTGTGACTGAAGGTGTTCTGCGGTACTGTTCTCATGATAATTTTTGAAAAATATAGCTGCTATATAGTACTTCTCGTGGGAAATAAGGATGCAATGATATGTAGTGTATAAGAAGAGATTTTTTACAATACTTGAGGAAATATTCGACGGCTCACGTCGACCGATCCGACGGCTATAAAGGTTGGAGGAAATGAGAGGAAATTCTAGAGAGGAAACGGGAGAAAATTCTGATGTGTATGACCAGTGGGCCATATGCGCCAAATTTCCTCCCATATGCGCCAAATTTCTTCTCATTTTCTTCAAAACTTAGATAATTAGGACTCCAAATAAAGAGGTGGTAATTCCGTTTCTGTATTTGTTTTTTCTAATCAAGGGTAATACGATAATTTGATATTTGTGAAAATAATGATTGGAGTAATATAGTTAGAGATAAATAATACAATTAGTATAGTTACATATTAAATTCTTGTAAGATTAAAAAAAAGAAACATCTTCTAGGGTTCGTCGTGCTGCAGCCGCCGGAGGGTGAGGACGACGGAGGCGGCGCGTGGCATGAAGGGCGAGGCGGTGGAAGTGGCGAACCTGGCCGGCCCCGGCCCCCTCGCTGCCGCCCTTCTCCTCCCGTTTCGTGCGTCGTCGTCCCTGTCCCCGATCCCGGACCGAAGCTCAAGCCCCCACGAACTGTCTGCGCGCCGCCGCCTACACGTCGTCGTCGTCCTGCCCCGGGGGCAGGTCCCCCACAACAAGATGGCCGAGTTATTCGATTAATTTCTTATCTCGTGTTAGCAAATTAGTGCATTCGAAATGCACATGGGAGTGCACTAAGTTCCTATCATGTTAGGGTTATTGGTTCACTGTTGGCGAGACATGACAAACATGGGTTCACTTTCATTCGACGCGGCGGCTGCAGAGATCAATCATTCTCATGTTTTTCTCTCAAACATGACGTACCCACTCATCAAATACATAACACACATGGTTCACCACTCTTGAGATTGGGTCACTTTGTATCATGTTATGACTATCATCAGTCCACTTAAGACATGAGAGTGAAGGTTGACCTGTTGTCGTGCTAGAACTACAAGTTCACTCAGACGAGACATGAGATTGATCCAATGAATTTTTTTTATCACGTTAGCAAATGACTCTAGGTGGACGTTGTCGGAGACGGTGCCTCGAGGACAGTAGCAGCACAGATCAATCATTCCCTTGCCGGTTAGAACATCGAAAAAAAAGTATGAAAAAATGAGAAAAGAATCTAAGACAAAAAACCGTGAAAAAGAGAAAAAATCAAAACAAATATGTTCACACCAGAGAGATCGAAACAAAGACCTCAATCTCCACAAGGCTGTAAGCTACCATCACGGAATGTTATCTAGTTTTGTTAGGTGTATGCATAAAACTTATATGACTAGTAGAGAGAGTAGATGACCTCTTGATTGGCTGGCCCAACTAAACCAGCCATCCGTTGCCCGGTCGGCTGGGATGCACGCGGGGAAACCGGATAGTGAGTTTGAACGGAAATCTTACGTCTCGACCAGGTCGAGAGGAAGTCACCCTTAGACCACCTGCTCCTCCCGCATTGTGATGAATTGATTTCGGCCCAGTGCGGGCGGACGGTCGCTGTGCGGTGGGGGTTCACAATGCAAAAAGACCAAAATACTCTTTACGAATATAATTAGAAAAAATTTAGAATATTATGGAGGAAATAAGAGGAAATGGGAGGAAATTTCAAACATAGTAAAAAGACTCGTATAAGAATGTACACAATATAGGAGGATCTAATAATATCACTAATAATAAAATAGAAGTGAACGCTAGACTCCTAGCATACAATACTATAGATGTGTGTAAAAATTATCGAACAAGGTCCAATCTTATAAATGCACGCACGACAAAAATGTATTCCACATCTATTATTTGTAACTCAAGGCCGGTGTTCAACGACTATTCTCGTCATAATTTTTGTGACATTCATTTTTGCCTTGTAAATTTACAACGCTTGGTCGTTTTCGCCATTATCAGAGAAAACATCCCAAAAAATGACCACGGATGATTATGCATGTGCCATGTAGGATAAAAAACATTGTCAAATACTATTGTCATATATGATAATGATTAGGATATAACATGTCACATTGCAGCCCATATGAGATGCACATTAAAGTCCATTGAACAATATATAGAGTAAATTGCACCAATTGTCTCTAAACTTGCGTTGCTATGTCATCCCAGTCTCTCTAAACTCGCAAATCGACTATTTGAATTCTCAAACTTATTCATTTGTGTCATCTTGATGTCTAAACTTATTTGATTGTGTCGTCTTGGTTCCTAAACTTACTAATCAGACGTTTAGGTTCTCAAACTTGTTCAATTGTCATCTCGGTCCTTAAACATGGTTTTGAATCTCATCTGGGTCCAACGGGCAATAGAAAATCTTTTGCATGGCACTTGGAAAATCTTAACTGTGGCGGTCAAACCTATAAACTGTCATGTTTAATGACTAGGATTAACCGAGGCAATTATTTTTATTAACCGAGACCGTCATAGTCAACCGCCTCACAAAATCTATTTACCGAGGTGGACGTTTTTAGAGAACTGTCTCCTAAAATGATGGCCCGACATATGGCCCATCTCGGCCCGATATCACATTGATTGTATATATACTAAAGTTAGGGTTTCATTTTCTCTCACTGCACCACCTCCCCTCCCGCCCAGTCGCCGCTACTTTCCCCCTGTCGAGCCCCTCTCCTCTCTAGCCCCCTTCCCTCCCCTCCTGGTCCTCTCCCTCCCGGCGCACCTCCCTCCCACTTGGGATCCAGCGGTGGCGGGATCTGACAAGCAGGCTGAAAGGTCCTAGATGGCTAGAGGGGGATGAATAGCCTATTAAAAAATCTACAAACCACTAGAGCAAAGGTTAGATTAATACTTAAGTGAAGCTTTTTGCTCTAGCTCTACTAGGGATGCAAAGCCACCTATCCAACCAATTCTAGTTAGTTAAGAGCCTAAATCACAATAGCAAAAACCTAAGGCACTCAACACAAGCTAGCAAGAACAACTAACAAAGGAACAAACTAGCAAGCTAACTAGGCAAGATATGAAAGAGAATAAATACAAGATAGGAGGTGATTGTTATACCGATGCCTTGTGAAGATGATATACCAATAAGAAGAACCAATCAGAATATGAACACCAAGAGTAGCCGGGAGACAATGGTTGAGACAAGGATTTTCTCCTGAGGTTCACTTGGTTGCCACTAAGCTAATCCCCGTTGTGTCGACTACTCAAATGGTGATTCGGTGGCTAATAGGCAATCACAAGCCTAGCCCACAACTTGGGCGCCACAAGAATCCACCCAAATGATAGTAACTCAATGACACGAGCAATTTACTAGAGTTACCCTTTGGCGCTCCACCGATGTGGGTACAAGCCCTCTCACAATTGATGAAGTCGGCCGCAAACAATCACCAACTTGCGCCGAAGCTTTTCCACCGCCCAAGTTGTCTAGGTGTTGGTAAAACACCAAGAATAACAAGATCAACGCAGCGATGACGAACACCAAGTGCTACTAGATGCAAATCACTAAGTAATGCACTTGGATGCACTCTATGACTTTTGGATTGAGCAAGGATCAAAGAGATGAGTGGGAGAGATGCTTGAGAGCTCACAAGAGAATGTAAGAATGGAATCAAATGAGGTAGTGAGCTCCAACCGGCCATGGGCCTTAAATAGGCCTCCTCCAAAAACTAGCCGTTATTGCCTGTGTCGTGGGCGACGGACGCTCTATCAGTTTGCGACGGACGCTCCGTCGCAGCTTCCGTCGCGCTTCCAGAGAGCTCCGAAATCTGACTTTCTTCGTCGGATGCGTCTGTCGCCTTACCGTCGGACGCTCGACAGCTTCTGGCGCCTTTGTGCCAGTGTGTTCTGAGTTCGTCGGACGTTCGTCTGAGTTTTGTCTAGCGTCCATCGCCATTTCTTCAGCGTCCGTCGACATCATCTGTCGCGTGAGCAGAGAGCATCTAGAGAGCTCCCAAATCCGACAGACGCGTCCGTCGCTTGGTCGACAGACGCTCTTCAACATCCGTCGTGAAGACCGAAACCGCCTGAGCTAGGGTTTGCCCGCCGGACGCGCCGTCGCCTAGGGCCAGCGTCTGGCGCCAGCATCCGACGCCCTGTTCTTGCTCCTTTCTTGTTTCTTTCTTATCCAACCTTGCTCCAATGTGCCAAACACTTATGGCACTTCCTTAGAGTAGATGTTTAGCATATATTTTATGTCTTTTAAGCAAGGATATGTTACTAGGTTGATTAATGCACATGCAAACATGACAACACCTAGTAGCACTTGGTAACCGCAATCACAACACGTTTTTCCCTTCTTAATAGTACGGCTATCTATCCTAAAGGTGATCACACACTCTCTATAGTGTCTTGATCACTAAACCAAAAATGGCCCTATAAAATACCTTTGCCTTGAGCCCATTTTTGTTTTTCTCTTTCTTCTTTTCCTTAATCATGGAGCACTTGATCCATCATGATCCTTCTTCTAGCTCCACTTGTCAATTTGGCTCACCCTATCTTGATCATTCACTTAGCAATAGGGTTAAACCATAGGTTTCATCAATTAACCAAAACCAAACATGGGCTTTCAATCTCCCCCTTTTTGGTAATTGATGACAACCTTTCACAAATGAATATATATAATGAAAATTCCAACTTTGGTAGTATTAGCTCCCTCTACATATGTGATATATGAGTTTGGTTCATTTTGATCACATATGCATAACTAGAAATTGTGGGAGAGTGAATGCTACCAACTGATGCTAAGGTATATGGGATGGACCTTTGAAGCGTGATACCAATTGGAGTGCAATATTATACCATCCTTAGCACCATGAATGCCTAGAAACCACTTGAAAGCACTTTGTGAGGCAAACTTGAAGTACCACTTGGAAAGCTACTACTTGAAAAGCTTAGACCTAAGCATGCTAGTACTTCAAGCAACAAGTCAATTATGTTTATAGCATTCACCACACAAGCATATCATGAATATAAATACATATGCAAGCAAGAACTTATGAATGCACAAAGATATGCAACAACTTTATTCATAGGCTTGCTCCCCCTACTTGTGTGCTTTCATTTTCAAAATTTTCAAAAACATATAATTTTATTTGTGTACTACTTACTTCTCCCTCTTTGTCATCTATTATCATAAAAGATGTGCTCAAAGGATTTATTATTGGAGAGAAGTTTAGTTGTGGTTCAATCTAGATTACTTGCCCCAAGATATTTAACTCGGTTTAAACCATGGACAAGCTTGTTCACACTTCCTAGAATGGTTATCTTGCCCATGTTGAGCTAAACATTTGAAGTTCATATTCTAGATTAAACACTAGGATTGAAAGCCCACAAATATGTCATATGCTACCACTAGATCATATCAAGCATAGAAGCAATAGTGGTACCATATAAGCATCAAAACATTTGATTTTCATGAATGAGCCTAATGAATTGATGTCTAGATGCACTAACAAGTGCTAATAAAGGATGAATGACATGCCAATCAACTTTTACCTTGCTTTGCTCGAAGGAGAGGCATGTCATATATGGGTGTGCATCAACATATATTTGAGAAGTAAAGAATGTTCAATTCATTCCTTAGCTTGCAAAATCTCTTCTCATCTAATGGCTTGGTGAATATATCGGCAAGTTGATCATCGGTGCCAACACTTGTGATTTTGATATCACCCTTTTGTTGATGATCCCTTATGAAATGGTGCCTTACATAAATGTGCTTGGTTCTTGAATGTTGAATCGGATTGTTGGTTAGCTTCACCGTACTTTCATTGACACATAGCAATGGCACTTGCTTGAATTTGGTTCCAAAGTCATCCAAAGTTGCTTTCATCCAAAGCAATTGAGCACAACAACTACCCGCACTTATGTATTTGGCTTCAGCGGTAGAGAGTGCAACATTATTTTTCTTCTTTGATGACCAAGATACAAGTGACATGCCTAGCAATTGACATGTGCTCGATGTGCTCTTTCTATCAATCTTGCATCCCGCATAGTCGGAGTCCGAATATCCAATCAACTCAAAGTTGGACCCCTTGGGATACCACAATCCAACATCTTTTGTATGCTTCAAGTACCTCAATATTCTCTTTGTAGCCTTCAAGTGACTTTCTCTTAGAGAGGCTTGGAATCTTGCACACATGCATACACTAAACATGACATCCGCCCTAGAAGCGGTCACGTAGAGTAAGCTTCCAATCATAGACCGATACAACTTTTGATCCACCATATTGCCACTAGTATCACTATCCAAGTGTCCATTAGTGCCCATCGGAGTGCTAATGCCTTTAGACTCTTCTAAGCCAAACTTCTTCATCATATCCTTGATGTACTTGCCTTGACTCACAAAGGTGCCATTATTCAACTACTTGATTTGAAGTCCAAGGAAGTAGCTAAGTTCACTGATCATTGACATTTAAAACTCATTTTCCATCATCTTGCCAAATTCTTCACAAAATTCTTGATTGGTGGAACCGAATATGATGTCATCCACATAGATTTGGAGCACAAATAGATCTTTGCCAAGCTTCTTGGTGAAGAGAGTAGTATCAACCTTCCTCATGATGAATCCCTTAGATAGAAGGAAAACCCTCAATCTTTCATAACATGCTCTAGGTGCTTGTTTCAAGCCATATAAAGCCTTTCTCAACTTGTACACATGGTTGGACTTCTTATCATCTTCAAAATTGGGAGGTTGCTCAACACATACTAGCTCATTGATATATCCATTCAAGAAAGCACTCTTCACATCCATTTGGTATAGCTTGATGTTGTGTGCACATGCATAGGCCAATAGAATTCTAATTAACTCTAATCTTGCAACCGGTGCATAAGTTTCTTCAAACTCAAGACCTTCAACTTGAGTGTAACCTTGGCTACCAATCTTGCTTTGTTTCTCACAACTATACCATCTTGATCTTGCTTGTTTCTAAATACCCATCTTGTGCCAATCACATTGTAGTTCTTGGGTGTTTCAACTAGCTCCCAAACTTGATTTATTATGAAATTGTTGAGCTCTTCATGCATAGCATTGACCCAATCAACATCTTATAAGGCTTCTTCAATCTTTGTTGGCTCTATGGATGATACAAATGAGTAGTGCTCACAAAAGGATGCCAATCTTGATCTTATTTGCACACCACTTGTAATGTCACCGAAAATTTGATCAATGGGGTGATCTCTTGTAATGTTGGTTGGTTATAGGATAGGAACTTGATTGCTTGAGCTTGGTTGAGATGGACTAGCAATATGTTGATCTTGGATTTGATAACTACTAGCTTGCATATGAGGTGAGTTGATGAAAGGTCCTATCCAAGGCTAGACGGGGGGGGGTGAATAGCCTAAATTGGAAACTCAAAAACAAACTCAACAACAAGTTAGATAGCGAGATGGTGAAGCTTGACTTGCACTAGCCTACTAGGGGATGCAAAGCTACCTAACCACAATTTCTATCCTAATAAGCTCTAGGATCACATAATGCCTACTCAATTCTAGTAGTCCTCTAGGCACAACCTAATATACTAAGACAAGTAAGAATAAGGTAATGCAAAGATGGGAAAGGTGATTATACCGCCGAGTAGAGGATTGATCCAATCACAATGAGAGCTCTAAGATCACCAATCAATCACACAATGGGAGACAAGGTTGACACTTGATTTTTCTCCTGAGGTTCACTAGTTTGCTAACTAGCTACGTCCTCGTTGTGTTGGCTCACTCACTTGGAGGTTCATGAGCTAATTGGCATCACACGCCAAACCCATCATTGGGTGCCGCACAACCAACACAAGATGAGGGCACTCAACGACACGCGCAATCCACTAAAGTTACCTTTGCGATCTCCCATGGGGAAGGCACAAGAACCCCTCACAATCACCACTAGTGGTCGATGAAGCACAATCACCAAGCTTCTCGAATCCACACCGCTTGCTCCAAATCGTCTAGGTGATGGCAATCACCAAGAGTAACAATAAACTAGCAGCGGTATCAACTCCCAAGTGCCACTAGGATGAACTCACTTCATGCAATGCACTTGATCGCTCAAATCTCTCAAATGGATGAACAATCAATGATGAGATGAGTGGGAGTGTGTGTGTTAAGCTCACAAAAGTATTCAATAGCCAAATGTGCAAGAGAGCCTCCTTGAACCAGCCACACACCCTTAAATAGCCTCCTCAAAGGAACTAGCCGTTATGCACTTGGGGCTGTTGAAAACCATGACCGTCGGACCACTTTTCTGCACCGTCGGACTATACCGTCTGGTCTGACGCTTTGAATTTCGACCGTTGGCACGCAGAAATGGCCACCGTCGGACCACCTCCATTGGTCAGGAGAGTTGGTCCGACGCCTTGTCCGACGCTTGCTAGGGCTTCAAACTTTCCACTCAGTACGCACCCTGCCTCCGAACTTCACCTCCGGACTAGTCCACCGGACTATGCAATCTGGTCCAGAGCCTTCACAGAGCCTCGAAGATTTTACGTAGGGAGCACCCTAGCTTCGAACTACACCGTCGGACTTGAGCACCGGACCATGCAGACTGGTCCGACGCCTCTCTTGATCTTCTGCTGAGCCTGTGACCGAGCCACTGGACCATTCACCTATGGTCCGACGCATCGTTTTACCACTGGTCCGACGCTTCTCTGTTGCCAGCCAGTGCTAGGAGCAACCGTCGGACCAACTCCTATGGTCCGGAGCTCCAAGAAAAACTAGTCTGGCGCCTCTGTCTTGAGCTGAAATTCCTTCTCTTTTCTTCCCTTGATCTCATGTGCCACCACCAAGTGTTTCACTGACTTGTGCAAGTGTGTGGCATATTTTATCAAGTTTTACAAGGGTTGTTCATTAGGTTTTAGATGCAATGCAATTATGATCAACCTAATGGCACTTGATAGTTGTAACCACTAACTATTTTCCCCTCTTAATAGTACGGTTATCTATCCTAAATGTGATCAGACCCACTAGGTGTCTAGATAACTAAAATAGAAAACCCCTAGCTTATACCTTTGTCTTGAAAAGCTTTAGGGTCTCCTCCTTCTCTCTTCTTCTTCAAGTGTGAGCTTCCTTATAGCTTTCTCCTTAGCCTCCACCTTGCTCCATCACTTGTCATCTTCACTTCTTCGTAGTGTAATAAACCTACTCACACTTAGAGCTAGGTTAGTACTTAGGTTTCATCAATTACCCAAAACACTAGAGATCTTTCAATCTCCCCCTTTTTTGTAATTGATGACAACCCATATAAAATGATATGAAATATGATTTTGATTTCAACCCAAAATGCTTGACACCACTTGAAATACAAGGAAGGAGAATAGTGGTCAATCATTTCTAAGTTGGTTTGATAGTGTTAACTCCCCCTACATGTGTGCACTTCTATGAATATGAATCAAGCTTTGCACACATGCTAAGATAGAACTTTTGGAGGGGTGAACAACTAACAAACTATGACATGATGCTAAGGTTTTAAGAATAGACTTTTGAAGCATGATACCAATCGAAGTGCGCCTTTCATTTTACCCTTAGCAACATGGTTAGCTCGATACCAATTAAAATACACAAAACAACAAAAGAGGGTATCTAACTAACTTCCTATGCATGTTAGTGATCAAGGTATCAATCAAGCTTACAACTAGGCATGCACCACACAAGCAAGAACCACATGGAAACTTAAAACCTTCAATGCAAGCAAGCATATGAGTGAATGCAGAGTGTGTGTGTTAAGCTCACAAAAGTATTCAATAGCCAAATGTGCAATTGAGCCTCCTTGAACTAGCCACACACCCTTAAATAGCCTCCTCAAAGGAACTAGCCGTTATGCACTTGGGGCTGTTGAAAACCGTGACCGTCGGACCACTTTTCTGCACCATCGGACTATACCGTCTTGTCCGACGCTTTGAATTTCGACCGTTGGCACGCAGAAATGGCCACCGTCGGACCACCTCCATTGGTCCGGAGGGCTGGTCCGACGCCTTGTCCGACGCTTGCTAGGGCTTCAAACTTTCCACTCAGTATGCACCCTTCCTCTGGACTTCACCTCTGGACTAGTCCACCGGACTATGCAATCTGGTCCAGAGCCTTCACAGAGCCTCGAAGATTTTACGTAGGGAGCACCCTAGCTTCGGACTACACCGTCAGACTTGAGCACCGGACCATGCAGACTGGTCCGACGCCTCTCTTGATCTTCTGCTGAGCCTGTGACCGAGCCACTGGACCATTCGCCTATGGTCGACGCATCGTTTTACCACTGGTCCGACGCTTCTCTGTTGCCAGCCAGTGCTAGGAGCAACCGTCGGACCACCTCCTATGGTCCGGAGCTCCAAGAAAAACTTGTCTGGCGCCTCTGTCTTGAGCTGAATTTCCTTCACTTTTCTTCCCTTGATCTCATGTGCCACCACCAAGTGTTTCACTGACTTGTGCAAGTGTGTGGCATATTTTATCAAGTTTTACGAGGGTTGTTCATTAGGTTTTAGATGCAATGCAATTATGATCAACCTAATGGCACTTGATAGTTCTAACCACTAACTATTTCCCCCTCTTAATAGTACGGTTATCTATCCTAAATGTGATCAGACCCACTAGGTGTCTAGATAACTAAAATAGAAAACCCCTAGCTTATACCTTTGCCTTGAAAAGCTTTAGGGTCTCCTCCTTCTCTCTTCTTCTTCAAGTGTGAGCTTCCTTATAGCTTTCTCCTTAGCCTCCACCTTGCTCCATCACTTGTCATCTTCACTTCTTCGTAGTGTACTAAACCTACTCACACTTAGAGCTAGGTTAGTACTTAGGTTTCATCAATTACCCAAAACACTAGAGATCTTTCAATCTCCCCCTTTTTTGTAATTGATGACAACCCATATAAAATGATATGAAATATGATTTTGATTTCAACCCAAAATGCTTGACACCACTTGAAATACAAGGAAGGAGAATAGTGGTCAATCATTTCTAAGTTGGTTTGATAGTGTTAACTCCCCCTACATGTGTGCAATTCTATGAATATGAATCAAGCTTTGCACACATGCTAAGATAGAACTTTTGGAGGGGTGAACAACTAACAAACTATGACATGATGCTAAGGTTTTAAGAATAGACCTTTGAAGCATGATACCAATCGAAGTGCGCCTTTCATTTTACCCTTAGCAACATGGTTAGCTCGATACCAATTAAAATACACAAAACAACAAAAGGGGGTATCTAACTAACTACCTATGCATGTTAGTGATCAAGGTATCAATCAAGCTTACAACTAGGCATGCACCACACAAGCAAGAACCACTTGGAAACTCAAAACCTTCAATGCAAGCAAGCATATGAGTGAATGCACAATTAAATGCAACAAATTGTTCATAGGCTTGCTCCCCCTACTTGTGTGCTCAAATTTTTTTTTTCATTTTTCAAAATCTTATTTATCCCCCTATTTATAGATTCCACTTGTTTCTTTCTTCTTATCATGTTTCTCATTTTAACCATATTTCTCCCCCCTTTATTACTATAATTTTAACACAATTTCTCCCCCTTTGTCACATATTACCACAAAGGAAACCACTTGTAGTAACATGTATCACATGAGGATACTTAGAGAGATTTGTTTATCAAGTCAATTTAGAAAGAAGTGGGGTGAATTATCAATTTATATTCAACCTAGATTACTTGTCCTAGATACTTAACACAGTTTAAACCATGGACAAGCTTCTTCACACATCTTGTAATGGTTATCTTGGCCATGTTGGTTAAGTACAAGAATAAGCATTCTAGACTAAACATGTGAGGTTGCAAGCTTGTCAACATGTCATATGTCATCACTAGATCAATCAACTCATAGAAGCAATAGTGATGTCATATGTACATAGAAAACATTTGGTTTTCATGAATGAGCTTATCATGAGTGATGTCTATATGCTCTACACAAGACCAACAAAGGATGAATGCATATGTCAATCAATTATACCTTGCTATATTGGAGTAAAGGCATGTCATAAGATGGGATGCATCAACTCATGTTGGAGAAATCTAAGATGTTCAACTCATTCCTTAACTTGCAAAACCTCTTCTCATCAAGTGGCTTAGTGAAAATGTTAGTTAATTGATCAGCGGTGCCCACATTGTCAATGAAAATGTCACCCTTTTGTTGATGATCTCTTATGAAGTGATGTCTCACATCTATATGCTTTGTTCTTGAGTGTTGGACGGGGTTGTTGGTGAGCTTCACCGCACTTTCGTTGTCACAAAGCAATGGGACTTTCTTGAATTGAATTCCAAAGTCCTCCAAAGTGGCTTTCATCCATAATAGTTGTGCACAACAACTCCCCGCGCTTATGTATTCGAATTCGGCGGTTGAGAGTGCCACACTATTTTGCTTCTTGGATGACCATGAGACTAGTGATCTTCCCAACATTTGACATGTACCACTAGTGCTCTTTCTATCCACTTTGCAACCCGCATAGTCGAAGTCCGAATATCCAATCAATTCAAACCTTGACCCGTTTGGAAACCATAGTACAACCTCTTGTGTATGCTTCAAATATCTCAATATTCTATTTGTGGCTTTCAAATGACTCTCTCTTGGAGATGCTTGAAACCTTGCACACATGCATATACTAAACATGACATCCGGTCTTGAAGCGGTCACATAGAGTAAGCTTCCAATCATAGACTGATAGAGTGTTTGATCTACCATCATGCCACTTGAGTCACTATCCAAATGTCCATTAGTCCCCATGGGAGTACTAATGCCTTTAGCTTATTCTAGCCCAAACTTCTTCATCATATCTTTGATGTACTTGCCTTGACTCACAAATATACCATTCTTCATTTTCTTAATTTGAAGTCCAAGGAAGTAACTAAGTTCACCAATCATTGACATCTCAAATTCATTAGCCATCATCTCCCCAAACTCTTCACAAAAATCTTGATTTGAAGATCACATAGATTTGCAAGATGAACAAGTCATTTCCAATCTTCTTGGTGAATAGGGTAGTATCAACCAAACCCATCTTGAACCCTTTAGAGAGGAGAAAGCTTCTCAACCTCTCATACCATGCTCTAGGTGCTTGCTTCAACCCATAAAGAGCCTTCTTGAGCTTGAATATATGGTCGAGATTCTTAGCATCTTCAAAACTGGGTGGTTGCTCCACATACACCTCCTCATTGATGTACCCATTTAAGAATGCACTCTTGACATCCATTTGGTATAGCTTGATATTATGTGCACAAGCATAGGCCAATAGGATTCTTATTGCCTCTAATCTTGCCACCAGAGCATATGTTTTCCCAAGTCAAGACCTTCAACTTGAGAGTAACCTTGAGCTACTAGTCTTGCTTTGTTCCTCACAACTATTCCATCTTGATCTTGCTTGTTCTTGAAAACCCATTTGGGTCCAATGACATTGTGCTTCTTTGGTCTTTCTACCAATTCCCAAACTTGATTTCTTGTGAAGTTGTTAAGCTTTTCATGCATAGGATTTATCCAATCAACATCCTTCAAAGCTTCATCAATCTTGGTTGGCTCAAATGATGAGACAAAAGAGTAATGCTCACAAAATGAAGCTAATCTTGATCTTGTTTGAACTCCAATTTGAATGTCTCCAATCACTTGATCCAAAGGATGATCTCTTGCAATGTTGGAAGGTTGGAGCACTTGCATGTTGGTGTCATTTGGTTGAGATGATGAACTAGCTTGAACTTGAGCTTCACTAGTATTTGCTTGATCTTGAGTTGGAGAACCACTAGCTTGCTCACTTGGAATAGTCACTTCATCTTCATCTTCATCTTGGACTAGTCTTGGTCTAATGTCACCAACATCCATATCTTTCATAGCATTGACCAACTTGTCACCTCTCACATCATCCAAGTTTTATTCTTCATCTTGAGAGCCTTGAGTTTCATCAAATTCAACATCATGCACTTCCTCAAGAGTGCCACTAGCCAAGTTCCATACTCTATAAGCCTTGCTAGTTGTTGAGTAACCAAGTAGAAATCCCTCCTCACACTTCTTCTCAAACTTGCTCAACCTAGTTCCCTTCTTCAATATATAGCATTTGCACCCAAATACTCAAAAGTAAGCAATATTTGGCTTTCTTCCATTCAGTAGCTCATATGGAGTCTTCTCAAGCATTCCATGACAATAGAGATGGTTGCTAGAGTAGCAAGCCGTGTTGATAGCTTCGGCCCAAAAAGAATGACTAAAATTGTACTCACTTAGCATTGATCTTGCCATGTCAATCAAGGTTCTATTCTTCCTTTTAACTATTCCATTGGATTGAGGAGTGTACTTTGGAGAGAATTGATGGTTGATCCTAAAGTCATCACAAACTTCATCAACTCTTGTGTTCTTGAACTCACTCCCATTGTCACTTCTAACTCTTTTGATAGTTGTTTCAAACTCATTTTGGCACCTCTTGACAAATGACTTGAAGATATCAAATGTGTCACTCTTGTCACTCAAGAAGAATACCCATGTCTATCTTGTGAAGTCATCCACTATCACAAATCCCTACTTATTGCCACCGATGCTTGTGTAAGTTGTTGGCCCAAAGAGATCCACATGCATTAACTCAAAAGCTTTGCTTGTACTCATGATGCTCTTCTTTGGATGAGTGTTGCCAACTTGCTTTCTGGCTTGACATGCACTACATAGCTTGTTCTTCTCAAATGTGACATCTTTCAAGCCCTTTACTAAATCATGCTTGATTAGCTTGTTTAGTTGCTTCATGCCAACATGTCCAAGCCTTCTATGCCACAACCAACCCATGCTAGATCTTGAGATGAGACATGTAGAGAGTTGGGTCTCACTAGCATTGAAATCCACTAGGTAGAGGTTCTCATACCGAAATCCCTTGAAGATCATATTTGAACCATCCACACTAATGATTTCCACATCCTCCACTCCAAAGATGCACTTGAAACCGAGATCACACAATTGGGCAACCGACAATAGATTGAACTCAAGCCTTTCCACTAGAAGCACATTGCTAATGCTTAGATCATTGGAGATAGCAATCTTCCCAAGCCCTTTCACTTTGCCTTTGCCATTGTCACCAAATGTGATACTATCAAAACCTTGTGTATTATCTTGGTTGATTGAGTTGAACATCCTTCCATCACCGGTCATGTGTTGAGTGTACCCACTATCAAGAACCCAATGCCTCTCTCCGGCTTTGTAATTGACCTACAAGAGAGATCAATTCTTTTTAGGTACCCAAACTTGCTTGGGTCCTCCAAGGTTAGTTACCAAAGATTTTGGTACCCAAATGGACTTCTTGGAAGCCATCCATGGTGCACCAACAAACTTGGCATGAACTCCATTAGTACCCTTGGAAAGTATATAGAATGAATCAACTCTCATGGAGAATACATCTTGTTTGGCCTTCTTGTTCACACATTGATGCTCATTGTGACCAACTTTCTTGCAACTCTTGTAATAGCTACCGGTGTTCTTCACAAAATGAGTTTTGTGAGGAGCAAAGGCGGCCTTGCCTTTCTTGGGGGTATAGCCCAATCCCTCTTTGTAGAGAGATGCTCTTTGGCTACCCAAGCACATAAGCAAGTGGTCCTCACCTCCATAAGCCTTAGCTAAGGAGTCATTGAGCTTTGTAACCTCCTTCTTGAGGGTTTCATTTTCCACCATTAGTGAGGCATCACAAGTGAAACCATCACTAGTAGATGAAGTAGAAGTGGTAGTGCTACAAGAGGGGTTAGTGGGAGCAACAATGATAGGAGTATAGAAAGATTCATCAAGAATATCACAAGTAACTCTCATATCACATGTTTAAACAATCTCCTTCTTACTTTGATCAAAGAGGGAGGAATGAGCTCTTTCAAGCTTAGAGTAAGACTTCAGTAGATTCTCATGGGCTTCCATTAGCGTCTCATGAGATGCTACGACCTCATCAAGGTTTTGCTCAAGAGCCACATTGGCCTTGCGCAATTCCTTGCATTCCTTCCTCTTCTTGTCAATTTAATCCTTAGCTTGCTCAAGCATGTCCATGAGTTCCTCCTTTGAGGGCTCCTCACTATCACTATCACTCTCACTCTCACTCTCATCATGAGAAAGTACCTTGGTGGACTTAGCCATGAAGCATGATGATGGAGTGTCAAATAGAGAGATCTTGTCCCTCATTGCAATGCTTGCAAAAGCCTTCTTCTTGGTAGTGGTCTTCTTTTCATGATCACTATCATCACCACATGAAGAAGAATTACTATCCCATGTGACAATATGAGAATAACCCTTCTTCTTCTTGTTGTTGTCAAATAGGAGCTTCTTCTCTTTCTTGCCTTTCTTCTTGTGATCATCATCATCATCCTTGTCACTATTGTAAGGACAATGAGCAATGAGATGATCAAAGCTTCCACACTTGAAGCACTTCCTTGGTTCATCATAGTTCTTTGTGTAAGTCCTCTTTCTTCTTGCACCATAGCCCTTCTTCTTCATGAATCTTCCAAATTTCCTCACGAAGAGAGCCATTTCCTCTTCATCAAGATCACTAGCACTTTGGTCTTCACTTTCACTAGATTCTTCAATCTTCCTCTTGCCCTTGCTCTTATGTGATGATGTAGCTTTCAATGCTACACTCTTCTTGTTCTCATCCTTCTTGTCTTCCTTCTTGACATCTTCTTCCTTGTTCTCCCGATATGCATCTTGAGTCATCACATACCCTAAGACTTGATTTGGAGTTATGGTGTCTAGCCCACTCCTCACAATCAAGGTCACAAGAGTGTCAAACTGGGATGGAAGACACCTCAAGAACTTATGAGAGAAATCCTTGTCCTCAACCTTCTCACCAAGAGCCGTGAGATCATTGACTAGCACTTGAAGCCTATGGAACATCTCCGGCACATTTTCATCATCCTTCATCTTGAAGCTAGCAAACTTCTCCTTGAGAATATATGCCTTGGCCCCTTTAACGGCTTGAGTGCCTTCAAATGATTCTTGAAGCTTTTTCCAAGCCTCATGAGCACTCTCTAGATTCTTGATTTGCTCAAACACCTTCTCATCAAGAGCCTCATGGATGGCACTAACAACAATGTCATTGTGTTGCAATTTCTCTTCCTCTTGTGGAGTTGGAGCCTCCACATTGGCAACCTCAAACTTCTTGTCCACCACAAGCCACACCTTTCGGCTAATTAACTTGATGTGTGCGGTCATCTTGACCTTCCAATAGCCATAGTTAGAACCATCAAATCTTGGTGGTTTCTTCATATTGTTGATATGAGCCATGATCACACCGTAGGTTGTTAAGCCTCAAATCAATGGTGTACTGCTCTGATACCACTTGAAAGGTCCTATCCAAGGCTAGAGGGGGGTGAATAGCCTAAATTGGAAACTCAAAAACAAACTCAACAAGTTAGATAGCGAGATGGTGAAGCTTTACTTGCACTAGCCTACTAGGGGATGCAAAGTTACCTAACCATAATTTCTATCCTAATAAGCTATAGGATCACACAATGCCTACTCAATTCTAGTAGCCTCCTCAAAGGAACTAGCCGTTATGCACTTGGGGCTATTGAAAACCGTGACCATCAAACCACTTTTCTACACCGTCGGACTATACTGTCTGGTCCGACGCTTTGAATTTTGACCGTTGGCGTGCACAAATGGCCACCGTCGGACCACCTCCATTGGTCCAGAGGGCTAGTCTGACGCCTTGTCTGACGCTTGCCAGGGCTTCAAACTTTCCACTCAGTACGCACCCTGCCTCCGGACTTCACCTCTGGACTAGTCCACCGGACTATGCAATCGGGTCCGGAGCCTTCACAGAGCCTCGAAGATTTTACGCACGGAGCACCCTGGCTTTAGACTGCACCGTTGGACTTGAGCACCGGACCATGCAGACTGGTCCGACACCTATCTTGATCTTCTGCTGAGCCTGTGACCGAGCCACTAGACCATTCGCCTATGGTCCGACACATTGTTTTACCACTGGTCCGACGCTTCTCTGTTGCCAGCCAGTGCTAGGAGCAACCGTCGGACCACCTCCTATGGTCCGGAGCTCCAAGCAAAACTAGTCCGACTCCTCTGTCTTGAGCTGAATTTCCTTCTCTTTTCTTCCCTTGATCTCATGTGCCACCACCAAGTGTTTCACTGACTTGTGCAAGTGTGTGGCATATTTTATTAAGTTTTACAAGGGTTGCTCATTAGGTTTTAGATGCAATGCAATTATGATCAACCTAATGGCACTCGATAGTTGTAACCATTAACTATTTTCCCCTCTTAATAGTATGGTTATCTATCCTAAATGTGATCACACCCACTAGGTGTTTAGATCACTAAAATAGAAAACCCCTAGCTTATACCTTTGCCTTGAAAATCTTTAGGGTCTCCTCCTTCTCTCTTCTTCTCCAAGTGTGAGCTTCCTTATAGCTTTTTCCTTAGCCTCCACCTTGCTCCATCACTTGTCATCTTCACTTCTTCATAGTGCACCAAACCTACTCACACTTAGAGCTAGGTTAGTACTTAGGTTTCATCAATTACCCAAAACACTAGAGATCTTTCAGTTGAGCACTTGATCTTTGTCATCTTCAATGTCAATTACTTGCCTTGGCCGAATATCACCAATATCCATGCTCTTCATAGCATTTGCCAATTGAGATCCACTCACATCTTCTAGATTCTCATTTTCAACTTGAGAGCCATTTGTTTCATCAAATTCAACATCATGAACCTCCTCAAGCACACCACTAGCTGAATTCCATACTCTATAGGCTTTGCTTGTGGTTGAGTAACCAAGTAAGAACCCTTCATCACATTTCTTGTCAAACTTCCCAAGTCTTGTGCCTTTCTTCAAGATGTAGCATTTGCAACCAAACACTCTAAAGTATGCAATGTTGGGATTTCTTCCATTCAATAGCTCATATGGTGTTTTCTCCATCAATGGATGACAATACAACCGGTTGCTAGAGTAGCAAGCGGTGTTGATAGCTTCTGCCCAAAAGGATTGACTCATATTGTACTCACTAAGCATAGACCTTGTCATACAATCAAAGTTCTATTTTTCCTCTCAACAAGGCCATTTGATTGAGGGGTGTACTTGGCCGAGAGTTGATTCTTGATTCCCAATTCATCACATAGCTCTTCAACTCTTGTATTCTTGAATTCACTTCCATTGTCACTTCTCACTTTCTTGATGGTGGTCTCAAACTCATTGTGACATCTCTTGACAAAAGATTTGAATGTGGCAAATGTATCACTCTTGTCATTGAGAAATAATACCCATGTATATCTTGTAAGATCATCCACTATCACAAATCCATACTTGTTGCCTCCAATACTAGTGTATGTTGTTGGTCCAAATAGATCCATGTGCAACAACTCAAATGCTCTACTAGTGCTCATCATGCTTTTCTTAGGATGGGTGTTACCAACTTGTTTGTCGGCTTGACAAGAGCTACAAAGTTTGTCCTTCTCAAATACAACATCTTTCAAGCCTCTTACTAAGTCATGCTTGATCACACTAGTAGGGATCTGATCATCTATGACGTACTCAGTTCGTCACTAAAGATGCTAAAAATGTCACCAAGTGTAATCTGTGACAAATTTGTGATGAAAATGGGATAGTCATTGAGGTCGCGTCACATTTGATCTACGGTGACGAAATGGTTTTTTCATCACAGATGTGTCTCTAGTCTGCGACAAAAACACCATCGTCACGGGTGTGATTTCTTTTCTGTGACGATCAGTTTTGGTCACGATCTAGCGTCCACCGTCGCGCCAAAACGGCAACGTTAACGTCGTCATTAACGGCGTTTGTAACCTGTGACGGTCCAGTTTGGTCACAGATTGACCTCTGGTATCGTCATAACGACCCGTTTGGAAATGGCCCGACGGCGCTTGCCATGTAGGATGCTGACATGGCTGATGATGTCATTGCTGACATGGCACATGACGTCATCGCTACCCCGGATGCTGCGCTGCCGCCACGTGGACCAATTAGATTCTACCATGTGGCTTGTTCTGATTGGTTCTTGTTTGGTCACAGATTGCTGTTTCAAATCATCACGGAAGATGAAAGAGTTTGGTCACTGCTTGCAATGCGTTGCCGCCACGTGGACCAATCAAATTCAGCTAGGTGTCTTGTTCTGATTGGTTGTTATTTGGTCACATATTGCTGTTTGAAATTGTTACAGCCATTGATTTGAAATTGTTACAAATTGCGGTTTGTAATCGTCACCGAAGACGCCATCATTTTCATCAGACAAATACAGAAAATAATTTAATTGAAATTCAAAAATTATACTAGAAAAACCACATAATTACATACTCAGTTCAGTTCTAACGAGCATACAGCCCTGTTCACACCATCACCAGTTCACATAACACAACAACATACAATAAAATATTGCCAACCACGAGCAACTTAAATTTCTGAGTACCCAAAATCAAAGTTCAAACAGGAGCCCTCATATCGACGAAGAAGCATTACCATTGCCCACGAAGAGCCTCTTAATGAGTGTATTGGTCTCCTCCATCGTCTTGAACTTATTCTCGATCAGCGCCTTGTACTCCTCCACGTCTCTCTGTGTCTTCGCCAGGCTTTCCTCAGCTGCTTCACTTCTCTTCCTGAGCTCATCGAGTTCACCTTGAACAACAGCCTCTGCTGCAGCCTTTGCTTCAGCTGCAAGTCGTTCCCGAAGCTCGCTTTCATCTGATGATTTTGACTCACAGGATGTCGGTGTTTTCATGCAGCACTCTTCAGGAAATGGTTTGAGCTGCTCTGGGAGATCACCTTGGACACAATCTCCACACTTGATGGTGTCGTCCCACCTTCATCAATAGGTTGACTCCTCAAGGTTTCTATATCAAACTGAAATATCATGGACATAAAACAGTTACATGTTAATGGTTGACAAAGAACAAGATGAGAGATGTTACTTATTGTAATAATTTGAGGAATACATGTGACACAAGATGAATATAGCAAACAAATTAACTTACGATTGCATCTATTGATTGGTTACTGAGGCCATGTTTCTTGCTGTAATGGCAGGTCTAGAAGGCCTCCACTGCATCTAGTTCTTCACTCGAATCTAAGCTGGGTTCTTCTTGGATTCTCTTCTTCTTCTGTTTCGTGGATAAACAATGACAAAAAAATTTGTCTCAGATTTCATGCAAGAGAATTTGCTGAGTGCAAATGTGTATGGAGACTAGTTCAATGTACTTTGAACTTACATATTCATGCAAGTGTGCCATGTAGCAGCGAGAACCCGTAGCCTGTTAAAACTTGACTTTACTGCGGTTCTGCTTGTTCTTTTCACATGTTTCCTACAAGAGAATTAACATGTTAGATGAGATTATAGGTTCAAAACGAAGAGATCTTTGGAAACTGATTGTGAAACAAGCATATATAGCAAGATACCCATACCATGTTCTTTGGATTAGACCACTTTGCAATTAGTGCCCTCCACTCTTCATCAGTCATGTAAGGAATAGGAGAAGATGTAGGTACACTATTTGCAGGTACACCATTGAAGTATTTCTTCTTCAGCCGATAACAATTTTGTTTTATCGCAGAGCGCGTCATAACAGTGCAAGCTTGAGTTGTTGAATCATTGTTAGGAATGGTCAAGCATCCCTAGGTAAATGACAATTCCATAGTTAGTCAATTTAGGTTAAGCATGTATACAAGTTAAGCATAAAAGCAGTAATGCACTTACATTTAGCTGCGTTACAAAAGTCTTGTAGTATTTGTCGTCTTTTTTGTAATCTTTCCAATGAGGTAGGACAGGCATGTTTTTCCCGAACAATGATGCTAGCCTCTGATGCAAACTTGGCAGCTTGAGAAGGATCATGAGGCCTTTTATTGCCTTCATCAACAGCTATGGGCAATCTCCTTTTCATAGCTTTAGTCATCTTGTCTAGCTGTCTTCCCTTAGTTGCTTCCCTAGGTCTCCTTGGAGCTCGCTTTGCAGTAGCTACAAAATAGAATCCGCATTTGATGAAATGTTTTAGTTTCATGTAAATGAGCAAAAGAGATGTCGCACTTCAATGAAAAAAAACTATAACTTGCCTGAAGTTCCTTCACCTCCATCTACATTGCCTTCATCACCACCTGTACTGTCAAGACCAGCAGCTCCACTGTCTTCCTTTGCAGGTTGTCTCTCATGATCAGTAACTCCAGGGGTAGTACAGCAATCTGTAGGAGCCTCTACACTGTCCCCATTTGGAGCTTCACTATTAAGCCTTTTTGATGATCTTCTTTTGACTCTAGAATGCTGCACCTGTGATTCTACAGCTGCCCTCACCCTCTTGTTCCTACTTCCTGGCGGCATGTTAGGATTTCTCTTCTTTGACTTTGAAGTGAGGGTTTTCCTTGTACCCCTATTAGGATACTGTGCAAAAAAGTCAGTCATGTGCAATATTAAGCAAGACCATATATTAATTACAGGTATGAAATAAACAAGATGAATCTGAAAGCAGGATCATATATTAAAGATTGGATTGAAAACATTCAAATGCAATTCAAATATTACCCATCCACCACTTGGAAGGTTAAAAAGCACCTTAATTGCTAGGGGTTGTGGCTGCTCATCAGATTCAGTGTCATCATCATCATCACTATCTCCTTGATCATCATCGCCAAGGAGATACTCTGATGACTCTGAATCTAAATTGTTGGTTTTCTTGTTTCCTGATTTTTTCCCCTTGGTTGATGAAGGTTGTGGTACAGAATTATTAACCTCATCAACTAGATGGTGTAGTCCCATTGCTTGTATTTTCTTTAAATTCTCCGCCACACGTGTATCCCGTAGCCTCTCGTAATCGGTTATTGGAGGTGGTATTACTTGCAAGATAGCACAATGTGTGTCTATTAGTTCATAAAAAGGAGTTTACTAAGAACTAGGAGGTCATACTAATTGGATACATAAGAGGGCAGGAATTTACTAAGAAAGAGAGGTGATAGGTTTTTTTAGAAAAGGGACTATATTAATATCCCAGCTTCAGCATCGACTAATGCATATGGTTGTTCATTATTACAAACAAATTAGAGTGAAGGAAGAGTACAGGTGATATGTGAAGTAACAGTACTTCATGAATTACTACTTTCAAGTGAGATTGGGGGCATAGATATTCCAAATCTGTATATAAATTATTAATTTGCACAGCCTATGCAAAGATAGAGGGGAGTAGGAATTGTACGAATGAGAAAAAACTGAATTTGTGAATAGTGGAGGTGTATTACCTTCTTGTGCAGGTTGCTTTTTGTGTTGCCCCCTAGTTGCAACCATCGAGGTCCTCAAAGGGGAAGCGGAGCTGGTGCGGTGAACCCTTATTGACGACGAAGCAGATCCAGTGCGAACTCCTCGGCGATGACCCAAATCCTGCGATGGTTAGGGTTACGTCGTTGCGAGTGAAATGCGAATGGGGCCAAAATGTTCTTGGGACGAGATAGAAAGGGATGCGGTGACCGAAGTAGTCGGCGACGACGCAACTCGTCGCTGGCTGTGGTAGGCGACGAAGTAGTCTGCCGCTTTGGTGGGGTGGAAAATAGGTGGAAAGGAGGAGGGGAACAACTCGTTGACGGCGGTTGTGTTCTGGCTAGGCGATGAGGTACCTGGTCGTCATGGTTGTTGACAGTCCTTAACTACCAATTTTAACCATCAACTAAACATTAGAAAGGATATATTTGCAACACACCACCTAGATATAGGGTTTATACTAATAGAATTCCACGAGTTTTGGTGGATGTCTATTTCTGCAGGGGGTTATCAGGAAATATGGAGGAAAGGCCCACATGTCATGATTACATAGAGATAATTATCATTCGTAGGAAAAAGAACAATCTAGCAGGGTCAAGAAGGTGCAGGAAGGAACGAGAGGGCAAGCGGGCCCACAGGCAGGGAGCCCGCCCTACCCCCTAGGGCACCCGCCCTGACCCTGCAACCAATCAAGCTCCGCCTCACGGATTAGGGTTCCTCCGCCTTTGAGGTTAAATCTAACCCCTCCATTAAGGTCGGTTTGATCTGACGGCTGACGTTCATTTGAACGGGATATATAAGGAGGAACCCTGCCCCCTGGCAAAAGGCAATCCATTATTCATTTACATATTTTCCAGAGAGGATTCGCCAGAGAGGATCCTTTACGGATCTATTCTCTAGGGTTTAGCATACATGTGAGATTAGATTTTACTCTTCTAGATTGAGAGAGTTAGAGTGGAGGTGTGGATTGGAGGAAGCCCGGCCTGTCGGTGTCTCTTCTCCAGTTTATATCGACAGGATCAAGACTCCTAACCCAAGGCTTGCTCCTAGGATTTCTTCGGTAATTCGACTTCTAATTCTAGTAAGTTCCCTATTTTATTATTCTTTGGTTTATGAGTTTACTTTATTATGTTTGCATTGAGAGTAGGGTAATCGTCTTTAGCGTAAATGTGGTGGTTGGGCTAAGATCCTCATAGATATCCCCTGTCTAGCCGGATCTATGGTAATAGCTCGGAAAGTGACAATTCCATAGATACCTTTGGAACCCACAATCCCGTTAGAAGGGCTGGTAGGGTTTATAGGCCGCGTGGTAAGCATTCTCTGAGGTGTCTCTTATCACGACGGTTCTCCCCAATAGAAAATAATACATATCTTATATAGACTAGAACAAGACTACAGTCGCAGTCTTCTCTAATCGCTCATATCAAGATCACCTTGTTTGTAGCCTAAGGGTTAATAGTATAGATTTGGTTAGTCAGATGCACCCTTTCTCCCTGTGGATAAATAAATACGATACTCTGGATAATCTCCCGGGTGAAGTGCTCACCAGTATCCGTGCGCTTGCGGATTACTTCCTAGTGATTTCTCTATTTGCGTTAACAAATATCAAGAAGCATTTCTGGCGCCGTTGCCGGGGAAAAGACGATTTGCTAAGATAACCTTGAATCTTGCTATTTTCTTGTACCTATACTTTTATTTCTTATCCTTTTCAATTTATTTATTTCTTACCTTTTCTATCATTATGGAATGTTATGCTAGTTTTGAACTATGCTCATCCATTTACCTTTTTCCTTTTTTCCTTTTTACCATCTTTCTCACCTTACCATTTTCTTCTTACCACATATATAAATATTCTACTCCAAAGGGCGACTTGTTGGAGACTCCACCATCTTCACACCTTATTCTTATAAATGGCTATGAGCTTCGCCCTACTTGTATAACCATGGATTGGGAGAAATCTTTCTCTAGTCTTGGTTTAGTTTTAACTCCATTTGAAAATATGAATTATCCAAGTATAGAGGAGGCCCTAAACAAGACCAATTTGAGAGTTACTAATCCAAGTGGAATTTTGAACTTACATGAAGAATCAACCATAGAGATTGGAGAGGAAGATGATATCAATGAGCATGGAATCTATTCCATATCTATCTCTTTAAATCCATGCTCATATGAGACATCTCCCATACCCATTGGTCTCTTTATCATTACCATTTATGACATCTTCAACACCCTCACTCTTTCTATTTACAAAAACTTTAAAAGGGTGGTTGTCGATGCATATGTCTATCATAAATATTGTAGATCTCGTTGTGTAAATCTTGAGATAGGTAATGAAAGGGAAACTGTTTTTCAAAAAGCACATCTTGAAAGGTTTCCCTAGGACAAGCTTAGTGTCCTAAAACCAAGCATCTCTCGGAGCTTAACATGAGTATTCACCTTTTTTGTTGCCTACCTTGTGAAACGAGCATAGAAATATATAATTATATTCCTTCGGGTATTTTTGTCACTAACCTTTCCAGGTATAGAACATAAAGAATGAAGGAATAACAAGCATAAGGTATGTCCAACCAATCATCATGCAACATTGAATTACATTCATCCAATCTTGATTTTTGCAAAAATCAATATTGGAGGATAACCCATCATACAAACATATTTTGCCATGTTGCTACATCATCTCAGTTGTACCTACCTTTAAGGCATGCTCAACTACTAAAAAACATCCTACTCTTTCATCATCACATGAGTAAATCTCCATAATACTTTCATGCTACCTTTGTTTGCTATAGTATATGTTTAAGTTTTGAAGAATTTTCATATATCTTTTAAATTATGCATGGTGCTTAGTTTAAAGGTATTTGGATCTTACTTCGAAAGGCTTTTAAATTAAGAGTAGTGCTTAGTTAAAATGTCTTCCTAAGTAAAATTAGACGTGGTGTCTAAGTTGATTTTTGAACTGATAGTATGTTGTAGTAGATATCAGATATTTTGTTGGACTAACCCCTGTAGGAAAACTTTCAATATCAAATTGGGAAAGTCCTGAGAGAAACTCACATTGGAGATGAAGAAAGACACATGAACTTCAATAACCTTCACAAGAGAAACACAACTAATTCATCAATAGATGAACTCCATGGAGCGAGGTGAAGACAAGGATAACCTTAAACCACTCAATCCATGGAAGAGAAGGTGAAGAAACTTCAAGTCAAGATAATGAAAAGACCAACAAGATCAAAGGAACAAGGATGAGGAGTAGAACAAAGGAGACAAGCTATAAATGCTCAACCAACCAATCAAAGGAAGCTTCCATGAGGTGTTACAGGACCATCATTCTTCAAAAATTAAAGGACACTTCTTCACCATGCCATCAAGAGCATGGGTGGATGACACCCCACCAATGGAGATAGGAGATTCAAGACCTATCATCCCAATCTCCATTAGAGCTTACACCCTTGAAGAAGCTGTCTATGACCTTGGAGCAAGTGCCAACATCATGCCAAGCTTGCAGATCAGACACTATGATACCCCAAGGAAATTTCTTAATATATCAACATACGAGTTGGGCACACATTCATACCAGTAAACCTTGTGATTGGAGAAACAGACAGAGATGAGAAATCCCTCATTATCTTGGGCGCCCATTCTTAAGAGCAGCCAATACCATCATCTACACAGATAGCGCCAAGATCTGTTTCCCAATCAAGGATGAGAAGGAGAGGTTCACTTTCAAGAAACATACACTCAAGGCTCCTACTCATCCTTAGAGGTCGTACATCCATGAGGACACAACTGTTGCTACAAGAAAGAATAACATCAACAATAGAAGGAAGAAGAGTAAAGTTCAACAACCAAGAGAAGACCCAGATGATCAACACTATTGATTTAGGGTAGGGCCAACTCCTTCTATCAAATACCTCGCTGAGCTGGATGATCCAGGAGTACCTAGCATTGATTGCAAGATCAAGGAAAGTACATCCCACAAGACATTCTGCAACATTGGATCAAGTGGCAACACAGTGTCTATGGTAGTAGACCACTATACCAGAAATATGTAGAGCTTCAACTAGCAGATCAATCATTCTGATTTCCGGAGGAAATAACAAAGACATCATAATCAAAGATCACTATGTTCCCACCGACTTCATGGTTTCATGGGAGATAAAAATGGAGTCCACCTTATTCAAGGAAGATTTTTCCTCAACGCCACTAGCACAATCATCTTCATATCAAAAGAGGACTACTTCCAATTTCCTGAAGAGAAGATGTGTTGCTACCTCAATAGCCACACCACTTATGAGAAGACAAGGAAGCATCACTCTCAATGCCAAATGAAACAAGCCACCAAGGATGGATGGACAGATTATCTAAGCGAAAGTCAAGATATGAAGACCAATCCAATAATGAAGATCTCCTGAGTAAGAAAGTTGTACCACCAACGGAGGATGTATCACAAGCTACAGAGAGCAAAGAAGAAGTAGGACCTCAAAACAGTGAATCGCAGAAAGTGAATCCTCAGACTAAGAAAGGGTGGAAGAAGAGACTTCATCAAAAAATTAACACAAGGTGAACAAACATCCAAGTCCTCATCGGGATTGGATAACACTCCTGAAGATATTTTAACCAGAAGAGATGTCCAGATCGATGGACCTAAATCTCTGAACCTTGGCCGAAAGGTAAACTCGGCAAGTTATCTGCATATTTAATTCTTCATTCCACCACCATAATTAATTCTGGCGCTATTAACCAACATAAAATCGAATTTGCATATTTAGTTTTCACACTGCATTTGTTTAGCTTACACACTCGAAATTTCTAGTGTTGTTTTGCTCTACTATCATCTATTGCATAATCACCTTCATAAACTTAAAACAAATCCTTAGCGCCAATCTATTAAAATACTTAATTGCATTCTAGCATATCACTTATAGATATTCCTAGCTTTATTCTCATTTTTCATAATCATCTTTACCATGACATATCTACATTTATGCATTGCAAAAAAATCTTTAAGCCCCATGTCAGAGAACTTAGGGTAATACCATAAGGGAATTTACTATGGTGGCACAAAAATAATTTTTATTTTTTGCTTGCATCATAAATTAGAAAATTCTAAAAAAGAGATGAGATATTCATTTCCTGCTAGAACATATTAAAGTTTAAATTAGCTCATAAGAATATTCAATTACTCTTTTGGCTGACCGCTAACCCATTGTCATAATGGAGCCTAGAGTTTTCTTTGTTCTTGTCGGAGTATAACCATACAGGATTGAAAGCACCAAAGAGGAGTGAGCCCAACCAGGAGGCTACTTCCAAAGATCATTCAAAGCAACTATAGCAAACATCCAGCTTGGGGGAGGGCATCCCCTAGTTATCAGGTAAGTATATCTATGTGATTATCAAGTCTATCTTATAGTCATAAAAATATCAAAAATATGTGAACACATGAAGGTTCACAATAGTAACATAAGAAAATCTAAAATTGCTAAAAACATATGGGCACATGAAGGTCCATGTCTGTCGAGTCTTAAGAGTCCTAAATAAAGATATATATATATATATATAATAGTTAGGGTGTGTGTTCAATTTGTTTAGAGTCAATAAAAGCCATGAACAATAATTTTGTCTTAAAATGATGAATAGTTGCTCTACCGTAATTCCTTTCAAGTACCTAGTTTTCAGCTTTGAATTCTGCCGAGTTTTAGATATAATTGTTTTGACATGAAGATTTGCTCTAAACCTGAAACTTGTGGATTGTGAATGCTTGAGCTAAGTCTAGGTAGTTGATAGGTATGATATGAAAAAGTCTGAGCTACTATTTATCTTGTTCCTAGCAATACTAGAGTTCTAGAGAATTTATATTTTGAAAATTGAAAATATTACATGATAAGTTTCTGTATGAAGAGAGCTTGAATCCCTACCACAACCATATATGCATGCCTGGTAGATTAGGAAAACATTCACTATCATATTTACTGCTTGTATTTGCATTGAGTTTTGTCAAGCTTTGTTGACCCTTAGAGACTTGTCATGTTTTTAAAATCAAGATCACGTACACTCCACTCATATATGCTACTTCTATCCTGGAAGTACGCATCCACATATATGCTACTTCTATCCTAGAAGTACGCATCCACATATATGTCATCCAGATCCACCAGAAAAATGCTCTACTCCTACATTGGGAGTAAGCAACCAAAAATATCGCAGTTCTCCACCTATCCATATATTCCATTACCACAAATATAACTGCTCCAAAGATTTCCTTGTTATCATCTCTCAAAAGTGTTATTATAGAAAGAGACTTGGAGTTGTGAAAAAATATATATATAAAAAAAATAAAAATAAAGAGAGTAAAACATGGACAAGTGTCCTATCAAAACAATGGGTACTTAGATGCCCGCCTCTATTAAAAAAAAGAAAGAAAGAAAAGCAACCCCCAAGATCTCTCAAAAAGTTCCAAAAGAGAGAAGTATGTATATTTGTATTCAAGGAGTAGAGTAGAGTTAGGTTTCCACCATACAACCTCATATTTCCACCATACACCCTCATATATCCACCACATATATATATTCATCCCCAGACATCCACTATATATCCCATACACATGCACATCTTGATTTGATTTTATGCCCTGTCTCTTTGGATCCATTATTTGACTTTACAATATATGCTTTGCAAGTATGTATGCGCTATTTCTCCCCACCTATGAACTCCATATATTGCCTATTAGTTATAAGGTGAGTGAGAGAAGGCATAACACCATTATTGCCTTGGTGAGGATCCAAAAATACCACATATTGAGAGACTTGAGAAGGTCATACAAAAGAAACTTTGAGTTTTATTTCAAAAACTTTGCAAAACTCTAGGATGAAGGTAAAGTGAAGAGCTTGAGACATAGTGCTTGGCTTGATCATTCTACTTTTCAATTGCTCAAGACCCAAGTGATGGCTATAAGCCCCATGATTAAAGGTAATATGGGTAAGTTTGAAAGTCAGAATAGGTTACTCTAATCCAGTGGAGAATTCTTGTTTGAACGCATGTGTTCCTTTAAGGAGTGAAAGCATTGTAGCAACTCTTGATCCATCTTTGAGTTCATCTTTGCTCAGGGACGAGCAAAAGGTAAGCTTGGGGGAGTTGTTGATGGTCCTTAAGTACCAATTTTAACCGTCAACTAAATATTAGAAAGGATATATTTGAACCACACCACCTAGATATAGGGTTTATACTAATAGAATTCCACGAGTTTTGGTGGATGTTTGTTTCTGCAGGGGTTATCAGGAAATATGGAGGAAAGGCCCACATGTCATGATTACATAGATATAATTATCATTCATAGGAAAAAGAACAATCCAGAAGGGTCAAGAAGGCGCGGGAAGAAACGAGAGGGCAAGCGAGCCCACAGGCAGGGCGCCTGCCCTACCCCCTAGTGCGCCCGCCCTGACCTTGCAACCAATCAGGCTCCACCCCGCGGATTAGGGTTCCACCACCTTTGAGGTTAAATCTAACCCCTCCATTAAGGTCGGTTTGATCCGACGGCTGACGTTCATTTGAGGGGGCTATATAAGGAGGACCTCTTCCCCCTAGCAAAAGGCAATCCATTATTCATTTACATATTTTCTAGAGAGGATCCCTTACGGATCTATTCTCTAGGTCTTAGCATACATATGAGATTAGATTTTACTCTTCTAGATTGAGAGAGTTAGAGTGGAGGTGTGGATTGGAGGAAGCCCGGCCTGTCGGTGTCACTTCTCCAGTTTGTATCGTGATCAAGACTCCTAACCCGAGGCTTGCTCCTAGGATTTCTTCGGTAATTCGACTTCTAATTCTAGTAAGTTCCCTATTTTATTATTCTTTGGTTTATGAGTTTACTTTATTATGTTTGCATTGAGAGTAGGGTAATCGTCTTTAGCGTAAACGTGGTGGTTGGGCTAAGATCCTCATAGATATCCCCTGTCTAGCCGGATCTATGGTAATAGCTCGGAAAGTGACAATTCCATAGATACCTTTGGAACCCACAATCCCGTTAGAAGGGCTGGTAGGGTTTATAGGCCGCGTGGTAAGCATTGTCTGAGGTGTCTCTTATCACGACGGTTCTCCCCAATAGAAAATAATACATATCTTATATAGACTAGAACAAGACTACAGTCGCAGTCTTCTCTAATCGCTCATATCAAGATCACCTTGTTTGTAGACTAAGGGTCTGAGGTGTCTCTTATCACGACGGTTCTCCCCAATAGAAAATAATACATATCTTATATAGACTAGAACAAGACTACAGTCGCAGTCTTCTCTAATCGCTCATATCAAGATCACCTTGTTTGTAGACTAAGGGTTAAGAGCATAGATTTGGTTAGTCAGATGCACCCTTTTCTCCTGTGGATAAATAAATACGATACTCTGGATAATCTCCCGGGTGAAGTGCTCACCGGTATCCGTGCGCTTGCGGATTACTTCCTAGTGATTTCTCTATTTGCGTTAACAAATATCTTGTGAACATCTCTTGTTGAGTGACAAGGGTATGTGTGAGCTATGGATGACTTTGTGAGGATGTGCATCACCACTTTCTCAAAATGATTTGAAATTAGTAAGAAGGCAGAAGAAGTATTTTGGTGGCTAATCCTAGAAATTAGTATGTAATTGAAGTACTTATGTTCTGAAGTTGTATTGGCACTATGTTCTGAACTTATGTAATATATATATTTATCTTTGATATGTTCTCCAAACAATGTTAATCCTTTTCATAGGATCAGTGATGTAGCTAGGAATTTAACTTTATGAAAATTAGTAATAATCATTGCGCTATATAAAAGTTTGCCACCTAGAAAATAAAACAAAAAGTCATAAAGGAAAATATACACAAAAAATTGACTCCTATAAGCTTCGAACTCAGGAGCTAGGGATGAAACTGTGTCACTCAAACCATTGCGCCATTGAAGTGTTTTCGTTAGGACTCGGTATGACTTTATTTAACCAAAACTCATGGTGCTAGTTACATAAACAGAACCCGCATCCGTTACCCTCCCTCTCCCTCCAAATCCACCGCTGCAGCCTCCGCCTGGGCTTTTCCACATCCAACGTTGCAACCTCTGCCTGGGGTTTTCCACAACCACCGCCGCCGCCGCTGAGGGAGAATGTAGGAAACGCAATCCAGAGTAGTCGGAGCGGGCAAAATCACACCAGCGGGATGCAAAGGGCAGGTTCAATGGCCCGGCGCTGACGGCCACCCTGCCCTCGGCCGCGGAGGAGACGAGTCATCGCCGGGGCGGAGTACAGGCCCAGAGTCCTATCTCTGCGGTGCAGCGTACTCCCTGGGACACCGTCCAGGCGAGGACCAACCTCGCAGAAGCCTCAGAATGGAGGGGTGTTCCCATTATCGAGATCGACGACTCCGGAATGTCCGGATACTCCACCTTCGACGACTCCGAATGGGAAAGGGATGAAGACCACGACCCTAAGGTGAGATTCCTCAGTTCGAGGTCCTGTTGAAATAATCTATGTAGGATTTGTTGTTGAAATCATCTATGTAGAAGTTGCTGCTATGATATACTTGTGCTGATCAAATGAGATGAGTGAAATTGGAGTTGCTGTTTTGGAAATCATCTATGTAGAAGTTGCAGAGAAATCACACAACCTTGAGATATGAAAATGAAATTATATATCTTGGAGATCTTTTGTTAGGATAGCTTTTTGATGAGCAATTTATATCAGATAATCAATGTGGTTTCTGCAGTCATCTTGATTTCAAATGGTATGTGCTTTGTTCCTATGTGCATATTATCTGTTGTGTTTGTCTATAAGTGATACACTTGTTGGCATCTCTGTGCAGTTTTGCGTAGAATGTCTGGTGGAGGAGTTGAAGGAGAAGGACAGGACGATCGAGCGGCTGAAGTGTCGGGTGAAGCAACTAGAGAAGAAGAAGTAGGCCAGGCAAGTCTAGTGGAAGCACCTCGATGCCTAATTGTACATATATGATGTGGACTACTATGAAGCACCTAGATGGCTTTTGCTTGGTTTTTTCGATGTATGAGGAAGTGTTTTGGATGAACCTCGTAGTCCTAGCTCAATATGTGGTGCTGTTATGTAGTCTTTTAGGATATAATGATGGAAGTATGCATAACTTAGGAACTGGTGTTGGATGTATGAACTTAAGTCTCACTTGGTAATGGATGTAAGAACCTTATAGCAGTAATGTTTATCTAATCTGCCTTGTGTCATAGCAGCCTGATGGTTTTTCCAGTGATCTTATATATAACTGTGATATACAATAATCAGAAGTCATATAATTATGTGATGTAATATAATCTCAAGTCATATAATTCTCTGCTGTCAAATAATGTCAACTATATTTCTGAGGAAAAAAAACTGAACTCAAAAAAAAAACTCTACTGAACTATGTGTATGAAGTCCAGCCTAGTATCCATACTACAAATCATCATCTTCATCATCTGTGGACATGACATCATTGTTGTCAATGCCACCATCACTACAATATTGCTCCACTGTATCATCCTCATCCTCAACCTCACTCTCTTCAAAATTAACAGCAGCTTCCTTCTTGTTTCTTAAAAGTTCCTATAAATTACCTTCAATTATAGTGGCTTGTCCACCTTCAACATTGTGCAAAACCTCATTATCATCACCTTCTTGCACTACATGCTCTGTATCAGAACAATCATCATCCTGATGCACATCATGACTGCCCTGTTCTGTTTCAATCACATCATAAATATTCCTATGTTAAAATTTTTGCACAACTCGTCAATCTCTACATTGTGGAGTTGTATCTTGCAGGTAAAATACCTTTTTTGCTTGCTCTGCCAAGATGAAAGGATCAGTCTTGTACCAAAATGATTGCACATTAATGGATTTGAAATGTTTGTCATCTCGTAGGCCCACAATCTTGCCTACTTGGTTGTACCAATCGCATCGAAATAGAACCACCAACCGACGAACTTGATAATCTGAGGGATATAGCAACTCAATAACCTCTTTAAGGACACCATAAAAATCTATACTATTTCCAGCATGTGAACCTTCAGTCATTACACCACTGTTTTGTGTCTGCATGAACTTCTCATGATCTGCAGTGCTATACCGCACTCCATTAATCTTGTAACCTGCACTAATCTTAACTCGTTGAACTAGACCACATGACAGTGCCCATAGTCCTTCGCTAACCGATTCTGGATTCTCACTATGCTTGTTTTCAATCTGTTGCAACAAAATTACTCAGGCCACCATTTACATATGAATAATAATGCATTTACTATGCCTATAAACAAAATGCTGAGTGACTTACATGGGACTTAAACCACTTTGCAAATCCCTGTTCGACCATTTGATCTAATTCATCTGGACATGCACCTTGCTGCACTACCTCATCCCTGTACATGTTGTAGGAAAAAATCGATTCATAAGAATGATTCCAAATTTAAAAAATAAAACACAAACTAAATCTCAAACATACTTACTCCAAATATTCCTCTACTTCTTCAGCATTATGTAGCACATACCAAACTAACTTATTCATGACAGCATGATCAATGTACTCGGTCCTAGTAGTTCCAACAAGAGTAGCACCGTGCTTAAAAACAGATATGTCATTAGGCAATGGCATCTCTATACCACTATCGTCGTCCTGGTTAAATTTAGTGTCAACATCCTCCATGTACCTAGAACAAAAGGTCAAGGTGTCACTTGCCATATATGCCTCAGCAATTGATCCTTCCGGCCTAGCCCTGTTCCTTATAAAATTCCTCAAAGTGCCTAGTCGCTTTTTTATTGGGTACATCCATCCATACTGAGCAGGTCCTCTAAGCAGTGCCTCATCCGAAAGGTAGACACACAGGTGCACCATGACATCAAAGAAGGCAGGTGGAAAGATTTTCTCAAGCTTGCATAGGATCAATGGAATTTCTTCTTTCAGTCATTTCACAACATCTATCCTTAGATTTCTACTGCATAATTCCCTGAAGAAGGTTCTCAGCTCTGCAATTGCTTCATATACATCCTTCCTCAGTAGTCCTCTAAGGCTAGCGGGTATGATTCTTTGCAGGAGTATGTGGCAAGAATGTGTCTTTAGCTTTCCAACCACCCTTGAACCATCTTCACTTATGTATCTTGCTAGGTTAGCCGCATATCCATCAGGAAACTTGATACCTTTGAGAAACTTGCAAAACTCGACTTTCTGATCCTTTCCCAACACATATGGAGCAGGTGGAGCCTTGCGGACAGAGTTTCTATCCTCCTGCAACTGCAATTCATGTCTTATGTCCATATCATACAAATCTAGCCTAGCATTCTATGTGTCCTTGGACTTGCCTAGTATATTGAGTAATGTGCCAAGAATATTTTCACATACATTCTTCTCAATGTGCATCACATCGAGATTATGTCGAAGCTTCAAATGTTCCCAATATGGCAATCTCCACAACCCACTTTTGCGGCTATAAATCTTTGGACCGTCACTGCGCTTCCTTTTATTTCCAGTAATATTGTCGTCATGCTTCCCTGGCCTGACATCTTTCACCTTGTCTAGCTCCTGTCGGACCTCCTCCACAGTAAACTTGCCAGGCTGATCTTTCTTTTCATGCTTACCATTAAAAGCCAAGCTGTTCCGCCATTCGTGTGTCATTTTAAGGTAACGACGATGTCCAATGTAGCATATCTTGTTCCTTATTACTCGAGACAACGGATCCTTGTCGCAATGAATACATGCATAATACCCTTTTTTTGTTCGCCCAGATAACGTGTCCAACGCTGGATAATCATGTACACACCACAGCACAGCAGCACGAAGCTTGAACTTCTTACATGTACATGCATCTAAGGTACTGACACCCTTCCATAGCTCGAGCAGTTCTTCGATTAGGGGCTCAAGGAACAAATCAAAATCCTTTCCTAGAGATCTTGGACCTGGGATGAGTAAAGACATAAAGCAGTTTGCTGGATTCACACATTCCCATGGTGGGACATTCAGCGGTGTCAGAAGCACTGGCCACATACTGTATTGTGTACTCATGTTACCAAATGGATTGAATCCGTGGGTAGCTAAGGAAATCCTCAGGTTCCTCGGATCAGCTGCAAAATCTAGTTCCCTCCTATCAAAGTCCTTCCATGCTTCCCCATCAGCTGGATGGCTCATCACGTTGTCGACTAGCTTCCTCACTTTCTTGTGACATTGTGTTTCCTCAGAAGTTCGTTTTGAAGCATAAATTCTTTTCAACCTTGGCAAGAGTGGAAAGTGCCTCAAAACCTTATGTGGAACCTGCTTCTCCCCTGTTTCATCTTTCCATCTGAACTCCTGGCATACTAGGCACGCATTCAACTTAGCATAATCCTTACGAAATAACACACAATTGTTGGTGCAGACATGGATGTTTTCGAATGCAAAGCCCAATTCTTTAAGATATTTCTTGGCCTCGTCATATGATTTTGGCAACTCACTCCGAGGGTATCCATCTGACAGCAGCTTCATCATTGCGGTAAATGTTGTATTTTTTATTCGATAACGAGACTTCATATACAACATCCTCACCATAAAGGAAACTTTTGAATGGCTAGAACCCGGGCTAAGCGCCTTCTTCGCATCTTCAAGAACTCTTCCAAAACTTGGCTGTTCTCCATCAGCCTCTGCTATTGCAAATAGTTCTCCTATCATTTCTGGTACTCCATGATCATCATCGTAAACATCATCATCCCCATCCACATGTATCCCAAAGTCATGATCCTGTCCTTCGGCCTCCTGATCTATACCGTCATCATCAATTACAACATCTGCAGGCTCCCCATGATGAATCCACCTGGTGTATGTAGGTGACATTCCATAAATGTGTATATGGGTTTCTACTTGAGTCTGATGCATCAGCCTTCGATTATGACAATTGATGCACGGACAACGGATGTGTTCGTCTTCGGGGTATCTTTCACTAACAAATTTCATAAACTCTTCAACTCCCTTCACATATGTAGGAGTGAATTTTTTTCCCAAAAAACCAACTTCTATCCATCTGTTGTCACAATAAAAGTAACCTGACTTGTATTAACTCCCTAACTATGATTGAAGTAAACACAATTCAAAACCACATCTAACTCATGTATATATCAACAAATTTTGAACACAAATCAAACCTTATGTACCTACGACCAAATCCCCTGCTTTCCCCGCGCAATGAATGACGGCGCAGTTCTCCAGTCCTCAGGCCGCCGCGTCGTTGATGGGGGGTTTAGGTCGTGTCATCGATGATGGCCGATCATGGGTCTATCTATGGCCCATGTCCTGTGATCCATTCAATTGTCATGTTGAAACCTTACAAATGCATAAACTTTCTTTCTTTTTTCAAGAGTGGTCGAGTAGCCCAGTGGTAACGCTGTTACCCGCCTAGCGCCAGGTCACGAGTTCAAAGCTCGACCCGCGCAGTTTTTTTGCCAAAATAAAAGGTCCAGGCTGCTATTAACCGGGGTCTGTGGCCCACGCATCGAACACCGTCAAGTGGTGCACGTTAAAAAAACTGATTTGCCAAAATAAAAGGTCTAGGCTGCTATTAACCGAGGTCTTTGGCCCACGCATCGAACACCGTCAAGTGGTGCACGTTAAAAAGCCTGATCTGTGACCAATTTGTTTCATCACTACGTGGACCAAACATGGCAAAGTATCTATGACCATATCAAAACATAATATGTGACGAATATTCTCATCATTACAATGAAGCACACCAACAACATGATCTATGACGATTCCCATTTGGTAATACATGATGTTCCTACCGCTTTCGTCATTAAAAGTCAAGCCAAAACTTTGTCCCGAGTACCTTGTGATGAAACCAAAATTTTCATCATAGAAAGATATCATTCTGTTACCAAAGTTACCAGCGTCACTAGAAAATCGTCATTGAAGATCATATTTCTACTAGTGTTAATTTATTCAATTGCTTCATGCTAACATGACCAAGTCTTCTATAACATAACCAACTCCTTGATTTAGTGAGCAAGCAAGTTGACAATTGAGACTCATTAGCATTGAAATCAACTAGGTAGAGGTTCTCATATCTAAAACCCTTGAAGATCAAGTTTGAACTATCCACACTAATGATCTCAACATCATCTACTCCAAATATGCATTTGAATTCAAGATCACACAATTGAGCTACTGATAGAAAATTGAAGTTCAAGCTCTCAACTAGCAAGACATTGGATATGCTCAAGTCATTGGATATTGTAATCTTACCAAGTCCCTTGACCTTGCCTTTGCCATTATCACCAAAAGTAATACTATCAATGTCATCATTGGTGTTGGAGTTGATTGATTTGAACATTCTAGAATCACCGGTCATGTGTTGCCCCACTATCAAGCACCCAATGCCTTCCTCCGACTTTGTAATTGACCTACAAAACAAAATAGTTTTTCTTAGGTACCCACACTTGTTTGGGTCATCCAAAGTTAGTGACCAAGGATTTTGGCACCCAAATTGCCTTCTTCTTTGGGCCAATAATGGGTGTGCCAACATACTTATCCATTACACCATCTCTCCCTTTGGTAAGCATATAACATGAATCAAAATGCATGGAGGTGGCTTTAGCAAACTTGGTTTGGCTCATGTTAAGTTTGCAATATTGGTCAACATGCCCCACTTGCTTGCATTTGTTGCAAGACCGACCATTGCTTCTCACAAAGCTAGGCTTTGGAGTTACAAAGGCCGACTTGCCCTTCTTGGGGGTATAGCCCAATCCCTCTTTGCAAAGGGAGAATCTTTGGCTACTTAAGCACTTTAGCAAACGGGTATCTCCACCATATGCCTTACCCAAAGCATGAGTGAGTTCATTAACATCATTTTTCAATTTTTCATTTTCAATCACTAGTGTAGCATCATCCTCTGAGCTATCACTAGTAGATGTGCATGTGGAAGTGCTAGTGTCGGTTGGTGCAACAATGATAGGAGTGAAAAATGATTCATCTAGAATATCACATGTTACTCCAATGCCACATGATACAACAACCTTATCCTTGTTTTGATCAAGGAGGGAGGAGTGAGCCTTTTCAAGCTTCTTATGAGTCCTCTCAAGTTTCTCATGGGCTTCCATTAGCCTCTCATAAGTACCATTGAGCTCATCAAAGGATTGTTCAAGAGCTTTGAGCTTCTTGTTCAATTCTTTGCACTCCTTCCTCTTTATTAAAGCAAGTATGAGCTTGCTCTATCATATCCATGAGTTCCTCCTTGGAGTATTCATCCTCCTCGTCACTATCATCACAAGATTTTACCTTGGTTGGCTTAGCCATGAAGCATGACGGAGTGTCAAAGATAGATGGCTTGTTGTTGATAGCAATGCTTGCCATTGCCTTCTTCTTGATCTTCTTCCTCTCATCATCACTAGATTCTTCATCGGAGGAATCATCACTATCCCAAGTCACCATGTATGATTCACCCTTCTTCTTGGTGAATGATAGCTTCTTCTCCTTCTTGTCATGCTTGCCCTTCTTCTTCTCATCATCATCACTATGATTGGGACAATCCGCAATCATGTGATCGGTGCTCTTGCACTTGTAGCGTCTTCTCACATATTTTTTGCTCTTGAAGTTATATCTTCTCTTTCTAGCACCATAGCCCTTCTTCTTCATGAATTTGCCAAACTTGCACACAAAGAGGGCCATCATCTCATCATCAATATCACTTGCATCTTCATCATCACTTGATTCTTGCTTCTTTGCTTTGCCCTTGTTCATGGATGATGAAGCCTTGAAGGCTAAGCTCTTCTTCTTCTTCTTCTCTTCTTCCTTGACCTCTTCTTCATCACTTTCTTCATTGTATTGCTCTTTGGTCATGATCTCTCCAAGTACTTCATTAGGAGTGATCTCGGTCAAACCATCTATCACGGAACCGCCCAACCTATAAGAGCACTAGTGTAATGGTCACCGTTTCCGACAACACTGTCACACTAGAGCCCATATAAATCTGGTAGTCCTTGAAATCTCGAACGATCTCAAACCACAATAAGTAACAACCCAAGATTGAACACTAGATTCAGTAACCGCACATCCATAGTGATAAGTTCGAAACGAAATAATTATTACAACAGAGTTTAAAGAGGTGTTATTACAACACCAAGTTCAAATCAAAGTAGCGGAAGTCTTGTTTTCACAAACACCCGTTGCAAACTGTTTAACACAAATATAGTGCCATGTCTAGTACAGTCCCATCAAAAGCAACAAGAAGAGACATTAGAATCCACCATTGCCCATGGCCTTCACTCATCATCACATGCAAGGTAGAGGCACGCCTGGCAATAGCCAGAGTAGACCATACCATCTGCAACAAGGGTAAATAAACCCTGAGTACTCAATTGTACTCAGCTAGACTTACCCGACAGAGAGATAGATATATAACCATAGACACTTCAAGAATTATGCAAGGCTTTATCAGGCGGATCTCATGAGATAGCATACTTTTGCATAAAAGAGCAGTCCTAATTACTCATGTATTCTCATAAATATAAAACATCATTTGGCAGCAGATTAAGTAACATTAATAAGATCTCATTAGCACCTGTACTAGAGCAAACACTGAGTTATCAAACAATAATAACCATATTGTGCTTGGCTTAAAACCACATAACCATATTTTGGTTACTTATTAGAGTTAAGATTTCTACAGTGGGAGGAAGATCTTTCAAGTTTCTCACTGACGGGGAGAGACCGCGATTCGAATCGAATTCCTATCCAGCTGGAGGTTTATTCCTCAATCACACCCAAGTATGCTTGTCGGCACACTTATGCGGGTCACCTTCAATATAGTTCGGGTAGCCGCGGGCCCCCAATTACAGGCATGAATAGCGATTCACGGTAGCCAGGTCGATCAAGTAGTGCCTGGCCTTGGTGCCAAGCCAGGACGATCAGGATGCTTGCCCACGGTCTAGTCGTCCGCTCGCGGTCCTTCATGACCCATCTAGGAGGGGATTCCGGCCCGAACGTACAGAGTTAGACTTCGCGGTCGAAACGAGTTATTCGGCTAGCTATGAAGGAGGCATGCGTTCAATCTCGGTAGATGTCCAACCATGATCCAGTGCCTAACGACACAGGCGGAGAGAACACGCTCACAAGACCTCCAAGTCAAGTGGCTCACAACACCTTGTCCGTCCAGTCTCGATTTATTACTTCCACATGGTTATTTTCCACGATAGCAAATATAGCCAATCGTGACCAAAATCCTATCATTGTGGGGGATGATAGACCACCCACGCTACCGGTCTAAGCATGGCTAAGCAGAGGTTTCGATCCTAGGCCTACAAGGTTCTTTTTGTTGGACAAGGAGATATAATGCAGCAAGAGGTTTCATTTCAACTTCTACTAACGTAATGCACAAGCATGTGGTTGTATTGTAAGTAAAATACTTTAAATAGAGTAAGAAGGGTGTATAATGCTCCAGGGCTTGCCTTTCACAAAGGTGGAGGGAAGATGGTTCGGGCACTCAGGAAGATCAGGGCCCTGTTCTCCTTCTTCTGGAACTTCTAGAGCTTGAATCTCCGGTGGGACTCCTTCTAGCTCCCCAAACTCCAACAGTGTCACTCCCTCCAGCGATACTGGATGCATGTATACATGTATGATGATCCAACATATATGACAAGTCATATACTAGAAATGAGACATGCCTAATGCATATGAATGAATGCTCATGATTGATGTGTTATGAAACATGTTACACTCGTTGACTGAGTAGGTGTATATCTCTTCTCCAGTAGAGAAGCTAACATTTACCCTTCTTTAGCAACCTGTAATAGAGCTTCTCCTCTGAGGTAATCTCTCTTACACCTGCACTCAAACATGTTTATGGTTTAAGTTACTCGCTTAACTTACCCAAGGCATACATCACTTATAACATTAACAACATGGCATATAAACACTTAAAACAACAGCTGAAAGAAAACTGTGTAGCTAGAGCTACACACAACCAAAAATTACAAACTTGAACATTCTGGAAAGATTATGAAATTTTCTACAAAACATTCCATAAACTCCCCACATAGATCCAAAATTAAAAAGGCCTAACAGACACTTTAAGCAAAACTATTTAGAAGAAACAGGAAAAAACAGATTTAAAGCTGAACTTGTAAAATACACCCAGGTTAAATTAAACAGGTTATGGCTGTGAAAATTTAACACCAGATATATATATATATATAAGTTATATACAACAAAGTCAATTGTAGCTACTGCTGAAACCAAACATAAGTAGATCAAACAAATCTGACAAGAAAACATGATCTAGCTGTTTAACAGATTTCAGATAGCACTTAGAACAGTTGTAAAGCCTTTAAACATCTATTCAAAAATCATGATAAAATTAGACAGGCAAGGTTACATAATTAGCTACCACTTTGGTATTCACACTAACAACAGAAAACCCATTTATAAAGGAGTTAAAATTACTACTTTTCTGGTGATGATAAAACAAACACATTTTAAACAAAAAATTACTTAAACAACTTGAAAAGGGTCAAACAACAGATTTCATATTTTTCTTAGTTAACACTAAGCAAGTAACACATGTAAAAAAATTATCAAGAACAGAAAATGCATATAACTTAGCCAACAAATTAAACAAGGTTGCATTCAATTAAATAAGCATTTACCAAAAGAACTACATCAAGCAATTAAATTAAATGTTACTAGCACTTTAACATTTTTCTTGGTAAGTGCATGCTGATACACACTCAACACAATGAGAACCATAATTTTAGCACATACCAAACTCCAGTTATGAATTAAACAAGTTAAACTAAGCATATAAAGCTTGTTGTCCATTTTTATTAAAACAATATAGAACAATAGTAACAACATGTTACTTAACATTTTTCATGCATAGAGAAAAACATAACAAAGTTAACAGAACTGGTTTCACATTTTTAGCATTTTTCTGGAATTAGTTATGCATTTCCAAAATTTGCAAACAAAACTGGAAAGGAACAAAATAGAAAAACACTTAGAGCCTATGACAAGCGGGACCCACTAGTCAGCTTCTTCCTCACAGAGCCGACTGCACTGGAGGTGCTCGACCGATGGCCCTTCGCTGGCGGTGAGGTTTCTGGCCAAACCAACCCCACGGTGGTGTTCTCCTTCGCATCCCGCATCTAACCATGTAACTGGTTGTACCCCATTCGCACCGGAACATGCTCGACGGCGACCATGGCGGCACGGCGGCACTGCGGTTCTTACGCTAGCTGGCACAAGCTTCCTCCGGCAAGGCTAGCAACTGCTACACCTACACGGAACCCTAGCGGTCCGATCTAGCCCAGATTGGGGCCACGCGAACCCTCCGATGAGCTCTGCCACATGCACAACGACACGGTGGCGAGTTCACGGCGGCACGGTCTTTCTGTTCTGGCGGCGGCGATGCGCTAAATCTTCAACCGACTCCGGCTATCTAACCACGGGCTAACCAGCTAACCCTAACATGACTCAGATAGGCGCGAGCGGTGCTGAGAAGCCCAGCGTAAACCTTGCCGGCGTTGCGGGTGTCGTGCGCTTGCGCGCGGTGGAGTTCCCGTTCCGGCGAACCCTAACCCTAACCACTTCAACCGACTCCTCGGTGAGCATCTACAACCTCTAGGCTACCGCGTACGAGAGCTCGAAGGAGGGAGAGGCGTTGGATTGGGCTAGCCACGACGACGCAAAGCTCGGCGGAGCTTAGGTCGTCAATGGCGCCCGCGGAGTTACTCGGTCAAGCTCACCTGTGCGGCTAGCGTGACAACTAAGCGGTGCAAAAGGTGGAGCGGAGCAAGGCGAAGCTGTGGCTGTGTTTTGGTGGCCAATGCGGCGGTGTGCCGCGCGGTGGAGCTCGACGACGGTGCTGCTGCTCGGCAATGGCGCGGCGGCTTCGTTTTTGCACGAGGCAGAGAGGAGAGGGAGAGAACGGGCGAGTGTGCGGCGCGGTCGCAAGGTGGAGTGTGTGGCTTGCCAAGGCACGGCCAGAGCGGGCGTCCCGCCGGTGTACGGCTGCCACGTGGCGCGCGATGCCTAGCGCGGTCAGCCACGACCGAGCGCGCGGCACTGCCTCTACGTTTGAAGACGCCATCAGGCCGACTGACGGCCGATCTTGCAACGTGATTAACTCCCTAAACTCTGCAAACTAGCTTCAACCAATTAAATACTTTGGTAGATCTATAGACAAACTACAACTTTGGTGCAACTGGTTTGAACTGAAACGGTTTGGATTTCAAACTACAAGCCTTCAAACATAGCAACATTCAAATTGTACGACAGTTAGGACTTAGGCAATTTCAGAGAACTAAAACAGACTCGAAATCTGCCTTAAGTGACCAATTAGGGTGTTTTAGGATCCAAATCACCTCAAGGTGGTTAAACAAAGTTTGTTCAGAATTAAAAACTCTACAACTTTGCTTAAACCAACTTTATCAAACAAGGCCATTAACAAGGTTGATTTGTTAAGCTAAGCAAAAAGGTTCCTAAGGTCAACCTAGAAGCTTAAACCCTAGCAAGCTTAATTTGACTTGATCATGAACATAAACATGGTTTCATTATCATCCCTAAGTATTTCTAGATGGTTATTAGTGATCAAAACATAAAGCACTTGGTTATACAAGTATAACTTACTTAAAGCTAGGTGTAGGTTAACACATACACACATGAAAAACAAGGTGATCACTAGGGTTATCATTTCATATGATTATTCAAATGCATGAATATAATAATGCTTGTGCTCATGCTCATGAAATGATATGCAATGCAAGATTAACACCTAGGGTGTTACACCATCTCTCCTAATTATTTGCCTTAAAGTTTTGTATTTCTTGGGCAAACAACCAAGAAAGCGGTTTGAGAAGTCTTCATCCTTGACCTTCTCACCCAATCCCTTGAGATCATTAATGATTACTTGGAGCCTATGAAACATCTCCTAGATTGATTCATCTTCCTTCATCTTGAAATGAGGTAGCTTGTCCTTGAGCATGTATAGCTTTGAGCTCTTCACTTTTGCGGTGCCTTCATACGTATATTCCAATCTCTTCCACACTTCACTTGCTTTCTCAAGATCTTTGATTTGCTCAAACACTTTTGAGTCAATGCCATTATATATCACATTGAGAGCCATAGTGTTGCATTGTCAGTTCTCTTGCTCTCTAGGTGTGGGATGATCTTCATCAAGAATGACAAAGTCCTTCTCGGTCACACTCCACACCTTCTCATGAATTGAGCCTAGATGCATCTTCATCTTCCTCTTCCAATAATCAAAGGAAGTGTCATCAAACATTGGTGGTTTGCTTCCCACATGGTTGAATGATATTTGAGCCATCACTTAACACCAAAGGTTGTTAAGCCTTGATAATATGGTGACCACTGCTTTGATACCACTTGAAAGGTCCTAGATGGCTAGAGGGGGGTGAATAGCCTATTAAAAAATCTACAGACCACTAGAGCAAAGGTTAGATTAATACTTAAGTGAAGCTTTTTGCTCTAGCTCTACTAGGGATGCAAAGCCACCTAGCCAACCAATTCTAGTTAGTTAAGAACCTAACACACAATAGCAAAAACCTAAGGCACTCAACACAAGCTAGCAAGAACAACTAACAAAGGAACAAACTAGCAAGCTAACTAGGCAAGATATGAAAGAGAGTAAATACAAGATAGGAGGTGCTTGTTATACCGATGCCTTGTGAAGATGATATACTAATAAGAAGAACCAATCACAATATGAACACCAAGAGTAGCCGGGAGACAATGGTTGACACAAAGATTTTCTCCCGAGGTTCACTTGGTTGCCACGAAGCTAATCCCCATTGTGTCGACTACTCAAATGGTGATTCGGTGGCTAATAGGCAATCACAAGCCTAGCCCACAACTTGGACGCCACAAGAATCCACCCAAATGATAGTAACTAAATGATACGAGCAATTTACTAGAGTTACCTTTTGGCGCTCCACCGAGGTGGGTACAAGCCCTCTCACAATTGATGAAGCCGATCGCAAACAATCACCAACTTGGGCCGAAGCTGCTCCACCGCCCAAGCCGTCTAGGTGTTGGCAAAACACCAAGAATAACCATATCAACGCGGCGAGGACGAACACCAAGTGCTACTAGATGCAAATCAATAAGCAATGCACTTGGATGCACACTATCTCTTTTGGATTGAGCAAGGATCAAAGAGATGAGTAGGAGAGGTGCTTGAGAGCTCACAAGAGTATGTAAGAATGGAATCAAGTGAGGTAGTGAGCTCCAACCGACCATGAGCCTTAAATAGGCCTCCTCCAAAAACTAGCCGTTATTGCCTGTGTCGTGGGCGATGGACGCTCTTTAAGTTTGTGACGGATGCTCCGTCGTAGCGTCTATCGCGCTTCCAAAGAGCTCTGAAATCTAAATTTCTTCGTCGGACGCATCCATCGCCTTACCGTCGGACGCTCAGCAGCGTCTGGCACCTTTGTGCCAGTGTGTTCTGAGTTCGTCGGACGCTCGTCCGAGTTTGTTCCAGCGTCCGTCGCCATTTCTTCAGCGTCCGTCGACATCGTCTATCGCGCGAGCAGAGAGCATCCAGAGAGCTCCCAAATCCAACAGACGCGTCCGTCGCGAAGACTGAAACCGCCTGAGCTAGGGTTTGCCCGTCGGACGCACCGTCGCCTAGGGCCAGCGTCTAGCGCCAGCATCCGACGCCCTGTTCTTGCTCCTTTCTTGTTTCTTTCTTATCCAACCTTGCTCCAATGTGCCAAACACTTATGGTACTTCCTTAGAGCAGATGTTTAGCATATATTTTATGTCTTTTAAGCAATGCTATGTTACTAGGTTGATTAATGCACATGCAAACATGACAACACCTAGTAGCAATTGATAACCGCAATCACAACACGTTTTTCCCTTCTTAATAGTATGGCTATCTATCCTAAAGGTGATCACACTCTCTATAGTGTCTTGATCACTAAACCAAAAATGGTCCTATAAAATACCTTTGCCTTGAGCCCATTTTTGTTTTTCTCTTTCTTTTTTTCCTTAATCATGGAGCACTTGATCCATCATGATCCTTCTTCTAGCTCCACTTGTCAATTTGGCTCACCCTATCTTAATCATTCACTTAACAATAGGGTTAGACCATAGGTTTCATCAATTAACCAAAACCAAACATGGGCTTTCACAGGCGGAGGCCGCGGAACCTCGCTCCCCTCCTGAGCAGCGACAACGCCTCGCTGTATCCGGCGGCGCCGCCCCATCCCTCCCCTCTCGACGCACCTCCCTACCACTTGGGCAGGATCCAGGAGCGATGGCGGGATACGGCGAGGAGGTGGAGATGGCGGGGCCCTCACCAACGACACCCTCTTCTTCGCTCCCCTCTCCCTCGAAAGACGACTCCGGTGAGCAGGGGCGCGTGCCCCCACCGCGCCGCTTCGGTCGCGGTTCTGATGGCCACGAGTGGCCACACCCGTCCCTCCGACGAGCTCCCTCGGACCGGCAAGCTCCACCACCACAAGCTCCAGATCCAGATGCAGCGGGCGGGGCGGCGGATCCGTGGATGGGCTTGGCGGGCCCCTGGATGGGCTTGCCGGGCATATCCATGGATTTTTTTTTATTTTTTTGTTTTTTAGTCTCATTAACCGTGGCGGTTTTTTCAAGCCATTAATGCACGATTAACCGTGATATTTGATCTGTGGCGTTTGGAAAAAACGCCACGGGTAATCTTTTTTTACCGCCGGGACTAAGTGGGGACGATCTAAAAACTTGATATTAAAAAATAATTAATAACTTTTTTATATGAACTTGAATGAAGATAAACTTTATATCAAAATTATAGCCCTCGACGCGATCTACAACTCTATAGTTGAAAAGTTTTTAAATTTAAATGGTTTATGGTTTTTTAATTTAAATGGTTTAGGGTTCGAAAAAGTTTTTGTATGTTTATATATTTTGAAATTATCAAACAATCTTTGATATTGATATGGTCTTTATGAAAGTTATAGTTCTCAATATGGTCTACACATTTGTAGTTGATTTTTTTTGTTTAAAGTCATTTCTTATCCCATAATTGTGAGTTTACAGATTTTGCATTTTAAAATTTAAAATTATCAAATAATCTTCAATATTGAAATGGTCTATATAAAAGCTATATTTCTCAATATACTCTGCAATTTTGTAGCTGAATTTTTTTTATTTGAAGTCATTTATTATCCCAAAATTTAATATTAATTTACAATTTTTGAAAAGTTTATAGATTTTAAAATTTAAAATTAAATTTCGGTATAATAAACAACTTAAAATAAAAATCAACTACAAAGTTATAGATCATATTGAGAACTAAAACTTTCAGATATACAAGATTGTTTGATAATTTAAAATTTAAAATTTCAAAATCTATAAACATAAAACAATATTTGAGACCTAAACTATTTTAATTTATAAACTTTTCAACTACAAAGCTGTAGATAACGTTGAGGGCTACAATTTTGATATAAACTTCGTCTTCGTTCGCGATTATATAAAAAGTTATCAATTATTTTTTGATATCAAATTTGTATATCGTCTTGTTTGAACTAGATGAGACTGAAAACCAAGTTTAGGGACCGGCATGACATAACTGGACAAGTTTGAGGACCTAAACAATCAATTTATAAATTTAGGGACTAGAATGACACAATCGAATAAGTTTAAGTACCGAGATAATACAGATAAAAAAATTTGAGGATCTAAACAATCGATTTGTGAGTTTAGAGACCACTAATACACTTCCAATATATATATACAACACATTGCAGAGTGTTGAAGCACACAAAATCGGTTGAACCATCAAGCAAATTTAAAATGCTTGCATTCAATACATCATTTGGCACATATGATCTATTCAATATTACATGTTCAAATAATTTTGGCATGTCAAACTTTAACCCAAAATACATGAACCTAGTGTCCAAGTCACTACCAGATCCATCTATGTAGCAAAATCAGTAACCACATTTCTAGGCCATTACCAAATAAACAACCTCTGGAGTATACAAATGTCCAATATAACATCATCATGTACATTTGCCATACAAATAGATTCATTCAGGACCAAAGTGCATACATCCATGGAAACATATATATGTTATTACATTAGCCATTACAAACATGAAACATTGATTCATCGAGGATAAGTCTATACAATCTGGTACCATCACACAATACTATATCGAAAAGAGGTCTACTAGCAGTGAGATCCGCTTAATTTGAGTGGCAAGTCACCCACAAATTTGACCTAACACTCTAGTAGACCTTGAAACCTAAACCTAAGATGCAACCAGTAACAACTAACATAGATCCATGATAAATTTACTATGCTTCAATTTGTTGAACTGCTTGGATCTAAAATAATGTGTATGTAGATTGGTACCTCATAAAAAAATTGAAGGCCCAAAATTAGGACTTGGTTTTTAGTACCTTTGAAGCTTACTCCTATGCCAAGCAAGTGAAATCATGTAGTAAATAGATGCTCTAAAGAAACCTAACTAGTCAATTAACATCTGTCGTAGTGATGCTAATGTTGCAATATAATTTAAGCACATGCAAATTAGATCTAGTTGTCTTTTTAAGATGGTGTTGTCTATTCATACCTTTTAATTATAGACATAGAAAACATGTTATTTGTTGATTCTGCTACAACAAGAAGACCAATAAGCATGCTATCACTAGAAATTAGTGATGATAGCATGCCAATTTGTGGCTGCCCGATGAATTCCCAAAACTAGTAGGTTGTTGTTATTTCTGACCAACCACATACATAATAAAAGAAATACAATGGGCAAAATGTAGGAGGAGATAATTTCATCACACTAAGAGCGAGTGCTAGACGAGTTGCGCCATATTGGTGACTCTTGCCTTAGTGTGGTCGCCGCCGCCCATCGTCCATCAGTACTAGTCCCCATCCCTCCCCCCCCCCCTCCCGACATCTTGTCAGGGGCTAAAGGGAGTGGGGATCCATTGTTTTTAATAAGTTCTCCTCAGACAAATTCGGTTATTTCGAAGTCTGAGTCACATATACAACCAATAGATTTTGGAATCGGACTCCGTATCATTCTAAAAAGAACCTTTTAGACTTATATGAGCACGGTTTATAAATATACTTCCTCCGTATTGGATTTAGGTGTTGTTAAGGACAATGGCACGATTTTCCAAACACAACTTTAACCTCTTATTTTTATAAAAATATTTATAGAATAATAATATATGTATACTTTTATAAAAATATTTTTCAAGATAAATCTATTTATATAATTTTTACATTTGCAATCTCAATAAAAATTATTGATGATTTATATTCCCAATGTTTGACTCAAATCTTGTCCAAAATGACTTCTAAATTCGATACAGAGGGAGTAAGTTCCTCTATAAGAAACTCTCTATCGTGTGTCCCGTTAGTTAGAGGAAAAGACGACAAAAAAAAAATGGACTAAATTTTACCTCTTTATTCTTATGTTTATGTTTAGATTAGATAGATCTAGATCTAGATTAGTTGGCTATCTAAAATCATTGCCTCAAAGTTCACTGACTAGAAATATAGCAACTCTCAGTATGTTTTTATTAGAATTTAAAGAATCGAGGATACAAGAAACTTGCATCTTCGACGGAATTTTATTTTGTTATAAACAGCTGATAGCGGTCAAAGGTAAACCGCAGCTCTTCCACGCAGCAGACTTCCCCTGCACCCGGCGTGGCAGCGACCCCACGACCCGGGCGCGTACTCGGAGTAAATACCAGACGCCGTATCTCGTGACTCGTGAGAGAAGAGATAGACACTCAGCAGCGCAGGAATCGGCGAACTCGAAGACCACTTAATTTCGACCGTTGTGAAGCGACAACCCCCCGTTTTAAAGCTCTCTTTCCCCGATTCCATTCCATCCCTTCCTCCACCGAATCTCAGGAACTAGCCGTTGGCCGCTCCCAATCCTCCCATCCACGTCGCGCCTCCCATAGTCCCATGGACTCCGCCACCGTGGCCCTCGCCAGCCCCGCCTCCGACGACCGACGGTTCTGGGACCGCCTCCGCACCCGCGTCGACACCATCCTCGAGGACCGCCCTGACCTCCCCCCCGCCGCCGCCACCGCCACGGTGATAGCCTGTTCATGACGAATTCTCTGTTTGCTTCCTGTGGATTGAGTCGGATCCTGACGTGCTCTGTGTCTCGAGGGGCTGGGGATTGGCTGGCGCAGCGCGGGGTGGAGTCCGAGCGGGGGAAGCGCCTCCGGGAGGACTCCCTGATGCTCGTCCGTGGCCTCGACTCCGTGGCGGCGTCACTGGCGCAGCTCTCCGACACCCTCACCGCCGCACAGAAGGTTTCGAGCCCACCATCCTACCATCCCGGCTTCGATTTCATCGTCCTCTTCTCCGTCGTGATTCAGAGTCTGTGATCCTGTTCCAGGGAGTGAGTGCTCTCGCGACGTGCTCTTCCCAGGCGAGGGGATGCGAGGGCGGCGCCTGCCCCGAGAAGGCGGTGGAGGAGGAGGAGGAGGAGGAGCCCAAGGCGAAGCGGATTTGTGGCGGCTCCACCGAAGATTCTTCTCCACGGAAGGGCCTGGACAGCAATTCTCCGGCCGCTGGAGAAGAAACGGCGGCTGGTCCTAATGGTCCGGGGAACGGGAATGTCCAGGCCTCTGCTGAGGTCGCGCAGAGTACTAATCTGAAGCGGGCCAGAAATGTAGGCTGCATACCACTTGTCCTCTTCTTCTCGTGTGATTTTTGTAACTGATTCCTGTTCCATTTTGTGGCTCGATCTGCAGCTGGCGGTTTCGATGGCAAGCAGAGCTGCTGCACTCGCTAGGGAGCTCAAGAACATCAAGTCAGAGTTGCACTTCATGCAGGAGAGATGCGGTTTGCTAGAGGAGGAAAACAAGAGGCTCAGAGAGGGATGTGACGACGGAGTTGCCCCTGAAGAAGATGACTTGGTAATGGGGGAACGCAAACCTCCTCCAAACTGCTAGTATCTCCATAACAAAATAGATAGACTAACTGCAAAATCTCGTATTATGATATGATATGATGTGATGAATTTGTTCCTTGCTATTTTTGCTGAGAAAGAAAACTCATTTGCATCGCCCTGCGCAGGTGAGGCTGCAATTGGAGGCTCTGCTTGCAGAGAAGTCGCGGCTGGCGCAAGAGAATGCCAACCTGACGAGAGAGAACCAGAGCCTGATGCAGCTGGTTGAGTATCACCAGTTAACATCCCAGGATCTGGATGAGTCCTACGAGGATGTTATGCAGGGGATACGGCTGGACTTCTCGCCACTGGGGAAGATCAGCGACAATGAAGAAAGCGAGTGCGACGATGACGTCCCGGTCACCCCAGCCGAGGTGTTATGCTCCCCCGATGAGTAGGCAGGCGAACGGGAAGCAATAAGATGGGTTTTCCAAGTTCCAACTATGGAATTCCTTTGTACCAGGTGCCAACAGTAGGCAGTTTTTTTCTTCTTCCTAAGTGACCACTACCGGTGGCCAGTTTTTTATGTTTCTGACTGATAATAATCATAATAATTCATATACAAAACTTCTCTTTGTGTAATAATTTAGTCATAAAAATATATGTGACTTCTCTTTACACTTTTTCATGCTGGATGCAATAACAGATCGATAGATCCCACCACCTAATTAAGACTGATGCATCTTGCATTAAGGATAATGTTTCAAAAACAAATTCTGTATAGGGATTTATAAGATTCATAGTCTTGGAAATACATAAAGTTAATGGATTGTCATTTCTTTCATCATAAATAAAACCAGTGTTTGCAAGGATCGAGGCCACTACCCCCCAATGGTTTTTTTCCATCATACTGAAACAGTACCTTCAGTGAAAACAAGATTAGGAAAACCGGCACCACAACTAATTACTATTGCCCAATTACAGGACGTGTAACCACTAAACAATATTTCTCTCTATGCTGTACCACCTAGTCAAGCTCAACTAATTTACAGCCAGGTTAACCAAAACTAATCAGAAGAATCAGAACATAATGGCCAAGTGGACCAAAATAAGCATCATGAGCAAGCTATCATATAACGCTGCTGGTGATGAATTGTTCAGGGGTCTCAACTGGGAAACACCAGGGTTCCTTGTTTCCTGAGGAGAGTAGTTCTCAGTGGTTGAAGATGAGAAACCTGATGCATTCCGGGAGTTGATGGAGAGAGGATTTGAATTGTCAGTATCATAACCTTCATTCCATACAGAACATCATAAGCAAATTTGTTTGGGACAAAATGGAGTAATGTATGTTTTACTTACAATTGAATTTCTTCCATCCAAGAATTTTCCTTTCTCGATCAAATACCACACGAAGACCAGTCATGAAATTTTCTGGGAAAAAGAAGGTAAACTTAAGTTATATTCAGTGCGTTTATTTAACATTTTAGGGAAAAATGACAAGTTTTTAACAAATGATTATTTCAAAAAAAAAGGTAAACTTAAGCTTGAATGACAAGTTCACCATTTCTTTAGGCAAACTGAACCATGTGAGATTATTTCACTTGGATACTTAAAGGACGACGGCAGTAGAAAATTCGAAGTAAGCCAGAGAAATAATTATATAAATTTTAGAAGTTAATTTAACATAAACATAGGTACTTCCTGGCTGATAATGTCATATCATATCTGGTAACTCCGTAGTTATAGTCAAAAAGTTTTTTATTCATTTTGAATTTGACTAACTTCTGCAAAAAGGGCGTACCTTTGAATTTGACTAACTTCTGCAAAAAGGGCGTACCCAGTGCCGTAGGCTCCCGCACTGCGGGGTCTGGGGAAGGGAAATAGCCCGCAAGCCTTTCCCGCACAAATGTGCAGAGGCTGGGGCTCGAACCCTGGACCTCTTGGTCACAGGCGGTAAAGCTCTACCGCTTGCACCAGGGCCGCCCTTCAATTTGACTAACTTCTGCAAATTTTTTATATTCTTTTTAAAAGTAAATGCTTTCAATTTTGTCTCAATTGGTTCAAACTATAGTTTAATAACAGCATTAATAAAATATCAAAAATTTATCAAAAAAACTTCAAATTCTGTTTGTTGACCAGTACAGTAATTAGTCCAATATTTCCGGTACCAGGAATCCTTTTGTTCTCTCCTCTTCTACTTTTCAATGCACAGCTGCATTCCTTCCTTTTTATAAAGAGTTTAAGCAAGCCTAATAGCTGCTAGTACCTACTCCCTCCATTCCAAATGATAAGACATTGTGGCTTTTCGAGATTTATAGCTTTTGTTATGCACCTAGATATCTAGAAATTATAAGACATGTACTAGAAAAGCTAAAATGTCTTATAATTTGGAATGGAGGGAGTACTTACTTTTATGTTGCAACTACCAGCAGTGATCCATATAATCACAACTTTTGAACCAATGTGTTAGTAGATTTAACCAACAAAAATATTTTAGTAGATTTACCCCAAAAATATCAATATGTTAGTAGACAGTAAGTAATGTCATGGTCATACAGACCATGAGTTTCTATAATTTACAAACAACAGAATATATACAAATTTTGAACCAATGTGTTAGTAGATTTAACCAACAAAAACATGTTAGTAGATTTACCCCAAAAATATCAATATGTTAGTAGACAGTAAGTAATGTCATGATCATACAGACCATTAGTTTCTACAATTTACATACATGTTGATATTGGCAATAATAAGGAACAAGTAATTCACTAAGATTACTTTTCCAATGCATAGCATTTGCAGCCTTTGGAGGCAGGAAAAATTGAAAAGTACTAAACATTGTGGTCAGCAAAAGGCAAACAATAAAAATTGTGGAGCATGAGAAAATTTTAACGACTGTAAGGAAACAATATAGCATTGCAGCAATCACCTACAAGTATCTAATACTAGAAATGATATAGAATAACTGAAGAGTTACAAGCTGTTGAGCTTACGTCCAATAATGTTGAGCTTGCTCTTGACAATTGCCAGGCAATAAACATACTCATGTTCCTGGAATGGTTACAAGATGTTATGACAAAAAGATATTATTTCAGTCTTACACTATATAGATACAAATAAAAGAATTGCTGTCTCAAAGTACCTGAATGGAGATTACTTGCCCTGGATCAATAACAGGAAACAGACTTCCAGTAACCGTTCTTAGGATTATATCAGGAATTGGAAACCTTGCTTCACTAGAGCTGGATAAGTTTGGCATAGATAATTATTTTATTGTCGAATGGCAAAACATATAATAGAATGGATGTGTATATAACAATTTAGAAAATAACCTCAAATCATAGCAATATTCAAATGGAATCCTGGAGTCAGCAGCATGGCGATTTGCCTGAACTTGTGCATGAAACTAAAAAGGAGGACACAGCAACAGTTACATGGAAAATTATCTTTCTGACCAGAGACAAATTCCCATTTGGTGAAAAAATCCTTGTCGATTTTATGAAAGACAAAATCATATATCAGATGTTTACTTACACTCTGGGTAATATAAGTATACGCTGGGTCTGCCAAGTATGTGAAGGAGGTACCAGTGTCAAAAATAGTAATGAAGTCCAAATCTGTTGGTTTATTTCCAATAGTAATCCCACTTATAGTGATGGCATATGTGGGACTAGAGAACATGAAATAACCAAAAAATAATAATTAAATATCAAGAGGTGGAGGTAGATGTCAAGGGTGTCAAGAGGTTGCTCACTGTTGTTGGTTGATGTCAAGAGGTGTCTCTTCTTGGTCTGAGCTGCCTTGGTCTCCAAAGCTGATTCTCCCAATACCATCACGACCAAAGCACATCGAGAAGGAATTAGATGTCAGGCCTTTCTGTGCTAAAATGCTGGGAACTGAAACCTCATCTATTCCAAGTCCAAAAAGACCATTAGGAGCAGCAGCATCCAGAAATGACCCAGTTTGAGTCTGTCCACAACTAATGAATAAAAAGTAGAAAAGTTCTTCAGATACTGCATGTAATGTATTTTGTAAGAAGATCCAGATTCCAAAGAAACTATTACCCAAGCATTATTTGTGACTTGAGAATTTGAGGATGGGCATTCTCTGTTGAGAGATAAAGCACATCCTCAACTAAAAATCCAGAAGATGATGTGCCCGCTGAGACATACACCATCTTGTATGGACATTGCAATGCTGTGGAGCATTCTTTTTGAAGATCACAAAAGTTGCTATTGCACGGAACTGCTTTGCTAGTTGATGACATACCAGGTAGGTAAAATGTAGCCTGAAACTCAGATGATGACAAGAAGGATAAATTTCAAAGAACATACATGTAATCAGTTCCAACATAAAAAAATACTGCCATACATCAATTTCCAGACAGTAGTTCAGTATGCACACGAACCATGAGAGAAATAATTGGAAAGAAAACTGCTATACAATACATAGTCAGAAGTGGGAAACAAAAGTTGTTTACATGCACTACTACAAAACAGTGTTCTTAAAGCAACAACAAACAGTTTACACATCCATCAATCTACTTCTTATACTGTACACAGATAAGGAATTCCCACCCCCTGTACATTAATGTGTAGCCTTTCACACAGCATGGTAGAATATCCCTTTTACTAAATGCAGCTTCAAATTCTCTTCACTGTGAGTATGCTACAAAATTATATTAGTACATGGCTTCTATAAACGTCCCACTTTACTTCCCTTTTTACCGAATTCAGCTTCAAATTTTGTGTTTGATTACGTTCATGAGAGCAGTATGAAAGTGAAACTCACTAGGCAAATAAACACATTTTCAGTTGAAAGAAATTATCATTAAAGCTCTTGCTGTTATATTGTATTTAGATAATGCATACTCAGACCTCTTTAAAAAGATATGCCAGTCTAAAATCATTACAAAGTCTGATGGACTCACTGTGTTTAACATTAGCCTAACCATGAGCCTCCTCAAAGCCTTGCTGTTACATGAATAGGCATATCAGAAGATTATGAATCATTAACTGTAATACGAGCCTCACATGTCACAGCTTGCAGTATGACAAAAATATTGTTAGGGATGCAGTTAAGCATAACACTTTCAATTTGATTACCTAACTAGAACATCTCTAAAAGGTTATCAAGAGAAACAGATCAAGAATTTGCAGTGTACTGTCTCTAACCATGAAGCTAGTTATTCAGAAAACAAATAAATGCAAAATACAGCACAATTTTAGCACGCAATAAATCCTGAATACACTGAACAGTTCCTAAGTTGCTGAAGTTGGAATCCTTGCAAACAAGCAGCGTGAAGTGATGCTTAGTTCCGAGTCCTACACCATTTTCCAATAGATCAAAAGATCGACAGGATTCTGATGAGAGGTGAGTTCTTACTGATCCAGAAGCAGCAGTAGCTGGTGGCGTGCAGCCGTCACACTGGCAAGGCAGCCAGAAGAGGTCGCTGCCTGTGTCCAGCGCTACCATGAATGTCTGCCCCGGCGTGCCAACGGTTACAAGAGCATAGTGCAAGCTACACCAGAATCCAGAGAAAAATAATTTTCTGGTGAAATTCTCAGAAATAGAAATGCAAACATACACATTTCTGACAGAGACAGAGAGAGGCCTTACAATCCAAGGTTGCTGAATTTGATGGTGGCATTTCCCTCAGCGAAAGTGAGCGGTGGTGTGCCGCTGCTACCACCTCCTGTACCCGACACCGCGCGGTGGCGATCGTGCCCCGCAAGGGCGGCGACGTACGCGGCGCTGCCGGGGGACTGCCATCCGCCTGGGGGAGCACTTCCTCGGGCCTCCGCCCACCGCCGCAGAGATGCGGAGAACCGGTGGTGGAACTCCAGCGACGGCGCAGTGGAGGCGCTGCCGCCGCGGCCCCAAGCAGCGGCGGCGAAAAGCGGGAGCAGGAGCAAAGTGCTGTGGAGTTGGGAGGTCATTTGAGAGGTTGCCGCATGTGATCCAGCGAATCGAGGCTCGGATAAAGCTGCTTGGGCGTCGGGAGCGGGCAGCGGCCCGGCGCGGCGTGGTTAGCACTTCTGCGGCGACAGTGACGGCGACGGCGGCAGCGTCGCAATTGGCGGGGCGGTGCGCGCTGCGCTGGGTTGGTCTGCTTTAGATTGTCGCTTTGCTTTCAGATCGTGGGTTGTTAAAGAGTTGTTACGACTTTGGTCTGCCTTCTTTAACTTTGGTAAATATAAATCCCATACACATGTGATTTTCGTTTCCAGAACACAGACCTACAAGCGGGGCCCGCTGTCCTGTACTCCACCTCGTGTGGAGCTTTCACCCACCGCTCCCCATTTCGTGTTTATTTAAGGTTTCCCTTTAAATTCTAAATTGCTCCTGTCGTTATGCCAGCAAAAAAAAATATATTATGTACAAAGAAGTTACTATTTTTTCTAATATAGAATTGTAAATAAAAAAGTTGTTCCTCACGCGAATACAATAGGCGAAGAAAAAGAATAGGTAAATCAACATAACAACACATAACATGTAGAACATGACAGTAGTATAGTTTGCTCATTTCTTTTTAAAATTAAAATTTAAAAAGACATCATCTCCGGCAAGCCCAAAGGCCCAAAGGAGAACATCTAGCTCCACTCCTGAAGGCTCATCAGTAACCATCATGGCACCCCCTTCTTACCATAGATCTAGATTCTGTCATAGTGTCTAACTTCTTCCTCGCTTTCAGTGAAAGTCACTTCTCCCAGGCCACGACCCAAAGGAGCCTAATTGTGTGCGACTCCCCAACGAGGCTGCCCCAACGAGCTCCTCCAATGAGCCTAGCGAGTCCGCAAGGATCTCCTCCTAAGCGTGTAGTTCCATAGGCTAATGACTTCTCTACCTTTCCATGCTAAGTCACAATGAACCCTGCCGACTCCCAGGTAGAGCTCTCCCCCTCTCTTTACATTTGAGATAGCTCACATAGATAGAGCATTGAAGATGACAAAGTGGGCCTAGGTTATACAATGATTTTGGTGGCTCTAATTTCAGGGCTCGTATTGGAGCAGAGGCAAAAAATAGAGGCCATGATTTAACGGTTTATACTGGAGATGCTCTAACGAGTTAAATAGTTATTTCGCGTGTACAAATAATTGTTGGAAAAAACATACATAGGAGGATAATAGGTTGCATCTATTATCTCAATAGGTCATAGATAACATAACGTTTGTTTTGACTTCTTCAATCATATATACATATTAATTCTCACTTAGTGGTATTAAGCAACCGTATTAACAATAAATATTTTCTTTATAATATACCTTTTTATTATAAACCTGGCCATTCACCTGTCTACACACCATGGCTAGCAAATGAAAAGCCTTACTACCTTTGCCTTTGGGCTTGCCTCCATTTCCATCCATCCATCAATCATCTTCATCATGTTTAGCACTTCACCTTGCACACAAGTTGTCTTCTTAATGAAAACAATAGTCCACTAATTATCATTCAATTACCAAATTAAAAAGGTCCAACATGGCACATCGATGAAGGGAGGGAATTAAAAAGGTCCAACGATAGTGCATCGACAAAGGGAGGGAAGCGGCCAAGGGAGAAGGAGCTAATAAGTGAGAGGAAAGAATAAGAGAGAAATGATCGAGGGTAAGTGATGGGACACAATGGCAAAGTAGTTTGTTTAAGTCGTTTTTGTAAAAAATAATATTAAATACGATTTAAAATCTAAAAAATAGTATTTTAGCGAGTGCGTGCATCACTTCATAAGAGCAACTTGGCGAAGCCTATAAGTTTAATGGCATTTGGGTGAAACTCAATGGTCCTAAGGGTAAATTTTCAAATTTGTACGGAATGAGTATACACCTGAATATATGAGAACGCCTAAGGTTTTATTGGGTTTTGCGAAAACCAGTCATGGGCTAACTTCAGGCCACACAGATGATGGGCATACAAAGGTCTAGCTAATGGGATGCACAAGCACATAATGGCATAAATCAATATTATCTTTAGGTTTGTTGTATATATATGTATCAGACCTCAGCTTCATGGCATGCATGCGCATATAATGGCATAAATGGGTTCCTTCCAGGTCCGTGTTGAAATATGCTTGATTATTTCTAATTTACGTTTTCATGGATCATTAATAGTTTTCAAACCCTCAAAAATAGTTTTCAATAAGGAAGGATGGAAAATTTTAAATTCTTACTCCACCTATGCCTAACCGTAGTTCAGTTTGGTTTTATGTTAAACTTATTTAACTTTTATTAATATTATAGAAAATGCACTAAGATATATAAAACATCAAATTAGTTTTATTAAGCTCTCTAAGAAGTAATGTGTTTTGGTAATGCACTTGTGTGAACTTGTAGATTTAATATTTTTTCTAAAAACTTGATCAAATTTTCAGTAGTTTGACTTAGTACTAACTTAAAGTGAGCCATAGTTTGAATCTGAGGAAATTGATATGTTGCCTAAAAGAATTAACTGCTGCTTATACATATATCACTGATGTTTCATCCATATCTTATACTGAAAATGATGAAACTAAAATTATTTGCTCGTCACTTATTCAGCTTTTGTTTACTTGCAGTAGGACTGTATTGATGAATGAACTAGCAGCTTCGGCACCTTTCCAACCAAGGGATCCAGGATAGATATCCAGTACTTATATTCTAGAGGAGAACTGGGATTGGTATGCCATTCACAAAGAAGTAGGGTGTCCCAGTCACACCTCGTGCACCACAGCCGTTCAACATACGTACATGGAGGAAAACCAAACAGAAACATTACACCAAGCTAAATCAATGAGGGCTTTTCTGTACCATACTTATAGAAATGACATTGACAGACAATGGCCCATGAAGAACCTAGTATTGATGTGTTTTCAAGTGAGAATAAATCTATTCTTACCCTCAGCTAATTCTAACCCTCAACTTCAGAAATTCTCTAAATTTGCTACCTCGATTCCTAGTATATATCTTTCAATTCTGATGATTTTCATGTAGATAATTTATCTTTCATTGTGCCACATGCTATGACGTGGCACAGTCCCTCATCTTATCCACCTTCCTTTACTTTTAACCTTCACTGTATGCTCCATTTGATCCTAGCTTTCCCATTTCATCTCATGTTCTCTAACATGCTTGTCATGCCCTTGTGCTGCCACCATACAACCTCATCACACTGCTATAGTAACTTCACCACCATCACAAAAAAGTTTAAAAATTTGGGTCTACGTTATCGTTGTGTCCTCATCCATGGTCTACACTGGCTGCCACGTTCTCACGTTTGGTCATGCCCTTGCGCTGCCACCAGAGCCCTCATGAAGATATAGGTCGAGGCCACCGCACTGATCTGGGCCGTGGCCACCTCACCCCTAGCCACCTCTACTCTCACACTACGACCCCATCTCACCCTCGCTAATCAAAATTAAAGAGAGGGAGGGAGCGGCCCGCCCTCGCCTACGTCAAGAAAGGGGTGACGGATGAAGAGGGGGGGGGGGAGATTGAGAGGTGTGCAGGTTGAGAGGTTGAGATCATAGGTGCATATGGAGGCAATTAGGATAGGTGGATATAGTTTTGAGGCCGACAAGAATGAGGAGGGGTTGGGCCCATCTAGATGACATTTGTTAGTTCACATATGTCGGTTTGGGAGAATGAGATGTCACATAATGGCTACCGTTGATGGTCCTATGACTTTCCATGCATTATCATCGCCATGTTCCCTTGGTACAAAGCTAAACCACATCATACTTTTCATTTGGATTTTTTCATGCATACCTCGATGGTTAAGAAGGATATTGGTGCAGAGGAAAGTTGTTTGCAGTTTGCGAAAACATGTAGTAGAGATGCTATGGTGTGCATGGATTTTTTTTCACTTGGACCCTGTGTTTCATGTTCTAGCCCAATTTAAGATTTAGAAGATCATATAAGATTCAAATAACTTGAAGCTACGCATGCTAATATAGAGATGATTTTAGAAAACAAAATATAAAACTTATTTCATATTTTTAGAGATAAAATAAATTTTCTAAGATCAAATCAGAATTTTAGAATGTTTAATGTATATGTTTTGATAATTGTTTTAATTTATTTTTTTGATAATTCAAAGTGATCATTGAATTGCCAACATAGTCTGATTTACCACCTTGTGGCCGATGTGATGCCAAATCAGCAAAAATTGCTCTGAAACTTTTCAGGAGCTAAATCAGATGATTTTATAAGTTAAAGGAGTATAAAAATCTTGGTTTCTACATGAAAGAGGTAAATTGGATTAATATAATAATTAAACAAGGTCAGATATACTTTCTTATTTCATAATATATAGAGAGTTATAGATCTGTTTGTTTTCATGGTCAGGTTTGATGAAAGAAAGTTTAAGCCAATATTATTTTGTAGAGAGCTTCTGGGCTTTAGGTTTGTTGGGTGTATCAGGGCGCTCGAGTGCTCGACTAGGATGGACCAACCCTCAGTTTCATGGCATGAACACGCACATAGTGACATAAATGGGCTTCTTCTAGGCCCGGATCAACATAAGCTTTATTATTTTCAATTTACATTTCCAGGGATCATTAATAGTTTTCAAACTCTTAAAAATAGTTCTAAAAAAGAAAGGTTACTCCACTTATTCCAAACTGTAGTTTATTTTGGTTTTATTTTAAACTAAACTTATTTAATTTTGATTAAGATTATAGAAAAATGCACTGACATATATAAAACATCAAATTAGTTTTATTAAGCACTCAAAGAAATAATGTGTTTTGATAATGCATTTGTTTGAACTTGTAGATTTAATATTTTTTCTAAAAACTTGATCAAATTTTCAGTAGTTTGACTTAGTACTAACTTAAAGTGAACCACAGTTTGAATCTGTGGGAATTGCGCCTGATATGCTGCCTGAAAGAATTAACTGCTGCTTATACATTTATCACTGTTTTTTTCAGCCATATCTTATACTGAAAATGATGAAGCCAAAATTATTTGCTCGTCACTCATTCAGCTTTTGTTTACTTCCACTGGGTCTTTATTGATGAACAAACTAGCAGCTGCGTTACATCTTTCGAACCAAGGGATCCAGGATAGATATCCAGTGCTTGTATTCCAGAGGAGAACCGGAATTGTTGATTGTTATGCCATTCACAAAGAAGTAGGGTGTCCCGGTCACACCTCGAGCACAGCCGTTCTACATACATGGAGGAAAAAAAAAGAAAAACAATACACCAAGCTAAATCAATCTGGGCTATTTTTTTTATGCTTTGCAAAAGTATATATATGAGCGATGCATGGTAGTCGTTTTTCTCACCTTGAAAGATATCCTTGTAGCCTGATCAGATTGTGAATCGTTGAAACCTGCTCTATATGCCGCCAAATTAGCTTCACCGATGATGGGTGCAACAAGGTTTTTGGTTATTTCGTTAACTACTGTAGCTCTTGATTTTTCGTATGTTGGCTGATTATAGTAACCTTCCTGCAAATTGAATGTATGATGCAATTGTTATTCAATCATGGATTGTCAAGAATTAAGAATACTGCAGAAATTTTAAATAAGTAAATTTCAGTATATATGTTCGGGAGTGAAAACAACACATCTATGTTTAAAGGTCCGCACATAACTTATTTGGGAACTGCTCCGGTACTCCTCCTAAAAAATTACACAGATCTCAAAGCAGCCAAGTTAATTAATATTTTTTCCTTAATTGTTTTTCTCGTGGCCTTGTTTGGGCCTGCCCATCCAAACCCAATCCATGCTCAGACCAAATGCAACCCAAACCCATCGTCTCACCCATGATCCCTTTGTTCGGTGCGTCCGTCAGGTCAAGGTTCGCCGAGACCAAGCCGCCTCCGTCCTCACCTTCATCCTTCTGTGTGCCTGAAGGAGCGGACCTGTGACTGAGGAGTGCACCTCCACAACGTCGTGTTGGCTACCAACGCACGGAGTTGTAGGCCGGTGTTGCCATGCCCATGGTCGCGGTGTCCAGGAGTGGCACTTGTATTGGCTACCAACGCACGGGGAAAAACAAGATCCAAACAAAGAGGATCACAGTAGGACTAGTCTAGACTGGATTTGCCGGCCGGCGGCCACGGAAACGAGGACGGCGAAGCGGCGGCGAGCTCCCGTTGGTACTCGGACCTCACGGAAATACTTCGAACAGGCACGGAAATCAGTCGGGGGATAGATCATAGATGCGTTTGGGCTGACTGGGCATGGCCTGGGTTTGGCCGAACTAGGTCCAACGCCCAAGTGGGATCCAGGAGAAAATAGTTAAGAAAAATATATTTACTTAATTAGCTTGATTGTTTTGTGATTCGTGCAATTTTTAGAAAGAAAAGTATTGGAGCAGTTCTCAACTTATTTTCAGTTAAAGTGAAATAAATGATTCAATATCTTAGCAGAATACTCCTACATGTTAAGGCCCGCACATTTAATTTGAAAGCTGTGAATCCAAGACAAATATCAGTATTTGACGTAATATCACTATCTTTTTACTCACTTCGTTCAAAATTAAACATTATTTTTTGCCTTTCTATAATAATCAATAATTTGAAATAGGGAACCGTCCCAAATTATAAGACGTTTGACTTTTTGACTCAAAGTTTGACCAATCGTCTTATTTAAAAAATTTGTACAAACATAGTCAAATTTAAGTCATTCTTAAAAACTTTTTGTTAATAAACCAAACTATACCAAAATAAGTGATATTTTGTATAATTTTTTGAATAAGACGAGTGGTCAAACTTGGTGTCAAAAAAGTCAAACGTCTTATAAATTGGAACGGATTAAGTAGAAGTTATTATGTGTTCACATGCATAAATGATTATAGAGACAGAACCTGGTCCTTGAAGAATTTCTCGAGCAGAGGGTACACGAACCACGGATTTAGCTTGTTCACCGCATGAATTGACCGGCACGCAATGAATGCATAGCTGTGGTAACTGCACATTTCACTTAGTCAGTTTTTTTTTTTTTTTTTTTTTTTTTTGGCAGAGCTCAGCACTCACATTTTGAATACAACATCTATTATAGTATTATGCATTATTTATGCTGTTCTAATGTATGCTTATGCTGCCTTCCATCTTGGCCTATTGGGACAAACAAAACACAATTGGGCTATTTGTTTTCTAGCACGATTTCGAAAACAGAGTAAGGAGACAGAGAAAAGAACTGTTTGCCCCCATGCCGTGCCACTGAACAGTGGCGGAGCTTGGGTATGAAATGAGGAGGAGCCAATATATGATATCAAATGTAATGAGACGGGAGAGATTATTACTTTATTATGAGTTAAAAGTGGTGAAATTAAGGCTTTCATTATCAATTTCTCTAGCCTAGGAGGGGCCATGGCCCACAATGGCCCTAACTAAGCTCTGCTACTACACCGAAGAACTTAGTGGTCATGCTCACGCGTCACAAATCATGCAAATATATACTCGTTTGTGCTAGAGGATTTGATCCCATAAAACCATAATGTCCATCCTTCACATAAGGCATTTTTACCATTTCACTTCATATGTTTTTTTTTCTAGAAACGTAAGAACCTTTATTTTTGAACTTTTGTAGACTATTTTCAATGGCAGTTTGTTAAGTAATCTCCTCTAAAAATCATTTCCTAAAATTATTATTTTTAAAATATATCTAAGAATGTCTATGTAATATTTGGTCAACTGCAAAGTTGTATATTTTGTTCAGCTCTACAATTTTGATATAAGTTTAACTTCATCTGGTTTCATAAGAAAAAGTTATTAATTTGATCTAGATTTATACATTAGGAAGTTGCTTAAGGGAGTCATAACGAGAAATGAATTTATAGTGGTTTTCTTAAGTAATGCATTTTTACGTGCAGGTACGACTTAAGCAAAAAAAAAATCATTAGAGAAAATTCCTAGTGGCGATTAGTGACCATGGGCAGACAAAACCATTCATCAATGATGGAAAGATAATAAGTGTCTGAGTTATATGTTTTTTTTTGTGGTAGTGTAAATTGTGCAATTGCATATTGTTTGGTACTTTGGTTTGCAAACGAAAACGTGAAAAAAGTAGCTATTACTTGGTATTTATTATAATTTGTGGTAGCCTGAAATTGAAAGTAATAAAATAAAGAAATCATGGAATGTCTTGTCATGTGAAGGATGCTTTCTCTTTGTTTTTTTTAATAAAGTAGTATAAGTATGGTCTGCCCGGAAAAGCAAGACCACTTACTCTCTCATTTTCTTTGTGCCTATAATAATGCTGGGCCACACTGGGCCTAGTGAAGTGACTCATACCAAGAAGCCCAAAAGCAGATTATGTTGTGGGGTGTTTTCTTATCAGCAACAGGAAGTCCCACTGCCTAACTACCAACTTTGTTGTTTGATGTCAAGGGGTTCACGGCGCAATGACAAATGCCATTGGTTGGGGGGCTCCCACGCAGGGTTCAAATCCGGGTGCGACATTTTGTTCTGGATTTATTTCAGGATTTTTCGGCGCTATGCATTAAGTGGTAGGCGACGACGTCGATAGCGAGGCGCCTGTGGTGACTTTGTGAACTTCAAGATTTGTCGGCTCAGTCCTTCGAAGGTGCTCATAGGGGTAGGGTTTGCGTGCGTGTGTTCGTAGGGGCGAGTGTGCGTGCGTGTTGAGTGTCTGCGTTGTACTATGTATTCTCAAAAAAAAAACTTTACTGTTTGATAAATTAGATGGATCATAATTTTTTCCTTTACCTTTTTTATTGATGATTTTTTTTGGTACGAATAACCGAATAGGTGCAGGTGTCTTATTTACCGTCAAATATCGCTTTGGAGAACTCCCTTCTCTTGGCGTCTGTTGCAGCTTGTCGAGTGGCCCTTGTCTTTGCAGTGGAAAGCTAGTGGGTTCCTTTGGTTGCTGGCAGTACGTGAATTGGTGTTGTGTTTATGTGTTGTATATGTATTTTTTATTTCACTTTATCTATTACTAATATATAGACGACAAAACTTGGCCCAACAAACATATAGTCAAGACAGTTAACTTGTTGGCTTATTTAAAAAAGAACGTAGTATATACAACAAAGTCAGTTCACGGGACATAGACTGCTGGGGAACCAGGCTGAGGGCAAATAGGTCTTTTAGTTTCTTTGAGAAACTGACATGGTATGCCGAGTCAAATATGCTTCGTTGATTGGATGGAATCATGAAAGGATCGAGTTTAAGGAGACACGAACCACGACCTCCAGACAAAATAAGGGAACGTCTCTCTCACTGCGAATAACTGAGGCAGGACAATGGCTACAAAACATAAGTCACAATATTTATCTAAAATGAATGCCTGCCTCCATATGGTGTTAAAAGCACTCCCATTCAGCCATAAATACTTGACAACATTGACTTAATTCCTATTTGAGTTTTTTCTGTTTTAACTACTGTTTTTATTGTTAGAATATGAGTATAATATCGATTTCCTCTATAAAAAGTATATCATTTCAATTTTTCTAGAGTAAAGTTCTCGAATTTTAACCAGGGTTTCAGCATAATTGTTTTCCAATTCGAGTGCATATAATATTGTACTATAGATGCTAAATATATCAAATGCAGAAAAAAATCATGGTAAATGCTTTTTTTTTTGAAAATTTAGGTATGAAAATGACCAAATTCATGAGTATACGCATTAGAAGACAAAAGCTAGTTTTTTTGTCTTATAGTGAACATATAAGTGGAATTTATCATTATTTTTTTAAAATAGGTTAATCCTAACTTTTGAATGTGAGTACATATATATACGGATGGACTACATATGTGTCAAGAATTTCTAAAAAAATCAAGTTGGAAAAGTGTAGTTTTTATATTTCCACTGAAGATACAAAATATTTTTTCCTTTTTTCTAGGTATATGCACGCATGCATGAACAAAACCCAAACGCATTAGATCATAATATACAATAATTACTTTTCAATAAATCTATATGACTATGTATGTATATATGTATCTGTTCATAGAGGCGAGTGTGTTTATCTATATACAGGATATATGTTTATCTACATGTATTATTGGGATTCTAAAAAAAGAAGCGTAACCGTCGTGCAACAAAACCTGAATGGTGCAACAATCATGAATAGCTAATTAATTAGCGGTCAGTGATATATGTTTCAGAACCGTGGCTAGCTCTCTGCGCACAATCTGAAAGGAGTGTTCTTCTATTTAGAAGTATCCAAAACATCAATCAACGCACTGCACCTAGCTAGCATAGCCGTAAAGAATAAGTAAATTTCAAGAAAGGATAGGAAAAGAGAGAAAAGTAGCTAGCGACGGGCGCAGGAATTAAGTTGCATCACTCACGGCAGCGGGAAGAGGTGCACGACGACGGACACACGTGAGCTGTAGTGCTCGACGACCTTCTTCAGCGCCGGCCATGCGTCGCGGCTGTCGGGGCACACGGGGTCCAAGAACGCCTCTACCACCACCGTCTCGCCCCACGCCGGCGGCTTCCCACCGTACACAACCCGTCCATCCTCGCCGGGATCGGGATCTGCGCGCGGCAGCCCCAGCAAGCACAGCACCATACGGTGATCACCAGCAGCAGTGGCACAAGTGAGACACGGCGGCCGCTAGCCTCCATTTCAGCTGGCTTCTTTGTAAGCTATACTTGGCCCTCTTCTGTCAATTTATTCAACCAAACATGCACTTGGACACAGAACGATCGAGCTAGTAAGGAGAATATATATACGAACGAACGAATCTCTGGAGGCTAGAGCATCATCAGTTGCAGAACGAGTGTGAGTTGCGCAGACACTTCGCCGAAAGTGAAGTGGGTGCTGACGGCTACCTCTCAACGACTTCATGGGCGTGTGATGTATCCTGATCCTTGTGGAGAAGGTGCTTGCCTGGGCCGGCACAGCTGATGACATCATAAGGATGCAAAGATGATGGAATGGTCAAGCCGAAATATAGTACCGATGTGTATTTCAGAAGGCCCTATTTCAATGGGGGTGTAATTTGAGTTTGATTCGCATTAAATATATTGTCACATAGATATTTTTTATGACATGACAGTGTATTTAAGAAGAGAGAGAAGAAATGAGTGGCATCCATGACACTCTTGACACGATTACCAACTTTCTATGAGTCATGAAATTAAATGCCTATGAAACTCTACAATGAAACTCTCCACTGAGAATGACTATTTCATCCGAGTTTCATTTCATTTTGTATGACATGGCAGTCTTGGAAACAACGTCACGAAACTCTCCATTGAGACTGGCCTGATGGAGGTTTATCGTCAGGAAAGATAATCAGCAACTGACGCGGAAGTCCGATCAATCCCTGACGGTTTAGCGGTAGATAGTGAAGTTCTGTTTTTCTTGACCGTTTGGACGGGAAAAGGTTAAACTACCCTGCTGGTAGAACAACCGTCAGCAACTAACCCTGACAGGAAGTTTCCTAATCGATGTAGTAGATCTTTCTTGATGGTTTGGGCCATCAGGAACTATTTCGTGATGGCAAACTGTCAGGGAAAGGTGACTTTTCGTGCCAGTTTGTCCCTGACGGGTTATCCTAATGCTAACCGCCACGGATGCTCTTGCCTGACGGTTTTCGGTACTTTCCCTAACGGAACTGGCTGTCACGAAAAAGTGGGCTGGGGTAGTGCAAGCATTTCATAAGAATCCATCCATTGTTTTGTATTTCAATATATATATATATATATATAAAACTAAGCTTGATAAGAAGAACCATGATGAAGAACCATGATGAAGAACCAACAAACATGAAACAAAAAATATGTCTTTCACCAAAGATAGGGAAGGGAGTTGGGATTGGAGCAACCCACCATGCTAAATCACCGGGCAGCTGTCCAGGTGAGGATTTGGTCAACAATTGAGGAGATATATAGGTTTTGAGCATCCTACATCACCACTTGTTCGAAATCATCTCAATTTTTTTTCAAAGCCTATACATGAGATATTAAGTAATCTCGACAAGTTTCGTGATTTTTGGACTTCGTCTGTATTTTATATAATTTTAAAACAATTCACACGCAAGTTGGTGGTCAAGTTTCGTGAACAAGTTGTTTCAAATTTCACGCCTGTCCTGATACAGACTCAATGTATGCTCGGAAACATGAATATCATTTTTTGAATAATCAAATTCCATTATTCGATGCCCCTGCAGTTCAAAGTTACTTTTTTTCGAAAAAAAATCAATTTAATTAAATAAAACAAATAAATATAGCAAAACTACTAAAAAATTACATCAAATTCAGAAATTGGGTTCCTAGCAATGTTGTAATCCTGCAAAAACAATTAGTTTAAAAAAAGAAAAAATTCTTTGACGAGAGCCTGATTTTGCTCTCGGCCTAGTGACGTGAATCTAGGCAAACAAATCCAGTGAAAAATAAAAATAATTGAATTAGTCTTTACCGAGAGCCAGATTTAAAGGCTGTCGACAAAGAAATTAAATTAAAAAAAATAAAATATCTTTGCCGAGAGGTAGATCTAGACTCTCGGTAAAGAAAGAATATAACCGTGTGGACTTGGCCGAACGGCCAAGTCCTATCCTCTCACACTCTCCTCTGTCTTCCTCACCCCCGCCACACCCACGCCCCACCGCCGCGTCGCCGCCACGCCTCCCCCATGTGCACTCACCCACCCGCGCACCCCCACGCGCCACTGACGGTCCACGCTGTCCCCGCGGGCCACCACCAGAGGAGGAGGGAATGAGGAGGAGGAAGTAGGAGGAGGAGGAGGAGGAGGAGGAGGAGGAGAGGGAGAGGAGAAGGAGGAGGAGAAGAAGAAGAGAAGGAGGAGGAGGAGGAGACTGTCCGCCCACGACCGCCCACGACCGCCCACCACGCCACCGTTGCCCACCGTCGACCATTGCCATCTCTATGACCATCACTGTCTCCCCAAGGAGAAGGACCGAGAACGGCGACCAGAGGGGGGGGGTCAGTGGGAGCCTCAAATTTCTCTTGAAATATTCCGGCCACTCTTTTCAAAAACCAAACCCAGTTGATGGGTGCTCAACCTCCCCCGAGCAACGCGAGCGGGGATTCAGACGAAATGGAACAAATGAGAGCTCGCCGGTAGTGGATAAAAACTCACTGAAAACCCCCAAGATTGAGTTCTCAACCCCTATGGAAAAGAGGTAAGAACCCAAGGCAAATCAGGCAGAAAAGTAGTCGACGGACGCTCAGAAGACAGGCGACGGATGCTCTGTCGAGGTGCGACGGACGCTGAGCGTCGGACGCTGGGCTAGCGTTTTTCGGCCTTACCAAACAACACAGAGAAGACCTCCAGGCGACGGACGCGTCTGGCGGCTCCTCAACGGCGCTGGTGAGCGTCTGTCGCAAATCACATAGAGAGCATGTCACGGCTGAAAAACGATGGACGCGTCTGACGCGTGGTCGACGGACGCTGGAGAGCGTCTGGCGCCAACTTGAAGCGTGCAGACAAAGATGGCGACAGACGATGACGTAGGAAAGGCCTAGCGTCCGACGCCTCCTGTTGGGGCGTCCGACACCCCCGAGCAGAACGCAGGAAAAGCGAAACTCGATTTTCTCTCCGCCAAATCTTCCCAAATCCTAAGCAAATGATCTCCACTAGCAACCCAGCTTGGTAGGCATGTTTCTAGGTCTATGGAGGAGCTACCCCGAAGAAATCATCGCTCAATTTGGTTTGTATTGAAGGGAAACAAAGATTTGGGGGGAGAAAGCAAGAAATGAAGAACGCCACAGAGAAACAGCCCGATCTGCGTACTCGAGAGGTTTGAGGAAGGATCCTTCGGTACAAAGATGCTCCTCTCAATTACGAACAACTTGGTTCAAATGGATTTGCAAGAACTACTCCCTACAAAAAGATCTCATCCCAGGATCAAAGGAGAGCAAAAAGCAAAACGCGAAGAACACAAGCAAACTTCGGACACGATCAAGAAATCAAACTAACCATGGCTTACGGAGGGTAAGGCCTCTGATTCCCACCAAAAGATTCACGAGTTCTTACAAAGGTTGGAGAGATCAACCTAGGGCCCTCATGAACTAGAGAGAGGTTAGAGAGAGAGAGATGGGAATAAGGAAAAGTGTTCAAGAGGTGGGATGAGGGATACCCCTTCATCCCCTACTTAACGGGCTTTGGCTATTTCCCAAAGACCCCCTAGATACAAGACCGAATTACCTAGCCCTAAGACATTGTAATCCAAGTCGGTAACTCTCAGCCACTCATTTGAATGGACGGCCCCACTTCCTGCCAAGAGTTGCTGTCGCCTCGACGCAACCTCCAGGATTCCGCCACGTGCCATCCCCGCTTCCTCGGAAGCTCCGCCCGGGTTTTGAGGCCACTGGTAGCTTTCGGCTCAACTACCGAACCCCGAGTTTTGAGGCCCAAACTTGGAAACCGTCCTCCGGTGGTTTTGCGGCCCAAACCACCAAACCGCTCGACTGGAGCCACCTTGTCCCCACCCGGTCGTACTCCGAGTCCCCACTCGACCCGCTTGTCCGCCATCTTGACTCGGTCGACTCGGTCTACCTCCATGTCTTCCCGCACTCGCTAGTGCCAAGTACTAGCCACCACAGCTAGTCCACCGGCGCCCATGGTCCCTCAGTCTGAGCCCCGCTTCCGCCCTTCACCACTCTTAGTCCATCGGCACGGTAAGCCTCTACTCGACCTTCTCCACGCCATTGACCACTCTCACTAGGCATAACACCTACACACCACAAGCCGATAGACAAGCACACATTTGCTTTCGCAAGAGGTTAGTTCAAGCCACTCAAACTGAAACACTCAAGTGTTGGACGATCACTCATCACAAAACTGAACATACATGGGTACATGTCAACCATGTGTTCGCAATCTCCCCCTTGATGAGTGCATTGTCAACACTAGTGCATTTCAGATTTGAGCCACAAGGTAAAGCTCTCCAAATGACCAAAAAGCTAAGAAAGCCAAAACGGGGTCACTTGAGAGAAGTAACGCGAGATCAAAACTTGGTTCCCAAAGACATGGGCAACGACTCGACGCAACCAAGCAAATCAAAGCTAGCCCTCAAGAAGAGGCACAAAATGGGCTCAACACCGCTAGCAAGCCAAAGATACCAATCAAAGCTCTCATAGCTCAAAGATACCAATTAAACCAAATAAGGCTCAAAAGACCAATCGAAACCTATCGGAGCCAACAAAACAAGCTAGACCCTCCAGAAGAGGCAAAGGCTCAACACATCTAGCATGAACTCCCTTGGGCATATGCACACTCAAGATACCAAGAAAGGGTGAAAAGAGCCAAAAATGCAAGTTTTTCACAAAAGCCACAATTTGTCCCCCTTGGATGAAAATGGTAAAATGCACATGATTCTCCCCCTTGACCAATGTAAGTGTGAAATGCATGCTTTCCCCCCCTTGTTGACACATGAAGCTCATCAAAGCTCAAAACTCAAAAACTCGGCCACAAATGTTATGAAATGCCATAATGAGTGCAAAAGCTTCATACATAGAGCTAAGACAATGAATAGATGCTCTAAGTGATGTGATCATGTGAGAATAGGAAAAGCTCTACGTGTCCAACAAAGACTCAAGTTGAGAAGATCACTCTAGAAGCCAATTTAGAGAAAGGGTATCACCTCCTAGAGACAACTAAACATGGCAAACAAGATAGGATAAACCTCAAAACTATCTCATGTATAGCAAGTAAAACTATCCCTAGCAAAGTTCATACAACAAGCCAATGACCCAACCGAATCAAAATTTTCAAGTTTCAGAGTTTTGCAGCCAAAATTCAGTTTTAGGCACATTACAAGAATATGCGAGTGGTTGTAAGAAAAGTGATGCCACTTATCAACCAGGCGAAGCCAAAGAGCTTGACACACCGGTTTCGGTCATACACGGCACCGCTCAAGTTCAACCCATATGGGAAGCAGTCTCGAACACACGGTGAAGTGCTCACAAATGCAAACCCAACTCAATCTTTTCAATTTACTATTCAGAGAGCTATTTCATTTTAGATCAATTTTAATCATGGTGCTCAATGGAAGTGAATGAAGCAATGAAGAGCCATAGTTACAAGCTATATACAAAATAGCCAAGAAGGATCTTCAAAAGCCTACACATGCTAGTGTCATTTCAGAGGTGACATGGGGAATTAAATTCAGTTTTAAAGCTTTTGTAACTTAGCTCTATTGCATATCAAGAGATCAAAGAGAGTCTAAGTTAGGCAACACCATAGACACATAAAGCACCTCAAACAGAGCATAGATTCATTATATCGGCTATAGGTATGAAGCTTAAAATGAACTATATCACAAATGCAATGAGATGCAAAATGCAATGACACCAATTAAAAACTAAAAGGACACCAGAAGAAAGAAGGTAAAAGAAAATACAAATAAGAACCAAAAAGAACTATGATACACAAAGAGCTTCCCTCAACTAAAAAGGGAAGCAAACACCCAACCCGCCCCGAAGGCGAGAAAACGCAGCTTGATCCAAAGGTTTTGTGAGAATATCCGCAAGCTGGTTGTGGGTATCGATATGCCGGAGGTCAATGTCGCCCTTCTCGTAGTGATCTCGCAAGAAGTGAAAGCGAACGTCAATGTGCTTGGTCTTAGAGTGAAGCACGGGATTTTTGGCCACACTAATTGCACTCGTGCTATCGCAAAGCAGAGGCACCTTAGTAAGCACAAGAACAAAATCCTTCAAAGTTGCAATCATCCAAATCAATTGCGAACAACAGCTAGCGGCGGCAACGTATTTAGCTTCGCAGGTCGACTGAGCCACGCTAGACTATTTACGAGAAGACCAAGACACAAGAGAAGGCCCGAGAAATTGGCAAGTCCCAGAAGTGGACTTCCGATCAAGACGACAACCGGTGAAATCGGCATCAGAATAACCGCAAAGCACAAGAGAGGAGGAGGCGGAAAACCAAAGACCAAATTCGAGAGTGAAGCGTAAGTACCTTATGATGCGTTTCACCGCCTGCTTGTGCGAAGTGCGTGGAGACGCCTGAAAGCACGCAGACAAGCAGACAGCAAACTGTATGTCCAGCCGGGTCGCCGTCAAGTACAGGAGCGACCCGATCATGCTTTGGTACTCTGTCTGATCCACTGCCTCTCCTTCCTCGTCCGCATCCAAGGCAGTCGTAGTCGACATGGGCGTCGAAAGAGGCTTTGCCTCACCCATGTCAAACTTCTTCAGAATGTCCTTCGTGTACTTGCCTTGGTGCACAAACGTCCCTTCCTAGGTTTGCTTGATTTGCAACCCGAGAAAGAAAGTAAACTCTCCCATCATGCTCATCTCAAATTCCCTGCTCATAAGATCTACAAACTTGGCAACAAGAGCATGAGAAGAACCACCAGAGATGATATCATCCACATAAATCTAGACAAGAAGAGTGTCTTTGCCTTGCTTGAGGAGAAAAAGCGTCTTATCTACCGATCCCATTTAAAAACCCTTAGCAAGCAAGAAGGTTCGCAATCTATCATACCATGCTTTAGGGGCTTGTTTCAAACCATACAAAGCTTTGTGAAGTTTAAAAACATGGTTTGGAAACTTGGGATTTTCGAAACTGGGAGGTTGTCTAACATACACTTCCTCCTCTATGTAGCCATTTAAGAAAGCACTTTTAACATCCATTTGAAAAAGTTTAAAACCCTTACAAGCCGCAAAAGCTAGAAGGATTATAATTGCCTCTAAACGAGCTACGGGAGCAAATGTTTCCTCATAATCTATCCCCTCCTTTTGACAAAAGCCTTGCGCTACCAACCTAGCCTTGTTACGCACTACCACCCCATCCTCACTTTGTTTATTTTTGAAAACCCATTTGGTACCTATGGGGTGTCAACTTGGTGGTGGTGGCACTAAGACCCAAACACGGTTTCGCTCAAAGTTTTCGAACTCCTCATGCATGGCATTGACCCAATCCGGATCCATCAAAGCGTGTCCAACATATCGGGGCTCAAAAGAAGCGACAAAAGCCGAATGAGCAAAGTAAGAGAGATAGGACCTGGACCGCGTGACTCGATGGTCAATGTCGCCGATGATGTTCTCCGACAGGTGCTACTGCTGGATGTAGCGGGGAGCTTGCCTAGAAGAAGTAGCCTCCCCCTCGACAGCAGCTGGAGCTCCCTCAGGTGCAACGGACATCGACTAAGGAAGCTGCTCGAACGACCCCCAAGTAGAGGAAGTAGTCGGGCCGGGGCCGTGAGCCGAAGTGGACGCCGCAGGGTTGACGGGGGCAGCCGGTGGAGTCGGCTCGGGATCACCCGAATCGGCGTTGTCCTGCTCCTCCTCCACAAAGATGCTAGAGTGCAAGTCATCCTCACTTGCAAGCTCAAAAGTAGTGGAACTACAAGGCATAGTTTCATCGAATGTAATCTCACAAGTCTCCATCACTCGGTTAGTCTCAAGGTTAAGAGCACGATAAGCATGAGAGTGTGTAGAATAACCGAGAAAGATACCGTTAGAAGACCGAGACTCAAATTTGTCCAACTTACCACCCTTTTTGAGAATGAAGCACCTGCACCCAAACACCCGTAGGTGACTTACCTTGGGTGGTCTCCCAAATCGCATGTCGTAAGAAGTCTTCTTCTTGAAAGCTCGGAGAAAAATGCGATTGGAAACATAGCAAGTAGAACTGATCACCTCGGCCCAATACCGCCTAGGAGTCCTATGCTCATCGAGCATCGTCCTAGCCATCTCAACAAGGGTCTGATTCTTGTGCTCAACAACACCGTTTTGCTGGGGAGTGTGAGGAGAGGAAAACTGGTGATCGAGACCCAAAGAAGAGCAAAGAGTTGCAAAGTGAGCATTCTTGAATTCTGTGCCATTGTCACTGCGAATCGCTCTCATGGCATGCTTAGGTAGCTCATTTTGCAATCTCAAAATCAGATCTCGAACAAGTGGAAAAGCCTCATCCTTACTCTCCAAAAAGAACACCAAGAGTATCTCGAGTAGTCATCAACGACTACAACCACATACCACTTCCCTCCTTCTGACCTAACCCGAGCTGAACCAACTGTGTCCATGTGTAAGAGCTCGCCGGGTTGTTTGGTCATAATCTCAGTCATAGGAGGATGGGAAGCGGCAACCATTTTTCCATGCCTACAAGGATGGCAAACCAAATCCTTCTCGAACTTTAGCTTTGGCAATCCTTGGATAAGGTCCATCGAGCTAAGCCTTGCAAGCAAGTCGAAGCTAAGATGTCCCAATCTCCTATGCCACTTCCAAAGATCAGAAGAAGAACCGGCAAGAAGACAATGAGAAGGTCTGGAAGAGATAGAAAAATCCGCACGAAAAACCTTCCCAAAGGGTAAAATCTGGCAAACAAGATCACCCCGAGAGTCCAAAATTTGAGAAAGATTAGGCTTGAAACTCACTTCAAAATCGTCTTCAAGGAGTTGCGAAACCGAAAGAAGGTTAAAATGCAAATTCGCAACCAAAGCAACATCCTTGAGAACAAAAAATGAATTGACTCGGATGGACCCTCGGGACACAACCTTACCTTTACTCTTGTCCCCGAATGTGATATACTCGGTGTGGCGCACGGGGTCGAGGCTGGAGAACCACTTGGCATTTCCGGTCATATGGCGTGAGCATCCGGAATCTACAAGCCAAGTCTCCTCCAGTCCTCCTTCTTACATCAATAAAAAGACATAGGGTGAACAAACGAAGCAACACTAGGGTTAGTAAACTGTGAAGGATACCAGTGTTGGTTCATTTTCCCAAAGAATGGGTTAGGAGAAAAACCAAACATCTCCTGTCCCATGGGGGGATAGAGATCACCACGATAGGGAAAACGTGGTCCGCTAAAGAAGGGTGGAGTGAAGCAACCGCCACGAGGCCCGTAGTCGTATGGGTCACGATCGGTACCCCGTCGGGCATGACCACCACGTGGTCTCGCCTCCTAAGGCCTAGCACCTTAAGGCATTGCACCTCTAGGCCTAGTAGTGTGCCTCCGAACTTCCGGTGCACGTACCCCAACCAGTGGGTGATACATGTCCCGGTTGTTCAACTCAACCTGCCTCCGATCATCTCTCTTCCTCCTAAAACAAAACTTAGCCAAGTGCCCATCCCGCTCACAATACTCACAGTGGTACCTCACCGCACTCTTGGTAGGCACTCTCTTGTTGGGTTGGGTGGCTCTAGCTTTCTTAGGAAGGGGATCACTAGAGATATCAGGCAAGGTGTCAAGTGGGTTGCGAAGGTGATTTGGTTTGGCAATCCACACTTGCTTCTGTGGAGTGGTTTTGGGTGGTTCCTCAAACACACCATCTCTCACAGGAAACTCATAGGGGTTGGTAGGCTTAGGTGGAGTGATCTTGGTAAACTTGAGAGCTATGGTAGGTTTTTCACTCTCGCTGAAACCACTGCACTCACCGATCTTATCGAACATGCTATCGTCCTTCCCACCTATAGCAAAGCCTACTCCCGTGCTACCAGCCCTTTTGCATTGGATAAGCAACATCCCCAACTGCGGCTCTCGGCAAGACACCCAGCTCAAGATGGACCAAACGTATGTGTTTTCCTCCTCAGTACACATCTTGTCGTGTCTGCACGACGCGATCTCAAGCTCCAAAGCCTCAAGTGATCCGACTCTTTAGTGCTATCTGAGTTGACCTTCTCTAACACAGTGATCCTAGCATCCTTCTGTGCCAGCTCAGAACGCAAGCCTAAAAAAGACTTGCACACACCAAGTAAGCTAGGCCTAGTCTTCAGCTCACTAACCTCCTCAAGTAGAGTGCCATACTTGTCCTGAAGAGTGACAAGATCAGACATGTGAATGGTGCAAGCATCATACTCTACCTCCTCGATAACCTCCACCGATGACTTAGCAAAATATAGCTCATGAAGCGCGCTAAGGTACTTCGCCTTAAAGTCATTCCTCTCTCTAATTGCACGCTTGATCATGGAGTCCTGACTCATGTATGTAGCGCTCAAAGTCTCAAGCTCGAGAGAGAGGGATTCAATGGTGGGAGTTACCTCGGGTGCATCAGAGTCGGACTCGGAGTCGGAGTCGTCCTTGCATTTGCTGGCCTTTCCTGCTTCGATCGCCATGGTGCAAAAGCCACCGTGCTTGGCGTCAACATAGAAGAAGAGGCCATTGAGCTTGTCCTCAACCTTGCCCTTCGACTCATCATCGTCGCTCGAAGAAGAGCCTCCATCGGAGGAGAACTCGATGTCGCTGAGGGAGGCGAGGAAGGCTCGATGATCAGCCTTCACCTTGTCAAGCACCTTCTTCGCGGATCTCCGATGAAAGCCGCCCTTGGCTTTGTGCTTGCCATCGAAGCGATGCTCGCGCTTGTCCTTGCGCTTGGTGAAGTCTCCCGCAGCTTTCTTGGGGCAGTTTGCGATGAAGTGATCCTCATCACCGCAATGGTAGGACCCCTTGGCCGCGCCACCACGTCATCGGTTCAAACGGTTGTTGTGAAACCGTGAGAACCTAGTGATGACCAAGGCCAGCTCGTCATCTCCAAGAGCCTCCACTTGTTCCTCTGTTATAGAGATCAAAGACAAAGCGAACGAAGAGCGTGAAGGCTTAGAGGAAGAAGAAGACACACCGCCAGGATCGGAAACCAACGCCATAGAAGGGTTCGACGAGTTCTCAAGCTTGGCCCGGATCTGGTGGTCAATCTCCGAGGACTTGAGCTTGCTGAACAGCTCGTCCACGGTCAGGGCATCATAGCCCGGTGACTCCTGAATGGCCCTTCATCTCCCATACCCTCTGATCAAGAGCATGCAAAATCTTGATGGCCATCTCATGATCATCGTAGGGCAAGTTGGCTCGATTAACACGCATCTTGTTGACGATAGATTGGAAGCGAGTGAACATCCCGTACTCCCTACGGTACATGTCGAAGAGTCTGGACTTGATCTGAGGATTGCCCTCATGATATCGCACAAGTGTTTGCCAGATCTCTCGCACCGTAGTGTGGTTCGAGACTCACTCAAACTCAGGAAGAGATAGACTCGAGAAGAGGATGCTACGTGCTCTGATGTTTGCGTTGTGTTGAGAGGTTTGGAGTTGGTCAACACGAGCCACAAGAACATGATAGCACTCATTCTCACAGATCTCCCAAATGTTCAAATCGACTCCTTGGAGATAGGAGGACATGCGCACCTTCCAGTAGGAGAAGTTCATTCCATAAAAAAACGGAGGTTTGCCAACACCTCGCTCCATGTCGTCTTCGCGGATCAAGAACCGTGTAAGGTGGATTGATCCTTAACCGGCTCTGATACCAATTGAAGGACCAAAAACGGTGACCAGAGGGGGGGAGGGGGTGAATGGGAGCCTCAAATTTCTCTCAAAATATTCGAGCCACTCTTCCCAAAAACCAAACCCAGTTGATGGGTGCTCAACCTCCCCCAAGCAACGCGAGCGGGGATTGAGATGAAATGGAACAAATGAGAGCTCGCCGATAGTGGAGAAAAACTCACCGGAAACCCCAAGATTGTGTTCTCAACCCCTATGGAAAAGAGGCAAGAACCCAAGGCAAATCAGGTAGAAAAGCACTCGACGGACGCTCGAAAGACAGGCGACGGACGCTCTGTTGAGGTGCGATGGACGCTGGGCTAGCACCTATCGGCCTTACCAAACAACATAGAGAAGACCTCCAGGGCATGAACGCATCTAGCGGCTCCTCGATGGACGCTGGCGAGCATCTGACGCAAATCACATAGAGAGCATGTCACGGCTGAAAAACGACGGACGCGTCTGACGCGTGGTCGACGGACGCTGGAGAGCGTCCGGCGCCAACTTGAAGCGCGTAGACAAATATGGCGATGGACGATGACTTAGGCAAGGCCTAGCATCCGGCGCCTCCTGTTGGAGAGTCTGACGTCCCCGAGCAGAACGCAGGAAAAGCAAAACTCAATTTTCTCTCCGCCAAATCTTCCCAAATCCTAACCAAATGATCTCCACTAGCAACCCATCTTGGTAGGCATGTTTCTAGTGCTATGGAGGAGCTATCCCGAAGAAATCATCGCTCAATTTGGTTTGGATTGAAGGGAAACAAAGATTTGGGGGGAGAAAGCAAGAAACGAAGAACACCACAGAGAAACAACCCGATCTGCATACTCAAGAGGTTCGAGAAAGGATCCTTCGGTGCAAGGATGCTCCTCTCGATTACGAACGACTTGGTTCAAACGGATTTGCAAGAACTACTCTTGACAAAAAGATCTCATCTCGGGATCAAAGGAGAGCAAAAAGCAAAACGCGAAGAACACAAGCAAACTCTGGACACGATCAAGAAATCGAACTAACCATGGCTTACAGAGGGTAAGGCCTCCGATTCCCACCAAAAGGTTCCTGAGTTCTTACAAAGGTTGGAGAGATCAACCTAGGGCCGTCATGAACTAGAGAGAGGTTAGAGAGAGAGAGAGAGAGAGAGAGAGAGAAATGGGAATAATGAAAAGTGTTCAAGATGTGGGATGAGGGATACCCCTTCATCCCCTACTTAATGGGCTTTGGCTATTTCCCAAAGACCCCCCAAGATACAAGACCGAATTACCTAGCCCTAATACATTGTAATCCAAGTCGGTAACTCTCAGCCACTCGTTTGATTGGATGGCCCTGCTTTCTGCCAGGAGTTGCCATCGCCTCGACGCAACCTCCAGGATTCTGCCACGTGCCATCCCCGCTTCCTCGGAAGCTCCGCCCGGGTTTTGAGGCCCAAACCCGCAAAACCTGCCACCGGTAGCTTTCGACTCAACTACTGAACCCCGAGTTTTGAGGTCCAAACTCGAAAACCGTCCTCCGATGGTTTTGCGGCCCAAACCTCCAAACTGCTCGACTCGAGCCACCTTGTCCCCGCCCGGTCGGACTCTGAGTCCCCGCTCGACCCGCTCGTCCGCCATCTTGACATGGTCGACTCGGTCTACCTCCATGTCTTCTCGCACTCGCCGGTGCCAAGTACTAGCCACCACAGCTAGTCCGTGGCGCCCATGGTCCCTCAGTCTGACCCCCGCTTCCGCCCTTCACCGCTCTCAGTCCATTGGCATGGTAAGCCTCTACTCGACCTTCTCCACGCCATTGACCACTGTCACTAGGCATAACACATGCACACCACAAGCCGATAGACAAGCACACATTTGCTTTCGCAAGAGGTTAGTTCAAGCCACTCAAACTAAAACACTCAAGTGTTGGACGATCACTCATCACAAAACTGAACATACTTGGGTACTTGTCAACCATGTGTTCGCACAAGGTTTGTATGTTAGCTTAGATTTTTGTTTACTTAGTGTTAACACCGTATTTTGGCACGGCCAAATACACGCTTATGGGCCCCCTAGCAGGCCTTCGGAGGAAGCATCTAGGATGGACCCGAAAGATCAACTAAGGAAATAAGAGATCATGAAGATATCTTTCGGACGGCACACGACATTCTCGGTGATGGAATGGATTGAGGCCCATGTTGGGATTTGTTTCCTTATTATTAGGACTTGTGTGGCGGCCGGTTAGGGTATAAGCTATGGTCTATAAATAGCAAAGTTTAGGTAACGAGGAGTACATCCAATCAATCAAACATACAACGTAGTCCTTAGTTTCCGGCCTTCGGCCACCCCTAGGAGTAGGAGTAGAGTAGATTTTAGTGAACCTTCGACGGATTGGGCTGCATCGACTAGATCGACCTCCGGTTTTGCTTGTAACTCTAGCCTTAGTTCATGTCTCGTTTGTACGGCTGTATTGTGTAACTGATGCAAGCTCGGTATGAGCTAGTTATCGGCTTGAATATATTTCTACAATATCATGCCCAATCTCATCTAATGAATTGGCCTGCGCTTTATTTCTATCTAGATCTATTTGCCTCCGTCGCGTTCTTTCTTTACATTAAGAGAGGCGATAGATCTAAGATCATATCGGCTAATTCATTAATTGCAGTTGTCACGTGTTGCGGGTTCGAGACATGTATTCGGTCATTAGATTGATTTGAGTGTGGTTGGATCTGGCTCAACATATGTGATACGACGGCATCTTACGAACCCCAATGCCACATGTGTTGAGTCATGTCTGTCCAGACTTAGATCCGTCCGGTGTCGGATACATGGATCTTGTTCAAGCTTCACGGATCCCATATCGGCTGATATAGCTGATCTGGTTATGCTTCAATCATACGATGTGTGTACTTTGTCGTTCCGATCTATTAAATCTATTAAGTATACTAGACATGGCTTGGTTCGTCTACTTTTATGGCTGCATGGAAACACCCCAATGCTAGTAGATTGGTCAGGTTATCGGGTTAATGGTCATCATGGCTGCATGGGAACACACCTCTGTTGATGGTTAATCTTTATCCGGTATACTCGGTAGATTTGGTAGTTCGATAACGGTATTGTCGCATCCACCGCATCTTTACCTTAATCTCATCGCATGATCGTCTATTTACGTACCTTACGCTTGATATCTTGTGATAGTCGTTTCTGCATCATTGTCATGTTTCATTCTATTCGGAGTTGACTCTCTAGTCAGTCTCCTATATTCATCGGCTATATGAGAGCCGCACACTCATGGAACTGTCTGGCAACAACCGACAGGTTGCATAATTTGATGTTTCATCTCCTTGTCAATTACAGGTCAAATTGACTGGCACGCTTGGAATCGATCATCGAAGTGGCTTAAGCCGCTTAAGGGGTCCAGGAGATCAAGCTCTGCTGCTGCACGGTCTCCGCAGGCCCTACGTAGTGCTGACGCCAGAAAACCCATTTTTGGCGTCAACACATTTTAGCACGCCCAATGGGACAACAATCGCCACACATGGACAAGGGTAGAGCTAAAATTCCACACCCAACCCGAGATGAGAGGCTGAAGGCCCTTGGTCCAGACTCCCTTGTGACCAAGGAAGAATTTGAAGAAATCCTACAAAGGATGGAGAGATAGAGAGCCTCGCTCGTCTTGGATGGGATAATCTATCCACCTGGAGTTGAGTATTTGTCTGTTGCTCAGGCCAGATGGAGGCGTCAGGACGAAGAAGACAAAAAGAAGAAACCGCTAGCAGAGCATTCTAGAGCTGTGGAGCCGATCATCATGCATGAAAACTGCTCATTTTTCACGTACTGCCTCGACAAGGATCTGGAGTTGCCTACCAGGGATAATTGCCCCGGGTGCAACAAACAGTTTGAAGAATACAGATGGCTCCAAGCTGACGGCCGATTCACTCGGGGACAAGTGGAATATGAAGAGAGGAATCAGCGTGTAATCAAAGATGGTGTTCGTGGTTGGCCCAGCACTGAAGTCGTCAGTATAGACCGCGCTCAGTCTCGGTCGGGCTAGCCTGACGGGCGCCAAGCATCCCAGAGGCCTAGGGGGCTTACCAAGACTCAGAAGAGGATGTTTCGGCGTCAGAAGGCTGACAGGCGGCGTTGCGATGCAGCAGGTCGCACTGCTGATTTCTTCCTGCCTATGGAGTTCAAAATGCCGGTAGACACCGAAGTCTACTCCGACTTTGATGAGTCGGAGTTTGGAGGATAGACTGGCACGCTCACACATGAATTCCAGGCGGTCTTCGGCAAGCCCACCAAGCATAGGCATCTGAAGGCACTGTACATTCAAGGACACATAAATCAGAGGTTTGTTGGAAGGATACTAATTGATGGCGGTGCCTTGATCAACCTGATGCCAGCTCACATCATCCCAAAGATAGGGTTGGAATCCGAGAAGCTCTTCAACATAGATCTGTCGCTTGGTGACTTCGGAGGGAGGAAGTCCGAAGCAAAAGGGGTTCTGCAGGTGGAGTTGATAGTTGACAGCAAGACTCTGTTGACGACTTTCTTTGTCATCAATGGGGACAGCTCATACAATCTGCTCTTGGGCAGAGAATGGATTCATGCCAACTGCTGCATCCCATCCACAATGCATCAGGTAGCGGTTTAATGGCTAGACTAGAGGTCATTCCGGCCGATGATTCAATTTCCATAGCAACCGTTGACCCTGCTCACTGGGATTTGGAGGATTATGATGTCGACTGCTTTTCAGGCAAAAGGTTGCAAGAAGGCCTCACCACTCTCAACATTGTGTGTCAACAGCTGACCTGAGTAGTCAGCTTAAATGAGGAAGAGTGACAGGCAAGGGTGAGGACAAACTGGGCAAGAGGCCTACGTCGGCCAACAATGGCGACAAGCCTAGGCCGGTGCACGACAGAACCAAACCGAGTACTAAGGTTCAAAGAGGATTGTTCTGAAATGCAAGGAATGTCTGGTTTGGAATTGCAAAATGCCCAGTTTGAACTATAAGACGATCGAGCATCACCTACCAATCAAGAAAAAGGTATCGGCTAAGATAGGTGGCGACCCGGGAAAGATGGAACCATGGCCGATGCGGAGGCTGAAGTCTCTCGGCTCTTCAAAGCAAGGATCATTCGTAGGTGCCAAATGGATCATCAACACTGTCCCTGTGCGCAAGAGGACGAGGTGAGTAAGACTGCCCCAACGGATGAGTACCCGCGCCAGCGGCTGATGTGCTAGTCGATGTAGCGTCGGGCCTCAAAGTGACAAGTCTACGGACGACAATGTTGGGTACAGTCAGATCTTCGACAAGAGTGACGCACGACCGCCTTCGAATATGCCAGAACTACACGAGTAAAGGATTCTTGTCTTCAAATTGAGGAATGCCAGCCACCACTTATCAGAAAGCGATGAGTTACATCTTTCACGGGCTGGCCGGTAAAGTCCACGACGAGGTGGCAAAGGCACTAGGAGCACCGAGAGAGCCTTGAAGATCTCGGGACCACCCCAGGGTGAGCAAGAAATATGGTTCGAGGGTGACCCTCGCAAGCGCGCTCTCGGGGCAATTATTAGGTGGCTGGTTTCACCACTCAATGCCGCAAAAGGGGATCAATTTGATGGATGTGCGTCACCAGCGCCATTCTGTGTGGATTCACCTGCAAGCAGAACCAAAGCGACAAAGTCATCACAACATCGTCTCAGGGGGCAGGTGTGCCCCTCCAGTTTAGTCAATAGCTACCGATGATCAGACGAGTGCAGGTTCCCCCAGAAGTTCTCGGTCGGGTATCGGACGGCTGTGCGGCCTATGAGAACACAAAAACGGACGACGGAGCAAAGCAGAGGTCGCCGGTTGTCCGGTTTTTCTTCTCATATTGACATCAAAACGGGCATTTGAGAGCTAAGGCAGAAAGGGGGGCCAAAAAGGGGTTGTGGTTTGGAGATTCATCTTGCCCATTGGAATTAAGGATAGTAAAAACGGCAGATGAAAGACCAAACCAAGAAGACCTATGCCAGGTCACGAAAGGTGTCCCAGGTGAAGACCATGAGATGCTGGAAAGAAATGTCTCAGGAGCGTCACTCCAGCATGTGAATCAACACGTTAGTAGGCGGTCAAGATGAATAGCCGATATGACTCACATCACCTCCAACATGGCAGTGGTCGGCTCTAAACTGGTGACAACCGATACGATGTATCACCTTTAAAATAAAAAACAAAAACAACAACAAAAGGAGAAAGATTGGAGCATAGTTCAAGCAGGAATAGAACATGACTGAAGACAATGTTATCCACATAGGCCAGAAAAGGGGCATTTACAGTCATAGGGAAGGTTTACAGAAAAGAATGGACTCTTATTCCAAGGACAAGCAGTAGATCAGTTCATCCATGGGCATCACCTCGGCGACGGCCTGCCCCATTGGTTGGAATCTCCCCATCATCACGGGGAAATCATGCATTGTGTGGGTGCTGGTGAAGCCTTGACCTACAACGCCGGAGATATCTGCGCCGACGGCCTCTGCTCTGGATAGAGCAAAGGTTGCTTCGTAAGCAACAGAATGGAAAACCAGGTCCCGGATGCGCACCGACACTTGAGCAAGGTGTTCTTCTGGAGTCAAGCCATAAGCATGGAGAGAGTCCGTCAGCACGGTTATCATGTCGGAAATACGGGCAAGTTCTGACAGAACACCGGAAGAGTGCGTCGGTTGAGATAGCCGATGCGGTCAGTACGGATCTGATCGGTTGAAATTGTGGTGACCAGGGTTTGCAATCATCTGATGAGTTGCGGAGTCTGGGAGCATACCTCTTGCCTTGGCATTGAGGGAGTCTAGAAGCGCCAGAGTATCCGCGATGGTGATTTTGGCCGACATCAGTTCTTTCTCTAAAAAGGATGACCTTTCGTGTTCTTCTTGAAGAAGGCGCTTGTCCACTAGAATGCCTTAGAAGAGATCCCACAGGTCGTCATCCGAGAGTAACGCAGTGGGGACGGAGCTCGATTCATCAATGCTAGTGCGGAAAAATGGTTAGGCTCCTAGTGAAATGAGTCATGTAAGGAAGTAATGGTTGCCTACCCAAAGAGCCGGCGTCGTGGTGGTTGCAAAATGCTGCCAGAAGAGCTAATCGCTGGACGATCGCCGGAGGTCGCCACAGGGGTGTTTCGACGAAGACGAGACAGAGAGATATGTGCTGAATACCACTTCAGGGGTGTCTGACTGGTACTTATGACACCGGCGTAAATGAAAGAAATATCTGTTCGGTGGACTGAAGTAAAGTCCGCTATAGGAGAAATCGTCTAAGTAGCCAATCATAATTTTGGATAGCAAGGTATGGATCGGCTGACCATGACTCGTGAGCTCGAGAATGTCAAAAGAACGGAGTGGTAGCTTCATTCGGATGAATGTGGAAGAAAAATTATAACAACCATCATAAGGTGTGCATGGCATTTCGAGGTCATTATGTTGATTCATGCCTAATACAAACTAATTGCCGAGGAATACATTGTTTACAATATCCTCGGCACGGGTTACATCTACTATCGCCTGGCCATGCTCGTGAAAGGCTTCCTAGAGATCTTCGTGGTCTTGAGGTCCCTCATGCCTGGGAAGCCGGGTGCTATCCCTGGGAGTCGATAGTCGGTGGTGGCTTTAGCGGCAGTGAGGGCCATGATGGCTCCATGGAGGACACCATGAAGGGCGATCTCCCCGATCTAGCGCGGGATATCCTAAAGGCGCTGATTCAGAACGTCACCTCGGGCGTTCACGATGTCGGCGTCGGTGGAAGCTATGTGACACAGATTCTCTAGTTACGCCGTCAATGCTGTCAAATCAAAGGATGAAGAAGAGGCCTAAAGAACTAAAGCAACTGAATATGCGTTACTTGTCGTTTGACCATCAACTTCAGATAGTCGATGCCTCGTATCGGCAACCTTATCCTCGGTGGCGGCCAGAGCCACCTGATGTGTATCGGACAAATTGCGGAGACAGTCTATCTCCTTGGTCGACTCCAAGTATGGCTCGCGGAGTCAGCAGCGCTCTTCCATCATGGAGCGGTAGGCCGCCAGATCGGCGCCACCAAGGTTGGGGTCAGATGATGGAGCCTCATCGATGTTCGGAGATCTGGAAAGGGGGAATGAGTTAGTGGACAAATAATGACTATCCCAGGAGGCAGAATCCGGAAACATGTGAAGGGGCAGTCACCGTGTCACGCGTAGGCATTGATGGGAAGAAGAAACCTCCGATGGTGGTCCTTTGGCCGGACCCTTTCCACGGCTATCACCTCCAGCCATTGGGGTTTTCTTGATGGACCTTGGAGGCCCGGAAGGTTACATTATGAAGTGGCTATGAATGAGTATCAAAGCCCGGGGGGCACATAGCATTATATAGATCCACTGCGGGGATAAAGGGTTGCTTCAAGGATGTGTTGCGGCATGGAGTTAGCAGAAGCAGAGAGGCCGGCCGTTTCGGTTCCCAACAGGGCAGAGATATTTTGGGAAGACGAGCCGACTGTTGGTGCAACTCTTGGGATTTTTGAAGGAATTTTGGAATAAAAAATTTTATCCCAAAATTGGGGGGCATATGTTAACACTGTATTTTGGCATGGCTAGATACGCACTTATGGGCCCCCTAGCACGCCTTCGGAGGAAGCATCTAGGATGGACCCGAAACATCAACTAAGGAAATAAGAGATCATGAAGATATCTTTCAGACGGCACACAACATTCTCGGCGATGGAATGGATTGAGGCCCAAGTTGGGATTTGTTTCCTTATCATTAGGACTTGTGTGGCAGCCAGTTAGGGTATAAGCTATGGTCTATAAATGGAAAAGGTTAGGTAACGAGGAGGACATCCAATCAATCAAACATACAACGGATTGGGATGCATCGACTAGATTGACCTCTGGGAGTAGGAGTAGAGTAGATTTTGGTGAACCTTCAACGGATTGGGATGCATCGACTAGATTGACCTCTGGTTTTGCTTGTAAGTCTACCTTGGTTCATGTCTCATTTGTACGACTGTATTGTGTAACTCGTGCAAGCTCAGTATGAGCTAGTTATCGGTTTGAATCTATTGTCCATGGGGCTGCATTGCTTCAATCTCACATGAATCGTGGTTTCAAGCTAGTTATCCGCTCTATTAGATTGGCAATTGTTGATATTTGTTAACGCAGACAGAAGAATCACTGGGAAAGTAATCTGCAAGCGCATGGATATCGGTGAGCACTTCACCCAGGATTTATCCAGAGTATCGTTATTTGTTTTTCCGCAGAGAGAAATGGTGCATCTGACTAACCAAATCTATTGCTATTAACCTTTAGGCTACAAACAAGGTGATCTGATATGAGCAATATAGAGAAGATCGTGACAACACTCTCATTCTAGTCTATGCAAGATATGCGCTATTATTCTATTGGGGAGAACCGTCGAGATAAGAAACACCACAGAGGATGCTTAGCCCGCGGCCTATAAACCCTACCGATCCTTCTAACGGGATTGTGGGATCCAAAGGTATCTACGAAATTGTCACGTTCCGAGCTACTACCACAGGTCCGGCTAGATAGGGGATATCTATGAGTATCTTAGCCCAAACACCATGTTTACGCTAGAGACGATTACCCTATTCTATACGCGAAGAGAATAAAGTAAACTCACAAACCAAAGAATAATAAAACAAAGAACTTACTAGAATTAGATGTCGAAATACCAAAGAAATCCTAGGAGCAAGCCTCGGGTTAGGAGACTTGATCCCCCAGGTACAAACCAGAGAGGAGACACCGACAGGCCGAGCTTCCTCCAATCCACACATCCACTCTAACTCTCTCAATCTAGAAGAGTAGACTCTAATCTCGATAGTTTCTCTTGAATGTTAAGCCCTAGAGAATAGATCCATAAGGGATCCTCTCTGGCCAATCCTCTCTGGAAAATATGTAAATGGATAATGGATTGCCTTTTGCCAGGGGGCAGCGGTCCTCCTTGTATAGCCCCCTCAAATGAACGTCGGTCGTCGGATCAAACCGACTTAACTATGTGGTGTAGATTGCTCCTCAAAGGCGGTGGAACCCTAATTTGCGAGGCGGAGCCTGATTGGCTGCAGGGGCAGGGCAGGCGCCCTGGCTCCGGGCCTGATCCGCCTCCCGTTTGTTCTCGTGTCTTCTGGAACCCTCTAGAGTATAGAAAATTGTGCGGTTGATAATTATCTCTATGTAAACATGACATGGGGGCCTTTCCTTGGTATTTCCTAATAACTCCCTGCAGAAATAGACATTCACCAAAACTCATGGAATTCTGTTAGTATAAACCCTAGTTCTAGCTATTGGTTTCATTTAGATCCTTTTCCTTGTTTAGTTGACGGTTAAAATTGGTACTTAAGGACCATCAACAACTCCCCCAAGCTTACCTTTTGCTCGTCCCTGAGCAAAGATGAACTCAAAGATAGATCAGGAGTTGCTACAATGCTTTCACGCCTTAAAGGTACACATGCGTTCAAACAAGAATTCTCCTCTGGATTAGAGTAAACTATTCCGACTTTCAAACTTACCCATATTACCTTTAACCATGGGGCTTATAGCCATCACTTGGGTCTTGAGCAATTGAAAAGTAGAATGATCAAGCCAAGCACTATGTCTCAAGCTCTTCACTTTACCTTCATCCTAGAGTTTTGCCAAGTTTTTGAAATAAAACTCAAAGTCTCTTTTGTATGACCCTCTCAAGTCTCTCAATATGTGGTATTTTTGGATCCTCACCAAGGCAACAATGGTGTTATGCCTTCTCTCACTCACCCTATAACTAATAGGAAATATATGGAGTTCATAGGTGGGGAGAAATAGCGCATACATACTTGCAAAGCATATATTGTAAAGTCAAACAATGGATCCAGAGAAACAGGGCATACAATCAAATCAAGATGTGCATGTGTATGGGATATATGGTGGATGTATGAGGATGAATATATATGTGTGGTGGATATATGAGGGTGTATGGTGGAAACCTAATTCTACTCTGCTCCTTAAATATATATATATATATATATATATATATATATATCTTGGAACTTGGAATTTTTTAGAGAACTTCGGCTTGCTTTTTTAGAGAGGCGGGCATCTAAGTACCCATTGTTTTGATAGGACACTTGTCCATGTTTTACTCTCTTTATTTTTTTATTTTTTTTTTCACAACCCCAAGTCTCTTTCTATAATAACACTTTTGAGAGATGATAACAAGGAAATCTTTGGAGCGGTTACATCTGTGCTAATGAAATATATGGATAGGTGGAGAACTGAGATATTTTTGGTTGCTTACTCCCAAGGTAGGAATAGAGCATTTTTCTGGTGGATGTGAATGACATATATGTGGATGCGTACTTTCAGGATAGAAGTAGCATATATGAGTGGAGTGTATGTGATCTTGATTTTAAAAGCATGACAAGTCTCTAAGGGTCAACAAAGCTTGACAAAACTCAATGCAAATACAAGTAGTAAATATGATAGTGAATGTTTTCCTAATCTACCAGGCATGTATATATGGCTATGGTAGGAATTCAAGCTCTCGTCATACAGAAACTTATCATGTAATATTTTCAATTTTCAAAAGATAGATTCTCTAGAACTCTAGTATTGCTAGCAACAAGATAAATAGCAGCTCAACTTTATCATATCATACCTATCAACTACCTAGACTTAGCTCAAGGATTTGCAACCCACAAGTTTCAAGGCTGAAAACTAGGTACTTGAAAGGAATTACGGCAGAGCAACTATTCATCATTTCCAAGACAAAATTATTGTTCATGACTTTTATTGACTCTAAACAAATTAAACACACACCCTAACTATATAAATATATATATCTTTATTTAGGACTCTTAAGACTCGACAGACATGGACCTTCATGTGCCCATATGTTTTAGCAATTTAAGATTTTCTTATGATACTATGGTGAACCTTCATGTGTTCACATATTTTTGATATTTTTATGACTATAAGATAGACTCGATAATCGTATAGATATACTTACCTAATAACTGGGGGATGCCCTCCCCCAAGCTGGATGTTTGCTATAGTTGCTTTGAATGATCTTTGGAAGTAGCCTCCTGGTTGTGCTCACTCCCTTTGGTGCTTTCAATCCTGCGTGGTTATACTCCGACAAGAACAAACAAAACTCGAGGCTCCATTATGACAATGGGTTAACGGTCAGCTAAAAGAGTAATTGAATATTCTTATGAGCTAATTTAAACTTTAATATGTTCTAGCAGGAATTGAATATCTCATCTCTTTCTTTTTTAGAATTTTCTATTTTATGATGCAAGTGAAAAATGAAATTTATTTTTGTGCCACCACAGTAAATTCCCTTATGGTATTACCATAAGTTCTCTCACATGGGGCTTAAAGATTTTCTTTTTGCGATGCAGAAATGTAGACATGTCATGGTAAAAATGATTATGCAATGGAAAATATGAGGAATGAGAATAAACCTATAAGTGATATGCTAGAATGCAATTAATGCAATTAAGTATCTTAATAGATTGGTGCTAAGGATTTGTTTAAGTTTATGAAGGTGATTATGCAATGGATGATAGTAGAGCACAACAACACTAGAAATTTCGAGTGTCTAAGCTAAACTAATGTAGTTTGAAAATTAAATATGCAAATTCGATTTTATGTTGGTTAATAGCGCCAAAATTAATTATGGTGGTGGAATGTAGAATTAAATATGAAGATAACTTACCGAGTTTACCTTTCGGCCAAGGTTCAGAGATTTAGGTCCGTCGATCCTGATATCTCTTCTGGTTAAAATATCTTCAGGAGTGTTATCTAATCCTGATGAGGACTTGGATGTTTGTTCACCTTGTGTTAATTTTTTGATGAAGTCTCTTCTTCCACCCTTTCTTAGTCCGAGGTTTCACTTCCTGTGATTCATTGTTTTGAGGTTCTACTTCTTCTCTGCTCTCTGTAGCTTGTGATACATCCTCCGTTGGTGGTACAACTTTCTTACGCAAGAGATCTTTATCTTCATTATTGGATTGGTCTCCATATCTTGACTTTCTCTTGGATAATCTGTCCATCCATCCTTGGTGGCTTGTTTCAACTTACTGAGTTTACCTTTCGGCCAAGGTTCGGAGATTTAGGTCCGTCGATCCGGACATCTCTTCTGGTTAAAATATCTTCAGGAGTGTTATCTAATCCTGATGAGGACTTGGATGTTTGTTCACCTTGTGTTAATGTTTTGATGAAGTCTCTTCTTCCACCCTTTCTTAGTCTGAGGTTTCACTTCCTGTGATTCATTGTTTTGAGGTTCTACTTCTTCTTTGCTCTCTGTAGCTTGTGATACATCCTCCGTTGGTGGTACAACTTTCTTACGCAAGAGATCTTTATCTTCATTATTGGATTGGTCTTCATATCTTGACTTTCTCTTGGATAATCTGTCCATCCATCCTTGGTGGCTTGTTTCATTTGGCATTGAGAGAGATGCTTCCTTGACTTCTCATAAGTGGTGTGTGTTGATGAAATATGCATAACAATCTACCTAGGGGATACCCTACGGTAGTAGATTGTAGGCGGAGGTGTGGCGACGACGATCAACCGTAACACAGAGAGCGTATACACGGCGATTTATATAGGTTTAGGCCAGCAAATCACCGTAATACCCTATGTCCTGTGTTTTGGTGGCTGGATTGATATGCGTATTAGGTTACACGAGGTGTAGATGAGATCTAAGAGGTTATGAGAGAGTTTTCGAGGGGGTCCCTGCTCGCCTTATATAGCCAGAGAGCAGGGTTACAGTTTCCATATCCTAACAGATTACGATTGATCCCTTATGGTAAGGGATCCAAGTCTATCTACTAGGATCTTCCTTGGCGAGCAAGACTTCTTCGGAGTCCTTGGCGAGCACGACGAGCTGGTCATGTGCCGCAAGGCCTCGTGAGCTGGGCCGTCTTCTGGTCGGTAGGCCCATAAGGTCCCTAGGGATATGCCAAGGTAATATGCCCAACAAGTCCCCGAGCACGTTATATTCTTCTAGCGAGCCCGCAGCATTGTCCTTGGAGGTGTACAACTGGTCACCATTATGCAGAGTCGCCGTTGCAGAGTCCCGACTAGGTTGGCTGGTCGAGATATTGCTCGGTGAAGTCTCCCGATCACGTCGAGCTGGTCGAGGGCTTCATAGCTTGATGTCCGAGCAGGTCACCTTGTCGGATGCTGCGGCTGCTTGTCGGAAGGATGTGACATGCTGAAGATGAAAAACTTTTGAAGAGCCCTTTCCTGGTGAAGTGTACCCACTTAGGTTCTGTAAAAAGAAAACAAAAAATAGCAGAGCTTGGTCGAGAAAAAAAATCAGTACATTCACCGCTAGGTGAAGTGTACCCACTTAGTCCCCGAGCTTGGTAGCAGGTGAAGTATGCAAGTGGTTCCAAGCTTTATAAAAAGATGCATAAAAAATTGTAATTAAAGACTGAAGCATGAGTTTTGTAAAAAACGACTGCGAATACCCGCAGTCCCCGAGCCCAATGTAAGAAACTAGGAGATTCTTGTATCGTGATCATATACTGAAGACTGAAACATAAGTTTAGTAAGAAATGACTGCGAATACCCGTAGTCCCCGAGCCTGATGTAAGGAACTGGAAGGTTCTTGCATCGGGATCATATTGCCTTGTTCGCAGTCCCCGAGTTTCAGTCCCTGAGTGTTTTGCTGTTCCGCGCCGCCGTTCCTTTTGCCATTGTTGCAGTCCCCGAGCCTTGCTCGATGTAACTTGGACGAAGTCCCCGAGCATGGCCGAGTTTGCGACCAGGTGGCTGAGTCGTGGTTGTGGTCGACGAAGTCCCTGAGTACCGTTGCATTAGAAGTTTTGTGGGGCTTGTCGACTAGTCCACTGTAGCCATGTTACTGTAGCTGCAGAAAAGAGATCTTAACAGGATTTCACGTCCAGTCCCCGGGACTATAGTGTTAGCGGTTTCCCAAAAACCCTAGGAGGCGAAGCGTCGGGCTCTTTCATATAAAAGGGGGGGGGGTTCGGCGGCGGCGGTGGCTTCCACTCTGCTATTGCGGTGAAACTCTTCTGCCATAATTTTCCCAGCGTTTCTTTGGTTCGCTTTCCGTCGTAGCGCCTGATTGCTCTGCTTGCTAGTGATGTTGATTTCTTTGGCTGTTTGTAGAGCTGGAGGTCGTAGTCGTGTCTTCGCATGATCGTTTTTGGAGCCTGGTGAAAGAGGTTGGACCAGTGATGGCCTGCGTGGAGGATGTTGCTTTTATTCCTGTTCCTCTGTCAGAGGAGGCCATAGCTAGCATTCTGTCGAGGGCGTGGGGCTTCGTGGACCATTTCAAGTCATTTGTGGCGTTGGTGGCGCAGGAGTCGCTTGCTTATTGTTGACGGTCTTTAAGTACCAAATCAACCATCAACTAGACAAGGATAATGATATAATTGAAACCAATACCTAGAAATAGGGTTTATACTAACAAAATTCCACGAGTTTTGGTGAATGTCTATTTCTACAGGGGGATATCAGGAAATATGGAGGAAAGGCCCACATGTCATGATTACATAGAGATAAACATCATTCGTATAAACAAGAACACTCTAGAAGAGTCAAGAAGGCGCGGGAAGGAACCAAAGGCCGAGCGGGCCCAAGGGTAGGGCGCCCGCCCTACACCTAGGGCGGCCGCCCTAGGGCAAAGCCCAATGAGGCCCTACCTGGTGGAGCCTCTCTCCACCGCCTTTGAGGTTGCATCTAAGCCCTCCATTAAGGTTGGTTTGATCCGACGGTCGACGTTCATTTGAGGAGGCTATATAAGGAAGGCCCCTGACCCTGAGGAGAAGAGCCTCTCTGACCTAATTCATTATTCATCATCCATCTCAAGAGGAGAAGCCCCTAATCAAGCCATAGAGCCACCACATCAACTAGATCTCTAGTTTAGCATAGCTATATAGGATTAGAACTAGGAGTCAATCTTCGATTGGTTTCTAGATCTGTCAAGGGGATTCTTGGTAATTCTCTCTCTAGTTCTTCATTGTTCTTCATTTGTTCTTAAATATTATGAATATGACTTTGCTCTACTTCATTATATTGTTTATGACTTTATTCTATTCGTTTGTATTCTTAGTTATATTGTTCTTAGTCTATTATGATTATATACTTGACATAGTGAGATCTGAATTATATCCATGTTTAGGATCATATAGCGTTTATCCACCAGTACTATGGGTAAATGGTAGATATTGTGTAGGCGTGGTGCCTAGACCATATTTATCTACGATTGTACCCTACATTCTAGATCGTGAGGTAGATCACGGGAGTGACAGTCCTGTTGAGTCCTTTGTAGTCCTCCTCCCATTTGTAGGGCAGGCAGAGCAGTTCTATTACAGGGAAATGATTGCTATGTTTCTCATCTTCCTTAGTAATACTCACTACACATGAATATATCTTATCTCGCCATGATTGCCATGTATAATTGCACTAATCATAGTATGCTAGATTGTATAGTTAAGAATGACTTAGGAAATATCTTTGTAGTTCGACCTAATTCCATGCTAATGACTAGCTAGAATATCTGTTGAGGTGCTTATCATTATCTTATGTGGCTATATATATGCTGATCAATATTTATCTTTTGTCACTATTCATTCATTATCTATATCCTACGTGACACTTATCCTATATTGAGAGAGATAGATGACAACTCTCCATTACACATGCAGTGATACTCATTACTCATTCCTCATTTATTCCTTAGTATCCCTTCCCAGTGGTAAAAATATAAATAACGATACCTGTAATACTCCTGGTTAAAATGCTACTTTGGTATAATCTGTGCGCTTGCAGAAACACATTCATTTATATTTACTTGGAGCAAATGCATATTTCAATACCGCATCTCTCTGTCATGCTGGGGATGACAACCTGGCTTAAGTGGCATGAGAGATGGATAACCCTTTTTGGCACTGTTATCAGAAATAGAATTTATTCTACTTTTGGTAACGACGTTAGAAATGTCAACAAGCATTTTTGGCGCTGTTGCCGGGGAAGGTTGATTAGCTATCAAAAGGAATAAATGAGTTATCACTTGCATCACTAATGTGATTGAGAAAACATGAATTCTCTACTCGTACAGCCTTACCCTTGATCTTTGTCTATTTTTCCTATCATCTTTATGCAGGGTAATGTATGAATAGATTTGATCTTCCAGACAATTTTGTTGAAAATCCTGAAGCATTATTTAGAAGAACAAAATCCAAGCTCAAGAAAGTAACAGAATCATCATCATCTCAGCTTGAAGCTTCATCCAATCAAGAAGATCATCGAAATATCGTTCGAGACTTGACACCCGAGTTCGAAGCCATGGCAGACAAGTCAATCCGTGAGTTCTCAGCTCCCACCATGGACAACATCCGCACTGGACCTGCTGCGAACATTGATCGGTCATTAGAGCTCAAGCCTGCCCTCATCAACATGGTGCAAGCAAGCCAGTTCTGTGGGAAAGCACACGAAGATGCTAGTACTCATCTCCAACACTTCTTGGAGATTTGCAGCACATTCACTATTAAGGACATTCCCAGAGACGCCATACTACTTCGCCTTTTCCCATTCTCACTCTTGGGAAGAGAAAAGCAGTGGTTCTATGCAACCAAGGAGAAGAATACCACGTGGGCACTATGTTCCACCAACTTTCTAGCAAAGTTCTTTCCCATGGGGAAGACCAATGCTCTCCATGGGAAGATTTCAAGTTTTCAGCAACAACATGACGAGTCTGTTCCAGAAGCATGAGAGCGCTTCCAAGATTACATTCTAGAATTGGCTACTTATGCAGACTTTTTATCATGGGCTCAGCAACAGCACTTGTGAGACCATGGATGCTACTGCCGGAGGAGCGTTCCTATCACTTACAATACCACAAGCCACATCTCTTGTGGAGAAGATGGCATCCAACCAAGGTTGGAGTGAAGAAAGAACTCAAACTCGCAAGAAAAGTGGAGGTATGCATCAACTCAAAGAGGTTGACATGCTGTTAGCAAAGCTAGACCTGCTCATGAAGAGATTCGATGAAAAAGCTAGAGAGAAGAAAGAAGTTATGAACATCTACGACTCTCACATGACCTATGAGGAGTGTGGAGACACTGGACACTTAGGCAACCATTGTCCAGAATTGCAAGAGGACATGAACTACATCAACAACAACAACTACAATCGTCCTCAGCAAAATCAAGGTTGGAATCAACAACAACAAAGGCCTAACTACTCAAGTAATTATCAAGGTAACAATTCTTTCAATAATCCTAGTTTTCCACCTTTGAGATAATTAGTAACTAATCAAGGAAAGCTAATGGATAATATGTCTAAGAAATTAGCATCCAATGAAAAAAATACTAGAAACTATAAATAATAGGATGGATAATTTTTCTGTTGCCATCAAGAATCAAATTAGCTTTAATAAAATGATTGAATCTCAGGTAACCCAAATAGCTGCTGCTGTTCCTATCACTAACCCCGGTATTCCATCACAACCGGAAGGATTAGAATCTGCAAATCTTGTAGTCATATTTGATGTAGGTGCTTATTGGAACAACCCTATAGAAGAGTGGTGTGGCGACTCTATGCCAACCAAGAAAGGAGATCCAGGATGACCAGTCATCCCAATCTCCATTAGCGTTACAGAGTTTCCTGAAGCACTTTGCATCTTCGGCGCAAGCGTCAATGTCATGCCTAGGGTAATCTATGAGAAATTCTTCAATTATCCTTTATCAGAAACAACCCTATGTTTGTAGCTTGTAGATCAGACACTATGCTACCCAAGAGGAATATTAAAAGATATCCATGTCCGAATTGGTACCTCATATGTCCCAGCAGACTTTATGGTGATAGAAACCGGTGTTGATGAGGAGTCACCCATCATCCTTGGGAGGCCACTCTTGAACACTGCTGAAGCTGTCATCTATGCTAGCACCGCCAAGATCAGTTTCTACATCAAAGGGAAGAATGAGACATTTACCTTCAAGAACAAAACCATACAATCTCCTGAACAACCCCAAGATGAACCAAAGAAGAGGACCAATGGGAGGAACAAGCAGAAAAAGCAGAACAAGAACAAGAAGCAAGTACGAACAGAATCAGCGAAGATGGTCATGACACTCCACAATAATCAAGATCACCAAATTAGATCTCCTCATTTGATCAAGAAGGATGACCCAGGTGTCCCAACCATTGAATGCACAATCAAAAGATGCTCATTCCAGAAAGCAATCTGTGACATCGGATCGGGCGTCAACATTATGGCCAAGTTGACGTACGAGTTTCTGTAGGGCACAATGCCTCTACATCCAACATACACCCCACTCCAGATGGCAGATTAGACATGCCGCGTCGTTGAAGGCATAGCAAAAGATGTCCCCATCTAGATTGATGACCACTTCATCCCTACAGACTTCCTAGTCGTTGATATGGTAGAAGATGATTATGATCCACCTATCATCCTTGGAAGACCATTCCTAAACACCACCAAAGCTATCATCTATATTGGAACAAGAGAAGTGCACCTACACTTCCCCTCTGAGAAGGTACGTCGTTACTTTAATGCTAACTATATTGTTGAAGAATCTAAGCAGAATAGAACGAGAAGAAGACGTCGCTACCGCAACCAGAAGAAGCAGAACACCAAGGACGGATGGGCAAACTATAAAGGAGAAGTATCAAGATATGAAGAGAGATACCCCGAAGAAGAAGAGTGTGACACCCTATGTCAAGCTTGCATTAGGATCATCATTAGCCACTAAGCTAAGCATAAGCATTGCATTGCATTCATGTTTAATTGTGCTATCATTTCATGTGTGTTTATTTATATCTGTTACACTAGAAATGGATAGGTGTTGTGCTCTAAATCTTGATCAACATGTTTAGCTAAGTTTTCTATGCTTAGATTATAGAGTAGATTGCTTTTCTTGCTAATCACCTTGCCTGGTTAAGCTTAGTTTAAATTTCAAAAATAAAAGTAATTCTTTTTCTTAAATGGTTTAAATAAGTTTTTAATCCTCAACCCTTGAACTAATGGTTTTCAGAATGTATGACCTACATGAAAAAGGTAGAGAATAATATTCTGAACAATTTTGGTTTAAGTGTCAAAACTTAGTTTGGAGTTTCTAAAACTGTTTTGAAGAAAATTCAATTTGAATCAAATAAAATAAAATGGAAAAAGGGAATCAGAACTGAAACAGGCCAGTTAACCGTTTTCGGCCCATGCGGCCCAGCACGTGCTCGCCCCCGCGGCCTAGCTCGCACCCGCGCGCTCCCACGCACGCGCCCCGCACGTGCCGCGCACGGCCGCGCGCACTCCCCCAACCGCGACTGCGCTGTATGTCGGTGTCGCTGCCGCGTGGCCGCCGATGCCTGACCACGGACGCCGAACACACCACGCCGCGCCACTCACCTTGCGCTGCCCACTGACACCCTGCGCCGCGCTGCGCCATCAGCACTACCGCTGCCGCCCTGCTGCAGGCCGCACTACGTCGTCGCGTCGTCATAACGCCGCCGCAGCGCCTGTCGCCGACCAGCGCCTCACCTCGTCTCGGTCACGCCTGAGCTAGCGCCCACGCTAACGGTGCTAGAACCGAGCTTGCACCACGCGCGGCCGCTGACGCCCCTGCTTCGCACGCCGCAGAGCTGCCAGCACCGCTGCCGCCCGCCGTGCCGTCGCATCGCCTTAACGCCGCCGCAGTGCCGCGTCCGGTCAGCCGCTCGCTCTGTCGCAGTCGCGATCAAGTGCCGCATCCACGCTAATGGCGCTAGGACCAAGTAGCGCCCTGCCCTGCGCACTGCTGCCTCTGCTCCCGCGCGCAGACGTGCTGCGTCGCTGACACCACCGCACCGTCGCGTCCAGGCCCCCACCGGTCTTTCCGGTCGGCCATGACCGCGCAGAAGGATGCGCCTACATCCCCTCAGCCTCCCCCACTTGCCAACACTCGCCCGCGTTCACTCTCCCGCTCGCGCTGCCTCTGCTCTCGCCGCGCCGAGCACAAAACGCACCACAACACCCCCTTGTCAAATTCACCTCCTCCAGAGCGTCTCTGATCGATCCATCTCGCACACCGCTTCGCCTTCACCTCGCACACACCCCGCTCGCCCTTGCAGCACCAGCCGAGCTCCACCATTGCTCGGCTCGGAGTTTCCACTGTAATGACCAAACTGCGTTCACCCCTCTCCGATCCGCCTCCGTCGCCTCCATCTTCGTGGAAGCTTCACCAGAGGTAGTAGAGGTGAGAACACCCTTCCGCTAGCTCTCTCTCACCCCGGAACGGCACAACGCCGTTGCCCATGCGCCATTGCCGCCGCCGCGGAGCTCACACGTGGCCAGACTTCCACAGAGCCTCTCCGGTTCAACCAACCCCCACACTGCACTCCCCACACCACCGTGGTGCTCACGCGCACGCTCGCCGGGCAATACATCGCCGGTAGTCACCCCGCCGCTTCGCATCGCCGCACTGCTCCGCCACCGCATGCCGCCAGCTCGCTACAGGGTCGCGCTGGCTCTACCAACCCCATCAGTCGATGCGCGACGTCGCCACGAGTCCAGCGCATCCACCCTCGCCGCCGGTGAGCTCACTGCCGGCAAGAACGCGCCGGTCAGTGCCGGTGCTCTGCCTTGCACTCGCTGGCATGTGGACCCGAGTTGACCACGGGGTCCCACCTGTCAGCTCGGCCTCCCGCGTGCACTGGGCCGAGCCCAACACTGTTCATCCATGGGCTGAATTCAGAAATGCATTTCTTTTTCTATTTTCAGTAAATCTGTTAATGCTTGTTTTTTTATATCTAGAGTTTGGTAAATATTAAAATGGTGAAATCAATTTTGTTAGACTCTATAAATGATGATCTTTCTGTTAAAAATATAAAATGCCATATTTTTGTGTAAGTTTTATTTATCACCTATTAAAATGTGTTTCTGCTGTTTTATTAGATTAATTCCTGTGGTAAATCTGTGCTTGTATAAATCATGAAACTTTTTGTGTAGCCTCTGTGTACCATGATCTGTCTAGTAAAAATATAACATGTGGTATGTTGTATGGTAGAAAAGATACTTGTAGTTCAAGTGTCCTTTTCTATGGTTTTCTTTGGAAAATCATGTAGAGTATAATATGTTTGTGCTGATCATGGAATTTTCTTGATTAATATGTTTCTGAGTAAAGAACTTGTTAAAAATAAGATATAGCATGTTTCACCCTATTAGCCAGTAGGTCTAGTTCAAAGTGCTTTTTCTGCATTTAAATTCATCTTTTTGTATCTGCCAGCTGATAGCTTTGCTATGGTGAATTTTATGTAGTAGTATCCTTTAAGCATGTTCTGTCTTCTGTAATTTTTGTAGATTTTTCTGAGCAGTTTATAATAGGCTTCCTGTGTAAAGTGGCTTGGGATATCCTTTAAGCATGTTCTATCCCCGGGGCATCTTTAAGCCTCCCAGTATTTATAATTAATCTACTTGAGTATTTTATACTGTGATGCATTAGGTAACAGGAGTTGATTGAATCCCAGTTGATGCATTACATTCCTTGATATTTCAATTACCTACCTTGTTACCCTGTTAATAAAAGTAAAAGCAACTACTTAGCCTGCTTAGAAGAAATGGTTACATTTATATTTATGTTCGTATTATCCCATGGGGGTAGTACCGATCACGGTTGGCTATATTTTGTTATCGTGGGGAAGAACCAATGGTAGTAATGAAATGCGGTCAACTGGAAGGCAAGGGCACCAAGTGATTTAGACTTGTGGGCAATCCGTCCGTTGGATCATATAGGTTTGTATACGATGGTGGCCCTCTTACATCTTTGAATGCACCCTTTCACATAGGGGCCGTTGCGAGTATCGACCCCGAAGCCGAGTAAACACTGTCCGGGCCGGCGCTCAATCTGCTATGAGCACCCTCTAGTTTGTAGATACGATCTGCCCGTGGTGGCCAACTGATTTCTACAATTGGGTGGACCAATGCGAGCCCGCAACGTACTACCTGGACAGTGTTGAGCGGTAACCCAATGCATGGACCCGACGGGGAAGTGTGGGCGTGTGTTAAAGGTAATCTTGCCAGCTGGTTGTATATCGATTCGAATTGCTGCCTCCCACCGGATAGTGGGGGATTATGCTGAGCTTCACTATGGTACAACTCCATGTGACATCGTAATGGTTCTACTAAAATATTGATGAAGGAATTGGATATATATTATTATATTGATTGCTTAGATTAAGTGTGTGCTCTAGTTCAGGTGAAAAACTTAGAGGTAAATAATAGGATGAAAAATGCCTGCTCTCTAATCTTTAAGTTTCTTATTGTTCGCGTTTCCACAAAAGCAAAAGTTTACCCAGATCCACTTAAATAGCCATGCATATCCTTGGAGCCTTTATTTTTAGTTAGACGGGTAAGTCTAGCTGAGTACATTCCCGTACTCAGGGTTTATCCCGTTTGTTGCAAATGGCCAAGTATACTTTGGCTATTGTAAGCATTGTCTCTATCCTGTCGAAGGAGAAGAGGAGTAGGCTTTGGGCAAGGTCTTCTACGAGCTCATCTTTTGCTGTTGTTGGGCATGACTTCGTTGGCACCCCTATCTATTAATGGTATTCACATGGAGTAAGACTTTGGGTTCAAGTTTCAAAACAATGTTTTATTTGGCCACGTGTGTTGTGGCATGAGTACTACTTTATTTGGAGCAAGTATTGTAATAACTTTATTTTGTGCTTCAAGTATTTTCGTTTAATTGTTGGTTCGTTCGAATGTGCATACCTGAGTTTGCGCGATCTGGGTTGGATATACGATTGTTAGAAATCCTTCGAGATTTCCGGACTACCGGGATTATATGGGCTCAAGTCCTTTAAGTGGCAGTTAAATCGTCTACTTTGGTACTTGATCTCTTATAATTTTGACGGTTCTGCCACAGTTGGTATCAGAGCCGAGTTCAGGTATCCTCATTCGTTTGAACAACTTTTCAACAAAACAGGTATTTCAAAACTATTTTATAAACTAAGTTCGAAAACTTAGGGTGCCAGAGTCTAGTCCTTAGCCCTATACTAGGAAATCAGGTGGTTTAGGATTACTAACTTGGTTCGGGGTTTTGCTCATGCTGGATCTTTAAAAGGTGCCGGGGTATTATTCTTTGGAAGAATGATACACGTTTCGAAAATTGCATTGAAAACTATTTGTGAGATGTGAGAGTAGACCTTCCAACCGTTGGTCTATGGAAGTGATATGGTTACTTAAGGATATGCAAGCTTTTACGCAAACATATCTGAGAAGTATGAAATGTTGGGTGGGTTTTCCGAGCTTGGTGCATAAGGTTTTGGTATCTACCTGGTATGTACTTAGTGCGTATCAGGAAGTGCTCGGTGATTTTTCTGCATTGAGTTTTGTTCTTTTGGGGTAAAATGAATCTTCTACAGGTACACTAACTACGCAACCATGTAGAATGAATAACTGCGTAATGAGAGATCGTCTTGCCCCCGACTAGAACGTTAGGACTTACGAGTCATTCTAGTTGAGTGAGAACGTATTTACGATCATGCATCATGTTTATATTCTTGTACCATGTCATACCTCCCCTTAAATTGTAATTGTCCCCTTTTGATAAAAATGATCAACTTAAATATCTGTCTCACGAGAGTTCGAAACCCCTTTCTCTACAGATGCCTTGCACCCGTCTGACCGCCAGGAAGGCAACCGGAGGAGTAGGAGTTCCTCGTTACCCGCTGACCAGGAAGATGACCAAGGGAAAGTTCTTGATGTACTTTGGGCTGTCGACTATCCTTTGGCAGGTTTTGCACGCCATTGGGTATCCCGAGGGAAGGGAGCCCAAGTACTCTTGGCAGAAGTAGCAGTATGGTCAGGATTCTCTGGTCCATGTTCAGGTCAAGGTGAAAGCTTTGAAGGGAAGGCCAGACTGGTCAGGCTGGACCATCATCACCAAGGGAGCTTGTGCTAAGGATGGTGCCAACAAGGCAGCATACCTGGTGCCAAAAGGAGATCATCGCTCGCTTTCCCGCAGACCTTGCAGCAGCTTGTCCTGGAGTGTTTCCCCGCGGACAGGCTTTTCCTGTGGATTGGACACAGGCTGAGGGGACAACATTAGCAGGAGATGAGGAGGAGCTTTTCTACTGCGAGACTCCAGCCATGGGTGCTACTAGAGCTTTGCTTGACACTTGTGAGAGTCTGGAGCGCAGTCTTGCAGATGTGGCGGAGATCCACAACGCCACCCTTGAGAGCAAGCGCCAGTTGCAGTAGGAGTTTGAGACAGCCGTCGCAAATCTGCACACAGAGTTAGCTCAGATGACTCTGGAGCGCGACCAGGCCCGGACTAGGTTGGAGGAGGAGATCACTGCTCACGTGGTTGGTGTGCAGTTACTCCTTGATGCCACCAACTCTAGGAATGAAGCTTGGACTAAGTCAGAAGGCTTGCAGGAGAGAGTTGCAGAGTTATAGGGTCACCTCAACCAGCAGCAGGAGTACATCGACAACCTGCACGAGGCTTTTCACGCTCTTCACCACCAGCAGGTAGCAGTAGCTGAAGCCGCTGAAGCAGCCGAAGCACCTGCACCTAAGGAGCCCGAGCCACAGGATGGAGTGATCCTTGGTCCCGACCCACCGGAGGAGGACTTGGCTCCGAACGAGCCCTTCACTGACGAGCCCTACTACGACTACAACCTCGACGACAACAACGGGGAGCACTGCTACTCCGACGGCTACTGAGCGTTAGATTAGGAGTTTGATCTTCCGTGCTGGGAGCTTTTGTATCACGATGTTTAAGACTATTTAATTTGGATCTTCGTGATATGTAAGCCGAATTTGGATTTGAGTCTAGACGTTGTTGTGGCAAAGACTATGCAATGTTATTTGTGTGCTTATTTGTGTTATTTGTTTTGTGATGTTATGTGGAAGGATGAGTAATTATATCTGGTTGTGTGCTTAATATTACATTTTGTACAACACGGTATTTATTCATTATTCCATATAACATCACTTAGTTATTACTTGTTAATGGGATATACAGATGCCGGCTAACACTCGTCGCAACACCCGGGGTGATGGAGAGGCAGCCAGGGAAGACCTGCCACCCCCACCACCACCTCCGATCATGCCGGAAGCGTTCTTTGGCCAGTTCTTGGGCAACCAGAGAAGCGTGGAGGAGATGCAGCGTCAGATGAACGAGACGTTGCGCAACAGCATTGCCAACACAGCTTAGCAGCACAGGCAGTAGAAAGGGCCCGTGCCTAATCAATACAGCTCCTACAAGGATTTCATGGACACCCGCCCTCTGATCTTCAAGGAAGCTACTGAACCGCTGGAGGCAGATGAGTGGCTGCACTCCATGACACAGAAGTTCCGACTTCTGTGCGTGACAGTGGAGCTGAAGGCGGAGTATGCCGCGCACAGGCTGGAAGGACCGGCAAGTATCTGGTGGTCCCAGTACCGAGATAATCTGCCTACGGGAACTGCGGTCACATGGGAGATGTTCTCCACAGCCATGCGCCGTCACTACATCCCAGAAGGAGTGATGGAGATGAAGCTCATTGAGTTCATGAGGCTTTCTCAGGGAACCAGGTCAGTGATAGAGTACCTAACCAGCTTCAACAGGTTGGCTCGCTATGCCACTGACTTCGTCAACACTGACACCAACAAGATCGCAAGCTTCAAGAGGGGCATGAATGCAACTCTTCTGTCCAAGATGGGCAACAACTACCGCACCACGTTCAGTGACTTTATCAGTGACTGTCTGAACCAGGAGACCAACGACAACAGGTTGTTCGCAGAGACTCGTCATCGTGTCCCAGAGGGAGGATCCCACCAGAACAGGGGTCCCAATGCTTCAAGGCCAGCGTTTCGTTCACCACAAACTGGTGCACGATTCCGACCACCTCAAGGGAAGACTACCAATGTCTGTGCTCGTCCAGGTTATCAGAGGCCTTTCACTGCACCCCTACAACTGAACAAGGATAAAGCCGGAGGATCCAGAGCTGGAGGGCAGAAGACGCCCTATGCTGTGGGACCATGCTTCAACTGCGGTCAAGCTGGTCACCTGTCTAGTTTCTGCACAAAGCCCAGGAGGTAGTTCAACCACCCGCAGAAGCCTCGCACAGGGAATGTCCACCATACCACATTGGAGGAAGTTCCAGAAGGAGAACCCGTCATAGCTGGTACATTCCTTGTTAATCAATGTCCTGCAGTTATCTTGTTTGATTCTGGAGCATCGCATTCATTCATTAGTGGGAACTTTGTGCTGCGGAGTCAGCAGAAGGTGGTAGAGTTGGAAAAGGAGTATCGGATTAGTGCAGCAGGGGCTGTACTATATACTCGAAAAATGGTAAAAGATGTAGAAATTACCATGGGGACGACATCGGTTAATGTCAGCCTCATTGTAATACCTGAGCTAGGTCTAGATGTCATTCTTGGAATGAAATGGATGAAGGTTTGGAAAGTGCATCTAGATATAGCCCAGCGTGCCGTATCTATCACAAACCCCCAGAATGGAGCCACTTTTGGAATTCTCTTACCTAAAAATCCAAATCAGTTGGGAGTCATGTTTGCCATCACTACAGAGTTGTTGGAAAAGATCCCTGTAGTTTGTGAGTTTCCGGATGTGTTTCCTGACGATATTCCAGGGTTACCGCCGGACAGAGATGTCGAGTTGGCTATAGAGTTGGCTCCCGGAATAGCACCTATATCCAAAAGACCATATAGGATGCCACCCAATGAGTTAGCAGAACTTAAGAAACAACTACAGGAGTTGCTGGAAAAGGGTTTGATCTGCTCGAGTTGTTCACCCTGGGGATGTCCCGCCATCTTTGTGAAAAAGAAGGATAAAACTTTAAGAATGTGCGTGGACTATCGCCCTCTCAATGCAGTTACCATCAAAAACAAATATCCGTTGCCACGGATTGATTTGTTGTTTGATCAGTTGTCTAAAGCTAAAGTGTTCTCTAAAATAGACTTACGGTCTGGTTATCATCAGATTAAGATAAGAAAAGAAGATGTACCCAAGACTGCTTTCTCCACGAGATATGGTCTCTTTGAATACCTAGTGATGTCCTTTGGGTTGACAAATGCGCCTGCGCATTTTATGTACTTGATGAACTCGGTGTTCATGCAAGAGTTGGACAAGTTTGTAGTGGTTTTCATTGATGACATCCTGGTATATTCGGAAAACGAGAAGGACCACGCAGAACACCTTAGAATAGTATTGAAACGACTAAGGGAGCATAAGCTTTATGCTAAGTTTAGCAAGTGTGAGTTTTGGTTAACCAAGGTACCTTTTCTGGGTCATATCTTGTCAGCAGAAGGTATCTCAGTGGACCCCTCAAAGGTACAAGAAGTCATGAATTGTAAAGCACCCGTTAACGTGCATGAGGTTCGCAGCTTTTTAGGACTGTCCGGATACTACCGTCATTTTATTCCGGACTTTTCTAAGATAGCTAAACCCATGACAAGGTTAACTCATAAGAATAAGAAGTTTGAATGGAGCCTAGAATGTGACACAACGTTCTGTACCTTGCGGACACTGTTAACTACTGCACCGGTTCTAGCACAACCAAATCTGGAGGAACCTTTTGATGTGTTTTGTGATGCATCTACCATTGGTTTGGGATGTGTGTTGATGCAAAATGGAAGAGTCATTGCTTATGCCTCACGTCAACTTCGCCCTCATGAGGAGAATTACCCGACACATGACTTGGAGCTAGCAGCAGTCGTGCATGCTCTGAAAATATGGAGGCATTACCTAATGGGTAATTTGTGTCACATCTTCACAGTTCATAAAAGTTTGAAGTACTTGTTTACCCAGTCTGAATTGAATATGAGGCAAATAAGATGGTTAGAGTTAATCAAGGATTATAACTTGGAAGTGCACTACCATCCCAGAAAAGCAAATGTTGTAGCAGATGCTTTGAGCCACAAATCCCATTGCAACTTGTTGCAACCCCTGTTGGAAGATGGTTTTGATCTAATGCATCCCTCAGTGCTAAATAATATTGTTATCAAGTGTACCTTGGATAGTGATATTATTGAGGGACATAAATCAGACGAGAAGCTTATGCAAACCAAACAAAGGCTAGAAACTAGTGAATCTCTAAATTTTAAAGTGGATGAGAAAGGAGTCCTTTGGTTCAATCAGCATCTGGTAGTTCCGCAGGACCAGGTTCTGCGAGATAGAATTCTCAATGAAGCACATAACTCAAAGCTATCAATTCACCCTGGCAGTAGCAAGATGTATCATGACCTTAGGACAAGGTATTGGTAGTCTAAGATGAAGTTGGATATTACAGAATATGTCGCGAAGTGTGATACATGTTGCCGCATCAAGGCATCATGGGAAGAAGAAAAGGTATGTCCCTTCAATTATAAGGTATATCCAGAAAAGAGAGTTTGTCCTAGGGAGGCCGCCACACCAACACAAGTGTGGAGACAAAAAGAAATCATACCAAAAGAAGAAGCACAGCCGGAGGCGCCAGCTACGCCATCCAATGAGCCCCAGGACAACTAAGGACGTAAGTAGTCCTGTTTGGAGGACTTAAACCACCGAACACCGTGCCAAGAGGTAACACTTGGTAGTTATCTTTTCCCTTAATTATTTACATTTTCAAATTAGTTAATCATGTTTACACCATCTTTAAAAAGAAAATAAAAATATTTAAAACTATTAAGCCCCATGTGAATAGACTCATGGCATAAAACCCATGAGTGTACTCGCTATGGTGGCATAAAAAATAAATATGTTTTTGTCTTATAAAATAAAAATATAAAAAAATAGTAAGTTTATGATCCTGCTAAATAATAACATCCATTAGAGGAAGCTTGACATGATCAAAGCTAGAAGATTTATGACTAACACTTAATCAGTTCCATGAGCTTTGTTGTCTATTTGAGCTTTCACAGAATTCAAGGATCAACGGAGAACAGTAACCAGAGGACACCTCTGCTACCTGCCAACTACATCAAAAGAAATTACATCAAAATCAAGCTTGGGGGAGAGCACCCCCACGTTCCAACTACATCAGAAAAAATTACATCAAAATCTAGCTTGGGGGAGAGAACCCCCACATACTTAGCTAAGTATCATTACCGCCTATCAATTTTTATATCTATACTCTACTAAAATATAAAAAGATGCATAATCATAAAAACCCAATAAATATTTTCCCGCTTATATATGTGTTTTTGATTAGTTAAGAGTTTGCTAATAAATAAATAAAATAAAATAGCTATGCTAAAATGAATCTCAGTAATAAACTCTTAATATGGAGATGATGAATAGTTGCTCTGTCGTAATACCTTTCAAGTACCTAGTTTTCAAATTTGATCTCTCAAGTTTAGGCATAACTGTTATGATTTGAAATTTTCTCTAAACCTGAACTTGTGGGAAGAGTACCTGATCTAAAGTCTAAGTCGTTGACGGATATGATATGGGAAGGTTTGAGTTGCTATTTATCTGCTCCTAGAGATACTAGAATTCAGGAGAATTTTATCTTTTGAAAACTTTAAAAATACCACATGTTGAGTTCTTGTATGACGAGAGTTTAAATTCCTACCACAGCCATATATACATGCTTACTAGATTAGGAAACCACACACTTTATACATACTGCTTATGAGCATTGAGTGTGGTCAAGCTGTGTGACCCTCGGGAACTAGTCATGCGGTCTGAATCAAGATTCACTTACACTCCACCCACATACGCTGCTTCTACCTCAGAAGTACGCATCCACATATATCCACTCATTTTCATCTCCAGATCCACCCACCAAAAACATTCTACTTCTAATCCAGGAGAGAATAGAAACACATAAATATTCTCCTATTCCTGTTTTATCCCTGTGAAATAAATACTCCACTCAGCGTTCACTTTACAGCTCTACAAGGATGAGTGATTTGAAAAAAAAGAAAGAGAGACGAGGAAATAAAAAGGGCAAGTGCCCGCCAACCTCGAAAAAAGGTGAGAAGAGAGGTAAAAATGGGCAAGTGTCCGACAGGTAGGGCCTTCCTTATATATCAAGCATCTTATTCCCTTCGAAAGGTTTCAAATACAAAGGTATATCCATCAAAGGGAGCAAAAGTAGATTTAGACTTTCATCTACCATCACCACCACCATTACCACCATCACTACCATCATCATCATTTACCATCATCATCATAAACCATTAATTCGCCACACATGCACATCTTGATTTGACTTATTGACCTGTTCCTTTGGATCCGAGGTTTGGCTATGCAACATGTCTTGTAAGTATGTATACGCTATCTCCCACCTATGAGCTCCAGATATTAGCCTATTAGAAGTAGGGTGAGAGAGAGAGAAGGCAATGCCACCATGCCTTATACCACAAATACCACATATTTGAGAGAAAGGCACACACCATCAATGCCTTGGTAAGGATCCAGAAATACCACAAAGGAGCGACTGAGAGAGTCATATAGGGAATCTATGAGTTTTATTTTGAAAATCTACAAAAACTCCGGAGCTATAGTGATCGAAGAGCAAAGGCATGGCGCTTGATCGGGCCATTCTATCTTTCAACTACCCAAGACAAAGGTGACAGTTACAAGCCCCATGGTGGAAGGTAAAATGAGTAAGTTTTTTTTATCTTAATAGTTGATCTAACCCGGAGATGAGATCTTATTTGAAAGCATATGTACCTTTGAGGCGTGAAAGCATTGCAATAACTCCTGATCCATCACTAAGTCTATCTCTGCTCAGGGACGAGCAAAAGGTAAGCTTGGGGGAGCTTGTTGATGGTCCTTAAGTACCAAAATCAATCGTCAACTAGACAAGGATAAGGATCTAATTGAAACCAATACCTAGAAATAGGGTTTATACTAACAAAATTCCACGAGTTTTGGTGAATGTCTATTTCTGTAGGGGGATATCAGGAAATATGGAGGAAAGGCCCACATGTCATGATTACATAGAGATAAACATCATTCGTAGAAACAAGAACACTTTAGAAGAGTCAAGAAGGCCCAGGAAGGAACTAGAGGCCGAGCGGGCCCAGGGGCAGGGCGCTCGCCCTACCCCCTAGGGCGGCCGCCCTAGGGCAAAGCCCAATGAGGCCCTACCTGGTGAACCCTCTCTCCACCTCCTTTGAGGTTGCATCTAAACCCTCCATTAAGGTCGGTTTGATCCGACGGTCGATGTTCATTTGAGGAGGCTATATAAGGAAGGCCCTCTGACCCTGAGGAGAAGAGCCTCTCTAACCTAATTCATTATTCATCATCCATCTCAAGAGGAGAAGCCCTTGAGCAAGCCCTAGAGCCACCACATCAACTAGATCTCTAGTTTAGCATAGCTATATAGGATTATAACTAGAAGGAGTCAATCTTCGATTGGTTTCTAGATCTGTCAAGAGGATTCTTGGTAATTCTCTCTCTAGTTCTTCATTATTCTTCATTTTTTCTTAAATATTATGAATATGACTCTGCTCTACTTCATTATATTGTTTATGACTTTACTCTATTCGTTTATGTTCTTAGTTATATTGTTCTTAGTCTATTATGATTATATACTTGGCATAGTTAGATCTGAATCATATCCATGTTTAGGATCGTATAGCGTTTATCCACCAGTACTATGGGTAAATGGTAGATATTGTGTAGGCGTGGTGCCTAGACCGTATTTATGTGCGATTTTACCCTAAATTCCAGATCGTGAGGTAGATCACGGGAGTGACATGGATTTATACTCCCCCTAACTCCATAATCCACTTTTCCTCCCTATCTTGGACCGAAATATATGATCATTTGTTTTGGTCCTTCAAATTCTCCCCCTTTGGAATCAAACACTGAAAAGGAAGACATTAGTAGCACAAGGGAGGGTCAAGTTTTGTGATCCTTTATAGGTGGAGTGAAATTGATCACAAGACTTGACTCTCACATTACATAAACTAAACTACCCCTAGGTGTATGCATACATATAGTGGATGGCAAAGCATATGCATAACCGGCAATTTGCACAAAGGAGTTTAATTTATATAATGCATGGAGAAAGCATTTAAAAGATACCAAAAAATTGAAATGCAATGATACTTATGGAAGTTAATCCTTGCTTTTCTCCGGGGACTTCATGTTCCTTGCAATGAGACTACTACACACATGATAAACTTGAAAGATGGTGTTAGTCTCAAAGCTTCCAACTTGTAGATTAGCTCCCCTAAAAGTGTGCATACAAGCATGGAATACTTGTAGGAGATATGCACATTGACTTTTAAGGTCAAGATACCAAATGAAAGGTAATGTCACATGAAAGTGATCATCACTCTTACTTGGTATTTGGGGTAAGCTATCTATAATTTGGTACTTTGGCACATATAAGATAAACAATAGACAAGCGAGCTATGTGCCGTGCTCCTAAACATTTTAAGAACATGTAGGTTGCTCCAAGGGTAAGAGTGATACCAAGCAATCCTACCATATGATAACCTAGTGTATGCATGACAACAATTTAGATAGCAAATGCAATACCTAGGCATGAAGGGAACTAGATGCTAATTGAATTTGCAAGATAGAAATCTAGTTACCTAAACATGGGAAGGGGAACTTGGGTAAGTAGTGTTCACTAACCCACTTGACAATAAGGCAATGATCATCATGATGCATCCCATGTAATGCACCCAACCTTTGCCAAGTCTCCAAATTCCCCAAAGTCCATCGGGCTTCTCACTTTCCCTTTGGCATCCAAACCTTCTTGGTGCTCTTCATCTTGGAAATGATTTCCTTTGGCACCCAAAAGCGTTTGGCTCCATTGTTGGCTTGCTTGTTCACCTTGATGGCCACCACCTTGTCATTTTTCTTCTTCTTCAAAAGATAAGGTGTGGAGGCCTTCTTGTCCACCTTGTTGGTGTAGGTGTTGGAGAACTTTCTCATTTGCTTTTTGTTTTTCTCTTTCTTCTTAGCTCCTCCCCCATTCTTCACCTTGCACATGTAGGACTTGTGACCTTCTTTGTGACAAAGGTAGCAAACCACGGTTTCTCCCTCATCAAGCTTCTTCACTCTCTTGATGGTGTTATCTTGATGAGGTTGGGCTTGTTTCTCCTTGCCTTTGACTTGTGTCAAGTCCTTAGTGAGGCGATCCACTTCTTGCCTAAGTAGCTCATTCTCCATTGCAACCTCTTGTGTGCATGTTTCTACAAACACAGTCTCAAAAGAAACTTGGTTGCATAGGGGTGAGTTTAATAAATCAATGCAAGAAGTTGAGGCATCCTTTTTAGGCATGTAAAATATAGAAGTTTTCTTTTTAGGAGCCTCGGTGGGGGTTTTACCGGCGGCCTCAAGATTAGCAACTTTTGTTGTTAGCTCATCACAATGTTTGCAAATGGTTTCCATTTTAGCAAGCAAACAATTGTATGCATCTTGTGTGCTAGCTAACTTTGCTTTTAATTTCTAATTTTTCTTAACTAGTTGCTTATCATTGATTGTGCATTCATTTGTGCTTGCACTAGCCTCCAAAAGCTCAATTTTAGTAGTTAGCTCAACATTAAGATTGGCAAAATTTTCATATTGCTCAAGCATGGTATTGTAAGATTTTTGTGAGCTTTCTACTTTGGCTTTTAGTTTATTGATTTTCTTTTGTTGACTAGTGCAAGCTTTAGCATATTTTTTCGTTACCCCGTGCCATAAGGCATATTCGTGAAGTGCTTGATGATGATCGATGGCGGTCATGCCTCTTGTGTTGGGCTTCATCATCGCTTGATGAGTCACTCCAACTCTTGATAGTGGTGAGGGCTTTGACCTTGCAACCCTTCTTCCTTGTCTTGGGTGAGGGCTTGTTTCTTGGACAATCTTCAACAAAGTGCCTTCTCTTGCCACATCCATAACACCCTTTCTTTCTTTGCTCTCTTCTTTGTTTTGTGAAGATGCAATCTTCAATTTGGATGGGAACACCCTTGACATTGAGCTTGCGAATCATCTTCTCCACTCCTCGGATGAGCTTGATAGTTTCTTCTTCATCAATGGAGGAATCGGAGGAGGTGGAGGCTTGATCATCATCACTTGATTCTTCATCATCATCATCCTCATCTTCATCTTCATCTTCTTCTTCACTTGAGGAGCTTGAGCTTGTCTCAATTTTCTTGCTTTTCATCTTCTTGCGCTCTTTACATGTGAGTGCAATTGCTTCTTCTTGACCCATCTTACGTGACATCTCAAATGCCACAAGCTTGCCAATGAGGATGGCCGGGGTCATTTTACTTATTTCCTCCAATTACTTAGTTCCTCACAATGTCCTCATCTTTTAGCTTTGTCAATCCTATGGAATTGAGCTCATTGACAATTAGATTCAAACGAGAATACATGTCCTTAACAAGCTCATCTTCATTCATTTTAAAGGAATCATAGATTGACTTAGACAATGCTTTTGCTCACGGACATTGCTTGTGCCGTCATGGAGCTCATGCAATTTTAGCCAAATTTCATGGGATGTTTGTAATGTAAAAACTTGATTGAAAACATCCACACTAAAAGATTCATACAAGCAATTTTTAGCTCTAGCATTGAAATGAATTTCTTTTTCATCACTCGCGGTGGGTTTTTTGGGATTTTTTAGGGGTTTCATCCCGTCACGAGTGACTCTCCAAACACCTAGATCAACCGCTTCTAGATAGCAAGCCATTCTAGCACTATAGTAGTGAAAGTTTGTGCCATCAAAGTGTGGGGGCCTGGAGGTATCCATCCTTCCCTCTCCTAGAGACATCGACTCGAAGGCGGTGAAGCCTAAAGTCCAAAGATGAGCCAACGGGCTTTGATACCAATTGAGAGGACCGTGATGCCTAAGAAGGGGGGGTGAATTAGGTCACTTAAAAACTACTCTAGAAGTGCAACTATGGTTTTGCTAAGTGTTGCTATCTCTACCGCAAAAAGAGTTATGCAACCTAGTTTCCAAACCTACCAACTAGCCTATCAACTAAGCTAGGAAAGGTAAAGAACACAAGGTAAACAAAGTAAGTGCGGAAGGTAAAGAGCAAGGTAGAGATGCAAACTCCCGTCGACGACGCCGGTATTTTTACCAAGGTATCGAGAAGCGCGCAAGCTTCCCCCTAGTCCTTGTTGGAGCCCCTCGCGAGGAATCCCGCACAAGGGCCAAGCTCCTGGTTGGGTAACTCCGTGGATAGCCTCGGGCTCTCCCCACGCGCAAGTGGGTCCCCGATGTGCCTTCCGGCAAGCCTCTCCTGGATGCTCTCCACCGTCTTCACTATCAAGCTTCCGACTGAAACGCCGCGAGCCTTGTTCCCTTCGGTACACCGGTGGCGGCCACACCACAAATGCGGTTGGTGTGATCGCGCAAGATTACAAGCCCCACCGAGTACAAGCTTGGTGCGCGCAAGCACCGTTTGATCAAGAGGTTTACAAACTTCATTAACACTAGGCTTACACCTAGAGCAAGCGCATATGAGTGGTCTAACTAACCTAGGCACTTCGCAAAGCACTTATGCTAATCACTAAGTATATTTATAAGCACTATGCATATGGAGAGCACTAGAATTGTGTATCAACACCTTGGAATTTTTCCTCAGGCCTCCACTTCCCCATTTGGCCGACCAAAGGTCATATATATAGGCCTCAAGCCAAATGGAGTCGTTGGAACCTTGATGCCGCTCCTCTGCGTAGCTCCAGACGCGGACAGCAAGGGGTCCGGACAATCGCGTATGCGTCCGGACCTTCCAACGGTCTTCTGTGCGCTGTGGCTGACTGGTCGGTCCGGACGCTGTATATGGTCCGGAGTCCATAGCCCGGACAGCGTCCGGAGCCTTCGCGCGTTTCTAGAACCTCTCTGCATAGAGTCTAGACGCCACTGTTGGTCCGGACCCCATGCTCCGGACAGTGTCCGAAGCCCTTCGAGCTCTCGGGTTCTTCTCTGTGTTCGTCCGGACGCAAGCACCCATGGTTCGGACTCACACTATTCATAGCGTCTGGACTCACTGATTTGAGCAGACCAAACCCTAGGTGTCCGGACGCATCCTCAATGGTCCGGACCTCAAATCCCTTAGCATCCAGAGCCTCTTTTCTTCAGCATTTTCATCCGGGTTGATTTCCAAAAGTATCTTCGCGGTCTTGCTTCCGAATAGGTTCCATCCTCCATGCTTGAACTATGCTTGATCTTTTAGGTCTTCTATATGCTTCAAATGTCTTGCTTGCGGTGTTGCCTAAGTCCAAAGCATGATTGCACCCTATTGGACTATAAAATAAACACTTGCAAATACGTTAGTCTAATTTGGTTATGTTGATCATCAAACACCAAAATCCAAACTATATGGGACATGGGACCATGTTCCTTACACCCGCGCGTCGATCTTCGGAGGGTGCGGAGCGGGTATGCGGCTGGTACTTCCGAGGCAGATATGGCTTGTTTGGTGGCGGAAGCTGGCGTAGCTGCTGGCGATCTTTTATCTGATATGGAGTTTTTTGTTACGATGTAGCCGCCATTTGTATGAAATACAAGGATTGTGGGACCTGTAAGTGAAATGTGTCAAAGCTTTTGTTTATCGGGGCGGTGAGCTTTTATTTCACTTGTATGTCCTTTCGTGCCAGCTGAGTCGGGAGCCGTAGCGATGAATCGTTCGGCCTTGGGTCTCAAATGGTCCATATTGTAGGGCTAGCGCCACTGCATGCGTAGGATACATAAGGACTCCCAAGAGGCACGTTGCTGACAACCCATGGCGCAGAGGGCGAGCAGCTCATGCAGACGCTGGGCGAAAAGCCATGCTGCTTGTAGAGTCGTCGACTGTACCGTGGTCGTATACAGATTCTGGGCACGTAACCTTATGGCTCCTGACCCGAGTGGTATCGCTCGACTTCTAGGGAAATACCACTTGGGAGGCCTGTCGATGTAATCATAGCGTTTAGAGTAGCTACTTCTATTCGCTATGGTTAATCGGCAGGCTAGCTTTGGGTGCTTTCTGGTTATGGCCAGGCATTTGGAGAAACGCCTTATCGCATTTTGGAGAGGTCGTCGAACACTATGGGAGTGTTTTGGAGAGGTCATCGAATGCCGTATACGTTTTGTAGAATTCGTCGAACGCCGTAGGCGTTTTGTAGAAGTCGGGTGAATGAAAAAGGTGTATGGGAAGAATGTCGAACTTTTATTGCACCGGCGGGGTCCGCAGCAGTGGCGGCCGAGGTCGTGCTCTCCAGCCCGTCAGAGGGGGGCGCGTCTGGGACCTTGGCGGGGGCGGAGCCGGCGCCAGCGGAGGTCGCAGCGGAGGAGGTCGAGCCAACAGGTTCGACGGGTGCGGGACTGGCACCGGAGGCGGCCGTGGCGACGGTGGTCGAGCCCCAGCCCTTCGCTGAGGTGGAGGTGGTGGACGTGACCTCCGCCGGCGAGGAAGAGACATCGGCTCGCCCGGCGCCGAGGCGGTGGCCCGAGAATCTCGCATCGTGGGAGGCGCGCCAGCAGCGCGAGCACGGCGGTGCGGCTGCTGCCGCGCTGGAGGTGACGTCGCCGGTGGTGGCCCTTGTCGAGGAGGCCTCGGTGCCGCTCCCCAATCCTGCCGAGGAGGGGGTACGGGTCGAGGAGCTCGAGGCAACACCGGTGGCGGAGATGACGGCGATGACGGGGGAGGCCACCGCTGAAGAGGTGGCTGAGATGGTGGCCGAGCTAGTAGTCCTGGGGGAGATGGCTGTGGCGACGGCCCTCCGTCGGAACCGGAGGGGACCACCGTCGTAGTGCACGGGAGCGGCGCGCCGGACGCGACAATGTCCGAGGTGGCTGCTCGGCCTGTCGTCGAGGCCGGGCATTCGTCTGAGGCCAGGAGTACCGGGCTCGACGGGGCGAGCTCCTTCGCCACCTTGGCGGAGCGGGTGAGGCTCCACGGGGGTGACCCCGAGATGTGCCAGGGCCTCATGCGAGAGGTCCAGGGGAGGATCGAGCGCCGCAGGAGGCTCTGGGGGCAGGAGCCCCTCAAGCTGGCCGACCCCCAAGACCCGGGGCGCACCTCCCTCGAGCTGGATGACCAAGCCGAGCTCGGGGAGTGGGAGCACCTGGACGAGTTCCGGGCGTGGCTTGCCCACGTGGCGCGCGTGTCGGCGGAGTTCGCTTCCGCGGATTTGCTCCGGGGGATGGAGGTAAGTTTTGTCCTTTCCCTTTCGATTTACCTCGGTTATTTCGCTGCTCCTTTCTGATGACCTTCCTTTTTGTCCCTGGTAGGTACTAAGGGCGAGGTCATACGACAAGTCCCAGTTCATCCTTCAAACGCAGGAGTCGTTGGGCCAGCTCCCTGTCCTCCGCGCCTCGCTGGAGAAGGTCGAGGCCGAGGTCGCCCAGGCGAAGGCCGAAGTGGCGGCTGCGCAGGAGGGAGCCCGGGCCGCCCAGGAGATGGCCTCGGGGGCGCAGTCGAGGGTTGAGGCCGCCCTCAAGGCGGTTATCGAGGTCGGGCAGCAGCGGGATGCTGCCCAGGAGGCCCGGCGCAAGGCGGAGGAGTCCTCCCAGTTGAAGGAGGAGTGGGCCCGAGCGGCGGACCATGTCCGCTAGCTCGAGGCCGACCTGACGCAGACGGCTACCAATTGCACCTCCCTCGAGGGGCGGGTCCAGGAGCTCCAGGCGGACGTCGTCACCATCTCCCGCATCCGCAACGCGCTTGGTGTCGCGGAGGAGAGAGCTCGAGCCCAGATCGCCACTCTGGGGAGGTGGTAGCACACCAGAAGAGGGCCCTCGATGGTAATGCCCAAATCATCGAGGACCTCCGGACTAAAAACAACGACCAAGCTACAGAGCTCGTCGAGGTCCGCCACCAACTCCAGCGGGCTGAGCAGGACTATGTCAATGGAGGGATATGCCAATGGTGAGTTTTTTGGAAATGTCGTTGAGCTCGCTTGGTTTCGCTCCTTCTCCTACTTTTTGGTTTTGATGCAGCCTTCTATTTGCTCTGGCAGAGGTCGAAGGGGATAAGGCCCGACTCCACGAGGATCTGACCAGTCTCCAGGACCTCCTCGTGGCGGAAACGAGCCTGAACGAGAGGCTCAAGGACGCCATCTCCTCCTTCTGTGATAGGCTGGGGATCGAGCCGGAGCTGCTGGTTGTGGGAGACGTGCGTGGAGACGCCCTCTTGCGCCGGCTCCTCACCGCGTCCGATGGAATAACGGAGCAGGTCCGGGCCGCCCTTCACATAGGCGTGAAGCGGGCGCTTGCGGTCGTCCGCTCGGGTTACATCTACGACCTCGACGTCGTCTCCAGCGGCTTCGTCACCGACCCGAGGCTGACTGATGAAGAGAACGTGGCGAAATGCCATGAGCTGATCGACATCGCAGAGGTGCCCGGCCGTGAGCTGGCGAAGCTATTCAAGGTCGAGGTGCTTCCCCCACCGGTCGACGACGGCGACGAGTAGTCGAGGCCTGTGAGCCAAATTTGGACGAGAAGGTCCATGTAATGGATTAGTTTTTGTGATAATACGATGTCGAGCCCCTGGGGGTTTCTTATCTTTAATACATTTTGTTTGGGATGCATCTGGTTGTTTTTATTTCTCGGGCTGTCTCTATTTCTCTTTGCCTGAGTCGTTGCTTGTGGACTAAGTATTCGATGCACGCTCGTATCCCTGGAGGGGGGAGCGAGTGGGGGTACCATAGCCCTGAGGCGTAGGAGAGTCCCCGGCTCGACGGCCCTCGACCCTTAGGGAATTCGAGGCATTTTTTACTTAGCCGTGAAGCGTACTCGAGGCGAAGATCGAGAGGGAAAGCCAAGTTTCGAAAAAACGTTCGGGTTTTTAGAGGACTTAGGAGGGGGGGGCCCTGTCAGCCCCCGAGGGAGGCTTGACTTTGCCAGAGCAGAGTCGAGGCTACCTTAAAGTTATGAACGAATGTGAAATGTATTTCGAGAACATTTTGTTCATTCATAATGCGATAAGTGTACATAATGCGGAAAATGTACAAGGCGTCGAGGCCTTAGGGATAGAAACGACGTAGTTGTTCGATGTTCCATGCGTTGGTGAGGATCTCGCCCTTTTCGCTCTTCAGCTTGTAAGTGCCTGGCTTTAGGACCTCCGCTACGATGAAGGGTCCTTCCCAAGGTGGCGTCAACTTTTGACGTCCCTTGTTGCTTTGTCAGCGGCGCAGTACGAGGTCGCCGACGTCGAGGTCCCTTTTGCGTACATGCTTGTCGTGATAGCGCCACAGCGTCTGTTGGTACTTTGGTGATCTGAAGAGGGCCACGTCCCGGGCTTCCTCGAGCTGGTCGAGGGAGTCCTCTCGGGCTGCCACATTGGCCTGCTCGCTGTAGGCCTTTAGTCGAGGGGACCCGTATTCGAGGTCAGTGGGGAGGACAGCCTCGGACCCATAGACCAAGAAGAACGAGGAGAACCCCGTGGCTTGACTTGGTGTCGTTCGGAGACTACATAGCACAGAGGGAAGCTCATCGACCCATCTCTTGCCATGTTTGTTCAGCTGATCGAAGATCCTTGGCTTGAGGCCCTACAACACCATACCATTGGCGCGCTCGACCTGGCCGTTAGTTCGAGGGTGCACGACTGTAGACCAATTCACCCTGATGTGGTGGTGGTCACAGAAGTCCAGGAACTTTTGGCCGGTGAACTGCGTGCCGTTGTCGGTGATGATGACGTTGGGGACTCCGAAGCGGTGGACGATGTCGGTGAAGAATAGCACGGCTTGTTGAGACTGAATGTTGGCGATGGGTCGAGCCTCGATCCATTTTGAGAACTTGTCTACTGCCACGAGGAGGTGGGTGTGGCCACCTTTGGTTCTCTTCAGGGGGCCAACCATGTCGAGCCCCCATACTGCGAATGGCCAAGTTATAGGTATCATCTGAAGAGCTTGGGCGGGTAGGTGGGTTTGCCTGGCGTAGAATTGGCATCCCTTGCAAGATCGAACGAGTTTGGTAGAGTCGGTGATGGCTGTATGCCACTTGAAGCCTTGTCGAAAGGCGCTTCCTACTAGCGTTCTTGGCGCCGCGTGGTGGCCGCAAGCCCCCGAGTGTAGGTCCTTCAGCAGTGCCCTCCCCTCCTCGAGGGTGAGGCAGCGTTGAAGTACACCGGTAGGGCTGCGTCGATACAGCTCGCGGCCATCCCCATACAAGACGTAGGTTTTTGTGCGCCGGGCTATGCGTCGGGCTTTGGTGTGGTCCTCTGGGAGCTCACCCCGTATCAGATACTCGAGGTAGGGTGTGCGTCAGTCCGTCGAGGGGGTTGGTGTTGCGGCTGTCCCGTCGATCTCCATGACTTCTTCCCCGTTTGAGGGGGGATCGGTCAAAGGGGGTGGATCGACCCCTTGCTCAAGGGCGGGAGCCCCCGAGCCTAGGTCGACGGACGGCTCGTGAAGGTCCCTTGAGAAAATGTTGGGAGGAACCGTACCTCGAGTAGATGCGGTTTTGGCAAGCTCGTCAGCAGCTTCGTTGTACCGGCGGGCGATGTGGTTGAGCTCGAGGCCGTAGAATTTGTCCTCGAGCCTTCGGACCTCTGTGCAGTAGGCTTCCATCTTGGGGTCGTGGCAGCTCGAATCTTTCATCACTTGGTCGATTACCAACTGCGAGTCCCCCCGAACGTTGAGGCGTCGGACCCCGAGCTCGATGGCGATGCGTAGACCGTTGACGAGGGCCTCGTACTCGGCTATGTTGTTGGAGGCGGGAAAGTGGAGGCGGATGACGTAGCGCATGTGGACCCCTGAGGGTGATATGAAGAGAAACCCGCCCCCCCGTCTTCATCAATGATCCATCGAAGTACATGGTCCAGAGCTCGTTCTGAACTTGCGCCGGGGGTAGTTGGGTGTCGGTCCATTCTGCAATGAAATCTGCCAATACCTGAGACTTGATGGCCTTCCGAGGGGCGTAGGAGAGGGTTTCTCCCATGAGCTCAACCGACCACATGGCGATTCTTCCAGACGCCTCCCGGTTCTGGATTATCTCCCTGAGGGGGAAAGATGAGACCACAGTAACCGGGTGGCCCAGGAAATAGTGCTGGAGCTTGCGCCGAGTGAGGACGATGGCATAAAACAGCTTCTGGATGTGGGGGTATCTCGTCTTAGTCTTGGAAAGTACCTCGCTCACGAAGTAGACAGACCTCTGAACCAGCAGGGCATGTCCCTCTTCCACCCTCTCGACCACTACGGCAACGCTGACTACCTGGGTAGTTGCTGCGACATAGAGCAAGAGGGGCTCGGCTGGGCTCGGGGGTACCAAGACAGGTGGCGAGGTGAGTGCTTTGAGCTTGGAGAGCGATTCCTTGGCCTCGACGGTCCATGTGAAGTGTTCTGTTTTCTTCAGGAGGCGGTAAAGGGGTAGTGCCTTCTCTCCGAGCCTTGAGATGAACCGGCTGAGGGCGGCGAGGCACCCTGTGACCCTTTGTACGCCCTTAAGATCCTTGATCGGGCCCATGCTGGTGATAGCGGTTACCTTCTCAGGGTTGGCCTCGATCCCGTGTTGGGAAACTATGTACCCTAGGAGCATGCCTCGAGGGACCCCGAAGACACACTTCTCTGGGTTCAGCTTTATGTGGTTTACCCTGAGGCACCCAAACGTGATCTCAAGGTCCCGGACCAGGCTCCCGACTGTTTTGGATTTGACCACGATGTCATTGACGTAGGCCTCGACGGTCGGCCCTATGTGTTTTCCAAAGACATGGAGCATATATCTCTGATATGTGGCCCCGGCGTTCCGCAAACCGAAAGGCATAGTGAGGTAGCAAAACATGCCAAAGGGGGTGATGAAGGAAGTCACGAGCTGATCGGACTCCTTCATCTTTATTTGGTGATAGCCAGAATAGGCATCAAGGAAGCAGAGAGTTTCACATCCCGCAGTGGAATCTACTATTTGATCGATACGTGGCAATGGAAAAGAAACCTTGGGACATGCTTTATTTAAACTAGTGTAGTCTACGCACATCCTATCCTTTCCATTCTTTTTCTTGAAAAGTACGGGATTTGCTAACCACTCGGGATGATGTACCTCCTTGATGAATCCGGCCTTCAAAAGCTTGTTGACCTCCTCCCCGATGATTCTACGCTTTTCCTCGTCGAAGCAGCACAGCCATTGCTTCACTGGTTTGGACCCGGCTCGGATGTCCAAGGAGTGCTCAGCTACCTCCCTTGGAATGCCCGGCATATCCGAGGGACTCCATGCGAACACATCAGCATTCGCACGGAGAAAGTCGACGAGCACGGCTTCCTATTTAGGCTCGAGGGTGGCGCTGATCGTCAGCGCCTTCCCATCCGCGTAGCCGGGGTCGAGCAGGACGGTCTTGGTGTCCTCCGCAGGCTTGAAGTTGTCGGCGTGTCACTTGGGGTCGGGAATCTCCTTGGAGAAGTTGTCGAGGGCCGCGAGGACGGCTGACTCCTCGACCGCTTCGGCGTTCTCCATGCACTAGACGTCGCAGTTGTATGCGTGCTCGTAGGAGGTGCCGACGGTGATGACCCCCATGGGCCCTAGCATCTTCAGTTTGAGGTAGGCGTAGTTCGGGATCGCCATGAACTTGGCATACCCCGGTCGACCGATGATGGCGTGGTAGATGCCACGGAACGCGACACCCTCAAAGGTCAGATCCTCCTTTCGGAAGTTCGAGGGGGTACCGAAGCAGACGGGTAGCTTGACGCGACCGATCGGGAGTGCCTTCTTTCTTGGAACGACCCCGTGGAAACCTCCCGCGCTGGGCAGGAGCGCAGTCCTCCGGATCCCTAGGAGGTCGAGGGTCGCGACGTAGATGATGTTGAGGCTGCTTCCCCCATCCATGAGTACCTTGGTGAGGCGGGTGTTGAGTATGATCGGGTCGACGACGAGCGGGTAGACCCTTGCGTTGGGGACGTGCTCAGGGTGGTCGTCCTGGTCGAAGGTGATCGGAGTGTGGGACCAGTCGAGGTATCGAGGAGCCTGGGCTCGAACGGAGAAGACCTCTCGACGCTCCCTCTTACGCTGATGCGTACTGAGTCGAGTCGAGGCTCCCCCATAGATCATGTAGCAGTCGTGAACCTCGAGGAAGCCCCCGTTCTTGCCATCGTCCCCGTCGTGCAGATCCCCCTTCTTGTCGTCTTTCTTGAAGCTAAGAGAGTCGAAGTTCCTTTTGAGCATGCGACAGTCCTCGAGACTGTGGTTGGTCGGTGCCTTGTGATAGGGGCAGGGCTCTTTTAGCATCTTGTTGAAGACGCCCCGTCGAGAGGGGGACCTCGAGGCTTCTTCTTGTCTATCGTAGCGACAAGATCGTCGGGCTCGACATCGCGTCGACCCGGCTGGTTCTTCTTTTTCTTCTTCTTGTTGTTGTTATTCCTTTTGGGCCCGTTGTTCCAGCCTCCGGGCTCGTCCGCCTTGGCCTTCCCCTTGTCTGGGGATGCATAGAAGAACACGCCAATGGCTTCCTCGCCGGCCGCGTAGTTGGCGACGATGTCCATGAGCTCATTGGCGGTCTTGGGGGTATTCCGTCCCAGCTCCCGCACCAACTCCTTGCAGGTTGTTCCGGCGATGAACGGGTGAAGTCGCGGAGGGTTTCCCCTGGCTTCTTCTTGCAGCTACGGAGATCCTAGGAATTCCGTGTCCGCTCGTAGGTACCCGTGAAATTCCCCTCGAAGATCCTGACTAGGTCGGGCCAGTCTTGGATCAAGTCCGGGGGGAGCTCCTCGAGCCATCTTCGAGCGGTATCGGAGAGGAAGAGCGGTAGTTGCTGAATGATGACGTGGTCATTGTCGGCTCCTCCTAGCTGACATGCCAGCCTGAAATCCGCAAGCCAGAGCTCCGGCTTGGTTTCGCCGTTGTACTTGACCAGGCTGGTGGGCGGACGAAAGCGGACGGGCAAGGCGGTTCGCCTGATGATCCTGCCGAAGACTCGTGGCCCTGGTGGTTCCGGAGATCGACGTCGATCTTCGTCATTATCGTAGCGCCCACCTTGGTGAGCGCTGTAACCACGAGCCTCAGCATCGCCGTGTCGGCGTTGTTTGTTCTCCCGCGGTGGTCGATCGTCGAGGATGCAGTCTCGAACTGGTCGTCGCTCTACTCCGCCTTGAGGCGCTTTGTCTTGGTGGACGGATACCTCTTGAATTTGTCGAGGGGTACGTCCTGATGCTCAGGGGCAGCTCCTCTGCGCCTCGAGGCCGAGCTCTCCGCCAGCTGTACGGCCGCGGTTTGGAGAAGCCCCTGGATTTCGTCCCTGATGCGTCGCGCTTGGGGTGTTGATGGCGCCGGCATGTCACGAAGCAGCATTGCGGCCGCTACGACATTTTGGCTGGCACGGTTGTAGACGCGGCGCTCGTTTGCCCCCTCCTCGACGATCTGTCGATGGACTTCCCGGGCCCGCTCGCGAGCTCCTCTACCCTGTGGGCGCCCGCGATCTCGCTCGAGGGCGTGCTCGAGCTGCTGAAGTCGTAGGCGCTCTTCCTCGAGCTTGGCGAGCAGCTCTCGGACTTGCGCAATCTGGACGTCCTAAGGTGGATCGGCTTTGTCAGGACTCGGGGGGTCGGCGTTTCGCGTTGGTGTAGCGTTGCCCCCTCCTCCTTCATCCGTGGCCGTGGCGTCGTTGATGTCGTCCTGGGAATCAACCTGACCGTCGAGGTGGAAGCATTCCCGGGTGGGATCGTAATCCTCATTGGGGGAGTCCGAGTCGGGGTAGCCGTGGTAGAAGTTGGGAAAAGATCCCCTGCGCTCCTCCTCCAGCCGTCACCGTAACTTGACCCAGGTGTGACAACCCGAGATCGGGGCTCGTCGTGGCTCTGGGCGCTCGTCCGGCGGAGAGGTGGTGACGAGGTTGATCATCGCTCGTAGCAGGTTCCCTGGAAACTCGCAACGTGTCTGCATCTGCGAGCCTACAAAAGCATAATAGAGTCTGGCGCTATTGTAGAGCCCGTGTGGAAACAGGTTATGCGGCGGCGGCGTGGCCGAGTGTGTCGGGGAAGCCACGGGGACCCTCTGAGATGACGGTATGGTAGAGCCAAAGTCAGGCTCAGCGAGGTACTCGCCCCCGACCCGCAAGCATGGGTCAAACAGGCTCCCAAAGGGAGGAACTGTGTCGCCAGCTGAGGTACTCGGGATCCGTGAGGTGAAGAGTGTGGTGGAATCGTTCGCACCCCCTCCTGGTCGCAGGCAAAAGGCGCGAGTGGTGGGACCGTCGCCTGGTCCTCCTTGGCCCCGGCGTACTGGAGCTGCTGCTGTCCATGCCACCAGCTGAGAGTAGAACCATGTCGTGGTCCTGCCCGTGGACATGAACTCTAGACTCCCGAACTAGACGGTGGTGGCGAATGGAAGCAATGGGATCGTGGAATCCATCTGGGAGAGTAGTTCGGAGTTGATCGACACGCAAACCCCCTTACCTAGCGCGCCAACTATCGGTATTATGACCCAGGGGGTCAAGACCACCGGCTAGTAAATTTGTATATTGCGTGCTCCCTCTCCTAGACGTGATGCAAGAAGAACACAAGATTTATCCTCGTTCGGGCACAGAGGGCCCTACGTCCAGCGGGGGAGGATGGATTGTATTATCTCGCACCGGAATGCTCGTACAGGGGGGGTACAAGCTGGTTTACAAGGGGGTGCTCAGGATGAGCTGGAGCCTAGGCTAGCAGGGCTATCCTAGGTGGTTGGTTGATTGCTTGAGAGATCGATCAAGCAATCGGGTGTGTGGTGTATGAGGGTCAGAGCTGATGTTCGAATGCGAATACTCCATGCGAATACCCGTGCGAATACCCCTTCTTCTATCACAGCGTCCCCTTTTATAAACCAAGGGGAGGCCTGAGAGTACAGAGGTCCTAGACTGTAGAGGCACGGGTGGCGTGTCCGTGGCGCTATGTTGGCGAAGGGACATCGATCACTGTGGCGGCGTGGTCTTCCCGTCCTTCCGGTGTTCAGGGCGCGGTGATGACTGACTGGGCATCACCGCACAGCATGGCGCAGCAGGGTTGACCTTCGGAAGATGGGTGCGAGTCCCATAGCTGAAGCGGGACGGAGCGGATGGGACGAGTCCAATACCGGAGTGGTTGGAGGCAGGGGTCGAGACCAGCGTGGCCTTGTCGTATCCCTGAAGACACAGTCGAGGGCTGTCCTGTTCACGGCTCGAGGAGGTGCCTCTGGAGTCCGTACTTGCGACGTGGCTACAACGGCGGCACAGTTGACGGAGGTCCAGGGCATGGGCGGTGAGTTGATGGATTTGACTGCAGACATGGGCGCCCATGGCGTTAGGCAGGGGCAGGTAAGCGCATCGGATCCCCTTTACCCCGTACCGGGAGCAGGTGAGCTGGTCGAGCTTCCCGCCCGGGGGTCGTTCGTTCGAACCCCTGTCCGTCATTCGGCGGGTTGAAGCGGAGGTGGAGGGGTCGTTCGTTCGACCCCTGTCCGTCAGTCGGGGTCGAGGCGGAGGTGGAGGGGTCATTCGTTCGACCCATGTCCGTCAGTCGGGGTCGAGGCGGAGGCGGAGGGGTCATTCGTTGGACCCCTGTCCATTAGTCGGGGTCGAGGCGGAGGCGGAGGGGTCGTTCGTTCGACCCGTTGTCCGTCTATTTTTCCAGGAATGGGCCGGTGCAGGGGGCCTTCGTGTGATGGGCCTTTCTTCATGGACTCGAGCGGTTGATCGGATCCTGTCTTAAAAATGGTTGCTATGTTGAGCGTTAGTTTATCGAAGGGTTTAGGGTACCCCTTACCTTTGTACCCGACAAAAGTATTCTTAGCTCATTATTCATAATGATTCTTACATCATCTCTAGGAAACAAAGTTATCCCTATCCAATGATGCAAGAAACGTAGTGTAGGATTATGGATTTCATTTGTTCGTGGGTATTTGGCATCATCTTTACTAGATATTTGCATCCAAAATTCAGGTCTATTATACCCACAGGTAGCATGTTCAAGATTAACATAGCATTTTTCTCTAAAACCAAGAACAAGGTTAAATTCTTTCCAAGTAAAAGTGTATGAATGATTAAGCAACTAGAAAGTAAGCCTTTGTGCATTTGTTTTGATCGTACTTAGGAATTCTAGAGTTAATAGTCTACTCCCCGGGTCTCTTGATATATTCCAAAATTCACTAGTCCACCCCATAGTATCAAAGACTTCATCAAATTTTGTGTCTAACCCCATTTTTTCTAGGAGAGTAGGATCAATTACCTTTGTATGCTTGAAGTTGCGTACCTTTAATTCGTTGAGTGTGATTACCTCATGAGGTGCGAGACGAAGACCGGTTTCAGGATCAATGACTCGTGATGACTGATCTTCTGAATCATCAGTCGACTCGTAGTGACCGGCACTGGGATGTTCTTTCTCATACTCTCCATGGCTACCACTGCTAGCCATGATTTCCGTGGCACCAGAGCAATGCACTGACTCCATCGAAATAATCTTCGTATCTTGAGATGAACTCCCTCCCTCGGAGCGTTTGGAGGAGCTCCCACTAACCGCATTACATGCCTTCTTGAATGCGTTCTTGAGAGACCTCTTCATCCTATGACAAAGAAACAACTACCACTCCAACTAGGTTTAATGGCTAAAGACCATACCCCTACCCTTGATTAGCGATGAAGCTTCTCAGAGAGGGATGACAAAGATTTTCGGCTCGTGAGTTTTCTGGTCGAGTGTGTGTGATGGAAAGAGCTCTCTGCTTGTGTTCATATAGCCAGGATGAAGAGAGATGTTGGGTGCTCCTAGGAGATATCGGCCGACACCCTAGCTCTCTAATTGCACTAGCTTTGCGTGGTCATGGAGCACAGCAGGATTCCAGGCAAAGACTTGATAGGAGGGTCCTCCACCATGTCGCTCGACATGCCTTTGAGTGCTCTGGTGATGGAAATTGCACCATGCCAAGCCTAAAGGAAAGTGGGGAGCAGGGAAGTGATAGGAGGGCCTTTGGCCATATCGGCTGATCCTAATGAGATGCTCCACCATCATGGCTTCTAGTGCTTTAAAGAAATGAGAGAAAGGCATGGTGATTGCTGGTGTTTGAGAGGTGAAAGTTAGGAGACAAAGAAATGATGGGTAAAATGGCTCCTTGTGATTAGAGAGCTGCTTTTGCATGGCTAAATCTCGTGAAGAATCAATGCATGGACAGAATTCCTTTGTGGCATGTGAGTGAGAAGGTGGTGGGAGCCATGGAAAGGATGGAGGGGTCAAGGCCATATCGGTCGACCATCCCATGCTGCCCTGGCATCATTTTCGTAGCACTCTCATGCATGGAATCTCGAGGAAAGGAAAAGGAGAGAGAGATGGGCCCATGGCCATATCGGCCGACCCAACCTTGGCCTCTAATCATGCTAGCTTTTGAAGCTAATCTAATTGCAAGGTTTAACAACTAATTGGTGTTATTTTCATGGGTGATAAATGAGTAATTCAAGGTTCTAAAGGTTAAGCTAATTCTCATGGGTTATTATGATTAAACATGGTTGTGCTTAAGAACTAAAAAGAAAATGATAATGTAATGCAGGAAATTTTAGAAATTTAAAAGAAAGTGAAACAACTTACCTTTTAGTGAAGCTCGTGTTTTCAGATGTTTGGAGCAGGACCGTCCACGTCACTTACCCGACGGATTTGCTTGCGTGATTTTGGAGGTGGGGCGGTGCATGGCTTTATCACTTTCTTTCGCCATACCCGTTTGGGCTTTGCTCGAGGTTGTTGCTTTACCTTTGTCAAGTAAGAATAATTAACAAAAGGGTCGATTTCAAATACCTTGATAATGGAGCATTGCTCGGTTTTTGGCTTGAAGTGAAATATCTCCTGGGTTCCATTGATGTTGAATTTAATTTCTCCAGCTCCTACATCGATGTGTGCATTGGCGATGCTGAGGAATGGTCTTCCTAAAATGAGTGGAGTCTTCTTGTCCACTTCCATGTCTAACACCACGAAGTCCACGGGAACAAAAAATTCTCGTATCTTGACGAGAATATTTTCAGCAATCCCCGAGGGGTGGCGAATTGATTGATCCGCCAGCTGCAAGCACATTGGTGTAGGGGACAAAATAGTATGACTTAGTTTATTGAATACTACCTTTGGCATGACGCTGATGCTTGCTCCCAAGTCGCAGAGTGCATGCTCGAATTGCTGAGTCCCAATGGAGCAATCAATGGTAGGACACCCTCAGTCCTTCTTCTTCAATGGAAGTTGGTTGAGTATAGCAGCGCTGCACTCTTCCGTGAGCTTGATGACCTCAGTGGTGGGTAACGGCCTTTTGTTGTTGATGATGCCCCGTAGATACTTGGCATAGGTTGGAACCTGCATTGCATCGAGTAGAGGAATATGGACATATAATTGACATATTACCTCAACGAATTTCCCAAATCGCTCATCTGTGGATTGTCTTTTTGGCTTATTTGGGAATGGTAGTAGTACGTTCGTGTCGTAGTACTCATGTGGGGCCGTCCTCCCATGGAACTTGATAGCGTCCTGTAATGGTGCTAGTTCTTCTTCATCTTGCTCTTCTGCTTCAACTTCTTTCTCCTTTCGTGTTGTTTTCCCTGAAGTGTTAGGATGTGGTAAATTGCAAGTGGTCATACCCCCTCTCGTGGTCACCTCATTTATACTAGAGACTTTTTTTAGATTTACCAAGGTTTGGATCAAAGGATGGAACAAATGTTATCAATTGAGATAATTTTCTTTCTAACATGTTATTGAAGTTCAATTGATTCTTTACAACAGAAGCAAAGTCATCCATTTTATTACATAAACTCTCAAGGGTCCTATCATTAGCAGCTAGTTTCTTGTTTATACTCTCATTAATTCTAGCTTAGCTTAAGACAAGATCTTTAAATGAAGGTTGATTAAAATTATTAAAGCTTTTACCTCCATTACCTTGATAGAAGGGTCGTGGCTTTGACCCAGATTGTTGAGGTCGATCCTCTTTGTTTTTTATGAAGCTCACGCCTTCATTTGTTTCAGGAGAATTGTTTCTCGAATGATTTCTGCCACATACCTCACACCATTGTTCTGGTTGCTAGCTTGTGTGGAGGCGTAGTGTTGAATGGCTTCTCTATCTTTCTTGAAATTTGCTCGCTCTTCGAGTTTCTTCATCAAGAGATCCATCCTTACGGAGATTGCATTCACCTCGTGAATGGGTTGTACACTCTTCTTTTTGACTTGGAGCTTTTCATCCTTCCACCCTTGATTCGTCACCATCTTCTCGATGAGATCTTTTGCTTGTGTGACGTTGAGTGAAGTGAATGCTCCTCTTGCAGCAGCATCAAGGTGACTACGGGCTATGCTTGTTAGCCCATAGTAGAAGCCTTGAATCAGGAGCCATTCTTGAATTCCATGATGAGGGCACTCCCGAATGTACTCTTGGAGACGTTCCCATGCTTCAGGAATAGTCTCGTCCACTTGTTGTTGGAAGCTTGAAATTCTTCAAAAAAGGGCGGTGGTTTTGCACATCGGAAATAACTTCTTGAGGAAAGCATTGGCACAATTCTCCCAAGTGGCAACTTCCTCGGAATGAGCATAGAACCATTGCTTCGCCTTCCTAAGCAATGAGAACAGGAAAAGACGGAGATGAATGATATCTGATGCAACATTCTTAATGAAAATGGTGCCACTTACCTCCAAGAAGTGTTGGAGATGTGCAGTAGTATCCTCATGGGACTTCCCGCTAAATGGGTTGGCTTGCACTAGGTTAATCAAAGCTGGCTTCACCTCGAAGGTAGCACCCCTTGTATTAACTTCCGGTCTGTTGACACAAAAAGCGTCAGGATTTGCGAACACCTCGGGATATTACCCAAAGCTCGGTATTCCGGAGGCGTGCCAGTCGATTTGACCAGTTAATCGACAAGGACGATAACTAGAACAAAACTGAACGAGACAACGACGATGCGCCCAGATGTCAAAGCTCAGATTGATCAAAGATAACTAGAGCAGAGTAGAACGAGGCAACAACGATGCACCCGGATGCCAAGGCTCAGAGGTACTCCCACGCGGAACTTGCAAGGATTTGATGGAGATCAAGGTGATGCAGCCCGTCGAAGCTTGAAGAACTCGTTGATAAACTACAACTAATGCAGTAAAAGGTAAATTGCGATAAAAGTAGAATAAGGATAAAATTGGTTTGTTTTTGATTGGATTTATTTTTTTTTACACGTAGCCCTCGGGCACATATTTATACTCCCGCATGGAAAGTTGTACAAAGACACGACACGTATCCTTCCTAAAACAAACTCCTAATTTTAAGGAAACTGACTCACGCAGGAGTCGGATCTAAAACAATAATATTTATTTTCCTAAATAAACACATCTATTTTAAAGGAAAATAAACGACTCATGCAAGAGCCAGACTCAAACTACCATAGCAATAATACTGGTACAAAACACCAGTTTCCTTATACTTCTCCTCGATGGAAACACTCCACCAGCAGATCCCTCCAATCCGCGACTTCCTTCTTTGGCCACCTGTAGTTCTCCGCTGATATCACACACTAAGTCACCTTATCGGCACCTCATGCCTATCGGCATCGGTAATACTTCCCGATCAGCAATCTCGTACCAATAACTATCTTTACCAACCTATCGGCAATTGGCAACCACTCCACCAGCACTTGGCATCAGCTTCTCATCGGCACTCGGCAACGTCATGCTCATCGGCAATCGGCAGTGCCCCCTTATCGGCAATCGGCATTTAACTTGAGCTACTCAGCTTCACCAATTAACCTTCGTCGGCAAGGACCCAGCCTCCATCGGTTATACACTTGGTAATCTCGCAGCACTCTCATCGGCAGTACTGGCTCACAATTTCTCGATGCCGACAGAAAAACAGCCGTTGGCCAGTCAAGCCTTAGCTCATTTGACACGTGCTGAAAAACGTTGTCAACACATGCCCCCTAGTTTCGGGATGTATAATATTTTACGTGCCAAAATTCTCTCCACTGTAGCCGTTGCTGTAGCCGTTACCTCCAAGATAGATGCACAGTTTCCTCGATTTCCGTGTGTGGAACGGCAATTTAATAATAAAATCCCTCGATTGTAGCACAAACAGTTGCAGACCACCTCGATGACCGCGCATATCTACCGTGGACTTCTCCACATTCCTGCACAGTATGGACCGCAACCCCAAAATGTCCCTGAGCAAGCTTATAAAAGTTACCAGGATCCATACTACCCTTTTTACCCCGAGCTCATTTTCACTTTCACCTCCCGGCCTTCGTCTTCAATCTCCAGCCGCTCTGAAGAACACGAGCTCAAGCAACAGTACCCTTCCGCAATCCAAGGGCGCACTGCAGGCACTCCCTCGACTCCGATGGCGATCCAAGTTGACATCCCCAAGGTGAGACCTTCTTTCTTCCCAATCCAACCTCCTGCTGGTTCTTTTCTCGCATAAATCTGGATTTATCCCCGTTCCTTTTCTGATTTTTTCCCCTTTCTTTCCTTTGAACCCTAGGAACTGTACAACAAGGTAGTGATCCCACTTGCTGGTTCCACCTTCAGCTGCCTAGGCCCCATGGGGAATCCGGACCCCAGCTACATAATCAACGCAGAAACCAACCGAATCCCTTTCAGATCTGAATGTTTCGGTTTAGGACTGTGGAAGGATGCTTTCCGATCATGGCCCAAGCCCACTAAGGGATGGAAAAATTGGTACCTCAGGGTTGCTAGGGCGTAGCAAATTTATTGGCAAGAACGCAATTTGGACCAATGCATCCGGCTCTCCATTGCCGATATAGAGAGAAACGAGAACATGCTGATAGCTGCCTCCTACTTCTGGTTGGACACCATGAACGCCTTCCTGTTCCAACATGGACCAGCCACCCCAACGCTTGCCGATGTCCATATGCTGACCGGTCTGGACGTATCTTCCGCCAATACCTTCACCTTATTCAATAGGAAAGCCGAGTACAAAGTGAACACTCAGAACATCGGCGGCTGGACAGGCTACATTCATGAGTACCAGAAAACAGGATCGGTAAACCAGAGGGAGCACGCCACTTTCCTGAATATGTGGCTAGAAAAGTTCATCTTCTGCGGCATGGCAGTTGGACCCACGACCATGCATCTTCCAGCAGCTGAGCTACTTGCCGATGGGACAAGACTTCCCCTAGGTAGATATCTTCTTGGATCGGTATATCGCCTTCTCCATCAAGTATCCCAGAAGTTACTGCTAGGTGAACACATTGGCAACCCTGGAGGTCCCTGGTGGTTTATCAACATGTGGCTGAACGCACAGATGCAGAAAGTGCTTCAGTTTGACTTGTTCGCCCAACGATTCCCGAGGGACATATCGGAAGATCATCAGTGTAGGGATGATGAATCGGAAACTCGCCCTCCACTCAACTTTGGAGAGGCCATTATAGTACTGCCGGGGACCGATGCCGATGCGGAACAATTTGGTCTATTCTTTTAGAAGTTTTATAATGGAATTCCTGCCACAGAACGGCTCTGGTGGCCATATGCCGATGAAGACAACTAGTTCCCACTACTATTTAACCTTACCGATGGGAATGTGCCTGAGAACCAGATAATTATGAAGGCCAGCATCACTCCCCGAGTTATTCCAGTGAACATCTTCGGATCGGGAAAGAACGCTCCTCCATCATTTGAGTTCTACTACCCATCGGTAGCGGCAAGACAGTTGGCGTTTGGTCAACTGCCGATCAAGCTTTGCTACTCCAAGGTAGTGAAGCCTAGGCAGACATTCTCCAGTGCTCTAGATTGGAACAAGGTTGTCAACCTTCCTCCCAATGCCGATGTGTCAGACCTCGACCTGTCCTCCTGGTCACCAACCTCCTTCATTACAAACGAGTATAAGTCCTAGTGGCAAGAATGGAGGTGTCAACTGCTTGCGAAATCATCGCACTACTATCGGCACATGATTGACGCCGATCATATCATCCTCGATGACGCAGTAAGTTCTTATTCTGATACATTCCTTGTTACTTTGCTCCTGTCATTAGCATCTGACACCTTCACACTCAACAGGTTGACGATCTGATCCCTCCGATGAGCAGGAGTGGCAAGCCCTTCAAGCTTCGAATGATGAGTCCTGTATCACTCATCGGTAACAAGGCCCCCACGTTAGCTGCCTTCACCCCTCAGCAGGTACCTACACTGACGCCTGCAAAAACCAAGGCTACATCGGCCGCTGCTGCTACCCTGACGCGGGTGTTTGCAGTAAACTCATCTTCACTCATACCGATTATATACTGTTTAATCGGCAATATTCACTTTGTATAACCTGCATTGAATATTTTCAGGCTATGAGGTCATCGGCAGCTGCTCCCAGCAGACAAGTACCTTCAAGTCCGGCAACCGATGCCCCCAGTCCTCGTCGAAACGGGTTGGATCTCCTGCTGCTGCGCCAAGGAAGAAAAGGCGCTTGAGGCTGGCTAGCCCATCTTCGCCATCGGCTTCAACTGCGCCGCCAGCTACCACTGCACCATCGGTAGGACCGTCGATGGCTCCAACTCCTGATAATCCTTTGGACGACATCCCTAACCAGGAGACAACTCCACCTGCTGCAGCGGCGGAGGCGGCATCGGCATCGGCACCAGCCGAAATATCCGATGAGAGTATGGCACTGCTACCACAGGAACCAACGGCATCGGTATTGGCACCAGTGCCTTTACCAGATGAAAACCCTCACCAAGGGACAACTCCACTTGCTGCAGCAGCTGCGACGACATCGGCATCGGCGCCTTCACCAGCCGAGATTCCCGATGAAAGAACGGTGTTGCCACCATGGGAGCCAGCTACTACATCGGAAGCAATGCCGACGACAACACCAGCACTAACAGCTTCAGCAACAGAAGCTCATTCATCGGCAACTGCTGCCGATTTCCAAGATGAGGCTGGACCGTCCAACATGCCGAACCCAGGCAAGAAATCCGCTTCAAGATGGTAAGTTGGTCACCTAAAAATTCGTATTATAGCTTTATGATCGGTATATTTTAACTTCTTCACTTCCAGGCCCAAGACTCTCCAGACAGCCTATTCTCCTTCAGCATCAACCCCCAGGACGAGGAGCACCAAGAAGGCCCCATTCGAGCCGACAGCTTATTCTCCTTTGCTGTCGACATTGCCGATGACGATGAAGAGGAAGAAAGCTCTGTCCCAACTCTATCGGCAGAAGTGAAATCCAGGCTCGAGGCATTACTCTCTCAGCTACAGATAGATACATCTCAGCTTGTCCAGGATTCGACTACAGCAATGGCCATCTTCAAAGATATCCAAGGCCAACTACCTGCCGATGCAGAAGAGGTTCTTCTCCAAGCAGCCTTCCTTGAGAGCCGTCGATTGCAATACCAACGGTTTTCAAGCCGTATTGCCAACAGGAATGCTCAATCGAAGCTTACGGAGGAAATGCTTAGGTTTAAGCAAACTGCCGATGAGAAGCACAAGAACATCGGCCAAGTAGAAGCTTCCAGTACTGAGCTTGAACAAGCATTCATCCAACTATCGGCAAGAATGGAAGAACTGCAAGCTGAGCTGAGAAAGGTTGAAGAGTCCTTGAATGCAGTCAGCCAGAAGAGAGCTCAACTTCCCGACACCATCAAAGTTCTGCGACAAGAGAGGGACAGTAATGCCCGTCAAGCCATCGCTCTAAAGAAGAAGATCAAATCGGTTGAAGGCTCTGCCGATGAGGATGCTAGGGAGATAGAACAAATTCGCCTGCGTGCGATATCAGTTATCCACTCCCTATTGTAACCCGCCAAATTCTGTCACATCGGCAAATGTAATATTGATACTTGACCTTGCTCTGTAATATAACGCTTTTACCGATGTATTATAGCCTCCCTTTCATCGGCACTCAAACGAGTATGCTATATGTTGACTCCTTCGAGAGTTTCTAGAATGCAAGCATTACTGGGAGCAGACCGTCTCACCCGATAAGGACTCCTCTAATTAGGAAACCATCCTCCAAGCCTAGAACTTAGCCCCAATCGGTAAAATCAACTTCCATACCAGAGTACCATTGGCAAACCCTTTTACCTAGTTATCGACAACCATTACCGACACCATGACATCGAATCGGCCAAAATCCTTTCTAGGTCATTCCAACTCCTTAGCGAAGCCTGGTACTTAGCCCGATCGTCTGTTGAGGTAGCAATAATCAGCAACAAAATTTCACACTCCCATCAGAACGAAGTTCAGACAATGCCGATAGAATCCCAAAATGTTTGCACCACATACTTCATCGCACGCAAGCATAGCAGAATCACCCTTACAACTGTTTTCCTCTGGCAGTTAACAAATTCATCGGCAATACGGCGTTTCATACACAAACCATCGGTCGGTGCCCCCAAGTGTAATAATTGGAATCGCCAGAGTTTGCCGAGTGCGGCCCCCAAGCCAGAACGTCCAAGATTGACCCCGGTTTAGGCCATCGGCAATATATTGCCACTTGTCAATGGATCTCCATCCTTGTGCTTTGGCCTCCACTGCCTTTCCCTTAAAGGAACTTCAGTGTCGTATAGGTTATTACGGCGCTCACACTGAATTCTTCTCTTTTGGGTCTTGGTCAGACCCCTAGGGCACCACTGAGGGAGTTTGTTTTTCTAGACAGGCTGACGCTCCCTTTCATTACTCATATCGGCTTCTCTCCCGATGCTTGAATTTCTAGAGAGCGCGTCTTCATTGGGTACTATCGCATCGGCCATCTCCTCAGGCTCCCTTTGCTCAATATGCCTGCCAAGCCTATCATGGGCACTAAGTTTGCCCTCCAGTCGGTCATGCGCCGACCTCTTCTCTCTGAACGGCTTGGTGTACCTGGATGCTCAATCATCAAAACAAGGTTCCTTACCTAACCGATCGGCAGTGTAGTACCCGTAGCATTTGGGACAGTTATCGGCGGTGGATAGCTTAATGCCTTCTTCCCAACAGTGAACGAAGAAGGGACACCTCCAGTGATTCTTTTGCCGAAGTCGTTCCTGTTCCTTCTCTTCCTGCCGATGTTGCTCCTTTTGCGATTGCCGATACTCCGTCCCTAGCTGTTTGTGAGTGATTACGACGCCAGGAGCCCTATTGGCACTGCCACCTTCACCGGCAACTCTCTTGCCTCTCCTATCATCGGCAAACTTTTTTACATCACGCTTAGCCACTTGATGATCAGGATCTACCCATGCACTCTTCCTGGCAGCATCCAATGTCAGCACCTTAGTCTTTCCACTGGTTTCCACCATATTATTTGGAAACGGGCGCTGATCAACTTCTATCGGTTTCTGGACTTTAGAACCTTCAAATTTGATTCGTCCAGAATCAATCTCTGACTGTAACTGCTGCCTGAACACTTTGCAGTCATTGGTACTATGAGAAGTTGCATCGTGCCACTTGCAGTACCTGGTCTTCCTGAGTTCCTCGGCCGATGGAATTACTGGATTAAGGGCTAGCTTAATTCGCCCTTCCTGAAGCAATAGGTCAAATATCTCATCGGCCTTCGTGATATCGAAGGTGAATTTTCCAATCCTTTTCCGGTCGAGCGCACAAGGTACCGGCTCCTCATCCTTTACCCATTCAGAAGTGCCGATGTTCACCTCGTCATCTGACTCAGAGTCCCCTTGACCAACGAAAAGCACCTTTGCATTCCAAGTCGTCTTAGGCTCGAATGATTTAACACCTTGATCGGCCTCTGTGATGTCAAAGGTGAATGTTTCCAATTCAGCAACACCGATACTCGGCCCTTCGTCCAAATCTGAATCTTCTATTCTCTTGGTCAAAAGCACCTCCGTGTTTTGATCTTGCCGATGTACAGACTCACTGACCAGTTGAGCAGGTTGATGCATCTCTTCATATCTTTGTGGCGAGCAAGTAGGGGCGATCGACACATCAGTGGCACCGATCTGTTGAATATTGTGCATCGGCTAATTAACCGATGGGCAATTATGGACGCTTGCCGGCTTAGTAGGTTGATCTATCTCTCCACGTCTTGACGTCGAAGTGCTTGAGATGATTGGTGTATGCACAACACTAGTCATGATAACACCATGCATCGGCTGTTTGTCGATGAGTGATTTTTCACAGTTGCTAGTTGGTGTTGTGGCATTACATTTATTACATTCATCGGTTGCTGTACCGATGTCTCATTGTATACTTTTTCTTGAGAGTATTGCAGTGTAATACTTATCGGTTGATGTACCGATACTTCATTCTGAAGACTCGCCGGATGACGCCGCGGAGCCCCTGCCACTTGGTATTCAGGCGATGGCTGATAACCAGCTGACTCTTGCAACCCTTGTACCTTCGGATGATAGCGTTGATCTGCAAGTACCATAGGCTGGGCAACTATTGCCGATGCAGGCTGACTGGCATTTGACACGCTTTGCATCGGCCAAGAATTTACCATCGGTTGATAGCCAGCTGACATCTGTCGTTCTTGTACCCTTGAATGATCGCCTTGACCTGCGGGTACCACAACTTGAGCAGTCATTGCTGATACAGACTGGTCATCAATCGGCATGCCTTGTCGCATCGGCCAAGAACTTGCTGATGACTGATAGCCAGCTGACGCCTGTCGTTCTTGTGGCGCTGGATAATTGACAGCATAGCTACCTTGATCGGCAAGTGTTCCAGTTTGGAGAACCATTGCCGCCATGGGTTGACTCGCAACTGTTGGGCATTGTTGTATCGGCAAGTGACTTGCCGGTGGTTGGGCGTACGGCACTCTAGGTATCGCCGTTTGCAGATTCCCCGTTGGCAACTGCACCGTTGGAGAAGATGTAGCATAATGCATTACTGGAACCATCGGCTGTACAGATGTTGCTGATGCCATGGGAACCTTCCACCATGCATGGTTATCTTGGACCAATCTGGAATCAGCAGATAGACTTGGAGACATACCGTATCTCCAGCAGTTAGCTGAAATTGGCTGATTCTGGCTCACAGGTCCAGACATTGTTGAAGCCACCAGATTTGTGTTCACCTGAGTAATACTTGTTGGGCTTAATCTTGGTGGTGCGATCTCATCGGCAGATTGGCTCATAATTTGTGTAAACACCCTTGGAACCGCCGATGGAGTCGCAGCAGATGCCGATCCGAGCTGACGATACTCTGGACCAACATAATATGGTGCCTGCCCCTTGAAAGCTTGCTTGACAGCATTGCACACGGTATCGGATAGCATATTGGATTGGCTAATTAATACATTATTTAATGCATAATTAGCTGTATCTTGTACTTTACCCGGATCGGCGTAGAAAGTAGTCTGCTGTGGCAACGGCGGATCTTGCTTCTGTACTGCTTCGCCGATCCCGTTTAGGCTGAAGGATCTAAGATATGAGCGCTTGTATTCCTCCATTGCCTGCTCCATAGCCTGCTTCTGATGATTTGTCAGATCTGTTGTGGAGACTTCAATGACACTCCTTGGATTAGTCATGATAAATATATAATTTATATAATCGGGTCCCACCGAGCGTGCCAAAAGAGGTGTTGACACAAAAAGCGTCAGGATTTGCGAACACCTCAGGATATTACCCAAAGCTCGGTATTCCGGAGGCGTGCCAGTCGATTTGACCAGTTAATCGACAAGGACGATAACTAGAACAAAACTGAACGAGACAACGGCGATGCGCCCAGATGTCAAAGCTCAGATTGATCAAAGATAACTAGAGTAGAGCTGAACGAGGCAACAGCGATGCGCCCGGATGCCAAGGCTCAGAGGTACTCCCACGCGGAACTTGCAAGGATTTGACAGAGATCAAGGTGACGCAGCCCGTCGAAGCTTGAAGAACTCTTTGATAAACTACAACTAATGCAGTAAAAGGTAAATTGCGATAAAAGTAGAATAAGAATAAAATTGGTTTGTTTTTTATTGGATTTATTTTTTTTACACGTAGCCCTCGAGCACATATTTATACTCCCGCATGGAAAGTTGTACAAAGACACGACACATATCCTTCCTAAAACAAACTCCTAATTTTAAGGAAACTGACTCACGCAGGAGTCGGATCTAAAACAATAATATTTATTTTCCTAAATAAACACATCTATTTTAAAGGAAAATAAACGACTCATGCAAGAGCCGGACTCAAACTACCATAGCAATAATACTGGTACAAAACACCAGTTTCCTTATACTTCTCCTCGATGGAAACTCTCCACCGGCAGATCCTTCCAATCCGCGACTTCCTTCTTTGGCCACCTGTAGTCCTCCGCTGATATCACACACTAAGTCACCTTATCGGCACCTCATGCCTATGGGCATCGGTAATACTTCCCGATCAGCAATCTCGTACCGATAACTATCTTTACCAACCTATCGGCACTTGGCAACCACTCCACCAGCACTTGGCATCAGCTTCTCACTGGCACTCGGCAACGTCATGCTCATCGGCAATCGACAGTGCCCCCTTATCGGCAATCGGCATTTAACTTGAGCTACTCAGCTTCACCAATTAACCTTCGTCGGCAAGGACCCAGCCTCCATCGGTAATACACTTGGTATTCTTGCAGCACTCTCATCGGCAGTACTGGCTCACAATTTCCCGATGCCGACAGAAAAACAGCTGTTGGCCAGTCAAGCCTTAGCTCATTTGACACGTGCTGAAAAACGGTGTCAACACGGTCCTTGGGCCACATGAGCGACTGATGGAACCGAGAAGTCGGAAATAGCCTCTTGAGCCACAACTTGGTTGATGAACGAAGCAGAGCCTCCTTCCTTAAGTGGATCCGAATTCAAGGTGAACTTTCGAGGAGATACTAGACGATGTCTAGATTTCCTTTGGAAGCTCTTAGGATTTTCTAGTGTGGTTGCTCGAAACTGGAACTCACTCATACAATGCCTTGCTTCACAATTAAGAGAAACAAAGGCAAGGGGTAAGCCCCGATAACTAATTGATAACTAAATTGATAGTACACTCTGGATTCAATTCTATTAAAATTTCTAGGCTATGCTTTCCCCGACAACGGCCCCAGAAATGCTTGTTGGTATTTCTTATGACTATTGGATAAATCCGCAAACGCACAGATTATACCGCTGTAGCACTTCACCCGAGAGTATTCTGGGGTATCATAATTTATATTCTCCCAAGGGAAAGCGGAGCTAGAAATAATAATAAAAGAGAGATCCTAGAGATCACCTCAATTTAGTGCCAACTAGTGTAAGGGGGTAATCAAAATATGATAGGAAGGGATGATGTAACAAGCCAAGATAAGGATAAATAAGAGATAACTAGTGGGTATAACTATGTGTGAGGACAACGAGAGAGTAAAAGGACTCCTATGATTCCAAATCTACCTTTGTGGATTTACCTATGGCACACAATTAATACAAACATCGATTGATTCCTTACTACAAGTATGCTAGGTGAGATGATAGATCAGTAGGAGGACAAAACTCCTACCGGACCGTGCTCTCTTTTTATGGGGGCCTTACCTTTTAAGAACTTGCCTAAGAACACGTGGTGGAATACAAAGACTAGATAAGGTTGTCACTCTCTTGCTAGCTACCACAAACAATCCGTGCAGCAAGCGATAACCAAAGGCAAGATTAAGTATAAGAACCACACTTATAGCTACTCTCACTACTCTAATCGTGTATACAACAATTAAAGCACCCTATGACAGGCTATGATCGCATACAGGAATGTTACCAGGATCTCAATCTAGTTTATAGCAACTAAATTACAAGATAAACCACAACAACACTATAGCAATTATAATATTGCACAAAGTAAAGACTAAGTAAAGTAGAGAAGGAAATTATATTGAATAAGCAAAGTCTTACAAAAGAGGAAAGATACAAGAGCTTGTACCAGATTCTCTAGAAGACAACTCCAGAAATTCTGAGCAAAGCTCAACTCAACTCTAACTCCCACACTAGAGAACACCACTAGACTAATCTCCACTTGAGAACTAGAATGCTTGTATGCACTACATCATGTCTAGAGAGGGGAGTATAAGCCTCTATTTATAATGGGAGATGGAGTAGCGGCTACTCCACTGCCACGTCATCGATCCAGGAGGCTTCAATCTTGGCCCCTTGGATCCACCGCCTTAGAACCGCCTCAGAATGGATGGCTTTGATCTCCATCATGTGTTAAATGTGAGGGAGAGTCACCAGCAGCTTCAGGGGTCCTTGGGTGTATCGGGCAAACCCCCCTATGACCTATGGGCCATCCCAGGCCTTCTAGAAGATGTCCCCACTGGTCAGGGACCTAGTGGGAGGTGGTAGCCCCCTTATGGGTATCGGTTGACCCCCCTAGGGGTCTTAGGCCCACCACCACCTTCTAGAAGGTGGTCCCACCTGTCATGGAGGTTGGTTGCCTCATCTGGGGTGTTTGTCACGCTGATTCCCTTGATGTGGGCCCATGGATCCTTGTGCACTTGATCTGGAGCATTGAATGAAAGCACAAGTTGCATCCAAGGGTTGGAGTAGCTTTGTCATGGATCATGCTGGCTTGGCTGGCCAGAAGGGTCCAAACCATGATCGGTCGACCGTAGTTTGGCTCCTTTGGAGCCAAGCTTTCTTGTGGGAGCTCCTGGACGTGTCAGGAGTGTCATGGTATAGAGGTTCTGGGGTTTAGCTCCAATCACACATCGGTCAATGTGCAAAAAGGAGCTTCCAGCACCCCTAATTATCCTAAAATGTTATTCCCTGAAAACAAAGGCTATCCAAGTACATGTGGAACTTATTGTGACAAATATGTTCATGAAGTGTTATTCTACCCTTGAAACTAAGGTTGTTGATAATATTTTTGATATGTAAAAGTATGCCATTCTTAGCGTCAACACTCATCGCTGTAGGATAGATGCCCACTGGCTTGCTCTATATACATGATTACTACTCTATCATATTATGACATGATAATGATGAGGCATGTGGTGCCGGAAAGAGGGGAGTGTGATGTGTGTGTCTTGGGTGAGTGGTGAGGGTGTGTTGGCCAAGCAGGAATAACAATGAGCCTTGGGCAATTCTTACCGGAAAAGCAACCTAGTCATTCCCAAATGATATACCTGTGGTGGGTAACGGAAAGTAAAGGAGGTTTCAAGGGTGAACTTTGGAACATGTGAATGCTATGATGGCATGGGGATTTGATGAAGATGTCTGGTTTGGCCAAATCTAGGGACTTCCTGATACTCAGACTCATAGAAATCCCTTGCAAGACATTTGCTTTCCGTGGGGGAAAGACGGCTGGACTACTTGGTAGGGCGGTGCCACTACTACTTGGATGTAAGTGGATTTGTGTAGAGAGGTACGAGAGAGTGTGACTCACACCCTCTTGAGACAGCATGGTGACCTTGGGGGCCTAGTACCATGTCTCACAGTTTCAGCGCCACCGTGCGATACGTATGTGGAGATGGCTCAGGGCTGAGTGGTAGAGTGGCATTGACCTAGGCTAGCAAGCAGCCGGAGTGTGACCTAGATGACCACGGTCATCAATGATGGTAGATCCTGTGGAATTGTGAAACCTCTGCAGAGTGTTATGGTTCATCGATCAATACATATGCCAACTCACTGGCTATGGACCTTTTGTATGACCTGCTTCACCTGATAGTGAGTGATGTATTCTTTTCTCCCCCTGGATGACATAAGATCCGGTAGTGTGCTCTGATAGAGTAGTGTGCCGCTGAGACAGGCTCGAGAGGGAGTTGGGCCTGTCGAATGAGTGAGAGGTGTGGTGAGGTGTGTATGATGGAATGGGTGGGTGGATGAACTGATGAATGGATAACAACACTTATGACTTACATTACTCGTTTAATTAATGAATGTTGCATAGAAAGCCTACCGCCAGAGATAGGTTTGTGAATATACCCTTTGTGCATCCAATACCACAAATATGCATTAGGGTGGGATTATGTGGCCATTACAAATCGTACTGAAAGATATTTGGTAGGTGAGGAACCCAACTACGACTTTGATGCAGATGATGTCGAGGAATAGGAGTCTCGTGTCTAGCCTCAAGCTTGGCGAGGATTCTGGCGCTTCTTCTACGCTGATTCTCTTATATGATTCCAGTGTGATTTTCTCTAGTGTGGCGTAGTAATAATTTATGTAAACTCTTCTATTGCACTCTTAAATTCGAAGTATGATTGTGATATCGACCGAAAATCGGGTAATATCATGGATTGTTTCACGCAATCTATTCTATTACACTACGAATATGTGGATTTCCCTTCGCGGAAATCGAGGTCATTTCATGCCTCAATCGATGGGTTCGAATAATCCACTTCAAGGACCGTCGAATGATCCAGATCAGGGTACACCGCAGTCTTAGTGGGGTCCTTGTTGGCCTGGGTAGTTGTCTCTGCATTTGTGGTTTGATTGTTGGACTTGTGAACTTGTGATGAACTTGTGGACTTATTTGGATGGACTAGTGAACTTATGGTTATATATAAGAGATATATATTGTGTTGTATGTGATATATATGCCGAATGTAAGATATATGTGGTGGATGTGAGATATATGTGTTGTATGGGATATATGTGCCGAATGTGAGATATATGGAGTGGATGTGAGATCCATTTGATGGATATGAGATATATGTGATATATTTAATTTATTGTGATGGAAAGAGAAAATTAAAACAAATACAGGTTTAAGGTCACTTTGCCGAAAGCAACACTCGCAAAGTGACCAAATGGTCGTTTTGCTGAGAGCCACACTCGGTAAAGCTGGGAAACAGACTACTTTGCCTAGAGCCGTGGTCAGGGCTCTCGGCAAAGCTAGGAAACCGAGGCTAGGATTCGGCCTGTTTCCCAGCTTTGCCGAGAGCCTGGGGGACGACTCTCGGCAAAGAAATTTCGAATAAAAAATAAAATATTCTTTGCCGAGAGCCAAACAGTGAGCTCTCAGCAAAGTTTTTCTTAAAAAATAAATAAAATACTCTTTGCCGAGAGCCTGTTGTGTTAGCTCTCAGCAAATCGTTTTTTGCGGAAAAAAAATAAAATATTCTTTGCTGAGAGCTAAACAGGTCAGCTCTCTGCAAAAAATAAACCGTCAGTGGGGACGGCGCCGTTAGCTCTCCTTTTCTTTGTCGAGAGTTGGCGTGGCTCATGGAAAATGTTTTGCCGAGCGCCCGATAAAAGGGTCTCGGCAAAGAAGCCTTTGCCGATAGAAGCTGTGTCGAGAACGCTTTGCCGAGAGCAGCTCTCGGCAGAAGGGTTTGCCGACGGTGAAACCTTCTTTGCCGAATGTCGCAGGCACTCGGCAAAATCTGTGTTTCCGGTAGTGATTACCCACGCATAGAGTCAACAGTCATGGACGCACCTATACACCGCACCGACTGCCCAACATGTTTTGCAAAAAATTCCTCCATGCTTTTACAAACTAACCCACAGCCTTAATTCATTCCAACAGCCTTGTTGCCTCATTCCCATCGACTCTTCCTTCCTCCCATTGCTGTCTCACTATATCGTAGGAGCGGCTTGCCGAAAACCTAGCCATTGTCACCTCTTCCCTCGCCTCCTCTCCTATCTGCCTCATCATAGCGTCATGCTTGTGTGCTCGGAACAACTACTCGTGTAGTCATGCTCGCAAGCTTGGAACAACTACCCAGGTCGTCGTGTTCGGTGTCGACTGTCAGAACCATGACGGGCTCCACCAGATCCATGCCGGGAGATGAGGAGCGGTGGATTCACCTCCTCTATGGCGGCGGAGATCTACGACGATGTCGGGGTCGAGGCGCGCAAGCGTTGACGAGTAGCACATGAGATCTCCCTAAATGGCGACCGACGGGATCTCAGAATAGCGACCGATAGCTTCTTGGTAGCTTTCTCTCACATCGGGCGCCCTCATCCCGACCGGGTGGCGTCCCTAGTTCGTTGACCTCGGCTCGGCTAAGTCTGCTCAACGCAAGGTATGCAAAATTGCATATCCTAGCTTGCTCTACTCTGCTCAATCGAATGTACATGGGTTTATGCAAATTTTGAGATAAATAAACATTTATTTATCTCAAAATTTGCGTAAACCCTAGTACATTCGATTGTTTGGTGTTCAGAGCATGATTTGTTTGGTGTTTTGACCTCTGTTTAGGAGAAAATGTTTGGTAACTAATAGTATCAAAGGATAAAGCACTTTAAATGATTATACTTACTACATGAGTGAGGTTGTTAGTGGATCTATGACCTTTACCTACATGTGTCTATTGGTTAACTTGCATTTTTTTTTAGTTAACTGCTTTACACATGAGATTTTTTTTTGCGAACACACATGAGATTATTTTGTTTAAGATAAGAATATATAATATTAATGAAGTCTTTCCATGAGTTAATTCCTAAAGAAAATGTCTTGCTCTGAACTAGAAATTTCTGTTACAGAGCCCTGACACCATATACTCAACTATCGCCTATGCTCTAATTATTAGGATATTAAGTACTCTGATGGAAGTGCCATAACTCATTACCATTGCTCTAATTATTAGAATATTAAGTACTCTGATGGAAGTGCTATAACTCATTACAGTGAATCTGATTCTATACCCAGTTAGCAGATATGAAGTTACTCATATAAATTTTTGCTGAAAACCGTTCTTCCATATTATATAAATAATGATTGGTTATTTGATACTCCCTCTGTCCGGGAATGAATGCAATTCTAGCATTCCGAGGTAAGACTAAGGTGGAGGGAAAATGATGTGCCCCTATAAACTCAATCCCTGCAGCAGATGACTTGACGGAGGAAATGATTGCATTCATGACCAAAGCACACAAGCAATATAATACAATATTTTTATTACATCAGCATGCATGTACCGCCAAACATCTCACCCAACAAATGAAAGCAGTGAGGGAGAGAATTTTTTGGATGGTGAGACTGGCAGGCATGGGCGCACAACTACTCGGGTCACGTCCACACTCTACAATTGCATTCTTTCGTGGACACAGGTTGAATCCTAGAATTGCATGTATTCCCGGACGGAGGGAGTATTAAACTAGTAGTGTTCCCTGAGATTTTTAATAGATAAGGGTTATACTTATTACATAATACATGCAAGTATGCTTATTACCTGAACTAAGCACTGACACTTATTGGGACATGTTTATTTGGTTGCAAAATAAGAGCAATCGATAAGTGAAGACAGTAGGAAGGCTAGCAATGAGGAGATATCTATTCAGGTGGATTGGATTTATACTTGCATATGAATATTGTTTTGATGTGAGCATGTCGTGCTTTTTATCTTTTGAAGGGTCGCTGTTATGCACGCGAGGGGATCGCGTCGTGGCGGAGGCCATGCTGCTGGAGGTTTTACAGTTCGTGGGGAGCTCAAGGCCGGGAAGAGCTGTCCAAGTTTGTGGAGGCTGTGGCGGCAATCACTCAAAAACCAAAGCCACTGCATGCTGTCCTTCCGGGGATTCGGTTCAAAAGCTCCAGACGATTCTGTCAAAGTTCTGGGCAACCAATGATGATCAAGACGATTGTGATGATGAGGAGCACTTCAGTAGTCCACCGTTCTCACCTACTACTGCGGAGTTCATCCAAGAGGCGGCGGCTGCGGGTTTCACTTTGGAGCAGCTAGTTAGAGCGGAACGGGCTCTGACACAAGGTAATTCCTCGTCTTCTACTGATCGTGAACTTCCTAAAAAGATTATTTCAACAATGGCTCAGCAAAGATTGGTGGGTTCTCCTTGGGAAGGTCCTTTACCACCTCCTCGAGTTTCTCCACAAAGAACCCTGGGGGATTATCTAGCATCGGCTTTCTGGGGAAACTCCAACTGGGGGGCTTCTTCTCGGTCACCAGCGAGTATATCCTCGTCAGGGGTTAGCGGTTTTTCAAAGAATCTTGAATCGGCGTTGATTACGGTTGGGCAAGCGGAGTCTCTAGAGGTCGATCCTTCTTTTCCACCTCTACCAATGCATACTGCATCTTGTGCGACGGGGGGGGGGGCGGGGGGGGGGGGGGGGAGGGGACTGGGGACCGAAATTCAGCGCTTACTCCAAAGTCGGATAAGTTTCAATTTGGCCCAGGAAAATTTTTTAGGCACACCAAGGGTCTAGTCTCTCTTTTCGCCCGTATTGGAACTCGTCGTTCCCAACCCCTATCGTGGCCGCCAACGGAACTCCGTGCGAGTCCTTGGTCTTTCGTCGAGGTTGTGCGTGAGGGTTTCCCAATGGCGGCACAAGGAGGTAGGGGTGGCTTCGGCATGCACGGTGGGGGAAGAGGAGGAGATGATTTCAACACAGGGTTTAACTCAGGTATCAATCCTGGGTTCGCCGAACGAGGATGTGGTTACGGCGGCAACCAGCGTGGTCGTGGCTGCGGCTATGGCTTCGGTGGTCACGGCTATGGCGGGTACAACGACTTCGGCTATGGGAACCACGGCCACGGGCGGGGCAGGAGCCCTACCTTCGCTGGTCGCGGGCACGGTGGGGGCTTCGGTGGTCGCCGGTTCAATGACTTGGCGCATCAACAGAACGACAACGTCGCCCCAGCACTGGGTAATGCCGCACACACTGGTGCCCACCACGGCCAGCCTGCGCCCGTGTCTAGTGCCGCTCCTCCGGCCGATGGGGGAGCAGGACCTTCGGAGCTTCACCCGGCCAGGCATCCAGGGGGGCACCGCTGCTGGTGCACTAAACCACCAGGCCCCCCTTAGGGTGCAGTCCGGGCCGGTGCAAGGGAGTGGCGCAGCACCTCAGGCCACTGCAGCTTAAGCCACCGCTATGCCGGTGGAGAAGGAACCCATGAAGGCCAATCTTCAAGTCAACTCGGTTGTCCCACTGTTCCATGATCAGGAAGGTATTGCTCATGATATCCCAGAGTCATCTCAGAAAGGAACTCAAAAAAATAAGAATAAGCCCTATTGTTATCGTTGTTGTACCAAGGGTCACACCATTCATGAATGCAATGTGGTTCTTTGCTGTGAGATTTGCCATGGGGATCATGCTACTAAAATGTGCCCAAATAATTAAAAAATGACCACGAGTGCTATTCCTTATGGTTATGTTGTGGAGGGGCTTGGTTTCTATTTCATTCCAGTTCCAGAGTCTCCAAAAGTCAATGTGAATGGTACAAAAGCAGTGGTTCGTGTTCTGGAAGGTTCTTTTATTGTCGGTCAGTTGGCAGTGGAACTAAAAAGACTACGACCAGGAAACAATCATAAATGGGAAATTCAAACTACAGGCACGGGCGCCTTTATTATTAATTTCCCCTCCGCTGACTTATTGGAAACTGTTGTTAATTGGGACCCTATGGATGCTAGGGCAGTGAAAGGAAAGTTTTGTTTTGAAAAAGGAATTGATAATGAAGTTTACAAGAGAGAGATTGATAAGGTGTGGCTACAGTTTAGAGGACTATCACAAGAGTTCAAAGAGTTCCCAATTATTTGGGTTGTTGGAACTATCTTGGGTGTGCCGAGGGCTGTAGATATGGTCTTTATTAAGAACACTGACAGGGCAAGACTAAAAGTAGCAATGCTGGACCCAACACTTATCCCATAATATATGGATGTGGTTATTGGGGACCATGTGTACGAGCTACAGTTTGCAGTTGAGTCTGGGAACCCCAATGTTGAGCCTCAAATTATTAACATGGATTCTACCAAGGAAGATGATCCAAAGGAGGACACACCTAAGGGGGGCGGCTCAACAGGTGCTAATTCTAATGGGAGAAGTTTGCGGGGCAATGGACATTGATGGTAAATTAAATGATTCTCAAAATCCAGACAGTGTGAATGGTGATCATACTCGAGTTGATGATCTCTCTGGCGCCCTGCCCAAAGGGGCGGTTATCCAGGAGATCATGGAGGATCATACCATTCCACAGAGCAAGACTGATAGGCCTAAAAATAAACCTACAACTATTTTTTCTCAGTCTGCTGGGGCCTGTAATGCAACTATGTTACCTCCGCAGTTTGACTCTAGGATATTAAACAAGAAACTTATCAGTGGGACAACCTCGCCTTCGAGATCTAGCAAGAGGAATGCTTCTTCAGTGGACGTTGACTCCATCGAGAAGGCAGCCAAGCTGAAGGCAAAAAAGAATCTCGAAACCGCATCTGACAAAGGTAACTTTCAGCATCCATCCTCTTTTATTTCGCATGATGATTCTCTAATTCTTAATTCAACAAAGGCTTTAGGAATTGTTTTAGGGAATAATGAGACTGAGATTTTTAACTTAGTTAAGATTTTAAAAGATACAGAGTATAATACGCTGCTGGAGAATAGTTAAGAGATGAAAACCTGGTCTTAGTAGAGGACGCTTCAACTGTTTGTTCTAGTGAGGATGCTGTAGACTTGGAAACTTTAAATCTTATCTGTTCTGAGATTGCAGAAGGCCTAGGTGATGGGGGTTGTGATCCTTTGATTTTACAAACCCCTGTATCACACAAGTTGAAGGGCCGCCCTAATACTTTAAATAAAGAAACTAAGTGTAAATCAAGATGAAAGATGTTTTCTGGAACTGTAATGGGTTTGCAGATAGCAAGAAATATAGATTCTTGTCAGACTTAACAAAAGAATAAAATCTAGATTTTATTGCTTTATCAGAAACTAGTAGAGCTAGTTTTCCCCAGCATACTCTCAGATCCATTTGTGATGCAAGAGATTTTATTTGGCATTGTATGGCTCCTAGAGGTCACTCTGGTGGCATGATTCTAGGTGTTCATTTGTTGACGTTTGACATTGGAGAAATTGAAGAAGGTGATTTCTTTATTTGTTTTAAGTTGAGACATAAGGAACATGATTTTTATTTTAATCTTAGTTCGGTTTATGGCCCAGCGCAGGTAGATCAAAAAGCCAAGTTCTTATCTGAAATGGTTCGAGTATGTTCAAAGGACTCCATACCTATTATGTTAGGTGGGGACTTCAACATTATTCGGAGTCCATCTGAGAAAAATAATGTCAATTATAGCGACAAATGGCCTTTTCTATTTAATGCGGTTATTGATTCTTTGAATCTAAGGGGAATACATCTTTCAGGAAGGAACTTCCACTTGGGCTAATAACTTTCCTAACCCAACCTTTGAAAAACTGGATAGAGTTCTTGTGTGCACTGAGTTAGATTCCTTCTATGGGCATACAACGGTTCAGGACATGACAAGAGAGATCTCTGATCATACACCTCTTTTATTCTCTACAAATAATACATCTTTAAATCAACAGCCTCACTCAAATTTGAACTTGGTTGGCTGTTAAGAGATGGTTTTATTGAGATGGTTACATAGGTGTGGCAGAACACTCAGGCTTCAGGGTCATCTATCCAGAGGTGGCAAACTAAAATCAGTAGGCTCCGTCAATATCTAAGAGGTTGGGCAAAACACGTTAGCGGTGTGTACAAAAAAGAAAAAACAACTATCTTAAATAAATGAGATGAGCTTGACAAAAAAGCAGAAAACACACTGTTGGATGATACGGAAAGGAATTTGAAGCATGTCCTAAGTGAAAGGCTTGCTGAATTACTTAGAGAAGAGGAACTCAAATGGTACCAGAGGGCTAAAGTGAAAAATCTAGTTGAGGGTGATGCCAATACGAAATACTATCATTTACTTGGCAATGGCAGACATAGGAAGACCAAGATTTTGCAACTTGAGGAGGGTAATAGTATTATAACAGGTGATGCTCAGCTTAAGGAGCATATTTCCAGTTATTACAAAAACCTGTTCGGCTCATCTGAGGACTCCGGTGTTTTTCTGGATGAAACTCAGAGGGAGGACATTCCTCAAGTCTCGGATCTGGAAAATGAGATACTGATCGAACCTTTTGCACAAGATGAGGTCAGACAACTATATTCCAGATGGAGCACAATAAGGCGCCTGGTTCGGATGGCTTTCCATCGGAGTTTGATCAAGTTTTCTGAGAATTAATTAAGGACGATCTGATGGCTATGTTTTTTTATTTCCATCAAGGTACATTACCACTCAATCGTCTTAATTTTGGTAATATAATTTTGCTGTCCAAAAAGAAAGATGCAAGAGTTATTTAACAATACCGGCCTATCTGTTTATTGAATGTCTCTTTCAAGATCTTCACCAAAGTGGCGACAAATAGACTTTCTGTTATTTCCCAAAAACTGATAAGACCGACTCAGACAGCCTTCATGCCTGATCAAAATATTATGGAAGGAGCCATCATCTTACATGAAACGCTTCACAAACTGCATTCGAAAAAGAGGGATGGCATAATTTTTAAAATAGATTTTGAATAGGCTTACGACAAAGTTAACTGGAATTTTCTACAACAAACCTTAAGGATGAAAGGTTTCTCACAAAAATGGTGTCAATGGATAAGAAATTTTACACAAAGAGGTAATGTAAATATAAAAATAAATGATCAATTAGGACCTTACTTTCAAACAAAAAAAGGCCTTAGGCAAGGCGACCCCAGGTCACCCATACTATTTAATATAGTGGCTGATATGTTGGCCGTACTGATTGCCAGAGTAAAGGAATCAGGAAAGATAGAAGGGGTAATTCCACATTTACTGAAAGATGGTTTGTCCATACTACAGTACGCAGATGATACAATTATCTTTATGAGTCATGATGTCGAAAAGGCAATAAACATGAAACTACTGCTAACCACTTTCGAAAAACTATCCGGCTTAAAGATTAACTTTCACAAAAGCGAAATTTTTTGTTTTGGGAAAGCCAAGGATCATGAGGAGTTATACTCCCACCTTTTTGGATATACCATTGGAACGTACCCTTTCCTCTATCTGGGTATTCCTATGCACTTCAAGAAATTACTCAACAAAGACTGGAAGATCATCGAAGAAAGAATTGAAATAAGATTGATTGGATGGAAGGGCAAGTTACTCACAGTAGGCCGTCGGTTAATACTTATAAACTTGGTGCTTTCAAGCTTACCGATGTTTATGATGTCTTTTTCTGAACTGCCAAAGGGGACTGTTTCCGGTCTCGGTTTTATTGGCAAGGCGACAACCATAAAAGAAAATATAGATTAGTAAAGTCGGAAGTCATGTGTCAGCCTAAGGACCAGGGTGGTCTAGGCATTCAGAATTTGGAAATTCAGAATAAATGCTTACTGAGTAAGTGGTTGTTAAGTTACTAAATGAAGATGAGTTATGGCAACAATTGTTACAAAATAAGTATATTAAAAGTAAGACGTCGGGTAGTTGTGAAAAGAAACCTATGGACTCACATTTCTGGAAGAGTCTTATGAATATTAAGGATACTTTCATGCAGTTAGGGCATTTCAATGTCAAAGATGGTCACAAACTAGGTTCTGGTGTGATACTTGGCTAGGAAATAAGCCCCTCAAAGTCAAGTTTTCTGGTTGTTCAATATTGTTAGAAGGAAACAAGACTCCATTGCCACAATCATGAGTTCATCGGCCCTTAATATCTCTTTTAGAACAAATCTTGTGGGTGCGAACTTGACAAATTGGCATCGTATTGTAACCTCCTTGCAAACTGTTAACTTATCACAGGAAAGAGATGCTTTCATTTGGGGCTTTAAGGCCTCTGGGATTTTTACAGTCAAGTCGATTTATGTTGCTTTAATTAACAATGGAGTGCGAGTGTCACAGGATATTTGGCAAACAAAGCTACCAATGAAGATTAAATTTTTTTTGTGGTATTTAAAAAGAAAGGTTACTCTAACCAAAGATAATTTGGCGAGGAAAAATTGGAATGGCGATACTCGTTGCTATTTTTGTCATCTTTAAGAGTCAATTAATCATCTCTTTTTTGGTTATTTTTATGCTAAGTTTTTGTGGCGTTCGGTCCATATACTTTTTGGTTTACAGCCTCCGTCCAATATAGATGATTTATTTTTAAATTGGTCTAAATTGGGGAACAAAAAGTATAACTCCTTGTTATTAACAGCAGCTTCCGCACTACTGTGGGCTATTTGGATCACTAGGAATGAGGTGGTGTTTGACAAATGCAAACCAAAATCACTTTTGCAGGTACTATTCAGATGAACTCACTGGCTCCAACTCACTGGCTTCGTCAATGAGAGAACTTGCAGCGGCGTGAAGATCTCAAAGATCATTTGACCTCTACGGCGCGGCACATTGAGACGTCGGCGTTAGATTTTTTTTGGTTCCAATGGATGGCTTTGGCATAGACATATTGGTTTGGTTTAGTCAAAAACCTTTTACTTGTTCAGGTTTTCCAGTGAACGTGGTTGTGAACTTGTCAGCAAGGTCTGTAATAAGTGGCCAGATTCTATCCATGGATAGATGAAGCCGGATTTTTTATCTATTATCTAAAAAAAGAAAACTTGTGTCATTTAGGAATGAGAACTTAAACAACTTTACTGAGGATCATCACTCTGGAATGAGAACCTAAACAACTGTATAGAGGATACTGATACGAAGCAGATAGCATGGTTACAGATTTCAACCATACCTCTCTATTCACCAAGAGGTAAATAGATTTAATAGTCACAGTTTTTATTGTTTGAATGAGTGGCAAGTTTATTTGATCCATCCACCTTTATATCTCAGTTGTAGCCTGCTTATTGCATATCCTATTATATATCCTAAACTATATCGTATAAGATCTTTAGTTTCTGAGCCCTGGCTACTAAGTCTTTGAGAAAAAATAGATATGCTAATTTGGGCTGCTACTAAGTGCTATTATTATGCATGATTCATGCATCTATCTCTGAATTCACATTGCTATAAGGGTACCTCAGTGCTCGATGTATGTAAAAACTATTTTTGCTGATACACCTTGGACTGTGCAAATGATAAAAATCTTTGGTTTTCAACCTATGATGAAAATGACATCATGTAACTTGAGAATATAGGCTGATGACCTTGCTCACCTATTACCATAGTTGCCATTAAACTTTGTTTCGTAGATTTTATTTTTGTATGTTTATTAATTTTGTTGATTAGCATGTTCTAATTTCTATGATTGCTATTATTATATAATATTTTATCACTACAGATGAAAGACCTTACCTGTTTCTGTGATATTTTTAGTAGGGACTCACAATCTATCTGGTTGTATATGACTATTAGGACCACATCATCCCACAAGAGGACAGATATTTATTTTTTGTCATGCCTTGCGTATGTTGAGTCACTTCTCAGTTTTTAGGCATGTTAGAAAGCATGAAACTACATATCACAGTTCTGAACCACATAAATTTTGGTTAACTAAAACCTATATTATAAAATCTACAATATTTTTGAGGGCAATGCAAGATCAAAGCCTCTTAGCCCCCGTTTGGATGTAGGTATTGTGACCTTGGATTTGGCTTTAGCATTGACTATTCTCCAATTCCTGTGTTTGGATGGTCTCAGCATTGTCGGCAGGAATTGACTCCCAATACCACGAGCCTTTTAGGCAAGGAGGAAAGAGCCCGCCCGCAATTCCGAGCTCTTCCCCCCATATTCGATCGAATCGTTCCCCCTCCCCTTCCCCCGACACTCCCCGCGCGTACCCCTTCGGGAAAAAAGCGACACACCACGCGAGAAGGATGGCGACGGTGGAGAGGATGGCGGCGGCGGTGGGAGATTGACCCACGGATGCACTACCTCCCCGTGTCCTCCTCTTCCTCACGCATCTCCGGCCATCCTCCGTCGTTCTCGCTTTCTATAGGTTCGTCGTCTTCCATTCGCATCTCCTTTCCTCTCCATGTGAGGTGCTCCACATCTCTGATTTGTTTCTTCCCTCGCCGATTCTTCATTGCTCGCTTGCCTAATCTCCTCTCAACATGTAGATCCACAGAGGCCTATTTTTTCATCCCTCCATTGATTAGTCCACCTCAAACCCTAACCCTAACCTCTGTTCTCTCCATTTGCATGATAATGTAACCCTAACCCTTGTTCTTTGTATTTTGTAGGATATTTGTGTGAAGTGTTAGTTGTTCTTCAATTCGATTGAAGGTATGTGGTGGCTAAAATTGATGTGGGTTTGGTGTTTCTAAATGATTTGCTTCTTCTATGCCATGTTTTTTACAAATCAATTGTGTGCACATGTGCAATGTAGCTGCACTATGGCAGATCTTGAGTTGGTCTCCTTCATTGTTGAAGAAAACAAAAGGAGAAAGAGGAAGAGGATTATATTCACAGTACTGTACTTTGAATCAGATGTTTTTGGGCTTGCATATCTTAGTTCGCAACGGGGGCCAAGGGATGTTGGGTGTTTTAATGATGATGAACGCAGACATACTCTTAGGAAGTATTTGCTTAAGGAAATGTATGATGGCTCCGAAGTTACATGCTATGATGAGCTACGTTTAACTAAAAGAAACTTTCATGACTTGTGCATCATATTGCGTGAGAAGTGTGGTCTTCGTGACAGTGTTTATGTTACTGTGGAAGAAAAGGTTGCTATGTTTTTGCTTGTAGTTGGGCATGGTCTAAAAATGAGGTTGTTGCGTGGCACTTATAAACACCCTTTAGAGACTATCAGTAGGCACTTTTCTGATGTGTTATCATCTATTATATCTTTGAGTGGAGAGTTTATTAAGCTTCCCGATCCTTCAATTGAACCTCCGGATGATTACAAATGGAAGTGGTTTCCCAATGCTCTTGGTGCACTGGATGGGTGTCATATTGATGTGTGTGTTGATTTGGTTGACCAAGGTCGATACAGAAATAGAAAGCAACAAATCACCACTAACATGCTAGGTGTGGTTGACTGGAACATGAAATTTCTATATGTTTTGCCTGGTTGGGAGGGTTTAGCTTCTGATTCAAGAGTTCTACGTGATGCAATGGGTCGCTAAGATGCATTTGTTATACCTCAGGGTATGACCTTTTCACTTGGCATTTTATTTATTTGGTTTGTTAGCTATCTAACTTAGTTTTCTTATTTTTATAATAGGACGATATTATTTAGTTGATGTTTGTTATACCAATGGACCTGGATTTCTAGCTCCATTTAGGTCCACTAGATGCCACTTGAAAGAGTGGGTTTCAAGTCAACAGTAGCCTAAAACTCCCAAAGAGTTGTATAACTTATGTCATTCTCGTGCCAGAAATGTTGTGGAAAGAACTTTTGGTTTATGAAAGAAAAAATGGGCTATCTTGTGTTCTAAAAGTTTCTTTGATATAAAGGACCAGGTAACGAATGTGTATCTATGGGTTCATGGAATAAAATAGATAAAATAAATCTCAATTGCAAGTGCTAACTACACAATAATATTATTGCAGATCCGAATTATTAAAGCTTGTTGTATGTTGCACAACTTTACAAGAGACAGACAACAACAAATGGATGATTTGTTGCTAGCTGAAGTGGATGAAGAACTAGCAGCTATGCCCAATGAGCCAATAGATGATGCTAGCTTAATTAGAAGTGTTCAAGTTACTACAGAATGGAACAACTTTAGAGAGAAGCTAGCTAATGACATGTTTGTTGAATATCTTGTTAGGCATGGTGAACTAGAGATGGGATAGCTTGGGTGGGTTAGTATATATAGCAGGGGGCAATCTTTTGTGGTGGCTAGCTATCTCATGGTGGCTTTTGTGATAGCTAGCTGATGGTGACTTTTGTGATAGCTAGCTGCTGATGGTGCATTTTGAGATATTTTGTAAATGCATCATTCTAACACATGGCTTTTGTTATCTTTTACTTATAGTACATGGCTGCAACAAAAGGAAAGATGGTTTACCTCACATGGACAGATGAGATGGACACTGCATTGTTGGCTATACTGGTTGAGCATCACAACAATGGTGACCATTCCCAAAATGGATGGAAGCCACATGTCTACAATGCTGCCATCAAGAATGTATGTGAGAAATGCAATATGGATATCACAAAGGATAACATATCATCTAGGTGCAAAACTTTTGACAAGCACTATGAGATCATCAATAAGATATTGTCACATAGTGGTTTTGGTTGGGATTGGGAAAACAATAAGCTCTCAATTGATAGTGAGGATGTGTGGTCTAGATATGTGGAGGTAAGTATATTTATATTTGGAACCTGAGTGTTTTACTTTTATGATAAGGGGAGTTACATGTATTGTATATATTTGTGTTTGTGTCTTTTGTGCAGGGTAACAAGGCTGCAGACTGTTACAAGAACAAGGTGGTGAAGAATTGGGATGCAATCAGCACAATTTATTCAACAGACCATGCAAATGGTGATGGTGCCAAGACAGGTGTTGAAAGTGCACAAGATCCACATGAACAGACCACTGAAGCATCCCCAGATTTACCCCCAAAACGACAGCGAACTAGTGATGCAATTCTTTGCATGCTTGGAGATATGAGGACTACATTTCAGGATGCTCTAAAATCCACCGAGCCATTATCAATGCCTCAAGTTACTCCTCCTGCTGAAATCCTTGCTGCGCTTGAACAAACACCAGATTTGGCTAGATGTGACCTTCTGCGGTCTTATGGGAAGTTGATTCTTAATGAGCGTTTATTTCAAGCGTTTATGGAACTACCTATGGAGTTGAGGAAAGAATGACTCCTTATGCTAAATTAGAAATACGGTGGCTAGGAGATGTTCTGTATGCTTGCTGTTATGTAATATAACACTTGTGAACCTTTTAATATTAATCAAGTATGCTTGCTGTTATGTAATATAGCACTTGTGAGCCTTTTAATATTAATCAAGTGTTGTGATATGTGTTGGTACTTGTAAGAGGCTTGGAATATTAAACATCAAGTATTGACTATAAAATGGATGCTTGTGATCAACATTTATGTGTAGTTTTCTCTTTTTTTCTATCTTATGATATTTTACTGCAGTTTGTACTATTTTTCCGAATATTAGGATTTTTTTATGTATGAAATGATATATAATCATTTGAATATATGTGCAAGTCGTGAAAAACATATTGAATGCTTTTGCATTGTTATAGACAACTCAGACTCTTTAGAACATACATTTCAACATATTGTACATCCAAACAGGAATTGGAATTGGTTGTTATCATGCGATTGCAGCTATCAAATAATTGCACATCCAAACAATGGCATTGGTATTCCAGGCCATTTCCAATGCCCCTCAGCTTTGGTATTTCAGGCCAATTCAATGTCTCAGCCTGAATATCTACATCCAAACAGAGCGTTAAGTTTTTTTTTATTTCCTTTCTTAGCACCCAATATTATTGTTCTTATGTCATACAAAAATAATTAGAAATTTGTTGTTGTTCCTTCCAAATTGCTATTTGTAGTGAAGAATCATGCTCATGTGCCGCAAATCTGTAAGCTACATCATGAAATTCAGTTCGGTTTCAATTTCAAGGTTTTGAAGTCATTGTTTTGAAAATTCATGGTAATACATCTGCACACTACTCTATATATACCTTTACTTATTGGGATATGTTTGGTTTTAAGAGGAGCAATTTGCCAAGTGAGGACAGTAGGAAGGCCGGCAGTGAGAACATATAGTCAGTTGGATTTACACATGCATATGTACTATATAGCTATGATGTGAACATGTCAGGCTTTTTATCTCTCTTAATGGAGAAATCTGGTTACAGATGTAACTATGTATATCTGCAGGATTAGAATGTTTGGAGTATATAGTGTCAACCTGTGCTCGTATATTGGTTCATTTTCAAATGGATAGCTTGATTTTATATTGCTAGCAGTCCCATATGGATAGCTTGATTTTGGAGGCATTTCTAATAATGCATCCATTAGTGTTTGAAGGCATTGTACAGGACTCCTCTAAATACTATTTTAGACAGTAAAAAATGCATTTAAATGTTGATATTAAAAGGCATTATATTAGGGAAAAACGCCTCAAAAGACCTTTTATTTCCATGTTTTAACCGGTATTTAATAAATGCCTCAAAAGGTCTTTGATGGTGTTTTGACCCATTTTTGAAGGCATTTGTAAATGCCTTGTATAACGAGTCATGTTGTATTGTAAATCTTCCTAGTTTATTCATAATTACAAACCATGGCATGTAAATTATCATGTTTCATATAAATTCCGGTCAACATGGCATTCTGCTACTTGCATGTATCTTATATATGTGCTGCAAATATCAAGCAGACTTGCAAAATTCCGTATGTAAATTAGCAATTACTATCTATGTAACCTACTATTACTGTGGAGCACATATGCAAACTGTAAAAAAAATCTCGCACAGTTTGAAAAAAAAATGAAAACCCTACCAAATTAATATAATATATATCAATAATGATCAATCACAGGGTAAACTCATCATGCATTGCCTACCATGCTAGCTAGCGTCCACATGTGCACTTTATTGATGAAAAGAGGACATCAAGCTAGCTAAGAAAACCACATTTTGCAAGCTGGATTGGTAATCTAACCAAGAACATACAATCACAGAGGTTTCATGCATACTGCAATTAACTTAATGTCAAACTGATGTCATTATTATTTCATCAACAACCAACTGACATAATTGTTTTGACTAGGAGAGGGAAATTTAAAACCAAGTTATCCGACGGAATCAAGTTTCAGCAAAGAGATAAAACGAAAACAAGGATAGAAAATATGGGTTTCAGCTCCCACCGAGAGCACAGCAACTGACTTAAATAACCAAAGTATGATAGTTCAGCAGTACTAGCCAGAATGGCAATAAGATAAAACCGATGAAGCATCGACGATGCTCTCAAGCAGCCCGGCCGTAAGAGCATTGGTGGCCGCATGACTGCTTCCTTCCTTGCACTCTATTGTTGATTAATTGCGGCCGAGTGAGAGCCATGAAGAATTATTAGGATCTCTCCCTCTTCCTCCTCCTGGTGGAGCCCTAACAATAGTACCAAAGAAACATTGTTACACATGCAGACAGATCGAGAGACAGAGGGAGAGAGAGAGAGAGAGAACTTGGTTACTTCGATGAGTTGTCTGTTTACCTAGTGTTGCTTGTTGAGGCTCCTTCTCCATTATTTGTTCCAGTAGATGGCATGGTAGCAGCTGTAGCAGGATCTTGGTTTGCATTATTGGCGCCAGGCGGGTAGTAGCAAGGGTAGCCAACCACCAGTGTATTTGTATCCACGACTGGGAATGGCCACCGCTGTTGGGTCGAAGTCGAACTGAAGCCATTCAAGTTAACAAAGCCGGCACCCCCGCTGCTTCGTTGTATCACATGAGAGGGCATTAAAGATACACCACCACTCATTATGCTGCGTTGAGTGATGTTTGCCACAACCTGTTGTCTCTGCTGCTGGTTTATCATGTTGACAAGTGCACTACTGCTCCCAGGCTGAAGCTGGAATTGCCAAGCTGCAGAAGCTGAAGCACCACTAGTCGAACCACCATAAGCAGGCATCCTGTTTACGTTTGACAACAATGCTTGCAGGCTCTGCTGGTTATTTGGGCCAACACTTCTCCAATTGGTAGTAGTAGTAGTAGCCTGGACTGAAGGATATACTTGGCCACCTCTTCGCCATGTCACAGGCGGAACCACTGGATTAGACGGCACGTTGTGTGAGGGGATAACAATAGTCTGGTTTACCTGGATGGGAGTATGGTTTGTTGTCCCAGAGGATGGGCCTTGATAGATGGCACGACCAAAAAGCATAGTAGAGCCAGATTGATTAGCAGGCTGCTTCTGAGCTGTTTGAGTTACAGTACTAGTAGTCTTTGTTGAGGGACTTATTATCTCCAGTGTTGCATCAGAATCTGTTGCCTCGCTACTGCGAGCCATGGAAGCTTCAGCATTACTGTTCCCCAGGTCTATTGAGGTCACATCAAGAGGTATATTCAGATCTATATCCATTGCAACGTAAGAAGACTTAGCATGAATATCCAAAGCAGCACAACGAGAACTTGATGGCAGATGGTAAGTTTTGGGTGCTACATTTGAGATCTGCATAGGAGGTACATTGAGATCATTCACTTCAGGACTTGGGATAATACTTTTACCCTTCAGATCTGCATAGGAGGTGCATTGAATACCATTGCACTCTTTTGAAGCAACACTTTGCACAGGATTTTCCATCTTACTTTTCACCTCATCATCATTATTTTCTGTATTTTTATACGTTGCATCTGAAGCCCTCAGTCGTACCGACGCATTAGTGTTAACGCAGGGACTGCTGTAATTTGTAGGATTTTCCATGTCTGAACTGAGATCATTTCCTTCTAGGATTGGGATATTATCAACTTTTTCCATCTGCTTGTGTGAATTCACTTCGCAGCTCAACTGAATACCACTACAATGTTTTGATGCAACACAAAGAACCGGATTATTTTCCTCCTTGCCTTTCACCTTGTCGTCATTTTTTTCTGATTCTTTCTTCTCCATTTCTTGATCTATTTTCATCATAAACTGTACAAATGCAGGACCTGTTAACATAGCAGGATCAGAAGTAATGCAGGGGCTGTCTTTGCTATTAGGGTTTTCCATATCAGATGGGGCCATTATTCTACCATCATCAATATTTGACTTAGCCAGCTTCTTTTCTGTTACTTTCCATGAATGATGCTTAGCACCATCATTGCATTCCTTCAAAGAAGAACAGAGCTCAGAATTTTTAGCTCCACTTCTGAGCTGATCACCTTTAATGATACCATTTTCTAGCTTAGCAGAACTCTCATCAGGTAAAGACATTATTTTCAAGGTATCCTCTCCACATGATCCACCAGCCACACAATTTCCTTCATCACCAAGGATTGCAATCTGAACACTTTGTGGTACATTTTCCTTCACCTTAGAGCAAGACTTTGTGATGCAAACTGACTCATTGGAACAACTGTCCTCATTGAAATTCTCCGACACTGGTGCCTCAGTTTTGGGGATGGTCAAACAGACAGCCTGACTAGATGTCATTCCAATTAGAGACGGAGAAACAATCGGCTCACCTACTAAAACTTTTCCAGTTGAATGTTCATCATTCTCATTACAACAATTTTCTTGAGATTGCATCACAGCAGTAGGCAGACATTTCTGTGCCTCATTATGGCATGTATAATGCTCAAAATAATACTCCATGCAATCTGCTGTCGTTTTGTGCATAAGAAAAGATGAGACCTTGGAAAAGTTCATACCAAATGCTGTAATCTTCTCTGAAAATACATCCTTTTCTTCCTGTGACCATTCCTTAATAAGTTCTGATCCCTGAAGCTCATTAGCTTCCGCCTCATCAGACAAAACATTATTGTCCAAAATCATCCTATGCTTCTGTACCATTGTAACAATTACTTTTCCCTGTCTTGGTGGAATATCTTCAACCTTCTTAAACTTCATGCTACTTTCATCTGCTGCAAAACAGGATATTAGGAACGAATAAATTAGAGAAAACAATGGTTGTGTATATGCATGGTTTGAAATTCATTCTAATGAATTAAAAGTAGTAGATGAAACGGTAATTCTGAAAGCATAACAAATTAACTGATTTCAGTTATTTACTTTCACATGTAAAACATATATGCGCATGATAATAATTTGCTATAACTCAGCATATATCATGTTTTTATTAAAAAAATAAGTTCAAGCTAGGCAGTCCCATTTTTAAGTAATTTAACTATGAACAGCTGCTTTGAAGAATGTATAGCAGTCAAGTTTTATATGCTAAGAAATTTTGGGGAGCTAATCAAAGTCTCAAGGTTCGGCTATGTATAACTATTGTAACATATGTCATAGGGTATGTTTTAGTTTATAAACTACTACCTCTGTTCTCAAAAGAATGCAATTTTGAAACAATATTATGGTTTAGTATACCAAGTTTATTTGATCAATCATAGATTAAAAATATAAATATTTTTTATTACAAATAAAACATCATTAGCTTAATTACAAAAGATATTTTTATAATAAAAAATAATTTAGAGTTATAAATATGAATACTATTTAGCACTTTAACTGGCACGCATACCATAGTTGCATTGCTTTCAGGACAGAGATAGTACCATACATTATAAATCAAGATCCTTATTATGGACTTCAAATCATCATTTTTTTTCTTGAGATATTCTATTCTATCCATGTTAGGATTTATTTGTGCAATTGATTCTTTCACCTCATGTTTATATAACAAGTGCAACAGTGAACATATGATGATAAACATGGCCTTCTTTCTCATTCGTTAAATCAAGAAGAGGGTAATATCATAAGGTGGTACCGAAATAATATAATCATATATATACAACACAAAATCTTGGTTATCATAAACTAACTTAAAGTCTAATAATATATAGGAAACATCAAAATCGCCTCCATCGAGTCCACTACACATCACATCAAGCCAAAGTGAATTTATAGATCTGGCCCAGTGTTGAAGATTACACCAATTATGGTAAGCCATTCTTTTCTATTTAATTCGAAACATCTCTAAATGGTATAAAACTTCCAAATCATTCATAAGATGGACAAAACTAAATGTTAAACCAATCAATGGCATATATCTCTGGATAGGTCAATTTCCAAGCACAAAAGTGTATATGTAGAGATCATCATCGTCACTAAATTGGATGTCTTCTTTTTGCTGTTTTTGCATAGTGCTTGGAGCTAAAAGGAAATGCAATTGCATAGGTTTGTGACTTTCAGCTCAAGGAATATGTTGCTGGAATAGTAGACATAAAACAGGACAAAAACCGGCTTAAAATTCTAAGGTATAACTAATCAATTATATAGGTATAGCATTTATTGTTTTGAAAACAAATTAAACAAGAGCAAGGAAAATCAGTATTAGAGTTGTTCTGGTGTACAGTTATAACATCTATTTATTTCACGAAGCTTAAGCAAATGTATCGGGCCTACCTACATGCATGCTATGTATACTGACAGATTTACATCATCTGATGGCAGGCTATACATACATCCCTCAGAAAAAGAAAAAACGTACAGTATAGTTGAACGCACCACACATATTTTTTTAAAAAAATAACATGGCAAGCAGAATCAGTATTTCGATCAATCTCTGTGGGTGCAATATTGGTTACAACTTACAACATCTATCTATATGTTAACAAATGTTAACATGCATGTGATATGTTTTAAGATAATAGAGAGAGATATTCTGGCTTCAGCCATATCATATGGAGGATGTATTAGACCACTAAAATTACTAGGGAAAAAACATATGTGGATTGTTAACATCCAGGAATGCGTGCAGAAATAGCAAGACATAAAACTGGAGGAAGAGTACCAGGAACTCAAAGATATAATTAATTTTTTCTTGGTTTCCACGTCCAAAAATGAAAGAGCAAGCAAAAAAGTTTATGTGGTGACTGTGTTAAACATCTCTACAGTTCATGCATTATCACTGTCACAAACGCATGGATAATATCGCAAAGCATTTTGACTTGCATGTCAGCGTCCAGTTACCTGGTTGTTCATGACATCCCTGAGAGGAAGCAGCAAGCTCGGACACTGCAATCGCCGTCATCCTTGAACTGCTATTGGAAATTTCACTTTTGTCCTCTGCAGCTCAAAAATCACACAAAAAAGTTGGTAATCACAGAAAATTATACGAATTAGTTGAAAGTGTGTACAAATCCTGGTCGCGGGCTACCTTTGTGAGGGACAGCAGACACTTTAGTGACGTTACTTCTATGATCATGAATAATGCCTCCTGCAGGTAGAGATAGAAATTACATTTGGTAAGCTCATAAACATATATCTAGGCAGTCGTAGCTATAAACTGAAAAGTATAATTTAGATAGGTCCATTTCCAAGGAACAAAAGCAAATGCAATTGCATAGGTTTGTGACCTTCACCTCGAAAAACCTATTGCGGGAATAGTAAAAACATAAAACAGTATGAAACCATCACAATTTCTAAGGCAAAATTAACCAATATAGGTACCTGCATCATTGTTTTGAAAAACAAAACGAGAGCAAATTAATAAAGTCATTGTTAAAGTTGCTGTGGTCTACAGTACGTTATAACATCTATTTATGTCATGAATCTTAAGTGCTTGTTCATTGCCAACAGTTGAGGCCATGGTAAGATTATGCATGAATACGTCGAAACAGAATAAGCAAACTTGATCATAACATAAGCATATTTTAAATATAAAAAATCCTCAAGAACAAAAAAGGGTTTGTCAATAAGAATGGACTAAAAACACACATGGTTGCAACTCCTGAGGCCATTCATCATTACAACAATATAAAACTATTCACCTCCAAAAGCAAGATATAGAGAATAGTGTAGTAACTCAGAAAACATGAGGAAAAGCATGAACAGAAGTTCAAAGGTATGTATAGCTAGGCAATTCATATTGGGTATCCAGATTCACATACATTTAAGAAAATCGAAAGGCACAAGCAGAATCAGTGTTAGATCAATATCTCTATATATAGTGCAGTATGCTTATGACATTTGTTTAATTTATTAGTTCGCAAATATTGACATGTGATAGTTGTCATATAATGAAAATAGATATTAATATTCCAGCATCTGTTATCCCCATCTTAGAATGTATCGGACCATGAAAATTACTAGAAAAAAAATATATTTACATTCTGGAACACATGCAGAAATATCAAGACATAAATCTGGAAGAAGCACCATGAAGTCAGGAACTCAAAGGTAAATTTTTTTTTATCTGAATCCAAATAAAAGAGCAGCAACCAGAAAAGTTTATGTTGGATTCTCACTGTCATAATCGCATGGTGGATCACATGAACTATGAAAAAACCCTAATAGCAAAGATAACCCATGCATTGCATTACTTCTGATCATGCAATGTTAACAGGTGATGCATTTGTACAGCATATGATGAAATTAGATCAAACAATTAATAATGGCGACAGAATCAGAAAAAAATGACGACAAGGTCAAAGGCAAGGAGGGAAATAATCCGGTTCTCTGTGTTGCGTCAAAACATTGTAGTGGTATTCAGCTGAACTGCTAAGTGAATAATTCACAGAACGAGATGGAAAAAGTTGATAGTATTCCAAGCCCAGAAAACAAATGATCTCAATGCAGATATGGAAAATCCAACAAATGTAAGGACAGGAGTCCCTGCATTGCCTCTAATGCTTCTCGATCTATAGTAAGAGATGATGGACTTATATATATTCAGCGACTGAGGGCTCCAAAAGCAATGTATAGAAAGTAGAAACTCAGAAAATAATGACGATAAGGTCAAAAGTACGTGAATGATCCCAAGTCCTGATCGAAGTGAATCATTGTGATGCCGCACCTCCTATATATACAGATCTCGAATGAAGCACCCAAACTTACCATCTTCCATGAAGTCCTGGTCATCACCTACCGGTGAGGGACTTTGTTGGCGAGAGAAACGTGGAGGCATTTCAGCAGGAAAAACAGCTTTTTCAGTCATGCTGCTTATGCTTACATTCTTCCCAGGGTCGCCGAGGTCTCCTGCAGGTGGAAATTAAATTCACAGAAATTTCATAAATAAAATTCACAAAAACATGACTGGCCGGCAAGGTGTGTTGTATAGTATTATATACCGGCAAGTTGAGTTTACATGTGGTCACCTGTTAGTGGATGACTAGACCCCTTGGAGAACAATGCAGGTGCATTAGGCGCAGCATGGGAAAGCCTCATTTCGGCCATGTCGTCGTCCAAGCTGTTACTGTTACTGTTACTGTCACCATGACCTTTGCTTCCTACAGGTACACAGGAGGGAAACCAAAGAGATTTGTTAAGCACAGAAACACAATTTGTACAGACAAGCATATATATAGCATAGACATTAATGTGGCTGTTTGTATGGCTTCACCTTGTGGCGGACTTGATCCGTGAGAAGAAGCACCTTCACCATTGGCTGCATCAAGGTTATGTGTAGTCTCATCGTCGTTATTGGACCGATTCTCATACTTTGCAAGGCCCTGACCCCAGCCAAGGCGAGTCTTCTTCCTAGCAGCGGCCTTAGCCGCTTCCTCAGCGTCAGCTTCTTCTACGGCCAAAGACGAGGCCTTTGTTGAAAGCAGCCTCTTCCTTGCCATGTAGAAATTCAACCCTAGCACATCACCCTGATCATCATCCCTACGAGCCATGCTCGCATCGACGACAACAGAATTCTTCATGGGTGGTGCTGGTGGATCTAGTGGCAGCAAGGTCTTCTTGTCGTCAGTGGCGTCTGTGCTGCTGCCACCCAAGCTTACGACGACCACATCATCTTGGGCATCATCCATCTTAGCATCAGTAGTCATGGTCAGATCGATGACATGGGAATCTTTCACCGGATCTGACACGGGAGGAGGAGGAGTCATCGTATGGGAGCTTGGTGACGAGGAATCAGGTGGTACTGGAAGAAGAGGAACAGGAGCTGGAGGCTGCAGTTGCGCAGGTGGCTGGCTTGAACTTGTCTCGTCAGGCGTCGTTGTGCTTGGAGGAGGCAGCTGATCAGGTGGTCGCTGGCTTGAAGGGTCGGAGCCTAGCAGTCCAGGGCCGCCGTCCTGCTGGCGTGGTGAGCTGACGCGGTGACGACCACCCCTTCCTCGTTGTGCGTGACGACCACCACCCCTTCCTCGTTGCGCCGGTGCCCGGCGAGGACGACGACGACGACCTGCAGGCGTACATCATAAGATGGATGACCTAAAGTCAGCAACCTTGTACTCAAGGAGATGGATGACGATAACACATGCACGTACTAGATCGAAGAAAACATATATGTAGCTAGGATCCGATCCAGTATGTATTATATTATATCAGAAATATTTATCTATGCAGTGATAAAAAAAAGAAATTTATCTATGCAAATATATCGAAACACAGGAAAAAAAACAATAGTATATGCAATATCGAGATCCACATCCATGCATCTCCGTCCTTGCATCGGAAACCCCCAAAAAAAAGTGAGAGCTAAAGGCATGACAATACTCGCTCCCCACATAGGCATGTATATATAGATCGATCGAAGAACTACTTGCACAGCAGGGAACAAAGAAATTAATAAGACTCTTTTTCGATTCAAAATAAAAAAGATATATGCACCTAATGGTGGAACTGAGGATCTGGAATAACGAGACGGGCCTTGTTGCTGGTCTCGAGGATTCCACCTATACTCTACACCCCATCCATGTCCATAGCTAGGCAATGGCAGCAGGAACGTGTTGGTGTATGGATCATAGTCATACGGCCCTTGATTCCATTCCAGAGGCAGCCGATGGCCTGAACCATCCATTTCTCGGTCAGATCTGTCACGTACACGATGGATCGATCTACAGAGAGCGCGCAGGCAGGCCACAAACCTGCAGATTGCTTTCTTGCTTGCTGCTTTTGCTTGGAATTCGATCGATCGATCAATCGTCTGCACGCAGATCTGGCCTCTCTAGACGATCGAGATCGAGGACGATCGATGGATCGATCGAGAATTTCTCAGATCCCGGCCGGCCAAAGCTAGGCTCTAGGCTGCTGCTGGGACTGAGAGAGCAACGCAGTCAAGTGTCACTGGTGGGGAAAATGGTTAGACTACGCGCAGGAGCGTCTGCGCGAAACCCCCCGCTCCCTTTTGTAGGCAAAAACACGGGTTCCACCGTACCCCTTGGTTTGGTGGGTGGGTCAGTGCAGGCCTTCATTTCATACGTGGTTTTGGTATTTAATAATGTGACATCTATCTGGTACCAGATATCACCCCATCCCAAAGATTTTCTAGTATTAATTAATTTTTTTCTGGCTACTGCCATATCTGCAGCCCTTGGCCCTTTGGTTCCGTTTTAAAATTTTCTTTGTTTATGCCCCTCCTAAAATCGATATTCACATCTCTAGTCTGGTGATAAATGCATGCCAGCTTTTTTATTCTGTATTTTGTATTTTATTATTATATTATTTTTGTTTATTTGCTCTACTAGAACCACTGCTTACGTAGTGGCTGTTCCCAGCGGGGCTGCGCCATCCAACAACTACACACACTGCCACGCCACGCGCGCGCGCGGCCGCCACATGAGAAGCGTGTCTGCCTGGGGCTGCCCGTGAATTGACTGAAACAGTCCCTGGAAATACGTACTAGGAAGCTTCTGCGAAAGAGACTAGAGATATATGGACGACCACCTCCTATAACGCCCGGCCAAAAAACTGATGTGTGGAGTGTGGTTCACTCCTGCAGGCGCTGCAGCACTCTCTAATCGATGGTTTAGTGGCTCCATCGATCACCGATAAGGATGGCGATGGCCGGTTTTCCTTATGTACTAAGTTTTCCTTCAAAACTGAAAATTACCTTAATAAGCTCAAAAACATAATTAAAGTTACCTTTTTTTTCTTCACCAATAGAAGAGATGGCAGGAATAATAATTAATAAGCTCCAAGGAAATGATTAGTACATTCTACCTAGCTAGCTAGCTACGTGCTTTTCTTTTTCACACATTTCCTTGTTTTCTACTGTAGTTGGATGCAGGGCGTGGTACGTCATGTATGTGTATCCATGTACCACGGTCAGCACATAGTTGATTAAAGTCTTGCAACAAATATTAAGAGGAGGGTGCATTGATAAATATCCCAAATGAGTAGGATGCAGATATCAATGTTTGACATATATAGTGGTGACACAGCTTTCATACCGAGCTCATAGCATGACAATGACCATGTCCCTCTATATGTCCCTCCAAATGAGTTTAGGCCCTCAAAAATACTATTTTGACCTCTAACATAACTTCTATGGCATGTAGTTAGACGGGTAACAAAATGTATTATTATTGATTCATGCACTTCTTTCATTTATCTTGGTGTCCCTCGACTCCCTCTCCCCCCCCCCACCCCCCACACACACCCGCCCCACCCCCACCAAAAAAATAGATTTCAGACATAACAAGGGCTCGGCAGTGGCGATCATGGCCAGAGTGAGGGCACTGTGGTCAACTTCTCTCTCACTATTTTACCATTTAATGGAAAATCATGATTTTTTAAAAGGATAATTATATTTCTTCGAAACTTGAACAAATCCAATACTATAGAATATTTTTATTTGAAGATCGTAAATTAAGTAATAAAACATAGATAATAATTAAATAATACAATCATAGATAGAGAACCGGCTTTAGTCTTGGTTGCCTCAACCGAGAGTAAAGGTCCATCTCAGACTAAAAATTAATGCTTCCCACCACTAGGATATGTAGGATTCAAACCCAAGACCTCTTGCATTACCTCATGTGTAGCTTACCACTCCACCTACAACGCATATGTGACTTTGAATGTGTCGCTTTCCTTTTGAACTAGCTTATAGAATGACCTTTAGTCTGGATATTGGTGTTACCAACTGGGACTAAAGGTCCTCCGAAGCCCATGAAACTTGGAATCGGGACTAATGCTCACATTAGTCCGGTCCCAACTCTAGTCGAAACTAATGTGTTGAACCCAAAGTCCATTCTTTACAAGCAAATCCTTATTCAGATTCCTTTATTTTTGCTTCATATATACTAAAAAAGAATTCACAAACGGTGTTATGGCAAGAAATCCTTTAATTGCTTTCTCCAAATTGTGACATTGTTTGTATTTATCTGCTTTTATAATTTTTTATCAGAATTTCTTCATGTTTTCATGAAAATGTTTCTCAAAATATTTTGTTGACATTTTATTGATTCTTTTGTTATCTATTTTCCTCAAGATAAACTCACCCCTTAAAAGAGATGAGTTGCTTACCCAACTAGATAAGCGAGAGGAACCTATTAATGGTAAAATGACAAGAAGTCAACCTTTGAAAGAAAAGGGAATTGTCATGAAGCCATCAGATCATGTGCTAAATGAGGCTTGTGCCATGACCTTACTAGAAACACCTAATAATGCAAATATTTTTTCACATCTTTTACCCTTAGTGGCGAATATTTGAGTGTAACCCAAGAGGATGACATCATACAACTTGGGTAGGTCCATATTTTGGGAAGTGATGTTTTGAAAGTGTGAAAATTTAAGCATGCCCCCTCCTAAGGTTGATTCTTGGAAATACCATCTAAAGACATCACTATCTCATGAAATACCTTCATAACATTAGTGTACTTTTTTGTGGCCTTAGTCTCAGTGTAATTAGATTTTTAAAGTGGATAGGAAAATTGTGAAAACCACATCCCCTACAATCTCAAACTCGTTCCTTGCAACATACTTGGGTGTTCTACTATATTTCCAAGCAGATAAGCCCATCATGGACCCTCTGGCCAATCAATTGCTTGCATGGCATGCTATCTAGTTAGTTAGCATAGGATGGGCACATAATCCTCAACAAGGTTACTCTCTAATAGATGATCATGTACCCCCCTACTATGGTTTCCCTATCCCTTGTATCATTCAAGCAATCAACAAACTTTGCAATGCATTTTAGGACTAATATATATGGTGTTTGATATATAGTCATTGTTTGCTAGCCTATAGGACATCATGAAGAGATGGCGTGAGCTTGGGGGCTTAGGGATCCTTGACCTATAACTAATGGTATTGGCCCTAGATACACACAAGCACTAGCTCTAGTTACAAAGGATGGATCTTGAGAGGTTCTAAGTTTTGCTAGTCTAAACTCTCTTTGATGCTCAACACGCCATTGTGGTTTCTACCTCTTTTCGATGATCAACAAGCTAGACTAAACTCTCTTCGATGATCATCCACCTCTCTATTATGGTTTCCATCTCCCTTGGATCATCAAACAATTGACAAACTACATTATGCATTTTGAGACAAGTGTACGGTTTGATAATCACTATTTGGTAGTCTAGCTAGGACCTCATGAAAATACCATGAGCCCCAAATACCATGACCTTGGGGCTTGGGCCTTAGGGATCCTTAAGCTATGACTCATGACATTGTCCCTACTAAGGTACAATGGAGGATTTTATACAACTTAGGTAGGTCAATATTTGATGAATCAATATTTTGATAGAGCGATAGTTTAAGCATGCCCCCTACTAAGGTTGGTTATAGGGAAATACCAATCAAAGACACGACTACTTCATGAAATACCTTTGTAGCCTTGGCTACTACATATTATTTGTAGCCTTAAACTCACTATAATGACATTATCGAAGTCAAGAGGAAAAAAATGAGAAACCATTCCCCTACTATCTCCATGTTTCTTGTAAAGCACTTGGTGTTCTACTATTTTCCAATCAGAAAAGGCCATCATGACCCCGTGGTTGATCAATTTCAACATATCATGCAATTTATTTACTTGGCCTAGGCTTGGCACATGATTGTCTACCTCTCTACTTTGGTTTCCCTCTCCCTTAGACCATCCAAGCAATTGACATACTATGTAACACATTTCAAGTTTAATATATATGGTAATCGATAACCATTATTTGGTAGTCTATGCCATTATGAAAAGACCACATGAGATTCAGGGAGCTTATAGGATCCCTAAGCTATGGATCAAAGGTTTTTGACCCTAGATACACACATGAGCTAGCTTCAATAGATGATTAAGCCATCGAAGTCTCTTCTCTTATTCTTTCAATCTTCAAAATAGCCTTTCTCCACCACCTATATGGGGACCCCTTACAGTTAACAAAGCTTATGATGGAAAACATACCCCAACTTAGGAGTAAGCTACAATACTTGATTTGTGAATGAAAGTTCACGCAAAGATGAATGATTGTTTCATTGTTTGTGTTACCTAGCTTGCATGACGAATCATGTAGCTAGCCTTTTTATAAAGTTTTTTAGCATTTAAGATCTTGTGAAAAAATGTCGATGCTAAAAATTGGCATTAGGCTCTAGTTTCGCCTTCCAAATGGGACTAACATTCAATTTGTTTACATCACCCATTAACTGTGCAAGATAGCCATTGTTGTATGCCCTATGTGTTAAGCAAGGTATATGCATGTTGAAACCATTATCATATTAAATACATGCACATGCATTATCATATTCAAAACTAAGTGCTCACATGAAATATTGTTGCTAGATAAGTTCTATGTGGCTTTTAATAAATATAAAAACACATGTGATGCAAGTAACCCATGGAATAGTGCTTAAAGAGCTATAAATAAATGAGCAAGCAATTTTATTGAGTTCATATGCAAGTTATTAATGGAAAACACAAAAATTAGGCAAAAAGCTAAAGTTATGGTTAATGGATTGATTACTTGTTTAAGTGCAGATTAAGAGATGATTGCACTAAACAATTGAAAACCTATCTATAGTAAAATGTGTTCTATCATTAGTATACAATTTTACCGCCTTCATTTAATTGTTTAGTATTTATTTTTGGGGTTTGATATGCTTTAGTGGGTTCCTCGAGTGGTAGATGTCAACCTTGTTTGATTCTAGCTTGATATCTATGTGGATGTAATGGAAGTTGCAATCACATTATGTGTTGATGGTGAAAATATTATAATTTTACATACTCAAACACCATTAACCCTTGATCAAATGTTAAGGAATATGTAATAGAAGTAAGATGAGCCTATCATGAGCATAGTTTATCAAATAATAAGTTCCACATGTCCATGAAGTAGTTTGTGTGGAACTATAGGAATTGAAGAGAAATGAGTTGGTAGGACTACCATAGGGGGTCGACCGACCACCCCTATGGTCCCACTGAAGGCCCTATGATTGGTTTTGGTAATAGATGAAACCTAGCTACTAACCTTTACTCTAAGTGTTGAGTTAGGTTGGTACATCAAGTATGGAGCAAGCTAGGTGGCAAGAAGGATGAAAAGCCACAAGATCATGAAGATCAAAGAAGTGCTCAAGCTTGGAGAAGGGTGAAAGAAAGGAAACCAAGGAGATCAAGGTAAAGGTATACTTGATAGGTTTTGTTTTCGGTGATCAAGACACTTAGTGAGTGTGATCACAGTTAGGATACACAACCATAACTATTCAGAGGGAAATGCGTAAGTGATTGCGAGTGTCAAGTGCCACTTGGTGATGATTGTCTCATGAATGTGCATTTAGGACCTAGTGAGCTAACCCTTGCAAATTTCTTTGAAAAATATGCTAAACACATGCACTAAGGAAGTACACTTGGCGTTTAGCAACTTGGAGCAAGGGTGGAGAAGTTAGAGAAGAGATAAGGCTCTTAAATAAGCACTGGACGTTGTTCCTGGAAGCACCGGATGTGTCAAGTGGCATACCCTAGCTCTGTCTACGTGTAGTGAGTGCACTATGCATGGTGAGTCTGGTGATGGGTCACCGAACACGTCTGGTGAGTCTAGAAGGTCTCTATAAACTCTCTGGTTCACCACCGGATAACTGCATCGGATGCGAAGCCAAAATGTATAGTGCGTCCAGTGCTTAGGCGAAGAAGTGCATAATGCAATGCACCGGACGCTCGGAGAGTCCGGTGAAGGGTCACTAGATGTGTCCGGTGTTTTTTTTACTTTTTGGACCTTTATGGAAATCCACCAGATGCCGAGCGGTGTGAGTCCAGTGCTAGGACCGAACCTGTTCGATGCATGAGCAAAGTGTGTGAACACGATGTATAGTGCACGCAGGAACTAGCCATTTCAAATGTCTAGTACACGTGGCACCTTATGGTGCACTGGACGCAGGCACTGGACGTGTCTGGTGCAACTTGAAGATGCGTCCGGTGCCCAAAAGAAGAGGCTAACGACTCTATTGTTTGAGGTGTGCTATATATATATGTTGGCTAGCTTAGGGGTGTCTCTGTCACACATTTCATTCACTTGACATTCTTTAGAGCTAACCACACTCCCTCCACTCATCTCCATGCTTGATTAGTGAAGATCAAAGTGAGATTGAGTGATCCAAGTGCATTTGTTTGAGAGTGTGCATCTAGTGGCACTTGGGAGTCATTTTCACTACAAATTTCTTGTTAATCTTAGTGATTGTTGTCACCTAGATGGTTTGGAGCAGCGGAGTTGTGGCAGCAAGTATTGGTGATTGTTCTTGTCCACCAACGATTGGATTGTGAGGGGTTCTTCAACCTTCCCCATGGGAGATCACTAAAGACTACTCTAGTTGATTACACGTAGCTTGTGGATCCTCATCATTTGTTGGTTGTGTGGCACCCGGAGACGGTTTAGGAGTGTGATGCCTATTAGCTAGCGCGTGAACCTCCAAGTGGGTGTATCACTACAATGAGGAGTAGCTTTCTAGCAAGCAAGGAAACCTCAAAAAAAATCTCGGGTCAACTCCTTCTTACCGAGTTTCATATTGTCTTGTGATTGGAACTCATTTGCACTATCTCATTTGGATAACCTCATCACTATGGTATAATCACTCAATCTCTCTCTAGTAGCTTCTTTCATATTTGCTAGTAGTTTTCTTGTTTATAGCTTGTGTAGCTTTCTCTAGCTCTTGATTTAGTTTGTGTAATGCGAGACAATGAGTTGATTTAGATCATTATTAGGTTAGCATTCATTTGGATAGGAGGCTTGCAACCCCATTAGGCTAGTGCATAATTCGCTTCACCATTTAGTTTCTAACTTGTTGTTGAGTTTAGTTTTTAAATTTCTTACTTAGGCTATTCACACACACCCTCTAGCCATCAATCGGACCTTTCATTGGTTGAACCACATCTAAGCCTACCGAGCCTTTGGTCATTTGTTTTGGCTTTGTTTAGCTTTTGGTAATTTAGAGGGTTTTTCATTGTTGGCTCAAGCTGAAATGCGCTTGTGTTGACAATGCACTCATCAAGGGGTAGATTGCGAACACGTGTGTGATAAGTGCCCATGATGTTCAGTGTTTTTATTAGTGGTTGCCAACATTAAGCCATTTTAGGTTGAACATGCTACATCTAACCTGCTGCGAAAGCAAGATGTACATGTCTCTTGGCTTGTGTTCTGCAGGTGTTGAGCTCGGGGAGGTAGTCAATGGCGAGGTGAAGGCAAGTAGAGACGTGTCGTGCCGATAGACTGAGAGCGGTGAAGGGTGGACATGAGGCTTGAATCGAGGGACTAGAAGGCCGGAGGACTAGCCACGGTGGCTGACACTTGGGGCATCAACAAGTGTGAGAAGACATGGAGGTGACTGTGTTGACCAAGTCAAGACGGCAGACGAGTGAGTCAAGTGGGAATGCTCTAGAGGACTTGGCACTCGGGCGGTCGAGGATGAGATGATACGTGTCGAGGAGCAGGGATGCGCGTGGAGTACGCTACCCACGAGAGTTTTGGTGCTTTGGGCGTCAAAACCACCGGTGGTTGGTTTGGTGGTTTGGGCCTCAAAACCATCATATCGATGGTCGGTTTATGGGTTTTGGCCTCAAAACCCGAGCGAAGCTTCCAAGGAAGCGGGGATGGCACGTGACAAAATCTTGGAAGTTGAGTCAAGGTGATGGCAAGTCCAAGCAGGAAGCGAGGTCATCCAATTAAAGCAAGGACTAGGGTTCAGAGGAGTTGAGTCAAAATGTCTAAGGGCTAGGTGATTCTCTCATGTATCAGGGGGCTAAGTAAAAATGTTCATTTTGACCTCCTTATTAGGGGATGAAGGGTTTTCCTCATCCTCACCTCTTGCATTTCTCTCTCACAAATATTCCTAGGTTTTCCCTCTCCCTAGAACTCTTGCTTGAGGTCTACGAATTTGTCTTCCTGTAAGAACTTGTTGGTGATCGGAAGGGAGGCCTTAACCTCCTTGGGACCTTTGAGGTTCCCTTTTGAAATTGCTTGTGTTTGCGTTCTTTGCGTTTTGCAATTTCCCTTCCCGATCTGATCTCTCTCCGTGCTCGATCATTTGAGGATCTGTTTGTTGGAGAAGTTGTTGTGATCCCTTGAGAGGATTTCCACCGAAGGGTTCGGTCTGGTTTGGGGTGAGCAAAGAGATCGATCGCATTTTGTTTCTTGTTTCGTTTTGGCTCTGTTTTTTGTTTCCTTTTTTGATTCTGAGATGTGTGAGGGAAGGAAGATCATGATCTTCATGGAGTAGAGTCATATCTACCTTACAAACCTCCCCACAAAGTCTTGAATCAATCGGAGTTGAATCGAGCAAGTTTCGGAGATTTTGGGTGTGAAGGACCGATAACAGCGACCAGAGGGGGGTGAATGGGAGCCTCAAATTTCTTTCAAAAGATTTGACCGCTGTCCAAAAATCACCTCCAAAAGCCAAACCCACTCACCATGATGTCCACGACCCAAGAATAGGGTGTATGTTCCCTAGGAACACAGCGGGACACCACGAAAGCGCTAAGTTCACAAACCGAGTCGAAGAAAGGAAAATGAGACACTCAACTTCTATATGGGAGAAGCAAGTACTCGAATCTAAAACACCCAAGTGAACTAGTGACAAGAGAACCTAGATAAGTTCCTTGACATGGTAGAAACCTAACGCAACAGATGGAACACAATTCGGAGCCCAAATGCTCAAGATAGCCATTTTGGCGAACTGCTCCAACAATACCGGACACGTCTGGTATGAATACCGGACCCGTCCGGTTTGGTTTTCAGCATAGACAGACCTCAATAGAAAAATCGAAAACCCAATCAAATTGTGTCCAAAAAATCTGAAATTTTCACCCTAGGTTTTAGACACCAAGGAGCAGGTCTCCACAAATTTGCAGCTCAAAATTTCAATGGGAAAAAAATACTGGACACGTCCGGAATTCATACCGGACATGTCCGGTTTCAGCGGGCTGATTTCGGCTGATTTCTAGAAAATCTCAAACTCAATCAAATCAACTCCAATTGACCCCAAAATTTGTGTGCAGTCTCTTGAGGTAGTAATGATTCTACTCCATGCGTTTCATAGCCTTTGGTATCTCAAAAAATTCGGGATAAATCAAAATCCGAGAGGGGGAAGAAAAATGACCGGAGATAGGAAAATCGCCCGATCTGCGTGCTCACCCCAAACGAACCCGATTTCTTCGGTCAAACCCTTCACAAGGGATCCTAGCACCTTATCCAACAAGTGGTTTGCAAAAGGATCAAGAAACGAGAGAGATCAAGCAAAAACACCGGAGAGGGGAATTGCAAAAACGCGAAGAACACGAGACAAGCAATTCATGAATCGAATCCTGGAGGACACGAGGAGGTTACGGCCTACATTCCTTGACACAAATCAGTTCTTACAAAGACTAACTTGTGGACCTCAAGCAAAAATTACTAGGGGAGAGGAAAACCTTGGAATGAGAGGGAGGAAGGCAAATGCAAGAGGTGAGGATGAAGATAACCCTTCATCCCCTTATAAGGAGGTCTAAGTGGACATTTTCACTCAGCCCCTAGATACATGAGTGAACTACCTAGTCCTGAGTCACCGGAGTACAAGCTCTCGAAATATCTTCTAGGTTTTCATCGGACGGCCCCGCTTCCTGCCTGGACTTGCCGTCGCCTAGACGCAACCTCTAGGATTCTGCCATGTGCCGCCCCCGCTTCCTCGGAAGCTCCGCCCGGGTTTTGAGGCCCAAACCCGCGAAACCCGCCACTGATAGCTTTCGGCTCAACTACCGAACCCCGAGTTTTGAGGCCCAAACTCGGAAACCGTCCACCGTTGGTTTTGCGGCCCAAACCACCAAACTGCTCGACTCGAGCCACCTTGTCCTCGCCCGGTCGGACTCTGAGTCCCATGAGCCTCCGCTCGACCCGCTCGTCCACCGTCTTGACTCAGTCAACTCGGTCTACCTCCATGTCTTCTCGCGCTCGCCGGTGCCAAGTACTAGCCACCACAGCTAGTCCACCCCGCCCCTGGTTCGTCAGTCTGAGCCTCGCTTCTGCCCTTCACCGCTCTTAGTCCATCGGCACGGCAAGCCTCTACTCGACCTTCACCTCGCCATTGACCACTGTCTCTAGGCATAGCACCTGCACACCACAAGCCAATAGACAGGCACACATTTGCTTTCGCAAGAGGATTAGTATAACTGCTCAAACTAAAACGCTCAAGAGTTGGGCAATCACTCATTACAAAACTGAACAAACATGGGCACATATCAACCATGTGTTCGCAATCCCCCCCTTGATGAGTGCATTGTCAACACAAGTGCATTTCAGATTTGAGCCACAAGGTAAAGCTCTCCAAATGACCAAAAGCTAAGAAAGCCAAAACGGGGTCACTTGATAGAAGCAAATCGCATCCAAAACTTGGTTCCCAAAGACATGGGCAACGGCTCGACGCAACCAAGCAAAACAAAGCTAGCCCTGAAGAAGAGGCATAAAACGGGCTCAACACCGCTAGCCAGCAAAGATACCAATCAAAAGCTATCAAAGCTCAAAGATACCAATCAAACCAAATAAGGCTCAAAAGGCCAATCGAAACCAGTCGGAACCATCAAAGCAAGCTAGACCCTCCAGAAGAGGCAAAGGCTCAACACATCTAGCAAGAACTCCCCCCGGGCAAAAGTATACTCAAAATACCGAGGAGGATGAAAGGAGTAAAAAATACAAGATTTTCACAAAAGCACATTTTCTCCCCCTTAACCAATGAAGGTATGGAATGCATGATTTCTCCCCCTTGGATGTAGATGGCTGAAAGATAGAGTGAAATGCACATCTCTCCCCCTTGTTGACACATGTAGCTCATCAAAGCTCAAAACTAAAGATTTCAGCCACAAATGCCATGAAATGCAAAATGAGTGCAAAAGCTTCATACATAGAGCTAAGACAATAAAAGGATGCTCTAAGTGATGTGATCCTATGAGAATAGGAAAAGCTCTAAGTGCCCAACAAAGACTCTAGTTGAGCTAAAGATTACTCTAGAAGCTAGTTTAGAGAAGTTTACATGTGTAAGCAGAGAAAGGGTATCACCACCGAAAGACAACTAAACATGGCATACAAGATAAGATCAACCTCAAAACTGTCTCATGTATAGCGAGTAAAACTATCCCTAGCAAAGTTCATACAACAAGCTAATGACCCAAACTGAATCAAATTTTCATTTTTCAAAGATTTACAGCAAAATTCAGTTTTAGGCACATTACAAGTGTATGCGAGTGGTTGTAAGAAAAGTGATGCCACTTATCAATCGGGAGAAGCCAAAGAGCTTAACACACCGGTTTCGGTCATACACGACACCGCTCAAGTTCAACCCATATGGGAAGCAGTCTCGAACACACGGTGAAGTGCTCACAAATGCAAACCCAACTCGATCTTTTCAATTCACTATTCAGAGAGCTACTTCATTTTAGATCAATTTTAAACATGGTGCTCAATGGAAGTGAATGAATAGCCATAGTTACAAGCTATATACAAAACAACCACAAGGGATCTTCAAAAGCCTACACATGCTAGTGTCATTTTAGAGGTGACATAGGGAATTCAATTTGATTTTAATGCTTTTCTAACTTAGCTCTATTGCATATCAAGAGATCAAAAAGAATCAAAGTTAAGCAACACCATAGACACATAAAGCACCTCAAATAGAGCATAGTTTCATTATATCGGCTATACGTATGAAGCTCAAAATGAACTATATCACAAATACAATGAGATGCAAAATGCAAATTGACACCATTGAAAAACTAAGAAAAAAGAAAGGTCAAATAAAAACCAAAAGAAGAAATATGATACAAAAGGCTTCCCTCAACTAAAAAGGGAAGCAAACACCCAACTCACCCAGAAGGCGAGAAAACGCAGCTTGATCCAAAGGTTTTGTGAGAATGTCTACAAGCTGGTTGTGGGTCTCGACATGCCGGAGGTTAATGTCGCCCTTCTCATAGTGATCTCTCAAGAAGTGAAAATGAACGTCAATGTGCTAGAGTGAAGCACGGGATTTTTGGCCACACTAATGGAACTCGTGCTATCGCAAAGCAGAGGCACTTTAGTAAGCACAAGACCAAAATCCTTCAAAGTCACAATCATCCATAGCAACTGAGAACAATAGCTAGCAGCAGCAACGTATTCAGCTTCGCAGGTCGACTGAGCCACGCTAGACTATTTACGAGAAGACCAAGACACACGAGAAGACCCGATAAATTGGCAAGTCCCAGAAGTAGACTTCCGATCAAGACGACAACCGGCGAAATCAACATCAGAATAGCCGCAAAGTAAGAGAGGAGGAGGTGGAAAACCAAAGACCAAATTCAGGAGTGAAGCGCAAGTACCTCATGATGCGTTTCACCGCCTGCTTATGAGAAGTGTGTGGAGACGCCTGAAAACGCGCACACAAGCAGACGGCAAACTGTATGTCCGGCCGGGTCGCTGTCAAGTACAGGAGCGACCTGATCATGCTTCGGTACTCCGTCTGATCCACCGCCTCTCCTTCCTTGTCCGCATCCAAGACAGTCGTAGTCGACATGGGCGTCAAAAAGGCTTTGCCTCACCCATATCAAACTTCTTCAGAATATCCTTCGTGTACTTGCCTTTGTGCACAAACATCCCTTCCCAGGTTTGCTTGATTTGCAACCCGAGGAAGAATGTCAACTCTCCCATCATGCTCATCTCAAATTCCCTGCTCATAGGATCTGCAAACTTGGCAACAAGAGAATGAGAAGAACCACCAAAGATGATAGCATCCACGTAAATCTGGACTAGGAGAGTGTCTTTGCCTTGCTTGAGGAGAAAAAGCGTCTTATCTACCGATCCCGTTTTAAAACCCTTAGCAAGCAAAAACATTTTCAATCTATCATACCATGCTCTAGGGGCTTGTTTCAAACCATACAAGGCTTTGTGAAGTTTAAAAACATGGTTTGGAAACTTGGGATTTTCAAAACCGGGAGGTTGTCTAACATACACTTCATCCTCTATGTAGCCATTTAGGAAAGCACTTTTAACTTCCATTTGAAAAAGTTTAAAACCCTTAGAAGCCGCAAAAGCTAAAAGGATTATAATGGTTTCTAAACAAGCTACGGGAGCAAAGGTTTCCTCATAATCTATTCCCTCCTTTTGACAAAAGCCTTGCGCTACCAACCTAGCTTTGTTTCGCACTACCACCCCATCCTCACTTTGTTTGTTTTTGAAAACCCACCTGGTTCCTATAGGGTGGCAACTTGGTGGTGGTGGCACTAAGACCCAAACACGGTTTCGCTCAAAGTTTTCAAGTTCCTCATGGATGGCATTGACCCAATTCGGATCCATCAAAGCGTGTCCAACATCTCAGGGCTCAAAAGAAGCGACAAAAGCCGAATGAGCAAAGTGAGAGAGATAGGACCTAGACCGTGTGACTCGACAGTCGATGTCGCCGATGATGTTCTCCGGCGGGTGCTATTTCTGGATGTAGCGGGGAGCTTTCCTGGAAGAAGTAGCCTCCACCTCAGCAGCAGTTGGTGCTCCCTCAGGTGCAACGGGCACTGACTGAGGAAGCTACTCGAACGACCCCCATGTAGAGGAAGTAGATGGGTCGGGGCCGTGAGCCGAAGTGGACATCGCAGGGTCGACAGGGGCAGCCGGTGGAGTCGGCTCGGGATCACCCCAATCGGCATCGTCCTGCTCCTCCTCCACAAAGATGCTAGTGTTCACCTCATTATCACCTGCAAGCTCAAAAGTAGTGGAACTACAAGGCATAGATCATCGAAAGTAATCTTACAAGTCTCCATCACTTGGTTAGTCTCAAGGTTAACAGCACGATAAGCACAAGAGTGAGTAGAATAACCAAGAAAGATACCATTAGAAGACCGAGACTCAAATTCGTCCAACTTACCTCCCTTCTTGAGGATGAAACACTTGCACCCAAACACCCGTAGGTGACTTACCTTGGGTGGTCTCCCAAATCGCAACTCATAAGAAGTCTTCTTCTTGAAAGCTCGAAGAAAAATGCGATTGGAAACATAGCAAGCAGAATTAATCGCTTCGACCCAATACCTCCTAGGAGTCCTATGCTTATCGAGCATCGTCCTAGCCATCTCAACAAGGGTCCGATTTTGCTCTCAGCAACACCATTCTGCTGGGGAGTGTGAGGAGTGGAAAATTGGTGATCCAAACAAAAGAAGAGCAAAGAGATGCAAATTGAGCATTCTTGAATTATGTGCCATTGTCACTGCGAATAGCTCTCATGGCATGCTTAGGTAGCTCATTTTGCAATCTCAAAATCAGATCACACACATGAATAAAAGCCTCATCCTTACTCTCCAAAAAGAACACCCAAGAGTATCTCGAATAATCATCAATGAATACAACCACATACCACTTCCCTCCCTCCGACCTAACCCGAGCTGGACCAACTGTGTCCATATGTAAGAGCTCGCCAAGTTGTTTGGTCATAATCTCAGTCACGGGAGGATGGGAAGTGTTAACCATCTTGCCATGCTTGCAAGGATGGAAAACCAAGTCCTTCTCAAACTTCAGCTTTGGCAAACCATGGATAAGGTCCATTGAGCTAAGCCTTGCAAGCAAGTCAAAGCTAAGATGTCCCAATCTCCTATGCCACTTCCAAAGATCAGAAGAAGAACCAACAAGAAGACAACGAGAAGGTCCAGAAGAGATAGAAAAATCTGCACGAAAAAACTTCCCAAAGGGCAAAATCTAGCAAACAAGATCACCCCGAGAGTCAAGAATCCGAGAAAAGCCAACTTTGAAATTCACTTCAAAACCATCTTCAAGGAGTTGCGAAACTGAGAGAAGGTTAAAATGCAAATTCGCAACCAAAGCAACATCCTTGAGAACAAAAGACGAGTTGACATGGATTGACCCTCAGGACACAACCTTACCTCTACTCTTATCCCAAAATGTGATGTACTCGGTGTGGCGCACGGGGTCGAGGCTGGAGAACCACTTGGCACTTCCGGTCATATGGCGTGAACATCCGGAATCCACAAGCCAAGTCTCCTATAGTCTTCCTTCCTACATCAATAAAAAGACATAGGGTGAGCAAATGGTGCAACACTGGGATTAGTAAACTGTGAAGGATACCAACGTTGTCCCATTTGCCCAAAGAAAGTGTTAGGAGGCATAGGGGGATAGCGATCACCACCATAGAGAAAAGGTGGTCCGCTAGGGGTGTGGAGAGTGAAGCCACCGCCACGAGGTCCATAGCCATATGGCTCATGACTGGTACCTCGCCAGGCACAACCATCTCGTGGTCTCACCTCCTGAGGCCTAGCACCTTGAGGCATTGCACCTCTAGGCCTAGTAGTGCACCTCCAATTTTCCGGTTCACACACCCCAACCAGTGGGTGGTACATGTCCCAGTTGTTCAACTCAAACTGCCGCCGATCATCTCTCTTCCTCCTATAGCAAAACTCAACCAAGTGCCCATCCCGCCCACAATACTCACAATGGTACCTCACCGCACTCTTGGTAGGCACTCTCTTGTTGGGTTGGGTGGCTCTCGCTTTCTTAGGAAGGGAATCACTAGAGATGTCGGGCATAGTATCAAGTGGGTTCCGAAGGTGGTTCGGTTTGGGAATCCACAATTGCTTCTGTGGAGTGGTTTTGGCTGGCTCTTTAAACACACCATCTCTCACAGGAAACTCAGAGGTGTTGGTAGGCTTAGGTCGAGTGATCTTGGTAAGCTTGGGAGTTGTGGTGGGTTTCTCACTCGCACTCAAACCACTGCACTCACCGATCTTACCAAACAAGCTATCGTCCTTCCCACCTATAGCAAAGCCTACTCCTATGCTGCCAGCTCGCCTGCATTGGCTCAGCATCATGCCCAACTGTGGCTCTCAGCAAGACATCCAGCTCAAGATGGACCAAAGGTATGTTTTTTTCCTTCTCGGTATGCATCTTGTCATGTCTGCACGACATGATCTCAAGCTCTAAAGCCTCAAAGCGATCTGACTCTCTGGTGCTATCTGAGCTGACCTTCTCTAACACAGCAATCCTAGCATCTCGTTGTGCCAGCTCAGAACGCAAGCCTAGGCAAGACTTGCGCGCACCAAGTAAGCTAGGCCTAGCCTTCAGCTCACTAACCTCCTCAAGTAGAGTGCCATACTTGTCTTGGAGAGTGACAAGATCAGACATGTGAATAGCGCAAGCATCACACTCTACCTCCTCGGTAACCACCACCGTCGACTTTGCAAACTCTAACTCATGTAGCGTGCTAAGGTACTTCTCCTTAAAGTCGTTTCTCTCATGCGCGGAACGCTTGAGCAAAGCATCCTAACTAAGCAAAGTGGCATTGGGCGACTCAAGCTCAAGAGAGAGAGACTTGATGGTGTGTGGTACCTTGGGTGTGTCGGAGTCGTAGTCGGAGTCGTCCTTGCGCTCATCGACCTTGCCTTCTTCAATAGCCATGGTGCAACAACCACCGTGCTTGGCGTCAGCGTAGAAGAAGAGGTCGTTGAGCTTGTCCTCAACCTTTCCCTTTGACTCATCGTCGTCGCTGGAAGAAGAGCCTCCATTGGAGGAGAACTCGATGTCGCTGAGGGAGGCGAGGAAGGCGCGGTGGTTGGCCTTCACCTTGGTGAGCACTTCTTTGGCGGATCTCCGCTTGTGGCCGCCCTTGGCCTTGTGCTTGTCGCTGAAACGGTGCTCGTGCTTGTCCTTGCGCTTGGTGAAGTCCCCCGCAACTTTCTTGGGGCAGTTTGTGATGAAGTGATTCTCATCACCGCAACGGTAGCACCCCTTGGCCGAGCCACCACGTCATCGGTTCAAACGGTTATTGTGAAACCGCGAGAACCTAGTGATGACCAAGACCAGCTCATCATCTCCAAGAGCCTCCACTTGTTCCTCTGTCACAGAAATCAAAGACGAAAGAGCGAACAAAGCTTGTGAACGGTTAGAGGAAGCGAACAAACAGCCGGGACAAGAAACCAACGCCATAGAGGGGTTCGACGGGTTCTCAAGCTTGGCCCGGGTCTGGTGGTCAATCTCCGAGGACTTGAGCTTGTTGAACAACTCGTCCACAGTCAGGGCATCATAGCCTGGTGACTCCTAGATGGCAGCCCTCTTTATCTCCCACACCCTCTGATCAAGAGCATGCAAAAGCTTGATGGCCATCTCATGATCATCATAGGGCAAGTTGGCCCGATTGGCGCGTATCTTGTTGACGATAGATTGGAAGCGAGTGAACATCTTGTCAACAGATTCGCCGGCCAACTGTACGAAGTTCTCGTACTCCCTACTGTATGTGTCAAATTGTCTGGACTTGATCTGAGGATTTCCCTCATGATATCTCACAAGTGTTTGCCAGATCTCTCGCGCCGTAGTGAGGTTCGAGACTCACTCAAACTCGGTAAGACACAAACTTGAGAAGAGGATGCTATGGGCCTTGCTGTTTGAAGCATGTTGGTCGATCTTGAGTTGGGAAACACGAGCAGCAAGGACATGATAGCTCTCATTCTCACAAATCTCCCAAATGTTCGAATACTCTCCTTGGAGATAAGCGGACATGCGCACCTTCCAATAGGAGAAATTCGTTCCATTGAAAAATGGAGGTTTGCCAACACCTCACTTCATGCCGCCTTCGCGGATCAAGAACTGTGTAAGGTGTAAAGATCCTTAACCGGCTCTGATACCAATTGAAGGACCGATAACGGTGACCATAGGGGGGTGAATGGGAGCCTCAAATTTCTTTCGAAAGATTTGACCGCTGTCCCAAAATCACCTCCAAAAGCTAAACCCACTCACGGTGATGTCCACGAAAGCGCTAAGTTCGCAAACCGAGTCGAATGAAGGAAAATGAGACACTCAACTTCTATATGGGAGAAGCAAGTACTCGAATCTAAAACACCCAAGTAAACTAATGACAAGAGCACCTAGATAAGTTCCTTGACATGGTAGAAACCCAACGCAACAGACATAACGCAATTCGGAGCCCAAACGCTCCAGATAGAAATTTTGGCGAACTGCTCCAGCCAATACCGGACACGTCTGGTATGAATGCCGGACACGTCCGGTTTGGTTTTCAGCACAGATAGGCCTCAAGAGAAAAATCGAAAACCCTATCAAATGGTGTCCAAAAAATCTGAAATTTTAACCCTAGGTTCTAGACACCAAGGATCAGGTCTCCACAAATCTGAAATACCGGACACCTCTGGAATTCATACCGGACACGTCCGGAATTCATACCGGACACGTTCGGTTTCAGCGGGCAGATTTCGGCTGATTTCTGGAAAATCTCAAACTCGATCAAATCAACTCCGATTGACCCCAAATTTTGTGTGCAGGCTCTTGAGGTAGTAGTGATGCTACTCCATGAGTTTCATAGCCTTTGGTGACACACAAAATTCGGGATAAATCAAAATCCGAGAGGGGGAAGAAAAATGATCGGAGAAAGGAAAATCGCCCGATCTGCATGCTCACCCCAAACGAAGCCGATTCCTTTGGTCAAAACCTTCACAAGGGATCCTAGCACCTTCTCCAACAAGTGGTTTGCAAAAAGATCAAGAAAAGAGAGAGATCAAGCAAAAACACCAGAGAGGGGAATTGCAAAAACGCGAAGAACATGAGACAAACAATTCATGAATCGAATCCCGGAGGACACCAGGAGGTTACGGCCTTCATTCCTTGACACAAATCAGTTCTTACAAAGAAAAACTTGTGGACCTCAAGGAAAAATCACTAGGGGAGAGGAAAACCTAGGAATCAGAGGGAGGAAGGCAAATGCAAGAGGTGAGGATGAAGATAACCCTTCATCCCCTTATAAGGAGGTCTAAGTGGACATTTTCACTTATCCCCTCGATACATGAGTGAACTACCTAGTCTTGAGACACTGTAGTCCAAGCTCCTGAAATATCTTCTAGGTTTTCATCGGACGGCCCCGCTTCCTGCCTGGACTTGCCGTCGCCTTGACGCAACCTCTAGGATTTCGCCACATGCCGCCCCCGCTTCCTCGGAGGCTCCGCCCGGGTTTTAAGGCCTGAAAGGATCAAGATGCCCAAGAGGGTGGGTGAATTGGGCTTATTTCAAATTTCTAAAGCAAATATGAAAACCTAAACAAATGCCAATCACCCCGTGCCTAGCGTTTGTGTGCTTAGACTATGAAAGCGGTAGCAAGGCAAGGAAAGTAAAAACACCCTACACAATTCTAGTATGAATTGAAGAACAAGTGCGGAATGTAATGCGGTATGAAAGAGCTAGGGAAAGAGATTTTTGACACGGTAACGTTTTGCTAAGGTATCGAGGAGTCGACACTCCCCTTAGTCCTCGTTGGAGCACCTCGCAAGGTATTGCTCCCCCTCAATCCCGCGCAAGGGATGAGTGCTCTCTACAGGCTGGTTCTTCGCCACTCTGGCTCGGTGAACCGCCCACAACCGATCACAAGTCGATGAAGAAGGGCCACCGACAATCCTCCCGGTGATCACCTTCCTCTAAGCACCACCGGACCGTCTAGGTGATGTCGATCACCAAGAGTAACAAGCCTTGATCTTCACTTGACTCAATCAAGCCTCACAACTAGAGTGGATGCACACTTGATCTCTTGGATGAACTAGAGAAGAGGATGGATGGATGGATTTGAGCAACTGAAATGAGCAACTGAAATGAGCAAAGGCAAGGTGGGAGGCAAGGGTGGGCTATAAATAGCCCCCCACACAAACTGCCTCAGGCTGAAGAAAACTGGCAGTTTAAGTTAGCGACGGAGCATCCATCGCCTAGGCGACGGATGCTCCGTCGCCCTGCCCAACGGCTAGTTCCTGTTCAACCAAATAGGCGACGGACGCTCCGTCGCAGGGGCGACGGACACAACGCTCCAGTGTCCAACGCGATTGGCTGAGGCTGGCTGAAAATAGCCCTCTCTAGAAGGCCGACGGACGCTACCCCAACGTCCGATGCCAACCCTACGGACAGCGTCCGTCGCACTCCAAATCACTTGAGCAAAACTGGGGCTTACTAGAAGGCCGACGGACGCTCGAGGGCTGACACCCCAGCGTCCGACGCGTCTGTCTGGCGTGATGGACAGCGTCCGACGCCTGTGTCTCTAGTGTCCGTTGCCCAGAACTTGCCTCTCTCAACTTTGTTTTTCATTGCGATGAATATGGAAGTTGTTCTAGGCTATCTTATGGTCACCATAGGCTTGCTTAGAGCCAAGGAAGTCAAGTGTGCACCACACCTAAATTGTGAAGCTCTCCTATGTCAAGCTACTAGTCTCAACCCCTCTTAATAGTATGGTCAAAGATCAAATAAAGCCCTATCTATGCTAAGTGCCCTTCATCTCCTTATGGCACTTAGACCTATCACTTTAGGGTCTTCATCATGTCTCTTTGAAATCCAAAACAATATCCATCTTGGGGGCTAAGTGATAACCATTGATGCCCATTCATGTTGATCACTATGGCTAAGCTACGCATAGCCTCTACAAAACACACATTAGCCATAATAATCTTTTACTTGTCGTTAATCACCGAAACCAATAGGGCCATGATTCTTCAATCTCCTCCTTTTTGGTGATTGACGACAATAATCCTCGAGTATAAGATGTAAGAGTGAAAGGTTATGATTTCAAGTTACTTGGTTTGTTTGAGCAAGGGTTAGTGAATAGGAGTGAATGATACTTGCTCATCCAAGCCAAGCCACAAATATGGTACTCCATGAATATGAAAAGAAATTGGAGTACCTCACATGATATTCTCAAAGATGTATCGGAGTATGTCGTGGAAGCACAAATACCATTAGAGCATAGAGATAAATCATGAAACAAGTGACAACTCATAGAATATATTAGTGATAACCAAGAGTTTGTCACACACAAGTATCTCACAATCATCACACAAACAGATGCATAAATGTAGACATGATGCATGAGAGTACGGGAAATATAAATCACACAAGTAACACCAAATCCCTCCCCTATCTCTGATACTCGACTACTACCCTCTCTCCCCCTTTGGCGTCTAGCACAAAAAATTACTAAGAAGCTGGAGCATCTGGAGGTGGAGGTGGAGGTGGAGCCGAAGACGCTGCAGCCTTGCGGTCGAGAATGATGAACTCCTGAAGATCTGAATCATCCAACTCAGCACCCTGAGTGTCTGGCACTGACTCGATCTGTCTGTGTAGGCTCAGCTACAGTGTCCTCGGTAGCTGGAGCTGCTAACTGTGAAGCTGTAGCTGTCTCTCCTAACTCCCCCTGAGGCTCAAACGGTGTTAGCTGCCTGAACAGGAACCTCAGACGGTCCTGCCTCTGTAGCGGCAGGCCCAATGACCCGTCGAGTGTAGACTCGAGGCGGAGGAGAAGGTGTCGCGGCCAAAGCTATTAGAGTAACTACTGCAACAAGCTCTGTTGGCTATCCCTGAGACTGAGGAGGTGAGCAACAAGCTCTACAACTGTAACTGCTGCTACATCTGTTGCTAGCTGACCCTTTGGCTGAGTTGATGTCTCTGTGTGTCTAGCCTCGGCTGCCACTATCGTCGCCTCTGTAGTAATAGCAATGAGAGGAGGTGTGGTGACAGTCTGTGTAGAGCAGACCGGTCCAATCTCCGACGAAGCAACAGAAGACAAGTGTGTGCCTGTCGACGGAGGAGGAACCTCGAGTGGCTGAGTGTCAAGCTGTGCTCCGACTGGAGGATCCTCAAAAGTTAAATCTCTGTAAGTAGTTGTGAGGTCACGAGTAGCCTCCTCTATGGTAGCTCCCCGGGTAGGTGTGAATCCTGTCTGAAACTCACCGGGGGAGGCTAACCATGAAGACACTAGGGTCATCGGTGTCTGATAGAGTGGAGAAGCTGGTGCCTGACTCTGAAGCCCACTAGGCTAGAATGCTGGAGTCGGCACAATCACTAGAGGAGTTTGTGTCTGGGAGGTGTACTGCTGGTGAGACATCTCGGGTAACTGTAGCTGTGGAGTAACCGACGGTCCTGAGCTCGACCCGAGAAGCCGACTAAGTAACTCTGTTGTCTATCGCTAAGTCTCGGCCTACTGCTTATGGAAGGCTAGGAACTGCATCTGGAACTCGTCCTGCCTGGCCTGTGCCTGTGCCTGTGCCTGAGCGGCAAGCTGTCTCCTCTGCTCCTCTGCCTATCTGGTCTGCTCATCCTGCATCCTAAATAGGATAGAAAGTAGAGTGGCCTCTGAAGATCCTGAGGCTGGAGCTGCACCTGACCCACCGGCCTCATGGTCGTGAGACATGGGTACATACTCGGGGAGTGGCCGGTAGTCGTCGTCTGAGGTCTTGGAGGCCATGTTCTCTCTGTAAGTGGCATCAGCAGCTGCATCGATCTGAGCATCGAGGTCTGCAAGCTCTAACTCTGCAATCCTCTCAACAGTAGCATCCTGCTTCTCCTCAGACTGTGGTGGAATCCCTGTCTGTCGGGTGTGCGGACCCTGAGTGCGGCTGGGACAAGGTAGGTTGCCGTGAGTGACTAGCTGGCTCATCTGATACTCAGGAAACACAGTAGCTGACCTGGTCAGAGTAGTAAGCAGTTAGGGTGACCCAGCCCAAGAAGCCATCAGATAGGAGATCCAATGGCCGTACGGTAACTGCCAGTGGCCCCTAAATCATGCTGCGATGATGTCCTCCATCTCACTGACAAGCAAGTCCTAGATGTTGAACTTCTGCATCCTCATGATGTGAGCTAGGAGCCACAGCTGCAGGCAGGTCAGTGTGTCTCGGGCTCCTACTCTAGGTAAGATGGTATGCCTCAATGTCTCGTGGAGTGTGCGGGCAAGTGGAGTGAGGTCACGTGGAGTGCGACTGGAACCCTCTCCGAACGGCTGAAAGAAGCAGGGCCGCACAAAATCTGTAGACACACTGCTCTGTTGTGAGGTCGACGAGGTGCGTCTTGGCGACCGTAGCACAAGCTGTGTATCCTCGTCTCAGAGGCCTCAAGGTGTAAAATCTCCCGGAACCTGGTAGCATTAACTCTGTAGTCATGACCTCTGAATCCATAGGGAAAGAACTCGTGGTCTAGAGAAATCCACAGTGAGGCGTAGAACTGACGCACCTAGTCCTTCTGGTAGGTGCCAACACATCCTAGTAAGCCGGTCAAGCCATGTAGATACTGAAGATGTTGCGAAATATCTAGGCCACCGATGCCCACTATGCACTCAAAAGGATAGACTTTGCATGCGCGTAGTGGAGTATCGGTCTCGATGTTCGCTCGGTAGAAATCCTCGTGCACCGTAGTGTAGAACGCTGAGCCGGCACGAAGGTCCCTCTGACCGGGGAACCAAGTCTAGAAGTCGACGAACGCTTTGCCGAGAGAACTCTAACCTGGTTTCTCACTGGGTTTGGCACTCGTCTAGACACTATCAGGCCGGCCTAACCCACTATCAGGCCGGCCTAACCCACGAGAACGAGTCACTCGTCTAGCCATCAACTCCTGCACTGAAGAGTGGCCCGTGGCCTCTGACTGCTCGGTCTCCTCGGTCTGCTCTGCCTCTGTAGCCTCCAGGGGCTCTGTCTCTGGGGCAACTTCTGCTTCTGTGTGTGAGGGGGAGAGGAACCAATCCTCATGCTGGCATGACGTACACCCTGCTCAACGGCCTCTGCTGCCTTGGCTACTGCTAGTGCTGCCACTGACGCTGGATCCATCAGTGGCCTCTTCTGGTTCTTGGAAACAACCTTCTCCTTTCCCTTTCCCCGATGAGTGGGTGGATGCGGTGGAGGTGGAGGGTCACCACCACTGCCAGGGACCAGGTCTGTGTTCTTTGTCCGTGCCATTGCTAGGCACGAGAAGAACTAAAACTGCCGCTGAAATATCAACTGCCACTGACAAGAACCACTGCCACTGACAACTGAGCAAAAGACAAATCCACTGACAGAAACACTGCTAGAGTGGCACACCAGCCCTGGACTGTCCTCTCGAGGCTTTGCCTCATTCCTTACTCGCGGGCTTTGCCCTGAGTTTACTGACACTGCTTCTGACCTCTGACCCTGTACGTTAGATAGGAGGGATATAACCAATATAAGCAATTAACTAGAGGTGAAGATAATCTATGTAAAGCATGAATTGGGTAAGAATAGAATCGAAACTGACAATCCATACCTCTGACCAAGTGACCAAAACATGAGAAAGGGGTAAGAGATCTCGGTCAACTCTTTTCACAATCCGCAACCTCTGCAGAACTGAGGGAGGAGAGGAGATCCTCAGCAGGAGAGAAGCTTCTTCTAGGGAGGAGGGTGTTGGGGATATTACCTCGGCATATCCCCAGGGACCTTATGAGCCTACCGACCAGAAGACGGCCCAGCTCATGAGGCCTTGCGGCACACGACCAACTTGTCGTGCTCGCTAAGGACTCCGAAGAAGTCTTGCTCGCCAAGGAAGATCCTAGTAGATAGACTCGGATCCCTTGCCTTAAGGGACCGATCGTAATCTGTTAGGATATGGAAATTGTAACCCTGCTCCCCAGCTATATAAGGCGAGCAGGGACCTCCTCCAAAACTCTCGCTTAGATCTCATCTACACCTCGTGTAACCTAATACTCATATCAATCTAGCCACCAGAACACAGGACATAGGGTATTACGGTGATTTGCCGGCCTGAACCTGTATAAATCGCCGTGTCTACGCTCTTTGTGTTACGCTTGATCACTATCGCCATACCTCCACCTACAATCTACTACCGTAGGGTACCCCATAGGTAGACTGCGACGCATATTTCATCAACAGTTGCCGCGCCAGGTAGGGGGTGCCTGCATCGACTTCATGGCTCGTCAAGCGGTTACGTTCCCAAATTCGATGGTCCTCCCGACGACCGGCACCGTGCTCCAGATCGGATCCATGTCCTGGACCGTTGGATCTACTCCACGCGGGGCAGACGCGCCGCCGCCCGTACGTCGTCCCGCCACGCCAATGTACCACCCGTGAAAGAAGATCGACATCGACGATTTGGTCGACGCCATTGACCGCTCCAACGCTGGCATCATCGATTGCATCAACCTCATTCAGACGACGCGACGCCGACTTCCTAGCCATCACGGCCGCCGACCACGCTGTCACCGAACCCCGATGAAGATGACGACTATGACAACCAGGGGCACCCGCCCTCCTCTAACGATGCCTCATGGACTCAGCAATCAAGCGGCAATCTTCAAGCGCCTGATGCACCGATCGGTCTTCGACCAGATCCCGGCAGCCCCCGCCGTAAACACCATCATCATCTCTGCAATCCCTAGCGACTCCGAGCAGGCAGTGTCCCTCGATGGCACGATCTCATCGGACTCGGTCGCCACCACGAGGCCCGAAACCACCGACTCCTTCGGATCGACCAGTAACATTCCAGAGTTGCCTCCAGGCTTTTGGGGGTGATTTTTCAAGTCTCCGCCGATAGCGTCGCCCACGACATTGAAACGGAACCCAATGCATCGCGAGAGAACAGCACAACACCGAGCGTGCGTAGAGGCGCGACCTCGAACGCCGCGACCAGGAGAAGCGCGACGAGGAGCATTGCGAGCATGAACGCATCGCACGGGAACAGCGCGAGCAGGAGCAGAGGAATCGCGATCACCTGCCATGGCGCAACCTCCAGCTCGATTTTGACTAGATGGGTAACGTCCAGGTGTACCCGACTCCAAGTGCCAATTTGGCAGTAGCTGCCTGCGAGCTGTCCAAGCTCCCTGACACACCTGAGATCGAGAAGATAGAAGCCCACATCATGGCAGCTGCGGTCCAGGTCAACAAAGCGGCTCACCTGCCTGAAATCTCTGCTCAATCCTACAGTAGAAAACACCCCCGAAGCCCTCCGCGGGAACACAGGTGAAGATCTCAACCACATGACAACGAAGAACATGACAATCCTCCGTGCGAACGAACATCGAAACAGGCGCGCCGAAGCCCTCTGCGGGAACACAGGCGAAGATCTCCACCATGTGACGGGGAAGAACGTGACAACCCTCAGCGTGAACGAACACCGGAATAGGCGCGCCGAAGCCCTCCGAGGGAGCACCGATGCAGATCTCCGCGGTATGATGATAATCTCCAACGCGATCAAACACCGCCGCTAGCACCATGAGCCATAGGGGGCTTGCGCCCTCTTTCCGTCCATCTGTGTGCCATCCGGTGGCCCCTGAATTTCAGAGTAACGTCGGTGGACAAGTATGATGGCAAGGCAAACCCAGAGCAATGGGCATCCACGTACGAGATCGCCGTGTACGCCACCGGAGGAAATCCGGACGTGATGGCTAATTACCTGCCATTGATGTTGTCGACCTCCACCAACAGTTGGCTCCAGAAGATCCCAGAAGGCACCATCGACACCAGGGAGCAACTCAAGGAAATCTTCATCAAAACATACAAGTCCACGTGTGTCCAGCTAGGGACGCGCTACGACCTAGAGAACGTCCGACAGAGGAGCAACGAGAGCCTCCGCGAGTACATCAGGCACTTCTCCGATAAGCGGTTGAGCATCACAGAGATCTCTGACCCGGAGGCCATCGCCATCTTCTCCAACGGCCTACGGATGGACGACCTCCGAAACAAGTTGGCGCAAAAGAGCATAACAACCATAGAAGAGCTCATGACAATCGCAAATCCTTACGCCAACCAAGACGATGCCACCCACAGTAGGGAGAACAGGCGACACCACTGTCGTTCCCTAGAGCGCGCAAGGGACAGGGACCGCCGACCAGATTACCGTAGTGAAGGAAGGGCCGGCGATCACCGGGACTACCGATCAGGCAACTCCCAACGCTACCTGCAAAGGTATGAGTACAGGCGTGACAACCGCTACGTCACCAACACGAACGTCCGCCCAAGGAGGAACTATGACGCCAGCTATGAGAAGATCCTCGACGGCCCGTGTCCCATACACAAAAATTCCAAACACTCCATGCGTGATTGTGAGCTACTTGAGTCAGCAGTTCGGGGAAGAGTTGACAAGAGAGCAAAGAGAGATGATCCTGACAAAGGCAAAGATCAAGAACCACTAGTGCCAGGCTTCCGACCAGCTTCAACGACGTACTCTCATTTTTGGGGGTAGCATGGTTGTTGAAGGAGAAAGGTGACACCACCAAGTTCGCCAAGATATCTACTCAGTTGCAGCAAAACGAGATGATTTGGCCAACGCGCGCTACCTAGACTGGTCGGAGCAACCTATTAGCTTCTCCGGAGATGATGAGTGGATAGACTACAGATACCTCGTCCGCTTCCCACTCATCGTTGATCCAACCATCGCTACGTGCCGCTTCAGGAAGGTGCTGGTCGACGGCGGCAGCGCGCTCAATATCATCTTCGCTGACGCATTCTGCCAACTCGACTACTCGAAGAAGGACCTTCTCCCGGCGAACTTCCCTTTCTAGGGGATCATTCTAGACAAGGCATCCACACCAATAGGAAAGATTACACTCCCTATAGAGTTTGGCGACCAGAATCACTTCAGGGTCGAGAACATCAACTTCATCATTGCCGACTTCAAAACAACCTACCATGCGATCCTCGGCCGCCCGACGCTCGCCAAGCTCATGGCAGTCCCGCATTACATGTATATGGTGTTGAAGATCCCAATGCAACAAGGCATCCTTAGCCACCGCACCGACCTAAAAGTCACATACGAATGCGAGAAGCAGACAATCAACGCCATTGAGAAACCCCGTACCCAGGACAAGTACAACTCCAGCCCCGATGACAAGCCTACCGCAAAGAGACCAAAGGAAGCAAAATCAGCAACGACCAGCGTCGACACCTTCCGCAACTACGCATAAAGACCCTCGGCCCCAGCGGCGTGAAAAGCTTAAAAGCTTAGAGTGTTTCAATAAAGTTTGTACTATCTACCCCTCAATAAATAAATAAATAAAGTGCTACGTTTTTTCATACTTCACGCACACAATTCGGCTTCTATAAAGCGCTCACAGTGTTCGACAACCACTACAAAGGCTCACGGCGTGCGGCAACCTCTCCAAAACACTCCCATAGTGTTCGACGACCTCTCCAAAACACATCACGGCGTTATCTCCAAACAGCCTGGCCATAACCGAAAGCCTTCGAATCTGGCCTATCGGTTTCATAGCACATAGAAGTAGCTACCCTATATGCTATGATCATATCGATCGACCTCTCAAATAATGTCTCTCCATCAACCGAGAGATATAATTTGTGTTGAAATCCACGAGATTATGTGCCCAGAATCTGTATACGACCACGGCACGGTCGATGACTCTACAAGCAGCATGGCTTTACGCCCAGTGTCTGCAGGAACGGTCTTCACAGGCCCTAGTCACGCCATGATTGAGCCTCTCGAAAAAAGGTCTTGTCCCTGGCATCTCCCTAAGCGTGCATGAGCTGCTCGCCCTCTGCGCCGCGGGTTGCCAGCAGCGTACCTCCCTGGTAATCCCTATGGCACCTATGCGTGCAGAGGCTTTAGGCCCTACAATCCGGGCCATAGGGAACCCAGGGCCGAACGATTCATCGCTACGGCTCACGACTTAGCAGGCACGACAGGACATACAAGTGAAACAAAAGCTCACTGCCCGAATATTATACAGCTTTGTAGTTTTCACTTACACGTCTGAATTCTTGTATCTGGGATACAAATTACTGCTATCCAGCAGCGAACAAATCAACATCCTTAACTACAATCTCCGCCACGCGATCAACATCAACCTCCACACGGTCCGCCTCCTCATCCGATGTCCCTGATGCAAATCCGGCCGCTACCCGACCAAGGTCAAGCTTCGGGTACTGCGACTGCAACATAGCTAGGCCATGAGTAGCCACACTTTGCGCCACTGAAGTCATAAAGGACCGAAATCTGACCCATAGACCGTGAACCTTTCATAGCACACCCTCCATGGTCGCTTGAGCAGCAGGCTCAGGAATAAGCACCTGGCCATCAACACACTCTACCACAGGGGTGCCATATCCTCTTAAATCAAACTCACCGCGCGCACCCCCAGTAGCGTCCGACGCATTACCATAAGGTATAGGTGGATCTTTAGCATTCGGTGCTCTACCAAAATCCACACCATAAGCAAGTAGACAAATCCAACCAAGATCCAAGCGAAACAAAGACGAAATACTTACAAGTCCGATTTCCAGCGCCCTCACGAACTTCCGAGCCAGAAGCCCCCCCCCCCCGTGAAACTTGACAGCACAGCCATAGGCGGATGCTCCGACATCAGGGTAGCACCTTCCCCCCACAGAAGTACTCCCGGCAGCCACTGACACGGGCGGTGGAACTTCTGACGTCTTGGGCAGGCGCACTTTGGCACTTGAGCCAGAACACCCTTCTCCATCTAGGGTCACAGCCGGCGCATCACCCTCATCTGACCCCTCATCGGTCCAACCAGATATCGAGGACAGAGGCTGAGCGGCGCCTTCATTAATAACGAACTTGCCCGCGGTCGCAACTGACGGCTTCGCCTTCTTCCGGGGTGGGTCGGCCGAGCGCTTCCCGAACCGGTCGTCACGCACCCGACACTTCCCAACAAGGGGCTCGCGAACTCCTCGCTCGCCAGAAGATTCTCGACCACCTTCATCTGATATAGCTTTCAGGCCCCTTGCCTGATCGACGCCAGGAGGCCACATTGTCGAAGGGACTTGAGAAACGAAGACAGCATGATCCTGACCACGAAGATTAGATTAAGACAACCAAGAACGCAAAAGCTAGAAGATCGCTACAAAAAAGCAAAGCCAGAACTCACCGGTGGTGGGGGTACGCCAGCATAGAATGAATCCCGCGGATTCTGCATGTACGGGAGACTAAGATCAAAGATTACAGAAAGGCAGTCAAACCCCTCTTCCGGCTCCATTCCATACGGTGTCTCCCGGGTCGGGTCGCGATGACCAGTATAAAGAAAGGCAGGGTGAACCCTGTCTTTGCAAGGTTGACATCGCCTCATAATAAAATTCCAACCAACTGAAACCCCATCAAGGGACGACCAGTACACTAATGTGAGCAGCTCTTTCACCTGCTCCATCATCGCCAACGAAGGGGTCGCTGACCAGCTAGGCTGCGACACTGGAACTTCCGTCGGGTCGCCACGCGCGTATGGCTTCTCCTGAGGGATGTAGAACCAACGGGACTTGTACTCCGCTACCTTGGAATGCAGAGGAGTAGCGAGATACACATCTACCATGCCCTCCCGGAGTTGAAGATACACCGAGCCAATGACCCGGGATGCGGCGGTCCTATTTGGCTTAGGGCGGAATAAATAACGAAACAATTCAAAATGTGTATCAATCCCCAAATACGCTTCACAGAAATGTATGAAAACTGCGATATGCAGTACAAAATTGGGATGGAGGTTGCACATCGCAATCTTGTAAAACTCCAAGAGACCGCGAAGAAAGGGGTGAACAGGAACTTCGAAGCCACGCCAGAAGAAAGGCTCAAAGACGATGAGCTCACCGATGTTAGGAGTTGGGAACTCCTCCCCGGTCACCGGCCTCCAATCAACAAGGGCCTTATCCTGAAGAATGCTAGCAGTAACGAGAAGCTAGATATCTTCCTCCTTCATGGTGCACTTGTCCCAATACTTGGTCCAATCTGGAAGCACATCCTCCATCCTTGAGGACTTTCCCACCTTCTTCATCGATGAACGAGTACTCGGTTTCCTCCGGGGAGCCATCGCTAGGTCAAGATGGAAAAGGGCTAGGATTCGCAATAGCGCGTGGGGCAGGAAGCAAAGCAGATTGAAGAATACAAGGCACTCCAACACAAAGCGAAGATGTGCAAACCGCCACCACCGCTACTTTCCTTTTATACCTAGGGGTGCGACGCTCTGCCTCCAAGGGTTTTTGGGAAACCGCAATGATCAAATAAGGAACCGCCACGCCCACCTTCTGCGCCGCGACTTGGGCCGCTGACTGTGTGGTTAATTCGGCCCATTTACTTCCTTTTCGTTCTCCTTACATATTTACTTCTAGTTAATTTACCCAATTTATAACTAATGATTTCTGAAACACCACTAACACTACAGTCTCGGGGACTGGACGTGCAACCCTGTTATGATTTCTTTTCTACAGCAACAGTAACATGGCTACAGTAGTCTGATTGGCAAGCCCCACAAAACTTTTGATACAAGGATACTCGGGGACTCCGTCGATAGTAACCACGATTCGGCTGCCTGGTCGCATTCCTGACCAGGCTTGGAGACTTCGTCCAACATCACACTGAGCAAGGCTCGGGGACTGCGCCCACGGTATAGAAGGGCAGCGCGAAGCAGGACAACACCAGGGAACTGACACCCGGGGACTGCGAATCAAACAATATGACCCCGATGCAAGAACCTCCTAGTTTCTTACATCGGGCTTGGGGACTACGGGTATTCGCAGTCATTTCTAACTAAACTTATGCTTCATTCTTTAGTCCAATACCTTATGCATCCATTTATAAAGCTTGGCACCACGTGCATCCTTCACCTGCTACCAAGCTCAGGGACTAAGTGGGTACACTTCACGTAGCAGTGGATGTACTGATTTTCTTCTCGACAAAGCTCTGTTGTTTTTATGTTGTTTTTGCAGAGCCTAAGTGGGTACACTTCACCAGGAAAGGACCTTTTCAAAAGTTTTTTCTTCTTCAGCACGTCACATCCTTCCAACGAGCTACCGTAGCATCCGACGAGGCGACCTGCTCGCACATCAAGTTACAATGCTCTCGACTAGCCTGACCTGGTCGGAAGGCTTCTTCGAGCAGTGCCTCGACCAGGCAGCCTAGTCGGGACTCCACGACGACCACCTCCCAGCTGAACACCTCCAAGGATGATGCTGCGGGCTCGCCAAAAGAATACAACGTGCTCAAGGACTTGTTGGGGATATTACCTCGGCATATTCCCGGGGACCTTATGGGCCTACCGACCAGAAGACGACCCAGCTCACGAGGCTTTGCGGCACGCAACCAGCCCGTCATGCTCGCCAAGGAAGATCCTAGTAGATAGACTCGGATCCCTTGCCTTAAGGAATCGATCGCAATCTGTTAGGATATGGAAACTATAACCCTGCTCCCCGGCTATATAAGACGAGCAGGGACAACCTCCAAAACTCTCGCTTAGATCTCATCTACACCTCGTGTAACCTAATACTCATATCAATCCAGCCACCAGAACACAGGACATAGGGTATTACGGCGATTTGCCGGCCTGAACCTGTATAAAACGCTGTGTCTATGCTCTCTGTGTTACGCTTGATCGTCGTCGCCATACCTCCGCCTACAATCTACTACCGTAGGGTACCCCCTAGGTAGATAACGACGCATATTTCGTCGACAGAGGGAGACTCCACGGAGCAGATCACGCCGGCAGAACTTACGGCGACGCTAGAGGTCCTCTGCGTGGCTAGAACCACAAGCGCAGAGGAAGGAGAGGAGGGCGCGAAGGATCTGGATTGTGGCGGCGCAATGCTGGCGGACGGCAGCAGGCTGCTCAGGTGAAGGTGGCACGGCGCAGAGAGAAGCTGCGACGGCGAGAGAAAAGGCGGCGTACGGATCTAAGCAGTAACCGACCGAGAGAGGAGAAGGGGATAAGATTTAGAAGTTATCCGCTCGTTAAGTTCACGATGGACGCGCCGGGTCAGAGCAACGGATGCTCCGACGAGGTGTGACGGACGCTGGGGAGCGTCCGTTGGCCTACGTTCGTCAGCCTACCAGTAAGGGTTCTGAGAGCTAGAGCGCATAAGAGCATCCAACGGCCGCGATGGACAGTGTCTGTCGCCCCTCTGCGAGTAGTTTTCTTTGCAGACGATCGCGACGGACGCTGAGGCATAGAGGGCCAAGCGTCCGACGCCATTTTCAAAAGCTCTTTCAAATCTATTTTTTGCGTCTTTCTCCCAACCAAGTCCCAATCCCAATAAGATGCAAATAACACTTGATTGGACTTGATATGAGAACCATCTCTCAAACTCTCATTTGCATGTAGTTTGGCATAGGCTTTAACCTTAGTTTTTAGTGGAAAATATTCGAATGGAAGCACCAAGGAGACACCATAGGGCCACAAGAGGGGTATAGAAGTGTCTTGAGCTTGGAATGCTCCCCCTAAGTGGACAAACCCAGCGGATGCTCAAACTTAAACGTAAAGAAACGACAAACAACACATGCATATGCAATGCATTACTTGGAAATTCAATCTAGGTTGCTTGCAAGTTTAAACCGCGGTTAAGCTTTGTCACACGCTTTGAGGGCGGTTATCTTAACCGCGTTAGCCAAGCCTATGTGCATTACTAAATTTACATGTTATATTACACATGATGCATGGTTAGTTCACTCAAGATCATTTTTAGTTAAGTTAGAGTGATCAAGCACATTCAACTCATTTCTCAACCTACAAAAGGTTGCTTCATCGAGTGGTTTTGTGAAGATATCCGCCAATTGCTCTTCGCTTCTAACTCCAACTAGTGTGATATCCTTCTTAGCCACATGATCTCTAAGAAAGTGATGGCGAATATCTATGTGCTTGGTGCGAGAGTGTTGAACCGGGTTGTTTGCAAGCTTTACAGAGCTTTCATTATCACACAAGAGTGGAACATCTTTTAAGGTAACGCCGTAATCAAGGAGTGTTTGGGTCATGTATAAGATTTGTGCACAACATGCTCCCACGGCTATGTATTCCGCCTTGGCGGTAGACAAAGTGTTGACACAAAAAAGCGTCAGATCTGTGAACACCTCGGGCTATTACCCAAAGCTCGATGTCGAGGGCGTGCCAGTCGATTTGACCAATCAATCGACAAGGATGATAACTAGAACAAGCTGAACGAGACGACAGCGATGCGCCCGGACGTCAAGGCTCAGATTGATCAAGGGTAACTAGAGCAGAGCTAGACGAGGCAAACAGCGATATGCCCGGATTGCCAAAGCCTAGAGGTACTCCCATGCGAAACTAGCAAGAATTTGACGGAGATCAAGGTGATGCAGCCCGTCGAAAGCTTGAAAGAACTCGTTGAAAACTATAACTAATGCAGTAGAAGGTAAATTGCGATAAAGGTAGAATAAGATAAAATTGGTTTGTTTTTTGATTTGGATTGTCCATTCTCCCGTAGCCCTTGGGCACGTATTTATACTCCTGCATGGAGAGTTGTACAAGGACACGACTCATATCCTTCCTAAAACAAAACTCCTATCTTTAAGGAAACTGACTCACGCAGGAGTCGGATCTGAAACAATAATATTTATTTCCCTAAACAAACACACCTATTTTAAAGGAAAATAAACGACTCATGCAAGAGTCGGACTCAAACTACTATAATAATACTGTTACAAAACACCAGTTTCCTTATATTTCTTTTTGATGGAAACTTTCCATCGGCAGACCCCTTCAATCCGCACCTTCCTTCCTTGGCCACTTGTAATCCTTTGCTGCCGCTAAGTGCTATCACGCCCATCGGCATCGGCAACGTTTTCCTGATCGGCAATCGGCAAACATCCTCCATTGGCAATCGGCAATGACCTCTCATCGGCAATCAACAATGACCCTTCATTGGCAGTTGGCAATGCCCCCTCATCGGCAGTCGGCAATGACTCTTCATCGGCCATCGGCAATGACTTTTTACTGGCAATCAACTTCAGCAAGACTTCACCTTCGTCGGCCAAGATCATCTAGCCTACACACTTGGTCTTCTGCAGCATTCTCCCATCGGCCATATTGGCTCATACTTTACCGATGCCGATGGAAAACGACCATTGACCAGTCAAGCCTCAGCCCATTTGACACGTGTCGAAAAACGGTGTCAACACATGCCCCCAGTTTCGGAGCGTATAACTTTACGTGCCGAAATTCTCTCCACTGTAGCCGTTGCTGTAGCCGTTACCCCCGAGATAGGCGTACGGTTTCCTCGATCCCCGTGTGTGGAACTGCAATTTAATAATAAAATCCCTCGATTGTAGCATGAACAGTTACAAACCACCTCGATCACCACGCGTATCTACCGCGGGCCTCTCCACATTCCTGCACAGTGTGAAACAGAACCCCAAAATACCCCTGAACAGGCTTATAAAAGTTACCGGGATCCACACCGTCCTTTTTACCCAAGCCCATTTTACTTTCACCTCGCTGCCTTCGTCTTCAACCTCCGGCTGCTCTGAAGAACACAGGTTCGAGCAACAGTACTCCTTCACAATCCAAGGACGAACCAAGCATCTCTCTGACTCCAAATGGTGATCCAAGTCGACATCCCGAAGGTAAGACTCATTCCCCATCCAATCCAACCTCTCTGCACGGTTCTTTTCTCCGCAAAAACCTGGTTTTATCCCCATTCTTCCTGATTCGTCCCTTCTTCCTTGAACCCTAGGAAATGTACAATAAAGTAGTAATTCCCCTTGCTGGTTCCAACCTCAGCTACCTAGGTCCAATGGGCAATCCAGACCCCACCTTCATCATTAACGCAGAAACCAACTGGGTACCGCTTAGATCTGAGAGCTTTGATCTAGGACTGTGGAAGGACACATTTCGCTCATGGCCCAAGCACACTAAAGGATGGAAGAACTGGTTCTTGAGATTGGCTAGATCACAACAAGTATACTGGCAGGAGCGTAACTTGGATCAGTGCATTAGGCTCTCAATTGCCGATACAGAGAGGAACGAAAACTTGATGATGGCAGCTTCATACTTCTGGTCCGACAGCATGAACGCTTTCCTCTTCAGGCATGGACCAGCTACTCCCACCCTTGCCGATGTCTACATGCTGACCGGCTTGGATATGACCTCTGCCGATACGCTTAGCCTCTACAAGGTGAACACCCGTAGCATCAGCGGCTGGACAGGTTATATTCAGGAACACCAGAAAACCGGATCGGTAACCCAACGGGAGCATGCCATCTTCTTAAACATGTGGTTGGAAAAGTTTGTCTTCTGCGGCAAAACCATCGGCCCGACCACTATGCACCTCCCAGCGACTGAACTGCTTGCCGATGGAACGAGGCTCCCTTTAGGCAGGTATCTCCTCGGATCAGTTTATCGATTGCTGCATCAAGTATCCAATAAGCTACTTCTAGGAGAGCCCATCGGCAATCTCGGAGGCCCCTGGTGGTTTGTCAATCTATGGCTGAACGCACATATGCACAAGGCTCTCGGGTTTGATCTATTTGCCCAACAATTCCCGAGGGACATATCAGAAGATTACCGATACGACGATGACGAATCGGCAACTCGGCCTCCGCTTAACTTTGGAGAGGCCATCATAGTGCTGCCAGGTACCGATGCCGATGTGGAGCACTTCGGCTACTATTTCCAGAAGTTCTACAACGGACTTCCCTCCTCGGAACGGGCCTGGTGGCCATATCTTGACGAACACAACCAGTTCCCGTTGTTGTTCAACTTGTCTGACATGAGTTCGCCTGAGAACCAAGCAATCATGAGAGCCAGCATCACTCCCCGAGCCATCCCAGTGAATATCTTTGGATCTAGGAAGAACACTCCACCATCCTATGAGTTTTACTACCCATCGGCAGCAGTGAGACAACTGGCATTTGGCCAACTGCCGATCAAGCTCTGCTTCTCCAGAGTAGTAAAACCTAGGGAGACAATCTCCAGTAATCTGGACTGCAATAAAGTCATCAGCCTTCCTGCCGATGCCGATCTGTCAGACCTTGACTTGTCTTCCTGGTCGCCAACCTCCTTCATCACCAACGAATTCAAGTCTTGGTGGCAAGAGTGGAAGTGCCAGTTACTCGCCAAGTCTTCGCACTATTATCGGCACCTGATTGACGCCAATTACACCATCCCCGATGACGCAGTAAGTCTGCTATCTGATACTTTCAATACTTCATTTTTGTCATCGGTATCGGCACTTAAACTCTTTTGCGTCTGACAGGCCGATGATCCGGTTCCCACAATGAGTAGCAGTGGCAAGCCCTTTAATCTGCGGATAATGGGCCCCATATCTATCATCGGCACCAAAGCTCCTACATTGGCTGCTTTCACGCCGCAACAGGTACCTACGCCAACACCTACAATAGTTCAGGCTACATCGGCTGCCGCTGTTGCCTTGATGCGAATTTATGCAGTAAACTCATCTTTACTTGTACCGATTACATACTGCTTCATCGGCAACATTTATCTTGTATAACTTGCTTTGTATTTTCAGGCACTATGGTCATCGGCATCTGCTTCCAGCAGGCAAACACCTTCCAGCCCAGCTGTCGATGCCCCCCGGTCTTCATCCAAGCGGGTCGGCTCCCCTGCTGCTGCGCCGACGAAAAAGAGGCGCCTGAGGCTGGCTTCTCCTCCACCATCGGCTCCAACTGCGCCATCAGTTGTCGATGCGCCGCCAGTAGGACTGCCTCCGGTCCCAATCGCAACTACCGGTGGGTTATCGGCAGAACCTCCATCGGCTTCTGTGCCTGATCAGCCGATGGATGACGTCCCCGACCAGGAGACAACAGCTGCTGCAACCGAAGCGGCTTCGGCATCGGTACCGACGAGGCTCAATGAAGAAGCAGCACCCGCCGTAGCAGCGGAGGTAGCATCAGCATCGGCACCGTCAGCCGATGGAAGGGCGGCATCGCCACCACGTGAACCGGTCGCCACGTCAAAAGCAGCGCCGATAATAACACCACCGGCGGTGCCGATTCCCTCCCCGGCTCAATCATCGGCATCTGCGGCCGTCGTCCACGATGAAGCTGGATCATCCAGCATACCAAGCCCCAGGCAGGAGATTCGCTTTAAGACGGTAAGTTAATCATTCTAAAGTCTTCAGTACAATTTCCCGATCGGCGAACTCTAATCTCTGTTTTCAGGCTCAAGATTCTCCGGATAGCCTCTTCTCCTACAGCTTAAACCTTCAGAACGAAGATGAACACCAAGGCCGCCTTCAAGCGGATAGCCTATTTTCCTTTGCTGTCAACGTCCCCGATGACGATGAAGAGGAAAGCTCCGTCCCAGCGCTATCGGCAGAAATCAAATCCAGACTTGAAGAACTGCTCTCCTTGCTGCTGCAAGACACATCTCAACTCGTCCAGGACTCATCGGCAGCAAGGATTATATTCAAGGATATCCAAAGCCATCTTTCCGCCGATGCAGCAGAAACCCTTCTCCAGGCAGCCTCTATCGACATCAAACAGATCCAGTACCAGAGGCTTATTCGTCGCATTACCGATAGAGCTGCCCAAGCCAAGAGCGAGGAAGAGAAGCTCAAATTCAAACACCTTGCCGATGAGAAGCACAGAAGCATTGGTCAAGCAAAAGTCTCCATTGGCAGCCTTGACCAAGAAATCTCCCGACTGTCGGCAAGGAAGGAGGAGCTACTGGCGGAGTTGCAAAAGGTTGAGGGGGATCTGACGGCTGCCAACCACCAAAAGACGCAACTGTCCGATTCCATCGGGGTCTTGCGGCAAGAAAGAGACCATAATGCCCGACAAGCCATCCTATGGAAGAAGAAAATCAAGCCGGTTGAGGGCTCTGCCGATGCCGACGCCAAGGAGATGGACGAAATAGAGCAAATCCGCCTGTATGCGATATCAGTTATCCACTCCTTACTGTAATGTTTGTTGTATCGGCAAGGATGTAACTTGATACTTGATCTCGACTTGTAATATAATGCTAGTTTGTTTTTACCAATGTTTTTATAATTTTTCTTTTCATCGGCATTCGACTGAGACTATGCATCTACCCATATGCTAGGGTAATATCTTTTTAAGTATTTGCCGTTGATCGCCCTGGAAAACGCCACTCCTTCGAGAGTTTCCAAAATGTACGCATTACCAGGAGCAGACTGTTTTATCCGATAAGGACCTTCCTAATTAGGGGACCACTTCCCAAATTTAGAGCTCTTAGTCCCAATCGGTAAAATCAACTTCCAAACCAAATCGCCATCGGCAAATTCCTTCACCTTTACTTTCTTGTCATACCATCGGGCAACCCTCTTCTTGTTCTCTTCAATACTAATTAATGCCCTCAACCGATGACCCGCTAAATCTTCTAACTCATCTTTCATCAAAGTAATATAATCATCGGTCGTCAACTGATCCTGAAAAGATAATCGTCTAGAACCAGTTTTAATTTCCCAAGGTAGGACAACATCGTGTCCATAAACCAACTGATACGGCGAGACCTTGGTTGCACCATGACAAGCCATCCGATATGACCACAAAGCTTCGTTTAATACCATGTGCCACCTTCTAGGGTTTTCTTCAATCTTGCGCTTTATAAGCTTAATGACTCCTTTATTGGTCGCTTCAGCTTGACCATTAGCTTGAGCATAATAAGGAGAAGAATTCAACACCTTGAAACCCATGCTAGCAGCAAAATCATCAAACTCTCCCGATGTGAACATGGTCCCTTGATCAGTAGTAATGGTCTGAGGAATACCAAATCGGTAAACGATGTGCTCCTTAACGAAATCCACCATGTTCGCCGATGTCACCTTCTTCAAGGGATCGCCTCAACCCATTTGGTGAAGTAATCGGTAGCAACAAGTATGAACTTGTGCCCCTTGCTTGACGGTGGATAAATCTAGCCGATAAGATCAATAGCCCATCCTCTGAACGGCCAAGGCTTAATTATAGGATTCATTGCCGATGCAGGCGCCCTTTGCACATTACCAAACTTCTGACAACCCTGGCACCCTTTGAAATATTTGAAGCAATCTTCAAGGATTGTCGGCCAATAATATCCATTCCGCCTAATCATCCACTTCATCTTGAATGCCGATTGATGCGCTCCACATACGCCCTCATGGATTTCACCCATCAACTCTTTTGATTCCTCTTTGCCAAGACACCTAAGTAAAACCCCATCAATTGTCCGATAATACAACTCATTATCAAGGAGCACATACTTAGTAGCTTGGAACCTTAGATGTCTTTCAACTTTCCTGGATGGATCCCTCAAGTAATCGGCAATTTCCTTTTTCCACTCATCGGCAACTGTTACCGATGTTGTGACTTGAATCGGCTGATATCCCGAGGCATTCTGTGCTAACCGATTGGCCTCTTCATTATGCAACCTTGGAATGTGTTCAAGGCGGTATTCTTTGAACTCCTTTAACAACCACAAACACGGCTCATGAACAGCAATCAAAACTTCACTTCGGCACTCATATGTCCCGATCAATTGGTTAATCACCAACATAGAATCGCCGAAGATCTCAACAGCATCGGCACACACTTCCCTAAGTAATTCCAATCCCTTAAGTAAAGCCTGGTATTCAGCCTGATTGTTTGTTGAAGTAGCAACAATCGGCAACGAAATCTCGTATCTCTGTCCTCGGGGTGAAATCAAAAGAATACCGATACCTGCCCCATCCTTGCATGTAGACCCATCAAAGAATAGAACCCAAGGAGCAATTTCAACAAAGCTCACCATATTGCAGTGCTGAGTAACAAAATCGGCCATCACCTGACCCTTAACAGCCTTAGCCGATTCATACCTTAGGTCAAACTCTGACAGTGCCAAAATCCACTTACCGATTCGTCCACTCAAAATCGGCATTGACAGCATATACTTGACCACATCATCTTTGCAGACAACAGTGCATTCGGCCGACAGTAAATAATGCCTTAATTTAATGCAAGAGAAATATAAGCATAAGCATAATCTTTCTATGTCCGAATACCTGGTTTCAGCATCCACCAATCTTCTGCTCAGGTAATATATTACACGTTCTTTCCCCTCAAACTCTTGAATTAAGGCTGATCTGATAACACCGTCATCGGTAGACAAATATAACCTAAAAGGCTTCCCGTGTTGAGGTGGAACTAAGACTAGAGGATTTACCAAGTATCTTTTAATCTCTTCTAAGGCTGACTGCTGCTCTTCTCTCCATATAAACTCTTGATCGGCTTTCAACTTTAACAGAGGACTAAAAGATTTAATCTTACCAGATAGATTGGATATAAATCTTCTAATGAAATTAATCTTGCTGATCAGAGACTGCAACTCGGTTTTGTTGGCAGGAGCAACCACCTTATTGATTGCATCAATAGACTTTCTGCCGATTTCAATGCCTCTCTGATGCACCATGAAGCCCAGAAACTGCCCTGCCGATACGCCAAACGCACACTTGTTAGGATTCATCTTCAACCCATGCTCCCTCGTGCACTCCAATATTTTCCGCAAATCGGCGAGATGCCTTCTGAAGTCTCCAGACTTAACCACCACGTCATCAATGTAAATTTCAACTATCGTACCGATGTACTTATGAAAGATAAAATTCATTGCCCTCTGATAAGTAGCACCGGCATTTTTCAAGCCAAAAGTCATGACTACCCACTCAAACAAGCCAACGTGACCTGGACATCGGAAAGCAGTCTTGGATATGTCTTCTTCAGCCATAAATATTTGATTATACCCAGCATTACCATCCATGAAGCTAATAATTTGGTGCCCAGCGGCAGCATCGATCAGCAGATCGGCAACGGGCATCGGATAGCCATCCATCGGCGTAGCCTTGTTCAGATTCCTGAAATCAATGCAAACACGAAGTTTTCCATTCTTTTTATACACAGTTACCACATTAGAGATCCAATCGGCATATCGGCATTGCCGAATAAATCCAGCTTCGATTAACTTAGTAATCTCAGCCTTAATATCGGGTAAGATGGTAGGATTGCATCGGCGGGCCGGCTGCCGATGTGGCTGGAAACCAGACTTGATAGGTAACCGATGTTCAACTATCGATCGGTCTAAACCAGGCATCTCTGTATAATCCCAAGCAAAACAATCTTTATTCTCTTTCAACAAATTGGTTAACTATTGCTTACATTGGGAATCTAACTTAGCACTAATAAAAGTAGGCCTAGGTTTACTACCATCGCCGATGTCGATCTCGAGCAAGTCATCGGCAGACGTGAATCCCTGCCGCAATTTTCCGTCATCGGCGAACTGATCCATTAAGACTCCTCCTCAGGACCGACTGCTTGGATCGGCTTGATGCGATAATCGGCAACTTTGAGGAACTCCTTGTCCCAGGCTTCACCGGATATGCACCTGGTCTGCTCATAAGTATCCATCTCTGCCGATGCAACAGTAGATGGGGCTTCACCACGGACGACCTCAATTCTGTCCCCGATCCACTGTACCAGACTCTGATGCATAGTAGAAGGGATACAACAATTAGCATGGATCCAATCCCTTCCGAGCAGCAAGTTGTAAGTGCCCTTGCCGCTGATTACAAAGAACGTTGTCGGCAAAGTCTTACTGCCGATGGTTAAGTCAACACATACGGCTCCCATGGCGGTTGACACATTGCCTTCGAAGTCCTTAAGCATCATGTCGGTCTCGACTAAGTCCTGGTCACCTTTGCCAAGCTTTCTGAAAACAACATAGGGCATTATATTGATCGATGCGCCACCATCTACTAGCATTTTGGTCATCGGCTGACCATCCACCTTCCCCTTAACAAACAGAGCCCTTAACTGCTGCCTCTCATCTTTGGCAGGCTTTTCAAAGACAGCCGTCATCGGATCCAGCACCAATTGTGCCATATCGGCAGCCTCTTCATCATCGCTGATGGGCGCCATGAACTCCATCGGCAACATGACAACCATGTTTATATTTGCCGATGGGCCCCTGTCCTTACGCTTCGGCCTCCATTACTTCTCTCCCAAGGGTTCTGCACTATCATATAGGTCATCGCGGCGCTGGCGCTGAATCCTCCTCTTCTGGGTCTTAGTCAAACCCTTAGGGCACCATGGAGGAAGCTTGGTTTTCCAAACGGGTTGGTGCTGCTTCTCACTGCTTACATCGGCACTTCTTCCGATGTTGGGATCCTTGGAGAATATTTCTTCATCGGGCACTCTAGCATTGGCCTTCTCCAGCTCCCCCTGATCAACATGCCTGCCAAGCCGATCATGGACACTGAGCTTGCCCCCCAGTCGGTCATGTGCCGATCTGTTCTCCCTGAGCAGCCTGGCGTATCTAGGTGCCTGATCATCAAAACAAGGTCTCTTACCTGACCGATCGGCAGCGTAGTACCCATTGCACTCTGGACAGTTATCGGCAGTGGGAAGCTTGATGCCTTCCTCCCAGCAATGAACGAAGAAGGGACACCTCCAGTGGTCCTTGTGTCGAAGCCATTCCCGATGCTCCTCTTCTTCTTGCCGATACCGTTCTTCACGTGATTGCCGATGATTTCACCTTGACTGTTTGTGCGTGATCACAACCCCAGGAGCCCTGTCGGCACTGTTACCTTCATCGGCAACCTTCTTACCCCTTCTGTCATCGGCAAACCTCCTTGCATCGTGCTCAGGCGCTTGGTAGTCAGGGTCTACCGATGAGTTCCTTCTGGCAGCTTCCGATGTCAGCACTCTGGTCTTTTCACTGATCTCGACCATATTGTTCGGGAATGGGTGCTGATCTATCTTCATCGGTTTCTGGACTTTAGAGTTTTCAAAATTGATACGCCCAGACTCGATCTTCGACTGCAACTGCTGCCTGAATACTTTGCAGTCATTGGTACTGTGTGAGGTCGCATTATGCCACTTGCAGTACCTAATATTCTTGAGCTCTTCGGCCGATGGAATTACTTGATTTGGCGCCAACTTGATTCACCCCTCTTGCATCAACAAGTCAAACATCCTATCGGCCTTGGTGATGTTGAAGGTGAACCTCTCAGCCTCCTTTTGGCCGAACGGACAAGACACAGGCTTCTTATCCTTCACCCACTCGGCCGCATCGATATTCAGCTCTTCATCCGATCTGGTGTCTTCTTCCTTCCCGACAAAGGTCACCTTCTTGTTCCACGTCTTCCTGGGCTCAAAGTCCTTGATATCCTGATCGGCAATCCTCTGCACCAGATGACTCAGGCTCTCGAACTCTTGGGACGCGTACTTGTCCTTGATGTGCGGCAGTAACCCCTGGAAGGCCAAATCTGCTAGTTGCCGATCATCAAGCACCAGGCTGTAGCATTTGTTCTTTACGTCCCGCAGTCTCTGCACAAAACCCTCTACCGATTCGTCGTTGCGCTGCCTTATTTTGACCAAATCGGTAAGCTTCTTCTCATGTATGCCATCAAAGAAGTACTTGTGAAATTGCCTCTCTAGATCGGCCCATGTAATTATAGAATTTGGAGGCAACGATATGAACCACGTGAATGCCGATCCAGACAATCATGAAGAGAACAATCTCACCCTTAATTCCTCCCTGCTGGCAGCTTCTCCGCACTGGATAATGAAACGGTTGATGTGCTCCATTGTTGACGTGTCGTCTTGGCCGGAGAACTTGGTAAAATCGGGCACCTTGTACCGATTTGGGAGAGGAATCAAATCATATGCAGATGGATACGGAGTCCGATAGGAGTATGTGTTGACCTTGGGTTTGATGCCGAATTGCTCTTTCATGACTTCGGCAATCTTACCGACCCAGTACGCATCTTGCTCCTGCCGACTCATTGGCTGATTGTCTACTGGTGGAGTCGGCTGACGCGCCTCTTGAAGATGTGCAGTAGTCGCGGGTGCAGCACCAGCCATCTGCACACTATGCATCGGTTGACTTACCGATGGATAGTTTGGTATACGTGGCGGAGTTGGCTGAACCATCACATTCATCGGTTGCTGTACCGATGGTCCGCCCTGAGTGTAAGCTGGGCCTCCATACTAATACATCGGCGTGCCAGGCTGCTGAGCTGGTGGCTGGTTGACCCATCCAGGATTATAAAGCATCGGCATATGACTTGCCGATGGCTGATAGCTGACCGGAGCATGCGGCTCTTGAATTCTAGAGCAATTGATCACCAAATTACCCTGGGGGACCGGCGCTCCAGCTTGGGAATTCGCCACCAGAGATTGACTGCCGGTGGTTATAATGTGCTGCATCGGCACAGAGCTTGCCAATGGCGGCATCAGGGGTATCTTGGGGATTACTTGGAGATCATCTGATGGCACTTGTATGGTTGGAGCAGGCGCAGAGTTGTGCATCATATGAGCCATCGGCTGTGACTGCGCTGCCGATGCCGTAGAATTCCCCCAAGCTGAACCGTCTCCCTGCACCAGATTAGAACCAGCATATAGATTCGGAGGCATACCGTATCCCCACCAGTTAGCGGGGGCTGGCCCTGAAGTTGCCGACGCGGCCGGATCTGCATTGAACTTGGTAGTGTCGCCAGCGTTCGGTCTTGGTGATGTAGCCACATCGGCAGACGGTTCCACAGGGGTGGAAGACGCCATTTGGGCCGCCGATGGGCTTGCAGATGCCAATCCAGGTTGATGGTACGCTGGACCGACATATCGCGGTGCATGTCTTTCTTTGAATGTTTGTGCGACAGCATTGTAGACAGTATTGGACAGCACGCTGGAGTGGTTAATCAAAGCTTGACTTACAGCGGCATTAACCATCTCTTGTAGCTTACCAGGGTTGGCGTCGTATGTGACCTGTCGTGGCAACGGCGGATCTTGCTTCTGAATTGCTTCGCCACTCCTGCTGAGGCTGAAGGATTTGAGATACAGCTGCCTGTATTCCTCCATAGCCCGCTCCATGGCCTGCTTCTGATCATCTTTCAGATCGGCCTCAGACACTTCAATGACATTCCTCTGGTTGACATCGGCGTGATCAGCCATGCCGAATGTATAGATCTGTATAATCTGGTCCCACCGGGCGTGCCAAAAGAGGTGTTGACACAAAAAAGCGTCAGATCTGTGAACACCTCGGGCTATTACCCAAAGCTCGATGTCGAGGGCGTGCCAGTCGATTTGACCAATCAATCGACAAGGATGATAACTAGAACAAGCTGAACAAGATGACAACGATGCGCCCGGACGTCAAGGCTCGGATTGATCAAGGGTAACTAGAGCAGAGCTAGACGAGGCAAACAGCGATACGCCCGGATTGCCAAAGCCTAGAGGTACTCCCACACGGAACTAGCAAGAATTTGACGGAGATCAAGGTGATGCAGCTCGTCGAAAGCTTGAAAGAACTCGTTGAAAACTATAACTAATACAGTAGAAGGTAAATTGCGATAAAAGGTAGAATAAGATAAAATTGGTTTGTTTTTTGATTTGGATTGTCCATTCTCCCGTAGCCCTTGGGCACGTATTTATACTCCCGCATGGAGAGTTGTACAAGGACACGACTCATATCCTTCCTAAAACAAAACTCCTATCTTTAAGGAAACTGACTCACGTAGGAGTCGGATCTAAAAAATAATATTTATTTCCCTAAACAAACACACCTATTTTAAAGGAAAATAAACGACTCATGCAAGAGTCGGACTCAAACTACTATAATAATACTGGTACAAAACACCAGTTTCCTTATATTTCTTTTTGATGGAAACTTTCCATCGGCAGACCCCTTCAATCCGCACCTTCCTTCCTTGGCCACTTGTAATCCTTTGCTGCCGCTAAGTGCTATCACGCCCATCGGCATCGGCAACGTTTTCCTGATCGGCAATCGGCAACCATCCTCCATTGGCAATCGGCAATGACCTCTCATCGGCAATCAGCAATGACCCTTCATTGGCAGTTGGCAATGCCCCCTCATCGGCAGTCGGCAATGACTCTTCATCGGCCATCGGCAATGACTTTTTACTGGCAATCAACTTCAGCAAGAATTCACCTTTGTCGGCCAAGATCATCTAGCCTACACACTTGGTCTTCTGCAGCATTCTCCCATCGGCCATATTGGCTCATACTTTACCGATGCTGATGGAAAACGACCATTGACCAGTCAAGCCTCAGCCCATTTGACACGTGTCGAAAAATGGTGTCAACACAAAGCCACACTATTTTGCTTCTTAGAGGACCAAGAAACAAGTGATCTTCCTAGCAAATGGCACCCTCCGGAGGTAATCTTCCTATCAACCTTACACCTGGCATAATCCGAATCGGAATAGCCCACAAGTTGGAAGGGAACTCCTTTAGGATACCAAAGGCCAATGCTAGGGGTATGCCTTATGTACCTAAGGATTCTTTTAACCGCACATAGATGTGACTCCTTAGGGTTTGCTTGAAACCTAGCACACATAAACACACTAAACATGATATCTGGCCTAGATGCGGTGAGGTAAAGTAAACTACGGATCATAGAATGATAGAGAGTTTGGTCAATCGGTTTACCTCCCTCATCAAGGTCGAGATGTCCATTAGTAGGCATTGGGGTCTTGATTGGCTTGCAATCCTCCATCTTGAATTTCTTGAGCACATCATGAGTGTACTTCTCTTGAGATATGAAGGTGCCCTCCCTCAATTGCTTCACTTGGAAGCCAAGCAAGAAGGTGAGCTCGCCAATCATGGACATCTCGAACTCCTTGGACATCAAATCACCAAATTCCTTGCAATGATCTTGGTATGTTGACCCATATATAATGTCATCGACATATACTTGGCAAACAAAGATCTCTCCATCTAGCACCTTGGTGAAGAGTGTGGTGTCAACTTTCCCGATCTTGAAGCCCTTCTTGAGTAGGAAGTCCCTTAGCCTCTCATACCAAGCACGTTGTGCTTGCTTCAATCCATAGAGCACCTTGGACAACACCAAAAGGATACGAATGGCTTCTAGTCTTACAACCGGGGCAAAGGTCTCTCCAAAATCAAGTCCTTCTACCTGAGAGAACCCTTTTGCCACCAATCTTGCCTTGTTCTTCACAACTACACCTTGATCATCTTGCTTGTTCTGAAACACCCACTTGGTGCCAATGATTCTTGCTCCTTTGGGCTTCTCTACAAGTGTCCACACTTCGTTCCGAGTGAAGTTGTTGAGCTCTTCATGCATGGCATTCACCCAATCCGGATCTGCAAGTGCATCCTCCACACTAGTAGGCTCAACAAAGGAAACAAAAGAGTGATGCTCAACATAAGAAGCAAGTCTAGATCGAGTTGTTACCCCCTTGATGGACTCCCTATGATAAGGTTTTGTGGATGAGCTTGAAGCATAGGTGTAGATCTTCTATTTGTCTCTTGAGGAGGGGGATGTGGTGCATCAACATTTTGAGTTTCCACCTCAGCTTGATCTTGAGGGATTAAGGTATCTTCTTATGCTTCCCTCACTTGTTCTTCATCAACTTGAGGCGTGCAAGGTGGAGCAGGCTCTTGATTTGCATCAACTTCATCTTCTTCCACCTCTTGTGGGTTGATAGCACCAACGGGCATGTTCTTCATAGCCTCCCTCAAGGGTTCATCACCTATGTCATCAAGATTCTCAAGCACTCCTTGAGAGCCATTAGTTTCATCAAACTCCAAGTCATGCGTTTCTTCAACTAAGCCGGTGGCTTTGTTAAATACACGGTATGCCTTGGATTTAAGCAAATAACCGACAAGGAAACCAATGTCACAACGTCTTTGGAACTTGCCCAAGTATTGACGCTTCTTGTAGATGTAGACTTTGCATCCAATCACCCGGAAGAATGATATATCTGGTTTCTTCCCATTCACAAGCTCATAGGGGGTCTTCTTGACAAGCCTTTGGACAAATAGCCGGTTGGCCGCATAGCATGCGGTGTTGATTGCTTTGGCCCAAAACTTCTCGGGGGTGTTGTACTCATCAAGCATGGATCTAGCAAGTGTAATCAAAGTCCGATTCTTCCTCTCAACTACACCATTTTGTTGTGGAGTATATGTGGTTGTTGACACCTCTTAAGTATCAATTTCAAGTGTCAACTAAGCAAAAGAAAGGATATATTTACAACAGACTACCTAGACATAGAGTTTTAACTAACAGAATTCCACGAGTTTTGGTGTTTATCTGTTTCTGCAGGGAGACAACTGCAAAATAGCAAAAGAGGCCCACGAGTAAGGATTACATAGACACATAACACCTTCGTATGAAAAAGAGCAATCTAGAAGACTCCAGAACCAACCCCTTGGAATGAGGGGCCCACCTGTCAGCAGGGTAGGGTGGGCTCCCTCCCCCCTAGGGCGGCTGCCCAAGGCCAAGGGCCAATGAGGCTCCGCCTCGTGGATTAGGGTTCCACCGCCTTTGAGGATCAATATAACCCCTCCATTAAGGTCGGTTTGATCCGACGGCTGACGTTCATTTGAGAGTCTATATAAGAAGGACCCCTACCCCTGGCTAAAGGCAATCCATTATTCATTTACATATTTTCCAGAGAGGATCCCTTATGGATCTATTCTCTAGGGCTTAGCAATCAAGAGAAACTATCCTTAGTTTCTATGTGAGATTGGAGTTTACTCTTCTAGATTGAGAGAGTTAGAGTGGAGGTGTGGATTGGATGAAGCCCGACCTATCGGTGTCTCCTCTCCAGTTTGTATCTACAAGATCAAGTCACCTAACCCGAGGCTTTCTCCTAGAATTTCTTTGGTATTTCGACTTCTAATTCTAGTAAGTTCTCTGTTTTATTATCCTTTGGTTTGTGAGTTTACTTTATTCTCTTTGCGTAGAGAGTAGGGTAATCATCTCTAGCGTATACGTTGTGTTTGGGCTAGGATACTCATAGATATCCCCTATCTAGCCGAACCTATGGTAGTAGCTTGGAACGTGACAATTCCGTAGATACCTTTGGATTCCACAGTCCCGTTAGAAGGATCGGTAGGGTTTATAGGCCGCGTGCTAAGCATCCTCTGAGGTGTCTCTTATCTCGACGGTTCTCCCCAATAGAATAATAACACATATCTTGCATAGACTAGAAGAGAGTGCTGTCGCGGTCTTCTCTAATCGCTCATATTAAGATCACCTTTTTTGTAGCCTAAAGGATAATAGCAATAGATTTGGTTAGTCAGATGCACCCTTTCTCCCTGCGGAAAGAAAACAAATTATGATACTCTTGATAATCTCTCGGGTGAAGTGCTCACCAATATCCGTGCGCTTACGGATTATTTCCCAGTGATTCTTCTGTCTGCGTTAACAACTATCAACAAGCATTTCTGGCGCCGTTGCCGGGGAGAAAGACGGTTTGCTGAGATAACCTTGAATCTTGCTATTATCTTGTACCTATACTTTTATCTTTTCTTATCTTTTTCAATTTCTTTATTTCTTACCTTTTTCTATCCTTATGGAAAATTTAAATTCCACACCTTTCTATCAATTGTCTGCACCCACGAAGACTGACCTATTACCATGGGAGTCATCACAACCTATCCAAACTCCCCAGTTTAGGTTGAGTCCGCGGTTGATTGCAATGATTCAAAGCCTATCCTTTTCAGGAAAGGAAGACGAAAATCCTTACCTTCATATTAGAGATTTTGAGCAAACATGTGACTGTCTTTGCATAGAAGGCATATCCGATAAAACTTTACGTTGGAAGCTTTTTCCTTTTTCTTTAAAAGGAAGAGCTAAACAATGGTATAATCAGAAGGTAAGCCAACAACAAGGAGATTGGGGAGTTCTACGCTCCAACTTTTGTCTAGATTTTTATCCCATCACTCAAATCGTCGACCTTAGAGTCAAGGTTCTAACCTTCAACCAAGAAGAAAATGAATCTTTGGCTTCCTCCTGGAAACATTTTCTTAACCTTTTAGAATTTGGTCCACACCTTAGCATCGAAGGCCCTATTCTTCTTTAACATTTTTATAAAGGTCTTTGTAGAAAGGATAGAGAGTTGCTAAACACCACATTTGGAGGTTCTTTCTTTCACATGCAATCCATAGAAGCAAAATTAACCTTAGATAGAATCTTAGATGTTGAGTTGGATAATACCCTCCATGAAGAAACTCACGAAGCTAAAAACAATACCTTGCCAGATCCATCATCCACTTTAGCTATCCCAAGTTCTGAACCAAAAAAGGAAGAAATTCCACCATCTGATTTCATGCTGGATATAGATCCTGATCTTTTCACTAATTTCAGAAATATTTCAAACTACCTTTCTATTTCAAAACCCCGAAATCATCACCCTAGCAACTATATTCACCAAATGCCAAATAGAAGCATTTTGAGAGAGCTTGTATCAATCATAAGTAGCGAATGGTTAGAAGAATCAGAGCTTTCCTCTGATGTGATATGTCTGGATTCACCTTCTAATCCAATACGCTGTGCCTTCAATTCAGATCAATTTGATGCTCTCTATAATCCTGTTGTGGGGATCAATATCATGTCTAAATCACTTGCGTATGAAATTTTGGGCAAAGTGACTTTAACCCCAACAACAAAGTTCATGAAGAATCTTGATGGGCATATAGTCCCCAGTCTTGGAATTTTACATGTCTTACCCATTATGGTATATGGTGCCATGGTTCGTTTGAACTTTTATATCTTTGATACATGGGACAACGACCTTTTGATAGGACAACCTTTCAGAAGACTTCTTTATGAAGGACAACATGGGAAACTAAACATTTCCTTTGGAAAGAATTTTCAAATCCCGATGACAATATCTCGTTCTTTGAACAACAAAATTGAATCGTATCTTCTACCTGATCCTATGGAGGAAGTAAAAATGGCGTCTCTAGAGCTTTTAAATGAACCAGATTTAGAAGAAGATGCTCCTTTCTTCATAGAAGAAGAAACTGACCCTTCCGAACCTGAACCCTTAGACGAGTTCGTAGAAACACCTAGACCTCCCGTAGAGCTTAAACCTCTACCACCCGGTCTTACTTATGCTTTCCTCAATAATGATCCAGAGTCTCCTATAATCATAAGTGATAAAGTCACTCAAGAGCAAACTCTGCGCCCGATGGCTGTTCTAGAGAAACATCGTTTAGCCTTTGGTTACTCACTCCAAGATCTCACTGGAATCAGTCCTATAATTTGCACTCATCGCATTCCTACACATCCTTTTGTTTCACCTTCTCGAGAGCCCCAACGTAGACTTAATAACACGATGAGAGAAGTAGTTAAAAAGGAAGTTTTAAAATTGTTGCATGCAGGGATTATATATCCTGTGCCGCATAGTGAGTGGGTAAGTCTAGTGCAAGTTGTGCCTAAGAAGGGAGGCATGACTGTTGTCCCAAATGAAAAGAACGAGCTGATTCCGCAACGCACTGTCATAGGATGGCAGATGTGTATAGATTATAGATAATTGAACAAAGCAACGAAAAAAGGATCACTTTCCTTTACCTTTTATAGATGAGATGTTAGAGCGGTTAGCCAACCACTCGTTCTTCTGTTTCTTAGATGGATATTCAGGAGATCAACAAATCCCGATCCATCCCGATGACCAAAGCAAAACCACCTTTACATGCCCCTATGGAACTTATGCTTATCGTAGAATGTCTTTTGGGCTATGTAATGCGCCAGCCTCTTTTCAAAGTTTTCATGGATGATTTCTCTGTTTATGGAAAAACTTTCGATAGTTGTCTTGAAAATTTAGACAGGGTTTTGCAAAGATGTGAAGAAAAGCATTTAGTCCTTAATTGGGAAAAATGTCATTTTATAGTCAAAGAAGGAATAGTGCTAGGACACCTAATATCTGAAAGAGGCATTGAGGTAGACAAAGCTAAAATTGAAGTAATTGAACAGTTACCTCCGCCTGCAAATGTGAAAGGAATAAGAAGCTTTCTTGGTCATGCTGGTTTTTATCGAAGATTTATAAAATATTTTTCATTTATTGCTAGACCACTGACTCTTTTGCTAGCCAAGGATGCTCCTTTTGAATTTGATGATGCTTTTTTAAAAGCTTTTGAATTGTTAAAGAAAGCACTCATCTCTGCACCAATCATTCAACCCCCTGATTGGTCTCTACCTTTTGAAATTATGTGTGATGCTAGTGACTATGTTGTGGGGGCAGTTTTGGGACAAACTAAGGATAGGAAGCATCATGCAATAGCTTATGCTAGTAAAACGTTGATAGGACCTCAACTTAATTATGCAACCACTGAAAAAGAGCTCCTGGCTATTGTCTTTTCTATAGATAAATTTAAATCTTATTTAGTAGGAGCCAAAGTAATTATTTATTCTGATCATGCTGCTTTAAAATATCTGCTCACTAAAAAAGATGCTAAAACTCGCTTAATAAGATGGATCCTGCTGCTCCAAGAATTTGACTTAGAGATAAAAGATAAAAGAGGAGTAGAAAACCCCGTTGTTGATCACTTGTCTAGAATGTATTTTAAGAATCCGCAGGAACTACCCATTGATGATTCACTCCGTGACGACATGCTCTACGAGATCAACAGATCTGACCCCTGGTATGCAGATATTGTTAATTTTATGGTTTCAGGATATGTACCACCAGGAGGAAACAAAAAAAAGCTTATTCAAGAGAGTCGTTCACACATATGGGATGAGCCATACCTCTTCCGAGTGTGCTCTGATGGCCTACTCAGGAGGTGTGTGACTATTTAAGAAGGAATGAAGATCATTGAAAGATGTCAGTCATCACCATACGGAGGTCATTATGGAGCATTCCGCACGCATGCAACAATTTGGCAATGTGGATTCTACTGGCCAGCAATGTATGAAGACACTAAAGAATTTATCCGAAGATGCGGGCCATGCCAAATACACGATAGCATAAACTCAAGAGATGCCATGCCACTCACCAGCAATCTGCAGATAGAACTCTTTGATGTTTGGGGAATCGACTATATGGGACCACCCATCAAAGAATTATGAGTATATCTTGGTAGCGGTTGACTACATCTCCAAGTGGGTGGAAGCATTACCTTGCAAACATGCCGACAACATAAATTCAAAGAGGATGTTTGAAGAAATCATATTTCCAAGATTTGGAGTTCCCAGAATAGTGATAAGCGACAGAGGATCACAATTCATCAACAAACATTTTGAAAAGTATCTAGTAAAGCATGGGATCTGCCACAATGTCACTACACCTTATCATCCTCAAACAAGTAGCCAAGAAGAGACCTCAAACAAACAAATCAAGAATATTCTTCAGAAAACAGTAAATGAGATGGGAACAGCATGGAAGGACAAGTTACCCGATGCACTCTGGGCATACCGGACTGCATACAAAACTCCATTTGGAATGTCTCCATATCAACTCGTATATGGGAAGACTTGTCACCTACCTGTTGAACTAGAGTTTAAAGCACGCTGGGCTATAAAATGATGGAATATGGATTTGGATGCTGATGGAGAGAAAAGACAAATGCAATTATCAGAGTTAGAGGATTGGAGAGAAAAAGCATATCATAATTCAAAGATCTATAAAGAAAGAGTTAAACGATGGCATGACAAGAAGATCAAGAATAAGGAGTTCACACCTGGAGATAAGGTATTACTTTTTAATTCTAGGGTAAAGCTCTTCGAACATGGAAAACTATGAAGCAAATAGGAAGGACCATATAAGGTAATCAATTCATCATCCCATGGAGCAATTACACTTCAAAATAACGAAGGTACGTTATTTAAGGTAAATGACCAACGTCTAAACATATTTTTAGAACCCAATAAAGAATTAGAAGAAATAGACGTAATTAATTTCTATCTTTTAAGTGAATTTTGAGGCCCAATCACTTTAATTTTTACATCTTGGGCCATGCATATGTTTTTCGGTACATAAAATCTTCTAGAAATGAGTGTGCAGAGGAGGCCCGGCGGAGGACACATAGCCAGGGCAGGCGCCCCACCCGTGTCACCTCTCGCTGCCGCCTTTTGCACTCCCGAACCTTCTAGCCCCCCTTATCCGATAAACCTTGCAGAACACTTATCCAACCATTTCTCCGTGAGTTTTGCTCCGTAGATGCTTCTAGAGGCCATTTTCCACCCCTATATAAAGAACCCCTGACATCATCCACATCATCATTCAATCATTTCCTTAGCCTTCGCTTAGACGCTTGCTAGATCTCCTTCGCCCATGGCTGATAGAAGCAATTCCGATAGGAGGATGGTCCCCTACGGGACCAATCTCAACTAGCTCCCGCAAGAAGATCCAGACTCAAAAGCTCTAGTCGTAGTCCATGATGCTCTCCCGCTAGACACCATTCCACCAAAGGAGCATAGATACAACAAATCCTACTACGCTCAGCCTGTCCTCCTTGCACCGCCACAATTGCTCCTGCTTGAAGGACCGAATGAAGAGCCCGTTGTCAAGGTGCCTACTGGAACCAAGGTTCTTCCGCCAAGGCCCAAGGAAAGGATCATAGGAGTGAAGACCAACCGAAGAGGAGAGATCAACAATGTCAAGTACACCACTAAAAAAGAACGTCCCTACATCGAGGGGATCCACGCATCCAAAGTCAAATTCATGCCACCAAAGGACGCCCCGAAGCACTCTCTCAACTCCTTCGAGTCATCTCCAAAACACCGCAAAACTGTAGCAGAGCTAGAAAAAGACTTCCATAATAGGGATGACACGATCATCAATCTAGGCTTTTTCTCTAGGCAAGTCATGAACCTAAACACCACCGTAGAGAGCCTTAAGCGTGACACAGATGAGCTTAGTAAGAGAGTGAAGTTTTTAGAACGTCACTAAACGCTTTAGCGAGTTATGCAATTCTTGAGGCAAGTTTAGATTCATTAGTTAGAAGATTAGTTTGTTTTAATTCTTTCTCTTGTAATAAATGCCTCAAAATAAAGAATAAATAAAGATCATTTCTATTATTATTGTACCCTGCTTGTCTCCACTGTTTTACCATCCAAGAAAATAGGAAACAAGTATGGGGGAAACCCCCCGATAATGAGACGAACAGATTCAACCGCAACGATCAATAGTTTCGGAAACAAACAAAGAAACAACCACACACGACGAAGTAGAGGCCGAGGGGCCACCCCAGCTAGGTAGCCGCCCTACTACCCAGGGCGCCCGCCCTAGGCAGGGCACCCCCCACTCTATCCTTCGACCATGGTCAGGTTTGCACCCTGCATGTTACATATTTTCATGCATATCCCTCAATTTCGATACATGCAGTGAATTTCCATAAATAAATGCTTTAAACATGATAAACCAAAATGATAAAATGTTTTCCTTAAACCATTTTCATAAAATAGACTCACTGTATGGAGTTTCCTGGAGTCCTGCTATTGTTGGGAATGAATTTAGACTTCTTTTCACTTAAGTCATTGTGGAATATGAGATGGTAGAGTATGAGAACTTAATTCTTGATAATCTTTGTCACTTGGAGAATTTCTTTAAAATAAATAACTACCATCATCTATAAAGTTTTATATATACCAATCAAAAGCTAAAGAGCTACATGCTTTGTATTGAGTTTGTTCGAATCGTGTGGATCCTTGTTAGAATTTTATCATAATCCAAAGATCAAGGTTTCTTTCATTCATTACAAACACAAAAGATTCACTCTTCCGAAGTAGTATTGCATTAGAGGCATGGGCTATGCAAAAATATGAAATTCGAGGAAATAAAAATGGACAAAATGTCCGACAACCTCGCGGAAAAATGGGCACGTGCCTCATAGTAGAATTAGGGGTACATTAGCACCCACCTGAATATATATATATATATATATAATAAAATGATAGCCCATGGTTCCTCTAATAGAAATACACCAGCAAGAGATGACACAATAATAAAATATACCAACAAGTCTTGATCTAAGAGTATGGCATTATTCTCCTCGGATCGCTGTTTGACCAGGCAATACATACAAGGTAAGTATGCCACATTTACCTATACTTTTTGAGATTCATCTACGAGCGATCTGAGAGAGGAAAAGAAGTAAGCTAAAATATGCAAAAACTCCAAGTGACAAGATTGAAAGAAGAAGGGTCTCTACCTCTAGATACTTTATTCCTCAACTGCTCATAGTGATATGGTAACTAAACTCCCGCAGTATAGGTATAAAAGGAACTTTCTGTTGTTGATGTCTAAACCTTAAGCTTATGTTTTAACCATCCTTTTCTCGAGGACGAGTAAAAGCCTAAGTATGGGGGAGCTTGTTGACACCTCTTAAGTATCAATTTCAAGTGTCAACTAAGCAAAAGAAAGGATATATTTACAACACACTACCTAGACATAGGGTTTTAACTAACAGAATTCCATGAGTTTTGGTGTTTATCTGTTTCTGCAGGAAGACAACTGCAAAATAGCAAATGAGGTCCACAGGTAAGGATTACATAGACACATAACACCTTCGTATGAAAAAGAGCAATCTAGAAGACTCCAGAACCAACCCCCAGGAAGGAGGGGCCCACTTGTCAATAGGGTAGGGCGAGCGCCCTCCCCCCTAGGGCGGCGGCCCAAGGCCAAGGGCCAATGAGGCTCCGCCTCGTGGATTAAGGTTCCACCGCCTTTGAGGATCAATCTAACCCCTCCATTAAGGCCGGTTTGATCTGATGGCTGACGTTCATTTGAGGGGGCTATATAAGGAGGACCCCTGCCCCCTGGCTAAAGGCAATCCAATATTCATTTGCATATTTTCGAGAGAGGATTCGCCAGAGAGGATCCCTTATGGATCTATTCTCTAGGGCTTAGCAATCAAGAGAAACTATCCTTAGTTTCTATGTGAGATTAGAGTTTACTCTTCTAAATTGAGAGAGTTAGAGTGGAGGTGTGGACTGGAGGAAGCCCGACCTGTCGGTGTCTCCTCTCTAGTTTGTATCTACGGTATCAAGTCTCCTAACCCGAGGTTTGCTCCTAACCCAAGTAGGGTAATCATCTCTAGCGTAAACGTTGTGTTTGGGCTAGGATACTCATAGATATCCCCTATCTAGCCGGACCTATGGTAGTAGCTTGGAACGTGACAATTCCGTAGATACCTTTGGATTCCACAGTCCCGTTAGAAGGATCGGTAGGGTTTATAGGCCACGTGCTAAGCATCCTCTGAGGTGTCTCTTATCTCGACAGTTCTCCCCAATAGAATAATAACACATATCTTGCATAGACTAGAGCAGGAGTGCTGTCGCGGTCTTCTCTAATCGCTCATATTAAGATTACCTTGTTTGTAGCCTAAAGGATAATAGCAATAGATTTGGTTAGTCAGATGCACCCTTTCTCCCTGTGAAAAAAAAACAAATTACAATACTCTTGATAATCTCCCAGGTGAAGTGCTCACCGATATCCGTGCGCTTGCGGATTATTTCCCAGTGATTCTTCTGTCTGCGTTAACAACTATCAACAGTGGTGGACACTTCATGCTTGATGCCAACTTCATCACAATAGTCTTCAATCTTGGTGTTCACAAACTCGGTGCCATTGTCACAAACTCATTTTGTGCTCTAGTTGCAAACTTCTTGAATACTTCGGTTGTCTCTCCCTTGTCTTGGAGAAAGAACAGTCAAGTATACCTAGAGTAGTCATCAACTACCACCAAGCAAAAGAGGTTGCCTCAAAGGCTAGCATAGGTGGTAGGTCCAAATAGGTCCATGTGGAGTAGCTCTAGGACTCTTGAGGTTGACATGAAAGCTTTGGTTGGATGAGTGTTTGCCACTTGCTTGCCGGCTTGACATACACTACACAATTTGTCCTTCTCAAACACCACATCCTTGATTCCTCTAACCATCTCCTTCTTGACAAGCTTCTTCAAGGTTGACATGCCCACATGTGCTAATATTCTATGCCATAGCCAACCCAAAGAAGACTTGGAGAATAAGCATGTTTGCAAGATAGCTTCATTGAAAGTGAAGTCCACTAGATAGAGGTTGTTGTGCCTAAAACCCTTGAATATCAATGATGAATCTTCAACCTTGGTCACAACTACCTCATTGGGAGTGAAGAGACATTGGAACCCGAGATCACATAGTTGACCAACTAATAGCAAGTTGAAGCTCAAAGATTGCACTAGCAAGACATTTGATATGGATTGATCATTGGAGATAGCCACTTTGTCAAGCCCTTGAACTTTGCCTTTTGAATTGTCCCCAAAGGTAATCTTGTCTTGACTTGCACAATCCTCATCAAGTGTAGTGAACATCCAGGGGTCGTTGGTCATATGTTGAGTGCAACCACTATCAATTACCCAATGGCTACCACCGGTCTTGTCATTCACCTACACACAAGCAATTTGAATAAGCTTGTTGTTTGGGAACCCACACATTGCGGGGACCCATAGCCTTGCCAACCAACTCCTTAGCAAGACACAACACTTTCGGCTTGTTCTTCATTGGTGGACCAAGGAACACCACTAGTGATCTACCCTTGGAGTCCTTGTTGATGACAAAGTGTGCATCATGAGCAAAAGGCCTTATGTGCTTGGGCAAGGTCTTGGGTGGTGGAGTCTTGCATTGAAACTCAAGGTGACCAACTTGACCACATCCAAAGCATCTTCTAGGCTTGGGCTTTGGCTTGTCTTGATTGTTGCCATTGTACTTGTTCTTGTAGTAATTCTTGGCTTCAATCTTGACCATGGCCTTCATCACTTGGGTCTCCTTGAACCCAATGCCCATCTTGTCATTCTTCATGATGGTGTTCATCAAGAGCTCACTTTGAAGGTTGTGACCCTTGGTGAACTTCTCCAAACCACTTGCTAACTTGATCTTCTCATTCTTGAGCTTTGCATTTTATTCTCTAAGTGTGTTGATCAAGGTAGTAGCATCCTTGTCATTTTCCTTGGCCGACTTGATGGTGAAGGGTTTGTTGGACTTAAGATTGATGAGATCTTCCTTGAGATTTGAGTTCTCTTCCTTCATCTTCATGTAGTCATCATACTTGTCGGCTTCTACCACTTGCTTGCCCTTGCACTTGGCATTTTGCTCACTAACAACATTGTCATCCAAGTTCTCATGAGTAGTAGCACTATCACACTTAGAACATGAGTTAGTAGCAACATGTGTAGCAAGATCATTTGTTAGCAATTAATTAGCTACCACAAGTGTACCATGCTCTTCTTTCACTTTGTTGTAGTCATCTTTTAGCAAGTTATACCTTGTTTGGAGCTCTTGTGTTGACCTCACAAGCTTATCATGTTTCTCATTAGCTTGCTTGCATGAGGCTTTGAGCTCCCTAGTGCTAGATGTGAGATTGTTGTTCTCAAGCTTCAAATCATCATTAGCACTAGACAAGACATCAAGCTTAGCATGCAAGTTTTCTTGGACCTCAAGAAGGTTGTCATTTTTGCCTTTGTACTTCCTTATGATGTTTGAGTATTTGTTGCAAATTCTAATTAGTTCATCATAGGAAGGTGCTACCTCTTTTTAAATTTTACAACGTCCATGGCTCGATCCACTAATGCCATGCCTGGGTCTGGTGTCTCCTTGACAGTGACAACCAGATCTATGGAGGGTTGGTGTTTAAGCAGCGACGCCTACTCTTCCTTGATGAAGGTAGCGATGTCTTTCTTTGCTTGCCACAGCCACACTAGGTTGTGGCCGGTTAGTCACGGTTCTCAGGTGTCTGGTAGGGTCTCTAGCATTCAGAGCACCCTAATCGGCAAGCGCACATGCGTAGGCGCAGGCCCTGGCTAGCAGGCCACCACCGTTGCTGCCTCGATCATTGTTCCCTTTTTTCTGTATCGGTTTTGGATTTTTTTTGGTGGAGCACGAGATTTGATCCTAGCCGCGGAGGCAGTGCGGGGGGAGCTGAGCGCGTGCGGGGTCGAAGCGGTTGCTTTGAAGCCTAGACATCCAAATAACCTTGACCATCTGATCGAGTTGAAACTTACAAAGGAGGATTAAGAGCCATAGATTTTAATTATGTTGAGATTTTGGTTGTAACTTTTTGGGTCTATAGTGGTTGAACTCTCTCAGTGGGGGACAAATTCTTTGGTGTACCTAGTATGGTTTTGATTGGTCCATTATAGTAGAGATAAAAAGAGAGATCGCCTGTTTTTCTGGTGTTCATTTTCTATTGTGTACCTATGTGTGTATTTTTAGAGAACGATTTCTTAACATGTTATTAGCAAAAGTTCTATGGAGTTAACGGTAAGAAGGTGTGAAATTGATTCTCCTATGTATGAATAAGCTCCTCACCTGTGGATGTGCATGAATGCACCACGGTAGTTGAGCATGGCATGGAGCCATAACTTCCTAGATTGCCCGAAGCGACTAGATATTAACTCATCGGTTGCCTGAAGCAACCTAGGCCACTGACCTCGAGATCAAACTATTGTCCAGCCCAAAGCTGACAATCATGAGCACACAAAACATGATAAAGTCAATGCATTGCACTTTTTGTGACACCATTTACACCCAGACTAGAAGTCTGAGCACATGACTGTGAAGGATCCACTGGTTTTATGGCAATCCCTGAAGGAGCACTTCAACTTGCAACAATAAATTATGCTTCCTAGAGCACAACAAGAGTGGATCACACTAGGATTTCAAGACTTTAAGTCTGTCATAGCATATAACTCGACTTTACATAGAATTGTGTTCAAACTGATCACTGACATTAATATGATTGAGAAAACTTCTACCTTTGAAGGACCAAAATGGCGACTAGAGGGAGGCTGAATGGGAGCCTCAAATTTCTCAAGGAAATATTCAAGCCACTCTTTACCAAACACAAACCCAGTTGAGGAGAAAAGAAAGCCCACTGACAGTGGAGGACTCGAACCGAAAACGCCCAAAGCAGAGCTACTAACCCCTAGGGAAAAGAGGCAAAAACTCAAGAAAAAATACTTGTGAGAACTGGTCTCAAAAGTTTTCATCAAGTCTGCTGCGTGAATATGAATACAACGCAACAAGCAAAACTTGATTCGGAGTCCGGACGAGAAAGAAACGGGCCAAACAGCGAGCTCTGCACAACACCAGACGCTGAGACAGAGCATCAAACTTGGAGTCCGGTGCAGGCAACACACCAACAGAAACTTGACCATAGGGACCTAGAGTCTGATGCTAGCATCCGATGCAATTCCACAGAGCTCCGTGGAGCACCGGACGCACCCGGTATTACCCCGTCGGACGCTTTGAGCATCCGGTGCTCACACACAGTTGGGGAATGTCAATCCACCAAACTCTGGCCCATGGTGGCGTCAACGTCCGGTACCAGCGTCCAAAGATCAGCTAGGCGCTAGTCGGATCCTAGGCGCTGACCCCTAGCCTAGCGCCTAGGCAGGATTAATCGCGCCTCGGCGTTCCTAGGCGTTTCCTAGGCGTTTTGTCAATATAGCCATATTATGTATATATATATAGAAGTAATTATGAATATATAGGTTACAGTAAATGTAAAAAGAGAGCTAGTAGACATACCTGATCCGTTGATGCCTTAATCTTGCATGTTCATAGCTCCTACAACACATTTTGACAAGAAAATTATTAATAGACAGTCAATAGACAGCAAGCTGTTCAAGAGACAACAAATTGTCACTTATCTGAGCAATGTTCAGCAATCTCCCAACCATGAGCACACCAGATCAGCAGCTGCCAATTACAAATTTCAAAGCACAAAGCCACAAACAAGTAGATAGGATAGCAATACAAGTGGTCAAGTGCACAGCAGTACCACAACACAGTTTTAAAATAAAGGACAGCACAACACAATCACATAGTTCTTAGGATCTTAGTTCTTAGTGAGTCAGTTCTCACAATCACAAGCAAGAGCCATAAGCAAGCAAAACACACAGTCACACAACTGCATATCTCTCATTCTCTCTTATTCAATAGGGATCCCCCCAGATTCATCCTCATCGTCATCAAACTCTTCTTCTTCGGACTCAAACTCTTCTCCTTCATAGAGGTCCCTCACTCTTGCACTTCTACGCGGCTCAAGTTGTTCATCTGCTCCCACTGCCTCTCCAATAACAGACCAAGGTATCCCTGTACCTTCCATCATCTCATCCTCATCTCTGAAGTTCACTAATGCACATTCTTCTCCACCTTCTTGGAGAAAACCTCGAGCTTCAGTTGTATCACTAGACAACAGAACATCAGTGATCTTCTTTGTCTTGATGTTTTCTCTCTTATTGAGCAGCTTGTTATTGAATTGAATGTACACCAACTTGTTGAGGTGGATGGTTGTAAGCCTATTTCTCTTCTTAGTGTGTATCTACAAATTAAAGAAAGGGCATTTTCAGTTATGCAATTGAATTATAATGCTGCTGAAATGTTCATAATAGGTACGTACTAACCCCTTCAAACCCACTCCAATTTCTTTCACAACCAGAAGCACTTGATGTCAAAGATAATATCCTTGTAGCCATCCTCTGTAAGGCTGGGGTTTCAGTTCCATACAGTGAAGGAGCATGTCACTAGCAGAGTAGCATTAGCAGCATGAAAACAGAGGCATACAGTCACTAGCAGTAGCAGCAGGAAAACAGAGGCATGATACATCTAGGCTCTAGGCATCTAGCATACATCTCAGATGAAAACAGAGACATACATCAACACAATTTAGGCATTCAGATTCAGGTGACAGCATTTAGTGAGGTACTGAAGTTCAATGAAGCATTTGGGCATACATTCAGTGACGGCATTCAGGAGCAGCCGGAGGGGAAGGGGAAGCATGCAGGTCCAGGGAAGGGAACTCACCTTGGGGATGAGCACGACTAGCGAGAAGGAACGGCGGCAGCGACTCGGGGAGGAGCAGGACCGGCGACGAGCAGGGAGGAGCAGAGTAGAGGGCCGTCGGGAGGATCAGGGCCGGCGGATGGAGCTCGCCTGGCTCTGGCGGAATGACCTTGCCTGAGCTCCGCCTCCGGCTCTGTCGGGAGGAGCAGGGAGGAGAAGGGGCCGGGACTGGTAAGGCGGGAAATCTCTGTGGCTCTTATCCCTCCCGCGCGCGCCTGGCCAAGCCGTGCGGGAAATTGACGCGCACAACCGATCGGCGGGCCAAAAATTTGCAGCCTCGCGCCCGCAGCCGCCTATGTGCCGCCTCCACAGCGCCTTGCGCCACCTCCGCGCCGCCTAACGCCGCCCAGCGCCGAGGAACGCTTTTACCCCTAGTCGCATTGGCGGTCTTCGCCTAGCGCGAAATCGTGCCTAGTCGGCGCCTAGCCGAACTTTGCCAGCGTCCGGTGTGACTCACACAAAAACAACACTCACCGGATGCGTCCGGTGCTACGTATAGCATCTGGTGCTAGGGTCTGGTACCCCCAAAAACTACATGAATCACCCTGCGAACACATGGTTGATATGTGCCCATGTTTGTTCAGTTTTGTGATGAGTGATTGCCCAACACTTGAGTGTTTTAGTTTGAGCGGTTATACTAACCCTCCTGCGAAAGCAAATGTGTGCCTGTCTATCGGCTTGTGGTGTGCAGGTGTTATGCCCAGAGACAGTGGTCAATGGCATGATGAAGGTCAAGTAGAGGCTTGTCGTGCCGATGGACTGAGAGCGGTGAAGGGCGGAAGCGCGGCTCAGACTGACGGACCAGGGGCGCCGGCGGACTAGCTATTGTGGCTAGTACTTGGCACCGGCGAGCGCGAGAAGACATGGAGGTAGACCGAGTTGACTGAGTCAATACGGTGGACGAGCGGGCCGAGCGGAGGCTCATGGGACTCGGAGTCTGACCGGGCGAGGACAAGCTGGCTCGAGTCGAGCGGTTTGGTGGTTTGGGCCGCAAAACCACCGGTGGAAGGTTTCCGAGTTTGGGCCTGAAAACTCAGGGTTCGGTAGTTGAGCCGAAAGCTATCGGTGGCGGGTTTCACGGGTTTGAGCCTTGAAGAATCATGACCCTATTGGTTTTGGTGATTAACGACAAGTAAAAGATTATTATGGCTAATGTGTGTTTTGCAGAGGCTATGCGTAGCTTAGCCATAGTGATCAACATGAATGGGCATCAATGGTTATCACTTAGCCTCTAAGATGGATATCGTTTCGAATTTCAATGAGACATGATGAAGACCCTAGAGTGATAGGTCTAAGTGCCATAAGGAGATGAAGGGAACTTAGCATAGATATGGCTTTATTTGATCTTTGACCATACTATTAAGAGGGGTTGAGACTAGTAGCTTGACTTAGGAGAGCTTCACAATTTAGGTGTGGTGCACACTTGACTTACTTAGCTCTAAGCATGCCTATGGTGACCGTAAGATAGCCTAGAACAACTTCCATATTCATCGCAACGAAAAACGAAGTTGAGAGAGGCAAGTCCCGGGCGACGGACGCTATGGTAGCGTCCGTCGGCCTTCCAGAGAGGGTTGTTTTCAGCCAGCCTCAGCCAATCGCGTCGGACGCTGGAGCACTGGGTCCGTCACCCTTGCGATGGAGCGTCCGTCGTCTGTTTGGCTGAACAGGAACTAGCCGTTGGGCAGGGCGACGCAGCGTCCATCGCCTAGGCGATGGAGCATCCGTCGCCAACTTAAACTGCCAGTTTTCTTGAGCCCGAGGCAGTTAGTGTGGGGGGCTATTTATAGCCCACCCCTTGCCTTCCCACCTTGCCTTTGCTCATTTCAATTGCTGAGTTCTTTGAGAAGGGTGGGAAGAGAGCAAGAGCCCTAGAGAGAGTGATTTGTGAATCCATCCATCCATCCTCTTCTCTAGTTCATCCAAGAGATCAAGTGTGCATCCACTCTAGTTGTGAGGCTTGATTGAGTCAAGTGAAGATCAAGGCTTGTTACTCTTGGTGATCGACATCACCTAGATGGCCCGGTGGTGCTTGGAGGAAGGTGATTGCCGGGAGGATTGTCGATGGCCCTTCTTCATCGACTTGTGATCGGTTGTGGGCGGTTCACCGAGCCGGAGTGGCAAAGAACCAACCCGTAGAGAGCACTCATCTCTTGCGCGGGATTGAGGGGGAGCAATACCTTGTGAGGTGCTCCAACGAGGACTAGGGGGGAGTGTCGACTCCTCGATACCTCGGCAGAACGTCGCCATGTCAAGACTCTCTTTCCCTAGCTCTTTCATACCGCATTACATTCTGCACTTGTTCTTCAATTCATACTAGAATTGTGTAGGGTGTTTTTACTTTCCCTGCCTTGCTACCGCTTTCATAGTCTAAGGCACACAAATGCTAGGCACGGGGTGATTGGCATTTGTTTAAGTATTCATATTTGCTTTAGAAATTTGAAATAAGCCCAATTCATCCCCGTCTTGGGCATCTTGATCCTTTTAATTGGTATCAGAGCCTTGTTGCTCTAAATTAGGCTTCACCGCCTAGAGCAAGATGTCCCATGGAGATGGACAACCACCCATGTTTGATGGGGATGATTTTCCATATTGGAAAGTGCAGATGGAGGCCTACCTTGAGGCCATGGATATCGGTGTACACAAAGCCGCTACCATAGGTGGCACCGTGTTCGCCGAGGATCCCTTCTTTGAGAAGAACAATGCCAAGGTGAAGAACATTCTTTTCCATGGCATTGGCAAGGATGTTTGCAATCGTGTGCAGAATTGCAAAACCACACATGATGTTTTGACAAACATTTGTGTGCTACATGAAGGGACCAAATGTGAGCGTGAGGAACGCTACCTGTCGGAGACCTAATCTAACGGTAAACTTTCAAAAACAATCAACAACTAAAGACCTATCGATAATCATCAGCGGAAGGAGGAGAGGCCCATCAAGGCCACGTCGTTGCCGGTCCTCAAAGGGAAAGCCACGGAACTCACCACCCAGTCGGCCCAGGTAGGCAGACGTGCCCTGGGAGACGTGCCTCCGTCTCGCTCGACACAGAAAGCGAGGCAGCTCAGCGATCCACAGAAGACGTGGAAGATGTTGGAGGAATGACCCATTTACCCCTATCTAGAAAGAAGCAGCCGCCCATCCTTAGCTGCTGACGGTACATCCTCCACGAGATAAGAATGAAGGTACAGAACCACGAAGAATCGTACAATCCGTATAATCCGGTGCTTAGGATAATGCTCTGGCCCTGCCCAAACAAAGCCATGTCGAGTTTCCCAACCAAGACGGGACAGAGCCGGGCAGATAAGCATCATGCCCCTCGCGGAAGCAAAGCTAGTCTCATACGCCCCTAGACCCCTACAGGAACTCTCCATCGGGTATGGGGGCCCATAGAGTAACGGCGTCCATTGGCCCGGCCTGAAGGAATCTGCCATATACAAAAAGAATTGGCGGGAAGTACAATGATGTACCCGCCAATGGTACAGTGGATGCCCATGCCTTTATCCTTCTATGGGCTCAACCGGACCCCCCTTATTCTTCGGCGGAGCGACGAAGGGCCGACACAATACCTTTCCTTCGACTAGGTACAAGGGCAATAGGAATATAGTATTATGATTGTACAACATCCTTCCGGAGGAAGACAAGGATAAGGCACAGCCTCCCAGGTTGATCCTTCTCGACACACGCTTGTAACTCCCCTGAGCTCCTTGCGACTATAAAAGGAAAGCAGGGGGATGACGCCAGACATCAAAGAACACATCGAGCAACACAGCTAGAGCACAACACATTCATATATCGTAGTATACAGAGACCTGGGACTCACGCTCCCTCTCTCGACCAGCTTGTAAACCCCCTCCAAGCAGAGATAAGGAACATGAGCAGCTCCACACTGGACGTAGGGATTTCTTACCCGAACCAGTATAAACCTCTTTTCTCTTGGTCTCACCATTCGGAACCCGACACGCGTACAAATTTACTTGTTGGTAGTTTCTAAACACCGACAGTTGGTGTGCCAGGTAGGGGGCATCCTGTGTCGCGACGTTTTAGTGGCTCCGAATGGCTTCCCTCAACTCCGACAACCCTGGGCTCTCCTTCATCCGCTTTGGGAGCCTGAAGTTTGCTTGCTCTCCAGATGGGACCCTCACCCGCGTGCCGTCTTCGCCAGACCAGGCTGTCAATGACACGACTCCTGCCGGACGGAGACTCCCCGGCTCCCTGCGAGGACGCACCGTTTTAGACCCTCGGGCCACGAGGCCCTAGAGCCAACCTCACCGGGCTTGGGGAACAAACCCCCCGGAACGACGACAGAGGACTCCACCCACTCGAAGCGTTCATGAGGGGCATAGGGGACTCTGATGACGATGACCACGAGGTGATTACATGGCCGAGCATGTCGTGTTACGTTTCATGCGCTCCCGGTATGACTACCTCCTCGACTCAGACCCCAGCTCCAACGGCAACGACAGCACGGGGGCTGGGCACGTCACCTCCGAGGATGGCGAGACCCTCTCACGAGAGTGCTTCATATGCGATGAGTGGGAACCCATCCCGGAGGGTGCCACGTGCGACCTTGAAGAGAATGGCAACGAAATCCTCTCCAAGAACCTTGGGGCTCCCTCTCCACCGCACTACAACCTTGACGCTATGCGGGTCTGGCAGAGTGAGATCGACGATGCTCACTGTCGGGTCAGCAATGAGCGCGCCTCCCGCGAGCCACGGTTGAACCTCCGACCGGCATTCGAACACCGGGCCCGAGCTCGGGAGGAGCAACGCAGCATAGTCGAGGGGGACGGGCCTCCGCCGATCTTCCCAAGGGCGTGGCAGAACATAGCTTCCGCCCCCATGCTCATAAAACAGTCCTCCGGGGCCGCAACGCCCGAGGAAGGGAAGCTTGGGAGAGAGCTACGCTCCCTTCTGGACCGAGCGGCGTCCCGACGAGCCGAGACCCTGGCGTCACAAAGGGGAGAGGACCTCCCCAGCGTGCGAAACACACCACTCCTCGAGAACTCTACCCGACGGAGATCGAGGCAGATCTTCGCAAGAAATTGGGCCCCGGTTAGACGGCACCCCAGCCTCGAAGCACGCTTTCAGGACAACGGTCGCGGGCAGAACAACGGTGACGGACGACGGGTGCGACGCCCACACACAGGTGGACGACGCGAGCCCTGCGAAGACCGAAGTTTGAATCCGGAGCCCACCGGGCCACATTTCTTTCCCCCACACATACACGCCGCACGAATCCTAACACGGTTCCGACCACCAACTTACCTCCAGAAATACGCCGGGCTCTCCGACCCCAGATTCTGGCTGGAGGACTACCGGTGCGCCTGTGAGCCGGGCGGAGCGGGGGACGAAAACTTCATAATTCGTCGCCTACCACTTTACCTCTCAGACGCCGTGCGCGGTGTGGCTGGAACACCTTCCAAAAGGTAAAATCCGAAACTAGGGAGACCTGAAAGAATCTTTCGTTCGGAATTTCTGAGGGAGCCACACCCGACCTAAAAGCTCCGGGCACCTCCAGAGCTATAAACAGAAGCGAAGCGAGAATCTCCGCGAATGCGTCCGTCGTTTTTCCCAAAATGCGATGAACTCCCAGACGTGGCCGACGGCGACGTCGTCACCGCGTTCCTATCAGGGACAACCCGCGAGTCTTCGGTTCGTAAATTAGGACGGAAAAAGCCCAAGACAGCGAGGGGGTTTCCCGACGTCGCTGTGACCCACACCTCAAGTGAAAAGGCGATCAGCACCGCTTTCCGGGGCACGGGTCGGCGTAACAAAGCGGGGGCCAAGGAGCCCTCAACTAATCTTCATGAGAAGGGGCGAAACCGATCGCGGTGTGATTCGTCGTTCGCTGCGACGGAGGAGGGAAACGCGTGGAAGAAGGACGGACAAGTTAACGACCACTTTGAAAAGATGTTGGAACGACCCTGTCTGAACCACACAACCCCCATAAGTCACCCCCTCAAGGACTGCAACCTCATGAAAAAGTTCCTTGACGGAGGGTTAAAAAAGAAGAGGTGTATAAAGAAGAGAAATGACGACGGGAAGGGCGTCGGAGGAAGGGGCGATAGCTGCGCTCCAGCAAACAAGACGTCAACCATCCCGAACGGCCCGACGACGCGCGACCCCAGGAGTCAGTAAAAGGTCGCCCGACTATCTTCCTTATTGAGAGAAATGTCCGTTTATTGTTAATCATGTCGATAGCATAAAGTACCTCACGAAAGTCCTCAGGAACAGCGAAAGTGCGTCCTATTTCCCTATGATGGGGCTGCGCAACGCGTAAGAAACATAAGATGCCTAACATAGGAAGTGTGCCAAAATCCGTAACAACCATTTTTAGTGCGAATACAAACCGCAAAAGGGCCCAGAGGCTACGATCAGCTTTCGGGGACCAGTTTGGAAACGTCGGGGGAACCATCGCCTTCTTCGCGGACCGCTTCATCTTCCAGCGTACGAAGCATCCCGGCAGCAACAGACTCCATCTCCTTTTCGATCTCGGACGCCAGCAAAGGAGTAGTCTCAGGGCACCGCCCCAAACCCATCGTCGGGTACCCAAGCTCGGGATAATTAGAGCGCACGATGGACATGGCTCGCAACGCGCCCCTCCTTACCCCGATCTTGATAAACTCATCAACCTGGCCGGGCAAACCGGCAACAGCCGTCTCAAGGGAGCCCCGAGGTCGATAGGTACCCGAAGATCCTGAAGAGTGGAGATCAGAGCCCCCTCAAGCTTCATCCGCGAACTAGAGGACTCTGCCGCGAGTGTTTCCGCCTCAGCAGCCTCCTTCCGGAGCAATTCTTCGCTAACTGATAGCAAAACCAGCTGGCCTCTGATGCCTGGAAATTGCAAAATCAGTCAACCCAGCAAGTGATAACGGCATGGATCAAGACACCCCGAAGAAGGCACGTACCTTCCAGCTCTTCTGCGAGATAAGTTGCATGACCGGTAGCCTCAGCGGGCAGCTGGGTTTGGACCTCCCGGATCACGATAGCGTCGTTTTCCAAATGCTCGATCTCCCTCCGCTCATGCTGCAGCTCAGCATCTCGGGCAAGGATGGCGTGACGATAATTGTCCCGTTCCTCCTCAGCCTGACGACGATCGTCCTTCTCCACTTGCACCCGCTTTAGGGCCAGCGTCCGAGCATGCTCCAGGCGCTTCACGAGCTCCTCGGTGTCCCTCAGCTTCTCCTCAACAGCCTTGTGAGCAGTAGCCTGAGCCTCAAATCCCTGACGTATATCTCTTTCGGCCCGACATGCGTCGCGAGCTTGTCCTCGAGCCTCAGCTAGCTCGACCTCCAGGGAAGCGATTCGCTGATGACTCTCGGTGGCTTCTCGCCAGATCCCGACTTCCCCATGAAGGAAAGCCGATTTGAGGGTGTTTCCCTCACATATCGCCTGCGGAAAAAAGAAGCATGAGGGAACATCATCCAAAAAACTAAGCACGATTAGGTAAGAGTCTGGGCAGGTCACCTCAATGTTAGGAGTGACCACATCGCCCCAAATCCTCATCATATCCTTGATGCCCTGGGAGACAGCCTGCAAACGGGAATTCTCAAGTCGGTCGTCCAAAGTAAACACGGCTTCTGGGTCGCTTGGTTGATTCTAGAGAACGGGGTGGTCGTGCTGATTCCGAGGCCTCACGACCACCTCTACAGGGGCCATCCGGAAGGGAGGAAGAACCTCAATCATCTCTGTCGCCACGACGGGGCTAGGGGCCACCCCAGCAACTGGACCAAACTCAGTCAGGGATAAAGCTGGGATCCTGGGCACTAACACAGGGGCTGGAAGCAGAACAGTCCTGGTGACCAATGAAGGGGAAGGCGACGAAACCGCCACCGGAATAACTTCCGATGAAGGGTTCCCCGCCGAAGGGAAATCAGTACCGAGAACGCTGATCCCGTACAAAGTAACAGCATTTGCCTCGTTCTCAGCACCACTTAGGCCTGCGGGTGTAACGGTGCCACCCGACGAACAAGTTTTTGTGCTCCTGGGCAGGCCCTGGGGACGCGAGGTTGCCAACCTCTTCACCGGAGCTAAGGTCAGGCAGCCAACACTTCTCCTGCAGGAAAGACGCAATGAAGCAAGCGAGTAAGCTTTTCTTAAGAACGAAGCGGGACACACTAGGTTTACCTCGGGGCCAGCGCAAGACGCTTTGGCTGAGCATCCGACAACATCGAGCCCAGAAACGATGGCCTAAACTTGCAAGAAGAAGCCTTCGGTGTCGTCCCACCCCCACGACTTGCCTTCGACGCCTGTGTTACAACTTCGGGCGCGGAGGCGGCCGGCGGCGTCGGAACAGGGATGACCTCAGGGAGCGGAACGGACAAGGAGGATGTCATCACGGACGCGTCGCCCAGTACCGACGCAGCGGAATCAGACGGGACGAGCCCCATGTCCAGCGCCACGATGTCGCCCGAAACCTCCGCCGCATCGGCCAGACTCACCCGAAGGAGATCCCGAGGGGCCGGATTGCGACGACGGACCGCCTGCCTCATGGGAAGGAGAGCACTCAGGGTCCGAAGAATCGTCGTCCTCGTCACCAGTGTCCTTTGACATCGACGAAACCGCCTCCCCTTTCTCCTCCCTCTTATTCCGGTCCTCGTTCCGAATATGGCGGTACTCCTCCAGATCTTCCGTGCCTGGACCTCCTCGTTGTGTTCCCTGTTTGCCCGCCTCGACGCGGCGGTCAGGAGAGGAGGACGACTAGGACGGACCTCCACGTGACCAACCTGGAAGAAACCGCCCCAATTGGTCAGCAGCAGGGGAGTAGAAATACAATGCTCCATCAGTAAGAAGAAAGGGTAAGTAAAAATACTAGAGCCATCGTGTTCGGATCGGGGAGCATCATAGGAATGTCGTCGATGGGTTAAGATGCATCGGCCGTCCTGGTGATGAGCCAAACGCGCGCCACCACGGTGCCCGCATCCGCCGCCACTAGAGTGGTCACCGTCCCCTCGAGAGACGCGTCCCCGGTCATCTGGAATAGCATCAGCATCCACTGATGTAAAGGCACCACCCCTTTGGAGAAGTAACTGCCGCTCACATCACGTGAGCACGCGTCGGCTTTCTTTAAGATCTGAATAGCACGGAAGGCATCCTCAAGCCGCTTCAAGGCCTTATCATCGATTCCATGATAAAAAGTGAGGAAGCGAGAGTCAAGAAGCATCCCGGTATAGCGAGGGAACGGGGCGCTTTCGTCGTTGCGAAGAAAAAACCACGACGTGTGCCATCCTTTGTTCGCCAACTGGGTAGGCACAGAGATGAAGTCTCCCGCACGTCCAGACCTAAGCTTTATGCCGACGCAACCCATAGGCTGTCCCCTTATGAGGTCTACATAGAACAGTCGCCGCCACAGATCGAAATGGGGCTGGATCTCCAAATACCCCTCGCAAAAAGCCACGAAGGTCGAGATCTGCTCGACGCCATTGGGATTAAGATGATGAAGCTCGAGCTTATAGTAGTCAAGCAGACCTCGGAAGAAGGGATGCGGAGGCGCACCCAGCCCAGGCTGATGGAACTCGACGAAGGAGACAACGTAGCCATCAGGAGGATTGGGGGAAGGCTGGTCTTCAGGCAACGACCATCACGACGGATCCGAGGGCAGGGGGATACTTCCCTCTCGCACCAATTCCAGCAGCTGAGCCTGGGACACGACCGAGCGCAGCCAGGGCACCATAATCGACAAAAGAGGTAAGAATGATCGGTAAGCGTGCTCACCCGAAGAAATTTTGTTCAGCTCGCCGTATTTCCTCTATCTAGAATCCAGGGGCGGTGGCGGCGGGGATGATCTTTGGCAGCAAACGGCAACTCACACCGCTCGCCATACTTGTGCAAAAAACCTAATGGGCCGCTGGCCCACTTTGCCCACCACGACGCAAATCCAGGTAAATTGACAAGGCCGAGGGATCTTGGGCTAGCCCAGCACCATGGGTTCGACAGCCTCCCTGACCAAAAATCGAAGAGTGAGGGACGTTGCTAAGTGGGCCCTAGCGGCTAGAACGCAGACGTCTTCATGTCGAACACGCTCAGTAAACGTGTTTAGGCTTCAACAGATAACATAATATGTGGTAGACCCCACGAGGGGTGGCATCGAGCCCTCGGTTCCCAGCGAACGGACCCGGGTACTATACATATCGACTGTTGGGATCAGAGATCAATCCTCGATGGACCTCCGCCGGTGCGAGCCTCCATGGATAAGGACCCAAGGTCTCACCTAAACCACCCGATTGTAGCTCGCCGAGCGCTCGGTCTCGTCCATCAAGGAAAGACACGAGGCTGCTCACTTCCACACACCCTTGATCATGGGGGTGCGAGAAGGAACAGGGGAACCACGCGATGACGGCTCCCGAATGCATGATCCAACGAAAATAATAGGCAACGAACGGAGGCCTACAAAACAAAAATAATAACTAAAATAACGATTAATAAAAACACAGAACATGGGATTAATGATTCAGGTCCATATAGCAAAAATAAAGCTCCCCGACCAGCGTAGCGCATTTAAATTAACACCAACAGTCATGGGGTCTCCGCCCCGGGCTGCGCCGCCAGAATTTCTTCCACAGGAATGACATCGACGACAACCCCCGCCACGCTCAAAAGCCACTCAACAAGGTCGGAATATTGATCAACGCTCCGACGGGAACCCGACGACGTCCGCCATATCCGTGCTAGAACAGACCTCGGCCCTGGCAAACGCAACCCCGGCCCCGCGAAAGGTAGCACGCACAGTGGCGTTGTGAACGCGTGCAGAAACGGCCCGAAGACTCCTGACGACGGAGTCCCCAGGCGCATAGAGAAGGTCGACGACGTCAACGGAATGGAGTACTACCGCGGCTCCAACCCCGATTCAGGCACAAACTGATCCGATCAAATGGCAATGACAATAAGGAGGTCGTGTATCGACATACGCTCGGGGGCTTCCCGCCACAAAAAATCACCTTACGCAGAGAGCTCGTTAATGGATGTGTGGGAGGACACGACGACCACTCCATTGCATCTCATCACAACGGATGAGCCATGGCGTCGACAGCAGGGAAGTACAATATGTGGCGGCAAACAAGAGGCAGACAAGTTTCAAGGCGCACAACATCATGACTAATAGTGCCATCAGCGGCAGCGGCAAATTGTCAGGACGAAAACCAAAATCGATCCAGCCTAGCTCGCACACGCCACCAGAAGATTGTGGAGCAAAGTGATCAAAGCATATCCGCCGCTCGTGATCAGAGCATCAAGACAAAAACGACAAATCAAAGCCTATGCAAGAGTCACACTCTCACCTAGGCTCGGGGGCTACACCCGGCGGGTGCGCTCGCGCGCACCCTCTCGGCGAATGATAAAAATAAGTAACACCGTCAGGTATATAAAGCCTTAGCAAGGCAATCAGGAACCCTTCCTAAGGCTCGGGGGCTACTGTTGGAGACCTAATCTAACAGTAAACTTTAAAAAACAATCAACAACTAAAGACCTATCGATAATCATCTGCGGAAGGAGGACGGGCCCATCAAGGCCACGTCATCGCCGACCCACAAAGGGAAAGGCACGGGACTCACAACCTAGCCGGCCCAGGCAGGCAGACCTGCCCCGGGCAGACATGCCCCGGGCAGACGTGCCCCGGGCAGACGTGCCTCCGCCTCGCCCAACACAGAAAGCGAGGCAGCTTAGCGATCCACAGAAGACGTGGAAGACGTTGGAGGAATGACCCATTTACCCCTATCCAGAAGGAAGCAGCCGTCCATCCTTAGCTGCTGACGGTGCATCCTCCACAAGATAAGAATGAAGGTACAGAACCACGAAGAATCATACAACCCTTATAATCCGGTGCTCAGGATAACGCTCTGGCCCCTACCCGAACGGAGACATGTCGAGTTTCCCAACCAGGACGGGACGGAGCCGGGCAGATAGGCACCATGCCCCTCGCAGAAGCGAAGCTAGTCTTATACGCCCCCAGACCCCTATTGGAACGCTCTATTGGGTACGAGGGACCCACAGAGTAACGACATCCATTGGCCCAGCCTGAAGGAATCTGTCGTATACAAAAAGAATTGGCGAGAAGTACAATGTTGTACCCGCCAATGGTACAGTGGACACCCATGCCTCTATCCTTCTACGGGCTCAACCGGACGCCCCCCCCCCCCCCCCCCCCCCCGTATTCTCCGGCGGAGCGGCGAAGGTCCGACACGATACCTTTCCTCCGACCAGGTACAAGGGCAATAGGAATATAGTATTATGATTGTACAACATCCTTCCGGAGGAAGACAAGGATAAGGCAGAGCCTCCCAGGTAGATCCTTCTTGACGCACGCTTGTAACTCCCCTGAGCTCCTTGCGGCTATAAAAGGAAAGCAGGGGGGACGACGCCAGACATCAAAGAACACATCGAGCAACATAGCTAGAGCACAACACATTCATATATACAGAGACCTGGGACTCACGCTCCCTCTCTCGACCAGTTTGTAAACCCCCTCCAAGCAGAGATAAGGAACACGAGCAGCTCCACACTGGACGTAGGGATTTCTTACCCGAACCAGTATAAACCTCGTGTCTCTTTGTCTCACCATTCGGAACCCGACACACGTACAAATTTACTTGTTGGTAGTTTCTAAACACCGACACTACCATTTGGTCATGGCTGAGTTGAACTCCTTTGCTATGCTTGCTAATGAAAATGCTAATGAGATTTACTCACATCTTAATATTCTTGTAGAGGAGTTGAATGGACTTGGGCTCACCCAAATGCAACCCGCCGATGTGAGGCGCAAGATTCTTTGTGTCTTGCCAATTGACAAGTATGGCCACATCATCACCGTTCTTCACCAAGGGGTTCTTTCCGCATCAACACCAACACAAGTGTTGGGAAAAATCAATGCTCTTGAGATGTACATGAAGATCAATGATGTCTCTTCATCCTCCTCCAAGAAGAATGACAAAGAGAAAGAGCAGAAGAAGGACTTGGCTCTCAAGGCATCCTCCTCGGAGAAGTGCAAAATCAAATTGATGTATGAGAGTGCAAGTGATGATGAAGATGAAGACAACATCGCTCTCATGGTGAAGAAGACCACCAAAATGTTGAAGAGGCTAAACAAGAACGGAGTCAAGTTTGACTCAAAGAAGAAGAAATTCTTCACAAGCTCTTCAAGGAAGCCAATCTCACAAATGAAGTGCTACAATTGTGGGATTCTTGGTCATCTAGCTCACACATGCACTGAAGAAAAGAAAGACAAGTTCAAGAACAAGAAGTTCAAGAACTACAAGAACAAGAAGGGTGCACAAGATGATTCTAGTGATGATGATAAGAAGCAAGACAAGCCTTACAAGAAGAAGAACTTCGACTTCCACAAGAAGAAGAAGGATGGCAAGGCTTACATTATTGGTGATTGGCTGACCGACATTGAGGATTCAAGTGATTCCTCCGATAGTGAAAGTGAAGATGAGAAGGTAGCCGCATTGGTGATTGGCTCTTCTACTCCACCGCCACCTCCTCCTTCATCACCGGGGTCATCCTCTACACACCTATGCCTCATGGATAAAGGTGACAAGAAGGTACAAAAGGAGGATGATGGTAGTGATTCCTCTAGTGATGATAGTGATGATGAAGAATATGCTCAAGTTGTTGATTCTTGCACCATGATCCTCACCCCTCTTTTGGATTTGTGTCGTGTGGTGGGTAGCTACTTTAACTATTATGTATCGTGATGGAGCAGCTCTAGGAGCAGCAACGTGATGGACATAGGGATGACTACTATGAGCTTTTTGGAATTAGACCATTATGGGAAGTGGGCTTCAGTGATATGCCATCCCACAACGGGGCTTCGCAAGCTTGTCATTATGAGAAATAACCTACCCGCTAGAATTCCATCTGATGACTGGGATCTTTTTATTCCACTTGTGCCCCTGTCCCTTTTCTTGTTTTTCATCGAGTTGCTGCTGGCACAGAACGAAGCGAGCTGGGGCATGCTAGTTCTTCCCTGTTGCTAGAGTTAGGGTTATATTTATAGCCCCCTAGGATTGTCTCTCTACCGTTATTTCCAATACGGTACTAAACATATCCTAGCCCTCTAAAAGAACTCAAGTCGTAACGTAAACAAAGAGTACACATATTCCACACAAACCTAACAAACTCCACCTTGGCGAATATGTATGCCACCTTGAAGGTATCTAAATACGAACATTTGTGTACCAAAACTTGAGTCTTGATTTTTACAGCTCCAAAAGCTTCTTAATGAGTCACATCTGACCTGTCCAACAAGAGCGTTAGCTCGTTAGCTCCTGCAACTTCATGCTCCATAACTCCACCTACAGTTGTACACTCTTTGAAGACTTGCGAAGAAATAACTAGAAGAAAAACTCTGCAGAAAACTAGGTATTGGATAATCCTTGTAAAAACCTGCAGCCTGGTACACTTGCGCGTATAATTAGCAAATAGACAATGGACCTTATGATACAACAAAATGTGCACTTGACTGGAATAGGTGAACACCAAGAAAATAGCAGAAGATTTCAGAACTCTGCCTTGGACTAGACGTTGCAAGAAACGTCGAGGCGCCTATTAAAAGGCACAGAAGAAATCGCCAAACAACAAACGACGCTAATAACACTGAACTTGATTCCAGTCTTGGACAGACGAAAGAAATCATCTAGCAAATAATTCCAACAATAATGCACCAAATAAAGTTTTGTCCAGAAGAAACTATAATCTGCAGAAATCTAGGTATGAATTGAAACCTATCATGAACCTGCAGCCTACGTATACATCTGTATGAACAGATGAAATGAGCCAATAAATTTCTTCTGGTAGATTTATGTGTGCCCGTAGCAAAATCAGCTAAAAAATTCCTCCACCTCAAAAATGACTAAAGCCACTGATCTACTACTGTCGTGGAATTTTAAATCTAGTACTCTCATAGGTACATACCATATGTATGTATGAAGCACATGCACTCAATCCTCGTCCTAATGACGACATCATCTCAACAGACATCAACACCCACACAAGGATGCCTTCTTTTAATCACATGTAAAACATGATTATTATCCAGGATCATATAAGCATTCCCCTAGGTCGGCAATGTACCCGATCATGCTCTCACAACTCACACTTACTGAGGCGTAGCGGCAAATGATCCATACATTACCACTCAAGTGAATGGCACCCATACATTTTCAACCCATATGGACAAGTAAATAGAAATATGATGAAATACCCCCAAGTCAGTACTTGGATAAGCCACCTAAATCCTATTGGGCATAAGAGACACAAATACTAGCACACTCTTAGTTTTGTGAAAATAGTATTTTTAAATACCCATATGAATAGTAACCGTTGAACTATTCTCTGATGCTAGCTGTAATAGAACCACCCAAATTATACAAATAAAACTTAAGTCCAAAAACCATCGTCAACACAACAATTTTTGTCCTTAGGCTTTCATAACCCCGGTACTCCGTGAAACCATGACGGATTTCATTCCTTATTCATCTTAGACAAGATCACTTAGTTCAATAGTACCATTCATACGTTACATAAAGTTCACAATATGAATTACATCAGAGTGTGAATAAAGTTATTACAATACAGTCGATGTTTTACCACCGATAGCCTGCCACGGGGTTACCCGAGACAGTTGTTCGTGCCTCGGCGAATAGTGAAACCTTGATGGTTGGACACGCAGGGACACACAGTTATACTGGTTCAGGCCCTCGACAAGGTCGAGTAATAACCTTACATCCAGTTGAGTCGCTTGTTATTGCTCTTGATCATAATACAAAGTGTTTTGTGTCTCTCTATGTATCGGGTGTTGTGTAGTATGTTCAAGTTTTTTTTGGGTGATACCCTCACCAGCCCTTTATAGTCCAGGAACTGGTCGATGGTTGCTCTAATCCTACTCGGTTACAAACTTAGAGTCCTAAGTTGTGCTTCGATCTTCTTGTCTTCACCGAGTAGAATTTGGTTTCTTCTGTCCGTCTTCCTTTGTGGGCTAAGGAAAGGAGGCCCAAAGCTTAGGTAAGTCGGTCCAAAGCTCAGGTAAGCCGGTCCATGGGTACCCTATAGGATATCCCATCGACAATCCCCCGAGCATCTCATGATTTTTCTTCAATATGTCAGGTTGCTTTGAAAGCGAGCTGAGTTCTTCTTGAAGAAAAATTGTGAAATGATCTTTTGTGTTCTTTGTCTTGTGGTTTTTATGCACCTTTGGTGCACTCATTGAGTGTAGCCCCCCGAGCCTCTGATTACTTGGTACAAGTATTCGGAGGATCCGAGAAAAACTTTGTGTGGTATGTATTTCTAGCCCCCGAGCCTTCTCTGAGTTCTTTTGAAAAAGAACTCGGCAGAAGGGTCTGAAATACTCCGCTTCTGTCTGATTTTGTTCACGGGTAGGTACTGTGCTTTCACAGATGTGTGGAATCTTGCTTTCACAGTTTGCTTTGGTTAGCTTTTGTTGTTTTCTTGTTTTTCTTTCTCGTGACTTTCGGCTTTTGGTGGTTCTTCCTGGCTATATATTGCGTTGTGCTTGCACTGATAGCTCGATCCTTAGGGTTTGGTGATCATGCTGCTGAGTGAAATTGAGCAGCCCCCAGGCTTACGCCCGCCTTCTGGTAGTCGAGTGGGTAGAAGAATTCTTGTGAATGGAGTTAGAGGTAGACTAACTCTTTGGGTAGTTTTTCCAAGGAAGTTTGGTTTAGTAGGTAGAATAAGTCTTGTGAGGTAGCTTCCATGCCTTCTCTGTCTAACTGCCAAACTCCGGACTATCACCGTTGCCGCTCCTGAGTTGATTGACGTGGTATGCTCTATCTTCCTGGCCATGCATGCTTGTGCCGAACTTTTGCTGGAAAGGCTAGAGCTGGAGCTGTCCAAATCTCATTTGCTAGGAGTGGCTTTCTTCCTATGAACCAGGACTTTCTTCAGGCGTTAAGGAAGCTCTGGGTTATTTTATTCTGCGAATATTTTGTCACTTGTGATCTCTTTTTGTAGATGAGGCTCGTACTGGCCTTGTATTGGTAGCTTCTAGTTGTTGTATCTGTAAGATCGCTAACCGAGTTGTTTTTGGTCTCCAATAAGTGTCCCCGGTTGTATGATTGTCCTTGAAATATTCTTCTAGATATTCTAACTAGTACTCTGATGTACTACTTTTATTGTAGCCGTTTGTATCTCATCAATGTAGTCATTGTAGAATCTTTTGCCTTTACTGCTCCCTTTATGTACTATTGCTGATGTTGTCCTTTCTTCATGGACTTGGTGTATGTGCACCCGTTGTTCTTCTATAAATAGTTGTAATATGGTTTCCTTGTCACATATCTTCTGTTTTTCCTTGTAAGAGGTCCTTGTTGTATCATGTATATTGTAGTGGGTGAGCTTGACGAGCTCCCGGGCTTCTTTCTTCTCTTTCTTGGTTGTAATCTAGTGAATGGTGTAGTTCTTTTGATAGAAATCAGTAGATAGTTGGTTTCAGGGTAGGACCAAGCTGTGGGCGGTTTTGAGACAAATGGTGTAGATCTTGTATGAGGTTGTCGCATGTTGCGCTGCCTGATCTACCAGTGTCCTAATCCAGTGCTTCTGACTGTTCTCATGGTCTTGGTTGAATAAGCATTCCTTGGACAGTCATGTGTTGTGTCATTTTAGTGCGTGCTGATGCTGATCTGTATGACTTGAATTTGGTCACTATTGTTGTACTGCGTCTCTCGCTGCCAATCTTAAATGGCTTACGGGTTCTGCTTCTGCTATCTTTGACAGCTTGGTTGTGCATTGGTCTGTTGGGTATTGCACAAATCCAAGTTGTTTGGCTCTGTCTGTCAATATTGAATCTTGGTTCGGGTTGTCCTAACCTTGAATTCAACCGGGTTCTTAGCTACCGACTTGTACTAGCTCCTTTCGACAGTTATCTGTTTGTAACTTTATATTTATAGTCTGTACTCGAGACTTGTATTTGAGAAATGAGGAATCAAAGAATTGTTGTCTCAATCTTCCGAGTTTTTGTATCTGTCTTGCTTGTGATGACCAGGTTCCTTTGCAAGCTGTCTGTGTATTCGGAAAAGGCGGTGTTGTCTAACTGCTTTAGGTTCCGTTCCGTAATTGATGGTATTTTCCATTACTGTACTTTCCACTGTAGGTAACGTTTCCTTATAAATCTGCCCTTTTATTATCTCTTCTTTTTTTACCTTGCGGTAAAAGACTCTTTCCTTTACTTGCAAAACCCTAACTGCCGTCGCCGCTCTGGTTGTCCTTGATCCGTCAGATGGTGAAGAAGAACAAGAACAAGAGCAAGGCTGAATTTGTGGATGAAGATACCGTGTTGGACCATATAGATAATCCTGAGTTTGTTGAGATGTCTCGTCAGATGAAGCGGTCTCCCAAGCCTACAACTCAGGATGCAGATTTGGATCTGTTAGTTGCTCATGGTCTTCTTCAGGCGCGGATTTTTTCTGAGTACTCTCTTCCTGGTGAGCATGTCATCCCAAGTCCCTCCCCTGATCAGACTGTGCTCTTTGTTCCCTTTGTCCATGCCAGACTCTGCTTCCCTCCATCAGATTTCTTGATGGAGTTCCTTCGTTTCTATGGCGTTTAGCTTCATCATCTGCCTCCTAACGGCATTCTTTTTCTTTCTTCGTTTGCGCACTTATGCGAAGCGTTTATTGGCATCCCTCCTTGTCTTCTTCTCTTTCGTCATTTCTTTTGACTTTGATTTCATGAGAGCAAGCCCAGTCGTTCTTTTGGCTGTTGCGCTATTCAATTCCGCCAGGCTATTTACTTTGCCTTTACCCTTTATGAGTCGGTCAAAGATTGGGTGGATAAATGGTTCTACATTTTGAAGCTGGTGCTTATTTTTCTTCTGATCTCGCTACTCTTCCGACTTCTCTTCCTTGTTGGAATGATCCTTTGTCTCCTTCTGAGTCCCTGGCTATTAAACCTCTACTGACCCGGATGAGCTTGTTGAAACAATCCGGGTTGACTGGCAATGGTTTGATTGCCAGTTTCTATCATCACCGAGTTCAGCCTCTTATGCAGAGGGAAAACCTTGGCTTTGAGTATATTGGTTCTTCTAATCCTTCTCGGATTATCCCTGAGTCCGAGTTGTCTGAAGACGACATGTTTGATCGTTTGGGGAGGGTCCTGAGTGGTGTGTCTGCCATTCCTCCCCCAAATTCTTGAGTACCATGCCGGAAATCTACCTCCTTAGGTTAGTGACTTCTTAGTTTGTTCCGATTTGTTTTCCTTGAGTTCTTTGTTTTATTGATGGCTTGCTTTGTATTTTTAGGATCATGGTCATTCTTTTAGGCTAAACTTGCCTTTTGGGCCTAAGGCCTTTGTTCCTGAGGAGACCGCAGCTAAAGTCACTATGGCTTCGAGTTCTTCTTCCAGGTTGCTCCCTGGATTTTGTATTACTGATGGGTATGTGTCGTATACTCCTGATCCTCGGATTGCTCAACTTGTAATGTTTTATAGGAAAAGGAAGCTTGAGTCTTCTGCTCAACCTTCTGCACTTGCTCCTGCTACTCGTCGTCGGTCTCCTCGGCCACGTGCTCCCACAGGTAACATTATTGTAGGTGAGCGTTGTGTTTGTCATCCGAGTTGTTTTGTATACAACTCTTTTTTATTCTTCTGTTTTGTTCTTTTTCAGATGGCCAGTCCGTCCTTCTTGATGAAGAATGTTCAGATGATGATCCTCCTCTCACTCATCCTCCGTGAGTTGTTTTCTTGATGTCTTTTTAAATTTTTGTCTAGAGATCCTTTCCTCATTGTGAGTTTTATTCAGTCGTAGATCATCTGTTGGTCAGTCTTCTAGTGAGGCTGCTCCGATTCCTTCAGCTATTCCAATTTCTTCTTCGTCATTGCTTGATGATGATTTTTCTTTCGACATCCCCAAGCTTTCCTTTGCTTCTGTTGCTGCTTCTTTCAGCAAGTCGGTCAAGTAAGTCAAGCCTTTCTTTGCAGTGTTTAGGTCTTAGTTGTCTTTGTCTAATATTCTTGTTTTTTACTTTCCTTAGGCCTTCTTCTGATGTTCCTGCTTCATCCCAAGGAGGTAGGGTTCTTTATCCTGTTGACGAAGATTCTTGCTTTTTATTTTTCTCCTAACTTTTCTTGTTTTGTTTCTTGTAGGATTTTGTGCTTCTGACGCTGCCAACGTTGTTGGTACCTCCAAATTTGTTGGTGCCTCTCCTCCTGATGGTGTGCCTCTACTTGAGGTTCCTGAATTGAGTCTCTCGGGCAAGGCTCCGATTTCTTCTTCGGTGGTTCCCATGCTTCTTCAAAGGCCAGAAGTTCAGCTCAGCCGAGTTGATCGAGTCCAGAAGCTTGTTTCTTCTTGGAATGACTTGTCAAAGTCTTTTGGTGTTGAGCTAAAGGTATTTGCTCCTGTTTTCCCTTATTTTGTTTTTTGGTTTGTACTTTTGTTTCAATCTTTATCTCTTGTAGGAAGCCTGTCAGGAATTGGTTGCTTCTACTTCAACTGCCACTCTTCAAGCCGATCTTGACAGGGTTCATCTTGAGCTATGCCAAGCTCGAGCCGCTCTGGAGCAGGAAAGAGCTTCTTCTTCTGCTGCCCTTTCTAATTTGAAGAATAAGCTAGCTGGTAAGTATTCTTATATTTTACTTAATTTTTGTGTTTCTCTTTCTGATGTTCTCATTTGTAGCTGCTTAACAAGCTTCAGTGACTCTGAATGAAGAGAAGAAAGATTTGTCTCTTTGTCTCAAGTCTTCAGAGAAGAAAAATGAAGCTGTGAGTTTAGTGATTGCTTGTTGTCTTCTGTCTTTTTGTCATTCTCATTTTTAGCTTTCTGAATTGTTTGTCTTTTCCAGCTCTTAAAGTCAGAGCAAGAGTTGCAGTCTCAGCTTCTGGGTGTTCATGAACGATATAAGTCTTTGTATGCTGCTGTGAAGCCTGTCATAACTGTCGTCTGTCATGAAGAGGATGCTAAAGAAGGCTTGAAGACTTTAATTCCTGCACTACCTCTTCGTTTTCGAGAATTTGTGGAGAATGGGTTTGAGCGTTGTATAAACAATGTTGTTTCTTTTGTTCGAGCCCTTGCTCCTGATGTGCCTTTGGATCGAATTCTTGAAGATCCGATGGACGCCAATCTCTTGACAAGGTGGGAGCAATCAAAGCCTGAAGTCCAGGAGCTTTATCGCAAAATATTTAGCCAGATGAAAGTGTTGCTGTCTTCTTCTTGATAACATTTATTTTTCCTTGATGGTCTTGTAATATACTCTGAATGATATTTTTTCTTAATATATTGTCAGGCTTCGTCCTGATATTGTGATGCTCTTGTCCTTGTCTGCTAACGTCGTGCAGTTTTGTTTTCCAATTGATGTAGTTGTTCTTCTGATGAATACCTCATTTTCTTGATATTTGTGAGCTATGTCGAGTTCTCTTGTACCTCTGTGTTGGTCTTTGAAGATGCTTCTGAATTCCTGAATTCTTTCTGGGTAATATTATTGGCCTTCGTACCTTGATGACTATATTGGAGATATTCTTGTTCATAAAATGCCTTGCTCCTCTGAGTTAGGCTTCTGAGGATCTTTGTCGTTGCTTTTGATATCTTTCGAGTAGTTTTGAAGTAGTCTTGTTATTTTGGACGAGTAGTTTTTGATGCTGGAGTAGTAGATATCACTTTCTGATGTAATAGCATTTGGCTTGTTGTCTTTGTTGCACCGAGTTTGTGCTGCTCTTCAAGCATGGATGTTGTGTCACTTTTTGCAAGTGATTATCTTTGATGTCGTCGAGGTGGGTTGTTCTCCTTTATTGCGCCGAGTAGTTTGATATTTGCCATGCCGCTTCTTGAAACGGTAGACTTTTAGATGTATGAACCAGACTGTGCTGCTCATGGTGCAAAGCAGTCGGTTTGTCGTCGAGGTAGACTAATGCTTTTTGTTGCGTCGAGTAGTTTGATGTCATACCGGTAGACTTGTAGATATGTGAACTAGACTGTGTCGCTCATGGTGCAAAGCAGTCAGTTTGTCGCCGATGTAGATTGATGCTTTTTGTTGCGCCGAGTAGTTTGATGTCATGCCGCCTCACGAAACGGTAGACTTATAGATATATGAACCAGACTGTGCCACTCATGGTGCAAAGCAGTCGGTTTGTTAGGTTAACTCACGAAACAACTGACTTAAAGATGCTAGACAGTGCCGCTTATGGTGCAAAGCTGTCAGCTTGTCATGCCGCCTCACGAAATGGTAGACTTATATATGAATCAGACTGTGCCGCTCATGGTGCAAAGCAGTAAGTTTGTCGAGTTGCCTCACGAAACAATCCACATAAGAATGCTAGACAGTGCCGCTCATGGTGCAAAGCTGTCAGCTTGTCATGCCGCCTCACGAAACGGTAGACTTATATATGAACCAGACTGTGCCGCTCATGGTGCAAAGCAGTCGGTTTATCGGGTTGCCTCACGAAACAACCGACTTAAGAATGCTAGACAGTGCCTCTCATGGTGCAAAACTGTCAGCTTGTCATGCCGCCTCACGAAACGGTAGACTTATATATGAACCAGACTGTGCCACTCATGCTACAAAACAGTCGGTTTGTCGGGTTGCCTCACAAAACAACCAACTTAAAAATGCTAGACAGTGTCACTCATGGTGGGAAAGCTGTCAGCTTGTCATGCCGCCTCACGAAACGGTAGACTTATATATGAACCAGACTGTGCCGCTCATGGTGCAAAGCAGTCGATTTGTCAAGTTGCCTCAGGAAACAACTGACTCCAGACAGTGCCTCTCATTGTGCAAACTACCGGTTTGTTCTTGATGTCTTGTATCTCATGTCTTCAGTTGTAGAATTTCTTGAGTTGGCTAATATGCCAAGTATTACTTAATTGAATTCCTTCTTCTGTCATCAGCTCATAAGTTTCGGGTTGTATTGTTGTCTTGATGATGAAAGGACCCTCCCATGGGCTGAGTAGTTTGTCTTCCATCTTTCTTTTGAAATAGTCGTAGTACTAGATCTCCTGGTTTTAACGTTCTTGGATGCATATTTCTGTCATAGTGTCTTCGCAAGCCTTGTAAGTATCTTGCATTTTGTATCACTGCACTATCTCTTATTTCTTTGATTGAGTCAATCTCTAGTCGTCTTGTTTCTTCGGCTTCTCCTTTATCGTATTGCTCGATTCTTGGTGATTGCCATATCAAGTCAATTGGTAATACGGCTTCTGATCCGTATACCAGGAAGAAAGGTGAGTAGCCTGTTGCTCTGCTGATTTGGGTTCTTAAGCCCCATGCCACTTTTGGTAGTTCTACTATCCACTTGCTTCCGTAGTCTTTTAGGTCTTCGTATAGCCTTAGTTTTAGGCCTTGTAATAGTAGCCCATTGGCTCTTTCCACTTGTCTGTTTGCTTGGGGGTGAGCCATTGATGCATAGTCTATCTCTATTCCGCAATCTCTTGCCCAATATTGGAATTCCTTTGCTGTAAATGGTGATCCGAGATCGGTGATTATTCTGTTTGGCATCCCAAATCTGTGCATGATGTCTTGTATGAACTCTGTTGCTTTTTCTGCACTGTATTTGACGAGTGGTTTGTATTCAATCCACTAGGTAAATTTGTCTACTGCCACAAATATGTATTCAAATACTACTTTTGCCATTTTGAGAGGTCCGACTTGATCTAGCCCCCAGCATGAAAAAGGCCAGGCTGGTGGTATGCAGATTACATTGTGTGCTGGAACATGTGATTGTCTTGCAAACATTTGGCAATTTTTGCATGTCTTGACTAATTGTTCTGTGTCCTTGAGTGCTATTGGGCAATAAAATCCACTTCTGAATGCTTTGCCGATTAATGTTCTGGATGCTGCATGATTTCCACAACAGCCCGAGTGGATTTCATCCAATATTTCTTTTCCTTCCTGTGTAGACACGCATTTCAATAATACTCCAGAAGATGCTGCTCTTTTGTATAATTTATCCTTTACGAGGACGTAAGCTTTGCTTTTTCTTATAACCCTTGTTACTTCTGCTTTGTCTCCGGGTAGTTTGTTTTCATTCTTATAATCTATGAATGGTTGTCTCCAATTGCTTTCTATGTTGAGGATCTGTCTTGAGGTGTCGGGTTCTTTTATCTTGTCTATGTCCATTGGGTCTTCTTTTTGTTTACTGATTTCTTGGATTGATGGCTTTGCGAGTTCTTCTACAAATATTCTCGGTGGTACTTTCGTTTGTCTGATCCCAACTTTGACAGGATATCTGCTGCCACATTTGAATCTCTCAAGACGTGGTGGATTTCTAATCCTTCAAAGTTCTTTTCGAGTTTCCTTACTTCTGCACAGTATGCATCCATGTTGTTTTTTAGCAGTCCCACTCTTTGTTTACTTGATTGATTACTACTGCTGAATCTCCATAAGCGAGAACTCTTTTGATTCCCAGGGTGGCTGCTACTTTTAATCCGTGTATGAGTGCTTCGTATTCTGCTTCATTATTTGTTGCTTGCCATAATATTTGTAGTACATATTTCAATTGTCTTTCTTCTAGGGAAATTAGTAGTACACCTGCTCCAGCCCCTCCAAGTTTCAGAGAACCATCAAAGTACATCTTCCAGTGGTCTCTTATCGGTTCGGGTTCTTTTTGTGCAATTTCTGTCCATTCTGCAATGAAGTCGAGTAGTATCTATGACTTGATTGTTGTCCTTGGTTTAAAATTTATATTTAGAGATCCGAGTTCCACTGCCCATTTAGATATTCGGCCTGTGGCGACTTTGTTTCTGAGTATGTCTTGTAACGGGAAGTTGGTTGCTACTGTTACTTTGTGCTCGTGGAAATAATGCCTCAACTTTCTTGATGATATGAGTACTGCATATAGTAGTTTCTGTACGTGTGGTTATCTGACTTTTAATTCCGTGAGTACTTCGCTGATGTAGTATACCGGTCTTTGTATTTTGTAGGTACGTTCGGGTTCTTCTCTTTCCACGATGATTGCTGCACTTACTATGTTTTTTGTTGCCGTGATATACAGCATCATGTCCTCCTTATTTCTTGGTGGTGTCATTATTGGGGATGATGATAAATATTCTTTTAGTTTGATGAAAGCTTGATTTGCTTCTTCTATCCATTTGAAGTTTTCTTTTCCTTTTAGGAGTTTGAAGAAGGGTAGTCCTTTTTCTCCCAATTTTGATATGAATCTGTTGAGAGCTGCCATACATCCTATGAGTTTTTGTATGTCCTTGATCTTTTTTGGTGGCTTCATATCCATTATTTCTTTGACTTGTTTTGTGCTTGCTTCAATTCCTCTGTTGCTGACTAAGAAACCGAGTAGTTGCCCTGATGGTACACCAAAAGCGTATTTTGTTGGATTGAGCTTCCACTTCCATGCTTTTAGATTTTTGAAGGTCTCTTCCAGGTCTTCCAATAGTGATTCGGGTTCTTTTGTTTTGACTACTACGTCGTCAATGTATGCTTCAGCGTTTCTTCCGATTTGATCTCCTAGGCAAGTTTGTATTGCTCTTTGATATGTTGCTCCTACATTTTTCAATCCGAACGGCATTGACTTGTAACAGTATGCCCCGAAAGGCATTATAAAAGATGTTTTGCTTTGATCTTCTTCCCTTAATGATATTTGATGGTACCCCGAGTAGCAGTCAAGAAAGGATAGTAGCGATGATCCCGCTGTTGAGTCTATTACTTGGTCAACTCTTGGTAGTCCATATGGGTCTTTTGAACAATGTTTGTTGAGATCTGTGTAGTCCACACACATACGCCATTCTTTCGAGTTCTTCTTCACCAAAACTGGATTAGCCAACCAGTCCGGGTTGATTATTTCTCTGATGAACCCTGCTGCCAGTAATTTTGTAATTTCCTTTTTGATTGCTGCTTTCCTGTCTGGTGCAAATCTACGTAGCTTCTGTTTTATTGGTCTTGAACCTTTATTTGTGTCAATTTTGTGCTCAGCCAACTCCTTTGGGACTCCTGGTATATCTGCTAGCTTCCATGCAAATATGTCTTTGTTGTCCCTTAGAAAGTTAGTGAGCGCGAGTTCCTATTTAGGATCCAAACTCACGCTGATTATTGTTGTTTTTTCTAGATCTCCAGTTAATAGATCAATCGTCTTTGTGGCTGCTTCTTTAGGAGGTGTGAAGGTGCTTGCCTTCTTTGCCGGTATTTGGATTTCATCTGGGTTCATTTTCTCAACTTTCTTTGCAATGTCTTCTTTTTCCTGGTAGTCGTGTAGTTTTTCTGATATTTGATCTCTTTAGATCTCCTTTTAATGAAAGAACTCCTTTTGTTGTCGGCATCTTGAGCAGTAGATACGGGTAGTGAGGTATTGCCATGTATCTTGTTAATGTTGGTCTTCCAAGGATTGCATGATAACATGATTCGAAGTCGGCTACTTCGAATTTGATGAACTCGGTCCGATATTTGTCAGGTGTTCCAAAGGTGACTAGTAAATTGATTTGTCCCAATGGTATGGAAGCTTTTCCGGGTACTATTCCATAAAAAGGAATACTCGTTGGTGTGATCATGCCTTCATAGTCCAAATTCATCTTCCTTAGGGTGTCTGCAAAGATTATGTTTAATCCTGCTCCTCCGTCGATGAGTACTTTGGAAACTGCCACTCCTGCTATTGTTGGTCCCATTACTAGGGGATAGTAGCCTGCATTTGTTGCGCTTGTCCATTGATCCTCTCTTGTGAATTGGATTGCGTACTTTGACCAGTCCAGATATCTTGGGGTAGCTGGTTCTGCTGCCATGATGCTTCTGTGTGCTAGCTTTTCCTGCCTTTTATTTCTTGTGTATGATGCTCTAGAAAAGATTACTGCTATTTGTCATTGGAGTTCTTGGTAATTCCCCTCTGCTTTCTTGGTATCCTTCCCTGATCCTTTTGTTCTTTGTTCCGAGTTGTTTGCTCGTGTATCCTCTTTCTCTGTGAATCTTCGTTGGAATACGTCACATTCAACTAGCTTGTGGCTTGCGTTAGGATGTATGTAGCAGGGTAGGTCTTCTATCCTTTCTGCTGGCCTTCTTGTGTAGTTGTTGCTTTGGTAGTTGTTATTTGAGTACCTGTTATTCTGGTTTATGTTTTTGTTGTTGGTGTACCCTCCTTTGTCATTGTCGTTGAATCTTCTTTTGTTGTCCGTTGCTTCTATCATGTTGTCTTGTCTTGGTCTTTTGTCGTTGGGTCTGAAATCTGGTCTTTTATTTTCATGAAAATCTTGGGTAAATCTGTGCCGAGTTCTTTCTTCGGATGATATCATCTTTTCGACAGCTCTTTTGAAGTCTTCGTTGGATCTCGGGTTTTCGTTAAAGTAGTCTTTGAACTGCCAATTTGCCATGATTCCATCCGCAAATGTTTCTATTACTTCTCTGTCAGTAATGTCATGTATTTGAGCTCTGAGTTCTCCAAACCTTCGATAATATTCCCTTAGCGTTTCTCCTCTTCTTTGTTTTACGTTCTTCAATTCTGCCGCCGTCATGGGATGTGTTAATATTCCCACGAAGTTGTTGCAGAACGCTTCTTGCAAATCCTCCCAATACCTGATTGATCTTGGTTTTAACTTGTCGAACCACTGCAAGGGCATGGCTTCGAGTGCCATTGGAAAATATAGGGCCTTGATGTCATTGTTCCCTCCCGCGAGTTCAATGGATTGAGAATATACTCTTATCCATTGTCTAGGTTCCACTTTTCCATTGTACTTGGAGTGATTTGCTGGCTTGAACTTGTGTGGTAATTTCAAAGTTTGTAGTCTTCCTACAAAGCACGGAAATCTGTCGTATTGTTCTGCTCTGTTGAAGTCTGGTGACCAATCTCTTCGGTAATAGTCCCTATCCCCCATGCATTCGGATTCACTAGTCTTCTGAATAGCGTTGATCCCAATCCGGGTTGTTTTGTTTTACCAATCCGAGATGTTGTTCTTGTCTTTCCGATGGTTGTGGTATCCCTGACTTCCCTAGTCTGTGGAATATCGACTTCTTGGGCAGTTGTTCTTGCTTCTCTCCTTGTCCTTCTTGGGGTGTATTATCTTTGGGTTGTTTGTTGGGTCTCCGTCTTCTTTTGCTGGATAATCTGTGATTCTCTCTTCTTTAGTGAGGATGTTTAGTTCTTTCGTCAATTCTTTGATTCTTTCTCTTTTTGTATTCCTCATGGATTCTCTTTCTGCCTTCTTCTTGTTGTATTCTGTTAATTCTGCTTTGTATCTTTTCCAGATTTGTTTTCTCTGCGCAGCTCAATTTCTCCTTCCTGCTCTAGCTTTGTTCTTTTTCAGCCTTGCAGTCTTGTGATCATTGGTTTCGTTGTCATCGCCTTCTTCGTCGTCTGAGATATCCCCTTCTGACTCATCCGATGATTTCAAGTTGGGTATTTGTGGCGGTTCTAGATAAGGTTCTAGTTCTGCCATATATAGGTATGTATCTTCCGAGTTCTTTTCGCTTGTTGGCTTCTTGTCTTGTATGATGGTCCTCGGTAAAGTCCGAGTTCTTTTCCTACTTGAAATGGTAGTTCTGTATCCTGGTCTTCCATCCTTGAGGATTGGTTTGGCCAGTGCACAATACACCCTTCTGGAGTTGTTGACATGATCATTCCTTCTTGAGCACCTTTCAAGGTTACACTTCTTGTCATCTTCTTCTTAAGAAGCTTCCTGTATGTAGATGTGGAGTTATGTAGCCCATATGGTGCCGAGTACTTGGATGTATCTGAATTGTTTCTGCTTTTGATTGATGTTCGGTTGTGTATTCCGATTTGCATTGCGCTTGGTTTCTTTGTGTTAGTCTTGGAGTTGGTATCTGGTGAGGTCTCCTTCTCCGAGTCAGTTTCATATCCATCTTCATCTGCTGGACTGGTTGGTTTCGAAATCATGAGATTTTAGGTCCTTTGGTTCAGTTCTTGAAGATCTTGATCTACTCCTTCTTCTCGGAGTCGGTTTTGAATTGTTCCGTCGTCGTTGATCTTGCAGATCCACGATCCGAAGATCAATGTTGATTCCGTCGACTTCGTCATCTTGGGGTCGTGGTCCACCAAGCTTTCGAGAAAAAATTTGCTGAAAGCCCCTACCTAGCGCGCCAGCTGTCGATGTTTTACCATCGATAGCCTGCCACAGGGTTACCCGAGACAGTTGTTCATGCCTCGGCGAATAGACAAACCTTGATGGTTGGACACGCAGGGACACACGGTTATACTGGTTTAGGCCCTCGACAAGGTCAAGTAATAACCGTACGTCCAGTTAAATCGCATGTTATTGCTCTTGATCGTAATACAAAGTGTTGTGTGTCGCTCTACGTATCGGGTGTTGTGTAGTATGTTCAAGTTGTTTTTTGGGTGATACCCTCACCAGCCCTTTATAGTCTAGGAACTGGTCGAGGTTTGCTCTAATCCTACTCGGTTACAAACTTAGAGTCCTAAGTTGTGCTTCGATCTTGTCGTCTTCACCGAGTAGAATTCGGTTTCTTCTGTCCGTCTTCCTTTGTGGGCTGAGGAAAGGAGGCCCAAAGCTTAGGTTAGCCGGTCCAAAGCTCAGGTAAGCCGGTCCATGGGTACCCTATAGGATATCCCATCGACAAATACCCAAATGTCCTGCAGCGGAAATAGTTTTGAAACCAACTCACACACACTTAGTTCATTATAGTGTCAGTGCCAAGTCGTTTCTCACAAAAGCATAGATAAGACTTTAGAAGCGACCATAGCCCATTGTCCTAGTTGTTGCCCATAGCTGGGTAGAGATAGTTTATGCAATATACATAGTACATCTGGTCATCTGTAATAACAATAGGAACAAAACCCTAAGTGCGGGAATTTACTCAGCTAGACTTACCCGTATTAAACTAAAATAAGAGACACCAAGGATCATGCAGGCTTTATAGTAGTAGAAGGTCGAACTCTCCTTTGCGGAAAAGCATAATCTAGTAATAGCTAAGTACTTTATTGATCTTGGTCGCATTTTAGCAATCATTACCTGTCATCTATGTAAGCACCTGTACTAAGCAATACACTTGTTTAATCAAAGAATAACCAGTTCGCTCTCCTGTTCCATCAATATCATTTCATCGTAACCATTCAAGTAGATCATTGTTCCCATGCCAATGTAGCAATTGTCAAGTTCTCACTAACAGAGAGAGATCGTGATTTGAATAGAATTCCTATCCAGCTGGAGGGTTTATTCCTCACCCAAACACCTCGCAGCCCTTGAACGGGGCGCGACAGTCGCCTAGAAACCCTTTTGAACCAAGATTGTGCCACAACCATCAACAAGCTCAGGGACTGCCCGACACCCAGGGCACTCCGACTAGGGCTCAGCTAGCCGGCCAAGATTGTGCGGTCAAAACGAGTTATTTGGCCAGCTAAAGGTGAGGCATGCGTTCAGACCTTAAGTGGGCATATCTGTAAAATACCGGCATAGGGCGCACAACTTGCCTAGATGTTGCCAGTATCCTACGTCCGGACAATTTACCAACATTCCCAGTTGCCTTTCCAGTTCATGATATCTTTTCACACCATCGGCGTGCCACGTAGAGCATTACGTGACAGAGGGTCACCAATGTTCCATATTAATTTAGCAGTGCTAAGCATCTATATTTTCTATACTAGCAGGCTAACAAGGATATATAATATCAAAAGTAAGGACGGTAGTATGCAACAATTAGTTTCACACAACTCCTATACTTAATGCAACAACCATAATATAACATAGTAAATTGATATCATAAAGTAGAGTTAGAATGCTCTGGGAGTTTCCTTTCTCAAACAAGCTAGGATGGTGATCGGGACACTCATGTAGTTCCTCTTCAGGTTCCTCGTTCACGGACCCGTTGTTGGCTTCTGGCTAACTCACTCCTTCTCGCTCCTGGCGTGTGACGTACGATGCTTCCTCTTGCAATGTTGTATGATGCGTATATGCGAGTGATATGAGACAATGCATATTATCAAATTGTGCAAGATCATGAGGGATGATGAGATATGCAACTGCTCATGATGTTCTTTTCCTTAGTTCTCTATAGTAGGTGCAAATCTCTTCTCTTATAGTTTCTTATTATAAACATTATAAAAGAATTCATCTTATCACACAAGCCACATACTACTACCAGCATGGTATAGGTTTAGGTTTACTACAGCAACCTAATTATTTTACACTTCAAAGATACACCAAAGCAAACTAATTATTTTAAACCTAATTCTTAGCAATTTAATATTGATAGAAATTAGGGCAATAATTGACACCCTATCAAAACAGTTCATAAACATCTACAAAAATTACAATAGCATAAACAAAGGCATATTAGTACACCCTAATTTTTCCAGATGAAGTTGAATAGTATTCTGTTCCGCACAAAAATAACAAGTTTAAGGCATAAAAGCACTTAAAATACTTAGTATAGTAAAAGTGATGAATTGACCAAGTTAGTATTTTTCATAACTACTAAACATTACTGGAAAGCTACACGAAATGTTGCAAGCCTTTTTACCAAGTAATTTAATTATTAAAATTGTTGCAAATTATCAGCCAAACACAATTTAATTGCTCATAATTTATTTTTCTACCAAAACTGCTCAAGATATATTTTTCCTAGCAATAGCATCAACTTATTGACTTAATCAAACAGGAACCACATTTTTAGCATACACAGGGAATTACTTATGCATTAAACAAGATTTAATCAATACAAACAAGTAATTAATTCTCTACAGAAAAGTACCACTAAAAATACTTGCAATATTTTTATATAGTAGATCTATTCCTAAACAACACTATTGGTGTCTGGAAACTGGGGCTCTCGACACCGACGAATAAATTTGTAACCGCGCATCCGGCACCAGATGGTGAGTTAGATGAATACAAACAATTTAGACTGGTTCGGGCTGAATGTCCCTACGTCCAGCGTTTGGCATTGTGACGCTAGTTCCTTAGATTGTAGATGGGGGGCTACAATGTTCGTGAGAGAGGAGGCGGGCCTCCAAGTCTCTGGTGTGTGTGTGAACGTGTTCTGTCTCGTGTGCCTTGTGTGAGTGTGCGGAGGCAGAACCCTTTTCCTAGGGTCCCCGGTCTCCCCTTTATGGTTCAGGGAAAACTAGGCTACAAGCCGCCCGGCCGAGGCCAAGCAGAGAGAGAGCCTAAGCTACTGGCGTCGTACATCTTTTGGCCCTGTTGATCGTGCCCTTACGTAGTCGTCCGGGCTGGGCGGAGGTTGCCGGCGACATGGCCCTCCCTATAGAACATGGCCTCTGTCCTGTTCTTGCACGGACGACAGTGATGCCCACCCCATCCCTTTGACTCTTTGTGAGAGGAGCACAGTGGAGGATGGGATAGGGGCATCGCAAGTGTATGGCATAGTGGCAGGGGCTTCGTCCTCTGTGCGGCATGCGTATCTGCTCCGGTATGGCGGGCGGTGAGGTCTCCCCGTAGGGGAGCCCTGTTTAGCTCCTTTGCCCATGCCGGAGTGGTTGGGGAGGAGTGGGTGGCTCCCCCTGTTCCCCTGTACCACACTCCTTCTGGTGCAAGTATCCTGCGAGGACCGGCGCATACGGACAAGGGAGGCAGGGTCGAGCGCTCGGGGCGTGCTTTGTCCGACCCAGGGGGTTGGGCGAGGCAGAGAAGGGTCGAAGCAGCTCCCATGGCCTTCGAGGGTCAAAGGGGGTCGCCCGGGTGCCTGGCAGGTGGGCCCGACCCCTCGGGGTGTCGAGCGAGGAGGAGGTGCAGATGGCGCCGCGGTCCCAACCCCTCGGGGGAGTGGGAGTCACTGTGTGCGCTTCCGACCCCAGGGGCATCGGGCGAGGCGAAGATCCTGCCGAGCTGTGGGTGGCGGGAGTGTCGCCTGGTGAGAGGCCAGTCGGCCGGCCTTGGTGGTCTTTGTGGGTTGTGTTGTCTCGCAAGTTTATTTGGGCCTTTGGTCCATCTCCTAATGGGGGCCTTTCATGGTACCCTAGTACATTTTGCCCCCGAGTCCCCGACAAACACCCACAAATATTTCAGGATTTTTAGGACATTTTCTAGGGAGATATACATTGTACATGTATTAAAATATTTATAGAAAATAATAAAAACAAAAACCTAATCCTATACGGCCCAACAGGCTCGTGAGCTTGGTCCAGTGGACCAGAACACGCTAACACACAGGGCCCCACGCAGGGGGTGACCCCACGCGTCATAGGCACGAGGCAGAGCCGAGCCCTCGCCGGTGATTTCTCGTCGTCAGAGGGTTCTCCGACGAAGCAGGTGGCACAAGGGTGTTCCCCTTCGCATCGCGGATCCAGCACATCCCTAATCAAGGGCTAAGGTGGTCGGAGCGGAGCTCGCCATCACCAATGGCAGAGCGGCGGCGCTGCTGCACGGCGGTCGGTCGGCATAGGGCATGGCGGCTACAACCGAGCGACTCTATAGTTTCGCGGGGTGAAGGCGAGTGCAGTGCATGCGCTTGCGAAGTCTAGGGAGGCCTGGTGCAGGGTCGTCGAAGGTGCGGTGCTCGACGGCCGTGGCATGGAGCTCGGGCGAGCGCGTTCCGGGGAGAGGGGTCCTTACCACAAGGCCTAGAGTGGCATCTAGGGTTTGCGAGGTCGAGGCGGAGCTTCGGTCGAGGTGGAGGTGATGGTGGTGCGGTGGTGTGGCCAAAATGGCAATGGCGGCGTCGTGGGCACGGCGGCGGCGATGCTGCTCCCGTTCGTGCGAGCGAGAGAGAGAAAGAGAGAGAGATAGAGAGAGAGGGGGGGGAGGAGCTTGCGTGCGGGGTGGTGGTGACAAATTGGATGGAGCATGAGGGGAGAGCGGCCGGTCGGGGGCTTTGGACGCGGCGCGGTCAGCCAGGCTCTCTCACGCGGATGACGTCGCCAGCATGTAGTTGCCGTGTGGCGAGCATGCCCTAGCCGCAGTCGGTCACATGCGCGGTGCGTGCGCATATGGGAAGGAAACGGCACGGGTGCGGGTGCCGGGGCAGGCCAGGCCGGCTTCACACGCTGGGCCGTATGTTCGCCTCGGCCCGCGAAGGTAAGTTTCCCTTTTTCTATTTTCTTTTATTTCTTTGTTTTTATTTGTTTCTCTTCTAAACACATTTAAAAACTCAAAACTAGGTTTTATTGCAAATACCAAAGTTCCTCAATTCAAAATAAACTACAACTTTGCTTAAAGGATTAAAGTCAAATTCTTAATAGATTTTGTATTGCAGTTTAAAACCTAATTTAGGCCTTTTTAATTTATTTAAGCAATCATTTTAAAATGATTTTTAATCTTTTATTCTTGGCATAAAACCTATTGTTAAATTAATGCTTAATTACCTTAAGGGGCCATTTGGATCCTTTCATTTGGAGGAATTGAAATATGCATAATAAATTAGGCTATTTGGTTTGGAATTTAACATTCCACCACTTTCCAAAGTTCATTTATAAGCCTATATCGAATTCCTAGTGTGGGATATGGAAATGGATTCTATAGATCACCATGTTATGTTTCTACCTTGCAACTTATAACGCATTCTACAACTTGCTCTAGTACGGTAGAAATGCAACACATAAGCATCTCTCACGTTTAACAAACAATAATATACAAATATAATCTATATACAATCATATTATTTTAATTAATATGTGTCGAAATTAAGATTATCAAAATGAATTCAATTCCAAGATCCAAACGGGGCCTAAGTGTTTCTAGAACTTACACAAAACAATCAAGCATCATTTTGAATATTTCACACAAGCATTCAAAACAATTCAATTTAAACATGAAATGATATGATGTCATGTGATGATGATAGTGTTAACATCGTATTTTGGTATGGCCAGATGCGCTCTTATGGGCCCCTACCAGGCCTTCGGAGGAGATATCCAAGATGGACCCGAAAGATTGACTAAGGAAATAAGAGATCGTGGAGAGATCTTTCGGCCGATTTCAACAGCACGTATGCAACGATCTCGGCAATGGAGTGAATTGAGGCCCAAGTCATGTTTTGTTTTCTTATTATTATGACTTGCGTGACGGCCGGTTAGGATACATGCTATGGTCTATAAATAGCAAGGCCTAGGGAATGAGAAGACATTCAATCAATCAAATACACAACTAGTACTTAGTTTCCGGCCTCCGGCCACCCCTAGGAGTAGGAGTAGAGTAGATTTCGGTGAACCTTCGATGGATTGGGCTGCATCGACTAGATCGACCTCCGGTTTGCTTGTAAGTCTAGCCTTGGTTCATGTCTCGTTTGTATGGCTGTATTGTGTAACTCGTATAAGCTCGGTATCAGCTAGTTATCGGTTTGAGTCTATTGTTCATGGGGCTGCATTGCTTCAATCTCACATGAATCATGGATTCAAGCTAGTTATCGGCTCTGTTATGCTTTGTTTAGTCTATTGCTACAATATCATGCCCAATCTCAACTGATGGATTGGCCCACGCTTCATCTTCTATCTAGATCTATTGCCTCCGATGCATTTACTTTCATACTTAGAGAGGCGATAGATCTAAGATTATATCAGCTAATCCTTTGGTTGTGGTTGTCACATGTTGCGGGTACGAGATATACGTTCAGTTATTAGAATGGTTTGAGGGTGGTTGGATCCGATTCAACATATGTGGTACGACTGTATCTACCGGGCCCCACTGCCATATGTGTTGAGTTATGTCTGTCCAAACTTAGATCCGTCTGAGGCTAGATGTATGGATCTTTTTCAAGCTTCATGGATCTCATATCGGCTAATGTAGCTGATCTGGTTATGCTTCAGTCATACGATGCATGTACATTATCGTTTCAATCTACTAGATTTATTGAATGTACTAGACGTGGCTTGGCTTGTTTACTTTTATGGCTGCATGGAAACACCCAAATGCTAGTAAATCGGTCAGGTTTTCAGGTTAATTGTTATCATGGTTGCATGGGAACACACCTCTGTTGATGGTCAATCTTTATCTTATATGTTCGGTAGATCTTGTAGCTTGATGTCGATGATGTTACATGTATCGCATCTTTATCTTATTCTTGTCATATGATCGGCTAATCATGTACTTCCTATTTGATATTCTGTATCAACAGTTTGTATATCATTATTATGTTTCATACTTCCTAGAGTTGACTCTTTAGTCAATATCCTATATTCATCGTCTATATGAGAGTCGCACACTCATGGAACTGTCTGGCCACAACCGGCAGGTTCCATAATTTGTCATTTCATCTCCTTGTCAATTGCAGGTCAAATTGATTGGCACGCCTGAGATCAATCACCAAAGTGGCCTAAGCCGCTTTAGAGGTTTAGGAGATCAAGCTCTGCTATTGCACGGTCTCCGCAGGCCTTACGCAGTGCTGACGCCAGAAGACCCCATTTTTGGAGTCAACACATTTTGGCATGCCCAGTGGGACCACAATCGTCAAACATGGACAAAGGCAAAGCTGGAGTCTTATACCCAACCCAAGATGAGAGGCTGAGGGCCCTCGGTCCGGACTCCCGCGTGACCGAGGAAGAATTTCAGTTAATCCTCCGAAGTATGGAGAGACAAAGGGCCCTGCTTGTCTTGGATAGGTTAATCGATCCACCTGGCACCGAGTATCTGCCTGCTGTTCAGGCCAGGCGGAGGAGCCAGAACGAAGGAGACAAAGGGAAGAAACCGCTAACAGAGCATTTCAGAGCTATAGAGTCGATCGACGTGCATGAGAATTGCTCGTTCTTCGCATACTGCCTCGACAAGAATCTGGAGGCCTACCAGGGGTAACTATCCTGGGTGTAATGAACGGTTCGAGGAATACAAAAGGCTCCAAGCTGACGACCGGATCACTTGGGGACAAGTGGAATAAAAGGAAAGGAATCAGCGTGTCATCAAAGATGGTGTTCGTGGTTGGCCCAGTACTGAGGTTGTCAACATAGACCGTGCTCAATCTCGACCAGGCCAGCCTGACGGGCCCCAAGCATCTCAGAGTCCTAGAAGGCTAACCAAGACCCAGAAGAGGAGAGTTCAACATCAGAGGGCTGGCAGGCGGCGTCATGATGCAGCATGTCGCGTCGCTAGCTTCTTCCTACCTATAGAATTCAGGGCACCGGTGGATACCGAAGTCTACTCTGACTTCGATGAGTCAGAGTTTAGAGAGAAGAAAAGTGCACTCACGTGTGAGTTCCAGGCGGTCTTCGGTAAGCCTACGAGGCATAGGCAACTGAAGGCACTATACATCCAAGGATACATCAATAAGAGATTTGTCGGGAGTATACTAATTGATGATGGTGCCTCAATCAACCTGATGCCAACTCACATCATTCCGAAACTAGGGCTGGAGTCCGAGAAGCTCTTCAATATAGATCTGGCACTTGGCGACTTCGGAGGGAGGAAATCCAAAGCCAAGGGGGTTCTACAGGTGGAGTTGACAGTTGGCAGCAAGACTCTGTTGACAACTTTCTTCATCATTGACGGAGATAGTTCATACAATCTACTCTTTGGGAGAGATTGGATTCATGCCAACTGTTGCATCCCATCCACAATGCATCAAGTTGCAGTACAATGGCTAGACAATGATGAACTAGAAGTCATTCCGGTCAATTATTCAATTTCCATAGCAACCATTGACCCTGCTCACTGGGTTTTGGAGGACTACGCTTACGACTGCTTTTCGGGCAGAAGGTTGCAAGAAGACCTCACTACTCTCAACATTGTGTGTCAACAGCTAACCCGAGCAGTCGGCTTGAATGAAGTGGAGTGACAAGTATCGGTGACGGTGAGAGCAAGCTGGGCAAGAGGCTTACGTCGGCAAGCGAGCTGAATGGTGACGAACACTAGGCCGACGCACAACAACACCAAACCGAATCCCGAGATTCGAGAGATTTGATTGCCCAGAAGGAGCATGAGGAATGTTTGGTTTGGAATTACAAAATGCCCAGTTTTGACCAGAAGCTGATTGAGCATCATCTACCGATTAAGAAAAGGTATCGGCTAAAGTAGGCGGTGACCCAGGAAAGGTAGAACTAGCATCATGGCCAACGCAAAAACTGAAATCACTCGGCTCTACGAAGCAAAGGTCATTCGGCAAAGCGAATACGCCAAATGGATCGCCGACATGGTCCCTGTGTGCAAGAAGGAAGGGCAAGTGAGAACTTGCATCAATTTCAGGGACCACAACAAAGATACCCCAATGAGTGAGTACCCAATGCCGGTGGCCGATATGCTAGTTGACGCAGCAGCTTGTCACAAAGTGATCAGTTTATGGATGGCAATGCTGGGTACAATCGGATCTTCATGACAGAAGGTGGCGTACGATTGCCTCCGGATGCACTGGGATTACACGGGTGAAGGGTTATAGCCTTCGGATTAAAGGATGCTGGCACAACTTATCAGGGATCTATGAATTTCATAAGTTGGTCGGCAAAACCTACGGCGTGGTGGCAAAAGCCCAAGGAATGCCGAGAGCACCTTGAAGATCTCGGAGCCACTTTAGGGTGTGCAAAGAAACATGGTTTGAGGATAGGCCCTCACAAGTGTGCTTTCGGGGTTGCTGCTAGGCAGTTTCTGGTTTTCTCGGTACATAACCAAGGCATCAAGGATGGTCAGAAGGGTTCTTACATGATCGAGCCGTACTACCGGCCACAAAGACCGAGTTACAATTTCTGATCGATGAGACCAATTTGTTTGACGGTTCACACTGAACCTGTCGGCCGGAATCCCGCCGTTCTCGGTCCTGCTGTAGCCAGAGAGTCAGCAAGGATCTCAATGGGGCAGCGAACAACAAGAGGCTTTTGAGGGGATCAAGTAATATTTGAAGACTTCACCAGTACCAGTCTCGCCGTAGAATGGAAGGCGTTCTAGTTTGTACGCAACAGCCAATGACCATACTATTGGATCGGCTTTGATATAATGGTTCGAAGGGCAGGAGATAGTGAGATTCGAGCCAGGGATTACTTGATCCCAAAACAAGATATCCTCCCATAGAGAAGTCATGCATATGCTTGGGCTTTCCTGTGCCAGGCTGTGCCATCATCCGAGTGCACGGTGGTGTCAAAGTTCGACATCGTCAAGCACATGCCATCGAGGCCTATTCTAAATGGAGGAATCAGCGGATGGATCCTTACGGGTTAGTCAGGGCGATTAAGGGGCTAGATAGCCGACTTTGTCACTCACTGTCATGAGAAGAAAATCAGTTTGGTGGGCATGGTTCCGCTGACGCCGTTTTTTATGGACCTACCTACGAGCAAGGTAGAGCATTGAAGTCGTCTGGGCACCGCCTAGGGGGGCAATTCTCAAGCATGTTTCCCAGGATAGGCCGACAACTGTCGATAACCAGACCGGATGATAACCAGACCGGATGTGAAGCTCTTCTCAAGGAATCTCGGCTGAGGATTAGTCGACCATGTGGCCTATGTGAATGAGTGTTGGAGCATGATAGAAATTTTCATAGGCTGCATGGTTCCTTCTCTCGTATCAGCATCAAACAGGCATCTGGGGGCTAAGATAGACACCGACAGAGGAAAAGGACTCAAAAGGGGTTTGGTTTGGAAATTCATCTTGCCCATTGGAGCTAAGGACAATAGATACGGTTGATGGACACCAAACTAGGAGAACCCATACCAGCTCGCGAAAAGCACCCTAGGTGAGGCTTATGGAATTCTAGAGGAAGGAAAGTATTCTGGAAACCTTGAAGGGAAGCATTTTGGAAGCACTGCCCCAACATGTAAACCGATGTGTCATAGTCGACAGGATGGGTAGCTAGTGTGATTCATATCGCCTTCAACGTAACGATGGTCAACTTGAAGCTGGTGATAGCCGATACGATGTATTGCCTTTAGATAAAAAAATATACAAAAATAGAAAGAAAAGGGATAAGGCACGGTTCAAGCAAGAGAAGAATGCCCTGACAGCATGGAGATAGCTGTTGACACAAAAAGCGTCAGATCTGTGAACACCTCGGGCTATTACCCAAAGCTCGATGTCGAGGGCGCGCCAGTCGATTTGACCAATCAATCGACAAGGATGATAACTAGAACAAACTGAATGAGACGACAGCGATGCGCCCGGACGTCAAGGCTCAGATTGATCAAGGGTAACTAGAGCAGAGCTAGTCGAGGCAAACAGCGATGCGCCCGGATTGCCAAAGCCTAGAGGTACTCCCACGCGGAACTAGCAAGGATTTGACGAAGATCAAGGTGATGCAGCCCGTCGAAAGCTTGAAGAACTCGTTGATAACTATAACTAATACATAAGAAGGTAAACTGCGATAAAAAGGCAGAATAAGATAAAATTGGTTTGTTTTTGAATTGGATTGATTGTTTCTTTCCATAGCCCTTGGGCACATATTTATACTCCCGCATGGAGAGTTGTACAATGACACGGCACATATCCTTCCTAAAACAAACTCCTACTTTAAAGGAAACTGACTCGCGCAGGAGCCGGATAACAATATTTATTTCCTAAACAAACACACCTATTTCAAAGGAAAATAAACGACTCATGCAAGAGTCGGACTCAAACTACTATAATAATACCGGTATAAAACACCAGTTTCCTTATCCTTTCCTTTCGATGGAAACTTTCCATCGGCAGATTCCTTTAATCCGCACCTTCCTTCTTTGGCCACTTGTAATCCTCCGCTGCTGCCAAGTGCTGTCACGCCCATCGGCATCGGCAATGCTAAGTCACGCCCATCGGCATCGGCAATACTTTCCCGATCGGCAATTGGCAGCATCTCTTTGTCGGCAATCGGCAATGAGCCCTTATCGGCAATCGGCAACCAGCTTCCATCGGCAATCGGCAACGAGCCTTTATCATCAATCGGTAAGAACTCCTCAATGTCAATCGGCAATAGCAGCTCATCGGCCATCGGTAATGACTCATTTGCAATCAGCTTCAGCAAGACTTCACCGATCTTGTCGGCAATGCTCATCAGCTTCCATTGGCAAAACACTTAAATCTTCTCGTAGCACCCTTCCATCGGCACTATCAACTCCTGATACCGATGGAGAACGGCCGCTGACCAGTCAAGCCTCGGCCCATTTGACACGTGTCAAAAAACGGTGTCAACAATAGCATTACCCACATGATGGTCAGGGAAAGGATGTATCTACAACAATGGGGCGTGTTTACAAACAAGGGTCAGCTTCTATTCCAAAGACAAGCAGGCGATCAGTTCGTCCACAGGCATTACTTCAGCAACGGCCTGCCCCACTGGTTGGAATTTCCCCATCATTGCGAGGAAGTCACGCCTTGTGTGGGTGCTGGTGAAGCCTGGGACTACAACGCCGGCGACCTCTGCTCCGGAGAGAGCGAAGGTGGCTCCATAAGCAACGGAGTGGAAGATCAAATCCCGGACGCGCATTGACATGTGGGCAAAGCGTTCTTCTGGGGTCGAGCCATGAGCATGGAGAGAGTCCGCCAGCATGTTTATTGCATCAGAAAGGCGGGCAAGTTCTGTCAGAACACCAAAGAAGTGCATCAGTCGAGATAGCCAATGTGGTCAGGGCGGATCTGATCGGTTAAGGTTGTGATCACGAGGGTCTGCAACAAACTAAGGATAATTTACGGAGTCTGAAGGCATACCTCCTGCCTTGGCATTGAAGGAATCTAGGAGTGTCAAGGTATCCGCGGTGGTAGTTTTGGCCGACACTGACTCTTTCTCCAGGAGAGATGACCTCTTGCGTTCTTCTTGAAGAAGACGCCTATCCGCCAAGATACTTTGGAAAAGATCCCACAGGTCGTCATCTGAGAGTGGCGCGATGGGGGCGGAGCTCGACTCACCAACACCAGTACTGAAAGACGGTCAGACTTCCAGCAGGATGGATCATATGGAGAGGTAACAATTGCTTACCTAAAGAGTCGGTATCGTAGTGTCTGCAGAGCACTACCGGAAGAACTGATCGCTAGACGCTCGCCGGAGTTCGCCATGGGAGCACTTCGGAGAAATAAACGAAAAGAGGAATATACACTTGATACTGCTCCAAGGGCGTCTGACTGATATTTATGACATCAGCATAAATAAGGGAGATGCCTCTTCGGTGGGCTAGAGTAAAGTCCGCTACAGGGGAAATCGGCTAAGTAGCCAATCGAAATTTTGGATGACTAAGGTATGAATCGGCTAATCGTAGCTCATGAGGAGCTCGACGATGTCAAATACACGGAATGGTGGTCTCGTTCAGGTACAAACAAAAGTAAAATCGTAATATGCATGAGACACTTCAAGATTATTATGTTGATTCATGCCTAATACAAACTAATTGTCGAGGAACACTTTATTTACAATGTCCTCGGCACGGGTCATATTGACTATCGCCTCACCATGCTCCTGGAAGGCTTCCTGGAGATCTTCATAATCTTGGGGGCCCTCACATCTGGGGAATCCGTGCGCTACTACCAGGAGTTGGTAGTCGGTGGCGGCTTCGGTAGCGGTGAGGGCGGCGATGGCTCCATGACAAACGCCATGGAGGGCGATCTCCTGGATCTGGCGTGGGATGTCCTGAAGGCGCTGGTTTAGGGTATCGCCCTGAGCATTCACGGTGTTGGCGGCGGCGGAGGCTATGCGACGAAGGTTCTCCAGTTGCGCCATCAGTGCTGTCAAAACAAAGAATGAAGAGGAGGCATGGGAGATCTGAAGCAGATAAGTATGCATTACCTACCGCTTGATCATCAGATTTAGAAAGTCGACGCCTCGTCTCGGCAATCTCGCCTTCGGTAGCGTCCAAGGCCACCTGGTGGGCATCGGACAAATCTTGGAGACGCCCCACTTCTTTGGTCGACTCCGAGTATGCTTCACGGAGTCGGCATCGCTCTTTCATCATAGAGCAATAGGCCGCCAGATCAGCACTACCATGGTTGGAGTTAGACGTCGAAGCTTCGCCGCTGCTCGCAGATCTGAAAGGAGCAAATAAATCAGTAGGCAGATGATAACTGTACTGGGAGAAAAATTTGGGAGTGGATGAAAGATCGATCACCGTGTCGTACACAGGCGTCGACGGGAAGAAGAACCCTCCGACAATGGTTCTTTGGCTGGGCGCTTCCCATCTCCGGTCATTGGTGTTTCTCTTGAGAGTTCTTGAAGGCTTGGGAAGGTTACAGTACAAATTGGCTATGAATGACTATCGGAGCCCGGAGGCACATAGCATTATATAGATCCTCTGCAGGGATAAAGTGTCGATTCGAGGACGCGTTATGGCGTGAAGTTAGCACAAGCAGAGGAGTCGGCCGTTTCGGTTCCCAAGAGTGCAGAGATAATTTGGGAAGGCAAGCCGACTATTGGTGCGACTCTTGGGATTTCTGAAGGAATTTTGGAATAAAATAAGTTTATTCCAAAATTGGGGGCATGTGTTAACACCGTATTTTGGTACGGCTAGATGCGCGCTTATGGGCCCCTAGCAGGCCTTCGGAGGAGATATTCAAGATGGACCCGAAAGATCGACTAAGGAAATAAGAGATCGTGGAGAGATCTTTTGGCCGATTTCAATAGCACGTATGTGACGATCTCGGCGATGGAGTGAATTGAGGCCCAAGTCATATTTTGTTTCCTTATTGTTAGGACTTACGTGACGGCCGGTTAGGGTACATGCTATGGTCTATAAATAGCAAGGCCTAGGGAATGAGAAGACATCCAATCAATCAAATGCACAACTAATATTTAGTTTCCCGCCTCCGGCCACCCCTAGGAGTAGGAGTAGAGTAGATTTCGGTGAACCTTCGACGGATTGGGCTGCATCGACTAGATCGACCTCTGGTTTGCTTGTAAGTCTAGCCTTGGTTCATGTCTCGTTTGTACGGCTGTATTGTGTAACACGTGCAAGCTGGGTATGAGCTAGTTATTGGTTTAAATCTATTGTTCATGGGGCTGCATTGCTTCAATCTCACATGAATCGTGGCTTCAAGCTAGTTATCGGCTCTGTTAGATTGGCGATCTAATAGATTCATTAAGTTATTGATATTGTCTATTATGCTTTGTTTAATCTATTGTTACAATATCATGTCCAATCTCAACTGATGGATTGGCCTGCGCTTCATCTTCTATCTAGATCTATTGCCTCTAATGCATTTACTTTCATACTTAGAGATGCGATAGATCTAAGATCATATCGGCTAATCCTTTGGTTGTGGTTGTCACATTTTGCGGGTTTGAGACATACATTCGGTTATTAGATTGGTTTGAGGGTGGTTGGATCTGATTCAACATATGTGGTACAGTTGCATCTACCGGGCCCCACTGCCATATGTGTTGAGTTATGTCTGTCCAAACTTAGATCCGTCCGAGGCTGGATGTATGGATCTTGTTCAAGCTTCATAGATCCCATATCGGCTAACGTAGCCGATCTGGTTATGCTTCAATCATACGATGCATGTACATTATCGTTTCAATCTACTAGATCTATTGAATGTACTAGACGTGGCTTGACTTGTTTACTTTTATGGCTGCATGGAAACACCCCAATGCTAGTAAATCAGTCAGGTTATCAGGTTAATTGTCATCATGGCTGCATGGGACCACACCTCTGTTGAGGGTTAATGTTTATATGATATGTTCGGTAGATCTGATAGCTTGATGCCGATGATGTTACATGTATCGCAACTTTATCTTATTCTTGTCATATGATCGGCTAATCATGTACTTCCTATTTTATATTCTGTAATAGCCATTTGTATATCATTATTATGTTTCATACTTCCTGGAGTTGACTCTTTAGTCAATATCCTATATTCATGGCTATATGAGAGCCGCACACTCATGGAACTGTCTAGCCACAACTGGCAGGTTCCATAATTTGATGTTTTATCTCGTTTTCTGGCACGCCCGAGATCAATCACCGAAGTGGCCTAAGACGCTTTAGAGGTTTAGGAGATCAAGCTCTGCTGGTGCGCGGTCTCCGCAGACCTTACGCAGTGCTGACGCCAGAAGACCCCATTTTTAGCGTCAACAGATAGTAACATGAATGTTTTGCAATTGATCATGTGGATTATGCAATGTTTAACACTATGGTGTTACAGTGGTGGAGTTCCATGTGGTCGAGGACGGAGGAGGCCAACGGGCTTGGCTCAGGAGAAGGGGAGGGGAGAGGTGGGAGCTAAGCTGCAGAGTGTCTTTTGATTTTTATTTTTTTTGAACTAAAACCGTGGGACAGAAAGTCCCCGGCGGATTTAATGAATTAAAAGAAGTAACAAGTACAGAAGAACTTACAAAACACAAGGGAGGGAAGAAGAGAAGAACACAAAGAAGGCTAACAGAGGGTTCTAACCAGAGGTTAGAAAAAACAACAAAAAACAGGAGGGAACTAAACAACTACAGAGAAACTAGCCAAAGTCTGATGGAGCGAATCCTTGATTCTGCAGAGATGGTCCAGGACCTCTTGTATAAAGGTTCTCTTCCAAGTAGATAAACTGGGAAGCTTTCCATTGAAGATGAAAGCATTTCTTTCATTCCAAATGCACCACGCACCAATCATGACAATTTCCATGAAGAATGGAAGAGCAAACTCCTGTTAGGCAAAGAAAATCCTTTCATGAATGTTGACATCTTCATTCCAGATTATACCTAGCACAAACCATCTATCAACTGAGGAAGAGCAACTAAAGAAGAGATGTTTAGACGTTTCTTCAATGGCTTCATGGCAGAGCACACAGTTGTATCCTTCCTCCAAGAATTTTTTTTCTGCGCCTTAGAATATTCCTAGTGTTTAGCCGATCATTTAAAAGAAGCCAAGCGAAAAGCTTTATCTTAGGTGCACATTTTGACTTCCAAATCCATGTGACAGTTCTGGGGGTGGCCACTGTCGAGAACTGATACTGATAATACCTGCTAGAGAAAAAATTATGCATTCCCCAAATAAAGACCCAACTATCTTTCAAGTCAGTAGAGACAGGGGGAGCTGCCCAAGCATTTCTTGTAAATCAAGAAAGTCATTATAGGCTTCTCTGCTCATGGGGATCCTGAAGCAATCAAGCAAACAGTTGGCATTTCTCAGATTCCAAAGCGAGATCCTGGGGTCCTTGGCATATTGAAATAAGTCAGATAAGGATTGTGAGAAAAGGTTTCCATAGATGAGGTCTTCCCAGAACCCAACAGTGTCCCCCTTGTTGGGAAAACAGCAAGCAATTCCTCTATATTTTGTGTTAAGCCTGAAAATGTCCTTCCACCAGAAGGAACCTTTTTCTCTTGTTAGATGAGGAACATCATTGACATAATATTTCTGCCAAATTAGATTGATCCACTGAATATTTTCTTTTCTATAAAACTTATCAAGTTGTTTCAGGAGCAAAGCTTCATTCTGCATACTCAGATTGATGACACCAAGGCCCCCCTTACTTTTTGGTTTCTGGACAAGATCCCAGGCAGCCAAATTATACCCCTTTCTTCTAAAATCTTTACCTCATTGTTGCTTCTTTCTTTTTATTTAGTGGCTTAAGTGTTTAGAATATTATTTTTAGGATGCACTAAAATTTCACATGCCATTCATTTCTTTCGATTTGATTGCAGATAGGAAGTGGTGCAAGTGGGCCATGTAGGTTTCAACTGATACACGGAGTTGATAAAGTCCAAATTATATTGTTGTGTGTGGAAGCTCCTTGAATCATTTACGTTAAGGTTTTCTGACAGTGTTCATTAATAACTAAAGAATCATATACTAAAATGGGTTTGTTTGGAGCGATGACATCTCCATGAGCTATTGGCGAGATTGTTTTGTGGTGCTTTGTCTCATGGTGACAATCAAGATAAGTGGACTAAACAATTATGAACAATTATTGATGATATGTTTCCTCTTTTGTTGTGAATCTCAATCTTACTATTTAATTTTATTTTTAATAATCATAGTTGTCTGGTTGTTTTCATGTACATTTCTAAAAATCACCGTGACGTTAGCACGGACACTATACTAGTTATTTCTCATTATTGAGTTTGCGTCTCTATACAAAGGAGAAAGTGGATCTCCTATCTATAGATCCGATGGGCAGGCAGCGCTGCCCATCTAATTTCCCGTTTTGTCTTCAGGTAATTTTTGTTTTCACTTGATTTTTGTTTTCACGAGATTGGGATTCAACCACACCCATCACGTTTCACAACAAGGACATTCCGAAGAACTAGAGGTGTCACAAATCCATAATTGTAGGCTAAAAGGCTTGGGGGCTGTTTGGTTTGGCACCATCATTCGCCACGCCATGCTAGTGGCCGCCACGGTATGTTGGCTGTTGTTTGGATGCTATATTGGTTGAGGCAGCCACGGTACATGTTTGTTGTCGTTTGCTACTATTGTTTGTCTTCTAGCACAAGACTGGCGCGGCCTCCGTGGCGATGGCAGGTGAAGGCCGTGAACCAAGCAGCCTCTTGGACTTCATACCTTACTTGGCGTGGGCCTTAGCCAGTTACCACCAATAGCCTGCGTGCAAGATGTGCCAGTTCCAACGTAACCAGCTTATTCTTCCTGTCTTGGGCTTGGGCCTTTGATCCAAAACCTAGCTATTTGTTTTTTTGAATGTGGATAAAAGTTCTGTTAGTTAATAACATTAATGTAAATCCTTGTCAAAACGGTCTAGTTTAGTACAAATTTTAGTTAGTTCAAGGCTTCAAGCCAAATCTCAGACTTGCCATTGCCTACCTAAACGTCTACACATGTGAAGTAGCCAACAAATGGCTATGGCACCAGCCATGCAGGAATATGCCAACCGTTTCTTTCACTCATCATGTATAGAAAAATGGCGCCGGCATGACAGGCTTGACGGCCCAACTCCATCAATAATCACTTCATAAAATGAGATCAACTTCGCAGATCTTCAGTTCGTCCTTCTGAGGAACAGATATTTTTGACAGCTGTAATTATACCAACAGAGCTATTCAGTCTAATAACGGATACATGCCTTCCAACCTAGTTATCTGCCCGCCTTATTCTCATCTTTTTCTATTGAAATCTATCCCACTACCAGGGCGTGCAAACTTACAGAAATATTAAAGCAAGAACATCAGAAAGATATAGTCATCTTCGTTTCATGCCTTGTAGTGCTCCGCACTCAAGTCACCCCATCTTACATTGTACTTCGCGGCAAGATAGTGGGCGCCGACAGGTCCACGGCTTCCATAAGGGTAGAGCTCAGGAGCTATTCGCTTCTCTTCCAACTCCTTCAGGAGGGGCGTGAAGAGTGACCATGCAGCATCCAACTCATCCGAGCGGATGAAAAGCCTGCGCTCTCCTTCGATGGCATCAAGCAAGAGTCTCTCATAAGCATCCGGTATCTCCTTTGAGTACCTAAGACATGGCATGCAACATTTAAAGGCAACTTTAGGGTACTGTGACAAGAAAGTAAGCACTTCTCACAAGGAGTGACGAATACAAGCATGGATTGATGCCTCATAAGCAAATATATCATGTTTGCAGCAAGGTTTGTGAAACCGCAAGAAAACCCTGCAAGCCAGAGGGAAGCCCTACTAGTTTTTTTTTTCAGAAAGGATCCAATTTCAATCCCTAATATGATGAAACTTGTACATGTTACACAAATAGGTACTAGATGGTTTCTAATAGAATTGTCAGCATAACTGAATTTTAAAAAAAACGACAGAAAAATTAAAACCACCACACAGAGAGGGGGAGGGAGAGAGAACCGCCACAAATGTTACATTGCACATAACTCAGCTATTATTCATAAACCACAAAAGCATACTAAAAATGGAAAGCATCACCCAAATACATTCCAACAAAAGCAAGGAGCAACAATTGTGCCATTTTCGTTGTGGTGCAGCTGTGAATAGAGAATTACTTTGGGCATACTATAAAATAGTAATCCAGGTTTACAAATGTAATTGCTGCTAAATTAATGTTACCTTGCTGCATAATGGAGATTCAAGTTACTCCTATCTAGTCGCATACCAAGACCAGGAATCTTGTTGTTAATCTTTAGGTAAATAGCTTCATCTGGTTGCACTCGTATCACAAGCTCATTAGTGGCTCTATCAAGATCTGTGCCAAAACTCCCCTTGTAGAGATTTCCAGGAACATGTCGGAACTGTACCCTAATCTCAGCTCTGCAATTTGTTCATTTTCATGTAAGAATATTTGGCATGCAAAATATCACAACATAAGAGTTTTTTCCCCTTCATTTGACATGAAAAAAAAGAGAAGAGATTCATGAAGCAATTTTGTGTTGGAGATAGAAATATCATGTTAGGAAATATGATCCATCTTGTTAATGTTTTCATCTCAGAATCAAGTCAGACTTGTTTATATGCATACATAGAACCTGCTTTACCAAGTAAATAGAAGATTCTGTCATCATATGTTAAGGTATATACATGAAGCATACCGTTTTGTGTGCAAAGCTTTCCCAGCTTTCATAAGAAAGGGAACTCCATCCCATCTGGCATTATTTATGAAAAGTGCCGCAGCAGCAAACGTTGGAGTCACACTATCCTTGGGCACTGTCTTATCATCAGTATACCCAGGGTATGTAGTACCACCTTTTGTGTGGCTTTTATACTGTCCTATGACCACATCTTCCAGCTGCAATGGCTTCATGGAACGAAGAACTTTAACCTGGCAGAAAATAAGAACTAATGTAACAGGACCCCTGAATGATGACATAAGCATGTAAATGCATGGTTAACACATGTGAATAACATAGACAATAAGATCAGTATATTCTGCTTGAATTATAGTCAAAAGTCATTATAAATGAAAGAAATAAAGAGTCCCTGCCTGCCTAGCTAGTTCTCCCTATTTGCATGCCCATAACAGCTATTCTAAGTTCAGAACTACATTTCTTAAGTACAACAACTATGTGATGTTCCATGCCTACGGTTGTTGTGGGAGCATGGCGCAAACCTTCTCATTTCTTATATCCTCTGCTTCCAAACTAATAGGAGTTTCCATTGCAAATAAGGCTAGTATCTGAAGGAGATGATTCTGCATTATGTCTCGAATAATGCCATAGCCATCAAAGTATCTGCAAATTGAAACAATAAAGTAAGATACAATCATATGCAACTACCACAGTTCAATTAAATAACCATCAAAACCATACCCTCCACGTCCTTCAGTACCAAAGTCTTCTGAGAATATAAGTTGCACATTTCTTATATATTGTCTTGACCAGAGTGGCTCAAAAACGAGATTTGAGAAGCGAAGGACAGACAAATTCTCCACCAGTTCTTTTCCAAGTAATGGTCAATCCTGTATAAAAAGGAAAATAAAATTCATAAGCTTTTCACAAGCAATTAACAGTCTTCAAATTCCCTGTTTTCTTTTCCTTTGGCATGTTGCTTTAATATTTGCAGAGAATTGGGATGGTAACAAAATGCCACGTCTATACCAGAAAATATGTTACAAATCCATGAGATGCTTCACCTGAAAATTTGGTCCTCTACAAGGTACTGCTTCAGACCTCTTGTTAACGCAGCAGAGGATTCTGAGTCTCGGCCGAAGGGCTTCTCAACAATTACTCTTGTCCAACCATTCACTGAAGATGCTGATTTGCTTGCACATTTTACAACATCCAAGAATATATTAGGAGGTATTGACAAGTAGAAAAGGCGGTTAGAAACTCTGGAACCCTGCAGCAACAGAACAAGGATTTAGTCAGAATGTCAGATAACAATTATATATATCCTTTTTAATGGGAACGGATTTGAAACATAAAAAATTATGCGCAGAACAAAGGAAAAACAGAAACCATCTCTTTCACAAGACAGGGGTGGCTCTCAGGTGGCTACAGTTTCAGGAGGGAGAGAGAGGGGAGTTGGCATCCTGATGGCCAGCTTGGTAGATACTCCCTCTATCCCAAATTATAAGACATTTCAAGAATCTTGGAGTGTCAAAGCATTTCAAGTTTGACTAATAATTATAGAGAAAATTATAAAGATTTATGACATCAAATAGTCATACTTATAAAAATATAATTGATAATGAATCTAATGATACTTAGTTGACATCATAAATGTTGTTATATTGTCATACAAGTTTGGTCAAACTTGAGATAGTTTGACTCTCCAAGATTCTTGGGATGTCTTATAATTTGAGATGGAGAAAGTAGGTCACTAGAATAGGGCTATAGCCACTAGGTCCTATGATTTCTGCTGGAATCATGACAATGGTGATGGTTTCATGCAGGCATTGTTGCTCCAGGTTTCTCCGGTGACAGCGCCTTCTTCAGCAGACGTACGCTTAACTAACGCTATCGCCATCAGGTTGGATGTTTATCATCCCCTTATGTGGGTACCTGTGAATCCATCTTCTGGGCCTCTTGCTGTGTTGGATCCATAGTTTGAGGCATCAGATTTGCTATCCTCCTACTCCAGCATAATTGGTGACAGATGTTCCTTCAGAGATCTATATGCACTTCTGAGGTGGTTCAAGGCATTGGCTCCTGTGGTCACCCAAGTATTGGAGCTTCTTTACTGTATTAGGCAGGAGATTTTATTTCTGGCTTCAGTAATCTTTTCTAACAAGCATCATCAAGCCACTCTATCGTGTAGTGTCTAGAGATGACGAAATTGTAATGGAGGACCTGGTGTATTATTCAATGTAATTTTTGTCTCTATTAGGGGCCTTCTTGTATTGTAGGCAAAGTTCAGCTAGGCGCCGCCTAGGCGCGATTTCGCGCTAGGCGAAGGCCGCCGCTGCGACTAGGGGGTAAAAGCGTTCCTCGGCACTGGGCGGCGCAAGGCGCCGTGGAGGCGGCTGCGGGCGCGAGGCCGCCAATTTTTGGCCCGCCGCTCGGTTGCGCGCGTCAATTTCCCGCGCGGCTCGGCCAGGCGCGCGCGGGAGGGATAAGAGCCGCGGAGATTTCCCGCCCTCCCAGTCCCGGCCCTTTCTCCTCCCTGCTCCTCCCGACAGAGCCGGAGGCGGAGCTCAGGCGAGGTCATTCCACCAGAGCCGGGCGAGCTCCATCCGCCGGCCCTGATCCTCCCGACGGCCCTCTGCTCTGCTCCTCCCCTGCTCTGCTCCTCCCTGCTCGTCGCCTGTCCTGCTCGTCCCCGAGTCGCTGCCGCCGTTCCTTCTCGCCGGTCCTGCTCATCCCCAAGGTGAGTTCCCTTCCCTGGACCTGCATGCTTCCCCTTCCCTCCGGCTGCTCCTGAATGCTGTCACTGAATGTATGCCCAAATGCTTCACTGAACTTCAGTACCTCACTAAATGCTGTCACCTGAATCTGAATGCCTAAATTGTGTTGATGTATGTCTCTGTTTTCATCTGAGATGTATGCTAGATGCCTAGAGCCTAGATGTATCATGCCTCTGTTTTCCTGCTGCTACTGCTAGTGACTGTATGCCTCTGTTTTCATGCTGCTAATGCTACTCTGCTAGTGACATGCTCCTTCACTGTGCTACTCTGCTAGTTTGAATCTGAATGTTTTGTTGTAAACTTGTGATTGCTAGTACTTAGGATGTCGACAACAGAGGCAGGTTCTAATGGACCAGGGGCAGCTAGTAATGAAACAGATGCCAATGATCTCTTGAAAAGAAATTCAGATGATATTGGATGGGAGTATGGTGTCCTTGTTGATGCTAACAACAAGGACAAGGTGATGTGCAATTTCTGTAAGAAGGAGATGAGGGGAGGGATTTATAGGTTGAAGCAGCATATTGCTCATGATGGAAAGAATGTGAGAAAATGCCCAGCTACAACACCCTTGTATTTTGAGGCTAAAGAGAAGTGCAAGAAAGCAATAGCTGATGCAAAAAGGAAGAGGGAGTTCAAGCTGGTTCATGATTTGGAACTTAGAGAAGAAGTTAATGTATCTAGGGTTGGCTCAGAGGAGGTCACATGTGTTGGCAGTTCAGAGCCTCACAAATTAGGACCAATTGACAAATGGACACGTGCTATTGATCCTAAAGCTACCAAGAGTGATTCTTTGAAGCAACAACAGCTGAACAAGGAACTTTGGAAAGAAAGAACACATGAGGTGCACAAGTATATTGCAAGATGGGCCTACAACCGAGGTAAGCAGCCACTATAGTGTCCATTTCAGGTCCATTTTACTTACATTTTAGTTGCTGTTTTCCAGGGAATAAACACTAATAACATGTTTTTTTTTAACATTGACAGCAATTCCTTTCAATGCAATTGACAATGATGACTTCACTCAATTGTGTGAGGCAATTGGACAGTTTGGTCCAGGACTTGTACCTCCAACTCAAGATGCAATGCGAGGGAGATTGCTAGAAGAAGAATATGCAAGAACCAAGAGTTTGCTGCAGGAACGTGAAACTGAGAAGGTGAAGAATGGGTGCTCCATTATGACAGATGCTTGGTCAGATAGGAAGAGGAGGAGCATAATGAATTTGTGCAGTAATTGTGCTGATGGAACCTCCTTCATCTTCTCAAAAGAAATGTCAGATATCTCACACCAGTGAAGTCATCTTTCAATTGGTGGACAAAGCAATTGAAGACATTGGAGCATAACATGTAGTTCAAGTAGTGACAGACAATGCCTCTAACAACATGGGAGCAAAGAAGCTATTGGAAGAGAAGAGACCAAATATATTTTGGACCTCTTGTGCAGCTCACACAATCAACTTGATGCTCCAAGGAATTGGCAACATGGATCGGTTCAAGAAAGTGATTGGCCAAGCACAAGCATTTACCATATTTGCTTATGGCCACACAAGAACATTGGATTGCTTGAGACACTTCACTGAGAGGAAAGAGATAGTGAGGCCAGGAGTTACTAGGTTTGCTTCAAACTTTCTGACTTCGAACAGCATGCAAGAGAAGGACCAGTTAAGGAAAATGGTGGTTCACAGTATGTGGGACTCATTGAAGGATGTGAAATCAAAGAAAGGAAAAGAGGCCACAGCAACTATATTGAGTCCAACATTTTGGAGGGATGTGAAGGTAACATTGGCTGTTTTTGAGCCACTGGTGAAAGTGCTCCGTTTGGTTGATGGGGATGTGAAGCCATCCATGGGTTGGGTTTATGGAGAACTACTAAAGGCAAAGAAAGAGATCAAAGAGGTCTTTGGCAATAGTCTGTCCAAGTACAGGGAAGTAATTGAGGTGATTGACAAGAAGATGAAAGGAAGACTTGATTGTCCATTGCATTTGACAGCCTATTTGCTTAATCCACACTATAGCTATAGTGACCCAACAATCTTTGATCAGGCCACAATCACAGAAGGGTTTATAGCTTGTGTTGAGAAGTTCTATTGGTATGATGAGGATAAGCAAGATCAGGCTGCACACAATGACCTCAAAAAGTTTATGAATAAAGAAGGGCCATTTAGCAAGAAACTTGCAAGGACTTATCAAAACTTTGATTACAGCCCAGGTAGAGGTACTTGTTATTTGTATATGATGGCTGTTTGCTTTTCCTAACTAACAATTTAACATGATGGCTGTTTGCAAATAACTAATGGGGCTGTTTTTCTTTTATTTCAGCATCATGGTGGAGGCTGTATGGAACTGAAACCCCAGCCTTACAGAGGATGGCTACAAGGATATTATCTTTGACATCAAGCGCTTCTGGTTGTGAAAGAAATTGGAGTGGGTTTGAAGGGGTTAGTACCTACCTATTATGAACATTTCAGCAGCATTATAATTCAATTGCATAACTGAAAATGCCCTTTCTTTAATTTGTAGATACACACTAAGAAGAGAAATAGGCTTACAACCATCCGCCTCAACAAGTTGGTGTACATTCAATTCAATAACAAGCTGCTCAATAAGAGAGAAAACATCAAGACAAAGATCACTGATGTTCTGTTGTCTAGTGATACAACTGAAGCTCAAGGTTTTCTCCAAGAAGGTGGAGAAGAATGTGCATTAGTGAACTTCAGAGATGAGGATGAGATGATGGAAGGTACAGGGATACCTTGGTCTGTTATTGGAGAAGCAGTGGGAGCAGATGAACAGCTTGACCCGCGTAGAAGTGCAAGAGTGAGGGAGCTCTATGAAGGAGAAGAGTTTGAGTCCGAAGAAGAAGAGTTTGATGACGATGAGGATGAATATGGGGGGGGGGGGGAGAGAATGAGAGATATGCAGCTGTGTGACTGTGTGTTTTGCTTGCTTATGACTTTTGCTTGTGATTGTGAGAACTGACTCACTGAGAACTAAGATCCTAAGAACTATGTGATTGTGTTGTGCTGTCCTTTATTTTAAAACTGTGTTGTGGTACTGATGTGCACTTGACCACTTGTATTGCTATCCTATCTACTTGTTTGTGGCTTTGTGCTTTGAAATTTGTAATTGGCAGCTGCTGATCTGGTGTGCTCATGGTTGGGAGATTGCTGAACTTTGCTCAGATAAGTGACAATTTGTTGTCTCTTGAACAGCTTGCTGTCTATTGACTGTCTATTGATAATTTGCTTGTCAAAATGTGTTGTAGGAGCTATGAACATGCAAGATTAAGCCATCAAGGGATCAGGTATGTCTACTAGCTCTCTTTTTACATTTACTGTAACCTATATATTCATAATTACTGCTATATATAGCTATATACATAATATATATACATATTATGGCTATATTGCCAAAACGCCTAGGAAACGCCTAGGAACGCCGAGGCGCGATTAATCCTGCCTAGGCGCTAGGCTAGGGGTCAGCGCCTAGGATCCGACCAGCGCCTAGCTGAACTTTGATTGTAGGATGTAAGCTTCCTGAAAATTAATATAATCAAAACATTTTTTCAAATAAAGAATCTTTTTTTTTTTACAGTTACTTATTTAAGTGACACGGTTTTTCAATTGTGCTATGTAAATTCTATGTGCCATAAGTTTACCGGTACAAGCATTTCCTCACAGAATGTAAATATTTTTTGGATAAGGGTGGATTTTGAAACATAAAAATTGTATATAGTATTAACTTATTTAACAGAAATGATTTTTCTATCATTCTCTGTATATTTGATGTACCATAAGTTTACTGGTACAGACATTCCCTCAAAGAATGTGCATGCACATTAAAGAGGCTACAAATTAAGTGAGATGGAAACAAACAAGAAACCACATTTTTTGGCAATACCATTTTGAGAGAATGAGACACCTTCAGAAACTGAAATGTAAATGAACAAGGAGTCAAGGATGATCAACAAATAAGGATTAAAGGATACGCAACTCAATGGAAAATGCATGCAAACGATTAGAAGCAGGACAATCGTAAGTTTCACAAATGAAACCGATGGTGGATTTGCAATTTGACTTGAAGAGAAAAAGCGCACAAACCTCATGTTGCTTTAGGTTCTTGTCTAGATCTAGGAAATGCTCTTCTGAATCATATTGGCCTGAATGATAGAAGCATCTTTTGAGAAACTCTTCCATTTTCTCACTGCAGTTTTCCCTGGAAATAGACAACAGAGTACGAGGACCACTGAGCAAAGTGCATTCACATTTAATGAAAATTTCATTTTCTAAAGAATAGCCCATAAGGATGCAAATCCTCTACGGTACCTTTTATCAATTCTGCAAGTTAGTGTTTTGCTAACCATGTTCCTCAGTTCAGCATCTGTCATCTTGCTCCGTGCATAGCCAAAGATGGTGAAATGCTAGAGAACAAAATACTGTTATTTAGATTTAACAAAAATAGGTGCACATGTTTATAAAGATGGAGATATATATACACGTGCCTTGGGAAGGCAGTCTTCATAGTAGAGAGCAAAAAGGGCAGGAAATATCTTCTTCTTGGCAAGGTCACCAGATGCTCCAACTACTGTGATGCTAACAGTAGAATCATCGTCATTCTTGCATAGAGCGCTCAAGTCTTCAAATTCATCGAGAGTGATTTCTGAAGGAGAGCCATTTTCCACCCTTGGTGAGGTAGGAGGTATGACAGCATTCTTCACATCAGCATCCATGGGAGCTTTCACTAATGATCCAAGATGATAGTCATGAAAATTGATATGAAACATTCACTATGCACCTAACATTTTAAATGGTTTAAAAAGAACTATGCTTTTAGCAATCGAAGTGACGACCTTTATACATTTTTATGATCTTTGTTTGTGGCTCTTGTTGTGTTTCATCTGCAGTCTGCAGCCTATCCCAAATACAAGGCCACCTCGTTACTGTTAAAATAAACTAAATTTCTACACTGGGTTGTGTTAACCGTAAACAGAGAAAGCATGCCTTCTATCAGAGTGATGTAGTGGAGCTGCACAGTGCATGGATTGAAAAGAATCTAGCACCAATTTAATTTTATCATAAAAAAGGACATTACCATACAAATCACTTGTGAATCTGAAATTTGTAAAGACAACATGTAACCACGAAACAACACAAAAACAGAACATTGGCATATCATCCGTGTCAATTGCCTTTATCAGCTGGTCGGTTACCCGGGTAACCAAACAGTTATGCAGAACTTAGTTGGCCTGAGCTATAAAATCCATTCCTGACCCAACAAACTTAGAGGGGTAGAACGAACTAATAAGCGAGCATACAAAGGACGGAGACTCACCTCCCTGCGGGGCGACGGCGTGGATGCGCCAACACGCGGCGGCGGACCTCCCAAAGCTGCCGCATCTGGCGAAGGAGACCGCGGCCGCCGTGGCCAACGGCTGCGCTGCGGCGCGTCGGGCGGTGGCGGCGGCGCCCGCGGGGTACCTCATGCAGGAGAGTGCCATGGGATTGGACTACCTCAGTGGGTCTCGCGCGCGCGCGGCTTCCTTGTCTTGGAGGAGACGATGGGATGGGCGGCCAGCTGGATACGGGGCGGGTCGGGGTTTTATCGGGGGTATCGAAGAGGGCTGCGGAAGCAAGAGAGGCGGCCGGGCCGGGGGCTCTTGAGATCGCCGAGGGGCAGGCAGCCGCGGGCAGGGACGAGCTGCTTGAAATAAAAATAAAAATGCGAAGGATGCCTTGGCTGCTGCTCGGGTCAGAAACGCAAGTGCTGTGCGCCCTTTTCGCCTCTTGGCGGCTACCGTGGGACCAGAGGTGGCCAGTGGGGCCCTCCGGCCGGGAATTCTCTTTTTGGGTTTCTGCCTTCTGGTAGTGTCCTCGTGGATCGTGGTAATCAGGCTGTGTTTACACCGTATTAATATTTTGTAAGGAAAATCACACCTCATTGATGTAGCTGCTACCTCCATTTCAAGATACTCAGCACTTCAAATATTCATTTTTCTTTTAAAAAAATATAGTTCAAACTTTTTCAAAATTTATGTTCTCACTAAAAATTTCTGCCACAAATAATGCTTTCAATGTACATTTTTGATGAAAAAACTATCGATTCCATTATTTTACCTTTGCAATATAATTTATTACGAATTAAACTATGATCCAACGCGACCTGGCACCACCACACCTTGCTCGACATGTCAAATGGGAAAAAAGAGAGCAGAATAACATCTTAGAGTTAGATCAAATATACCGTAGCCACATATCCAACACTATGCAACTTCAAGAATTTGTCTTCTTGATTTTAATTCAAGATAACCACCTATAGGAGGGCCATGGAGCCCATCAAATTGCTCCTTCAATTGGATAGTCATCTACACCTTGTGAAATATTCGGAAAGAGTGAAAGAGCACATAGTTCAAACAAGGTGTATGTTGCTTTTGCAGTTATCCTTATTCAAGAGATAGGCGTGGAATACATAGTTGAATATCCAAATTCAAATCCACTAAAAGTTATAATATGGATATTTGTATTTGAACTCGGTTCAAGTATCTATACTAAATGGATGCATCGAGATCTATTTTTTCATTATTTTCTCTATCCAATTATAGATCAATATTCAAGAAAATAGATGGACATCAAATACGAAGAATATAATGCTAGGTGAAATTTCATAAAAGTTATTTCTATGACTAATGACTAATCATATTGATTGTTGTGATATTCCTCCGCATGGAGGATGCTTTGTAGCCTAGCAATTCAGCCCATTATAGCTCACAAAGCCAAACTCCTCTGAACCATGGATTTTAATTGGAATCAATGGTGGAGGTTGCTCCTTAGAAGATAGGAGAGAAGAGCAAACCCTAGCCTCCTTTGTGTTAATAATAATAGCTGCTACACTTGGAGAGAGTGAGAGAGAGCTAAACATAACACAACATGAGAGAAGAGAAGATGAAAAAGGAGAAGGATATCTATGCAAATTTGGTAGCTATGAACTAGTCATCTTTGTGCTTGTGATGAGAGGCTCAAATATAGTTGGATTGGCACCAAACTTGGTGAGCTCATCTACACTAGATTTCTTTGATTTGTTTAGTTGGTTTGCAGATTGGTTGAAGTATTTTGAGAGGTATTTTGTTAGTTCAAGTTACTATAGTTTTAGGATAATGCATTTTTGGTAGATGATTGATTTTGGTGGTGAAAAGGTGTCCAATTCAGCTAAAACTTTGTAAGTATTAGGACTAGTGGATATCTTGTGTATATTGGAGTTGTAGTTTATGATAAATGAATTGAGTAATGAGGGGGGGTTAATTCTATGACGTATATGTTTGTTTGTTCTCATTTGTCTTTTTTGATGGTTGTGGTTGTAATTTGTGTTAAGTTTAATGAATATGTTCCCATTGTTATAATTCTCTACATGCTCTAACGAATACTCATTGCACCCATTATTCATCATAGTAGAAGCTTGGAATCCATTGATTGGTTTCATGGTTTTTACTTCTCATGTTTAGTGCTTGTTTGGATATCCATGTATTTATCTCAATCCACATGTGTTGGTCAGTTGGAGTGAATTTAAACTAAGTTCCACTATAATCCACTTCAACATATATGGTTTGAGATAGAAACATGTGTATCCAAATAAGCTCTTAGGTTTCGTGGATTGAGGACCGAACCCCACCACCAGTGGATCTGATTCATGCTAGACTAACAACCCATGTGAGAGGTTAGTTTGGATGTTATTAAGTACATGTGTTGGATTGAATTGAGAAAAAATAAGTTTTAACTTTTCACTTTTAACACACCCTAACCCATAACACATGGATTGATGTCGAATACGTCCAATCTAGGAGGGAACGACTCACGCTCGATGTTGACGCTTCTCTCCCACCTGGAAAGCGAGACCCATGGTGGTGAGTGGATTAGGTGCACCTCCACCAGCTCACAGCCCCCACCTCCTCCTTTCAATCCCTTCCCTTTCCCACTTTTCTCATCCCTTTTTTTGCTAGGTGTTGACAGTCCTTAAGTACCAATTTTAACCGTCAACTAAACAAGGAAAAGGATCTAAATGAAACCCATAGCTAGAATTAGGGTTTATACTAACAGAATTCCATGAGTTTTGGTGAATATCTGTTTCTGCAGGGGGTTATCAGGAAATACCAAGAAAAGGCCCACATGTCATGTTTACATAGAGATAATTACCAACCGCACAATTTTCTATACTCTAGAAGATTCCAGGAGACACCAGAACGAACGGGAGGCGAAACGGGCCCGGAACTAGGGCGCTTGCCCTAGCCCCTAGGGCGCCCGCCCTACCCCCAGGGCCAATCAGCTTCCACTTCGCGGATTATGCTCCACCACCTTTGAGGATCAATCTAAACCACTCACTTAAGGTCGGTTTGATCCGACGGCCGACGTTCATTTGAGGAGGCTATATAAGCAAGGCCCCTGACCCCCTGAGGAGCATCTCATCTCATTATTCTTCTCCAGAGCAAAAGCTAGGGTTTCAATTATAGAGAAGGAGAAAGATCCCTCTAGTTATCTAGATCTAGTTCTTCTAGTTCTAGTTCATGTAGTTGTAATTATAGGTGAGAGAGAGAAGGAGAGAGCTAGGAGGAGCCAGATCTGTCGGATCTTCCTCAACATTGTACCTTTGCAACATCTAGTTTGGAGCAATCTCCAGGTTCTTCATTTATTATTTCTAAGTATCTTATTTCAGTTCTTACTTTATTCTACTTATGGGATCTTCGCTCGTATTGAGTGCTCTAGTTTTCGTACGGGACTAGAGTAGTAATCGATAGTGTAGACGTGGTGTCTAGACTAGAGTTTACCTGAGTTTGCGCCCAATCCCACGGATAGTTATGATAGCCCCAGAGGTGACAGCTCTGTAAGGCCTTTGTAGTCCACCACGTTCGGGTTGGTGTTTTCATAGAGCTTTTGACAGCCTCCCCCCGACTACCTTTTCCCCAGTCTTATTCGAGAGTCGGGAAGGTACTGTTGCTCCAAAGTAAGTAGAGTGTAGTGGGCCTTTCATTAGATAAACCCCTTAGAAAACTCTAAAATCTCTCTTTACCTAGTTATCATTCTTTACCATTCTTTACCTAGTTATCATTCTCTACCCATTTATCTTATCTACCCTTGGACGTTCTTAGTTCTTCTCTAGTACACTTCACGTTCCCTGTGGAAATCGATACCCTTTTGGAATACTCCTGGGTGAAAGCTACAGCGGTATCCGTGCGCTTACAGATTTATCTATGTGCGTTAAGAAATACCAACAAGCTTTCTGGCTCCGTTGCCGGAGAACGGTAGCTGTGCTAGTTTCGAACCAAGTCATCTGTTTATCCTTTTTCTTATTTCCTTTTTATCACCTTTCTCACCTTACCATTTTCATCTTACCACATGAATTCCACTCGTATATATAAATACTCTGCTGCAAAGGGTGACATATTGGAGCCTCCACCATCTTCAAATCCCATTCTTACAGATGGCTATGAGCTTCGCCCTGCTTTCATAGCTATGGTTCGGGAGCAATCTTTCTCTGGGCTAGAAAATGAAAATCCTTACACCCACCTTAGAGAATTTGAGCAATTGTGTTCTTGCCTCATCATTGCTGGCATGACACAAGAGACCTTAAAATGGAAATTGTTTCCATTCTCACTTTTGGGAAGAGCAAAACAGTGGTATGCTCATTCTATAGGAGGCGTGAATGGGAATTGGGATGAACTTTGAGACAAATTTTGTCTTGCTTTTTTCCCTGTTTCTAAAATTGCAGCCCTTAGAATTGAAGTTCTTTAGTTCAAACAAAAAGAGAAAGAGACACTAGGTGTAGCTTGGGCTAGGTTCATAAGCCTTATCAATTCCGGTCCAAACCTTTCCTTGCCAGACAATGTCTTACTCTATCACTTCCATCTTGGTCTTAACAAGGAAGTTGCTCTCCACCTTGACCTATCTTCAGGAGGATCGTTCTCGCACAAAACTATTAGTGAAGGAGAAGCCATTCTAAATAAAATTCTTGAAAATACCCCTTACACTGGAGTTTTTGACGAATTTCTCGAAGATAAAGTCGAGTCAAGCCCCGAACAACACGAGGAGGAACAAACAACCGAATCTGAAATTCCTTTAGATCCTTCGAATGATTTGGTTGCCATAGAACCATCTCCTATGGGAATACAACACTCTTTAGAGAGTGATGAACCCCATCCTTATATGTTCCTCTCTGAAATCGAGGTAGATCTTTTTGAAGATTTTGGCAACACCTCAAATTTTCCAGTTCAAGTGAAGCCTCTGGTACACTCTGCATCATTTGAGGATGAGAGTCTACACAATGATGCTTTCCTTTTAGATCACATTAAAGGACTCTCAGCCATCATGAGCCGTGAGTGGTCGGTAGAATCAGAGTTATCCACTGAGGTAGCCCGAATCATCGCTCCCTCAGATATTATACTTTGCAAACTTATGGGAATTAGCATAGAGGCTCACTATAGTCCTATCGTTGGGATAAATATAATTTCAAGGGCTTTAGCCCAATATCTTTGCCCCAACGAATCTTTGATCCCATCACATAAGCTTGTAAGAATTCTATCTGGAGTTATTCTTAAAAGTGATGGGGTCATAAGGTCCATTCCTTTACGCATAAGAGGGTTCGAGTATCGCTTAGATTTTTACATCTATGACATCTTGGACATGTCTCTCTTGATTAGCGTACCGTTTGGAACACTCTTTCAAGAGCAACCAAACAAGGATCACCTAAAGTTTAAGCTAGGCAATTCTTCTATTGATGTTAATCTTTTAAGATCAAATAATGCAATAGTAGAACCCAAGCCTAAACAAGACCCTATTGAGGAAGTGTTAGTGGCATTTCTAGAAGACTGGTCTCAACCAACTCTTGATGATGAACACTTCACTCAAGAAGAGGAAGAGCTAGTAGAACCTATCGAATTAGATCCTTTGAAAGTGCCATCACAACCCTTAATCGAGTTAAAACCTCTTCCTTCTGGCTTGAAATATGTCTTTCTCAATAATAACAAAGAAACTCCTACCATTATAAGTGACAAGCTTTCCCAAGAGGAAACCAATAGACTTGTCACTATCCTAGAAAGACATAAATTAGCCTTTGGCTACTCACTCCATGATCTCATTAGAATTAGTCCAGTTCTTTGTACTCATAGAATTCCCATCGATCCTGATTCGTCACCTTCGAGGGAACCACAACGAAGACTTAACAATGCTATGTGAGAGGTTGTTAAGAAAGAGGTCTTGACACTTTTGCACGCCGGGATTATCTATCCTGTGTCACATAGTGAGTGGGTTAGCCCTGTCCAAGTTATGCCAAAGAAAGGAGGGATGACAGTTGTAAGAAATGAGAAAAATGAACTCATCCCTCAACGCACTATCACTGGGTGGCGTATGTGCATTGACTACCGGAAACTTAACAAGGCTACAAAGAAAGATCACTTCCCATTACCCTTCATTGATGAAATGTTGGAATGGCTTGCAAAGAACTCTTTCTTTTGTTTCCTTGATGGTTATTCCGGATATCATCAAATCCCGATCCACCCTGATGACCAAAGTAAGACCACTTTTACATCCCCTTATGGAACTTATGCTTATTGACGAATGTTGTTTGGATTGTGCAATGCTCCAGCTTCGTTCCAACGGTGCATGATGTCTATTTTCTCTGACATGATCGAGAAAATCATGGAGGTGTTCATGGATGATTTTACCGTCTATGTGAAAGGTCTAGATATGGCTAGAGGGGGGTGAATAGTCTATTAAAATTTTCTACAACAACACTAAGCAAACTTGTTAGAATAAAACATGGCGAAAAGCAAGTTTGCACTAGCACTATGGTTAAGCAAGCCACCTACCAATTCTAGTTACTAGCAAGTTATATCCTATGTCACACACAATAGCTAGATAACTAGTGATTCTAGACTAAGCTACACAAGCTAAGCTAGAGGCTCTACTTTGCAAGAATGTAAAGAATAGTAATGCAAAGCTAGAGTAAGAATGATTATACCGACGCAGAGAGATGAACCAATCAAACACAAGATGAATCCTCAGTAGAGACAAGATGTCACAAGATTTTTTACCGAAGTTCACTTGTTTGCCAACAAGCTAGTCCTCATTGTAGCGATACACCCACTTGGAGGTTCACGCGCTAATTGGCATCACACGCCAAACCCGTCACCGGGTGCCGCACAACCAACACAAGATGGGGATCCACAAGCGATACCTTTTGCGAACTCCCGCGGGGTAGGTTCAAGACCCCTCACAATCCACCGATCGGAGCCGGAGACAATCACCTTCCTCCGCTCAACGATCCTCGTCGCACCAAGCCATCAAGGAGATGGCAATCTCCAAGAATAACAAGAGCTTCCACGATGATGACGATCACCAAGTGCCACTAGTATGCAATCAAAGAGAAATGCACTTGGATTCACTCAATCTCTCATGAATATGTCAAATATGCTTAGAGGGATGAGTGGTGGAGATTCTCAAGCAAGCACAAGTGTATGAGTGAAGTGAGAGTGCAAGAGATTGCCCAAAGGGTCGGCCATACACATATATATAGCCTCCACTTCACAACTAGCCGTTTTCCCACTGAAACTAGCTCTCTGCGCCACCTCCAGACGCAGCTTTCACTGGGGGTCCGGACCATCATCTGCGTTTGGACCCAACACCAGCAGAGCGCCAACGGCTCTGTTCAGACCTCCAGACGCAGGATCCGGACGCACCCGAGGTGCCGTCCGGACCATCACACCCGCGTCCGGTCGAGCTCCCGTTTCAAACAGCTTCTTCCCGCGCGCACCGCAGCGCGCCACGCGTCTCCGGACGCTACTGCTCCTGCGTCTAGACACAACTCAACGAGCGTCCAGAAATAAATTCCGAGAACCTGAGATCTCCCTCTTCTCTTCTTCCACTCCGGACACATGTCCGGTCACCAGTCCGGACTATCAACTTGTGTCCGGACTCTTCCACCAGAACACAACAGAGAGCGCAAGGACTCCGAACGCACGTCCGGACCTCAACCTTCGTCCGGATCACTTTCCTCAGCACAGACAGAAGGGTTTGCTTCCGAACTCATCTCCGATGGTCCGGACCCAACACAAACCCTGCGTCCGGACCAGTGTCCGGACTCCTTCTTCTGCCCAAAACACTTCACCAATTTCTGCCAAGCTTCCAAGAGCCAACACTAAGTGATCTCAACACTTGTGCACGGGTGTTAGCTTTTAGTTCACATTTATCTTGGAATTAGTTGGTTGTCTCACTTGGTTCGATTGATTTTAAATGCAATGCAATGAACCTAGTGGCACATGATAACCGTAATCATTCGTAAGAGCTCCCTCCTTGATAGTATGGCTATCTATCCTAAACGTGATCACATCCTCTATGATGTCTTGATCACCAAACCAAAAATGGTCCTAGCTTTCACCTTTGCCTTCACACCATTTTCCTTTGCACCACCATGCTAGAGCTTGTGCCATCCTCACTTGATCCACCTTGCTCCATCACATGGCTTTTACCAACCTATCTCATGATTCACACTTAGAGATCCAAGGTTAGTACTCGAGTGGGTTTCATCAATTACTCAAAACCAAAACACAGGCGAACTCTCACTATGGCAAAACCTTTGATGATTGTTTAGAGAATTTGGACAAAGTCTTACAGTGATGTGAAGAAAAGCACTTAGTCCTGAACTGGAAAAAAATGTCATTTCATGTTTAAGGAAGGAATAGTGCTAGGACACAAGGTGTTCGAACGTGGGATAGAAGTGGATAGAGCAAAGATTGAAGTTATTGAGCAACTTCCACCTCCTACAAATGTGAAAGGAATATGAAGTTTTCTAGGCCACGCAGGGTTCTATAAGCGTTTCATTAAAAACTTTTCCCAAATCACTAGACCCCTGACTAGCCTTTTAGTTAAAGATGTACCTTTCATTTTCACTAATGAGTGTTATGAAGCTTTTGAAATTCTCAAGAAAGCACTCATTTCAGCTCCAATCATTCAACCACCCGATTGGACGCTACCCTTCGAGATCATGTGCGATGCTAGTGACTTTGCAGTAGGTGCTGTCTTAGGCCAAACTAAGGATAAAAAGCACTATGCTATTTCTTATGCTAGCAAAACTTTTGTTGGGCCACAACTCAATTATGCTACCACTGAAAAAGAGTTGTTGGCAGTAGTCTTTGTGATAGAAAAGTTTAGATCTTACTTAGTAGGAGCTAAGGCAATTATCTATTCAGACCATGCTGCTCTTAAATACTTGCTCACTAAGAAAGATGCTAAACCTCGGCTTATAAGATGGATTCTTTTACTCCAAGAATTTGACATAGAAGTAAGAGACAAGAAAGGAGTAGAAAATTCAGTAGCTGATCACTTGTCTAGACTTAAACATAAAAATGAACATGAATTGCCTATTAATGACTATTTAAGGGACGAGACACTCCTCAAGGTAACACACTCGGACCCTTGGTATGCGAATATTGTGAATTATATGGTTTCAGGATATGTTCCACTAGGAGGTGACAAGAGGAAGCTCCAGTATGACTGTCGTTGCCACTTATGGGATGATTGTTGATGGTCCTTAAGTATCAAATCCAACCGTCAACTAGACAAGGAAAAGGATCTATATGAAATCGACACTTAGAAATAGGGTTTATACTAACAGAATTCCACGAGTTTTGGTGAATATCTATTTCTGCATGGGGATATTAGGAAATATGGAGGAAAGGCCCACATGTCATGATTACATAGAGATAAACATCATCCGTAGAAACAAGAACACTCTAGAAGAGTCAAGAAGGCGTGGGAAGGAACCAGAGGCCGAGTTGGCCCAGGGGTAGGGCGGCCGCCCTAAGGCAAGGCCCAATAGGGTCTGCCTTATGGGACCACCTCTCCACCGCCTTTGAGATCACATCTACACCCTCCATCAAGGTCGGTTTGATCCGACGGTTGACGTTCATTTGAGGAGGCTATAAAAAGAAGGACCCTTGACCTAGAGGAGAAGAACCTCTCTGACCTAATTCATTATTCATCATCGATCTCAAGAGGAGAAGCCCCTAATCAAGCCCTAGAGCCACCACATCAACTAGATCTCTAGTTTAGCATAGCTATATAGGATTAGAACTAGAAGGAGTCAATCTTCGATTGGTTTCCGGATCTATCAAGAGGATTCTTGGTAATTCTCTCTCTAGTTCTTCATTGTTTATCATTTGTTCTTCAATATTATGAATATGACTTTGCTATATTTCATTATATTGTTTATGACTTTACTCTATTCGATTATGTTCTCAATTATATTGTTCTTAGTCTATTATGATTATATACTTGGCTTAGTTAGATCTGAATCATATCCATGTTTAGGATCGTATAGCGTTTATCCATCAGTACTATGGGTAAATGATAGATATTGTATAGGCGTTGTGCCTAGACCGTATTTATCTGCGATTGTACTCTATATTCCGGATCGAGAGGTAGATCGCGGGAGTGACAGTCCTATTGAGTCCTTTGTAGTTCTCCTTCCGTTTATAGGGTAGGCAGAGCAGTTCTATTATGGGGAAATGATTGGTATGTTTTTCATCTTCCTTAGTAATACTCACTACACATGAATATCTCTTATCTCGCCATGATTGCCAAGTGTAATTACACTAATCATAGTATGCTAGACTATATAGTTAAGAATGACTTAGGAAATATCTTTGTAGTTCGTCCTAATTCCATGCTAATGACTTGCTAGAATATCTATTGAGGTACTTATCATTATCTTATGTGGTTAATATATATGCTGATCAGTATTTATCTTTTGTCACTATTCATTCATTATCTATATCTTATGTGACACCTTATCCTGTATTGAGTGAGATAGATGAAAACTCTCCATTACACATGTAGTGATACTCATTAATCATCATTATTCATTCCTCATTTATTCCTTAGTATCTCTTCCCAGTGGTAAAAATATAAATAACGATACCTGAAATACTCCTGGTTAAAATGCTAGATCGGTATAATTTGTGCGCTTGCAGAAACACGTTTATTATTTATTTAGAGCAATTGCATATTTCTATACCACATCTCTTTGGCATGCTGGGGATGACAACCTGGCTTAAGTGTCATAAGAAGTGTCAACAAGCATTTTTGGCACCATTGTCGGGGAAGGTTGATTAGCTATCAAAAGGAATAAATGAGTTATTACTTGCATCACTAATGTGATTGAGAAAACATCAATTCTCTACTCGTACAGCCTTACCCTTGATCTTTGCCTATTTTTCCTATCATCTTTATGCAGGGTAATGTATGAATAGATTTGATCTTACAGACAATTTTGTTGAAAATCCTGAAGCATTAATCAGAAGGACAAAAGCCAAGCTCAAGAAAGTAACAGAATCATCATCATTAACATCTCAGCTTGAAGCTTCACCCAATCAAGAAGATCATCGAAACATCGTTCGGTACTTGACTCCAGAGTTCAAAGCCATGGCAGACAAGTCAATCCGTGAGTTCTCAGCCCCCACCATGGACAACATCTGCACTGGACCTGCTACGAACATTGATCGGTAATTTGAGCTCAAGCCTGCGCTCATCAACATGGTGCAAGCAAGCCAGTTCTGTGGGAAAGCACATGAAGATGCTAGTGCTCATCTCTAACACTTTTTGGACATTTGCAGCACATTCACTATCAAGGATATCCCCAGAGACGCAATACTACTTCGCCTTTTGCCATTCTCACTCTTGGGAAGAGCGAAGCAGTGGTTCTATGCAACCAAGGAGAAAAATACTACGTGGGCACTTTGTTCTACCAACTTTCTAGAAAAGTTCTTTCCCATGGGGAAGACTAATGCTCTCCGTGGAAAGATTTCAAGTTTTCAGCAATAACATGACGAGTCCGTTCCAGAAGCATGGGAGCGCTTCCAAGATTACATCCTAGAATGTCCCCATCATGGAATGAAGAATTGGTTACTCATGCAGACTTTCTATCATGGGCTCAGCAACAACACTCATAAAACCATGGATCCTCTGCCGGAGGAGCGTTCCTATCACTTACAATACCACAAGCCACAACTCTTGTGGAGAAGATAGCATCCAACCAAGGTTGGAGCGAATAAAGAACTCAACCTCGTAAGAAAAGTGGAGGTATGCACCAACTCAAGGAGGTAGACATGCTGTCAGCAAAGCTAGACCTACTCATGAAGAGACTCGATGAAAAAGCTGGAGAGAAGAAAGAAGTTATGAACATCTATGACTCTCACATGACCTGTGAAGAGTGTGGAGACACTGGACACTTAGGCAACCATTGTCCAGAATTGTAGGAGGATGTGAACTACATCAACAACAATAATTACAACCGTCCTCAGCAAAATCAAGGTTGGAATCAACAACCACAAAGGCCTAACTACTCAGGTAACTACTCAGGTAATTATCAAGGTAATAATTCTTATAATAATCCTAGTTTTCCACCTTTGAGAGAGTTAGTGTCTAATCAAGGAAAATTAATGGATAACATGTCTAAGAAATTAGCATCCAATGATAAAATACTAGAAACTATAAATAATAGAATGGATAATTTTTCTGTTGCCATCAAGAATCAAATTAGCTTTAATAAAATGATTGAATCTCAGCTAACCCAAATAGCTGCTGTTGTTCCTATCACTAACCCCGGTATTCCATCACAACCGGAAGGATTAGAATCTGCAAATCTTGTAGACATATTTGATGCAGGTGCTTATTGGAACAACCCCACAGAAGAGTGGTGTGGCGACTCTATGCCAACCAAGAAAGGAGATCCAGGACGACCCGTCATCCCAATATCCATTGGCGTCACAGAGTTTCCTAAAGCACTTTGCGACTTCGGCGCAAACATCAATGTCATGCCCAGGGTAATCTATGAGAAATTCTTCAATTATCATTTGTCAGAAACAACTCTATGTTTGCAGCTTACAGATCGGACACTATGCTACCCAAGAGGAATATTAAAAGATATCCGTGTCCGAATTGGTACCTCATATGTCCCAGCAGACTTCATGGTGATAGAAACCGGTGTTGACGAGGAGTCACCCATCATCCTTGGGAGGCCACTCTTGAACACCGCTGGAGCTATCATCTATGCCAACACTGCTAGGATCAATTTCTTCATCAAAGGGAAGAAGGAGACATTTACCTTCAAGAACAAAACCATAAAAGCTCCTGAACAACCTCAAGATGAGCCAAAGAAGAGGACCAATGGGAGGAACAAGCAAAATAAGAACCAGAACAAGAAGCAAGTACGAACAAAACCAGAGAAGATGGTCACGGTACTCCACAACAATCAAGATCACCAAATCAAGTCCCCTTATTTGATCAAGAAAGACGACCCAGGTGTCCCAACCATTGAATGCACAATCAATAGATGCTTATTCCAGAAAGCAATTTGTGACACCGGATCGGACGTCAACATTATGGCCAAGTTGACCTACGAGTTTCTATACGACACAATGCCTCTACATCCAACATACACCCAACTCCAGATGGCAGATCAGACATGCCGCATCATCGAAGGCATAGCAAAAGATGTCCCCATCCAGATTGATGACCATTTCATCCCTACAGACTTCCTAGTCGTTGATATGGTAGAAGATGATTATGATCCACCTATCATCCTTGGAAGGCCATTCCTAAGCACCACCAAAGCTATCATCTATATCAGGACAGGAGAAGTGCACCTACACTTCCCCTTTGAGAAGGTACGATGTTACATTAATGCTAACTACATTATTGAAGAATCTAAGCAGAATAGAACGAGAAGAAGACGTCGCCACCGCAACCAGAAGAAGCAGAACACCAAGGATGGATGGGCAACCTATAAAGGAAAAGTATTGTTGACACAAAAAGCGTCAGGATCTGCAAAGACCTCGGGCTTATACCCGAATTCGATATCCAAGGTGTGCCAGTCGATTTGACCAGTTAATCGACAAGGACGATAACTAGAACAAAGCCGAACGAGACGACGCGATACGCCCGGACGCCAAGGCTCAGATTGATCAAGGATAACTAAAACAATAGCAGAACGAGACGACAGCGATGCGCCCGGATGTCAAAGCTCTGATTGCTCAAAACACGGAACTTGCAAGGTTGATGGAGATCTAGTAGATGCAGCCCATCAAAGCATTGAAAGAACTCGTAGATAATTAAACCTAATGCGGTAAAGGTAAATTACTGGTAAAGTAGATAAAAAAGTAATTGATTCATTTGATATTCTTGGATATATTCTTTTCCACGGCCCCTTGGGTACATATTTATACTCCGGCAAGAGGAGTTGTAGATAGACACGACTCATACCTTCCTAAACAAAAAAAACTCCTATTTTTAAGGAAATAAAACGACTCAAGCTAAAGGAAACAAACGACTCGTGCAAGAGTCGGACTCGAAATAAATCTATTAATACTGGAATGAAACTACCAACTTCCATATCTATCTTCTTCACGATGAAACCTTCCATCGGCAGACTTCCTTCAATCCGCAACTTTCCTTCAATGTCAACGACAACTTTCTGCTGACGTCAGCTATTCCGCTTCTATCGGCAGCTTTCTGTTCCCATCGGCAATCGCTCTTTGGCAACATCTTCTTGCCTCCATCGGTAACATTCTTTCTACTCCCATCGGCAATCTGATTGGTAATATCCTAATGCCGATAGAGAACAACAACTATCTATTTGCCGATTGACACAAATCCTTGTCTTCATCAGCAACATTCTTGCCTTTATCGGCAATCTGACCGGTAATATCCCGATGCCGATAAGGAACGACAACTAGCCTTTTACCGATCAGCACAATCCTTAGATCATATTGACAGGTGTCAAAAAACGGTGTCAACACATGCTCTCCAATTTTGGAGTATAAGATCTCTTATGCACCGAAATTTCTTCTACTGCAACCTCCTCTTCCAAGATGCCTGCACCACTTCCTCGACTATTGCGCGTAAGCATTGCAAAGCCACTCTCACAATCCTTCGACTTGTATCAAATATCTCCTTTTACAGCCAACAAATTCATCGGCAGTTGTTCCCAGTGCACAAACTTTTCATGCTCAGCCTGCCAATGCCCCCCAAGTGTAACAGTTGAAACGCCAGGGCTCATCAAGCACTGCTCCCAGGCCAAAACGCCCAAGGCCATCGAGTCTAGTTACGCTATCGGCAACATATTGACATCTGCCAATGAATTCTCATCTTTGTGCTTTGGCCTAAACTGCTTAACTGAAGATTTCCCTCTGGAAGGATTTTCATCGTGACACAAATCTTCTTGGCGTTCGCGCTGGATCTTTCTTTTCTGAGTCTTCGTCAGACCCTTAGGACACCATTGAGGAAGCTTAGTCTTCCAAACAGGCTGATACTGCTTCTCACTGCTTGTATCTGCACTACCTCTTATGTTTGGATCCCTGGAGAAAATTTCTTCATCGGGCATTCTGGCATTGGCAATCTCCTCAAGATCCTCCTGATCAACACGTCTGCCAAGTCTGTCATGTGCACTGAGCTTGCCCCCCAGCTGATCATGTGCTGATCTCTTTTCTCTGAGTGGCCTAGCATATCGGGGTTCCCCGATCATCAAAGCAAGGCTTCTTTTCTGATCGATCAGTAGGGTAGTACCCATTGCACTCAGGGCAATTATTAGTAGTCGGCAGCTTGATACCTTCTTCCCAATAGTGAACAAAGAAGGGGCACCTCCAATGATCTTTATGCCAATACCACTCCTGGCATTTTTCCTCTTCTTGCAGCCGATATTGCTCCTCTCGTGACTGCCGATACTCTTGCCTTAGTCGCCTATGCGTGATTATAACACCAAGAGCCCTCTTGTCATTGCTATTCTCATCTGCAACTCTCTTGCCCTTTCTGTCATTGGCGGATCCTCTTTCCTTTACCTCATGCGCAGCTATTTGATGTTCAGGATCCACCGATGTGCTTTTCTTTGCAGCTTCCAATGTCAGCACTTTAGTTTCTCCACTAGTTTCCACCATGTTAGCTGGAAATGGGTGCTGGTCAATCTTCATCGTCTTCTGGGCTTTGGAATTTTCAAACTTAATTTGCCCAGATTTGATTTCTGATTGCAACTGTTGCCTAAATACTTTGCAATCGTTGGTACTGTGCGAAGTCGCATTGTGCCACTTGCAATACCTGATCCTTCTGAGCTCTTCAGCCGATGGAATTACCTGGTTAGGCGCCAGCCTAATCCTCTCTTCTTGAAGTAATAGGTCAAACATCCTATCGGCCTTGGTGATATCAAAGGTGAATTTCTCAGCTTCTTTCAGGTCGAACGGACAAGATATCGCCTTTTTATTCTCTATCCATTCAACTAAACTGATACTTGCTTCTTCGTCCAAATCTGTCTTCTTAGTTAAAGACACCTCATCCCAATTTATTCTAGGCTCAAAAACTTTGGTGTCTTGATCGGCAACCCTTTGCACAAGATGGCTCAAGCTTTCAAACTCTTGAGACGCGTATTTGTCCCTGACGTGCGGCAGTAATCCCTGGCAGACCAAATCCGCCAATTGCCGATCATCAAGTACCAAGCTATAGCACTTATTCTTCACGTCTTGCAGTCTTTGCACGAAGCTTTCTACCGATTCATCATTACGCTGCCTCAATTTGAACAAATCGGTAATCTTCTTTTCATATGCACCAGCAAAGAAGTATTTGTGAAACTGTTTTTCTAGATCGGCTCAAGTGATCACAGAATTTGGAGGTAGTGAAATAAACCATGTAAAGTCGATCCGGATAACGATGACGAGAACAATCTTACCCTCAGTTCATCCCTGCTGGCTGCCTCCCCACATTGGATAATAAATCGGTTAATGTGCTCCATTGTTGACATATCACCTTGACTAGAAAACTTAGTGAAATCTGACACTTTGTACCGATTTGGGAAGGGGATTAAATCATAAGCTGGAGGGTATGGAGTATGATAAGAATATGTATCAACCTTAGGCTTGATACCGAATTGCTCTTTGGCCACTTCGGCAATCTTATCGGCCCAGTACGCATCTTGATCCTATCGATGTACTGGCTGGATGTTGACAGGCTGAGCAGGTTGATGTACCTTCTCATCTCTTTATGGTAAATAGGCTGAACCGGTTGGTGCAGAGGCAACATCAATTCACTGAACATCACGCATCGGCTGATTTGCTGATGGACCATCTTGAATATCCACTGGAATATATTGCGGGAATAGAGGGTTTACCGGCTGGGACACCGATGTATCATTATATAATCCCGATGGTAAGTGGTGGTGTTGGACTTCTGCCACTTGACATCTAGGTTGCGTCACCTGTTGTTGAACATTATGCATCGTCTGAGTTGCCGATAGACAATTTTGAACGTTCGCTAGGTTGTATTGTGGCATTGTATTCATTGGCTGATATGTCGACGTTTCATTGTGCACGTTCACTTGCGAGTACTACGGCGAAGTAGTATTTATCGGCTGATGTACCGATATTTCATTCTGAAGACTCGCTGGCGGATGATACTGCGGAGCTCTTGTTACTTGGTATCCAGGCTGCATAACTTGCTGCTGAATCGGTAACTGACCGATCTAACTTACATTAGATGTCATCGACATATGACTTGCCAATGGCTGATAACCAGCTGGCGCTTGTTGCCCTTGTACCCTTGGATGATCGCCTTGATTTGCGGGTACCACAGCTTGAGCAGCCATTGCCGATACAGGCTGATTAACAATCGCAATGTCTTGTTGTATCGGCCAAGAGTTTGCCGATGGCTTTGCGTAGGACACTTCATGTACCGCCATCTGGAACCCTCCTGACGGCAACTGCATATTTAAAGGCATTGTAGTATAATGCGTCACCGGGATCATCGGCTGTACGAGTGCTACCGATGTCATGGGAGCCTTCCATGCTGCATCTTGCCTTGGGGACAATCTAGGATTAGCAGCAGATGAATCTGAAGGCATACCGTATCCCCACCAGTTGGCGGTAGTTGGCTGACTCTGGGTCACAGGTCCAGACATTGTTGGCGCCACCAGATTTGTATTCAATTGAGTGATGCTTGCTGGGCTCGATCTTGGCAGCATGATCTCATCGGCAGATCGGTTCATAATCGGTGAAGACACCCTTGGAACCGCTGATGGGATCGTAACAGATGCCGATCCGATTTGATGATACACCGAACTAACATAATATGGTGTTTGTCCTTCCTTAGAAGTTTTCTTGACAGCATTGTATACAGTATTTGACAGCACATTGGATTGGCTAATTAACACATGATTTAATGCAGAATTAACCATCTCTTGTAATTTACCAGGATTGACGTCGAAGATGATCTGCCATGGATCTTGCTTCTAGATAGCTTCGCCGCTCCTGTTTAGGCTGAAGGACTTCAGATACAACTGTTTGTACTCCTCCATAGCCCGCTCCATAGCTTGCTTCTGATCATCTCTCAGATTTGCTTCAGAGACTTCAATGACACTCTTAGGATTGATCCCAGTAGTATTGTCCATTAAGCTTGTAATGGGCTAAACCGTGGTCAAAAGATGTGATAGGTCCCACTGGGCGTGCCAAAAGAGGTGTTGACACAAAAAGCGTCAGGATCTGCGAACACCTCGGGCTTATACCCGAATTCGATATCCAAGGTGTGCTAGTCGATTTGACCACTTAATCGACAAGGACGATAACTAGAACAAAGCTGAACGAGACGACGGTGATATGCCCGGACGCCAAGGCTTAGATTGATCAAGGATAACTAGAACAATAGCAGAACGAGACAACAGCGATGCGCCCGGACGTCAAAGCTCTGATTACTCAAAACACGAAACTTGCAAGGTTGATGGAGATCTAGTAGATGCAGCCCATCAAAGCATTGAAAGAACTCGTAGATAATTAAACCTAATGCGGTAAAGGTAAATTATTGGTAAAGTAGATAAAAAAGTAATTGATTCATTTGATATGCTTGGATATATTCTTTTCCACGGCCCCTTGGGTACATATTTATACTCCGGCAAGAGGAGTTGTAGATAGACACGACTCATACCTTCCTAAACAAAAAAACTTCTATTTTTAAGGAATAAAACGACTCACGCTAAAGGAAACAAACGACTCGTGCAAGAGTCGGACTTGAAATAAATCTATTAATACTGGCATGAAACTACCAGCTTCCATATCTATCTCCTTCACGATGAAACCTTCCATGGGCAGACTTCTTTCAATCCGCAACTTTCCTTCAATGTCAACGACAACTTTCTGCTGACGTCAGCTATTCCACTTCTATCGATAGCTTTCTGTTCCCATCGGCAATCGCTCTTCGGTAACATCTTCTTGCCTCCATCAACAACATTCTCTCTACTCCCATCGGCAATCTGATTGGTAATATCCCGATGCCGATAGAGAACAACAACTATCTCTTTGCCGATTGACACAAATCCTTGTCTTCATCAGCAACATTCTTGCCTTTATCGGCAATCTGATCGGTAATATTCCGATGCCAATAAGGAACGACAACTAGCCTTTTACCGATCAGCACAATCCTTAGATCATATTGACACGTGTCAAAAAACGGTGTCAACAAGTATCAAGATATAAAGAGAGATACCCCGAAGAAAAAGAGTCAATATATGCAACTCCACTCTCTAGGCCAAACACACCACTAACTCCAAGGTTGGGAAATGAAAGATCACTCTGTGACTACCCAGGCACGAGAGCGGAGAATCTTGGGAAGAAGGAGAGGTACATCCCTTCAATTTTAATAAGTATCTAGAAAAGAGAGCTTGTCTTCGGGAGGCTACCACACCAACATAAGTGTGGAGACAAAAAGAAATCATACCAGAAGAAGAAGCGCAGCCGGAGGTGCCAGCTACGCCGTCTAATGAGCCCTAGGACAACTAAGGACGTGAGGAGTCCTGTTCGGAGGACTTAAACCACCGAACGACGTGCCAAAAGGTAACACTTGGTAGTCATATTTTCCCTTAATTATTTACTTTTTCAAATTAGTTAATCATATTTGCACCATCTTAAAAAGAAAATAAAAATGTTTAAAACTTTTAAGCCCCATGTGAATAGACTCATGGCATAAAACTCATAAGTGTACTCACTGTGGTGGCATAAAAATAAAATAAATATATTTTGTCTTATAAAATAAAAATATATGAATAGTGAGATTAAGATCCAGTATAATAATATCATCCATTAGGGGAAGCTCGACATGATCAAAGCTAGAAGATTTATGACTAACACTTAATGAGTTCCACGAGCTTTGTTGTCTATTTGAGTTTTCACAGAATTCAAGGATCAACGGAGAACAGTAACCAGAGGACACCTCTGCTACCGCTCCACTACATCAGAAGAAATTATGTCAAAATCAAGCTTGGGGGAGAGCACCCCCACGTTCCACTACATCAGAAGAAATTACGTCAAAATCCAGCTTGGGGGAGAGCACCCCCACATACTCAGCTAAGTATTACTACCTATCAATTTTTATATCTATACTTTGATAAAAATAAAAAGATGCATAATTATAGAAACCTAATAAATATTTTCCCGCTTATATATATATATATGTTTTTGATTAGTTAAGAGTTTGCTAAATAAATAATAGGAGAGAATAAAATAAAATAGCTATTCTAAAATGAATCTCAGTAATAAACTGTTAATATGGAAATGATGAATAGTTGCTATGCCGTAATTTCTTTCAAGTACCTAGTTTTTAAATTTGATCTCTCTCTCAAGTTTAGGCATAATTGTTATGATTTGAAATTTGCTCTAAACCTAAAACTTCTGGGAAGAGTACCTGATCTAAAGTCTAAGTCGTTGACGGATATGATATGGAAAGGTTTGAGTTGCTATTTATCTGTTCCTAGAGATACTAGAATTCTGGAGAATTTTATCTTTTGAAAACTTTAAAAATACCACATGATGAGTTCCTGTATGACGAGAGTTTAAATTCCTACCACAGCCATATATACATGCTTACTAGATTAGGAAACCACACATTTTTACATACTGCTTATGAGCATTGAGTGTGGTCAAGCTGTGCGACCCTCGGGAACTAGTCATGCGGTTTGAATCAAGATTCACACACATCCATACATGCTGCTTCTACCTCAGAAGTACGTATTCACTTACACTACACCCACATACGCTACTTCTATCCCAGAAGTACGCATCCACATATATCCACTCATTCTCATCTCTAGATTCACCCACCAAAAAACATTCTTCTCCTAATCCGGGAGAGAATAGAAACACATAAATATTCTCCTATTCCTGTTTTTATCCTTGTGAAATAAAGGCTCCAGTAGCGTTTGCTTTATAGCTCTACAAGGATGAGTGCTCTTGAAAAAAAAGAAGAAAAAAAGAAAAAGAGAGAGATACGAGGAAATAAAAAGGGCAAAATATCCGCCAACCTCGAAAAATAAAAAGTAAGAGAGGTAAAAATGGGAAAGTGTCCGACAGTAGAATTAGGGGTACAAGATACCCATCAATATATATATATATATATATATATATATATATTATCGAGCATCTCATTCCCTTCGAAAGGTTTCAAATGTAAGAAAGGTATATCCATCAAAAGGGAGCAAAAGTAGAATTAGATTTTCACCTCTGTTATCATCATCATTACCATTACCATCATCACCATCACCATCATCATCACACACCATTCATTCGCCACACATGCACATCTTGATTTGACTTATTGACCTGTTCCTTTGGATCCACGGTTTGACTATGCAACATATGTCTTGTAAGTATGTATACGCTATCTCCCACCTATGAGCTCCAGATATCAGCGTATTAGAAGTAGGGTGAGAGAGAGAAGGCAATACCACAATGCCTTATACCACAAATACCACATATTTGAGAGAAAGACATACCATCAATGCTTTGGTAAGGATCCAGAAATACCACAAAGGAGTGACTGAGAGAGTCATACAAGGAATCTCTGAGTTTTATTTTGAAAATCTACAAAAAACTCCGGAGCTATAGTTGATCAAAGAGGAGGTACATGGTGCCTGGCTAGACCGTTCTATCTTTCAACTACCCAAGACACAGGTGACGGTTACAAGCCCCATGGTGGAAGGTAAAATGAGTAAGTTTTTTTTTATCTTAATAGTTTATGTAACCCAAAGATGAGATCTTATTTGAAAGCATGTGTACCTGTAAGGCGTAAAGGCATTGTAGCAACTCCTGATCTATCACTGAGTCTATCTTTGCTCAGGGACGAGCAAAAGGTAAGCTTGGGGGAGCTTGTTGACAGTCCTGAAGTATCAAATCCAACCGTTAACTAGACAAGGAAAATGATCTATATGAAACCAATACATAGAAATAGGGTTTATACTGATAGAATTCCACGAGTTTTGGTGAATGTCTATTTCTACAGGGGGGATATCAGGAAATATGGAGGAAAGACCCACATGTCATGATTACATAGAGATAAACATCATCCATGGAAACAAGAACACTCTAGAAGAGTCAAGAAGGCGCGTGAAGGAACCAGGGGCCGAGCGGGCCTAGGGGTAGGGCGCCCGCCCTAGGGCAAGGCCCAATAGGGTCTGCCTTGTGGGACCACCTCTCCACCGCCTTTGAGATCACATCTACACCCTCCATCAAGGTCGGTTTGATCCAACGGTTGACGTTCATTTGAGGAGGCTATATAAGGAAGGCCCCCTGACCCAGAGGAGAAGAGCCTCTCTGACCTAATTCATTATTCATCATCTATCTCAAGAGGAGAAGTCCCTGATCAAGCCCTAGAGCCACCACATCAACTAGATCTCAAGTTTAGCATAGCTATATAGGATTAGACCTAGAAGGAGTCAATCTTCGATTGGTTTCCGGATCTGTCAAGAGGATTCTTGGTAATTCTCTCTCTAGTTCTTCATTGTTTATCATTTGTTCTTCAATATTATGAATATGACTTTGCTATATTTCATTATATTGTTTATGACTTTACTCTATTCGATTATGTTCTCAATTATATTGTTCTTAGTCTATTATGATTATATACTTGGCTTAGTTAGATCTGAATCATATCCATGTTTAGGATCGTATAGCGTTTATCCATCAGTACTATGGGTAAATGATAGATATTGTATAGGCGTTGTGCCTAGACCGTATTTATCTGCGATTGTACTCTATATTCCGGATCGAGAGGTAGATCGCGGGAGTGACAGTCCTATTGAGTCCTTTGTAGTTCTCCTTCCGTTTATAGGGTAGGCAGAGCAGTTCTATTATGGGGAAATGATTGGTATGTTTTTCATCTTCCTTAGTAATACTCACTACACATGAATATCTCTTATCTCGCCATGATTGCCAAGTGTAATTACACTAATCATAGTATGCTAGACTATATAGTTAAGAATGACTTAGGAAATATCTTTGTAGTTCGTCCTAATTCCATGCTAATGACTTGCTAGAATATCTATTGAGGTACTTATCATTATCTTATGTGGTTAATATATATGCTGATCAGTATTTATCTTTTGTCACTATTCATTCATTATCTATATCTTATGTGACACCTTATCCTGTATTGAGTGAGATAGATGAAAACTCTCCATTACACATGTAGTGATACTCATTAATCATCATTATTCATTCCTCATTTATTCCTTAGTACCCCTTCCCAGTGGTAAAAATATAAATAACGATACCTGGAATACTGCTGGTTAAAATGCTACATCGGTATAATCTGTGCGCTTGTAGAAACACATTTATATTTATTTAGAGAAATTGCATATTTCTATACCACATCTCTTTGGCATGTTGGGGATGACAACCTGGCTTAAGTGTCATAAGAAGTGTCAACAATGATCCATAACTCTATTGGATTTGTGCTGATGGATTGCTACGGAGATGTGTCCCAATGGTTGAAGCCATGAAGACCATAGACAGATTGCACGCATCACCTTATGGATGACACTATGGAGTGTACCGTACACATGCAAAGATCTGGCAAAGCGGATTCTACTGGCCAACAATGTATGAAGATACAAACAGTTCATTAGAAGATGTTTTAGATGCCAGAAGCATGGAAACATTAATGGTAGGAATGAAATGCCACTCACTAACAACCTTCAAATAGAGTTGTTTGATGTCTGAGGAATTGACTACATGGGACCATTCCCAAGGTTTGGAGATGCGGAATACATCTTGGTGGTAGTGGACTACGTATCCAAGTGGGTAGAAGCATTACCATGTCGAGTTGCCGACTCCAAGCATGCTAAGAAGATGTTCCATGAAGTAATATTCCCAAGATTCGGAATGCCTAGAATGGTCATAAGTGATGGAGGATCGCATTTCATCGACAAAACATTTCGGATGATCCTAGAAGAATATGGAGTCAAGCACAACATTGCAACTCCATACCATCCTCAAACTAGCGGTCAAGCTAAAACATCAAATAAGCAAATCAAGAACATTCTGCAGAAGACCATGGATGAGATGGGAAAGAAATGGAAGTACAAGCTTCATGATGCACTATGGGCATATAGAACTGCATACAAAACACCCATAGGCATGACACCTTATCAACTTGTATATGGAAAAACATGTCACCTACCTGTTGAATTGGAATTCAGAGCTCATTGGACCATCAAGAAATGGAACATGGATCTCCACTCGGCTAGTAAGAAACATCAGATGTGTAAATATTTGAGCTAGAAGAATGGAGAGAAAAAACTTATTACAATTCCAAGATGTAACACCCTAAATTTTGCCCTTTTTGAAATAGAGTTAGAATGCTTTAAATATGAATTTTTGGTGCTCATGAAAACATAGTGAAATAAAAACTTTTTGAAACATTAAAATTATCCTAGGGTTAGAAACATTTTTGTGCATACATGCCATTGCATTGTATTTATTGTATTGATTGGTTTGTTCAAAAATTCAAGGAAAAGAATTTAAAAATGCTTAGAAAATGGTTGTGAAATAAAATGGAAATGGGAAGAAAAAAATTTGGAAACCCTCACCCCTCTTCTCTTCCTATCCAGCCCGAGTGGCCCATCCAACTCCCTCGGCCTGTTTCACCCCGAAGGCCCAGTCCTTCCTTCCCTCTTCCCCTTTTATCTCCCGCTCGGCCCACCTCCCCGGCCCACGGGGCGCATCACCTCTGCTCAGCCCAGCTCCACCGCATGGACGATCTCTTCTCCTTTCCTCTCACTGCCTTCCCGACCCCACAGGTCAGTTCCTTCTCCCCCACCTCCCTCTGTTCCCTCTCGTGCGGACGCACGCGCCGAGGGCTGAGCGCAACCGCCCGCGCTCCCACGATCCCGCTCCACTTCCTCTCTCTCGCCCTGTGCGTCCGGCTGTGCAACCGTACCCCTCCGCACGATAAAAGGGACAGCCGCAACATTTCCCCTCCCTTTCTTTTCCCTCTGTCCATCCACTCTACAGAGCTCCGCCGCGGCAACCTCTCTCGGACACCGCGCTGTCAAAATTCACCCCGGATCGATCTCATTAGTGGCTGGGAAGCCGCTGCCGCTGTTCGTCGTTCCATTTCGTTGTCGTTCCGGAGCCGGCACCGTCCCTACTCGCTCTGCGTCGCAATTCGCCACACACGAGTACCGCCGCCCGCCATCCCCGTGCCGCCGTGACCTCCGAGTCGCTCTCGTCCGCGTCTTTGGACTTGGTGAGCTTCGCCTCTCTTCCCCCTCGCTACCAGTACCTTCAATTTGGTGAATTCATGGCCTCTAGAGCCCCTTCCCGCGAGCTCAGCACGACGTCGGCCATGGCGCCACCGTGGCCGAGCCGCCTCACAGCCACCTCGCCTTCGCCGAAGCCTCGGTCGGCCTCCCCGCTCCGCCCGCATCCTCGTAGCAACCTCCGCGCGGCCACCCGAGGACCCCAGCACCGCCCGGTTGCTCTCCGGCGAGCCCGAGCCGCATTCCATGGTGCTCCGCCATGGCTGAGCCCTCCACTACCACGACGCCGCCCCGCCAACCCCATGGACGACATCGCCGCGCCGTCCGCACCCTCTTGGTACCCTCCACTTGGCCATCCGATCCCGGCAGTGCCCTCCGGCCACTCACCGGCAAGCTCAGGAGCAGCCGCCCCGTCGCTCTGCCGGGACGGAACTCTGTTTCCGGCCAGCATCTCTCTCCCTCTCCCTCGTTTTCCCTCTCTGATGTGCGTGCCACCTCGCCGGCCTTTGCAGCGCCACCGTCACCACGGTGCCGTGCCCAACCCATGGACGAGATGACAGGCGCAGCTCCACGTGCTCCGTCCACAGAATCACTGAAGCACCGGCCGTGCGTGCTCTGCACCGCTCCAATTGGATTGCTAGCTTGATGACATCATGTGATGTCATTGGTGTATTTTCTGGCCGTTTTCCTTTATAAAAACAAATCTAGAAATACGATGAAAATACACTTATGCTGGCAGTCATCCTGAGGCATCTACCGTTGAATCTATGGCCCAGATTTATTGGCCCATATCCTTTCCAGCAATAAGCCTTATTCCGTATACAAATATGTTTCCAACCTTATAAATGTTTTTTTCTTAAATATCATAAACAACATTTTTATAACTCAAATAATTTTAATAAACATTTCATAGTTGTTTATAAAATAAATATGTATTGTTTTTCCAAACCATAGTTCTATTTATACCCGTTCAAGTTGCGATAGAACCGTAATGATGTAATCTAACCTAATTTATCATGTTTTATGCTTCCAAATAAAATAATAATTCTATTAAACTATATGCAATGGTTTTCTAATTAAAAGTAATGCAGATCCTTATACCTAGTTTCACCTTGTTTTCTAAACAAAGTTTAGTTACACTTAATTTAATTAAGATATTTCACTGAAGTACCTTATTCATATTTTATAATAGTTAAAATAAACAAAGCCAATAATTTTCTAATGGTAGATGTATCTTTCACACCGTAGCTCCGTTTAGAGTGATTTTCGCGTCGATGTGATCCTAGTGATGCGCAGGTTCTTTTTATAAACCTTTTAATTTGTTTTATCACCGCTGGTGTACTGTTCTCATTATTGTTCATGTTTGCTCGTGTATGAATGCGTGGATGCTTGTGTGGTGCTCTTTGATCATGCCCAGTCGGTGAGATTTACGTGGTGGGCAGGAAGCTATCTTTTGGAGTTACGAGTCAACAGAAGCAAGTTAGCAGAAGAAGGATCTAAGTGAAAGGCAAGTATATCATGGGACCTACCTTGTTATCCTATTCACCATAATCATGATTACATTTGCATGCGTCTAATTTGAAACCCGTAGTATGATTTTCCTAGTGTTGATATCTTTACCTTGACTCCTATGGGTTATGCATATGGGTAGATGGCTAGTGCTTTATGAAATGATACATGATCCCTGTCAATTGACATAATCTTTTGAATGAATTGGTGAACCTGTCCATGGCAATTGGAACATAACCTTTTATAACAACTCACTGTTGGCAAAAGTTGGGACTGACAGTGCAACCGTGAGAGCTACATGGCTCTGGCTTTAACTCAGTAATAGGCTCTTTTCTAGCTCGTTAGCGGTTACCCGAAAGGGCGCATTAGGCTCTTGCCAAGCTGGTTATAGTGCGGCCTCTGTCCGGGTTTGAGCGTAGGCTGCGGTCTTTATGCTACTCGGAAGGGGGCCTCTATCTCCCCTTGCCAATCCTAGCGGCCCTAATCTTGTTAGACGAGATACTATGAAAGGTTTCATAGTGAACCCTGTCGATCTTCCTTGGAAGAGGGTCAAGAGGTTGATCCCCTCGGGCGAAAGGGTAAATCACGACTCACGGGTAAAGATGCACAACCTCTGCAGAGTGTTAAAAACTGATATATCAGCCGTGCTCACGGTTACGAGCGGTCCGGAAAACTGACGGTTTAATTATAATTAACTTGACCATCCTTTATGTTCCTATTGCCACTATAATGATGATATTTATGTTCCTTTAAACTTTGACAAGGTTATAAGAGGGATCATTTGGGGCTTAAGCAGAACTTGATGTTACTTGATAAGTAAAATCTTGATTAACTAAAAGTGCTAAACGCAGGAAGCTAGTGTCGACCTTTTGAGCTTCATAATCCCATGTTATATTTGCTGAGTACGATATGTGCTCACGCTTGCTTTACTTTTCAATATTTGGATAAAAATCCTGGATGGGTACCAGTTTGCAAGAGTTCGGAGAAGATAGGCTTGTGATCAACCAGTCAGTTGGTCCCTGTGGACTTGGAGTCTTCACCCGAAGATCGAAGTGGTCGTTCCGTTGTTTGCTGCTTTAAGGTTATCCTTTGACCTTATATGTTATATATTTTAGGTATTGTCTTTTGATATTACCTTGTTCTGTGTCTATATGTGAGATTTGACTTCCTGGGCTCACATATAGGGTGTATCTGGTTTTGTCTTTAAAACCGGATGTGACACAAGATCTACAAAGAGAGGACAAAAAAGTGGCATGATAAGAGAATCAAGCACAAGGAGTTTACACCTAGTGATAAAGTTCTGCTATTCAACTCATGAGTGAAGCTCTTTGGTCATGGAAAACTTCAAAGCAAATGGGAAGGACCATTCAAAGTGATTGAAGTCGCATCACACGGTGCTGTCACACTTCAAGATGATACAGGTAATATACTCAAGGTAAATGGTCAACGTTTGAAAGTTTTTCTTGAACCTGAGAACTTAGAAGAAATTGACTTCATTGATTTTTTGCAATTTAATGATCCAATCTAGAAATCAATCATGCTTTAGACAACTAAGGTTTAAGTATCCAACCACTAATGATTAATCAATTCCACGAGCTTTGTTGTCTATTTGAGTTGTGCAGGATTTGGAGGCTTCAATGAGATCTAATCAACAACAAAAGTGAACAACTATGTCAACATCCAGCTTGGGGGAGAGCACCCCCATGTACCCAGGTAAGTATCCTTATTCACTTAGGTTTACTTTTATTTAGATATTAATTAAATAGATAAATAAAAAATATATATGAGCACATGAAGGTTCACACTTAAATAATTATGAATCACAAAAGTTACAATTTAGATACTTTTTATATCTATGAAATTTTCATTGTCTACTTTATCCTTAATAGAGTTTTACTTAGTAATAATAATATGTGAGTTTAGTCTGCTGATTTTAGAAGTTGATAATAATAAAAAGAACTCTGAAGATAACTCTATGGAAATGATGAATTGTTGCTCTGCAGTAATTCCTTTTAAGTACCTAATTTTCAGCCTTGAATTCTCCCGAGTTTTAGACATAACTGTTTTGACATAAGATTTACTTTGAACCTGAAACTTGTGGGTTGCGAATGCTTGAGCTAAGTCTAGGTAGTTCATAGGTATGATATGAAAAAGTCTGAGCTACTATTTATCTTGTTCCTAGCATTACTAGAGTTCTGGAGAATTTATCTTTTGAAAGAAAATTTTACATGATGAGTTTCTGTATGATGAGAGATTGAATTCCTACCACACTCATATATACATGCCTGGTAGATTAGGAAAACATTTACTATCATATTTACTACTTGTATTTGCATTGAGTTTTGTCAAGCTTTGTTGACCCTTAGAGACTTGTCATGCTTTTAAAATCAAGATCACGTACACTCCACTCATATATGCTACTTCTATCTTGGAAGTACGTATCCACATATATGTCATTCAGATCCATCAGAAAAATGCTCTATTCCTACCTTGGGAGTAAGCAACCAAAAATATCCCAGTTCTCCACCTATCCATATATTCCATTACCACATATGTAACTGCTCCAAAGATTTCCTTGCCATCATCTCGCAAAAGTGTTATTATAGAAAGAGACTTGGGGTTGTCAAAATAAATAAATAAATAAAGAGAGTAAAACATGGACAAGTGTCCTATCAAAACAATGGGTACTTAGATGCCCTCCTCTCTTAAAAAAAGCAAGCCCAAGTTCTCTCAAAATTCCAAGTTCCAAAAGAGAGATGTATGTAGATATGTATTCAAGGAGCGGAGTAGAATTAGGTTTCCACCATACAACCTCATGTATCCACCATTATATATCCACCACATATCCATCCTCATACATCCACTATATATCCCATACACATGCACATCTTGATTTGATTGTATGCCCTGTTTCTCTGGATCCATTGTTTGACATTACAATATATGCTTTGCAAGTATGTATGCGCTGTTTCTCCCCACCTATGAACTCCATATGTTGCCTATTCGTTATAGGGTGAGTGAGAGAAGGCATAACACCATTATTGCCTTGGTCAGGATCCACAAATACCACATAAAGAGAGACTTGAGAGGGTCATACAAAAGAAACTTTGAGTTTTATTTTGAAAACTATGCAAAACTCCAAGATGAAGGTAAAGTGAAGAGCTTGAGACATAGTACTTGGCTTGATCATTCTACTTTTCAATTACTCAAGACTCAAGTGATGGCTATAAGCCCCATGGTTAAAGGTAATATGGGTAAGTTTGAAAGTTAGAATAGTTTACTCTAATCCAGAGGAGAATTCTTGTTTGAACGCATGTGTACCTTTAAGGCGTGAAAGAATTGTAGCAACTCCTGATCCATCATCGAGTTCATCTTTGCTCAGGGACGAGCAAAAGGTAAGCTTAGGGGACTTGTTGACAGTCCTTAAGTACAAATTTTAACCGTCAACTAAACAAGGAAAAGGATCTAAATGAAACCCATAGCTAGAATTAGGGTTTATACTAACATAATTCCACGAGTTTTGGTGAATGTCTGTTTCTGCAGGGGGTTATCAGGAAATACCAAGGAAAGGCCCACATGTCATGTTTACATAGAGATAATTATCAACCGCACAATTTTCTGCACTCTAGAAGATTCCAGGAGACACCAGAACGAACGGGAGGCGAAACGGGCCCGGAACCAGGGCGCCCACCCTAGCCCATAGGGCGCTTGCCCTACCCCCAGGGCCAATCAGCTTCCACTTCGCGGATTATGCTCCACCGCCTTTGAGAATCAATCTAAACCACTCGCTTAAGGTCGGTTTGATCCGATGGCCGACGTTCATTTGAGGAGGCTATATAAGCAAGGCCCCTGACCCCATCTCATTATTCTTCTCCAGAGCAAAAGCTAGGGTTTCATTTATAGAGAAGGAGAGAGGTCCCTCTAGTTATCTAGATCTAGTTCTTCTAGTTCTAGTTCGTCTAGTTGTAATTAGAGGTGAGAGAGAGAAGGAGAGAGCTAGGAGGAGCCGGATCTGTCGGATCTTCCTCAACATTGTACCTTTGGAACATATGGTTCGGAGCAATCTCCAGATTCTTTATTTATTATTTCTAAGTATCTTATTTTAGTTCTTACTTTATCCTACTTACGGGATCTTCGCTCGTATTGAGTGCTCTAGTTTTCGTACGGGACTAGAGTAGTAATCGATAGTGTAGATGTGGTGTCTAGACTAGAGTTTACCTGAGTTTGCGCCCAATCCCACGGATAGTAGTGGTAGATCCAGAGGTGATAGCTCTGTAAGGCCTTTATAGTCCACCACGTTCGGGTTGGTGTTTTCGTAGAGCTTTTGGCAGCCTCCCCCCGACTACCTTTTTCCTAGTCTTATTCAAGAGTTGGGAAGATATTGTTGCTCCAAAGTAAGTAGAGTATAGTGGGCCTTTGATTAGATAAACCCCTTAGAAAGCTCTAAAATCTCTCTTTACCTAGTTATCATTCTTTACCATTCTTTACCTAGTTATCATTCTCTACCCATTTATCTTATCTACCCTTGGACGTTCTTAGTTCTTCTCTAGTACACTTTACGTTCCCCGTGGAAATCGATACCCTTTTGGAATGCTCCTGGGTGAAAGCTACAACGGTATCCGTGCGCTTGTGGATTTATCTGTGTGCGTTAAGAAATACTAACACTAGGGTTTGAGTCCGATCAAGATGGTGGCAACTGCTCCTACTCCGGCCTAGAGTCAGAGAAGACGACAACTCCTCCAATTGTTTTTACCTGATTTCCATGATTCGTAACCACTTCATCTTGTCTATCCTTTAATATGATTGATTTGATATGGTTATTTCTTGTCTATTGTGCAAAGCCCAAGAAGGAGAATGCTATGTACTACATTTGTGCAAATGCTAATTCAGTTTTGTAGTAGTAATTTGCGTGGTGGAAAAAATGGATTCCAAAGTTATTTTTGATGAGGAACAACATTTGCAATAATTCTATTCAATTTGCGATGTTTGTGCTATCCTGATTCAGTTTTGTTCATGTAAAAGATTGTCACAAATGTGAATTTTGTTGCATAGAATGCTTCAGTAAGAATGTGAAAGAGAATGTTGAAGAAATCTGTCTTTGTCTTTATATATAATAAATAATTTTTTGTTCAACCACACATCAAAACCGAGCACCTTTTAACTGAATTTGTATATTTACTATTCAAAATGTTGAATGCTCCCAGATACATAGCTATTTATTAGCAGAGTTGCAGCTCATTCTATTCCAAAATAGAATTATATAATGTGCATTCTTTTCTTGATGATTACCAGATGTTTGCATCAAGTACTTTTGGGTCTCATTTTACCCTAATGTTCCTTGAATAATTTTTAACCACAAATTTATGTTTTTTAAGATCCTATGATATATCTGCTAGGAGTGGCTCCATGCTAGTACTTGTGTCGCCACCGGGCCATTTTAGTTCTACAATGTTATATTTCATTTCGCATTTTTAATTCTGATAAATTATCTCTTGTGGTTGTTACTGATGCTTTATTATGAATAGAGTTTGTAATGGTACTTCTAACACCACAATATTAGTATACATTCAGATTACCATTTTCTTATATTTTTTAGTATGTGTCTACTGTCAACTGAGCTCAAGATTCTTCGGTGGTTATCCATTTCTACATTTCAACTTTTGCGCCATTAGAGAGAGTCAACATGGCTTTAGAAGTAGCACTAAGCCACTAAAGCATCTGAACACATGACATATTATATTAATGTTTATACCAGTTACTTGTGATCATGTTAAACTGTGGTCTGGATTGTTACTGGTCCACATAGAGCCTAGTTCTATAAATCAGTCCTATGACCTAATTACCGGCAAGTGCGCCTCCCTTGTCATCATTTACTCTTTCTTATGGCATCTCAGATGAGTATTCATTTACTCTTGCTTGCTTGTACCATCTCAGGATAATGATGTCATGTTTTCTAAAACTTGCAGGGTTCATCTCTTTACTTAAAGAGTTTCACGAAGAAAATTGAGCACTTCAAGAATATGATCTAGTGCAGTGGTAGAGCCAAGGCCCGACCACCCTAGGCCAGTGCTCAGGCTCACCCAATGAACATGTTATTACTTTGCAGAAAATATTACGTAAGCCTTTTCAGCTTTATTTATTGATTAATTCTTTATACTCATGTATAAAGAATTCCAAACGGGCCTAGCCCGCTAGGCTGACACGGGCACGGTCCGATTTGGCCCGGGACAAAAACGGCACGGCACGGCCTCTCCCGTGCCCGTGCTTGGGCTGCGAAAGCCCATTGGCACGACACAGGCACGACATGCTCCATCGGACGGCACGGGGTCGGCATGACTTATAGCGGGGTCGGCATGACTTATAGCCGTTGGATGGAGCCCCCCGAGAGTAGATGGCCGTTGGATTTAGGGTACGGGAGAGGCCGTATATAAGCGACGCCATCGCCCCCTCCGCCTCGCACCCCGCTCGGCCCCTCGTCCTACCTCCGCCAGTCCGCCCTCCTGGATCCAGATCCAGTCTCCCGTCCTCCTCCCCGCCCCGCCCCACCTCACCCGCTTTCCTCTCTTCTTCTCGCTGTCTGGTGGCTGGTTACGACGGTGGTGGTTGGCACGGGCACACAACACGGCCTTCTACACCCCCTCTTTTGTGTCCTTGACCGGCAATGTAGTTTTGTCGTCGAGATCTCCCACTCATCGTCCTCATCTCTCTCTGTCTCGTCGCGCTCGTCGTTCTCATCGATCTCGTCGGACTCCGGCGTCCAGGGGGCTCCGCTCTGAGGCATTGAGGTACCAGGGCGCCGGATCTCCCCGCTTTCGTCGTCGTCGTTTTCTCTGGTGCTCCGTCAAGTGAGGTGAGCCTTAACCCTAACCCTAGATCTAGTCGTTCTTCTTCTTCTTCTTGAGCTGTAACCCTAGATCCGGTCGTTCTTCTTCTTCTTCTTTAGTCGTAACCCTAGATCTGGTCCTTCTTCTTGTTCTTCTTTCTCGAGCAGTAACCCTAGATCTATTGTTGTTTTTGGTAGTTGCTGGCGTTGAGGGACTGGAGGCCGGCGACGACGAGATGTCAGACGAGCACGAGGACATCGGTCACTCCATGACCATCAACGATGAGTTGCGCCTCTATGGGAAGACCGGAGACGACAAGGACGATGTCGCTGGGGATGCCTGAGAGCTCTTTGGTCGTCGTGTTGCCGAGGAGCTCAATGGCGGTACTGCTGCTCACCCAGTTCCCGTCGACGACACTATTGACGGCTCTTAACACCTAAATATACTCATCAACATTGCATGAAATGATAAGAAATAAACTACAAAGCATAGTTGTAGGGTTTGATTCTAACGAGTTCCACAAGTTTTGGTGTTCTCGTTTATTTTACAGGACATTCAAGTTTTACTATAAAAGTGCCTCAAATAAGAAATTGGAGTACATCATTGCGAAGAGCTCGTCGAGCCGATCGAAACGGACCTAGAACTTGCTATATTTAGAGCCCCGATGAGAAAGATATCAACACCGCAATGGAATTCAACTTGGGAACAATCTAGAACATACTAGAATCATCATCCACTATATATCTGAGGGATTAAATTGCTAGAATCCCATAGCTTTGGTCAATCTATATTTTCCAGAGACTATTCCAGAGAATCATAGAAGATCTAGTTATTAGAATAATTATGGGAAGAATCTCGCGGGGAAATAGTTTCCTTTGTACTCAAGAATGGTCCAGAAGGCAACCGAAGGAAGCGGGACCCGAGAGGTGGAGATGGGGTGCCGGGTGGCACACCCCCATGTCGGCCGGCCTGCTACAGGGCCCAATGAGGCCCATCTTCGTATGGCAGCGCCTAATCGACCTATGGAGCCCATCTTGACTGTTGCTCAAGGTCGGTTTGATCCGAGGGCTATCGTTGATCTCACCGGGCTATAAATAGAGGGGCAGATCCCCTCTCTAGGGCATCTCATCTCATTATTCTTCTCTAGAGCAAAAACTAGGGTTTCAATTATAAGTAGAGAAGGAGAGAGGTCTCTCTAGTTGTCTATATCTAGTTCTTCTAGTTCTAGTTCATCTAGTTGTAATTAGAGGTGAGAGAGAGAGAGGAGGAGAGCTAGGAGGAGCCGGATCTGTCGGATCTTCCTCAACATTGTACTTTTGCAGCATCTGGTTCAGAATAATCTCCAGGTTCTTCATTTATTATTTCTAAGTATCTTATTTTAGTTCTTACTTTATTCTATTTACGGGATCTCCGCTCGTATTGAGTGCTCTAGTTTTCATATGGGATTAGAGTAGTAAGCGATAGTGTATACGTGGTGTCTAGACTAGAGTTTTTCTGAGTTTGCACCCAATCCCACGGATAGTTGTGGTAGCCCCAGAGGTGACAGCTCTGTAAGGCCTTTGTAGTCCACCACGTTCGGGTTGGTGTTTCGTAGAGCTTTTGGCAGCCTCCCCCCGACTACCTTTTTCCCAGTCTTATTCGAGAGTCGGGAAGGTACTGTTGCTCCAAAGTAAGTAGAGTATCGTGGGCCTCTGATTAGATAGAACCCCTTATAAAACTCTAAAATCTCTCTACCCATTTATCTTATCTACCACTAAAAATAATATATCTTACCTATTAAAACAATATATATCTTCCCCAATAAACTATTCTATCTTATCTATCCTTGGATGTTCTTAGTTCTTCTCTAGTACACTTCTTAGTTCATTGAGTCTAATTACAACTAGATGAGCTAGAACTAGAAGAACTAGATCTAGACAACTAGAGGGAGCTCTCTCCTTCTCTACTTATAATTGAAACCCTAGTTTTTGCTCTAGAGAAGAATAATGAGATGAGATGCCCTGGAGAGGGGGGTTTGCCCCTCTATTTATAGCCCGGTGGGATCAACGATAGCCCTCGGATCAAACCGACCTTGAGCAACGGTCAAGATGGGTTCCATAGGTCGGTTAGGCGCCGCCATATGAAGATGGGCCGGCCTGCCTAGGGTGGTGCTTCCCGGCACCCTATCTCCACCTCTTGGGCCCCGCTTCCTTCGGTTGCCTTCTAGACCCTTCCTGAGTACAAAGGAAACTATTACCCCGCGAGATTCTTCCCATAATTACTCTGGTAATTAGATATTCTACGATTCTCTGGTATAGCCCCTAGAAAATATAGGTTTACCAAAGCTATGAAATTCTAGCTATTTAATCCCTCAAATATATAGTGGATGATGATTCTAGTATGTTCTAGATTGTTCCCAAGTTGAATTCCATTGCGGTGTTGATATCTTTCTCATTAGGGCTCCAAATATAGCAAGTGCTAGGTTCGTTTCGATTGGCTTGACGAGCTCTTTGCAATGATGTACTCCAATTCCTTATTTGAGGCACTTTTATAGTAAAACTTGAATGTCCTGCAAAATAAGTGAGAACACCAAAAACTTGTGGAACTCGTTAGAATTAAACTCTACAACTATGCTTTATAATTTATTTCTTATCATTTCATGCAATAGTTGATGGTTATATTTACGTGTTAAGAGCCGTCAATAAGTTCCCCCAAGCTTAACCTTTGCTAGTCCCTAAGCAAAGCTAAACTTAACAATGGATCAGGAGTTGCTATAATGCTTTCACGCCTAAAAAGTACACATGCTTTCAAACAAAAAATCTCCTCCGGATTAGAGTAAACTATTCTAACTTTCAAACTTACCGATATTACCTTTAACCATGGGGCTTATAGACTTCACTTGGGTCTTGAGCAATTGAAAAGTAGAATGACCAAATTGAGTACTATGTCTCAAGCTCTTCACTTTACCTTCATCTTGGAGTTTTGCAAAGTTTTCGAAATAAATCTCAAAGTTTTTTTTGTATGACCCTCTCAAGTCTCTCTTTTTGTGGTATTTGTGGATCCTCACCAAGGAAATAATGGTGTTATTTCTCTCAATCACCCTATAACTAATAGGAAATATATGGAGTTCATAGGTGGGGAGAAATAATGCATACATACTTGCAAAGCATATATTGTAAAGTCAAACAATAGATCCAGAGAAACAGGGCATACAATCAAATCAACATGTGCATGTGTATGTGATATATGGTGGATGTATGAGGGTGGATATGTGGTGGATATATTATGGTGTATGATGGATATATGAGGGTGTATGGTGAAAACCTAATTCTACTCTTCTCCATATATATATATACATCTCTCTTTTGTAACTTGGAATTTTTTAGAGAACTTGGGCTTGCTCTTTTTTTCACTCTTCTTCTCTTTTTTTCTTTTTTCAGAGAGGCAGACATCTAAGTACCCATTGTTTTGGTAGGATACTTGTCCATGTTTTACTCTCTTTATTTTCTCTACTTTTTTTCACAACCCCAAGCCTCTGTCTACAATAAGGCTTTTGAGAGATGATGACAAGAAAATCTTTGGAGTAGTTATAACTGTGGTAATGGAATATATGGATAGGTGGAAAAACTAGGATATTTTTAGTTGCTTATCCAAAGGTAGGAATAGAGCATTTTTCTGGTGGATTTGAATGGCATATATGTGGATGCGTACTTCCAGGATAGAAGTAGCATATATAAGTGGAGTGTGTGTGATCTTGATTTTAAAAGCATGACAAGTCTCTAAGGGTCAACAAAGCTGACAAAACTCAATGCAAATACAAGTAGTAAAAATAATGGTGAATGTTTTCCTAATCTATCAGGCATGTATATATGGCTGTGGTAGGAATCAAGCTCTCGTCATACAGAAACTTATCATGTAATATTTTTAATTTTCAAAAGATAAATTCTCCAGAACTCTAGTATTGTAGGAACAAGATAAATAGTAGCTCAAACTTTCTCATATCATACCTATCAACTACCTAGACTTAGCTCAAGCATTTGCAACCCATAAGTTTCAGGTTCAGAGCAAATCTTCATGTCAAAACAGTTATATCTAAAACTAGGGGAATTCAAGGCTGAAAACTAGGTACTTGAAAGAAAGTACGACAGAGCAACTATTCATCATTTCCATACATAGAGTTATCTTCAGAGTTCTTCATTTTATTATTAGCAACGTGTAAACACACCTATTACTATTACTAAATAGGAAATCACTTAAGGATAAAGTAGACAATGAAATACCATGATAAAAGTGTCTAAGTTGTAAACTTTCGTGATATATAATTATTTAAGTGTGAACCTTCATGTGCCACATTTTTTTATTTGACTTAATTTATGTAACTAATATCTAAATAAAGTGAACCTAAGAGGATAAGGATACTTACCTGGATACATGGGGGTGCTCTCCCCCAAGCTGGATGTTGTCGTAGTCGATCATCTTGACATTGTAGACATACTTCACCTCTCTGAGACTCCAAAGATGATGATGTAGGTGTACTTCAAAGTGGATGAAGATATCTATCTTTTCTAGTCTTTCCAATCCTGCGAAACTCAAATAGACAACAAAGTTCGTGAACAGATCAAGCATTAGTGGTAAACCACTTATGCCTTGATTGCCTAGAGCCTTACAGAACTCCTCTATTCCAGTGTTTTAGATTTTCAATTTTATATGCAATGACTAATGCAATATTTTTTATGCCTCATAGTAAATAGTTGGAAGACTTATTCACATGGGGCTTAAAGGTTTTTTTATAATGCAATAAGTCAATAATATAGATATGTTATGATTAAGATGATTACGCAATGGATTATTACTAAGGATGATATATAAATATGTCAGATATACTTATGGAAAGTAAATATGCTAGAGTTCAACTAATGCAATGCAGAGGAAAATTATAATATGCAGATAACTTACCAAATTTACTTTCGGCTAAGGTTTGGGGGTGTACAACTTTATTTTCCAGGTCATTAGACAACTTCTTCACCAGTGTAAGCTCCAATGGAGATTGGAATGATAGGTCTCCCAAGATCTCCTTTCTTAATTGGTAGGATGCCATGCACCTATGCTCTTGATGGTACGGTGAAGAAGTGTCCTCCTCATAAAAACAAGGCAGAGATCAAGTGCATGGGCTCTGCTGGTGGAAAAACACCAACAGAACCAAAAGTTATTTTTCTCTAGCCTAAACACATTGAGAAAATTTTTGGATCTTGTTTAGCCATGACATGAGTGATATGATTAGAAGATGAGCATGAATGTATCATTTCAAAATTACTTGGCATATTAGATTACTTTAACACATGGAAGAATTGTCTATAATATGTGTCAATTAAGATTATCATCTTCCCAAGGTTGGATGTGCAACATTTTAGCCCATATGGTTAATACTATGAGATCAAGAAGTGGTACTAGGATTAAGCTTTTAAAGAACTAACATGTTGAGTTAATCAAGCAAAGTTGTAGCTCAAACATGTTTAGATCTTTATTTATGTGAATACCAGAATCAAAAAAAATGCTTTTAGAATGATGCTTACTTACCTTTACCTTTGTCATTGAAGAATGATGGTGTCGTAACCATCATGGAAGCTTTCCTTCATCAACTGGTTGTGTATTAATAGCTTGTCTCCTCTGTTCCACTCCTTTCTCATCTTTGTTCTTCTGATCTTAACATTTCTATTGGTCTTGTCTTGAAGTTTCATTCACCCTCTTCCATGGATTAAACGGATGTAGATCTTGTCATTTGTCTTCTCCTTGATCCATGGAATTCGTCATCATGAATTAGCTGCATCTCCCTTGTGAAAGATGTTGAAGTTCATGCGTCTCTCTTCATCTCTGTATGAGTTCACCTCTTGACTTTCCCAATTTGATTTGAAAGTTTTCTTGTAGGGGTTAGTCCAACAAAATATCCAATATCTACTACAGCATACTATCAGTTCAAAAACCAACCTAGACACCACGTCTAATTTGATTTAGGAATATATTTTAACCTAACCAAGCTTAGATTAAAAAGCCTTTAGAAGCAAAATCCAAATACCTTTTATTTAAACTAAGCACCATGGATAATTTAAAAGATATAAGAAAATTCTTCAAAACCTAAACATAAACTATAGCAAACAAAGGTAGCATGAAAGTATTATAGAGATTTACTCAAGTGAGGGTGATGAAAGAGCATGATTCATAGTTTAGCAGTGTGAGCATGCCTTAAAAGTACGAACAACCTAGATAATGTGGCAACATGGCAAAAGATATGTTTTTATGGTGGTTTTCCCCAAGCTTGAATTTTGTAAAAATCAAGATTGGATGAATGAAATTCAATGTTGCATAATAATTGGTTGGAGATACCTTATGCTTGTCATTCCTTCATTCTTTCTGCTCTATACCTGTAAAGGTTAGTGACAAAAATACCCGAAGGAATATAATCATATATATATATTTCTATGCTCGCTTTACAAGGGTAGGAAACAAAAAGGTGAACACTTATGTTTATATCTGAGAAGTGCTTGTTTTAGGACACTAATCTTGTCCTAGGAAAACCTTTCAAGAAGTGTCTTTAGTGACATGGTTTCCCCTCCATTACCTATCTCAAGAATTACACAACGAGATCTACAAAATTTATGATAAACATATGCATCGACAACCACCATTTTGAAGTTTTTTGTAAACAAAAAGAGTTAGGGTGTTGGAGATGTCATATGTGGTAAAGATAAAGAGACCAGAGGGTTCAGGAGATGTCTCATATGAGCATGGGTTTAAAGAGATAGTTATGGAATAGATTCCATGCTCATTGATATCATCTTCCTCTCTGTTGACGATGAAAATGTCATAATTTTCTATACTCAAAATCACCGTCAACAGCCTCATAATAAACGGACATAAGCATATCACGAGTATATTTTATCCAATAAATAGTTCCACATGTCCATGGAGTATTTCTTGCACGACTACAGAAAATAGAGAGAAATGAGCTAGTGGGACCCACCATAGGGGGGTCGGCCGACCACCCTATGGGGGCCACTAGCCATCCCATGCACCCACATGATAAGAGGGCCCACATGTCATAGTAGAAGGGTCACTAACCCCTTTGTGCAGGTCGGCCGACCTCATCATGGGGCCCACTAGCTTCCCACGCTGGCCATGATCCAGGAGAAGCACTCCCAAGTGATCCTCCACCCTTGGATCAACTTGTGCTTTCTCTAAACAGCTCATATTCACTTCACATGGATCCATGGGCCCACAAGAGTACAAATCGACGTCCAAAAGTGGTCCAACCTGTGCACACCCACTCCAAGATATGTGGGCCACCTTCTAGAAGGACAGGGGAGGTCCCACCACCCATAGGGGGGTTGGCCGACCCCCCCCCAAGGCCTAGGGGGCGCCCACCTCCTTTGCATGGAGGCATGCAAAGAAGCACATGCTCAATTCCTCTCCAGCCTTGATCTGAAGGCGGTTGGGATCCAAGGGCTCTCATCATCCATCACGTGGATCGATGACATGGCGGTGGAGTAGCCCCTACTCCACCTCTCCACTACAAATACCCCCTCACTCCCTCTCATTCAAGACACACCACAAGGAGGAGCTCTCCACTCTCTCTCAAGATGTAGCACTTGTAGTGTTAGTGTTGTTAGGAGTTAGAGTGAGCCTGTAGTCTTCCAGGAGATCTGGTATGCTTCTAGTATTTATTTCTCTCTTTGTAAGACTTGAGTTATTTTATATAGTTATCTTCTCTACTTTGCCTTAGTACTTTACTTTATTGCAGCATGACTAGTTATATTGTATTGGTTGTTAGCATAGTCATAGTTGTTTGATAGTAAGATAATGGTAGTATACCTTTGCACTGGTTCACCGCCCTTAACCCAGTGCTCTAATCAATTTCACCAGATATCGAATTAGAGTAGTGAGATATAGTGTAGACATGGTGTCTAGACTATACGCTTACCTGTGTCTGCGGCTTGTCCAACGGTTTGTTTGTGGTACCTAGTAGGGTGACAGACCTATCTAGGCTTTGATCCCACCACGTTCGGCCAAGTTCTTAAAGCGTAGGCCTTCTTATGCTAGGCGGTTTAGCACCCTTCTCATCCCTTTCTGTTGCTAAGTGGCCTAGTGGCCCGAAGTGCAATTGTGTATGAATATTGTTCTTGCTTGATATGCCGTCTTGCTAAGTTAGAACCATGCAAGTAGAGATAGATTTTTGGAGACCTTATGCTCGCTCGCTGTCCTCCTCGCTCACTACACTACTCTTTATCATTGGAACTTCTCCTGTGTGTCATTGCACTTATCATATATATCATTTACCCCTACCATAGTTTAGTTGGTATATTAGTTAGTGGATGATCATGGTTAGCTATCATATTCTTTAACCATTGCTTCCCTGAGGATAAATATGATACCCTGGAATACTCCTGGGTGAAATGCTACAGCGGTATTTCTGTGCGCTTGCGGAATATTCTACATGAGCATAATAAATACCAACAAGCATTTCTGGCGCCGTTGCCGGAGAAGCAATTGGCAAAAGATTTTGATACTAACTTTGTTGTCTACTAATCTATACTACCACAAGCTATGTGGGATTACCCTTGTTCTGTTGAGTGTGGAATAAACAGGACATCAACCGTCTCGACCTTTCGGTGTTTTCTTTCCACAAGAAAAAAAAGAAAAAAAATTAGCAAAGAGCCCAGGCTGTCTGATCATTCATGAACAATCAATTGTTCATCCCTGCCATCTCACAGGTGCGTATATGTATACATTTTTCTAACCCTGTGCAGATATAAAGAGAAGGTCGCCGTCCAAAAAAAAGAGAAAAGAAAAGCAACATGTGACAGAGCAAAAGCACTCACAATTCCGTCTCAAATCGTGGGTGAACATGGAATCATTCAGGTATGTGAGACCCTGTCGGAAGGCAACCCGATGTTATCCTTTTATTTACTCCATACCACTACATGTTTGCTTTAATCATCATGTCTCTAGTGCTTATTTTGGTTAAGTCTAGATATTCATGCATATCAATCATTTACATTAATTTCCTTTTCCAAAACTATAACATGTTTGATTGAATGCATTTCATCCACCCCATCTGCATAAAAAATTATATCAAAAAAAATTCTCCTCTGCTTCACCACTGATGTTCTTGTCTCCAATTAAATCAATCTCATTCAATGCTTCCTTTTCTATTCTTGTATGCTTTGGTTTGGAAGTACGGTTCGAACGTACTCCCATAGGGTATTTAAATTGAGCATGGTGCTTAGGTTAATTAGTCTACCTTAATCAAACAAGGCATGGTGTCAAGTTTGATTCTTGAATCAAAATATACTTGTATAGAATTTGGTTGTTTGGACTAACCCCTGTAGGAAACCTCTAAAATTTTGGTGGAAAGTCATAAGATCATTCTTGGAGACAAATCAAGGCTTGAGGTACTCTTTAAACATATTTGCTCATCCTTGCCTTAGTCTTGTTTCGATTTCTAGAATTCCGGTGAACAAGAAGAGAACATCATTTGAAACATATGATAAATATTCTATGCTAAACTACTAAAACCAATTATCTATAGCGTAGAAAATGACCTCTTCCTCTATTACAACAAATACCCGTTCTTGAAAATCCTTGTGTATCCCTTAGGGTATGTGTTGTCTACTAATCTATTACAGAAATGAAACAAAACAATGGAGCAAAAAGATGGCATGCCAAGGATAAGAAAGAAGGAGGTGAAGCCCAGTCCTCCAACACAAAACAAATCCGCCAAACCAAAATCAAAAGAAGAATCAAGAAAGGAATGACGGAAACAAGTCTTTCAAATCCGCATCTTCAGGATTGCTGCTCATTGGACCTGAACCAAGAGCCCTCGTCGTGAGGTAATTCGGTATGTATCCACATCTGATTCTCCGTTGCACTCCTCCTTTTCTGTTTCATTTTGGGTTATCACATTTGAAATCTCAAGAACCCAACATCTCTTCCTGCATAAAACTTTAAGGTAAACATAATATGAGTTTTTGAGCTAGTTTGTGCCCAAGGTGGGGTCGGCCAACCCCACCATGGTGCCACCTGCATTTTGTTGCACCTTGGAATCATGTTAATAAATGTTTCATGTCATGAGGAAGTGTGGAGAGGCCACACATGGGTCGGCCGACCTGGCCAAGGACCCATCACATCACCATGTGCCTCCCACTTTGCTTGCATAAGTATCCAAGGTGCATTGCTCTAAAATTTCTAAAGTTTGAGTGCATGAGCATGTAAGGGGACATCACTTTGATCCCTTTGGTCATATCACTTGCTTTCTTTCATGATAGACCTCAGGTCCTTCCATGTCTCCTCTTTCTTTCTGCTCATCACTCATGACACATACAACTAGCCAAAGCATGAATGGGTGATCTTCTAGTGCTTTGTTTTTTTTCATGCACTCGAACTTGCATTCTTTGTTTTCACTAAACAATAGGAGCAAGAGTCTTAGCTTTGGACAAGAGATAGAGGACATGTAGGGGTCGGGCGACCCCTATATATGGCCTATCACCTCCCTTCTTTTCCTGTTCTGCTTTACTTAGCAATCCAATGCAAATGCCACTGAGTATTCCTAGTGGAGGGTGCAACAGCAGGTCTCCTGACCTGGCATTATCACCTTCGGTCACTTCTTTCTTCACCCTTCACTCAAGTTGGAAATTTAGAGCAATCTTTGGAATTTTCCTCTTGTTCTTGAGCCTTTCTATCTTGAGTTCCAAGTGCTTGTTTCTCTCAGCATGATACCTCGATGACAAGATGTCTTTCATGACATTAGCTCATTTTGAATAATCTTTTCTTGTCACTAGAATTTCATAATCCTTGTGTTTGCAAATGATGCCTTGGTACTCTTCATACCTATACCTAGAATACTCAAACACCTTATCGACACATGCTTAAAAAAATGAATTAAACTAGTCTTTGTCCATGCTTCACCCTGGTTATACAATCAAAATCCCTCTCCAATATGAGAGGTATTGGTTGTATGAATCCTGGAGACTAACAATTGACATAGATAATGTGGAGAGGTGTAGAGGTATCTCAGGTGCAGGTAGGGTGACAAGATGTAAGACCCTTGCTCAACACCAACACCATGGTGATATAAGGGCATTCAGAAGAACCATCTTGGGGGAGTTTCTCTCCCCACCAAGGAGACAAGCTTGGGGGAGGAGCCCCTCCCCCTACTAATCCTTGTAGCACAAGTGTGATGAAAAGAGCAAGCCTGGGGGAGGTCCTCTCCCCCACTAAGGTATACATTCTTATCCCTCCTGCTCATATGCTTCATAAATATCTTATTCTTTCTATCTTGAAAAAAATGGTCATTGATGCATGAGTTGTAAGTTGGGCAGCGCCTCAATAGGTTGAACAACTAAACCCCCTTTTGTCAAATGTTTCCAAATCTCACATCCATGCTCATCTCTTCCTTCTCATTTTATCAACATGTCATGAGAATGAACAAAGCATATAACATAAACTTAATCATCTTCAATGTGCTTGAGGCTAAACAAATGATGAGTGAAGTTTTGGTTCTGCTGGTGTTTTTCCACCAGCAGGACCCGTGCACTTAATCTCTGTCTTGTCTTTGTGTCCACAAGCGAAGAATCTGAAAATGCAGTAGTGATTCACACTTGACAAGATGTTGTCACATACAACTTGAGCCAATTTGACCAACATATGGGCGTCGGCCGACGTCCCAAGAGTAGCCAATTGAGCTAAAGTTTGGTGTATGCATAGAGGACAAAGAGGAGACACACCTTCGAAGGCCAGATGCCTCCTGATGGGGTCGGCCGACCCCATCATGGAGCTATGGGCCCACTTGTCATCCTCCACTACTGATACTTCACTTCAAAACGCTGGTTTGACACATCCTCCTCTCTTCTTAGTACATGTGTGATATTTTGACATGATCTTATGCAACTCAAAATGAACTAAAGCCAAACCTAGATTGAAATTTTGAAAAGTGACATGCTTATGACATTCTTGAGATAGAATCTTGCATAAATTTTATTCCATATACATGTGCTTATGCTTGTGGGAAAATATCTTAATAGGAAACTCATATTGACTAAGTTGTTGTGATGTGTGATATAGTTCTAGCTTAGAAATCCTACCTTTTCTATTCAAAGCGCTTGGGGATCTTGCTTTTGATAAAATGTCATAAAACCATAGTGTCACATACTCCTCAATGGTGAGAAACTCATACCAAAGCCATATGATGTTCTTGCATGTTTAAAACCTTCTAAATTTGCTACTTGTACTTGTGTTGAGTTTGGTCAAACCTTGTTGACCCTTGTTGAGAATTTTGTCATACTCCCAAGGTCAAGATCACGTACACACTACATATATATCCTGCTTCTACACTGGAAGTACGCAGAAACATGCCTTTCATTTTCCACAAAGTTCATGCTCCATGTTCTAAAATAGTTATCTCTCTCTAGTATGATGCTAGTAAATGAGACATAGACTATGCAAAATTATGAAAAATGTGAAAAAGAAAAAAATATAGGGGCACATGAAGGTCCCAAGTTTTAGAAAAAAATGATGAGCATATCAAAGCTCTTAGAAAAAGAAAAAAAAATAAAGATAGCTATGTCTCAAAATAATATGTTAGAAAGAGAGATCATATCAAATAGAGGAGTATTGATCAATTGCCATGTTCCACACACATGCACATCTTGATCTAGGATTGTGATATTTTTCTCCTTGGATCCTTGTTTTGACTTTACAATATATGCAATGCAAGTATGCTTTCATGTTTATCCCTACCTGAGCTCCACATAAACCTTTTAGAAGTAGGATGAAACAAAAGAAGGCAAAACACCTTGGTAAGGAATCATACACCATTGAGTGATCTGAGAGTACCATTTGAGGAGTATAAGTGAACTATGCTTTTCTTGTGAAAACTTTGAAAAACTCCAAGTTACTAAGAAATGGATTGGGAAGATGACTTTGCTTCAAGAATTGTTCCACTTTTCAACTGCTCAAGGATATATGATAGCTAATGCCACATATCCCAATTGTTTAAGAAATGTTTTGGAATGATTTTTATGCTATCTATATATCTTAAGGTGTTATGTTCATGTTTACTTTAACCTTTACCCGAGGACGAGCAAAGACTTAAGCTTGGGGGGTCTTGTTGACGATGAAAATGTCATAATTTTCTATACTCAAAATCACTGTCAACAGCCTCATAATGAAGGGACATAAGCATATCACGAGTATATTTTATCTAATAAATAGTTCCACATGTCCATGGAGTATTTCTTGCAGGACTATAGAAAATAGAGAGAAATCAGCTAGTGGGACCCACCATAGGGGGGTCGGCCGACCACCCTATGGGGACCACAAGCCATCCCAAGCACCCACATGATAAGAGGACCCACATGTCATAGTAGAAGGGTCACTAACCCCTTTGTGCAGGTCGGCGGACCTCACCATGGGGCCCACTAGCCTCCCACGCTGGCCATGATCCATGAGAAGCACTCCCAAGTGATCCTCCACCCTTGGATCAACTTATGCTTTCTCTAAACGGCTTTATATTCACTTCACATGGATCCGTGGGCCCACAAGAGTACAAATCGACGTCCAAAAGTGGTCCAACCTGTGCACACCCACTCCAAGCATGTGGACCACCTTCTAGAAGGACATCGGAGGTCCCACCACCCATAGCGGGGTAGGCCGACCCCCCACCAAAGGCCTAGGGGGCGCCCACCTCCTTTGCATGGAGTCATGCAAAGAAGCACATGCTCAATTCCTCTCCACCCTAGATCTGAAGGCGGTTGGGATCCAAGGGCTCTGTGGCAGAACCGTCCAAATTATAAGAGATCAAGTACTAAAGTAGCCGATTTAACTACCACTTAAAGCACTTGAGCCCGTAGAATCCCGGTAGTCCGGAAATCTCGAAGGATTTCTAACAATTGTATATCTGACCCAGATCGCGCAAACTCAGGTATGCACATTCGAACGGGCCAACAATTTAAACGAAAATACTGGAAGTATGAAATAAAGTTATTACAACACTTTGTTCCAAACAAAAGTAGTACTCACGCCACAACACACGTGGCCAAATGAAACATTGTTTTGAAACTCGAACCCAAAGTTTTACTCCACACTAATACCATTAATAGATAGGGGCGCCAACGAGATCAGGTCCGACAACAGCAAAAGATGAGCTCGCAGAAGACCTTGCCCAAAGCCTGCTCCTCTTCTCCTTCGATAGGATAGAGACAGTGCTTACAATAGCCAAAGTATACTTGGCCATCTGCAACAAACGAGATAAACCCTGAGTACGGGAGCTAGACTTACCCGTCTAACTGAAAATAAAGACTCCAAGGATATGCATGGCTATATATGGGAATCTGGGTAACTTTGCTTTTGCGGAAACGCGAGAAAGATAACATAACTTATATTTAGAAAATAGCCATTTTCCATCCTATTATTTATCTCTAAGTTTTGCACCTGTACTAGAGCACTCACTTGATCTAAGCAAACAATAAGATAATACCATATCTAGTTCATTTGTCCATATTTTAGTAGAACCATTAACGATGTCACATGGAGTTGTACCGTGGTGAAGCTCAGCATTATCCCCCACTCTCCGGTGGGAGGCGGAGACTCGAATCGATATACAACCAGCTGGCAAGATTACCTTTAACACACGCCCACACTTTCCCCGTCGGGTCCATGCATTGGGTTACCGCTCAACACTGTCCAGGCAGTAACGCCACGAACTCCAATTGGTCCACCCAATTGTAGAAATCAGTTAGCCACCACGGGGCAGGTCGTATCTACAAACTAGAGGGTGCGGCAGTAGACAGAGAACGGCCTAGACAGTGAGGCTCGGCTTCGGGGTCAATACTCGCAACGGCCCCTATGTGAAAGGGCGCATTCAAAGATGTAAGAGGGCCACCGTCGTATACAAACCTATACGATCCAATGGACGGACTGCCCGCAAGTCTAAACCACTTGGTGCCCTTGCCTTCCAGTTGACCGCATTTCATTACTACCATTGGTTCTTTCACACGATAGCAAATATAGCCAACCGTGATTGGTACTACCCCCATGGGATTATACAAACATAAATATAAATGTAACCATTTATTCTAAGCAGGCTAAGTGGTTTCTTTCATTTTTATTAACAGGTCAACAAGGCAGGTAAACCAATAATCAAGGAAGGTAATGCAACAAATGGGATTCATTCAACTCCTAGCACCTAATGCATCACAGTATAAAATACTCAAGTAAATTAATTGTAAATACTGAGAGGCTTAAAGATTCTTCGGGGCTTGCCTTGAGTGAAGGTGGAGGGCTGGTGGTCAGGGCACTCGGGCAAGTTAGGTTCTGGCTCTGCGAACTCCTCTTGAAGCTCCTGCACTTCCTGAACTTCTGCTCCTTGGGGTGGCACCTGAAGTTCCTCCACTGATCCTAAATGTTTTAAATGCATATGATTAACCATGGGTGCAAGGGATGGTGCTTGAAATAAGAATAAACACCCAAAGATTGCTTTTTAGAGTTAATCTAAATATTCATTCTAGTTTCACTTTACACAACAAGTCTATTATAGATCACTCAGAAAAATCTACCAAAATTACAGAGGACAGAGCAATCTTAAAGTATACTACTGCAGAAATTTCACCTACAGCAAAGCTACCAACTAGCAGATACAAAAAGATGAATTTAAATGCAGAAAAAAACACTTTGAACTAGACCTACTGGCTAATAGGCTGAAACATGCTATATCTTATTTTTAACAAGTTCTTTGCTTAGTAACATATTTATCAAGAAAGTTCCATGATCAGCACTATCAGATTATTTTCTATATGATTTTCCAAAGAAAACCCTAGAAAAGGACATTTGAACTTCAAGTATCTTTTCTGCCATAAAACATACAACATATTAAATTTTTCCTAGGCAGATCACGATACACGGAAGCTACACAAAAAGTTTCATGATTTATCTAAGCATAGATTTACCACAGGAAATAATCTAAGAAAATAGTAGAAACACATTTTAATAGATAGTAAATAAATTCTACACAGAAACTTGGCAACTCATATTTTTCCTAGATTCTACACAGGATAATAGAGCTAGCATAAAAACCTTACATTTTAATTTGATCATAACATGCAATAACACATTTAACTTTGATAAATGCAGAAAAGAACTATTTAAACATTAGTACTGAAGACATTCTCCAAATATTACTTTTATATTTTTCACCGAAAGATCTTCATTTATAGAGTCTAACACAATTTATTTCATCATTTGAGGATTTACCAAACTCTAGATATAAAATAAACAAGCATTAACACATTTATTGAAAATGAATAAAAGGAAAAGCATTTCTGGAATCAGCCCACGATGAACAGTGTTGGGCTCGGCCCAATACGTGTGGGAGAGCGCTGAGCGGCTGACACGCGGGGCCCGTGGTCAACATAGGGTCCACCTGTCGGTGAGCAGTGAGCAGAGCTCCGGCGCTGACCGGCGCTTTCTCGCTGGCGGTGAGCTCGCCGGCGATGAGAGTGGATGCGCTGGACTCCTGGTGATGTCACGCATCGACTACGGGTGTTGGTTGAGCCAGCGCGGCCCTGTAGCGAGCCGGCGGCATGCGGTGGCGGCTAGATGCGGCGGTGCGAAGCGGCGGGGTGATCACCGGCGGTGCTATTCTAGGCTAGCGGTTGCGTGAGCACCACGGTGGCGTGGTGAGTGCAGCGCAAGTGTTGGTTGGACCGGTGCGAGCTCCGCGACGGCGGCAATGGCGCACGGCCAATGGTGCTGGGGTGTTACTGGGTGAGATAGTGCGAGAGGAAGGGTGTTCTCACCTCTACTACCTCTGCTGGTGCTGCCCTGGAGATGGAGGCGACGGAGGTAGTCGGCAGAAGGGTGAACGCAGTTTGGTCGTTGCGGTGGCGACTGAGGGCCGAGGAACGGCGATGGCGTTCCGGCGAGAGGAGTGCTTGGTTGCGCTGCAAGGGCGAGCAGGGCATGTGCGAGGTGAAGGCGAGATGGTGTGCGAGGTGGATCGAGCAGAGACGCTCGGATGGTGGCGAATTTGAAACGGGGGTGTTGCGGTGCTCGGTGCGCTCGGCGTGGCCGGAGCGAGAGCAGAGTGTGCGAGAGAGAGTGCGAGCGTGTGCGTTTGCGGGTGCGGGAGGTCGAGGGGTGTAGGTGCACCCTTGGGCACGGTTATGGCTGACCGGCGTGGCCGGTGGGGGCCAGGACGTGACGGCGCGGCGGTGGCAGTGACGCAACGCGTCTGCGGCGCGCGCGGCAGAGGCGGCAGCGCGCGTGGACAGAGTGCGACTTGGTTGACGCGCCGTTAAGGCGGATTCGCACTCGATCGCGAGCGAGATGGGGTAGGGTTTGGTCGGTGCTGGCGCTGCGGCGGTGCTATGGCGACGCGACGGCTCGACGGCAGTGCGACAGAGCGGCAGCGGCGCTGCGCGTCTGCGGCGCGTGAAGCAGCGGGTGACAGCGGGTGAGCGCGGAGCGTTCTTGGCCCTCGCGTCGTTAGAGCGGAGGCGCATTGAAGCTTGACCGGGACGGGGCGAGGTCTGGTCGGGGTTAGCGTGTCTGCGGCGCCAGCGATGTGACGGCGTGGCGCTGTCCGCGGCGCGGCCAGAGCGACAGGGCGCAGCGAGGTCGGTGCAGTGCCGCAGGGTGTCAGCAAGCGGCGCGAGGTGAGTGGCGCGGCGTGGCATGTTCGGCGCAGGCCGGCAGGCATCTGCGGCCACACGGCAGCAACGCCGGCGTACGGCGCGGCCATGGTCGGGCGCGGTGCGCGTGCGTGCATTGCGCGTGCGTCGCACGTGCACTGCGCATGCACGGGAGCACGCGGGCGAGCGGCACGCGGGCGCGAGCGGGCCGGCGCAAGGCTGAGCGGGCCGAATGAGTCGACTCGGCCCATTCCAGCTCTGCTTCCTTTTTTCCATTTTCTGCTATTTGTTTCACACTGAATTGGATTCAAAACAGTTTCAAAAACTCAAAACTAAGATTTGAAATTTAAACCAAAGTTGTTCAGAATAATATTCTCTATATTTTTCATGTAGGTCACATTTTCTGAAAACCGTTATTTCAAAGGGTTTTAGATTTAAAACTAAATAACCCATTTAAGGAAAAGAATTACTTTTATTCTTAAAATTAAACTAAGCTTAATTAGGCAAGGTGATTAGCAAGAAAAGCAATCTACTCTTTATTCTAGGCATAGCAAACTTAGCTAAACAAGTTAAATAAGACTAGAGCATAAAACACTTATTCAATTCTAGTTTCAAAGACATTATAAACACACACATGAAATGATGCCATATGCAAACATGAATGCCATAAAATGCTTATGCTTAGTGGCTAATGATGATCCTAATGCAAAGCTCTACACAAGGTGTCACAACCCTTCCCACCTTAAAGAAATCTCGTCCCGAGATTTTGTGTTTCGTACCATTCATTATAAAAGACGGGATAGTTCGCGCTGAGGTAGGCCTCGGTCTCCCAGGTTGCATCGTTAGGACCATGATTGCTCCAAAGAACCTTGAAAGTCTTCACTTCTCAGTTTCTGGTAACTCTGGTTTTTTGTGTCCAAGATCTTTTCTGGTCTCTCAAAGTACTCCAAGTCTGATCTGATCATGATATCGGAACTCTGTACTGCTTCCACTTCCGGAACTCGAAGACATTTCTAGAACTGAGATACGTGAAACACTGGAAAGATAGAACTCATCTCGGGAGGCAACTGTACTTGGTAAGCTACCTTGCCCTTCTTGGCAATGATTCGATAGGGTCCAACATATCGGGGTGCTAACTTTTTGTTAATTCCAAAACGGCTGACGCCTTTCATAGGTGATACCTTAAGGTACACATAGTCACCAACTTGAAACTCTAAAGGTCTTCTTCTTTGATCGGCATATCCTTTCTGTCGAGACTGAGCTGCCCGGATATGCTGTTGAATAGTGCGGACTATCTCTTCTGCCTCTTTCACATAATCTGTACCATAGAATCCCTTGTCTACTGCTTCAACCCAATTGACAGGTGTTCTACACTTTCGTCCGTACAAAGCATCGAACGGTGCCATCTTGATGCTTTCTTGGTAACTGTTGTTATATGAGAACTCTGTCAATGGCAACCATTTCTCCCACGATCCTTTTGCTGACAAACACATGCTCTCAACATGTCTTCCAACACTTGATTCACTCGTTCCGTTTGTCCATCTGTCTGAGGATGATAAGCTGAACTTCGAATCAACTTTGTTCCCAACTCTTTATGCAACTGGTCCCAAAAACGAACAATGAACTGAGATCCTCTGTCTGATACGATCGTTTTGGGAATACCATGTAGTCTCAAAATATTATGAACATACAACTCTGCATACTGATGAGGTCGGTAGGTAACCTTGACTGGTACAAAGTGGGCTACCTTTGTTAAACGATCCACAATGACCCATATCGAATCATTTCCTTTCTGAGTGGTGGGTAACCCTGTGATGAAGTCCATACTGATATCTTCCCACTTCCACTCAGGTATAGATAGAGGTTGTAGCAAACCGGCAGGTTTCATGTGTACTGCCTTAATGCGACAACATGTATCACACTTTGCGACATACTCAGCAATATCCAATTTCATCTTAGACCACCAATACCTTGTCTGGAGGTCATGGTACATCTTGCTACTGCCAGGGTGAATCGATAGCTTCGAGTTATGTGCTTCGCTAAGAATTCTATCTCGCAGAACCTGGTCCTTAGGAACTACCAGACGTTGATTGAACCAGAGGACTCCTTTCTCATCCACTTTTAAATTCAGAGATTCACTGGTTTTTAGCCTTTGTTTAGTTTGCATAAGTTCTTTGTCTGATTTTTGTCCCTCAATAATATCACTATCCAAGGTACACTAGATAACAATATTATTTAGCACTAAAGGATCCATAAGATCAAATCTATCTTCTAACAGTGGTTGCAACAAGTTGCAATGAGATTTGCGGCTCAAAGCATCTGCTACAACATTTGCTTTTCTAGGGTGGTAATGCACTTCCAAGTTATAATCCTTGATTAACTCTAACCATCTCCTCTGTCTCATATTCAATTCAGACTGGGTAAACAAACACTTCAAACTTTTATGATCTGTGAATATGTGGCACAAATTACCCATTAGGTAATGTCTCCATATTTTCAGAACATGCACGACTACTGCTAGCTCCAAGTCATGTGTCGGGTAATTCTCCTCATGAGGTCAGAGTTGTCATGATCCATAAGCAATGACTCTCCCATTTTGCATCAACACACATCACAATCCAATGGTTGATGCATCACAAAACACATCAAAAGGTTCCTCCAGATTTGGTTGTGCCAAAACTGGTGTAGAAGTTAACAGGGTCCGCAAGGTACGAAACGTTGTTTCACATTCTAGATTCCATTCAAACTTCTTGTTTTTCTGCGTTAACCTTGTCATGGGATTAGCTATCTTAGAAAACTCCGGGATAAAACGACGGTAGTATCTGGCCAATCCTAAAAAGCTGCGAACCTCATGCACGTTAACGGGTGCTTTCCAATTCATGACTTCTTGCACTTTTGAGGGTTCTACAGAGATACCCTCTACTGACAAGATATGACCTAGAAAAGGCACTTTGGTTAAACCAAACTCACACTTGCTAAACTTAGCATAAAGCTTATGCTCCCTTAGCCGTTTTAACACTATCCTTAGGTGTTCTGCGTGGTCCTTCTCGTTTTCCGAATATACCAGGATGTCATCGATGAAAACCACTACAAACTTGTCCAACTCTTGCATGAACACCGAGTTCATCAAGTACATAAAATGCGCAGGCGCATTTGTCAACCCAAAGGACATCACTAGATATTCAAAGAGACCGTACCTCGTGGAGAAAGTGGTCTTGGGTACATCCTCTTTTCTGATCTTAATCTGATGGTAACCAGACCTTAAGTCTATCTTAGAGAACACTTTAGCTTTAGACAACTGATCAAACAACAAATCAATCCGCGGCAATGGATATTTGTTTTTGATGGTAACCACATTGAGAGGGCGATAGTCCACACACATTCTTAAGGTTTTATCCTTCTTTTTCACGAAGATGGCGGGACATCCCCAAGGTGAACAACTTGGGCGGATCAAACCCTTTTCCAGCAACTCTTGGAGTTGTTTCTTAAGTTCTGCTAACTCGTTGGGTGGCATCCTATATGGTCTCCTGGATATAGGTGCTATTCTGGGAGCCAACTCTATAGCAAACTCGACATCTCTGTCCGGGGGCAATCTCGGAAAATCGTCAGGAAACACATCCGAAAACTCACAGACTACAGGGATCTTATTCAACAACTCTGCAGTGATGGCAAACATGACTCCCAACTGATTCGGATTCTTAGGTAAGAAAACTTCAAAAGTGGCTCCATTCTGGGGGTTGGTGATAGACACTGCACTCTGGGCGATATCTAGATGCACTTTCCAAATTTTCATCCATTCCATACCGAGAATGACATCTAGACCTAGCTCAGGTATTACAATGAGATTGACACTAACTGATGTCGTTCCCATTGTAATCTCTACGTCCTTTACCATCTTACGAGTATAGAGTACAACTCCTGCTGCACTAATCTGATACTCTCTTTCCAACTTTATCACCTTCTGCTGACTCCGCAGCACGAAGTTCCCACTAATGAATGAATGTGCTGCTCCAGAATCAAACAAGATAACTGCAGGACATTGATTAACAAGGAACGTACCAGCTATGACGGGTTCTCCCTCTGGCACTTCCTCTAAGGTGGTGTGGTGGACATTCCCTGTACGTGGCTTTTGTTGATTGTACTGCTTCCTGGGCTTCGTGCAGAAACGAGACAGGTGACCAGTTTGACCACAATTGTAGCATGGTCCCACAACATAGGGCGTCTTCTGCCCTCCAGCTCTGGATCCTCTAGCTTTGTCCTTGTTCTGCTGCAGGGGCGCGGTGAAGGGCCTCTGGTAAGCTGGACGAGCACGAGCATTGGTCATCTTCCCTTGGGGCGGTCGGAACCGTGCACCAGCCTGTGGTGGATGATACGCTGGCCTTGAAGCACTAGGACCCCTGTTTCTGGTGGGATCCTCCCTCTAGGACTCGACGATGAGTCTCTGCGAGCACCCTGTTGTCATTGGCTTCCTGGTTCAGACAGTCACTGATGAAGTCGTTGAACATGGTGCGGTAGCTATTGCCCATCTTGGATAGAAGGGTCGCATTCATACCCCTCTTGAAGCTTGCGATCTTCTTAGCGTCGGTGTTGACGAAGTCAGTGGCATAGCGAGCCAACCAGTTGAAGCTGGTGAGGTACTCTGTCACTGACCTGGTACCTTGAGCAAGTCTCATGAACTCAGTGAGCTTCATCTCCATCACTCCTTCTGGGATGTAGTGACGGTGCATGGCTATGGAGAACCTATCCCAGGTGATAGCAGTGCCAGCAGGCAAGTTATCGCGGTATTGGGACCACCAGATACTTGCCGGTCCTTCCAGCATGTGTGCGGCATACTCCACCTTCTGCTCCTCTGTTAGACGCAGAAGTTGGAACTTCTGTGTCATGGAGTGCAGCCATTCATCGGCCTCCAGCGGTTCAGTAGCTTCCTTGAAGATCAGAGGGCGGGTGTCCATGAAATCCTTATAGGAACTGTACTGGTTAGGTGCTGGCCCTTGCTGCTGCGTGCGCTGCTGAGCTGTATTGGTGGCGATGTTGCGCAAGGTCTCATTCATCTGACGCTGCATCTCTTCCACACTTCTTTGGATGCCTAGAAACTGGCAAAAGAATGCTTCCGGTGTGATCGGAGATGGTGGCGGTGGTGGCAGGTCCTCCCTGGCTGCCTCTCCGTCACCCCGAGTGTTGCGACGAGTGTTAGCTGGCATCTGTATATCCTATTAACAAGCAACAATTAGGTTATGTTATATTGAATAATGAATAAATATCATGTTGTACAAAATGTAATATTAAGCACACAACCAGATATAATTACTCATCTTTCCACATAACATCACAGAATTAATTACTCGTCATAAGCATACAAATAACATTCCATATCCTTTGCCAGAACAACGTTTGGACTTAAATCCAAATTCGGCTTACACATAACGAAGATCCAAATTAAACATAGTCTTAAACAACATGATACAAAAGCTCTCAGCGTGAAAGATCAAACTCCTAATCTAGCGCTCAGTAGCCGTCGGAGTAGTAGTACTCCCCGTCGGTGTCGTCGAGGTAGGGCTCATCGGCGAAGGCCTCGTTCGGAGCCAGGTCCTCCTCTGATGGGTCGGGACCAAGGATCACTCTATCCTGTGGCTCGGGCTCCTCAGGTACATGTGCTTCGGTTGTTGCTGCCTGCAGGTGGTGAAGAGCGTGAAAAGCCATGCTGCTCGTTGAGGTGACCCTCTAACTCTACAACTCTCTCCTGCAATCCTTCTGACTCAGTCCAAGCTTCATTCCTGGAGTTGGTGGCATCGAGGAGTAACTGCTCACCAACCACACGAGCAGTGATCTCCTCCTCCACCCTGGTCTAGGCCTGGTCGCGTTCCAGAGTCATCTGAGCCAACTCTGCCTAAAGGTTTGCAACGGCTGTCTCAAACTGGTGCTTGCTCTCAAGAGTGGCATTGTGGATCTCCGCCACATCTCCAAGGCTGTGCTCCAAACTCTCACAAGTGCCAAGCAATGCTCCGGTGGCACTCATGGCTGGAGTCTCACAGTAGAAAAGCTCCTCCTCATCTCCTACCAGTGTTGTCCCCTCGGCCTGTGTCCAATCCACAGGAAAAGCCTGTCCACGGGAAAACACTCCAGACCAAGCTGCTGCAAGGTCTCCTAGAAAGCGGGCGATGATATCCTTCAGCACCAGGTATGCTGCCCTGTTGGCACCATCCTTAGCGCGAGCTCCCTTGGTGATGATGGTCCAGCCTGACCAGTCTGGCCTTCCTTCCAAAGCTTTCACCTTGACCTGACATTGGACTAGAGAATCCTGACCATATTGGTGCTTCTACCAAGAGTACTTGGCCTCTCTACCCTCAGGATACCCAATGGCGTGCAAAACCCGCCAAAGGATAGTCGGCAGCCCAAAGTACGTCAAGAACTTCCCCTTGGTCATCCTTGTTACCAACTGGTGATGTGGAACTCCTACTCCTTCGATTGCCTTCCTGGCGGTCAGACGGGTGCGAGGCATCTGTAGAAAAAGGGGTTTTGAACTCTCATGAGACAGATATTAAGTTGATCATTTTTATCGAAAAGGAACAATTTATAATTTAAGGGGAGGTATGACATGGTACAAGAATATAAACATGATGCATGATCGTAATTACTTTCTCACTCAACTAGAATGACTCGCAAGTCCAAATGTTCTAGTCGGTGGCAAGACGATCTCTCATTACGCAGTCATTCGTTCTACACGGATACGGAGTTAGTGTACCTGCAGAAGATTCATTTTAGCCCAAAAGAACAAAACCCAATGCAGGAAAAATCACCGGGCACTTCCTGATACACACTAAGTACATATCAGTTAGATACCAAAACCTTATGCACCAAGCTCGGAAAACCCACCCAACATTTCATACTTCTCAGATATGTTTGCGTGAAGCTTGCATATCCTTAAGTAACCATATCACTTCCCTAGACCAATGGTTGGAAGGTCTATTCTCACATCTCACAAATAGTTTTCAATGCAATTTTTGAAACTTGTATCATCCTTCCAAAGAATGATACCCTGGCACCTTTTAAAGATCCAGCATGAACAAAACCGTGAACCAAGTTAGTATTCCTAAGCCACCTGATTCCTAGTATAGGGCTAAGGACTAGACTCTGGCACCCTAAGTTTTCAAACTTAGTTTATAAACATAGTTTTGAAATAGTTGTTTTGTTTAAAAGTTGCTCAAACGAATGAGGATACCTGAACTCAGCTCTAATACCAACTGTGGCAGAACCGTCTAAATTATAAGAGATCAAGTACTAAAGTAGCCGATTTAACTGCCACTTAAAGCACTTGAGCCCATACAATCCCGGTAGTCCGGAAATCTCGAAGGATTTCTAACAATCGTATATCCGACCCAGATCGTGCAAACTCAGGTATGCACATTCGAACGAGCCAACAATTTAAACGAAAATACTGGAAGTACGAAATAAAGTTATTACAACACTTTGTTCCAAATAAAAGTAGTACTCACGCCACAACACACGTGGTCAAATGAAACATTGTTTTGAAACTCGAACCCAAAGTTTTACTCCACACTAATACCATTAATAGATAGGGGCGCCAACAAGATCAGGTCCGACAACAGCAAAAGATGAGCTCGCAGAAGACCTTACCCAAAGCCTACTCCTCTTCTCCTTCGACAGGATAGAGACAGTGCTTATAATAGCCAAAGTATACTTGGCCATCTGCAATAAACGAGATAAACCCTGAGTACGGGAATGTACTCAGCTAGACTTACCCGTCTAACTGAAAAAAAAGACTCCAAGGATATGCATGGCTATATATGGGAATCTGGGTAACTTTGCTTTTGCAGAAACACGAGAAAGATAACATAACTTAAATTTAGAGAACAAACATTTTCCATCCTATTATTTATCTCTAAGTTTTGCACCTATACTAGAGCACTCACTTGATCTAAGCAAATAATAAGATAATACCATATACAGTTCATTTGTCCATATTTAAGTAGAACCATTAACGATGTCACATGGAGTTGTACCGTGGCAGATCACGGTACACAACAGCTACACAAAAAGTTTCATGATTTATCTAAGTATAGATTTACCACAGGAAATAATCTAAGAAAACAGTAGAAACACATTTTAATAGATAGTAAATAAATTCTACACAGAAACATGGCAACTCATATTTTTCCTAGATTCTACACAGGATAATAGAGCTAGCATAAAAACCTTACATTTTTATTTGATCATAACATGCAATAACACATTTAACTTTGATAAATGCAGAAAAGAACTATTTAAACATTAGTACTGAAGACATTCTCCAAAAATTACTCTTATATTTTTAAACAAAAGATCTTCATTTATAGAGTCTAACACAATTTATTTCATCATTTTAGGATTTACCAAACTCTAGATATAAAATAAACAAGCATTAACACATTTACTGAAAATGAATAAAAGGAAAAGCATTTCTGGAATCGGCCCACGATGAACAGTGTTGGGCTCGGCCCAGTGCGTGCGGGAGAGCGTTGAGCGGCTAATAGGCGGGGCCCGTGGTCAACACAGGGTCCACCTGTCGGTGAGCAGTGAGCAGAGCTCCGACGCTAACCGGCGCTTTCTCGCCGGCGGTGAGAGTGGATGCGCTGGACTCGTGGTGATGTCGTGCATCCACTGGGGGTGTTGGTTGAGCTAGCGCGGCCCTGTAGCGAGCCGGCGGCGTGCGGTGGCGGCGAGATGCGGCGGGGTGATCACCGGTGGTGCTATGCTAGGCTAGCGGTTGCGTGAGCACCATGGTGGCGTGGTGAGTGCAGCGCAAGTATTGGTTGGACCGGAGGAGCTCCGAGGAGGTCCGGCCACGTGCGAGCTCCGCGGCGGCGGCAATGGCGAACGGCCAATGGTGCTATGGTGTTACAGGGTGAGATAGCGTGAGAGGAAGGGTGTTCTCACCTCTACTACCTCTGCTGGTGCTGCCCTGGAAATGGAGGCAATGGAGGTAGTCTAAAGAAGGGTGAACGCAGTTTGGTCTTTGCGGTGGCGACTAAAGGCCAAGGAACAGCGATGGCGTTCCGGTGAGAGGAGTGCTCGGCTGGCGCTGCAAGGGCGAGCAGGGCGTGTGTGAGGTGAAGGCGAGATGGTATGCGAGGTGGATCGAGCAGAGACGCTCGGGTGGTGGCGAATCTGAAACGGGGGTGTTGCGGTGCTCGGTGCGCTCAGCGCGGCGGGAGCGAGAGCAGAGCGAGCGAGAGAGAGTGCGATCGTGTGCCTTTGCGGATGCGGGAGTACGAGGGGTGTAGGCGCACCCTTGGACGTGGTTATGGCCGACCGGCATGGCCGGTTGGGGCCAGGACGTGACGGCGCAGCGGTGGCAGTGATGCAGCGCGTCTGCGGCGCGCGGGGCAGAGGCGACAGTGCGCGGGACAGAGCGCGACTTGGTCGACGCGCCGTTAAGGCGGATTCGCACTCGATCGCGAGTGAGACGGGGCAGGGTTTGGTCGGCGCTGGCGCTGCGGCGGTGCTATGGCGACGCGACGGCTCGGCGGCAGCGCGGCAGAGCGGCAGCGGCGCTGCGCTTCTGCGGCGCGTGAAGCAGCCGGTGACAGCGGCTGAGCGCGGAGCGTTCTTGGCCCTAGCACCGTTAGCGCGGAGGCGCATTGAAGCTTGACCGGGACGGGGCGAGGTCTGGTCGGGGCTGGTGTGTCTACGGCGCCGGCAACGTGACGGCGCAGCGCTATCCGCGGCGCGGCCAGAGCGGCAGGGCGCAGCGAGGTCGGCGCAGTGCCGCAGGGTGTTAGCGAGCGGCGTGAGGCGAGTGGCGCGGCGTGGCATGTTCGGCGCAGGCTGGCAGGCATCTGCGGCCACGCGGCAGCAACGCCGGCGTACGACGCGGTGCGCGTGCGCTACGCATGTGCGGGGGCGCACGGGAGAGCGGCGCGCGGGCGCGAGCGGGCCGGCGCAAGGCTGAGCGGGCCGAATGGGTCAACTTGGCCCATTCCAGCTCTGCTTCCCTTTTTCCATTTTCTGCTATTTGTTTCAAACTGAATTTGATTTAAAACAGTTTCAAAAACTCAAAACTAAGATTTGAAATTTAAACCAAAGTTGTTTAGAATAATATTCTATACATTTTTCATGTAGGTCACATTTTCTGAAAACCATTATTTCAAATGGTTTTAGATTTAAAACTAAATAACCCATTTAAGGAAAAAAAATTACTTTTATTCTTAAAATTAAACTAAGCTTAATTAGGCAAGGTGATTAGCAAGAAAAGCAATCTACTCTTTATTCTAGGCATAGCAAACTTAGCTAAACAAGTTAAACAAGACTAGAGCATAAAACACTTATTCAATTCTAGTTTCAAAGACATTATAAACACACACATGAAATGATGCCGTATGCAAACATGAATGCCATAAAATGCTTATGCTTAGTGGCTAATGATGATCCTAATGCAAAGCTTGACACAGGGTATCACAGGCTCTCATCATCCATCACGCGGATCGATGACATGGCAGTGGAGTAGCCCCTACTCCACCTCTCCACTACTTATACGCCCTCACTCCCTCTCATTCGAGACAACCACAACGAGGAGCTCTCCACTCTCTCTCAAGATGTAGCACTTGTACTAGTGTTAGTGTTGTTAGGAGTTAGAGTGAGCCTCTAGTCTTCCAGGAGATCTGGTATGCTTCTAGTATTTATTTCTCTCTTTGTAAGACTTGAGTTATTTTATATAGTTATCTTCTCTACTTTGCCTTAGTACTTTACTTTATTGCAGCATGACTAGTTATATTGTATTGGTTGTTAGCATAGTCATAGTTGTTTGATAGTAAGATAATGGTAGTATACCTTTGCACTGGTTCACCGCCCTTAACCCGGTGCTCTAATCAATTTCACCAGATATCGAATTAGAGTAGTGAGATATAGTGTAGACATGGTGTCTAGACTATACGCTTACCTGTGTCTACGGCTTGTCCAACGGTTTGTTTGTGGTACCTAGTAGGGTGACAGACCTATCTAGGCTTTGATCCCACCATGTTCGGCCAAGTTCTTAAAGCGTAGGCCTTCTTGTTCTAGGCGGTTTAGCACCCTTCTCATCCCTTTCTGTTGCTAAGTGGCCTAGTGGCCCGAAGTGCAATTGTGTATGAATATTGTTCTTGCTTGATATGGCTTGTCTTGCTAAGTTAGAACCATGCAAGTAGAGATAGATTTTTGGAGACCTTATGCTCGCTCGCTGTCCTCCTCGCTCACTACACTACTCTTTATCATTGGAACTTCTCCTGTGTGTCATTGCACTTATCATATATATCATTTACCCCTACCATAGTTTAGTTGGTATATTAGTTAGTGGATGATCATGGTTAGATATCATATTCTTTAACCATTGCTTCCCTGAGGATAAATACGATACCCTGGAATACTCCTGGGTGAAATGCTACAGCGGTATTTCTATGCCCTTGCGGAATATTCTACATGAGCATAATAAATACCAACACTCTCCAATCTCTATGGTTGATTCTTCATGTAAGTTCAAAATTCCACTTGGATTGGTAACTCTCAATTTGGTCTTGTTTGGGGCCTCCTCTATACTTGGATGATTCATATTTTCAACTGGATTTAAAACTAAACCAAGACTAGAGAAAGATTTCTCCCAAACCATGGTATACAAGCAGGGCGAAGCTCATAGACATTTATAAGAATATGGTGTGAAGATGGTGGAGTCTCCAATAAGTCGCCCTTTGGAGTAGAATATTTATGAGTGTGGTATGATGAATATGGTAAGGTGAGAAGGATGGTAAAAAGGAAAAAAGAAAAAGGTAAACGGATGAACTCGGTTCGAAACTAGTCCAGCTACCATTCCTCGGCAACGGCGTCAGAAAGCTTGTTGGTATTTCTTAACACACACAGATAAATCCGCAAGCGCATGGATACCGTTGTAGCTTTCACCTGGGAGTATTCTAAGGGTATCGATGTCCACGGGGAACGTGAAGTGTACTAGAGAAGAACTAAGAACGTCCAAGGATAGATACGATATGATATTTAATTGGATAAGATATATTATTTCGAGTGGTAAATAAGATAAATAGGTAGAGAATAATAACTAGGAAAATAATGATAACTAGATAAATAAATATAACTAGGTAAAGAGAGATTTTATAGTTTTCTAAGGGGTTCTATCTAATCAAAGGCCCATGATACTCTACCTACTTTGGAGCAACAGTACCTTCCTGACTCTCGAATAAGACTGGGAAAAAGGTAGTCGAGGGGGGAGGCTGCCAAAAGCTCTACGAAACACCAACCCGAACGTGGTGGACTATAAATGCCTTACAGAGTTGTCACCTCTGGGGCTACCACAACTACCCGTGGGATTGGGCACAAACTCAGGTAAACTCTAGTCTAGACACCACGTCTACACTATTTCCCTACTACTCTAGTCCGATATCAAAACCAAAGCACTCAATACGAGCGGAGATCCCGTAAATAGAATAAAGTAAGAACTAAAATAAGATACTTAGAAATAATAAATGAAGAACCTAAAGATTGCTCATAACCATATGTTGCAAAGGTACAATGTTGAGGAAGATCCGACAGATCCGGCTCCTCCTAGCTCTCTCCTCCTCTCTCTCACCTCTAATTACAACTAGATGAGCCGGAACTAGAAGAACTAGATCTAGACAACTAGAGGGACCTCTCTCCTTCTCTACTTGTAATTGAAACCCTAGTTTTTGCTCTAGAGAAGAATAATGATATGAGATGCCCAGGAGAGGGGGGGTCTTCTCCTCTATTTATAGCTCGATGGGATCAACGATAGCCCTCGAATCAAACCGACCTTGAGCAACGGTCAAGATGGGTTCCATAGGTCGGTTAGGCGCCGCCATACGAAGATGGGCCTCATTGGGCCCTGTAGCAGGCCGGCCGGCCTAGGGTGGTGCTGCCCGGCACCCTATCTCCACCTCATGGGCCGCACTTCCTTCGGTTGCCTTCTGGACCATTCTTGAGTACAAAGGAAACTATTTCCCCGCGAGATCCTTCCCATAATTACTCTGGTAATTAGATCTTCTATGATTCTCTGGTATAGTCTATGGAAAATATATATTTACCAAAGCTACGGAATTCTAGCAATTTAATCCCTCAAATATATAGTGGATGATGATTCTAGTATGTTCTAGATTGTTCCCAAGTTAAATTCCATTGCGGTGTTGATATTTTTCTCATTGGGGCTCCAAATATAGCAAGTGCTAGGTCCGTTTCGATCAGCTCGACGAGCTCTTCGCAATGATGTACTCCAATTCCTTATTTGAGGCACTTTTATAGTAAAACTTGAATGTCCTGTAAAATAAGTGAGAACACCAAAACTTGTGGAACTCGTTAGAATTAAACTCTACAACTATGCTTTATAATTTATTTCTTATCATTTCATACAATAGTTGATGGCTATATTTAGGTGTTAAGAGCCGTCAACACCCTCCAAGCCTATCTAGTAGAAGAAAGGACAGCTTGGGCTGAAATATATAATGATGATGATGATGGTCTGCTGGGAGCTGGGTGTTCTTCTCTTCCTCCTAATCTTGATATGTCCAGAACTATTTCTGCTACTAGTTTGCTACATGCAGCAAGTTCCTCTAATAGTAGTTCTGAACTTTCAGCTTATCTAGACTGTGATACAGTCAGCCAGTTGGATGATGACTTCAACATCTTGAACTGGTGGCATCATCATAAACTAACCTATCTAGTTCTTTCTACCCTTGCTAAAGATGTTTTTAGTGTGCCTGTTTGAATCTACTTTCAGAACCACTGGTAGGATAATTGAAGAAAGGAGGAGGAGGCTGAACCCTGAGACTGTGGAGACACTCACATGCACTAAGGACTGGGAAGCTGTAGAGTCAAGGCTGCAGCATATGGTGGAAGATAAGGAGCTCGAGGAGGCTTTTGAACAATTTTATCTTGATTAGTCATTTATGTAATGGTTCTGTAATCTTAACTAGACTTAGACTTGGATGCTTTGGACCTTGGATTGATGTAATGAACAATTGAACTTTTGGTTATGGAGCTGGCTGCACTCTTTTTCCCTATCTAGGGTTTCTCACAAGGGTGAGTTTTACCTAGACAGGTTTTTAATGAGGCAGCCATTGCACAACTCCTTTAATTTGATATTCTGTTATCTCCTTTTGTCCTTTTAATTTATATTTTCTTCATATTTGATTGTGATCATTGAATTGCTTGGTTGTCTAGAAATTTTTGAAGTGTTTTTGTGGGTATAGTGCCTAGGCACGGCACTAATCTGCTGGGCTGTCGTGCCCTGTGGCACGACACGACACTGTCTGGTGTCCTTAGTGTCGTGTCTGGGCCAGAGTTGTGGCACGGTGGCAATACACGGCACGGCACGGCTTAGCTGTCGTGCCTGATAATGTCGTGCCTAGGCGTGTTAGTGTCGTGTAGTGCCAGTGCCGCACGTTTGGAATTCTTTACTCATGTAGGCGGAGCAAAGGCCATCTCCTTTTTTTTATTATTTGTATTTCTTTCTAAAATGTGTTAAGAGATTAACCCACTACACTAACTACTAGATAGGAACCTATATTAGCTGGGAGATGGATTAGCTTAAAACTATTGTGGTTCTCTAATATTGTTTTCATGTGCAATGCTCTATATTATGTTAGATTCTCATTGCAGGGCTCTGGCTCCAACTTCTCATGGCTCCTTGCAAGAAAACGGGTTGAACGGGCGTCTACAGAATGGCTCCTTGCATGGATCCCAGAGAAGCTGGAGTCATTTTTATAGAGGAGTCGGAGCTACGTAAATGTGGTTTCTCTCGGTTCTTCCTCACAATTTTAACACAAATTATTTTAAATTATTATTGAGATAGTTCTTATTAAACATTTTTCGAAAGAGATTTATCTATAAAAAAAGCTACTCCACGTGAGGAGTCAGTAGTCCTACCAAACAGGTCGTTAGTATTAAGTTGTGTCTCGCACGGGCTCTGAAAAAATCCTGCTTCCGCCACTAATCTAGCACTTCATGTAGAAAATTGATTGGTTATCAACTTATCATCTATCTCAATAGAGTATAGTGGAAAGGAACATGTATACTGGTTGTATCCATGAACCAGCATGATCGGTTGTTTAATATGCACATGTTGCTTGCTAGATTGGATTAATGCAGGTTATCTAGCATATTGCAGACTTGTAATTCGATTTTTTGCTCAAATTTTCTATTTTTAGAGATGATTTTTTGGGTTCATCTTTCTATTTTTGTAATTTTAATGTTTTTAGAGGTGAATTTTAGATTGATCTTCATGTGGTTCACAAATCTTATGGCATGCATGTGCTTCTATATGTTGGTTCTATTATATTAGTTTTGCTTGATGCTATGTACTGGCTGGTCATTGGTCTACACACAGATTTGTTGGAACCTAGGCCAATACACCCAAATTGCTAAATTGGGTGTGTATGTGTGGGGTGGAGGTGGGGGTTCAAACTCCAACATAGTGGATCGGGTGGCCTACTTGGATCAACCCCACCCACACGGGTCAGCTCTCCCTTTGGGTTAGTTCCACCGATTGGCAAATGAGGCCTTAGGAGGTTTTTTCATAAGTTTTTTCACCAAAAACCATTTTATCAATTGCGCATGTGATTATTAAATTCCATTACAAGATGAGGTATTAAGGCCTCGTTTGATAGGGATCCTGTGACTCTTGCTTCCACTGCTTTTTTACTGTAGCATTAGTGTTCTTTGGAGCAAAATATCTCTCTCCCCTCTCCCTTTCACAGAGCCAAATATAGCAGGTGAAGCTAAAACTTTTGGGTCTAGTAGCTCGTTATGTGTCAGTGAGAGAGGAAGATGAGAGAGAAAAACAGATTTTATCTACAATGAAGCTACAATGGTTGTGTCCGACGGATCCTCGCTCTCCTTTGAGGAGCCATCTTGGTGACCGTGAGGCCCAAGAATGCTACACCCACCCTGTGGTACGACTAGTAGGCATCCATGAAGGTGCATGTGCATCCACCGGTCTCCTTCCCTGCCGTGTGCACAGCTCTCGGACCTCCTTCCTTGTTGCAACCTCCCTACCTCCTCGATCATTATGGCTTTAGGCCCCAGCCTCCCTCACCACGGCCTCATGAGAACCTCTTAGCGACATTGCCACTAGGTAGAAATTTCATGTGAAGAAGCCGCCTATTGCTTCTCATCTTTACTATGCTCCGATATCCTCTTTGACTGCTTCAGCTACATCGAGCGCAAGTACTCCCCATTTGGTCCTAGGTGGCTTGATTAGCCTTGGACAGGCCTCTGCGCACCAGTCGTCGATGCTACCTTGTGCAATGTCGAGGCAAAGGATCCCCTTCCCAACGCCAAGAGGGGGCTCAAAGAGGCGCTCCGGCGAGAGCGAGAGTGCGTACTAGGAGAGCCTCTCACCCATGTATTTCTGCTTGGTGAACCGTTTTCCAATTGAAGACACGGGAAAATCATTCACATGGAAATATGTGGCCTTTTGATAGTGTGCAACTGAGCCCAAGGCCTTTCTAGACATGAGTCCAGTAACATATTTCAAAGAAAGTACAGTGATAGTGTGCCTTAGAATAGGTGATCTCACTATGCCAGAAAACCTTATTAGTGACATCTGGATTAGTGACTCAGAAACAAAACGCGTCATAGGTCATAGATAAGCTATCAGTGACGTGGGTCCTTGAGATGTGTCACTGATTAGTCGTTGCCCATGCCCCAGGACAAAGACGTGTCACAAATAACAATGTATCAGTGACTCTTGAACGGAACCCGTGTCACTGATAAAAAATGTGACGCGTGTGTTGACACAAAAAGCGTCAGGATCTGCAAACACCTCGGGCTTATACCCGAATTCGATATCCAAAGGTGTGCCAGTCGATTGAACCAGTTAATCGACAAGGACAATAACTAGAACAACGATGAACGAGACGACGGGGATGCGCCCGGATGTCAAGGCTCAGATTGCTCAAACGCGGAACTTGCAAGGATTGACGGAGATCGAGGAGATGCAGCCCATCGAAGCTTGAAGAACTCGTAGGTAAGCTAGATCTAATGCAATAAAAGTAGAATTGCTGGAAAAGTAAATAAGAATAATAGGTTTGTTTGATATGATTGTATATATTTTTTACACCACCCCTCGGTACATATTTATACCCCGGCTAGGGGAGTTGTAAGCAGACACGACTCTAACTTTTCTAAACAAAACTCCTATTTTAAAGGAAATAAATGACTCGTACAAGAGTCGGACTCAAACTATAATAATACTGGCATAAAATCACCAGCTTCCTTATTCATCTTCTTTACGATGAAACTTTCCATCGGCGGACTCCTTTCCATAAACGACTCTTTTCCACTTCTATCGGCAGCTTTCTGTTCCTATCGGCAATCGTCCCTCTATCGGCAACAAGCTTTGGCTCTCATCAGCAATGCTTTCTTGCCTTCATCGGCAACGTCTTGCCTCCATCAGCAACATTGCTGCCTTCATCACATCGGCAATGAGCTTCGGTTCTCATCGGCAATGCTTTCTTTCTGCCTTCATCGGCAACATCCTCTCTATTCTCATCGGCAATCTGACTGGTAATATCCCAATGCCGATAAGGAACAGCAACTATCCTTTTGCCGATCGGCACAATCCTTAGATCATATTGACACGTGCGAAAAAACGGTGTCAACAGCGTATTACTCCGGTGCGTCACTGATAGATGGCCTTATTAGTGACGCGAGTTAATAATATGAGTCACAGATAAGAAATGTGATGCGTATACGCATCACTGATATGTGCAGATATCGGTGACTCACTTTCTTAACCCGCATCACAGATCACGGGAAACTATTGTAAAAGTTGAGATGGGTTAAAAGAACTTTTCCTTGTTTTTTTGAGTGGAAAAGAACACTTTTCCTTTTGCAACGGAGTTGCAAACACATGGTCAATATGTACCCATGATGTTTAGTTTTGATGATGAGTGATTGATCAACATTTGGGTACTTCAGTTTGAGTGGTTTCTACTAACCTCTTGCGAAAGCATGTGTGTGCTTGTCTATCGGCTTGTGGTGTGCAGGTGCTATGCCCGGAGACAGTGGTCAATGGCGTGGAGAAGGTCGAGTAGAGGCTTGCCATGCCGATGGACTGAGAGCGGTGAAGGGCGGAAGCAGGGCTCGGACTGAGGGACCATGGGCGCCAGCGGACTAGCTATAGTGGCTAGTGCTTGGCACCGGCGAGTGCGAGAATACATGGAGGTAGACTGAGTCGACCAAGTCAAGACGGCGGACGAGCGGGTCGAGCGGAGGCTCATGGGACACGGAGTCCGACCGGGCGAGGACAAGGTGGCTCGAGTCGATAGGTTTAGTGATTTGGGCCGCAAAACCACCGATGGATGGTTTCCGAGTTTGGGCCTCAAAACTCAGGGTTCGGTAGTTGAGTTGAAAGCTACCGGTGGCAGGTTTCGCAGGTTTGGGCCTCAAAACCCAGCAGAGCTTCCGAGGAAGCGGGAACGGCTCGTGGCAGAATCCTGGATGTTGCATCGAGGCGACCGCAACTCCTGGCAGGAAGCAGGGCCGTCCATTCAAACGAGTGGCTTGGAGTTACTCGACTTGGATTACAGTGTCTTAGGACTAGGTAATTCGGTCATGTATCTAGGGGGTCTTTGGGAAATAGCCAAAGCCCATTAAGTAGGAGATGAAGGGGTATCCCTCATACCACCTCTTCCACCTCTCTCATTTCCTCTTTTTCCACTCTCTCTAGTCTCTCCCTAGTTCTTGCTTGTAGAGGTCCATGAATTGATTAGCGATCGATTCATGAAACATTTGTAAGCCATGGTGGCTTTGATTTCGTGATTTGTGTCTCATTTGCTTGTGTTCTTTGCTAATCGCTTTTTGCTCCTCTATAATCCTCTTTGTTCATGAGATGAGAACTTTTGATTGAGAGCATTTCTTGCGATTCCGTTTGAACCAAGTTGTGCGGGGTCATGAGAGGATCATATGCACCAAAGGGTTTCACCCCAAACATCTTGAGCACATAGATCGGGCAATTTCTCTCTCTCTCGTGTTCTTCGTTCTTGAGCTTTTCCCGAAATCCTTTTGTTCCCATTTACTCACACCAAATTGAATGATGATTTCTTCGGGATAGCTCCTCCATAGCACTAGGATCACGCCTTTAAAGTTTGGTTGCTATTGGTGAACATTTGGTAGTGATTTGGGAAGATTTGGAGGAGAGGCGATTCAAAATCGCCCCCAAATAGCGTCTATCCAGCCAACCGCGGACAGTCCGGGGTTAATTCCCGGATAGTCCGGGAGTCGGGGCTGAAACAGAGCTCCTAGGGGTGAATTTCTGAGTTTTGCCGGTGGACTGTTCGCAGTTCAAATCCACCGAGGAACACAATTTCTGGACCTTCTGTTCGGCATTTTTGGCTTTGCCGGCGGACAGTCCGGGCCTCACCTGCGGACAGTCCGCCGCTCGTCAGAATCAGGAGGCGGGCAGTCTGAGCCTTGTCAGCGGACTGTCCGCGAAAACTGCTTCGCTATTTTTCCCATATCTCTCTTGTTCGGACTCCGAATCAAGTTCCGTTTGTTCCGTTGGATTCATATTCACGTAAGGAACATGATGAGGTGCTTTTGAGTCTAGTTCTCATAAGTATTTTTGGGGTGTGCTCTTGCCTCTCCTCTCTAGAGGTTGAGAGCACCTCTTTCAGGTCGTGTTTCAAGTTCGTGGTTTTGATCTTTCATTGATCTTCTCCGACCACTCCGCTGCACCTCTAGGAGTCTTCCTAAGGTGTCCACTTACTTGTTAGGTCGTGTGCACGTTGTTTCATTCGAGCTTGAGTTTTGGGTGTGTTTGGGACAAGGGCCAAGCATTTGAGTTGGATTTTTATTTGGCTCCCATTCACCCCCCCTCTGGTCGCCGTTCTCGATCCTTCAATTAGTATCGGAGCCGGTTAAGGATCATTCCACCTTAAACAATTCTTGATCCGCGAAGGCGGCATGGAGCGAGGTGTAGGTAAACCTCTATTTTTTGATGGAACAAATTTCGCCTATTGGAAGGAGCGCATGTCCGCTTACCTTCAAGGGCTTGATTCGAAAATTTGGGAGATTTTTGAGAATGAGGACTATGTGGTTCTTGGTGCTCGGATCAATGAAGCCCAAATCATGCAACATGCATCAAACACAAGAGCCCGTAGTATCCTCTTCTCAAGTTTGTCTCTTAACGAGTTTGAGCGAGTCTCAAACCTCACTACGGCGCGACAGATCTAGCAAACACTTGTGAGATATCATGAGGGTAATCCTCAGATCAAGTCCAGACACTTCGACACATACCATAGGGAGTACAAGAACTTCGTACAGTTGGCCGACGAGTCTGTTGATGCGATGTTTACTCGCTTCCAATCCATTGTCAACATGATGCGAGTCAATCGGGCCAACTTGCCCTATGACGATCATGAGATGGCTATAAAGCTTTTGCATGCTCTTGATCAGAGGGTGTGAGAGATGAAGGTGGCTGCCATCTAGGAGTCACCGGGCTATGATGCCCTGTCTGTGGACGGGCTGTTCAGCAACCTCAAGTCCTCGGAGATTGACCACCAAACCCGGGCCAAGCTTGAAAACCCGTCGAACCCATCCATGGCGTTGGTTTCCGGCCCCGGCGGTCTGTCTTCTTCCTCTAACCCTTCATAACCCTTGTTCGCTCTTTCGTCTTTGATCTTTGTGACAGAGGAACAAGTGGAGGCTCTTGGAGATGACGAGCTAGCCTTGATCATCACTAGGTTCTCGCGGTTTCACAACAACCACTTGAACCGGCGACATGGTGGCACGGCCAAGGGGTGGTACCGTTACAGTGATGAGGATCACTTCATCACAAACTGCCCCAAGAAAGCTGCGGGGGACTTCACCAAGAGCTCTTCATACATTGCATTGACCCAATCAACATCTTGTAAGGCCTCTTCAATCTTGGTTGGCTCTATGGATGATACAAATGAATAGTGTTCACAAAAGGATGCCAATCTTGATCTTGTTTGCACACCACTTGTAATATCACCAACTATTTGATCAATGGGGTGATCTGTTGCAATGTTAGTTGGTTGGAGGATAGGGACTTGTTGCTTGAGCTTGGTTGAGATGAACTAGCAACTTGTTGATCTTGCACTTGAGAACCACTAGCTAGCACATTAGGTGAGTTGAGCACTTGATCTTTGTTATCTTCAATGTCAATCACTTTCCTTGGCCTAATATCACCAATATCCATATTCTTCATTGCATTTGATAATTGAGATCCACTCACATCATCTAGATTCTCATTTTCAACTTGAGAGCCATTTGGTTGAGCGTGGTTGAGATGAACTAGAAACTTGTTATCTTTCACTTGAGAACTACTAGCTTGCATATGAGGTGAGTTGAGCACTTGATCTTTGTCATCTTCTATTTCAATCACTTGCTTTGGCCTAATGTCACCAATATCCATGTTCTTCATAGCATTAGCCAATTGAGGTCCACTCACATCTTCTACATTCTCATTTTCAACTTGAGAGCCATTGGTTTCATCCAATTCAACATCATGAACCTCCTCAAGCACACCACTAACCGAATTCCACACTCTATAGGCTTTGCTTGTGGTTGAGTAACCATGTAAGAACCCTTCATCACATTTCTTGTCAAACTTTTCAAGTCTTGTGCCTTTCTTCAAGATATAGCATTTGCAACCAAACACTCTAAAGTATGCAATGTTAGGTTTTCTTCCATTCAATAGCTCATATGCTGTCTTCTCCATCAATGGGTGACAATACAACCGGTTGCTAGAGTAGCAAGCGGTGTTGATAGCTTCGGCCCAAAAAGAGTGACTCACATTGTACTCACTAAGCATAGACCTTGCCATTTCAATCAATGTTCTATTCTTCCTCTCAACAAGGCAATTTGATTGAGGAGTGTACTTGGCCGAGAATTGATGCTTGATTCCAATCTCATCGCATAGCTCTTCAACTCTTGTATTTTTGAATTCACTTCCATTGTCACTTCTCACTTTCTTGATGGTAGTTTCAAACTCATTGTGACATCTCTTGACAAAATATTTGAATGTGGCAAATGCATCACTCTTGTCATTGAGAAAGAATACCCAAGTGTATCTTGTGAGATCATCCACTATCACAAATCTATACTTGTTGCCTCCAATACTTGTATATGTTGTTGGTCCAAATAAGTCCATGTGCAACAACTCAAATGCTCTACTAGTGCTCATCAGGATCTTCTTACGATGGGTGTTACTAACTTGTTTGCCGGCTTGAGAAGAGCTGCAAAGTTTGCCCTTCTCAAATACAACATCTTTCAAGCCTCTTACTAAGTCATGCTTTATCAATCTATTCAATTGCTTCATGCCAACATGACCAAGTCTTCTATGCCATAACCAACCCATACTTGATTTAGTGAGCAAGCAAGTTGAGAATTGAGCTTCACTAGAATTAAAATCAACTAGATAGAGGTTCTCATATCTAAAGCCTTTGAAGATCAAGTTTGAACCATCTACACTAATTATCTCAACATCATCTACCCCAAAAATGCATTTGAATCCAAGATCACACAATTGTGCCATGGATAGCAAATTGAAGTTCAAGCTCTCAACTAGCAAGACATTTGATATGCTCAAGTCATTGGATATTGCAATCTTGCCAAGACCCTTGACCTTGACCTTGCCATTATCACCAAAAGTAATACTATCAATGCCATCATTCGTGTTGGAGTTGATTGATTTGAACATTCTAGAATCCCCGATCATGTGTTGAGTGCACCCACTATCAAGCACCCAATGCCTTCCTCAGGCTTTGTAATTTACCTACAAAACAAATTAGTTCTTCTTTGGTACCCACACTTGTTTGCGTCCTCCAAAGTTAGTGACCAAGTATTTTGGCACCCAAATTGCCTTCTTCTTTGGGTCAAAAATGGGTGTATCAACATACTTAGCCATGACACCATATCTCCCTTTGATAAGCATATAACATGAATCAAAATGCATGGAGGTGGCTTTAGCAAACTTGGTTTGGCTCATGTTAAGTTTGCAAATATTGGTCAACATGCCCCACTTGCTTGCAACTATTGCAAAATCGACCATTGCTTCTCACAAAGCTAGGCTTTGGAGTCACAAAGGCCGACTTGCCCTTCTTGGGGGTATAGCCCAATCCCTCTTTGCAAAGGGAGAATCTTTGGCTACCCAAGCACTTTAGCAAGCGGGCATCTCCACCATATGCCTTACCCAAAGCATGAGTGAGTTCATTAACATCATGTTTCAATTTTTCATTTCCACTTACTAGTGTAGCATCATTTTTTGAGCTCTCACTAGTGGATGTACAAGTGGATGTGCTAGTGTCGGTTGGGGTGACAATGATAGGAGTGAAAAATGATCCATCTAGAATATCACAAGTGACTCCAATATCACATGATGCAACAACCTTATCCTTGTTTTGCTCAAGGAGGGAGGACTGAGCCTTTTCAAGCTTGTAGTGAGTCCTCTCAAGCTTCTCATGGGCTTTCATTAGCCTCTCATGAGAGCCATTGAGCTCATCAAAGGATTTTTCAAGAGCCTTAAGCTTCTTGTTCAATTCTTTGCACTCTTTCCTCTTTGTTTCAAAGCAAGCATAAGTTTGCTTCATCATGTCTACTAGTTCCTCCTGGAGTACTCCTCCTCATCATCACTACTATCATCATCACTATCACTATCATCATGATATTGTACCTTAGATGGCTTAGCCATGAAGCATGATGGAGTGTCGAAGATAGAAGACTTGTTGATAGCAATGCTTGCCAATGCCTTCTTCTTGGACTTCTTCTCATCATCACTAGAGTCATCATCGGAAGAATCATCACTATCCCAAGTCACCATATTGGATTCACCCTTCTTCTTAGTGAATGATAGCTTCTTCTCCTTCTTGTCATGCTTGCTCTTCTTCTTCTCATCATCATCACTATGATTGGGAGCCATGAAGCATGATGGAGTGTCGAAGATAGAAGACTTGTTGTTGATAGCAATGCTTGCCAATGCCTTCTTCTTGGACTTCTTCTTCTCATCATCACTAGAGTCATCATCGGAAGAATCATCACTATCCCAAGTCACCATATTGGATTCACCCTTCTTCTTCTTAGTGAATGATAGCTTCTTCTCCTTCTTGTCATGCTTGCTCTTCTTCTTCTCATCATCATCACTATGATTGGGACAATCCGCAATCATGTGATCGGTGCTCTTGCTCTTGAAGTTATCTCTTCTCTTTCTAGCACCATAGCCCTTCTTCTTCATGAACTTGCCAAACTTGCGCACAAAGAGGGCCATCATCTCATCATCAATGTCACTAGCCTCTTCATCATTACTTGATTCTTGCTTCTTTGCTTTTCCCTTGTTCTTGGATAATGATGCTTTGAATGCTAAGCTCTTCTTTTCCTTCTTTTCTTCCTTGACCTCTTCTTCTTCACTTTCCTCATTGTATTGCTCTTTGGTCATGATTTCTCCAAGCACTTCATTGGGATTGATCTTGTCCAAACCATCTCTCCTAATTATTTGCCTCAAGGTTTTGTATTTCTTGGGCAAACAACCAAGAAACCGGTTTGAGAAGCCCTCATCCTTGACCTTCTCACCCAAGCTCTTGAGATCATTGATGCTCACTTGGAGCCTATGAAACATCTCTGGGATGGACTCATCATCCTTCATCTTGAAGTGAGATAGCTTGTCCTTGAGCATGTACAACTTGGCATTCTTCACGGTTGCGGTGCTCTCATATGTATCCTCAAGTCTCTTCCACACTTCACTTGCCTTCTCAAGATCTTTGATCCGCTCAAACACCTTGGAATCAATGCCATTGTAGATCACATTGAGTGCCATGGTGTTGCATTGCCAGTTCTCTTGCTCTCTAGGTGTGGGAGCGGCTTCATCAAGAATGACAAAGTCATGTTCGGTCACACTCCACACCTTCTCATGTATTGAGCCTAGATGCATCTTCATCTTCCTCTTCCAATAATCAAAGGATGTGCCATCAAACATTGGTGGTTTGCTTCCAACATGGTTGAATTGTACTTGAGCCATCATAGACACCGAAGGTTGTTAAGCCTTGATAATAGCGGTGACCATGGCTCTAATATCACTTGAAAGGTCCTAGATGTCTAGAGGGGGGGGGTGAATAGCCTAATAAAATCTCTACAAACCACTAGAGCAAAGGTTATATTAACACTTAAGCAAAGTGTCGGTGTTATGACCCAGGGGGTCAAGACCACCAGTTAGTAAATTTGTATATTACGTGTTCCCTCTCCCAGACGTGATGCAAGAAGAACACAAGATTTATCCTGGTTCGGGCACAGAAGGCCCTACGTCCAGCGGGGGAGGATGGATCGTATTATCTTGCATCGAAGTGCTCGTACAGGGGGGTACAAGCTGGTTTACACGGGAGTGCTCAGGATGAGCTGAGGCCTAGGACTAGCGGGGCTATCTTAGGTGATCGGGTGGTGGACTGCTTGATATGTCGTTCAAGCAGTCGGGTGTGATGCTGACACGAGTGTGACTCTTGAATCTCGGGTGCCCCTTCGCTTCTATCCCAGCGTCCCCTTTTATAGACCAAGGGGAGGCCTGAGAGTACAGATATCCCAGACTGTAGAGGCATGGGAGGGATGTTCGTGGTGCCATGCTTGCGATGAGGCGGCGATCACTGTAGTGGTGTGGCCTTCCTGTCCTTCCGGTGTTCAAGGCGCGGTGATGGCTGACTGGGCATTGCCGCACAGCATGGCGCAGCAGGGTTGACCTTCGGAAGATGGGTGCGAGTCCCACAGTTGAAGCGGGATGGAGCGGACGGGACGGGTCCCATACCGGAGTGATTGGAGGCAGAGGTCAAGCCCCCTGGTCGAGGGGGGGTCGAGACCAGCGTGGTCCTGTCGTATCCCTGAAGACACAGTTGAGGGCTGTCCTGTTCATGGCTCGAGGAGGTGCCTCTGGAGTCCGTACTTGCGACGTGGCTACAGTGGCAGCACAGTTGACGGAGGTCCAGGGCATGGGTGGTGAGTTGATGGATTTGACTGCGGTCGTGGGCGCCCATGGCGTTAGGCGGGGGCAGGTAAGCGCATCGGATCCCCATTACCCCGTACCGGGAGCAGGTGAGCTGATCGAGCTTCCCGCCCGGGGGTTGTTCGTTCGACCCCCTGTCCGTCATTTGGGGTCGAGGCGGAGGCCGAGGGGTCGTTCGTTCGACCCCTGTCCGTCATTCAGGGTCGAGGCGGAGGTGGAGGGGTCGTTCGTTCGACCCCTGTCCGTCAGTCGGGGTCGAGGCGGAGGTGGAGGGGTCGTTCGTTCGACCCATGTCCGTCAGTCGGGGTTGAGGCGGAGGCAGAGGGGTCGTTCGTTCGACCCCTGTCCGTCAGTAGGGGTCGAGGTGGAGGCGGAGGGGTCGTTCGTTCGACCCCTGTCCGTCAGTCGGGGTCGAGGTGGAGGCGGAGGGGTCGCTCATTCGACCCCTGTTCGTCAGTCGGGGTCGTTCGTTCGACCCCTGTCCGTCAGTCGGGGTCGAGGCGGAGGCGGAGGGGTCATTCGTTCGACCCCTGTCCGTCTATTTTTCCAGAAATGGGCCGGCCCACGACTGGTTGCTGTTGCCGGTGCGGGGGGCCTTCGTGCGATGGGCCTTTCTTCATGGACTCGAGCGGCTAATCGGATCCTGTCTTAAAAATGGTTGCTATGTTGGGCGTTAGTTTATCGAAGGGTTTAGGGTACCCCTTACCTTTGTATCCGACACAAAGCTTTTTGCTCTAGCTCTACTAGGGGTGCAAAGCCACCTATCCAAGCAATTTTAGTTAGCTAAGTGCCTAACAAGCAATAGCAAGAACGTAAGGCACTCAACTCTAGCTAGTAAGAACTACTAACAAACTAAACTAACAACCTAGGAAAAGAGCTAACTAAGCAAGATATGAAAGAAAGTAAATGCTAGGAAGAGGGTGATTGTTATACCGATGCCTTGTGATGAATGAATACCAATATGAAGACCAATCACAATAAGATCACCAAGAGTAGCCAGGAGACAAGATGAACACAATGATTTTTCTCCCGAGGTTCACTTGGTTGCCACCAAGCTAGTCCTCGTTGTGTCGACTACTCAAATGGTGATTCGGTGGCTAATAGGCGTTTCACAAGCCTAGCCCACTACCCGGGCACCACAAGAATCCACCCAAATGAGAGTAACTCAATGACACGAGCAATCCACTAAAGTTAGCCTTTGGCGCTCCATAGGGCAGTTCACTCCATAGTGCAGGAGGTGATGACTCCCCCAGGACAGCAGTAGCTTCAGACTTTCCTGAGTCCTCCAGAGGAGCAACAACAGAAGCTAGCAGAGGCAAGAGGAAAGGGAAGCTCGGCAGGCTTGTAAAGAGGATCTTCTCTGGGATTTGTTATGCAAATAATCATACGTATCAGACCAGACTGGAGATCAGATATCTCAGACAGGAGTAGGGCCTGAGGCAGCTTTCTCCACCTACTCCTCCACAAGACCTCAGTGAGGAGTCCACATATGGCTTAGATGATGAGGATGATTCTGATGATGATGAGGAGGGGGAGATCTAGGAGGAGCAGCCACCAAGATGCAAGGGTCGTGCTAGTGGCCCTGGTGTTTACTTCACTACAACCCCTGCTGATGATGATGATGATGAAGATGAAGATGACGATGATGATGACCATATGGATGAGGATAGCGGCTAGTTTGTACTCTGTTTGCTATGTTCTTCTCTTCTTTTTGGTGACTTGTTGCCAAAGGGGGAGAATTACTAAGTGAAGGGGGTACAACAATCTTTGATGGTCATGGAGGAGCAACAACTGCTAGTTATTTTAGTTTTTAGTTTGTGAGATGAGAGAGCAACATGAAAAACTATTTTATTGTAATATTTCCACTTAAGTACTTGATTTGTGTTATTTGTGGACTTGTACTCTCTCATATATATCATGTTTGTCTTAGTGTGCATTTAGTTTACTGTTATATTGTGCTGTGTGGTCATGCTTGTGCTTCCGCAGGCTTGCTGTCTGCAGCCAGGCCGGCATTGCCGGGCTGTTCAACAACAAGGACTCTGATTTGTGTTTGAGACAGGTTTGTATGCCTCAAGTATATTCTTGTGACACCTTGCTTCAACACCCACAGTAGCCATGGATGTAGTGTATCTAGGCCGTACATAATGCTTTGTGTGTGCATGTATGCTAGGTTTCAAGCTAACCCGAAAGAGTGCCATCTTGTGGCCGTTAAGAGAATTTTGAGATATCTAGTCTTTACTCCTAACCTTGGCTTATGGAATCCTAAGGGCTCTAAGTTCGATCTACTTGGGTATTCAGATTCCGATTATGCCGGTTGCAAGGTAGACCGAAAAAGCACTTCGGAGACATGTCAATTCCTTGGACGGTCCCTAGTGTCTTGGAGCTCTAAAAAGCAAAATTATGTAGCCCTTTCCACCGCCGAGGCCAAGTATGTTGCAGCCGGTGCATGTTGTGTTCAACTACTTTGGATGAGGCAAACCTTAAAAGATTTCGGAAATTCACCAAGATACCTCTCTTGTGTGATAACGAGAGTGCCATCAAACTTGCAAATAACTCAGTTAGTCACTCTAGAACAAAACACATAGACATCCGTCATCACTTCTTGAGAGACCACGAATTAAAAGGAGATATCGCAATTCGCCATGTGAGCACCGAAAAGCAACTAGCCGATATCTTCACCAAGCCTCTCGATGAGACAAGGTTTTGTGCTTTGCGTAGTGAGCTGAATATACTTGATTCTCGTAACGTGGTTTGAACTATAGCCCACATTTGTTTGTCCACCTAGCGACATAGGCAAAATTTTGAAAATTTCAATTAAGTGCTTCAAAACCAATTTTGAAAGTAACTTGAATGTGTTGGTCATTGTATGTATTGATGATTTGATTACTGACCAACATATGGCAAGGAGTATGTATCTACAAGTGCATAAAAATATAGTATGTAGTGGCATAGCTCCTCACTTCCCTAGCAAGCCAGCAGTGCCGGCCCTTGGCACAGCAATGTCGGGGTGTCCGGCAGTGCCGGGCCAAGGTCGGCAGTGCCGTGACTTAACCGACCAGAGAGGTCGGGTTCAAGTCCAATTCTCGGGCCCTCTCTTATTCCCTGCCCAGGCCCGAGGGGACTCCATCCCAAATCCTTTTCTCCCCAACAGAATCCTCTTCCTCTCCTATCTCAACCCCAAGGAAACCTAGGGAGCCCAGAGGTCCCTCTCTTCTTCCCCGGTGGTACCGCCCTTTGGAGGTGCTGCCATTGGAGGAGGTGTGGAGGATCTTCCTCCCTGCGTCAAGCTTCATTCAAGCCCAACCTTCTTCATCCTCATCCCTCTCTTTCAAAAGTAATAACTTGAAACCCTAACTTGGCTCGATCTATGCAATGTACGAATTTTGAAATGGGATTTAGGTTGTTAGTAGTTGCATTATGTATGGTGATGTATCTCTAGTGGTTAGATCCATTCAAAACTTAGATTCCATAGTGGATCGATGAAGCTTGTATTGGTGTTGTCTGCACCAGGCCGGCAGTGCCAGACCCCTAGCCACAACACTGCTGCCAAAGCTTCTACAATCCACTGTAGACTCTAATTTTTGGTTCAATCTCTCCACTAGAGTTCCAATTACTATTCTAAGTGCAACAACTTAACCCTCACTCCTTTTAAATGCATAGATGGATGCCGGAGGACCAAGTGATGCAAGAGGAAAAGGGCCAAGGACAAAGGCCCGTGTTCGCAGAGGAGGCAGAGATGGTGCTGATGATGGCCTGAGTCCAAGGCAAAGAATCAGGCAGGAGAGTGAGCGCGCTACAGATGGTAGGAAGAACAATCATGGAGGGTGCTTGCCCAAGGACACCTCCAGATCTAGGTCTATTTGATGGTTCATATCTTATTCCTCATCCGGAGGATGTGTTTGTCAGAGAGCCTCAGGACAACCGTGCTAGAAATAGAGTGAGCTATCAGAATCAGTACTGGTCTGTTCAAGAGCAAAGGGCAATCTTTCCATATGATGTGCCAAAGGATATGGGAGTGGATTATAGGTTCTAGAATGTATTTCACTCTGATTTTTATTCCACTGTTCTCTTCCATGCTAACAAGCCCAAGATTATCAAGATTAAGTATGTTGATTGGGAGCATCTGGAGAACAAGAGAGACCCTATGTTTGACAGAGTCATTGATCAGTGCAAGGATCTAGGTATGTATGACTTGATGGGTTTCCAAAATGATTAGAACACTGAGATAATCCATCAGATCTATGCAACCTATTATCTTGACAGAGAGAACTTGGTGATGCACTAGATGACAGAGGGCATGCATTACAAGCTTGATTATGTGATATTTTCCCATCTCCTTGGATTTGGAGAAGATGACAGATCATGATCAAATGTTCATGATGAGAGAGGTCTATCAAATAAAGAAATTTCACATCTCTACATTGAGCCTGAGAAGGCTGATGGTCTTGTGAAGGGGTTAAGGAGTAAGTATTACATCTTGAACAACCTCTTCAGGAACACACTCTATCCCAAGGTGGGATCTGCTTCCAACCTCTATGCTTCGTCCAAGAATGTGCTAAGGAGGATGAAAGGTGGAGCACCACCCTTTTTAGTGGCATGCTTTATTTGGGATGAGATCTTCATTGCAGTTGATGATGCCAGGAAGGGGCTTCCTTATGCACCTTACCTGATGTTTTTCATTGAGAGAGTGACTGGCCAGATATACAACAAGGACACCGCTCATGAGCCTTATAGAGGAGAGAAGACAGTTCACTCCATAGTGCAGGAGGTGATGACTCCCCCAGGACAGCAGCAGCCTCAGACTTTCCTGAGTCCTCCAGAGGAGCAACATCAGCAGCTAACAGAGGCAAGAGGAAAGGGAAGCTCGGCAGGCTTGTAAAGAAGATCTTCTCTGGGATTTGTTATGCAAATAATCATGTGTATCAGACCAGACTAGAGATCAGATAGCTCAGATAGGAGCAGGGCCTCAGGAAGATTTCTCCACCTACTCCTCCACCAGACCTCAGTGAGGAGTCCACATATGGCTCAGATGATGAGGATGATTCTGATGATGATGAGGATGGGGAGATCTAGGAGGCGCAACCACCAAGATGCAAGGGTCGTGCTAGTGGCCCTGGTGTTTACTTCACTACAGCCCCTGCTGCTGATGATGATGATGAAGATGAAGATGACGATGATGATGACCATATGGACAAGGATAGCGGCTAGTTTGTACTCTGTTTGCTATGTTCTTCTCTTCTTTTTGGTGACTTGTTGCCAAATGGGGAGAATTACTAAGTGAAGGGGGTACAATAATCTTGGATGGTCATGGAGGAGCAGCAACTGCTAGTTATCTTAGTTTTTAGTTTGTGAGATGAGAGAGCAACATGAAAAACTATTTTATTGTAATATTGCCACTTAAGTACTAGATTTGTGTTATTTGTGGACTTGTACTCTCTCATATATATCATTCTTGTCTTAGTGTGCATTTAGTTTACTGTTATATTGTGCTGTGTGGTCGTGCTTGTGCTTCCGCAGGCTTGCTGTCTGCAGCCAGGCCGGCAGTGCCGGGCTGTTCAACAGCAAGGACTCTGATTTGTGTTTGAGACAGGTTTGTATGCCTCACGTATATTCTTGTGACACCTTGCTTCAGCACCCCACAATAGCCATGGATGTAGGGGGAGCCCTATTTCACTCCAATGTGTGAATTTTGGTTTTTCATGCCAAATTAGAAATTCAAATTCCCATTCACACATTTAGGGGGAGCTCCTACACCCATGACTTGCATTGTCTCAGATTATTATTCACTTTTGTAAGTTCTAAGTGTGTTGTCATCAATCACCAAAAGGGGGAGATTGAAAGTGCAATCAAACCTTAAGTGGGTTTTGGTGACATGACAACATATTTAGAAGACTAATGAGACTTTACAAGTATGACAAGCAGGTTAAATAAAAGGAGATTGAGAACAGGTTGTGGACCCCTCCAATTACAAAAGTGCATGGCAACAAGCTCAAAGGACTTTAATTCATTTTATATTTCGAATTTGAGTTAGGTATGCCGTACTATTAAGAGGGATTCAACATGCATGCCAATAAGTGAACCAAATGCAATATCTATCCAATCATATCATACCTCCACATACATAGTAGGCAAATCAGCCAGCTATTCCAAGATCCAACCTTTGATGTTTCTGCCAGGCCGGCAGTGCCGGGTTTCAGGGCGGCAGTGTCGGGCAGTCCGGCACTACCGCGCCTATGACCGGCACTGCCGCGACTAATTTTGCCCGTTGGACATTGGAGGGGTATTTCTTACCCCCTCACTCCACCCCAGCGGCTAGTTCTGCCATTCTCTCATTCTTACTTCATGAAAACAGAAAAGAGAAGCTCTCTTCTAGCTCTCCCTTCTCCCTTGGTGCTCAACCACTCTGTCCATTGATTTCCAATCAACTTTTGAGAGATTGAGCCTCCAAACTTGAGAAGAAGCTTCTCCCTCGGATCTTCAACTCCTACAAGTATTTGGTTCATGTGGTAGCCGGCGGTTTGAGTTTGTTACTCTTGGAGCTTTGCTCCTAGCCGGCTAGGCGTCGCCCTTGGGCTTGCCTCCTTCGTGTGGCAGCCTAGAGAGGTTTGTAACACCCATTATCTAATACATTACCCCTCATCTTAAGAGTTCATTCTCTTGACTTGAGACCAAGGAAAGAGTAAGCCTTTGTGGCGAGCTTGAGCCTTGTGTAGCGCACCTCAACAACGTGGACGTAGGCAAGCCTTGCTGGCGAGTTAAACCACGGGTCAAATTTTGTGTCCCCTTGTGATTGTCTCTCTACTTTGATATATATTGTTTGCAAGGTGATTTCTAGGGTTTGGACCCAATCTACGTGGTGGGTGTGTTGCTACCACTTTCAAGTGGTACTAGAGGTAGGAAGGTTTTGATTCAAGCACAATTTTTATTCTCAGTTTATATTTTGAATTGTGCTCAGTTCTGTCCAGGTGACCAACACTGCTGCCCCTGAGAGCAGCAGTGCCGGGCACCCCGGCAGTGTCGGACCCAAGGCCGGCAGTGTCGGGCCTGTGCTAACAGAAAAGTGTCAAGTTGTTTTAATAGGTCTATTCACCCTCTCTAGGCTAACCAGGTCCTTATATTTTATTACCGTACGGAGTCCCCGTCCCTTGTGCATCCGAGTCTGTTGAGAATTTGGTCACGCCGTTTCTCAAAGAATGGGCCAGACCAAAATTAGGGGTGGAGAGAAATTTTGACTCTTTATTATTAGGTATAAATATAGATATAGATATAGATTCACTTGCATTGTGTATTGATATATGTCCCTTAAATTCTACGGCAACACACTATTGCGTTGATGTCAGATGGTACTATTAATTTTTCATATACATTTATTTTCACTTACAATTTAGAAATTCTTGCAGCAACGCGCTAGATACCATTAGTTACTAGTAATAGTACTTCTCATAATTTGCTGTAAAAGAATTTGTAAAGTTGTATCGGTACTAATCAAATAACCCCCTCGTTCGTCCTTCCTCGGTTTCTCTCTAGAAAAACATGGACTCTCCCGCACTTCGCACCGCCACCGCCCATACCCAACCCAGCGTCCCACTCCCAGGTGGGAAGCATCCTCGCGACCTCATTCTATCATGGGGCCGCTCTGCTCTCGTGGCCGCCTGCAGCCTCTCATGGGGGACATGCTCATCACTTAATCAGCCTCTTATGTTTTGCTCGCTCAACTACATGTTCTTAGAGCAAGTATAACAAGGGGCTCACTACTATAGAACACATCTTTCGTCGATTTTTTAAACCGCCTTTAGTCCAGGAAAAAATTGCGCCAGGAACTAAAGAGGTCCTTAGTTCCGGTGAATAACACCAACCGGGACTAAAAGTCCCCTCCCAATGGCTATTGGCGTTTACATTGTCGGGGGGACTTTTAGTCCGGGACTAAAGGTCTACCTTACCTTTAGTCCCGGTTGGTGCCACAAACCGGGACTAAATGACACCAACCAAGACTATTTGTTGGCCTTTAGTCACGGCTGGTTATATGGACCGGGACTAAAGGCTCCCCTTTTTTGAACAATTGAACTCTTCTTCCTCTCCCCGAGCCTGAGAGCTCCATTTCTTCACTCTGTTCTTGCTGTTGTTCTTGTTGTATTCTTCACTATTCTTCTTCTCTTCGGCCATTGCTTCATTTGATCACTTCTACGCCTTGAAAGGTTACTATCCTCAATCTCTCATGTTTTAGCGGCAGCGTATGTTGTTTCTTGGTCTATATGTGATTTTTCTTTATGATTTTATCTCTTTGCCATTTTAAGCTTCATTCACGTGACATAGTTTGAATATTTTGAAGAAGGCAACTAAAACTAGTATTCTAAATATATATCTTTCATTTCTACTATGTCTACCACATTTTATGGTTTAATTAGTTGAAAATAGAGATTTTAGTGTATTATTTAATTTAATTAGTTGAAAAAATAGAAATAGATTTATTTTTTCTAATAGAGATTTTAGGGTATTATATGTTCCACATTTCAAGATTAATTTAGCTTAGTTAGAGAAATATAGATTTTTAGGATATTATTAATTTATTTAATTTGTGGATTATATGAGGAATTAATGATGGATTGTTCTTGATTTATATGCCACTTGAGCTCAAAATAATTATATATTTAGATGAAAAAGGTAGGTAGCTAGAATACTTTAGTTGTATACATGACACATTTGATGATTTTAGAGAAATGTAAATATTAGTTGTTTTATTTTCTTTGTTTAGAAAATGAGGAATTTATAATTTCTAGTTTGAAAAATGAGTATAGAGAGTAGATGATAACTGCTTAAGGGTACTCGGCCTTTGATCGGGTTCCAAAGCGACTAAGGTCAGACCTCCCTCTCATTACCTGTGGCAAGTGTATGCAAAAGACTGTGAAAGAGTACCGAGTGGGGAAGGTGGGTCCCAACAACGGTTGGATCTTGTATAAGTGTCCAGATCGCAATGTGAGTTATATATTTTGTCACATTTGATGGTTATGGTTAATTTCTACCTATTATACCTGATGATTTTGATTAAAGTGCTGATTTTTTATTTCTATTTTCAGTAGGATGGCACTGGATGCCACGACTGGTACTAGGAGGAAGATTATGTTAAACATATGACGGAGGCTACCAAGGCTGATGAGGCAGTGAGCCAGCTCAAGAAGTTCATCGATGTTGAACAGACGAATAATGATTTGTCTGCTTTAGTTGGGATTGAAGTGCATTTTAGGTTTTCTGTGTATAGTGCTAGTGGTCTTAGCATACGTTATGTCAAGGCTTTCATAGAGCATACATTAGTCTTTTTGTGACTCGGAAATGACACATGATGGTGTTCCATCTCATGTTATTTTAATGTAGACCTTTCGATATTTTTATAATATCATTTTTTGACCAAAATTAGAAATTTAATTATGTTTTTGGTCATATAATGCAGACGATGATACGCCATTGAATGTACAATGTAGATCGCCGCTCCAAAAAGTTCATTGATTGCGTGCATTATTTCTTAACAGTGGCTAAGGCAAACAAGCAGGATGGTAATTTCATGTGTTCTCCATGCGCCTTGTGTAAGAATTCGAAGGAATATTGTAGCTCAAGGACTTTTCACTCAAATTTGTTGAAGTCTTGTTTCATGTCAAACTATATTTGTTGGACCAAGCATGGAGAAACTAGAATCATGATGGAAGAAGATGAAGAAGAGAAATTGGACCCTAACGACATTATTGCTTAATATGGTGACTTCAACGATACTGCAATGGTGGAAGCAGAAGAAGAGGCAGGGGCAGAGGACACACTCTCTGAAGATGATGCTCTTGGTGATGTCATTCGTGATGCACAAAGAGATTGTGAAAGTGAAAAAGAGAAAGCTAAGTTTGACCGCATGCTAGTGGATCATAAAAAATTACTATATCCGAGCGCCGAAGATGGGCAAATTAAGTTGGGTACAAAACTGGAGTTGCTACAATGGAAGGCAAAAATGGCATATCCGACAAGGTATTTGGGCAATTACTCAAGATCCAAAAAGATACTCCCGAAGCCTAACGAATTGCCTACCACTATGTACAAAGCAAAACAGGTCGTGTGCCCTATGGGATTAGAAATCCTAAAGATACACGCATGTCCTAATGACTGCATCCTGTACCGTGGCAAGGACTACGAAAATTTGGATGAATGCTCCATATGTAAAGCGTCGCGGTATAAGATCAGACGAGATAACCCTGACGATGTTGAGGGCGAAGAGCGTCCTAGGAAGAAAATCCCTACCAAAGTTATGTGGTATGCTCCTATAATACCACACCTGAAACGTCTTTTCAGAAACAAGGACCATGCAAAGTTGTTGCGATGGCACAAAGAAGGCCGTAAGGCAGACAACATGTTGAGACACCCTGCTGATGGGTCCCAGTGGAGAGCAATTGACAGAGAATTCCTAGAGTTTGCAGAAGACGCAAGAAACTTAAGGTTCGGTTTGAGCACTTATGGTATGAATCCTTTTGGAGAGCAGAGCAGTAGTCATAGCACTTGGCCTGTTACTCTATGTATCTACAACCTTCCTCCATGGTTATGCATGAAGCAGAAGTTCATTATGATGCCCGTGCTCATCCAAGGCCCGAGGTAACCTAGCAACGACATCGATGTATTCCTGAGGCCCTTAGTTGAGGAACTCCTTCTTTTAAGGAGCAAACCAAGTGTACATGTGTGGGATGAGTACAAACAGGAACACTTCGACCTGCGAGCATTGTTGTTCGTAACAATCAATGATTGGACTGCCCTAAGTAATCTTTTAGGACAGACAAATAAGGGATATAATGCATGCACATAGTGTTTTGATGACCTTGACTGTGTATATCTGAAAAAATGTCAAAAGGTCGTGTACCTTGGCCATCGTTGTTTTCTTCCTAAGAATCACCAACTAAGAAAGAAAGGCAAGCATTGTAAAGAAGAAGTAAAACGAACCAAGTCTCGCAACTGAACCGGAGAGGATGTACTTGATATGGTCAAGGATGTGCATGTAGTCTTTGGAAAGGGACAAGGGGCCCTACCAGTTCCAAAAGATGCTGATGGACACACACCCATATGGAAGAAGAAGTCCATATTTTGGGAGCTACCCTATTTGCATGTCCTAGAGATCCGCCACACGATCGACGTGATGCACTTGACAAAACATCTTAGTGTGAACCTACTAGGATTCATGGGTGTGTATGGAAAAGCCACGGATACACTTGAAGCACGATAGGACTTGCAAGACATGAAAGAACGAGACAACCTGCATCTAGAGAAGACAGAAGACAGACGCCATTATTTAAAGCCTGCTAGCTACACTCTTAGCAAAGAAGAGAAGGAAAGCATGTTTGAATGTCTAAGCAGTATCAAGGTCTCATCTGGATTTCCCTCCAATATAAAAAATATAATAAATGTGTCAAATAAGGAATTCCTAAATTTAATGAAGGACCGATAATGACGACAAGAGGGGGGGAGGTGAATGGGAGCCTCAAATTTCTTTCGAAAGATTTGGCTGCTGTCCCAAAATTACCTCCAAAAGCCAGACCCACTCACCATGATGTCCACGACCCAAGAAGAGGGTGGATGTTCCCTAGGAATACAACGGGACACCACAAAAGTGATAAGTTCACAAACAGAGTCGAAGGAAGGAAAATGAGACACTCAACTTCTATATGGGAGAAGCAAGTACTCGAATCTAAAACACCCAAGTCAGCTAGTGACAAGAGCACCTAGATAAGTTCCTTGACATAGTAGAAACCTAACGTAACATACGGAACGCAATTTGGAGCCCAAACGCTCAAGATAGCAATTTTGGCGAACTGCTCGAGCCAATACCGGACACGTCTGGTATGAATACCGGACATGTCCGGTTTGGTTTTCAGCACAGACAGGTCTCAAGAGAAAAATCGAGAACCCTATCAAATGGTGTCAAAAAATTCTGAAACTTTATCCCTAAGTTCTAGATATAAAGGATCAGGTCTCCACAAATTTTCAGCTCAAAATTCCGAGGGAAAAATACCCAACACGTCCGGAATTCATACCGGACATGTCCGGTTTCAGCGGGTAGATTTCGACTGATTTCTGGAAAATCTCAAACTTGATCAAATCAACTCTGATTGACCCCAAATTTTGTGTGCAGGATCTTGAGGTAGTAATGATGCTACTCCATGATTTTCATAGCCTTTGGTGCCTCACAAAATTTGGGATAAATTAAAATCCGAGAGAGGGAAGAAAAATGACCGGAGAAAGGAAAATCGTCCGATCTGCGTGCTCACCCCAAACGAACCCGATTCCTTTGGTCAAAACCTTCACAAAGGATCCTAGCACCTTCTCCAACAAGTGGTTTGCAAAAAGATCAAGAAACGAGAGAGATCAAGCAAAAACACCAGAGAGGGGAATTGCAAAAACACGAAGAACACGAGACAAACAATTCATGAATCGAATCTCGGAGGACACAAGGAGGTTACGGCCTCCATTCCTTGACACAAATCAGTTCTTACAAATACTAACTTGTGGACCTCGAGCAAGAATCAATAGGGGAGGGGAAAACCCTGGAATGAGAGGGAGGAAGGCAAATGCAAGAGGTGAGAATGAAGATAACCCTTCATCCTCTATTTAACTGGGTCTATTGGACATTTCCAAATAGCCCCCTGATACATGAGTGAACTGCCTAGTCCTAAGACACTGCAGTCCAAGCTCCCAAAATATCTTCTTAGGTTTTCATTGGACGGCCCCGCTTCCTGCCTGGACTTGCCGTCGCCTCGACACAACCTCTAGGATTCCACCACTTGCTGCCCCCGCTTCCTCGGAAGCTCCACCCGGGTTTTCAGGCCTAAACCCGCGAAACCCGCCACCGGTAGCTTTGGGCTCAACTACGGAACCTCGAGTTTTGAGGCCCAAACTCGGAAACCGTCCTCCGATGGTTTTGAGGCCCAAACCATCAAACCGCTCGACACGTGCCACCTCGTCCTCACCCAGCTCGGCTCCGAGTCCCCTGGGCCTCCTGCTCGACTCGCTCGCCGACCGTCTTGACTTGGTCAACACAGTCTACCTTCATGTCTTCTCACGCTCGCCGGTGCTAAGTACTAGCCACCATAGCTAGTCCACCAGCGCCTCGGTCCGTCGGTCCGAGCCCCGCTTCCACCCTTCACCGCTCTTAGTCCATCGGCACGGCAAGCCTCTACTCGACCTTCACCACGCCATTGACCACTGTCTCCGGGCCTAGCACCTGCACACCACAAGCCGATAGACAGACACATGTTTTCTGCTTTCACAGTAAGGTTAGTGAAACCGCTCAAACTGAAACACTCAAATGTTGATCAATCACTCATCACAAAACTAAATAACATGGGCACATATCAACCATGTGTTCGCACTTAAAGTCTCATGACTGCCACGTGCTTATGACACAATTGCTTTCGGTTGTGTTAAGAGGAATTCTACCTCCACATATACGTCTAGCTACTGTAAAGCTATGTGCATTCCTCAATGCAATTTCTCAGAAGGCAATCGATCCAATTGAACTAGCTACTCTACAGAATGATGTGGTTCAGTGCCTTATTAGCTTTGAGTTGGTTTTCCCTCCATCCTTCTTTAATATCATTGAACACCTCCTAGTTCACCTAGTCAAGGAGATTAGTATTCTCGGTCCTGTGTTCCTCTACTCGACCTTCACCACGCCATTGACCACCACACCACAAGCCGATAGACAGGCACACGTTTTCTGCTTTCGCAGCAAGGTTAGTGAAACCACTCAAACTAAAACACTCAAATGTTGATCAATCACTCATCACAAAACTAAACAACATGGGCACATATCAACCATGTGTTCGCAATCTCCCCCTTGATGAGTGCATTATCAACACAAGTGCATTTCAGATTTGAGACAACATGGTAAAGCTCTCCAAATGACCAAAAGCTAAGAAGGCCAAAACGGGGTCACTTGGGAGAGGCAAAACACGTCCAAAACTTGGTCCCCAAAGACATGGGCAATGGCTCGACGCAACCAAGCAAAACACAGCTAGCCCTCAAGAAGTGGCAGAAAAAGAGCTCAACACCGCTAGCAAAGCTCAAAATACAATCAAACCTCTCAAAGCTCAAAATGTCAATCGAAACTTGTCGGAACCAACAAGGAAAGCTAGACCCTCCAGGAGAGGCAAAGGCTCAACACATCTAGCAAGAACTCCCCCTGGGCAAAAGCACACTCAAGATACCAAGAAGGGTGAAAAAGAGCCAAAACAAAAATGCATGATTTCTCCCCCTTGGATGAATATGATGAAATGCACATGATTCTCCCCCTTGTTGACACATGAATCTCATCAAAGCTCGAAACACAAGATAGCGGCCATAAATGCCATGTATGCTAAAAGAGTGCAAAAGATTCATACATAGAGCTAAGACAATGAAAGAATGATCTAAGTGATGTGATCCTGTGAGAAAGCATAAGCTCCAAGTACTTAACAAAGACTCAAGTTGAGCTAAAGATCACTCTAGAAGCTAATTTAGAGAAGTTTACATGCGTGAGCATAGAAAGGGTATCACCACCGAAAGACAACTAAACATGGCATACAAGATAAGATCAACCTCAAAAACTATCTCATGTATAGCGAGTAAAACTATCCCTAGCAAAGTTCATACAACAAGCCAATGACCCAAACTGAATCAAAATTTTCATTTTTCAAAGTTTTGCAGCAAAATTCGGTTTTAGGCACATTACAAGCGTATGTGAGTGGTTGTAAGCAATGTGATGCCACTTATCAATTGGGCGAAGCCAAAGAGCTTAACACACCGGTTTTGGTCATACACGACACCGCTCAATTTCAACCCACATGGGAAGTAGTCTCGAACACACGGTGAAGTGCTCACAAATGCAAACCCAACTCGATCTTATCAATTCACTATTCATAGAGCTACTTCATTTTAGATCAAGTTTAAACATGGTGCTCAATGGAAGTGAATGAATCAGTGAAGAGCCATAGTTACAAGCTATATACAAAACAGCCAAAAGGGATCTTTAAAAGCCTACACATGCTAGTGTCATTTTAGAGGTGACATATGGAATGAAATTCATTTTTAAAGCTTTTCTAACTTAGGTCTATTGCACATCAAGAGATCAAAGAGAGTCGAAGTTAAGCATCACCATAGACACATAAAGCACCTCAAACAAAGCATAGTTTCATTATATCAACGATAGGTATGAAGCTCAAAATGAACTATGTCACAAATGCAATGAGATGCAAAATGCAAACTGACACCAATTAAAAAACGAAGAAAACAAAAAGAAGAGTCAAATAAAAAGCAAAAGAAGAACTAAGATACAAAATGCTTTCCTCCTCAAAAAAGGAAAGCACACACCCAATTCCCCTCTCAAGCGGGAAAACGCTGCTTGATCCAAAGGTTTTGTGAGAATGTCTGCAAGCTAGTTATGGGTCTCGACATGCCGGAGGTCAATGTCGCCCTTCTTGTAGTGATCTCTCAAGAAGTGAAAACGAACGTCAATGTGCTTGGTCTTAGAATGAAGCACGGGATTTTTGGCCACACTAATGGCACTCGTGCTATCACAAAGCAGAGGCACTTTTGTAAGCACAAGACCAAAATCCTTCAAAGTTGCAATCATCCAAATCAACTACGAACAACAGCTAGTGGTGACAACGTATTCAGCTTCGTAGGTCGACTTAGCCACACTAGATTGTTTACAAGAAGACCAAGACACAAGAGAAGACCTGAGAAATTGGCAAGTCCCAGAAGTGGACTTCCGATCAAGACGACAACCGGCAAAATCGGCATCGGAATAGTCGCAAAGCACAAGAAGGAGGATGCGGAAAACCACAAGCCAAATTCAGGAGTAAAGCACAAGTAGCTCATGATGCACTTCACCGCCTGCTTGTGCGAAGTGCGTGGAGACGCCTAAAAGCGCGCGCACAAGCAGACAACAAACTGTATGTCCGGCCAGGTCGCCGTCAAGTACAAAAGCGACTCGATGATGCTTCGGTACTCCGTCTGATCAACCGGCTCTCCATCCTCATCCGCATCCAAGGCAGTCGTAGTCGGCATGGGCGTCGAGAGGGGATTTGCCTCGCCCATATCAAACTTCTTCAGGATATCCTTCGTGTACTTTCCTTGGTGCACAAACGTCCCTTCTCGAGTTTGCTTGATTTGCAACCCCAGAAAGAAAGTCAACTCTCCCATCATGCTCATCTCAAATTCCTTGCTCATAAGATCTACAAACTTGGCAACAAAAGCATGAGAAGAACCACCAAAGATGATATCATCCACGTAAATCTGGACTAGGAGAGTGTCTTTGCCTTGCTTCAGGAGAAAAGGCGTTTTATCGATCGATCCCATTTTAAAACCCTTAGCAAGCAAAAACATTTTCAACCTATCATACCATGCTCTAGGGGCTTGTTTCAAACCATACAAAGCTTTGTGAAGTTTAAAAACATGGTTTGGAAACTTGGGATTTTTGAAATTGGGAGGTTGTCTAACATACACTTCCTCCTCTATGTAGCCGTTTAAGAAAGCACTTTTAACGTCCATTTGAAAAAGTTTAAAACCCTTAGAAGCTGCAAAAGCTAGAAGGATTCTAATTGCTTCTAAACGAGCTACTCGAGCAAAGGTTTCCTCATAATCTATTCCCTCCTTTTGACAAAAGCCTTGCGCTACCAACCTATCCTTGTTGCGCACTACCACCCCATCTTCACTTTGTTTGTTTTTGAAAACCCACTTGATTCCTATAGGGTGGCAACTTGGTGGTGATGGCACTAAGACCCAAACGTGGTTTCGCTCAAAGTTTTCAAGTTCCTCATGCATGCCATTAACCCAATCCGGATCCATCAAAGTGTGTCCAACATCTCAAGGCTCAAAAGACGCGAAAAAAGCCGAATGAGCAAAGTGAAAGAGATAGGACCTAGACCGCATGACTCCATGGTCGATGTCGCCGATGATGTTCTCCGGCGGGTGCTGCTTCTGGATGTAGCAGGGAGTTTGCCTAGAAGAAGTAGCCTCCCCCTCAACAGCAGCTGGAGCTCCCTTAGGTGCAATAGGCACTGACTGAGGAATCTGCTCGAATGACCCCCATGTAGAGGAAGTAGACGGGTCAGGGCCGTGAGCCGAAGTAGACGTCACAGGGTCGACGGGGCCAGCCGGTGGAGTTAGCTCGAGATCACCCCAATCGGCATCGTCCTGCTCCTCCTCCACAAAGATGCTAGTGTTAACCTCATCATCACCTACTAGCTCAAAGGCAGTGGAACTACAAGGCATAGTCTCATTGAAAGTAATCTCACAAGTCTCCATCACTCGGTTAGTCTCAAGGTTAAGAGCACGATAAGCACGAGAATGAGTAGAATAACCAAGAAATATACCGTCAGAAGTCTGAGACTCAAACTTGTCCAACTTACCTCTGTTCTTGAGGATGAAACACTTGCACCCAAACACCCATAGGTGACTTACCTTGGGTGGTCTCCCAGGTCGCAACTCATAAGAAGTCTTCTTCTTGAAAGCTTAGAGAAAAATGCGATTGGAAACATAGCAAACAGAATTAATTGCTTCGGCCCAATACCTCCTAGGAGTCCTATGCTCATCGAGCATTGTCCTAGCCATTTCAACAAGGGTCCGATGAAGGGTTATGAGGTTGATACGCTAGCCGAAAAACAAATTTTTTCTACCCCATAAACCAGGAACTAGTGTTAGTTATAGATCACGGGATTACCATTGGACGCGCAGGTGCAGCGGATGTGACTCGATGTAGTCGTGCGCGTCGTAGCAGTGCCGTGCAGTTGCGAGGTCGTCTGTCTCAACGTCCCCTTCACGCGGTTCATCCTTGTGCTCCAGATGCAGCACCCCCGAGGAATCTTACACGTGTAGGGTGGAAGCATTGCGCCTCCGGACTGCTAGGTCGCGAGGAGCAGAAGGCGCGAGCATGGGGAGGGGACGGCGACTGCCAAAAGGTGTGGATTGATCTTGCCTCGTGCCCATCCCTTGCTTATATAGGCGTCCTAACGAGCTCCCACATTGGAGGCCCATTAGTAACCCTAAACCTAATCTAATTCGGGTCCAACCCGAATTAGTCTTCCAGCCCCTTAAGCGTGCGACCCTATGGGCTCACGCACACATAGACATGGTCCAAGTACTCTTGACCAATAGTTGATAGCGGCCTCTAGCAAGGCGTGTCAACTCCTATGCATACGCTATGATCATATCAGACGAACCACCACAATACCATATACTTGTTATTCCTTTGCCTTACGATATTTGGTCCAACTCGTAGGTTAACACTTAACCCAAGCACGGCCATGCATTTCATGATCTAATCATTTGAGTGGTACAGTGATATCTCTCTCATTTGGAGAGTGGCAAATTCCATCTTGATTGACTATGTCTCACAGCATGTTTCCCGACAAGCCCGAAAGCTATCTTTATAACTACCCAGTCACGGAGTAGCGTTTGGTAGTCCCTAAGTAGGTCATTTCACATCTTGAGTACATACGACAATTTCAGGTCTAAGGACATAACGTACATGATGTGTATAGAGACAATCTCAGGTCGGGTTTGTCTAGCCCATGTCATACATATGCCTACATTATTAGTTTGACATCTCTATGTCCATGACTTGTGAAACATAGTCATCAACTAATAACGTGCTAATCTAATATTCATGTACGTTCTTGTACGAACTCTGATCAGGGACAACTTTAGAATAACCATACAAGTAAAAGAGTTTCACAAACAATTCACATAATTGCTAATCAATACAAGTTATCTTTAATGGATATTCATTTAACTCATAACATGTCATGGATACAAGGAAATACAATCATCTCTATGATTACCTCTAGGGCATGCTCCCAATAGTCTCCCACTTGCACTAGAGTTAATCTCGAAGATATCTAATACCCATAGCTCTCATGTGTGCCTCATGCTTAGGCTGTGGAAGAGCCTTTGTCAAATGATCTGCAACATTCAAAATCCGTATGTATCTTGCACATCTTGATCTCATCTCGACCGATGAACTCTCGAATAAGATGAAACTTCTACATGACATGTTTGTTCTTTTGGTGATTCCTAGGCTCCTTAGCCTACGCAATCACCCCATTGTTGTCACAATGTATATTCAATGGACTGGATGCATTTGGAAACACATCAAGCTCAATGAGAAACCTCCTCATCCAAACACCTTCCTTTGTAGCGGCAGAAGCTGCAATGTACTTGACTTCTATTGTAGAATCGGTCACTGTCTTCTGCTTGGAACTTTTCTAACTTACAGCACCACTATTTATTGTGAACACAAAACCTGATTGAGACTGTGAATCATCTATGTTAGTTTAGAAGCTAGCATTGGTGTAACCATTCACAACGAGCTCCTCCTCACCTCCATAGATTAGGAACACATCTTTAGTCCTTCTCAAGTACTTAAGGATGTTTTTAACAAGCGTCTAGTGACTCTCACCTGGATTGGCTTGGTACCTTCTCACAACACTTAGAGCATATGAGACATCTGAGCGAGTACATGTCATGGTGTACATGATGGAACCAACCGCCGAAGCGTATGGAACCTTACTCATGCGCTTCCGTTGATCAGCTGTCGAAGGACACTACTTCTCGCTAAAACGCATACCATGTGACATAGGCAAGAACCTGTTGACGCAAAAAGCCGTCGGATCTGCGAACACGTCGGGCTTATACCCAAATTCGATATCCGAGGTGTGCCAGTCGATTTGACCAGTTAATCGACAAGGATGATAACTAGAACAAAGGCAGAACGAGACGACAGCGATGCACCCAGACGTCAAGGTCTGATTGCTCAAAACGCGGAACTTGTAGAGTTGACAGAGATCTTGTAGATGTAGCCCGTTGAAACTTCGTAAGAACTCGTGGATGAACTAGAACTAATGTGATAAAAGTAGATTTGCTGGAAAAGTAGATAAAAGTAATTGACTTGTTTTTATTGATTGTGTATATCTTTACACCACCCCTCGGTACATATTTATACCCCGTCAAGAGGAGTTGTAAACAGACAGGACTCATATCTTTTTAAACAAAACTCCTATTTTTAAGGAAATAAACAACTCGTGCAAGAGTCAGACTCAAACTATAATAATAATACTGGCATAAAATCACCAGTTTCCATATCCATCTTTCTCATGATGAAACCTTCCATCGGCAGACTTCTTCCAATCTGCAACCTTCTTCTATTGCCATCGACAGCTTTTTGCTGACATCAACCACGTCATCCTGCATCCATTGGCAATACCTTCCTATCGGCAACACCCTTCTGCCTTCATCGGCAACACCTTCATATCGGCAAGTAGCTTTCTTCTTTCCTTGACGTTCCTTCAATCAAATTCACCATCGGCAGCCTCCTTTGCTTCCATCAGTAATCTAACCGGTAGTATCTTAATGCCGATAGGGAACAGTGACCATCCCCTTGCCGATCAGCGCACTCGGTTCATATTGACACGTACCAAAAAACGGTGTCAACACATGCCCCCCAATTTCGGAGTATAAAATATCTTATGCGCCGAAATTTTCCTCTGCTGTGATCTTCTCTTCCAAGATACCTGTGCCATTACCTTGATTATCGCGCACAATCACTGCAAGTCACCAACAGTCCCCGCTACTGTAGCGCCAGCTGTTACAATTCCTCGATCACCGCGTAAACCCTTCCATATCTATGCTCAGTCGAGGAAAATTTGAAAACACCCTTGACGCCCCAGGTTTATAAAGACTCCGTTTCAATGAAGAACACTCCGAGCTCATATCTTCATTCCCCGAGCTCATATCTTCATTCCCCCATTTCACTGGCGCTCTGAAGAACACTCCGACAACATTCAACCGACGACTTCTTCTTCCACCAGCAAGGCGCAACCTGCAAGAACTTCCTTCGACCCGATGACGATCAGCTTCAACGTCCCCGCGGTCAATTTTCTCCCTTCTCATTTCATACCTTGCGACTTTTCCCTTTTGCACTGTTTTGTGATCTCTTTTCCCCTTTTCCTGAATCTAGGAGATGCGCAATAGAATAGTAATCCCTATCGATCAACCATCTCTTTGTTGTTTGGGTCCGATGGGGGATACTGATCCAACTGAAATCATCAATGCGGAAATCAACCGAGTCCCTTTCAGAGCTACACATTTTAACCTAGGGTTATGGATAGACATTTTCCGTTCCTGGCCCAAACCCACCAAAGGGTGGAAAAATTGGTATCTTAGGATGACTAGGTCACAACAAGTCTACTGGGCAGAATGCAACTTAGACAAATGTATTAGATTATCTCTCGCTGATATGGCAAAGAATGAGAACATGATTATTGCCGCCTATTATTTCTGGTCCGATACAATGAACAATTTTCTATTCAGACATGGACCAGCCACCCCTACACTTGCCGATGTGCATATGCTTACCGGCCTCGACATCTCTTCTGCCAATAATGCCACCCTTTTCAACAGAAAGCCCGAACATCGGGTAATTACCTGCAACATCGGCGGTTGGACCAGATATGTTCAAGAATACCAAAAGACCGGATCGGTAAGCCAGAGGGAGCATGCCACTTTCCTAAATATGTGGCTGGAGAAGTTTATCTTCTGCGGCAAGACAATTGGACCCATCAATATGTATCTCCCTGCAGCAGAGCTCTTGGCCAACGGAGCAAGACTTACCCTTGGCCGATACCTCCTCAGCTCAGTCTATCACCTCCTGCACCAGGTGTCGGAAAAGTTACTGCTAGGCGAGCCCATCGACAACCTCGGAGGCCCCTGGTGGTTCATCAATATGTGGCTAAACGCCCATACGCACAAGTGCCTTCAACTTGACCTATTCAGCCAACAATTTCCAAGAGACTTGGCCGAGGACCATGTGTGTGCCGATGGTGAATCGGCAACCCGCTCCCCACTCAACTTCGGGGAAGCCATACTAGTGCTACTGGGAACTGATGCTAATGAGGATCAATTCGGCAGGTTTTTCAGAGATTTTATTGTGGAATTCCCGCTGCAGAACGGGCTTGGTGGCCCTATATCATCGAGGACAACCGATTCCCACTCTCCCTCAACCTTGACGATGAAGTTATATAGAAGGATGAAGGAACCCTGAAGGCTATCCTTACTCCCCGGGCTATCCCAGTCAACATCTTCGGGAGTGGGAAGAATACTTATGCAACTTATGAATTATATTACCCATCGGCAGTGGCAAGACAGTTAGCGTTTGGTCTACTGCCGATCAATCTTAGTTATGCCGATGTGGTGAAACCAAGAGAAGCCATCACCAGCGCCATGGACTGGGACAAGGTTGTCAATCTCTCCCCTCATGCCAATACAACCAACATTGACTTATCCACTTGGGCGCTAGTATCCTTCATCACTGAGTCATACAAATTCTGGTGGCAAGAGTGGAAGGATCAATTGTTTGCCGCATTGTCACACTACTATCGGCACTTGATTGACGCTGATCATGTCGTCCCTAATGATGCGGTAAGCTTATCTTCGATGTTATTTTTTATTTTTCCTGTCATCTTCTTTCAAACGCATCGGCAACTGATTTTCTGTCAACAGGTTGATGACTTAATTCCAAGGACAAGCAGGAGTGGCAAAACCTTCAACATGCGACCGACTAATTCCACATCGGTAATCGGTGGCAAGGCCCCTTCGTTGGCCTTCCTCGTGCATCGAAGGGCAGTCCCTAAGGTTACCATCAAGCCTAAGTCAATACTAGTGGGGTCTGTCATCACTCCATCGGCTGCTGCTGCCGCCCTAGCGCAAGCTTTTACGGTAACAAATCTCCACTTTATTCATGCCGATCACAAAACTTTCATCGGCAACTTTAATTTTCAACTTGCACCAAACGTTTTTTTTATTTTTCTTTTTTTTAGCAGACAAGTTCATCGGCAGCTGCTCCAAGTGTACAAGCTCCTTCTACTCAGCCTGCCGATGCCCCCCAAGAGCAACAGTCGAAACGCCAAGGCTCATCAAGTACCGCTCCCCGACAAAAACACCTAAGGCCATCAACCTTAGTTACGTCATCGGCAACATCTTCTCAACCTCCTACCTATGCGCTAACACAAGAGCCAACATCGGCATCTGTCCCTGGCCAAACATCGGCTGAAGCCTCTGTCCAAGAGACAGTATCTGAGCTGCAGGAGTCGGCCATCATCATAACAGAAATGTCACTGGCATCTACATCAGCACCGGCACTAACCATTCCAACCACAAAGGCAAGCTCATCGGCAACCATTGTCGATCCTCAAAATACCGCTGCGCCAGCTGCTCTACTAAGTCCAAGGTGAGAGATTGCTCTAAAGCACGTAAATCGACTTTCTATCCTAAATTCACAAGACACAAACTTTCAATCGACAAACTATAATTCCTTTCTTTTCAGGCCCAAGACTCCCCCAACAGCTTATTCTCCTTCGCTATCAACATGCCAGACGAGGACGAAGAAGAAGAAAGCTCTACCCAAGCCTCAGACGCCATATCGGCAGAAGTAAAATCCAAGCTTGAAGCACTGCTACCCTTACTGCAGAAAAACACATCCCAACTAGTCCAAGATTCTAACGCGGTAAGGGTAGCTTTCAAGGAAATTCAAGGCCATCTGCCTGCCAATATCGAAGAAATGCTTTTCCAAGCGGCGTTCCTCGAGAGCCGACAACTACAATATCAAAAAGCCTCACGCTGCATTGCCGATAGAGCTGCCCAAGCAAAGCTTGAAGAAGAAAGGCTTAAATTCAAGCAAACTGCTGAAGAGAAACACAAAGGCATCGGTCGCCTAGAAGCCTCCAGCATTGAGCTTGAACAGGAAATTACCTGTTTATCGGCACAGAAAGAAGAATTGCTGGCGGAGCTAAGGAAACTTGATGAAGCTCTAGATGTAGCCAACCAAAAGAAGGCCCAACTTCCTGATGCCACCAAAGCTTTACAACAAGAAGGGATGCTGACGCTCGCCATGCCCTTCTGTTGAAGAGAAAAATCAAGCCAATTGAGGGTACCGCCAATGACGACATCAGAGAAATAGAGGAAGTTGACCAAATTCGCCTTCGTGCAATTTCATCTATTCAATCCCTGCTGTAACTTGTTGTATCGACAACTCTAAACTTGATGACTGACTCGTCTGTATCATAATGTTAACGCCTTTTCTACCGATGCTTTGCACCGTCATCGGTACCTATACTTGTATTACTTTATGCATCCATCCAGATACTAGGATAATATTCCTTTAAATATTTACCATTGATTGCTCTGGAAAACGCAACTCCTTCGAGGGTTTCCAACATATATGCATTACCAGGAACAAACTAATTTATTCAAAAAGGACCCTCCCAATTAGGAGACCACTTTCCAAACCTTGAACTTTTAGCCCTGATCGGTAAAATCAGCTTCCACACCAGATCACCATTGGTAAACTCTTTCGCTTTCACTTTTTTGTTATACCACCTGGCAACCCTTTTCTTGTTCTCTTCGATGCTGATTAGAGCTCTCAGCCGATGACTTGCTAGATCTTCTAATTCATCCTTCATAAGGATACCATATTCATCGGCTGTTAATTGGTCTTGGGAAAACAATCGTCTCAAACCAGTCTTAATCTCCCAAGGCAGGACAACATCATGCCCATAGACTAACTGGTATGGAAAAACTTTAGTTGCACCATGACATGCCATCCGATATGACCATAAAGCTTCATTCAACACTATATGCCACCTTCTAGGGTTCTCTTCAATCTTGCGCTTGATAAGCTTAATGACCCCTTTATTAGTTGCTTCGACCTGACCATTAGCTTGAGCATAATAAGGAGAAGAGTTTAAAACCTTAAACCCCATACCGATGGCAAATTTATCAAACTCCCCCGACGTGAACATAGTCCCTTGATCAGTTGTAATAGTTTGAGGAATACCAAATCGGTAAACAATATGCTCCTTTACAAAGTCTATCATGTTTGCTGATGTCACGTTCTTCAAAGGAATAGCTTCAACCCACTTTGTGAAATAATCGGTGGCAACAAGTATAAATTTATGCCCTTTACTCGACGGCGGATAAACTTGACCGATGAGATCGATAGCCTATCCTCTAAACGGCCAAGGCTTTATTATAGGATTCATTGCCGATGCGGGTGCTCTCTGAATATTACCAAACCTCTGACAATCTTGACACCCTTTGAAGTATCTAAAACAATCTTCAAAAATTGTCGGCCAATAATATCCATTTCTCCTAATCACCCACTTCATTTTGAATGCCGATTGATGTGCCCCACATACTCCCTCATGAATTTCACCCATCAACCTTTTCGACTCTTCTTTTCTAAGGCACTTGAGCAAAACTCCATCAATCGTTCGATAATATAATTCATCATCAAGGAGCACATACTTGGTAGCCTGAAACCTTAGACGCCTCTCAACCTTTTTAGATGGATCTCTCAAGTAATCGGCAATCTCTTTTCTCCAGTCATCGGCAACCATTACCGATGTCATTATTTCTTGAATCGGCTGATACCCTGAAGCGTACTGTGCTAACCGATTAGCCTCTTCGTTATGCAACCTGGGAACATGCTCGAGGCGGTATTCTTTAAATTCTTTTAATAATTGCAAACACTTTTCATGGTGTGCAATTAAAATTTCACTTTAGCATTCATATGTCCCAATCAATTAATTGATTACTAACATGGAATCACCAAAGATTTCAACGGCATCGGCACACACTTCCCTGAGTAATTCCAACCCTTTTAGCAAAGCCTGATATTCAGCCTGATTGTTCGTCGAAGTAGCAACAATCAACAATGAGATTTCACACTTCTGTCCTTGGGGTGAAATTAAGACAATACCGATTCCTGCTCCTTCCTTACATGTGGATCCATCAAAGAACAAAGTCCAAGGAGCAATCTCTACGGAACTCATTGTTCTGCAATGCTGAGTAACAAAGTCAGCCATCACCTGACCCTTAACTGCCTTAGCCGATTCATACCTCAAATCAAACTTTGACAGCGCTAAAATCCATTTGCCGATTCTTCCACTCAATATCGGCATCGACAACATGTACTTAACCACATCATCTTTGCATACGACAGTACATTCTGTCGATAACAAATAATGCCTCAATTTAGTGCAAGATAAGTACAGACATAAACATAATTTCTCGATGGCTGAATATTTAGTTTCAGCATCCACCAGCCTTCTACTCAAATAATAAATTATGCGTTCTTTTTCCTCAAATTCTTGGATTAAGGCTGACCCGATAACGCTGTCATCGGCAGACAAATACAACCTGAAAGGCTTCTGATGTTGAGGCGGAACCAAGACTGGAGGATTTACCAAATATCTCTTAATTTCTTCTAAGACTGATTGTTGTTCTTCCTTCCATGCAAATTCTTGATCGTCCTTCAGCCTTAGCAACGGGCTGAAAGACTTAATCTTCCCAGACAAATTAGATATAAATCTTCTAATAAAATTAATCTTGCCGATCAAGGACTGCAACTCAGTCTTGTTTGTGGGAGCAACCACCTTATTAATTGCATCAATGGATTTTCTGCTGATCTCGATACCTCTTTGATGCACCACAAAACCTAGAAATTGGCCTGCCGATGCACCAAATGCACACTTATTAGGATTCATCTTTAACCCATGTTCTCTTGTGCACTCTATAATTTTCCGCAAATCGGCAAGATGCTTCTCAAAATCTCTAGATTTGACCACCACATCGTCAATATAGATTTCGACTAACGTGCCAATGTACTTATGAAAAATGAAATTCATCGCTCTCTGATAGGTAGCACCGGCGTTCTTCAAACTAAAAGTCATCCTGACCCACTCAAATAAACCAACATAACCTGGACATCCAAAAGCAGTCTTGGATGTGTCGTCTTCAGCCATGAATATTTGATTATATCCAGCGTTACCATCCATGAAACTAATGATTTGATGTCTAGCAGCAGCATCAATCAGTAGATCAGCAACGGGCATCGGGTAACCGTCCATCGACGTAACCTTATTGACATTCCTGAAATCAATACAAACACGAAGGTTTCCATTTTTCTTATACACAGGAACCACATTAGAAATCCATTCGGCATATCGACATTGCCGAATAAATCCAGCCTCAATTAATTTTGTAATTTCAGCTTTAATGTCGGGTAATACGAGAGGATTACATCGGTGTGCTGGCTGCCGATGTGGTTGGAAACCAGATTTAATAGGTAACCGATGTTCCACTATTGATCGGTCTAGACCAGGCATCTCTATATAATCCCAAGCAAAACAATCTTTATATTCCTTTAATAAATCACTCAACTGTTGTTTATATTGGGAATCTAACTTAGTACTAATAAAGGTTGGCTTGGGCCTACTACCATCGCCGATATCTATCTCTAGTAAGTCATCCGCCGATGTGAACCTCTGCCCAAGTTTTCCGTCATCGGCAAACTGATCCATTAAAACTCTTCTTCAGCACTGACTGCTTGGATCGGTATAATTCGGTAATCGGCAACCTTGAGGACCTCCGTATCCCAAGCTTCACATGATATGCATTTGGTTTGCTCATAAGTTTCCGATTCTGCCGATGCAACGATTGACGAGGCTTCACTTTGGACAACTTCAATCTTGTCTCCAACCCATTGCACGAGGCTTTGGTGCATCGTGGAAGGGATACAACAATTAGCGTGGATCCAATCCCTTCCCAGGAGCAAGTTGTAGGCACCTTTGCCATTGATCACGAAAAATGTTGTCGACAAAGTTTTACTTCCGATGGTCAACTCCACGAATACTGCTCCCTTCAAAATCTTTAAGCATCATGTCTATCTTGGCTAAGTCCTGGTCACCTTTCCCAAGCTTCCTGAACATGGCATACGACATTATATTGACTGTCGCTCTACCATCTACCAGCATCTTTGATACTGGCTGCCCATCAACTTTGCCTTTGACAAACAAGGCCCTTAAATGCTGCCTTTCATCATCGGTGGGGTTTTAAAAGATAGCTGCCATCGGGTCCAGCACTAACTACGCCATCTCAGCAGCTTCTTCCTCAGCATTGGCAGGCGCCATGAATTCCATCGGCAATGTAACAACCATATTGACCTCTACCGATGGATCCCTATCCTTGCGTTTCGGCCTCCACTGCTTAACTGAAGATTTCTCTCTTGAAGGATCTTCACTGTGATATAGATCTATTTGACGTTCACGCTGGATCCTCCTCCTCTGAGTCTTTGTCAGACCCTTGGGGCACCATTGAGGAAGCTTAGTTTTCCAAACAGGCTGGTACTGTTTCTCGCTGCTTGTGTTTGCAGCACTCCTTATGTTTGGATCCCTAGAGAATATTTCTTCATCGGGAACTCTTGCATTAGCCATCTTTTCAAGATTTTCTTGACGACCATGCTTGCCAAGCCTGTCATGTATGCTGAGTTTGCCCCCCAGCCGATCATGCACTGATCCCTTCTCTCTGATCAGCCTGCCATAGCTTGATGCCGGATCGTCAAAACAGGGCTTCTTTTCTGACCGATCGGCAGGATAATACCCGTTGCATTCGGGGCAATTATCGGCAGTGGTGTTGACATTGTTTTTTGGCACGTGTCAATATGATCTAAGGATTGTGCCGATCGGCAAAAGGCTAGTTGCCGTTCCTTATCGGCATCGGAATATTACCGGTCAGATTGCCGATAAAGACAAGAATGTTGCTGATGCAGACAAGGACTTGTTGCCGAGTGAGGCAGGAAGACACTATTGATGAAGGCAAGGGAAAGCTGCCGATGAATGATGTTGCTGATGAAGGTAGGAAGAATATTGCCGATGAAAACCAAAGCTCATTGCCGATGTGATGAAGGCAACAATGTTGCTGATGGAGGCAAGACGTTGCCGATGAAGGCAAGAAAGCATTGCCGATGAGAGCCAAAGCTTGTTGCCGATAGAAGGACGACTGCCGATAGGAACAGGAAGCTGCCGATAGAAGCGGAAATGAGCCGTTTATGGAAAGGAGTCCGCCGATGGAAAGTTTCATCGGAGAAAAGACGTAAGGAAACTGGTGATCTTATACCAGTATTGTTATAGAAGTTTGAGTCCGACTCTTGCATGAGTCATTTATTTCCTTTAAAATATAAGAGTTTGTTTAGGAAAAGATTGTTATTATTTGAGTCCGGCTCCTACGCGAGTCAGTTATTTCCTTTAAAATAGGAGTTTTGTTTTATTTAGGAAAGGTTTGAGTCGTATCTATCTACAACTCCTTCTACCGGAGTATAACTAGGTACCCAGGGGTGCTGTATCAATACAATCAACTAATCAATACAAATCAATTTACCCTTATTTACCTTTACTGCAATTTACCCTTTTATTGCATTAGTCTTAGTTTATCTACGAGTTCTTCAAGCTTCGACGGGCTGCATCACCTTGATCTCCGTCAAACCCTTGCAAGTTCCGCGTGGGAGTAATTTGAGCCTTGACATCCGGGCGCATCGCTGTTGTCTCGTTCAGCTCTGCTCTAGTTATCCTGATCAAGTCTGAGTCTTGACATCTGGGCGTATCGCCGTTGTCTTGTTTAGATCTTGTTCTAGTTATCGTCCTTGTCGATTAACTGGTCAAATCGACTGGCACACCTTTGGATATCGAATTCAGGTAATAGCCCGAGGTGTTTGTAGATCCTGACGCTTTTTGTGTCAACAAGTGGGTAGCTTGATGCCTTCTTCTGAGCAATGAACAAAGAAGGGGCACCTCCAATGATCTTGATGCCGATGCCACTCTTGACGCCTTTTTTCCTCCTGCTGCCGATATTGCTCCTCTTGCAAGCACCAATCTTCTTGTCGTGGCTGCCTGTGTGTGATTACAATGCCATATGGTGCACGTCTATGAGGCCTTCTAGCGCTGCTACCCTCATCGGTAATTCTCTTGCCCTTTCTGTCAACGGCAAACCCCTTCCCTTTCACATCACGCACAGCTATTTGATGTTCAGGATCTACCGATGCACTTCTCTTGGCGGCTTCCGATGTTAGCACTTTAGTCTTTCCACTAGTTTCCACCATATTATTCGGAAACGGGTGTTGGTCGATCTTCATCGGCCTCTGGACTTTAGAATTTTCAAACTTAATCTGCCCAGACTCAATTTCTGACTGCAACTGCTGCCTAAAGACTTTGCAATCATTGGTATTGTGTGAAGTTGCATCATGCCACTTTCAATACTTGATCCTTTTAAGCTCTTCGGCCGATGGAATCAGTTGATTAGGCGACAGCTTAATCTGCCCTTCTTGAAGCAACAGGTCAAATATCCTATCGGCCTTAGTAATGTCAAAGGTGAACCTTTCAGCTTCTTTCTGGCCAAACGGACAGGATACCAGCTTCTTGTTCTTTATCCATTCAGCAACGCCGATACTTGGCTCCTCATCCGACTCGGAATCTTCTTCTTGTTCAATAAAGGATACCTTTTTATTCCAAGTTTTCCTAGGTTCAAAAGTTTTAATGTCTTGATCGGCAATTCTCTGCACGAGATGGCTCAAACTTTCAAACTCTTGAGATGCATATTTGTCCTTGATGTGTGGCAGTAATCCCTGGAAGGCCAAATCTGCCAATTGCCGATCATCAAGCACCAAGCTGTAGCACTTGTTCTTTACGTCTCACAGCCTTTAGACGAAGCTTTCTACCAATTCATCATTACGTTGCCTCAATTTGACCAAATCGGTAATCTTCTTCTCATCTACGCTAGCGAAGAAGTATTTGTGAAACTGCTTCTCTAGATCGGCCCAAGTGATCACAGAATTTGGAGATAATGAAATGAACCATGTAGATGTCAGATAATGACGATGAGAACAATCTCACCCTCAGTTCATCCCTGCTGGCTGCTTCTCCACATTGGATAATGAAGCGGTTGATGTGCTCCATCATTGATGTGTCATCTTGGCCAGAAAACTTTGTGAAATCCGATACCTTGTACCGATTTGGGAGAGGAATCAAATCATATGCCAGAGGGTATGGCGTCCGATAAGAGTATGTATTAACCTTAGGTTTGATGCCAAATTATTCTTTCATTACTTCGGCAATCTTATCGGTCCAGTATGCATCTTGTTCTTGCCGATGCACTGGCTGGATGTTGATTGACTGAGCTGGTTGATACGCCTCCTCATGTCTTTGTGGCAAATAAGCCGGAACGATTGGCGCAAGCACAGCACCAGTTCGCTGAATATTATGCATCGGCTGATTTGCCGATGGACAACTTTGAACGTCTACTGGAATGTATTGCGGCAAAGTAAGATTTACCGGGTGGTATGCCGATGCATCATTATGGAAACCCGATGGTAAGTGGCATTGTTGAATCAGTGCTTGCCTAGTCCATCCAGGATTACAAGTCATCGGCATGTGATTCGTCGATAGCTGATAGTTAACCGGCGCCTGTCGCTCCTGTACCCTGGAGTAGTCAACAAATTGGCCACCCTGGTGTGCTAGTACTCCAGTTTGAGGATTCACCACCGCCATGGGCTAACTTACAGCTGCCATGTCTTGTTGAATTGGCAAAGAACTTAACGATGGTTGCGCATAAGGCACTTTGGGTATCGCCATCTGAATATTTCCTGACGGCAACTGCACAGTTGTAGAGGATGTAGCATATTGTGTCATTGGGATCATCGACTGTGCAGGTATTGCCAACACCATGGGGACCTTTCATGCTGCATTGTTATCCTGATTCAATTCAGAGTCAGCAGATGGACTTGGAGGAAAACTGTATCCCCACCAGCTAGCGGGAGTTGGTTGACTCTTCATTGTAGGTCCTGACATTGCCGATGCCACCGAATCTGTGTTCAATCGAGTAATGCTTTCAGGGCTCGATATTGGCGGCGTAACTACATCGGCAGACGGGTTCACAGGTTGGGAAGATGTCATTGGAACCGCCGATGGAGTTATAGTAGATGCCAATCTAGGTTGATGATACGCTAGACCAACATACTGGGGTGCCTGTCCTTTTTTGAAAGATTACATAACAACATTGTATACAGTATTGGACAGCACATTGGAGTGGCTAATTAACGCATGATTTAGTGCAGAATTAAGCATCTCTTGTAATTTACCAGGATTGGCGTCGAAAGTGACCTGCCACGGCAACGGTGGATCTTGCTTCTGGATAGCTTCGCCGCTCCAGTTTAGGCTGAAGGACTTTAGACATAACTGCTTGTACTCCTCCATAGCTCGCTCCATAGCCTGCTTCTGATCATCTTTCAGATTCGCTTCGGAGACTTCAATGACATTGCTCGGATTGATCTCAGCAGTATTGTCCATAAACTTGTAATGGGTTAAACCGTAGCCAAAAGATGTATTATTGGTCCCACCGGGTGTGCCAAATGATGTGTTGACGCAAAAAGCCGTCGGATCTACGAACACGTTGGGCTTATACCCAAATTTGATATCTGAGGTGTGCCAGTCGATTTGACCAGTTAATCAACAAGGACGATAACTAGAACAAAGGCAGAACGAGACGATAGCGATGTGCCCGGACGTCAAGGCTCTGATTGCTCAAAACACGGAACTTGCAGAGTTGACGGAGATCTTGTAGATGCAGCCCGTCGAAACTTCGTAAGAACTCGCGGATGAACTAGAACTAATGCGATAAAAGTAGATTTGCTGGAAAAGTAGATGAAAGTAATTGACTTGTTTTTATTGATTGTGTATATCTTTACACCACCCTTCGGTACATATTTATACCCCGGAAAGAGGAGTTGTAAACAGACACAACTCATATCTTTCTAAGCAAAACTCCTATTTTTAAGGAAATAAACGACTCGTGCAAGAGTCAGACTCAAACTATAATAATAATACTGGCATAAAATCACTAGTTTCCATATCCATCTTTCTCACGATGAAACCTTCCATCGGCAGACTTCTTCCAATATGCAACCTTCTTCTATTGCCATCGGCAGCTTTCTGCTGACGTCAGCCACGTCATCCTGCATCCATCGGCAATACCTTCCTATCGGCAACACCCTTCTGCCTTCATAGGCAACACCTTCATATCGGCAAGTAGCCTTCTTCTTCCCTTGACGTTCCTTCAATCAAATTCACCATTGGCAACTTCCTTTGCTTCCATCGGTAATCTAACCGGTAGTATCTTAATGCCGATAGGGGACAGTGACCATCCCCTTGCCGATCAATGCACTCGGTTCATATTGACACGTACCAAAAAACAATGTCAACAAAACCCTTTCTTGGATTGTTCCATGTTGAACCATTTCAATACCTTGTCAATGTACGTATCTTGGCTTAATCCTATAAGCCTCTTTGATCTATCTCTATAGATTTTGATGCCCAAAATGTATGTTGCTTCTCCTAAATCCTTCATAGAAAAACTATTATTCAGTGAAGTCTTTATGGATTGCAACATAGGAATGTCATTCCCAATCAACAGTATGTCATCCACATACAAGATTAGAAATACAACAACGCTCCCACTTTCCTTCTTGTAAACACAAGGTTCTTCTTCATTCTGACGAAAGCTAAACCCTTTGATCACTTCATCAAAATGAATGTTCCAACTCCGAGATGCTTGCTTCAACCCATAAATGGATTTCTGTAGCTTGCATATTTTTCCAGCATTATTAGGATCAACAAAACCTCCGGGCTGTATCATATACACGTCCTCTTCCAAATTTCCATTTAGAAAGGCTGTTTTAACATCCATCTGCCAAATCTCATAATCGAAATAAGCAGTAATTGCTAGAATGATCTGGATAGATTTAAGGATCGCTACCGGCGAGAATGTCTTGTCGTAGTCAACTCCTTGAACTTTACGAAAACCCTTTGCAACAAGTCTAGCTTTATAGACGTGAACGTTTCCATCTATATCCTTTTTCTTTTATAGATCCATTTGCACTCAATAGGTTTAACCCCATCAGGCGGGTCAACCAAGTTCCAAACTTGATTGTCTCCCATGGAATCTATCTCGGATATCATGGCACTTTGCCATTTCTTAGAATCTGAGTCCGTCATTGCTTCCGCGTATGTCGCAGGTTCATCATCATCTAACAATAACACTTCCCCACGTGCCTTACGGATTCTTGCTGACCTTCGTGGTTGTGGTGGTGTTTCTCTTGCCATAGGTATCTCAACTTGTTCTGCTACATTAGCATCACCCGTAGAGTTATCCCCTATTGGCTCATCTTAAACTTCTTCAAGATACACCTTTTGTCCACTTTTCTCTTTATTGAGAAACTCTTTCTCTAAGAAAACACCGTTCCGAGCAACAAACACTTTGCCCTCTGATTGGTTGTAGAATTAATACCCTAAAGTTTCCTTTGGATATCCCACGAAAAAGCATTTGTCCGACTTGGGTGTAAGTTTATCTGACATAAGTCGTTTGACATAAACTTCACAATCCCAAATCTTTAGAAAAGACAGATTGGGACTCTTACCAATCCACATCTCATATGGTATCTTAACTACAGACTTAGATGGTACCCTATTCAATGTGAAAGCGGCTATTTCTAGAGCATATCCCCAAAACGAGAGTGGTAGGTCTGACTGGCTCATCATAGACCGAACCATGTCCAACAAAGTCTGATTACGTCGCTTGGACACGCCGTTTATCTGAGGCGTTCCAAGTGGCGTAAGCTGTGGAACAATTCCACAACTCTTTAGATGATTGCTAAACTCATGGCTCAAATATTCGCCTCCACGATCAGATCGCAAGGCTTTAATTTTCATGCCACATTGATTTCTACTTCATTCTGAAATTCTTTGAACCTTTCAAATGTCTCAGACTTATGTTTTATTAAGTAGACATATCCATATTTACTAAAGTCGTCAGTGAAGGTTATGAAGTATTGGAATCCGCCTCTAGCTGTCGTACTCATTGGTCCACATACATCAGTATGTACAAGTTCCAACAAGTCTGCCGCTCTCTCAGGAAAACCTATGAAAGGCGACTTGGTCCTCTTTCCCAACAAGCAAGCCTCACATGTCTCGTATGATTCAAAATCAAACGAAGTTAGAAGCCCATCAGAATGGAGCCTCTTCATGCGATTCTCACTTATATGACCTAAACTACAATGCCACATATAAGCAGGACTTAACTCATTAAGCCGAGGCCTTTTAGCATTAACATTATAGATAGGTGCATCATCAAGATTTAAAATAAACAACCCATTCAAAATGTATGCAAAAGCAAACAAACATGTCATTCTTTGAGATCACATAACCATTGTCTTTACTCGCAAATGAATAACCATCCTTCATCAAACATGAAGGTGACACAATGTTTCGACTTAAACTAGGAACAAAATAACAATTATTCAACTCCATGATAAATCCTAACGGGAGGTGAAGTTGCACCGTCCCAATGTTCAATGTAGCAACTCTTCCATTATTGCCCATCGGAAATCAACTACTCCTCTTTTTACGCTTCTACTTCTTATCATTCCCTACATTGTATTGCAAATATGAGCAACCAATCCGGTATCAAATACCCAAGAATTAATATAAGAATCGGCGAGAAAAATATCTGTAACATAAACGACAAGTTTACAAGCAGCGGGAGTACCTTTATTGCCGCCATCCTTCAAGGATTCCAAGTACAACTTGTAGTTCCTTTTCCGGTGACCTTTCCCATTACAATGAAAGCATTTAGCTTCAGCAGCTGGTCCAGCAGCCTTGGGTGCAGGAGGAGCGTTTGGCTTAGAGATCTTAGCTTTAGACTTCGCCTTCTTCTTCTTCCAAGCCCTCTTCTTAAAGTTAGGCTTGTTTTGGACCGCCATCACATGGCTACTACCAGCACCTCTGTTGATATCAGCTTCTGATGTCTTAAGCATGCCGCACAATCCATGTTTTAAATAGCGAGCTAAGGCCAAAGTGTTTAGCGTTTTATAATCCGTAATTAGCGGACTTTAGCGGTAAAATAGCGGCAAATTGTGCATGAACGCAAATAGCGGCACATTTTTTTCAAGCTATTTCGGGCTATAGCGGCAAAAATAGCGGGCTATTTTTTTCCTTGCACACAATTCATTCAAGCCCTTCTCCGCCCCATGCATATGGTAGTTCGAAATGAAGTTCCCATAGCTAGGTGGAAGAGACGCAAGTATGAAATCAGTGGCCCACAACCGATCATACAAGACACGTGACAGTGCAAGGTTTTGAGCAGCACTACAACTTAAACATTATTGAGGGATCGTTCTACTTCACTATCGCATATGTAGACAAAAACATTACCGCACGTGAAAGTAGAATATAGTAAGAACGACATTAACATAGATATGACTTGGTATAGCCCATTGTTCCTTTGGGGATCTCCATCTCCATCAATCTGTTCATCATGGTGATCACCATCTCCATGATTCATGTATGCCATCCTTCCGTGATGAGTCCACCAAGACTATCTATCACTACCGTAGGACAGTAAAATAAAATTACATGGTCGCGGATAGGATCATTACAGATTGGCATGCATGCCATTAAATATGAATGGACAATATTTGTGGCTCCAGCCATATTGTCATAATCATGACGTGCAAGCCATGAATTAATTACATACATGCATCACATACACATAAGGGCTATACCAATCATGAATACCTGTAAAACAGAGTTAACCGATTCCAACGTCTAATCTTAAAACATCGAAGACATAATTTTGCAAGCTATTTTTCGCAAATCTGATTTTGCCAAAAGTGGCAAAGCGGCTAGCGAATGGATGCAAAATTTTCTGGTGCACGATTTTCTTTTAAAGTTCGTATGCAAAAGTTATGGTTGTTTTACCGAACAACACTTTTATTACAAATTTTCACTCCAACGATGGATCCAATCCGTCGCCGCCGCCGCATCGCATGCGCTTGGAACTTGACCTAGGTTTGATTCGATCAATCTTATTGATCTCCAACTCACCGTAATTGGGTTTACATGTATCACTTAACTCGAACGGCGGAATTCCGACCGGTACGAGTAGATCGTTACAATACCAACGTGGCAAGATCACGAACCATGATCAGGGATTGATCTACAAACGTGCATATCTCCATATCCACATACCCGAATCTATAACGAGGCATCTAATGGCTCTGATACTACTGAAGGGTTATGAGGTTGCTACACTAGCCGAAAAGCAAAATTTTCTACCCCATAAACTAGAAACTAGTGCTAGTTATAGATCACGGGATTACCACAGGACGCGCAGGTGCAGTGGATGCGACTCGATGTAGTCCTGCGCATCATAGCAGTGTCGTGTAGTTGTGAGGTCATCCATCTCAACGTCCCCTTCGCGCGGTTCGTCCTTGTGCTCTAGATGCAGCACCTTTGAGGAATCCCACATATGCAGGGAGGAAGCGGTGCGCCTCCAGAGTGCTAGGTCCGCGAGGAGCAGAAGGCGCGAGCGTGGGGAGGTCACGGCGGCTGCCAAAATGCATGGATTGATCTTGCCTCGCGCCCACCCCTTTCTTATATAGGTGTTCTAACGAGCTCCCACGTTGGAGGCCCATTAGTAACCCTAAACCTAATCTAATTCGGGTCCAACCCGAATTAGGCTTCAGCCCCTTAAGCATGCGACCCTATGGGCTCACGCACACATAGACATGACCCAAGTACTCTTACTTGACCAATAGTTGATAGCGGCCTCTAGCAAGGTGTGTCAACTCCTATGCATACGCTATGATCATATCAGACGAACCACCACAATATCATATACTTGTTATTCCTTTGCCTTACGATATTTGGTCCAACTCGTAGGTTAACACTTAACCCAAGCACGGCCATGCATTTCATGATCTAATCATTTGAGTGGTCCAGTGATATCTCTCTCATTTGGAGAGTGGCAAATTCCATCTTGATTGACTATGTCTCACAGCATGTTTCCCGACAAGCCCGAAAGCTAGCTTTATAACTACCCAGTCACGGAGTAGCATTTGGTAGTCCCTAAGTAGGTCGTTTCACATCTTGAGTACATACAACAATTTCAGGTCTAAGGACATAACGTACATGATGTGTATAGAGACAATCTCAGGTCGGGTTTTGTTGGGGATATTACCTCTGCATATCCCCAGGGACCTTATGGGCCTACCGACCAGAAGACGGCCCAGCCCGCGAGGCCTTACGGCACGCGACCAGCCCATCATGCTCGCCAAGGACTCCGAAGAAGCCTTGCTCCCCAAGGAAGATCCTAGTAGATAGATTCGGATCTCTTGTCTTAAGGGACCGATCGTAATCTGTTAGGATAAGGAAACTGTAACCATGCTCCTTGGCTATATAAGGTGAGCAGGGACCCCCTCCAAAACTCTCTCTTAGATCTCATCTACACCTCGTGTAACCTAATACTCATATCAATCCAGCCACTAAAACATAAGACGTAGGGTATTACGGCGATTTGCCGGCCTGAACCTGTATAAATCGCCGTGTCTACGCTCTCTGTGTTACGCTTGATCGCCGTCGCCACACCTCCGCCTACAATCTACTACCGTAGGGTACCCCTAGGTAGACTGCGATGCATATTTCATCGATAGTTGGCACGCTAGGTAGGCGGTGTGTGCATCGAATTCATGGCACGTCAAGCGGTTACTTTCCTGGATTCGATGGTCCTCCCGACGACCGGCACCGTGCTCCAGATCGGATCTATGTCCTGGACCTTCGGATCTACTCCACGCGGCGCAGACGCACCGCCGCCCATACGACGTTCCGCCACGCCAATGTACTACCCATGAAAGAAGATAAACATCGATGATCTGGTCGACGCCATCGATCGCTCCAGCGCCGGTATCATGGACTGCATCGACCTTGTACGGACGGCGTGACGCTGACTCTCCGGCCACCACGACCATCACCCACGCCGCCGCGGACCCCGCCGAAGACGACGGCTGTGACGACCAGGGACATCTGCCCTCCTCCGACATTGCCTTATGGGCTCAATAATCAGGCCGCGACCTTCCGACGCCAGGTGCTCTTATCGGCCTTTGGCCAGATCCCAGCGGCTCCCATCATAAACACCATTGTCATCTCTACGATTCCCACTGACTCCGACCAGGCAGTGTCCCTCGATGGCACGATCTCATCGGGTTCAGCCACCGCCGTAGGGACAGAGACCGCCAATTCCTCCGGATCGACCAGCAGTTTGTCGGAATTCCCTCCAGGCTTCGGAGGATTAATTTTTCAAGTCTCCGCAGATAGCGTCGCCCCCGACAACGAGACAGACGCTGACTGCATCGCAAGCGAACAACACAACGCCGAGCGCGCGCAGAGGCCCGAAGAGGAGTGCCGTGAGCAGGAGCGACTCGCACGGGAACAACATGAGAAGGAGCAGAGGAATCGAGACCGACCGCCTCGCCGCAACCTCCAGCAAGATTTCGACAAGGTGGGTAACATTCCGGTGTACCCGACCCCCAGCGCCAATCTAGCGGCAGCCTCCTGCGAGCTTTCCAAGCTCCCCTCCACCCCCGAGATCGAGAAAATAGAAGCCCACATAATGGCGGCTGTGGTCCAGGTCAACAAAGCATGTCCTCCGCCCGAATTCTCCACCCAGTCCCACAACAGAAACCACCCCCAAAGCCCGCCGAGGAAGCACAGGCGAGGATCCCCACCACACAACAATGAAGAGCTCGACGGCCCCCAGCGTGATCGAGCACCCGCGCCACCGCGCCAAAGCCCTCCGAGGGAGCAGAGGCGAGGATCCCCACCTATAACGGCGCGCCGAAGCCCCCTAAGGGCGCAATCCAGCACCTGTACACCTAAGGGAGCATTGACGCAGATCACCATGGTATGATGATGACAATCCCCGACACGGCCACACACCACCACCAGCGCCACGAGCTATAGGGGGACTACGCCCCTTCTCAGCTCGCCTACATACCATCAGGTGGCCTCAAAATTTCAGAGTAATGTCGGTGGAAAAGTATGATGGCAAGGCAAACCCAGAGCAGTGGGTGTCCACGTATGAGATCGTAGTGTACGCCGCCGGTGGAGATCAAGACGTGATGGCTAATTACCTACCAGTGATGTTGTCAACCTCTACCAACAACTAGCTCCAGAAGATCCTAGAAGGCACCATCGACACCTGGGATCAACTCAAGGAAATCTTCATCAAGACGTATAAGGCCACGTGTGTCCAGCCAGGGACGTGTTATGATTTGGAGAATGTACGACAGAGGAGCAACGAGAGCCTTCGCGAGTACATCAGGAGCTTCTCCGACAAGCAGTTGAGCATCACAGAGATCTCTGACCCATAGGCCATCGCCATCTTCTCCAACGGCCTGCAGACGGACGACCTCCGAAACAAGTTGGCGCGGAAGAGCATAACAACCATAGAAGAGCTCATGACGATCGCGAAACCTTACGCCAACCAAGATGAAGCCACCCGTAGTAGGGAGAACAGGAGACGCCACTCTCGCTCCCCAGAACTCGCAAGGGATAGGGACCGCCGACCAGATTATCGCAGCGAAGGAAGGGCCGGCGACCACCGGGACTACCGATTGGGCAACTCCGAGCGCTACCCGTAGAGGTATGATTACAGGCGTGACAACCGCTATATCACCAACGCAAACGCACGCCCAAGGAGGAACTATGACACTGGCTACGAGAAGATCCTCGACGTCCTGTGCCCCATTCACAAAAACTCCAAACATTCCATGCGCGATTGTGGGCTGCTTGAGTCGGCAGTACGGGGAAGAAGCGACAAGAGAGCAAAGAAAGATGACTCCGACAAGCGTAAAGACCAAGAACCACCAACGCCAGAGTTCCAACCACCTTCAACGATGTAATCCATTTTCAGGGGCAGTGTGGTTGTTGAAGGAGAGAGGAGACATCGTCAAGTTCGCAAGGATATCTACTCAGTTGCAGCAATAGGAGATGATTCGGCCAACGCTCGCTACCTCGACTGGTCAGAACAACCCATTAGCTTCTCTGGAGAAGACGAGTGGATAGATTATAGATACCCCGACTGCTTCCCATTCATCGTTGACCCAACCATCGCCACGTGCCGCTTCAGGAAGGTGTTGGTCGACGGCGGCAGCGCGCTAAATATCATCTTAGCCGACGCATTCCGCCAACTCGACTACTCGAAGAAGGATCTCCTATCGACGAACTTCCCTTTCTAGGGTATCATCCCAGACAAGACATCCACACCAATAGGACAGATTACACTCCCTGTACAGTTCGGCGACCAGAACCACTTTAGGGTTGAGAACATCAACTTCATCATCGTCGACTTCAAAATAGCCTACCATGCGATCCTCGGCCGCCCGATGCTAGCCAAGCTCATGGCAGTCCCGCATTACACGTACATGGTGCTGAAGATCCTGATGCAACAAGGCATCCTTAGCCTCCGCAGCGACCTGAAAGTCACATACGAATACGAGCAGCAGACAATAAACGCCGTCGAGAAGCCTCGTATCCAAGATACGTACAACTCCAAAGCCAGCGACAACCCCGCCGCAAAGAAGCAAAAGGGAGTAGAACAAGCAGCGACCACCGCCGACCCCTCCTACGAATAAATGTAAAGACCGCCAGCCCCGAGAGGCGCGAGAAGATGCTCTGATATAAACATAGTCCAATAAAGTTTATACTATGTACTCTTCCAATAATGAATAAAGGTATTTCATTTCCATTATGATTCATCTAACCGAGCCTATTAAGCAACCAAATGCTCACAGCGTACGTCGACCTCTACAAAACGCTCACGGCATACGACAACCTCTACAAAACGCTCACGGCGTACAACGACAACTTCAACGACGCCCGCAGCGTATGATGATCACCCTAAAACACCGATAACATATGGCGACCACGGCAATACAGCTACTAACATTCGGCGAACTCTCCAAAAGACTCTCATAGTGTTCGACGACCTCTCCACAACACAAATAAGGCATTTTCTCCAAATAGCCTGGCCATAACCAGAAAGCACCCGAAGCTGGCCCGCCAATGAACTATAGCGAATAGAAGTAGCTACCCTAAGCGCTATGACTTCATTGACAGGTCTCCCAAGTGGCATTTCCCCAGAAGCTATGCGATGTCACTTGGGTCGGGAGCCATGAGTTTATGTGCCCAGGATCTGTATACGACCACGGTACGGTCGACAGCTCTACAAGCAGCATGGCTTTTCGCCTAGCGTCTGCAGGAACGGTCTTCATAGGCCCTAGAAACGCCACGATCGAGCCTCTCGGAAAAGGCCCTGTCACTGGCATCTCCCTAAGCGTGCATGAGCTGCTCACCCTCTGTGCCGCGGGTTATCAGCAGCGTGCCTCCTTGGGAGTCCTTTTGTATCCTACACGTGAAGTGGCGCTAGCCCTACGATATGGACCATTTGAGACCCAAGGTTGAACGATTCATCGCTACGGCTCACGACTTAGCAGGCACGACAGGACATACAAGTGAAACAAAAGCTCACCGCCCCGTATATTACAGCTTTGTAGTTTTCACTTACACGTCTGACCACTTGTATCCGGGATACAAATTACTGCTATCTCACAGCAAAATAGAGCATGACAATAAAGTTGAAACTCCTAAACAAAAGAATCCATACTTCAGATCAGTTATTCCAACGATTACAACTTCATCCTACGAATGCGATAAGCGACAACTTCACTAATGTTCCTAGTCCAGAGCTTGAATTCATGTCGAATTCAGCATTCCTGGCTACAGTACATTACGATCACAGGCATATTGTTACCCGGTGGGCCAAAACGATGACATTCCCCCCAGACGCACACATGAGGATTGGCGATGACAAACTCAGGCACATCTTCCGGGGTGCGGATCCACCAGTGTCGCCAGATAACATGAAGATCATCACGGGATTGAATGCGAAGACGCTTCAAGACAGGGTTACCCCACCAACCGCCTGGTAGGACACCACTGCCGAGTTGATCAACGATAGCAAGTGCCTCCACATTCGTCGAATTCGAATAATATAGCATCATGGCCCGGAAGTACATGGCGACACTATCTCCAGCGGCCACCGCCCGCTTAACAAGCGATTGCCCGTCAGGATCTCTCCCCCACAGCATCAATCTCTCCACACCACAAAAGAACAACGCCTCGGGATGATCGGCCTCAAGGAAGCGACGCTCAAACGAAGACTCTAGCGATTGGAAATAAGGACGACAATAGTCTTGAATCCGCCAAAGAGACAAGAGCTGAATCATTGAAGCAACATCTCAAACCCTTCAGAAGATGTGGCACACCTGACGAGCCTTCACATACTCGCGCACATTATCGTCACCATCGATAACACGAAGAAGGATTTGGAAGAGCAAGTCCTCCGGCAACATCAACAAAGGGGCGAAACCAATCGCAAGGCCTGCACCATCACCTTCCATCTTCACCGACCAAACCCTAGCACCGACGAATCCCTCTTACTCTTCGCTTATCCTTTGCGGCCAGCAAGCATGGAGATTGTCGAACAAGGCGGACGGAAATCCCCTTAGTTCACCAGAATATATAGTACGGAATCGCCGGCTCTTCGTATCCTCGGTGTACTCGGTAAGGCAAGGAGACGCGACCCTTCCCGTTCTGCCAACCGTCGGAGTTGTCCTTTATACCGAGCGGCATGGCGCTTCGCCTTCCAGGGTTTTTGGGAAACCACAACGATCAAATAAGGAACCGCCATGCCCACTTTCCGCACCGCGACTTGGGCCGTTGATTGCACGGTTAATTAGGCCCATTTACTTCCTTTCTGTTCTCCATTGCATGTTACTTCTAGTTAATTCCCCAATTTACGGCTAATGATTTATGAAATACCACTAATACCGCAGTCCCGGGGACTGGACGTGCAACCTCGATATGATTTCTTTTCTGCTGCTACAGTAACATGGCCACAATAGACTGGTTGGCAAAGTGCGACAAAATTGGCCGCCAACAACGATACTCGGGGACTTCGTCGATAGCGACCATGACTCAGCTGCTTGGACGCATACCCGACCAGACTCGGGGACTTCATCCAGTTTACACCGAGCAAGGCTTGGGGACTACGCCCACGGCACAGAAGGGCAGTGTGAAGCAAGTCAACACCCGGGGACTGACACCCGGGAACTGCGAACCAAATAAGATGACCCTGATGCAAGAACTCTCCTAGCTCCTTACATTTGGCTCGGGGACTAAGGGTATTCGCAGTCGTTTCTTCCTAAACTCATATTTCAGTTTTTCAATTTTCAATATATGATCCTGATACAAGAAGCTTTCAGTTTCTTACATCAGGCTCGGGGACTACGGGTATTTGTAGTCATTTTTACAAAACTCATGCTTCAGTCCTTACTTACAATTACTTATGCATCTTTTTATTCCTTATAAAGCATGGCACCACGTGCACACTTCACCTGCTACCATGCTCGGGGACTAAGTGGGTACACTTCACCTAGCGGTGAATATACTGATTTTCTTCTCGGCAAAGCTCTGCTGTTTTCATGTTGTTTTTTGCAGAGCCTAAGTGGGTACACTTCACCAGGAAAGGACTTTTCAAAAAAAAATTCTTCTTCAGCACATCACATCCTTCCAATGAGCTGCCGCAACATCCGAAAAGGCGACCTGCTCGCACATCAAGCTATGACGCTCATGACTAGCCCGACCTAGTTGGGAGGCTTCTCCGAGCAGCACCTCGACCAGGCAGCCTGGTCGGGACTCCACGACGACCACTCCGCATGATGGCGACTAGCTGAACACCTCCAAGGATGATGCTGCAGGCTCGCCAGAAGAATATAACGTGATCGGGGACTTGTTGGGGATATTACCTCGGCATATCCCCAGGGCCTTATGGGCCTACCGACCAGAAGATGACCCAGCCCGCGAGGCCTTGCGGCACGCGACCAGTCCGTCGTGCTCGCCAAGGACTCCAAAGAAACCTTGCTCGCCAAGAAAGACCCTAGTAGATGATTCGGTTCCCTTGCCTTAAGGGACTGATCGTAATCTGTTAGGATAAGGAAACGGTAACCCTGCTCCCCGGCTATATAAGGTGAGCAGGGACCCCCTACAAAACTCTCTCTTAGATCTCATCTACACCTCGTGTAACCTAATACTCATATCAATCCAGCCACCAGAACACAAGACGTAGGGTATTATGATGATTGGTCGGCCTGAACCTGTATAAATCGCCGTGTCTACGCTCTCTGTGTTACGCTTGATCGCCATCGCCACACCTCTACCTACAATCTACTACCGTAGGGTACCCCCTAGGTAGACTGCGATGCATATTTCATCGATAGGTTTGTCCAGCCCATGTCATACATGTGCCCATATTATTAGTTTGGCATCTCTATGTCCATGACTTATGAAACATAGTTATCAACTTTAGAATAACCATACAAGTAAAAGAGTTTCACAAACAATTCACATAATTTCTAACCAATACAAGTTGTCTTTAATGGATATTCATTTAACTCATAACATGTCATGGATACAAGGAAATACAATCATCTCTATGATTACCTCTAGGGCATACTCCCAACATCCGATTCTTGCGCTCAACAACACCATTCTACTGAGGAGTATAAGGAGAGGAAAATTGGTGATCCAAACCCAAAGAAGAGCAAAGAGTTGCAAATTAAGCATTCTTGAATTCAGTGCCATTGTCACTGCGTTTCGCTCTCATGGCATGCTTAGGTAGCTCATTTTGCAATCTCAAAATCAGATCATGCACATGAATAAAAGCCTCATCCTTACTCTCCAAAACTAACACCCAAGAGTACCTCGAGTAGTCATCAATGACTACAACCACATACCACTTCCCTCCTTCCGACCTAACCCGAGCTGGACCAACTATGTCCATGTGTAAGAGCTCGCCGGGTTGTTCGGTCATAATCTCAGTCACTGGAGGATGGGAAGCAGCAACCATCTTGCCATGCCTGCAAGGATGGCAAACCAAATCCTTCTCGAACTTCAGCTTTTGCAATCCTTGGATAAGGTCCATCGAGCTAAGCCTTGCAAGCAAGTCAAAGCTAAGATGTCCCAATCTCCTATGCCACTTCCAAAGATCCGAAGAAGAACCGACAAGAAGACAGCGAGAAGGTCCAGAAGAGATAGAAAAATCCGCACGAAAAACCTTCCTGAAGGGTAAAATCTGGCAAACAAGATCACCCCGAGAGTCAAGAATCTGAGAAAAGCCAACTTTGAAATTCACTTCAAAACCGTCTTCAAGGAGTTGCGAAACCGAGAGAAGGTTAAAATGCAAATTTGCAACCAAAGCAACATCCTTGAGAACAAAAGACGAGTTGACACGGATTGACCCTCGGGACACAACCTTAACTCTACTCTTGTCCACAAATGTGATGTACTCGGTGTGGCGCATGAGGTCAAGGCTGGAGAACCACTTGGCACTTCCAGTCATATGGCGTGAACATCTGGAATCCTCTGGTCCTCCTTCCTGCATAAATAGAAAGACATAGGGTGAGCAAACGAAGCAACATTGGGGTTAGTAAACTGTGAAGGATACCAATGTTGGTTCATTTGCCCAAAGAAAGGGTTAGGAGGCATACCAAATATCTCCCTTCCCAAAGGGGGTAGCGATCACCATTATAGAGAAAAGGTGGTCCGCTAAAGGTGTGGGGAGTGAAGCCACCACCACGAGGTCCATAGCCGTATGGGTCACGACCAGTACCCCGCCGGGCATGACTACCGCGTGGTCTCGCATCCTGAGGCCTAACACCTTGAGGCATTGCACCTCTAAGCCTAGTAGTGCGCCTCCGAACTTCCGGTTCACGCACCCCAATCGATGGGTGGTACATTTCCTGGTTGTTCAACTCAACCTGCCTTCGATCATCTCTCTTCCTCCTATAGCAAAACTCAGCCAAGTGTCCATCCCGCTCACAGTACTCATAGTGGTACCTCACCGCACTCTTGGTAGGCACTCTCTTGTTGGGTTGGGTGGCTCTTGCTTTCTTAGGAAGGGGATCACTAGAGATGTCGGGAAAGGTGTCAAGTGGGTTCCGAAGGTGGTTCAGTTTAGGAATCTACACTTGCTTCTGTGGAGTGGTTTTGGGTGGCTCTTCAAACACACCATCTCTCACAAGTAACTCAGAGGGGTCAGTAGGATTAGGTGGCGTGAACTTGGGAGTTGTGGTGGGTTTCTCCCTGTTGCTCAAACCACTGCACTCCCTGATCTTACCAAACAAGCTATCGCCCTTCCCACCTACAGCAAAGCCTACTCCCGTGTTGCCAGCCCGCCTAAATTGGTTGTACAACATCCCTAGCTATGGCTCTCTGCCAGACACCCATGCTAAGATAGACCGGAGGTGTGTGTTATCCTCATTGGTACGCGCCTTGTCGTGCCTGCACGTCGCGATCTCACACTCCAAAGCCTCAACGCAAACCGACTCTCGGGTACTATATGAGCTGACCTTCCCTAGCACAACAATCCTACTCTCCTTCTATGCCAGCTCAGAACGCAAGCCTTCACAAGACTTGCATGCACCAACTAAGCTAGGCCTAGCCTTCATCTCACTAATCTCCTCAAGTAGAGTGTCATACTTGTCCTAGAGAGTGACAAGACTAGACATTGAATAGCGCAAGCATCACACTCTACCTCCTCGGTAACCACCACTGATGCCTTAGCGAACTCGAGCTCTTCTAGCATTTTTAGAAACTTAGCCTTGAACTCATTTCTCTCTCTAATCTCACGCTTGAGCATAGCATCCTGACTCATGAAGGTAGCGTTCAAGGACTCAAGCTCAGAGGAGAGAGACTCAACGGTGGGTGATACCTCAGATGTGTTGGAGTCGGCATCGAAGTCATCCTTGTGCTCGCCGACCTCACTTGCTCTAATTGCCATGGTGTAGAAGCCACCGTGCTTGGCGTCATCGTAGAAGCAGAGGTCGTTGATCTTGTCCTCAACCCTTCCCTTCGACTCGTCATCGTCGCTCGAAGAAGAGCCTCCATCGGTGGAGCACTCGATGTCGCTGAGGGAGGCGAGGAAGGCTCGATGCTTGGCCTTCACCTTGTCAATCACCTTCTTTGAGGATCTCCGGTTATGGCCACCCTTGGCCTTGTGCTTGTCCTCGAAGCAGTGCTCGCGCTTGTCCTTGCGCTTGGTGAAGTCGCTCGCAGCTTTCTTGGGGCAATTTGAGATGAAGTGGTCCTCATCACCCCAATGGTAGCACCCCTTGGCCGCGCCACCACGTCGTCGGTTCAAGAAGTTGTTGTGAAACCGCGAGAACCTAGTGATGACCAAGGCCAGCTGCTCATCTCCAAGAGCCTCCACTTGTTCCTCTGTCACAGAGATCAAAGACGAAAGAGCGAACAAAGGCTATGAAGGGTTAGAGGAAGAAGACACACTGCCGGGGCCGGAAACCAACGCCATAGTGGGGTTCGACGGGTTCTCAAGCTTGGCCCGGGTCTGGTGGTCAATTTCTGAGGAGTTGAGCTTGCTGAACAGCTCATCCACAGTGAGGGCATCATAGCCCGGTGACTCCTGAATGGCAGTCACCTTCATCTCCCACACCCTCCGATCAAGAGCATGCAAAAGCTTGATAGTCATCTCATGATCGTCATAGGGAAAGTTGGCCCGATTGGCACGCATCTTGTTGATGATAGATTGGAAGCGAGTGAACACCCCATCAACAGATTCGCCGACCAACTATACGAAGTTCTCGTACTTCGTACGATATGTGTCAAAGAGTCTGGACTTGATCTGAGGATTGCCCTCATGATATCTCACAAGTGTTTGCCAGATCTCTCACGCCGTAGTGAGGTTCGAAACTCGCTCAAACTCGGTGAGACACAAACTCGAGAAGAGGATACTACGGGCCTTGCTGTTTGAAGCGTGTTGCATGACCTCGAGTTGGGAAACACGAGCAGCAAGAACACGATAGCCCTCATTCTCACAAATCTCCCAAATATTCGAATCAACTCCTTGTAGATAGGTGGACATGCGCACCTTCCAGTAGGAGAAGTTCATTCCATCAAAAAACGGAGGTTTGCCAACACCTCGCTCCATGTCACCTTCGCGGATCAAGAATCATGTAAGGTGGAATGATCCTTAACCGGCTCTGATACCAATTGAAGGATCGATAATGGTGATCAGAGGGGGGGTGAATGGGAGCCTCAAATTTCTTTCAAAAGATTTGTCCCCTGTCCCAAAATCACCTCTAAAAGCCAAAACCACTCACCATGATGTCCACGACTCAAGAAGAGGGTGGATGTTCCCTAGGAACACAGCGGGACACCACGAAAGCAATAAGTTCACAAACCGAGTCGAAGGAAGGAAAATGAGACACTCAACTTCTATATGGGAGAAGCAAGTACTTGAATCTAAAACACCCAAGTCAACTAGTAACAAGAGCACCTAGATAAGTTCCTTGACACGGTAGAAACCTAACATAATAGACAGAACACAATTCGGAGCCCAAACGCTCAAGATAGCAATTTTGGTGAACTGCTCCAGCCAATACCGGACACGCCTGGTATGAATACCGGACACGTCCGGTTTGGTTTTCAGCACAGATAGGCCTCAAGAGAAAAATTGAAAACCCTATCAAATGGTGTCCAAAAATTCTGAAATTTTAACCCTAGGTTCTAGACACCAAGGAGCAGGACTCCAAAATTTTCAGCTCAAAATTCCAAAGGGAAAAAATACCGGACACGTCCGGTTTTAGCGGGCAGATTTTGGCTGATTTCTAGAAAATCTCAAACTCGATCAAATCAACTCTGATTGACCCCAAATTTTGTGTGCAGGCTCTTGAGGTAGTAGTGATGCTACTCCATGATTTTCATAGCCTTTGGTGCCTCACAAAATTTGGGATAAATTAAAATCTGAGAGGGGGAAGAAAAATGACCGGAGAAAGGAAAATCGCCCGATCTACGTGCTCACCCCAAACAAACCCGATTCCTTTGGTAAAAACATTCACAAGGGATCCTAGAACCTTATCCAACAAGTGGTTTGCAAAAATATCAAGAAACGAGAGAGATCAAGAAAAAACTCCGGAGAGGGGAATTGCAAAAACACGAAGAACACGAGACAAGCAATTCATGAATCGAATCTCGGAGGACACGAGGAGGTTACGGCCTCCATTCCTTGACACAAATCAGTTCTTACAAAGACTAACTTGTGGACCTCAAGCAAGAATCACTAGGGGAGGGGAAAACCCTAGAATGAGAGGGAGGAAGGCAAATGCAAGAGGTGAGAATGAAGATAACCCTTCATCCTCTATTTAACCGGGTCTATTGGACATTTACAAATAGCCCCCTGATATATGAGTGAACTACCTAGTCCTGAGACACTGCAGTCCAAGCTCCCGAAATATATTCTTAGGTTTTCATCGGACGGCCCCGCTTCCTGCCTGGACTTGTCGTCGCCTCGACGCAACCTCCAGGATTCCGCCACGTGCCGCCCTTGCTTCCTCGGAAGCTCCGCCCGGGTTTTGAGGCCCAAACCCATGAAACCCGCCACCGGTAGCTTTGGGCTCAACTACCGAACCCCGATTTTTGAGGCCCAAACTCGGAAACCGTCCTCTGATGGTTTTGAGGCCCAAACCATCAAACCGCCCGACATGTGCCACCTCGTCCTCGCCCAGCTCGGCTCCGAGTCCCCTGAGCCTCCTGCTCGACTTGCTCGCTGGCCGTCTTGACTTGGTCAACATGGTCTACCTCCATGTCTTCTCACGTTCGCTGGTGCCAAGTACTAGCCACCATAGCTAGTCCACCGGCGCCCCGGTCCATCGGTCCGAGCCCCGCTTCCGCCCTTCACCGTTCTCAGTCCATCGGCATGGCAAGCCTCTACTCGACCTTCACCATACCATTGACCACTGTCTCCGGGCCTAGCACCCGCACACCACAAGCCGATAGACAGGCACACGTTTTCTGCTTTCGCAGCAAGGTTAGTGAAACCGCTCAAACTGAAACACTCAAATGTTGATCAATCACTCATCACAAAACTAAACAACATGGGCACATATCAACCATGTGTTCGCACTTAAAATCTAATGACTGCCACGTGCTTATGACGCAATTGCTTCCGGTTGCGTTAAGAGGAATTCTACCTCCACATATACGTCTAGCCACTATGAAGCTATGTGCATTCCTCAATGCAATTTCTCAGAAGACAATCGATCCAATGGAACTAGCTACTCTACAGAATGATGTGGTTCAGTGCCTTGTTAGCTTTGAGTTGGTTTTCTCTCCATCCTTCTTTAATATCATTGAACACCTCCTAGTTTACCTGGTCAAGGAGATTAGTATTCTCGGTCCTGTGTTCCTACACAACATGTTCCCCTTTGAAAGGTTCATGGGAGTCCTGAAAAAATATGTTCACCAACGTGCTCACCTAGAAGGAAACATCGCCAAGGGCTACGGGACAGAGGAGGTCATTGAGTTCTGTGTTGACTATATTCCCGACCTTGACCTGATTGGTGTTCCTGAATCAAGACACAAGGGGAGACTCAGTGGGAAAGGAACACTAGGGAAGAAAACATATATCGGTACGGGGGATGATTATTTCAACAAAGCACACTACACAGTTCTTCAAAACTCCTCCGTGGTGGAGCCGTATGTCGAGGTACACAAGAAGTTCCTACGATCCTAGTTTTCAGGGAAGAATGAAGCTTGGATTATACGTGAACACATGAAAACTTTTGGTGGTTGGTTGCGAAAAGAATGTCAGGGTGATGACAGTATTGATGAGCAACTGTATTTGTTGGCTAGACAACCATCATGGCACATCCTCACGTACAAAGGCTACGAGACAAATGGAAATACATTTTATACTGTAGCCCAAGATAAAAGGAGCACCAACCAAAACAGTGGTGTCCGCATAGATGCCACTGACCCAAATGGGAATAGGCAAACATATTATGGCCGCATAGTTGAGATTTGGGAACTAGACTATGCATATAATTTTAAAGTACCTTTGTTTAAGTGCCAATGGGTGAAGATGACCGGAGCCAGAGTAACAATTGACAAGGATTATGGGATGACAATAGTGGACCTCGACACTATTGGGTACAAAGATGAACCATTCGTCCTTGCTGCTAATGTGAATCTGGTGTTCTATGTAAAAGACATGTCTACAAAACCAAAGAAAGGAAAAAACGATGACAAATCAATCATCAATGAGCCCAAGCATCACATAGTACTTTTAGGAAAAAGAAACATTTTGAGAATTGAGGACAACTCAGACATGTCAGAACTTTACAAAAGGGATGATCGAATTGCGGCATTCAATGTGACCAAAGACCCAAGCATCCTTCTAAATGTCGAGGACACTCCATGGTTACGAGGATGAGCGAGGAAATCAAAAGGCAAGTGAATTTAGCAATGAGCCAAATGTGAAGTACTGCATTAGTATCGGAAGTCAACATCAGCCCCTCTTCTCAGTTGAAAAGCAGTTGTGCTTCCACGGAAGTGCCTCAGTCTGGTGATGACGCAAAGCTACGCTTCCCATGGATGACATCACAGAACCGAATACACCATGTGATCTGCATATTCCAGAGGGGGCTACCACAATCATGGTAGCTACCGGTGTTGTATCTCCTATCGACCCTACAAAGACACCAAGATGCCATGGGGAAATAATACCACATGAATATGCTCGCATCTCGGTGGATAGAGTTGAAAAGGTCATAGAAATGTTCATCTTGACATTGAAGGAGGTGATGGGGAGAAGACTTTAGGAGAAGCGGAGAAAACATTTATTTGTTGGCGCAAGCGCTATATCATTATTCTTGGGGCACCACCTCGTATTCTACTAATGCCGCCTCCTCCTCCTCATCCTTGGTGTGAATGAAAGTGAATCATACCTAACTCTATTTCACTAACTTAAATAGCGATACTTTATTCACTCATTGTTTTCACTGTAGGACCTCACCACCTGCTGGTCATAGTGTTGCGAGGGATGATGATGGTGGAATGCAAGACACGGCTTCCTCCCCAGAACCTCCAAGGAGGTCTCCATCTCCGAAACCGGCCTCATCGCCTCCACGACGGTCTCCATCTCTGAAACCGGCCCCATCGCCTCCACGATGGTCCCCAACGCCGACACCGGCCCCATCGCCTCCACGACGGTCTCCAATGCCGACACCAGCCCCATCGCCTCCACGATGGTCTCCAACACCGACATCGGCCCCATCGCCTCCACGACGGTCTCCAATGCCGACACCGACTCCATCGCCTCCATGACGGTCTCCAACACCGACACCGGCCGCCCCATCACCAAACAAGAAGCCCACCACAAAAGCAAAGGTGTCGGCCCGAACGCAAGCAAAGAGGCAAGCTACAAGGAAAGCTAAGATTCCTCAGAAACTTCCGTATGAGAAGACTGACGAAGAACTAGACGCTTCAGTATAGGCCGATATGGAAGCACAATTCAAGAAAATGAAAGGCGACCGTGAAGCAAAGACATAAGCTAAAAAGCCGTCCTTCTTAAGTCGTGATCCTCTAAGGCTATCGGTGGATGCTCAGCAAAGAAAGCTACGTGATGCTCAGAAGAGTTCTCCACTATCGGACTATGACCGCACTCTCCACAAGGAAATTAACGAGAAGAAAAGAGCACGGAAGGGTGTCCCACAGCTCGGGGAACTATCGAAGCAATCAGTGCCCCCGCTAGTTGTTGGGAATCAGTATGGTTCAAACATGAGCGTGCTACAAGAGATAAGTGGATCGCTCAATTATGATGGTATAGAAGATTGGTTGAAGGAATCTGGTCTAACCGCGGCCCAAATGCTAGAAGGTGCAGTCATCGAAAATGCCACTGTAGTCGATAAGTGGAAGATAAATTATGTATATGGCAGAAGTCTGTACAACCCTACGGCCCTCAGGGAACTTGGTACTCAAATGCGCTATTTAAACGAGTGGTACATGGAGGCATGTAGGAAAAGCATAGATGAATGGATTTGTGTCAAAATTAGAGATGAACATTACTTCCGGGGCGATGACATTATATATATTCTGTTTAGTAAACTCCACCAGCTATGCCATATGGACGCTCTAGACAAATCTCTCATCAGCTGATAATGTCTGTAAGTGATCATTTCTTTTAGTAATCTCACTATAACATACGTATATGTATAGTAACTAACTATCCTCAAACATATGCAGATTCTTGATGTTATTCCTCAAACGTAAGGGAGACATGGACATTGGTTTCATTGATCCATCGATCATATTCTCGGATCCAAACACTCCCCGCGATCAATGGATACCTCAAACGGAGAGGAATCTTCAGAGGTTCTTGATCAACCAAAAGAACAGAAGATATATACTCTTCCCCTACAACTTTGGTTGAGTGTTGTGATCATTTTCACAATTTGTCTTACTTACTCAATTGAGCATAAAGATATATATGTTGACTCTATAAACAAATATAGTTTTCACTGGATACTCGTAGTCTTTGATATGTCCAGAAGTCAATTGGTAATCTATGACTCATTGAGAAAACCACTGGAGGATTACCAAGACATGATAGACATTATCAAGGGATAACTTTGATCTTTAAATATGGATTCATGCTCTGTAACTACACTGCATAGTTAATTAATTAATCATCCAATTATTGAGCAGGGTTTGGGCTTGGTTCGTTGAGAAACACTGTCCGGATCTGGAAGTGGCACTAAAGGGTCCTATCCTGCTAAGTATAAGTTCTACTAGCTCTCATAATTTGTTACCTTAGCATGCTTTAACATATGCGTATGATGACGATAGTAATCTTTTCATATCTTACAGTGGGTTCTAAGGCAACCACCAGGCAACAATCGGTGTCGATACTACGTTTCTGAGTTTCTTACGGTGTATGCAAGAAGATCTCTTACAAAGACACTAAAAGTATACAATATGTATATATAATTAATCTATTTTATTTATTTGTTGCTATTAAATAAATCTAACACTTGTTTCTTTATAATGCAAATTGAAGACTGAATGGTTGAGGAGCCAAGTGTTGCAAGCCGTCCGCCTCAAAGGAATTCAAGAGACACTTGCTGGATTTCTTCGTGAAAAAGTGCTCAAACCCAAAGGCGAGTTCTATTTCGACCCGGCCGAACCATTGAAGCCAAATCAAGACGAACATCTGTATGACATTTAAGTGGAGAGAGCGGTTGTGTCCTAAGACAAAAGTGAATGGATAATGATGTAAATTTTATGTGCATATATATATTATACTTATGTATATATAGCTCCATAATATATTTATATAGAGAGTTTCATAGTTTATTTGTGTGTTTAATGCTTGAAACTAACTTATAAGTGCGTGAATACAAGTATTAGCAGCGAAGAATACATATTTGAATACCTAATCTAATTAGTAAACAAAAATAAGTAATACCAAATTCAATAAGAAAAAGAATATTTAGTCCCGGTTGGTAATACCAACCGGGACTAAAAGGTGCAGTCCCACGTGGCCCTCCTACGCCACTTGACGCACCCTTTAGTCCCAGTTGGTATTACCAACTGGGCCTAAAGGTCTACCTCTACCTTTAGTTCTGGGCCTGCGAACCGGGACTAAAGGAGGGACATTTAGTCCCGAATCCTTAGTCCCGGTTCAGGCACCGGGATTAAAGCCCTTACCGACTGGGGTTAGAAGCCGTTCGTTCGTGTAGTAGTGGCGGTAAACAAACTAAATGATGAGGTGGAGGAGAGAGAGGGAGAAGAGAGAGGAGAAGTGGGCTGTAATCTTATAGCCAGCTTGGGCACGATAACTAAGGAATCCTGTGAGATAGACAAGTGGATCATCAATTGATTCTAAAGGTGTAACTATTATATGAGTGGGCTGAGAGGTTAGCTGTAAGGATCCATACAGCTAGCAATGGGCTGAATTATTAGCCTTGCTCTTAGGACACTCACAATGCAGACTCTATCATAGAGTCTAAATCTATTTATTACCTCGAATATTGTGGATGACTTGGAGTCTAAATAAGACTTGGAGTCTTATTTTTTCACCCTCTCTCTTAAATAAATATACTGTAACATCAACAAAATACCATAAATAAGTGGTAATAAATAGTCTTAGACTCCATGATAGAGTCTTGTATTGAAAGTGTCCTTATAACTCCAAAATGCGGCGAATTTGACAAGTGTAGCTACGGGCTTGTGGTCCAACGCCTATCTTTTTTTTTCTGTCTCGGATGAAGTGGGTTCCTTTTTCTTTCTTTCTGCATTCATGGTTATGCGTGCGAAGTTGTAGCAGTTTCGGATTGCCATCAAGAGTGAGATCAAAGATTGTTCGTTCGAGAATCACATGGTTGCCAGGCTATGGAGGAAAGGTTGCCTGCCTGTCTGGCCTTAGGTAATCGTTACCAGGTTCTATTGAGCAATTGAGGGGCTGTCAAATTCACTATAGTTAATCAAATAGGCTGGAGGGCCAGCCGATTTCTTATTCTCCTCTGTTATTTTTAAGGCCTTGTTTCGATGCGTACGTATCATCCTCAAACCACATAGGTTGGAGTGTATTTGAACTAATTTTCACTCTAATCCATTCCAACTCATGTGATTTACGGGTGATATATGTGCATCCAAACATGACCTAAGGTGTGAACTGATTCATGTGGATTACAATTTGCAATTGCCAGTATGGGATGCCTTAGAGCATCTCCAAGAGCATTTGTAAAATATACTCTCAAAATCATTATTTAAAGAGTTATTTGAGTAAAAATTGTTTTCTATATATTTATAATTTCTAACAGCTTTTCTATATCTTATATGCAGTCTAGAGTCATTCTTGTCTTCTATATTTGGCTAGCGAAAAACACGGAATAGAAAATAACTATATTTGCATAACCATTTAGAAAATTTGTTAGAAGTGTGTGTTTTCAACAAAATCTCTATTCCTAATATTTAAAAACAATATAGACAGTCTCTTCGAGATGCTCTTAGGGCCTGTGAGCTGTTTTTATCTTTTTTTGCAATCACTCATTTCTAAACCAACTTCATCGGTGAAGCTATTCTTTCTCCTCTCATGAAGACATAAATTGGGATGAAACTGAAAAAATAAAATTAGCTTGGATCATTTCCCTCCCTCATTTCTCTCTATCATCCATACATGAAGATGTTGGTGAAATTGTTTTGCCAAACGATTTTTTCAACACAGCTTAGTTTTATCTAGAAAAGTTGCTAATAAAACTATTTTCTAAAAATAATAGCTTCACTAGTGAAACTGAGCTGTGTCAGGTGTGCCAAACAGATCTCCATTTCAAAATCCTTAATCCATTACATTTAATTTGTTGAACCGAGGAGAAAGTAAACTTCTTGAGCTGGAGATAAAAAGTGCATGGAGAAGAATAAAAAAATCAAGAGCTTCGTATGACCTTGTTTCATCTTTATATTACAGCGTCCTAAAACATTTTATAGTCTATTTGTCTATTTGAAGGACATTATCTCCGAAGCTTATGAATGAGGTTTGGTGCCAAGGGAGCACATTCTGATGCTGTATACTGCAATGTGTATGTTATGTACTCCTTTCATTCTAAATTATTAGACATTTTAAAAATCTTGAAGAGTCAAACCATCTCAGTTTGACTAAAGATTATAAAAAAATTATAAAAATTTATGACATTAAATATGCATACAATGAAAATATAATTTTATAAAGAATCTAATGACTTTTGGTTGACATCATAAATATCATAAATATTATTATATTGTCATATAAGTTTAGTCAAACCTGAGATACTATTTTGACACTCCAATATTCTTGGGATGTCTTATAATTGGGGATGGAGGGAGTAGTATGTACATACTGGGAGGACCCGATTATAGCAAAGCACTCAAGACCTTGAAGGTAAATGTTTTTATTTCACTGTTTGCTAGGTTTTTCATTTGTATTCATGCTACCGCACATCCTACGATGTTAACTGGTACGGAAATTTATTGGTTTATACTTTGGAAACTATACATCTAGAAAGAATGAGGGCATTGTTGATTTTTTTTCGAAATCGTACTAGCGTACATGTTTTACTAAGAGAGATTAGAGAGTTAGGTTACAACGGAAGGCACCCAAGGCGAGCTGCCAGGTTCGATCGGCACACTTAAACAGATGGCGCTGGCTCAAACGGCGAAGCTTAGCTAGTTGTGTTGTTCTACTGAAGAATGTGCTATTGAAACCAAGATGCACAAGCAGCTATGGAGAGCTGAAAAGGGGCGCGGAGGCCCGGAAACCCGCCGCCATCCACGCTTCACCCTCCACCCTCACGCGCTCCAGCACCGTCGACAACAAGTTGGCGGTGAAGTCAAGAGTTCTGGAATTTCGCTCCTTCCATAGCATCCAAGACACGAGTAAGACCAAGGAGTCAAAGCCGCGTCGAAAGGGTGACGGGGTGGAGGCATGGGAAGTGAGCCACCGGTCCACTAGCCTGTCGTCGGCTGGTGGGCAAAGGTATGCACAACCCGTCGGAGACAGGAGACAATGCCACAACTCTCTGGAGAAGATGCAAGCAGAGAAAAGGTGGTCCACCGACTCCGGCCCCTGCTCGCAGAGGGCCTAGCCATCGTCCTGCTGAAGCCCATGGCGCTTGCGACGTTCGGCGGTCCAGAGTCGGCCGTGGAGGGAAAGCCAGAAGAAAAACTTCGCCTTTGGAGCAGTCGATGCCGTCCAAAGTTCCTTAGCACCACGAAGAGTCGTACGCCCGATGAAGAAGGCGTGAGTAAGCGGAATAGCTCGAGTACTGGCCGTCCACCGTCTAGCGCCATAGGATACGATCCTGCGCCTGGTGGTCAAGGTGCACATCCTCAAGGAGAGTCCAAAGCCTCAAGAATTGAGTCATGAACCTTACTATGGGCGTGGCCACCGCGTCATGCGCCCACTGATGATCTGCTAGGCCGTCCTTGACCGACCGCAGACGGTGGCCCCGAGGCACGACCGAGAAAATGTCTAGCGCGAAGTCAGAGAGTACGCCCACCGGCAACCATGAGTCCTTCCAGAAGTGGACTAGCTCGCCGTTGCCAAAAGTAAAGGTGGTGGAAGACGAAACATAGCCTCGCCGATACGCTCCGTGCGGGCCGGCAAGCTCTCCCTAGGAGCCTTCGGGGAGCTGCGCCGTAGCCATTCCCAGCGCAGGCGCAGGGCAAGCCCCTGGGTGCGTAGGTTAGGCAGTCCAAGGCCGCCAAGGTCACGGGGGGAGCAGACGATAGGACATGCAACTTTGCATTTCCCGCCCGTGACCGTTTCGGAACCGGTCTAGAGGAAGGCGCGTCTCGTCTTGTCAATGGTGTTGATGGCCCAAGCAGACAGAGCACAGCAAACCGCAGTGTGGACGGGTATAGCCGAGAGGGTCGTTCGTGTTAACGTTGCCCTGCCCGCCGCATTCAGAAGACCGGCCTTCCAAGTAGGCAGGCGGGCGGCAACCGAATCCACCAGATCCTGCTCCTTGTCGCGGCCAAGCCTAGAGATTGCCAAGGGGACGCCCAGGTATTTAGTTGGAAGGCCTCAACCCTGCAAGGGAAGGCCTCCAGGGCGGGCTGCAGGTCTGCTACGGAGCAAGCGATCAGCGAGACGGTGCACTTGTCGAAATTTGTAACAAGGCCTGAGGCGCCGGCAAATGCCTCCAGCAAGTGGCGAATACAACGGGTGTCCCTTGTTGTGGGAGCCAGAAAGATCACGAGGTCATCAGCGTAAATGGAGGCGCTGCACTTGGCGGCTGCTGACGGTCCTTAAGTACCAAATTCAACCGTCAACTAAACAAGGATAAGGATCTAATTGAAACCAATACCTAGAAATAGGATTTATACTGACAGAATTCCACGAGTTTTGGTGAATATCTATTTCTGCAGGGGGATATCAGGAAATATGGAGGAAAGGCCCATATGTCAGCATTACATAGAGATAATTATCATCCGCACGAAAAAGAATACTCTAGAAGGGTCAAGAAGGTGCGGGAAGAAATGAGAGGCCGAGCGGGCCTAGGGGCAGGGCGCCTGCCCTACCCCCTGGGGCGGCCGCCCTAGGGCAAGCTCCAATGGGGCTCTGCCTTGTGGACCCCCTCTCCACCGCCTTTGAGGTTGCATCTAAGCCCTCCATTAAGGTCAGTTTGATCCGACGGTCGACGTTCATTTGAGGAGGCTATATAAGGAAGGCCCCCTAACCCTGAGGAGAAGAGCCCCCCAGAAACCGTAATTCATTATTCATCTCAAGAGGAGAGTTCCCTGATCAAGCCCTAGAGCCACCACATCAACTAGATCTCTAGTTTAGCATAGCTACATAGGATTAGAACTAGAAGGAGTCAATCTTCGATTGGTTTCCAGATCTGTCAAGAGGATTCTTGGTAATTCTCTCTCTAGTTCTTCCTTGATCATCATTTGCTCTTCAGTATTATGAATATGACTTTGCTCTACTTCATTATATTGTTTATGACTTTACTCTATTCGATTATGTTCTCAATTATATTGTTCTTAGTCTATTATGATTATATGCTTGGTTTAGTTAGATCTGAATCATATTCATGTTTGGGATCGTATAGCGTTTATCCATTAGTCCTATGGGTAAATGATAGATATTGTGTAGGTATGGTGCCTAGACCATATTTATCTGCGATTGTACCCTATATTCCGGATCGTGAGGTAGATCGCGGGAGTGACAGTCCTGTTGAGTCCTTTGTAGTCCTCCTCCCATTTATAGGGCAGGCAGAGCAGTACTATTATGAGGAAATGATTGCTATGTTTCTCATCTTCCTTAGTAATACTCACTACACATGAATATCTCTTATCTCGCCATGATTGCCAAGTATAATTACACTAATCATAATATGCTAGACTGTATAGTTAAGAATGACTTAGAAAATATCTTTGTAGTTCGTCCTAATTCCATGCTAATGACTTGCTAGAATATCTGTTGAGGTGCTTATCATTATCTTATATGGCTAATACATATGCTAATCAGTATTTATCTTTTGTCACTATTCATTCATTATCTATATCTTATGTGACACTTATCCTATATTGAGAGAGATAGATGGCAACTCTCCATTACACATGCAGTGATACTCATTACTCATTCCTTATTTATTTTTTAGTATCCCTTCCTAGTGGTAAAAATATAAATAACGATACCTGGAATACTCCTGGTTAAAATGCTACATCAGTATTATTTGTGCGCTTGCAGATACACATTTATATTTATTATTTATTAGAAGAGCAAATGCATATTTCAATACTGCATCTCTCTGCCATGCTGGGGATGAAAACTTGGCTTAAGTGGCATAAGAGATGTCAACAACGGCCCTGGCCGGCAGCGGTGTCAGGTAGCCGAGGCTGTCGACTACGACGATCAAGGCGTTGAGCACCTCCATGACAATCACGAACAAGAGCAGGGAGAGGGGGTCGCCCTGCTAGAGACCCCGGGCATGGCAAGAGCGTTGGCTAGGCCGGCCATTCACCATGACCTTAGTGCTGGCCGACCGAAGCATAGCCAAGACCCACTCCCTCCACCTCGGTGGAAACCCCATGTGCTCGAGCACCTCGAGGAGGAAAGGTCAAGCCACCGTGTCAAACGCCTTGGCCAGATCAACCTTCAGAAAAATGGCTGGGAATTTTTTGGCATGGAGCCATCGGCATGTGAGCTGCACGGCGCAGAAGTTCTCAAGGATTCAACGTCCGCAAATGAAGGCAGACTGATTGGTCATGACCAGCTTGTCCAGGTGAGGCGCGAGCTATAATGCGAGACCCTTCGCAAAGAGCTTGCCAATGCAGTGGATGAGGCTAATGGGCCTGTAGTCCCTGAGTGTCTCAGGGGACTAAGTTTTGTGGAGTAACACCATGGTTGATTTATTGACATGATGGAAGCTTGGGAAGTCAAACTCCCAGAATGCCGAGAAGGCTCGGAGCACGTCTAGGCCAACCATTGCCCATGCCACCTTGAAGAAGGCACCTTTGAAGCCATCTGGACTAGGCGCTCTGTTGGAGGGGGTTTCCTTCGTGATCCGGGCCACCTCTCCCGCCGTAAAAGGCAAGGCCAAGTCGACAAGGTTCGGGCGTGGCAGGTTGAGCTACACCAGGTCGATGGAGTGGAGACAGTGGAATGGCACCCCGAGCAGGTTCCTCTAGTAGGAAAACATGATCCTAGCCCTTGGTTCCTCCTCAGTGAACATTTGGTTATTGTGATTGAGAGCGAGGAGGAAGTTTTTCCGTCATTGGTGGCAGACCTGCAGATGAAAGAAATGGGTGCAGGCATCGGCCTCGCAGAGGTAACATGTTTGAGCACGCTGCCGGGCCATGGAACGGACCATAGAAGTGAGCCCCAAAATGTTAGCTTTGAGCTCGGATTGCCATTCACGTTCGTCCACGGAGAGGGGCCTTGCCTCTTGGGCGGTGTCCAGCTCGTACACCACCATCCTCGCGGCCGCCAGCTGGAGCTTTACGTCGCCAATGAAGGTGGCACGCCAGCATCGGAGCACCTTGGTGAGGCACCTGAACTTCATGTCAAGGGCGCGGCAGGGGTCGAAATTCTAGAGCGTAGGGCCCCAGGCCACCTGAACAACATCGATGAACCCCGAGACCGTAGTCCAGTGTTGTTCGAAGTGAAAACCTGGCACTGCCCAAAGCTTAGTGCATAGGACAAGCAGCAGAGGGGCATGATCCGAGGAATTAGAGGATAGGCAGTGCAAGTGGTGTTTGTTATAGAGTTTGAGCCATTCCAAACTCCCCAAAGCCCGGTCAAGCCGCTCAAGGGTGGGTAGGTCCCGCCGGTTAGACCAAGTGTAGAGGCGCCCGTGCAAAAGGAGCTCTTCGAGGAGCAAATCGTCGATGACCTCTCGGAACTACCACATGATGCCACGGTGAAGGTGGCCATTGTTCTTATCGGTGGCCCGGTAGATCAGGTTAAAGTCTCCATAGATGAGCCAAGGTCCCTGGCACACTGCTCGGATGTCTCTCAGCTCCTAAGGAAATCTGGTTTATCCCCCAGCGAGGAGGGCCCATAGACATTAGTCAGCCACCAAGGCTCACAAGTGCTGTCAAGCGGTGTCAGCCTGATGGTTATGGAGAAGCGACAAATGGTTTGGTCACAAGCGGACCAAAGGTCTCAGCGCCAACAAGTGACGGTGCCACCCGCGACGCCGACCATAGGGAGAAAGGAGTAATCAAACTCACACCCTGCAATGTCATTGTTAAGCAATACATCATACATGGCGATTTTTGACTCTTGAAGACAAACAATGGAGGCCCAGTGCTCCAGGGCGATGCTACAGACAACGCTATGCCGCATGCGGGTGTTGAGCCCCCGTGCGTTCTAGACGAGAATGTGGTAGCTACTCATGGAGACACCAATTGTGATACGAGAGGGCACCGAAGGTCAGGCCAGCTCGAGGGCTGAGCCAACACTACGTCCGCCGTGCCTAGGGAACAACACTCGCATGGCATGCTTCCTGGCTGAAAGCCCAAGTTTGGTTTTGGTTAATTGATGAAACCTATTGACTAACCCTATTGCTAAAGTGTATGATCTATCTAGGTTGATCCAACTTGACAAGTGGATCTAGATGAAAGATCATGATGGATCAAGTGCTCCATGCATAAGGAAAAGAACAAAGATAAAAAAATGGGCTCAAGGCAAAGGTATATCATAGGGTCATTTTTGGTTTAGTGATCAAGACACTATAGAGAGTGTGATCACATTTAGCATAGATAGCCGTACTATCAAGAAGGGAAAATTCGTGTTGATTGCGGTTATCATGTGCCACTAGGTTTGCATTGCATATTTAAAATGAACCTAAGTGAAAGAAATGAAATAAAATCCAAGATAATATGTTGTAAAGGCTAACACTTGAGCACAAGAGTTGGAATACCTTGTGTTAGCATATGGAAGCTTGGAGAACAAGAGGTAGCTCAGTTTGGAAAGAAAAAGAGCTCTGGACGGGGGTCTAGACGCTAGGCGTGTTGCTATCTGGACCATCGTATTCGTGTCTAGAAGCTAACCCTGACCTCGGCTTTGTCTGCGCAGTGGGACCGGACGCTGGTGCGTGTCCAAAGTCTCGGCACTCTCTGTTGCTTCTGGAAGGATGTCCGGACGATTGTCCAGAGGTGTAGCTCCAGACGCGGTGTCCGGAGTTCGGATGCCTCGGGTGCCTCTGGTGTCGTGTCCGAACGCTGTGCTCCATGGTCTGGAGGTAGACTATTCAGCGTGTCCAGAGACACGTGGCAAATCAAGGTGAGCACGGCAAAGAACAATTTCAAATGGGAAGATGTCCGGACGCGTGGGTGTTTGTCCGGAAAGGTCTTCGCGAGCATCCGGAGGACACGTCCAGACTTGAGGATAGAGGCTCAGCTGCTCGGTGTGTGAAGGGTCTGGATGCCACCTATGGTCCGGACCCCCTCTCTACGCGCGTCCAGAGTCACACAGACAGTGGAGAAAAGGGGAGCAAACGGCTAGCTTTTGTTGGATGGCTATATAAGTGTTTTGGCCAGCCCCTAGGGCTCTCTCTTGTACTTCCCATTCATTCTCACTCTTTGTGCTTGCTTGAGAAAGCCCCCAACTCATCTCTCTTTGCTTGAATTGCATTCTTGTGCGAGTTTGAGTGAACCAAGTGCATTGATCATTGCATTGCATCTTAGTGGCACTTGGTCATCGTCATTGCCGTGGTAATTCTTGTTATTCTAGGTGTTTGCCAACACCTGGATGGCTTGGGCGATTGAGGAAGCTTCGGTGCGATTGGTGATTGTTCGTGGCTGGCTTCGACGATCGTGAGAGGGCTTGTACCCACCTCGGCGGAGCGCCAAAGGGTAACTCTAGTGGATTGCTCGTGCTATTGAGTTACTCTCATTTGCATGGATTCTTGTGGCGCCTGAGTAGTGGGCTAGGCTTGTGATTGCCTATTAGCCACCGAATCACCACTTGAGTAGTTAACACAACGATGACTAGCTTGGTGGCAACCTAGTGAACCTCGAGAGAAAAATCTTTGTGTCATCTTGTCTCCTGGCTACTCTTTGGTATTCATTGTGATTGGTTTTCATAATGACATCCATTCTTCACAAGGCATCGGTATAACAATCACCCTCTCCCTTGTATTTACATTCTTTCATTCCTTGCCTAGTTAGCTCTCTAGTTCTTTAGTTAGCTATCTTGTTACTTGTTCTAGCTAGCTTGTGTTGAGTGCCTTAGCTTCTTGCTATTGATTGATTAGGCGCTTAAATAACTAGAATTGCTTGGATAGGTGGCTTTGCAACCCTAGTAGAGCTATAGCAAAAAGCTTCGCTTAGTGTTATTCTAACCATTTGCTCTAGTGTTTTGTAGAACTTTTAATAGGCTATTCACCCCCCTCTAGCCATCTAGGACCTTTCAAGTGGTATCAAAGCCATGGTCACCTATATTATCAAGGCTTAACAACCTTTGGTGTTAGTGATGGATCAAATATCATTCAACCGTGTGGGTAGCAAACCACCAATGTTTGATGGCACCTCATTTGATTATTGGAAGAGAAAGATGAAGATGCATCTAGGTTCAATTCATGAGAAGGTGTGGGATGTGACCAAAAGAGAATTTGTTATTCTTGACACCTTGAGAGTAAGAGAACAAGCAATGCAACACTATGGCTCTCAATGTCATATACAATGGCATTGACTCAAAAGTGTTTGAGAAAATTAAGGATCTTGATAGAGCAAGTAAAGTATGGAAGATATTGGAGGATACTTATGAAGGCACCACAAAGGTGAAGAGCTCCAAGTTATACATGCTCAAGCTAAGGACAAGCTATCTAACTTCAAGATGAAGGAAAATGAATCGATCCTGGAGATGTTTCATAGGATCCAAGTGATCATCAATGATCTCAAGGGATTGGGTGAGAAGGTCAAATATGAAGACTTCTCAAACCACTTTCTTGGTTGTTTGCCCAAGAAATACAAAACCTTGAGGCAAATAATTAGGAGAGATGGTTTGACCAACATCACTCCCAATGAAGTACTTGGTGAGATCATGACCGAAGAACAATACAATGAAGAAAGTGAAGAAGAAGAGGTCAAGGAAGAATAGAAGAAGAAGAAGAGCTTGGCATTCAATGCTTCATCATCCAATGGAAAGAGCAAAGCAAGAAAGCTAGAATCAAGTGACGATGAAGATGCTAGTGACATTGATGATGAGACCATGGCCCTCTTTGTGCGCAAGTTTGGCAAGTTCATGAAGAAGAAAGGCTATGGGGCTAGAAAGAGAAGAGACAACTTCAAGAGCAAGGAATATGTGAGGAGATGCTACAAGTGCAAGAGCACCGATCACATGATTACGGATTGCCCAAACAATAGTGATGATGATGATGAGAAGAAGAAGGGCAAGCATTACAAGAAAGAAAAGAATCTATCATTCACAAAGAAGAAGAAGGGTGGATCATATGTTGTGACTTGGGATAGTGATGCCTCTTCCTCCAATGATGATTCTAGTGATGATGAGAGGAAGAAGTCCAAGAAGAAGGCATTGCCTAGCATTGCTATCAACAACAAGCCCTCCATATTTGACACTCCATCATGCTTCATAGCTAAGCAAACTAAGGTACAATCTTGTGATGAGAGTGATGATGATAGTAGTGATGATGAGGATGAGTACTCCAAGGAGTAACTCATGGATATGATGAAGCAAACTTATGCTTGCTTCGACACAAAGAGGAAGGAGTACAAATAATTGAACAAGAAGCTTAAGGCTCTTGAACAATCCTTTGATTAGCTCAGTGGTACTCATGAGACGCTAGTGGAAGCCCATGAGAAACTTGAGAGGACTCACAAGAAGCTTGAAAAGGCTCAGTCCTCCCTCCTTGATCGAAACAAGGATACAGTTGTTTCATCATGTGATATTGGAGTAACTTGTGATATTCTAGATGAATCATTTTTCACTCCTATCATTGTTGCACCAACCGACACTAGCACATCCACTTGCACATCCACTAGTGATAGCTCAAAGCTTGATGCTTCACTAGTGAGTGAAAATGAAAAATTGAAACATGATGTTAATGAACTCACTCATGCTTTGGGTAAGGAATATGGTGGAGATGCCTGCTTGCTAAAGTGCTTGGGTAGCCAAAGATTCTCCCTTTGCAATGAGGGATTGAGCTATATCCCCAAGAAAGGAAAGTCGGCCTTTGTGACTCCAAAGCCTAGCTTTGTGAAGAGTAATGGCTGGTATTGTAATAGTTGCAAGCAAGTGTGACATGTTGACCAATATTGTAAACTTAACATGAGCCAAACAAAGTTTGCTAAGGCCACCTCTATTCATTTTGATTCATGTTATATGCTTACCAAGGGTAGAGATGGTATCATGGCTAAGTATGTTGGTACACCCATTGTTGGCCTAAAGAAGAAGGCAATTTGGGTGCCACAATCCTTAGTCACTAACTTTGGAGGACCCAAACAAGTGTGGGTACCTAAGAAGAACTAATTTGTTTTGTAGGTCAATTACAAAGCTGGAGGAAGGCATTGGGTGCTTGATAGTAGGTGCACTCAACACATGACCGGGGATTCTAGAATGTTCAAATCAATCAACTCCAACACCAATGATGGCATTGATAGTATTACTTTTGGTGATAATGGAAAGGCAAAGTCAAAGGTCTTGGCAAGATTGCAATATCCAATGATTTGAGCATATCCAATGTCTTGCTAGTTGAGAACTTGAACTCTAATTTGCTATCAGTAGCTCAATTGTGTAATCTTGGATTCAAGTGCATATTTGGAATAGATGATGTTGAGATCATTAGTGTAGATGGTTCAAATTTGATCTTCAAAGGCTTTAGATATGAGAACCTCTACCTAGTTGATTTCAATACTAGTGAATCACAATTGTCTACTTGCTTGCCCACTAAATCAAGTATGGGTTGGTTATGCATAGAAGGCTTGGTCATGTTGGAATAAAACAATTGAATAGATTGATTAAGCATGACTTAGTAAGAGGCTTGAAAGATGTTGTATTTGAGGAGGATAAACTTTGTAGCTCTTGTCAAGCCGGCAAACAAGTTGGTAACACCCGTCCTAAGAAGAGCATGATGAGCAATAGTAGAGCATTTGAGTTGTTGCACATGGACTTGTTTGGACCAACAACATACACTAGTATTGGAGGCAACAAATATGGATTTGTCATAGTTGATGATCTTACAAGATATACATGGGTATTCTTTCTCAATGATAAGAGTGATACATTTGCCACATTCAAATCTTTTGTCAAGAGATGTCAAAATGAGTTTGAGACCACCATCAAGAAAGTGAGAAGTGACAATGGTAGTGAATTCAAGAACACAAGAATTGATGAGCTATGTGATGAATTGGGAATAAAACATCAATTCTCGGCCAAGTTTACTCCACAATCATATGGTCTTGTTAAGAGGAAGAATAGAACATTGATTGATATGGCAAGGTCTATGCTTAGTGAGTACAATGTGAGTCATTCCTTTTGGGCCGAAGCTATCAACACCGCTTGCTACTCTAGCAATGTAGGGTCGAGATGGCGGACTAGAGGGGGTGAATAGTCTTTTCTAAAACTTATACGCAGCGGCTAACCGAAACAAATGCAGAATTAAAACTATTGGTCTAGCCAAGACTACGCCCCTCTATCTATAACTTTAGCACCTAGCAAAAGATCCTAATTGGGCTCACTAAGGTGCAAAGCTAGGAAGCTCACCTAAACAAGTCTAGGTTGCAAGGTCACACAAACCTAAGCAACTAGTACTCTAAGCACAAAGGGAGCTCCTACACATACTAGTAAGCAAAGCACAAAGCACCTAAGCTCACTAGCAATGCTCTCTAGCAAGACTAAACAAGTCAACTAGAGAGCTAAACTTACTTAGCTACACAAACTAAGCAAGAGTGACTAACAAGGCTACACAAGCCAATTAGCCACGCAAACGCTACTTCTATGCTACACAAGCTAGAAGGTAACTAGGAAAGCTACACAAGATAAACTAGTTACAAGATCAACAACTTAAACACTAGCACAAGTATATGAAAGTAAATACAAGCTAGTAATTTGGAGAATGCAAACCACCGAGAAGATGTACAAGGTTGACACGGTGATTTTTCTCCCGAGGTTCACTTGGTTGCCACCAAGCTAGTCCCCGTTGTGTCGACCACACACTTGGTGATTCGGCGGCTAATAGGCGTTCACAAGCCTAGCCCACTAACTCGGGCGCCGCAAGAATCTACCCACAAGTGAGGGTAACTCAATGACACGCTCAACTAGAGTTGCTCTTCGCGATCCCCGCGGGGCGAGCACAATACCCCTCACAAGCACTTCTCCCGAGCGCCGCACAATCTTCTTGCGCATTTCGACGGAGCCACAAGCCACCAAGCCGTCTAGGAGGTGGCAACCTCCAAGAGTAACAAGCACACCGGCTTGCAACACGATCACCTAGTGCCACACGAAGCTATCTCTCAAAGCAACGCACTAGAGATCACTCACTCGCAATTAGAATCACACTAAAGCTTGCACAAGTGAGTTAGAGGGCTCCCAAACCAAGCACACTAGAGGCAACACATACCCAAGGTGCATTGCCAGCCCAAGAGGCCGGCCAAAGGCTATATATAGCCACACAATCAAAACTAGCCTTTTTTCCCACTCATTGGGCACTCCTGCGCCAGTCCGGACGTACTTTTCACAGGGGGTCCGGACCATCATCTGCGTCCAGACCCCTTCACACCGAGCGCCAACGGCTCTCTGTTTGCCGCTCCGGACGCGGCCTCCGGACGCGCGCAACGCGCCGTCCAGACCATCGCGCCTGCGTCCGGTCGCCTGCCGATTCAAACTTCCCGTTGGCGCGCTCACGGATCGCCGCCATGTGTACTCCGGATGCACCCAACAGTGCGGGTCCGGACCAACGCACACCTACGTCCGGACCTCAGCAGAGAGGTTCCAAAGAGCATCAACTCGCCCGGACAGCGTCCGGACTCCAGCGTCCGGACCGGCTTCTGCGTCCGGACTAACCACAAAGTCGAACCAGAGAGCGCCAGAGCTCCGGACGTGCGTCCGGATCCCTGCGTCCGGACTCTGCTCCTCAGCCGCGCCACCGAGGGTGTGTGTCCGGACGCACACGCGATGGTCCGGACACACCGAAACCCTAGCGTCCGGAGCTCGAAAAACAGCCGAGACTCCTCCCAACTTCTTCCTTTGCTTCTCATGTGCTAACACAAATGTGTTCTTCACCTTGTGCATGTGTGTTAGCATTTTCACAAAGATTTTCAAAGCATTTTCACTTCATCTTACCGCGCCACTCGATTCTAATGCATCGCAAAGTTAGATCGCTCACGGTGGCACTAGATAACCGATATGCAAACAAGTTTTCCCCTCTTGATAGTACAGCTATCTATCCTAAACCCGGTCATATACTTCTCTACACACCAATGACCGGTGAAATGAAATGCCCTATGGTTATATCTTTGCCTTGCGCATTTCATTCCATCTCCATCTCCAATGTTGATGCAACACATGCACCAATCCAACATCAAATGATATGATCCACTTCATATCATCACATGACTGTATTGGTTCATCGATCTTGACCTCACTTGCTCTTCATCGTTGCCTTGGTCCATCGGCGCCAAGCATCACCCGCTTGCCCTTCACACTTGCAACCAGTCCATCAAGCCAAGCCTCATCTTGATCTTCTCCACCTTGGTCACATGACTCCATGTCATGTTTCATGTGCATTAAGCTCCTTCATCACACAATCACTTGTGAACTAATCTCCTGTGTATATATCACTCAAACACATATTAGTTCACCTAAGTTGTCACTCAATTACCAAAATCACACAAGGACCTTTCAATCTCCCACTTTTTGGTAATTGATGACAACTTTACAAAGATATGGAAATTAAGATCATTTTGGACATTATGCCATTTATCCATCATTTAAGCTATATGCCAAGAATTGGATAAATGCCACAATGTCCGACTTGGTAGTGTTAGCTCCCCCTACATGTGTGCTCACAAAGGTTTGAATTAAGCTTTGCACACATGCATGAATAGGCATTGTGGGAGTGCTAGCACTACTAAGTGATGCTAAGGGATATAGGGTAAACCTTTGAAGATAATCATTGTAGTTCCACTTTGAAGTTTATCCTTAGCACCATAGTTAGCTAGATACCACAAAAACAACACTAGAAACCCCGTGAGATCAACATTAGAAGCAAGGTTTCTAGATACCATGAGTAGGAACAAAAATATCTAGCTTATCAACCTATGCATGCTAGTTTATCAAATCCTATAACTAGCATACACCACACAAGCATGCATATAAAGATAATACTTATGCAATATGCAAGCAAGCATATGAATATGCACATATCAAATGAAATCAATCAAGTTCATGAGCTTGCTCCCCCTACTTGTGTGCATCTCATCTCTTAGTCCAAGACTTTGATCCTTTGATCTTGTTCCCTTGTCCATGTCCATGTCCATGTCTCTTTCCTTAGTGCATGTCCATTAATATATCTTTGTTCACTAATCTCTCCCCCTTTGTCATCAATTTCCATAAAAGGTGTGCTTCTGTATTGATGCAAAGGTTGCACTAGGGTAGATGGTTGATACCTTTTTATGGACACCAACATATATGTATTGGAAGACTCTTCATGTAAGAACGTTGACCATTATACCATTGAGTAGGGCAACTCCCCTTTGGTCAAAGCAAATGTCATCCAAATAAGCTTTGCTAGCAAGAGAACTCTTGATTTGATCACTTAAAGTTGAGGATCACTTGTAAACTTGTAGGATATCACTTGTGACATACCACATGTAGGATATTGCTTGAATGAAGACACATGTGGGCTATCACAAGTATGCTAGAGCTAGACATCTTTTGCAAGTACTAATATGAAGGTTGATACTATTTGAAAGATTAGCATAAGTCTAGATACCACTTGTAGGTTGCATCTTGATATCCATTTGCATTGTTGTCTTGTGCTTGAACTAGATTCTTCATGAGCTTCTATGTTGGACTTGAACTAAAGTGAATAGCATAAGCTTTCAAGTCCGGTTTAAACCCTCTCTAAGCTTGTTCACACGCATTGAGCGGTTATCTTATAGAGGTTGTACTTGTCACTTAATAGCAATCCAAAATAGATCAAGTACTTGGGTTTACTAGCTCATGAACAAACTTATATACTACCACTAGATCAAACAACTCAATCAAGCTATAGTGGTAGGCTATAAGCATAAAATTCATTTGATTTTCAATGAATGATCACTATGTATGACTATATGCACTAAACATGTCCTAAGCAATGGATGTATGCACATGTCAAACAATTTCACCTTTGCTATGTTGGAGTAGAGGATAGTCAAATAGATTCATCTCCAATTAGCAATGTGAATTCCCATTAAGATCATGGTGAAGACCAATGAATACCACTTGGAATGTTAATCTTCACCCATATGAATTTGAGTCCCACTAAAGATCAAGTGCACTTTTTTTGTTGTGGTTGACTTGCTTCTTTTCTTGATGAATGCTTGCATGAGAGAATACCAAATGATGTACCACTTGTCATGATACCACTTGAATGAAGGTTTATGTATCTCTCTTTTGGGTGTTGCTTGCTTTCTTCTTGATCAATCCTATTGATAGCTTCGACTAAGCATCTCCAAATGATTCCTAGATCACCACTTCCATGTTAGCCTTCCAAGTAACGTCCTTAGTTTACCTACAAAAGGAGGCAAGCCCCTACAAAAGGGAGAAGTGACCTCTCTCCAAGAATCATCCTTGATACTCATTTGAATTAGCTTTGTTTGATTGACTCAAGTGTTGAACTCTCCTTGATGAATGACTATGAATCCACTTTGAGTTCAACCTTATCTTGTTTAAGTCCTTTTCTTTCTATCCATTGATCTCCAATTATCACTAGAACTTAAACTTCATCTTCATCTTGAGTTTGGTCTTGATCTTCAACTTGAGTACCAAAACATGTGCCAAATACACTCCACAATCAAATGGCCTTGTACTCATTGTTTGTCATGCTTCTAGCTCAAACCAAAATCAAACGTAGGTGCCTCAATCACTTATAAATATGATTCCATCTTGAGGACCTTTCAATCTAGGTGACTCTAGATCAATCCAATGTTTGTCACTCGAAATCAAATTGAACCAAATTTGATACTAACTTGTTTGAACACTCTCATAAGACATATATCCATTCAATCCACTTACTAAAAGTAGTCTCATGATCATATCCATTCAAATCAAAACAAACTTGATCACTAAGCATTAAAAGCATCTTATAGAAAGCAACTAGTGCATTCATATGTATCCAATTCAATCAACTCATATGCACTAAGTGTATATCAAATTCAAGCATCTTATACACACCCAAATGAACTTGATCAACAAGAAATATACCTTAGTAGATCATGATCAATCCATTAGCAAGCTTCAACTTGAATATTTGTAAGCCTTCAAATCATCCATAAACTACCACAACTTGATCATGCACTTGTATGTTGTAACACTTGGACTTCATTCTTTTGACTTGGCATTGGTATGAGATAAACATTAAGCTGCACTACTTGACTCAATCATATGATGGACAATATGAAACATATTGAATCAAGCCTCCAATGCCAATGGTACCTACAAATCATCATCCACTTGTTGATGGTACCCAAACTAGTTTGGGTCCTCTCAAGTTAGGTGCAACATACTTAGGCAATGCCTTAGTATGAATAGCGGGATGTTTTGCAATAGCAACCATATAGGTACCATTACCATCCTTTCTAAGCATATGATTATCAACAATTGAAATAGGCTTAGAAGTCATACCAAGGGGACACGAATGAGCCATGTGTCCCCTTTCCCGACTTGAGTAGCACACTCTCTTTCCTTGAGCCTTTTCTTCCTTGCTCATGTTGTGCTTCTCATTGTCTTGCCTCTTCTCTTTTGCTTGATTCTTCATCTCAAGCTTGGTAGGACACTTCGAGGCAAAGTGTCCCATGTCTTCACATTTGAAGCACTTGATGTGAGCCAAATGATTCTTCTCTTGATCTTTGCTCATAATCATCTTGTTGGCATCATGAATAGGAGTTGGATGCCTTGCTATTGCTTTGCCACCTCTTTTTGTCTTCTTCTTCATCATCCCCAAGTCACCATCTTGATGGTTGATCTTGCATTGTACTTGGGGCTTGACTCGTGGCTTAGCTTGAGCAATCTTGGTTGGGCAAGTTTTTGCAAGATGTCCCATCCCATGGCACTTGAAGCACATGAAATGAGTTAGCTTCTTGTGTTCTTGCTTCTTCTCTTTCTTGCCCTTGCTCTTGTGGAAACCAATTCCACTCTTGTCACCATAGCTTCTCTTGTTTCTCAACAGATGCTCAAAGGTCACTTTGGCATTGTAACACCTCTCTAGCTTGTTGCTCATATTCTTCAATTCATTTTTGAGCTCATTGTTCTCCTTAAAAAGGTTAGTCTTACAAGACATAGAAGTAGAACAAGCATCTATATTTGAAGAATATGGCATATCAAGTAAATCATCACAAGAGGTGGATACATGCTTCTTCCCTACATCACAAAGGTTAGCAACAACATGTGATTGATCATTTGACCCTTGTGATGAGCTCTCTTCATTTTTAAGATTTATTAAGTCATTAATTAGAGAGCCATGTTTGTGAACCAAATCTTCATGAGACACACGAAGTTGTTCATGATCCAATTTTAGTTCATCATGTGAAGATTTAAGAACATCAAGTAAGTGCTTATGTTCTTCACATGAGGTATTTAGAAGTGAGTTTTCATCTTTTAGTTTCTTAATTTTGTTTAGCTCACTTGCTAAAGCCTTTGAGAGTTTGCACACAAGGTCAAAGTTAGGGTCATCACAATCTACAATCATATTGCCAATTGATACCTTAGAATCACCATGTGACATGTAGCATTGTGATGAAGTGGAAGAGCTTGTGGAAGCATCACTCTCATAGCCCATGCATGATTTATCATCATCATCAAGTGTGATTGGAGTAGCATCATCAATTGCAACACTTGATGTTGGGCCTTCATCATTCTTGTCAAGTGATGGGGTAGGTAGATCATCATCTTCATCATCACTTCACCATGAGGTGGAGCAATCTTCCACAACCACCAAGTTGTGGTCATGCTCAACATCCTCATGTGCCACCAACTTGGACACATCATGATCATCATTTGAATCCTTCTCATATTTTTCAATGAGATAGGTCCAAATCTCATGAGCGCTCTTCATGTCCATTATCTCACCAAAGATATTATCTTTCATAGAATGGTAGAGAATGTTAGTAGCTTGGCAATCGAGATATAGGCACTTCTTTTGTGCTTGAGTTGCATCCTCTCTCTCAATTGCACAAGAGAGACCTACATCCACGATCCACCACATTTGGGGAGAAATAAACTTATAATTGTTTTCCATCCAATTTCTCCACCGTGCAAAGTGCGTGCCATCAAAAATGTGTGGACACTCAACATCTAGCCCATAAGTCATCATCCTCTCAGGTCGGTAAAGACCACAAATGAGAGACCAAGCTCTGATACCACGTGTAGGGTCGAGATGAAGGACTAGAGGGGGGTGAATAGTCTTTTCTAAAACTTATGCGTAGCGGCTAACCAAAACAAATGCGGAATTAAAACTATCGGTCTAGCCAAAACTACACCCCTCTATCTATAACTTTAGCACCTAGAAAAAGATCCTAATTGGGCTCACTAAGGTGCAAAGCTAGGAAGCTCACCTAAACAAGTCTAGGTTGCAAGGTCACACAAACCTAAGCAACTAGTACTCTAAGCACAAAGGGAGCTCCTACACATACTAGTAAGCAAAGCACAAAGCACCTAAGCTCACTAGCAATGCTCTCTAGAAAGACTACACAAGTCAACTAGAGAGCTAAACTTACTTAGCTACACAAACTAAGCAAGAGTGACTAACAAGGCTACACAAGCCAATTAGCCACGCAAACGCTACTTCTATGCTACACAAGCTAGAAGGTAACTAGGCAAGCTACACAAGATAAACTAGTTACAAGAGCAACAAATTAAACACTAGCATAAGTATATGAAAGTAAATACAAGCTAGAAATTTGGAGAATGCAAACCACCGAGAAGATGTACAAGGTTGACACGGTGATTTTTCTCCCGAGGTTCACTTGGTTGCCACCAAGCTAGTCCCCGTTGTGTCGACCACACACTTGGTGATTCGGCGGCTAATAGGCATTCACAAGCCTAGCCCACTAACTCGGGCGCCGCAAGAATCTACCCACAAGTGAGGGTAACTCAATGACACACTCAACTAGAGTTGCTCTTCGTGATCCCCGCGAGGCGAGCACAATACCCCTCACAAGCACTTCTCCGGAGCGCCGCACAATCTTCTTGCGCGCTTCGACGGAGCCACAAGCCACCAAGCCATCTAGGAGGTGGCAACCTCCAAGAGTAACAAGCACACCGGCTTGCAACACGATCGCCTAGTGCCACACGAAGCTATCTCTCAAAGCAACGCACTAGAGATCACTCACTCGCAATTAGAATCACACTAAAGCTTGCACAAGTGAGTTAGAGGGCTCCCAAACCAAAACACTAGAGGCAACACATGCCCAAGGTGCATTGCCAGCCCAAGAGGCCAGCCAATGGCTATATATAGCCACACCATCGAAACTAGCCATTTTGCCCACTCATTGGGCATTCTTGCGCCAGTCCGGACGCACTTTTCATAGGGGGTCCGGACCATCATCTGCGTCCGGACCCCTTCACACCGAGCGCCAACGGCTCTCTGTTTGCCGCTTCGGACGCGGCCTCTGGACGCGCGCAATGCGCCGTCCGGACCATCGCGCCTGCGTCCGGTCGCCTGCCGATTCAAACTTCCCGTTGGCGCGCTCACGGATCGCCGCCACGTTTACTCCGGACGCACCCAACAGTGCGGGTCCGGACCAACACACACCTGCGTCCGGACCTCAGCAGAGAGGTTCCAGAGAGCTTCAACTCGCCCGGACAACGTCCGGACTCTAGCGTCTGGACCGCTTCTGCGTCCGGACTCAACACAGAGCCGAAACCAGAGAGCGCCAGAGCTCCGGACACATGTCCGAATCCCTGCGTCCGGACAGCATACTGCGTCCGGACTCTGCTCCTCAGTGGCACCACCTAGGGTGTGTATCCGGACGCACACGCGATGTTCCGGACACACCGAAACCCTAGCGTCCGGAGCTTGAAAAATAGCCGAGACTCCTCCCAACTTCTTCCTTTGCTTCTCATGTGCTAACATAAATGTGTTCTTCACCTTGTGCATGTGTGTTAGCATTTTCACAAAGATTTTCAAAGAATTTTCACTTCATCTTACCGCGCCACTCGATTCTAATGCATCGCAAAGTTAGATCGCTCACGGTGGCACTAGATAACCGATATGCAAACAAGTTTGCCCCTCTTGATAGTAATGCTATCTCTCCTAAACCTGGTCATATACTTCTCTACACACCAATGACCGGTGAAATGAAATGCCCTATGGTTATACCTTTGCCTTGCGCATTTCATTCCATCTCCATCTCCAATGTTGATGCAACACATGCACCAATCCAACATCAAATGATATGATCCACTTCATATCATCACATGACTGTATTGGTTCATCGATCTTGACCTCACTTGCTCTTCACCGTTGCCTTGGTTCATCGGCGCCAAGCATCACCCGCTTGCCCTTCACACTTGCAACCGGTCCATCAAGCCAAGCCTCATCTTGATCTTCTCCACCTTGGTCACATGACTCCATGTCATGTTTCATGTGCATTAAGCTCCTTCATCACACAATCACCTGTGAACTAATCTCCTGTGTATATATCACTCAAACACATATTAGTTCACCTAAGTTGTCACTCAATTACCAAAATCACACAAGGACCTTTCAAGCAATCGGCTATATTGTCACCCCAATGATGGAGAAGACACCATATGAGCTATTGAATGGAAGAAAGCCCAACATTGCATACTTCAGAGTGTTTGGTTGCAAATGCTATATCTTGAAGAAAGGCACAAGACTTGGAAAGTTTGACAAGAAATGTGATGAAGGGTTCTTACTTGGTTACTCAACCACAAGCAAAGCCTATAGAGTATGAAATTCGGATGGTGGTGTGCTTGAGGAGGTTCATGATGTTGAATTTGATGAAACAAATGGCTCTCAAGTTGAAAATGAGAATCTAGATGATGTGAGTGGATCTCAATTATCAAATGCAATGAAGAGTATGGATATTGGTGATATTAGGCCAAGGAAAGTGATTGACATTGAAGATAACAAAGATCAAGTGCTCAACTCACCTAATGTGCTAGCTAGTGGTTCTCAAGTGCAAGATCAACAAGTTGCTAGTTCATCTCAACCAAGCTCAAGCAACAAGTCCCTATCCTCCAACCAACTAACATTGCAACAGATCACCCCATTGATCAAATAGTTGGTGATATTACAAGTGGTGTGCAAACAAGATCAAGATTGGCATCCTTTTGTGAACACTATTCATTTGTATCATCCATAGAGCCAACCAAGGTTGAAGTGGCCTTACAAGATGTTGATTGGGTCAATGCAATGCATGAAGAGCTCAACAACTTCACAAGAAATCAAGTGTGGGAGCTAGTTGTAAGACCCAAGAACTATAATGTGATTGGCACAAGATGGGTATTTAGAAACAAGTAAGATCAAGATGGTATAGTTGTGAGAAATAAAGCAAGATTGGTAGCTCAAGGGTACACATAAGTTGAAGGTCTTGACTTTGGTGAAACTTATGCACTAGTTGCAAGATTAGAGGCAATTAGAATCATATTGGCCTATGCACTAGTTACACTTGGATAGTGATGCTAGTGGCAATATGGAGGATCAAAAGTTGTATCGGTCTATGATTGGAAGCTTACTCTATGTGACCGCTTCTAGGCCGGATGTCATGTTTAGTGTATGCATGCGTGAAAGGTTCCAAGCCTCTCCAAGAGAAAGTCTAAAAGGTCTAGATATGGCTAGAGGGGGGGTGAATAGCCTATTAAAATTTTCTACAACAACACTAAGCAAACTTGTTAGAATAAAACATGGAGAAAAGCAAGTTTGCACTAGCACTATGGTTAGACAAGCCACCTACCAATTCTAGTTACTAGCAAGATATATCCTATGTCACACACAAGAGCTAGATAACTAGTGATTCTAGAATAAGCTACACAAGCTAAGCTAGAGGCTCTACTTCGCAAGAATGTAAAGAATAGTAATGCAAAGGTAGAGTAAGAATGATTATACCGCCGCGTAGAGATGAACCAATCAAACACAAGATGAATCCTCGGTAGAGACAAGATGACACAAGATTTTTTACCGAGGTTCACTTGTTTGCCAACAAGCTAGTCCTCGTTGTAGCGATACACACACTTGGAGGTTCACGCGCTAATTGGCATCACATGCCAAACTCGTCACCGGGTGCCGCACAACCAACACAAGATGGGGATCCACAAGCTACGCGCAATCCACTAGCGATACCTTTTGCGAACTCCCGCGGGGTAGGTTCAAGACCCCTCACAATCCACCGATCGGAGCCAGAGACAATCACCTTCCTCCGCTCAACGATCCTCGTCGTACCAAGCCGTCTAGGAGATGGCAATCTCCAAGAATAACAAGAGCTCCGCGATGACGACGATCACCAAGTGCCACTAGTATGCAATCGAAGAGCAATGCACTTGGATTCACTCAATCTCTCATGAATATGTCAAATATGCTTAGAGGGATGAGTGGTGGGCTTCTCACAAATGAGCACAAGTGTGTGAGTGAATAGAATGTGCAAGAAGTGCCCCAAAGGGCCAGCCATACAACTATATATAGCCTCCACTCACAACTAGCCGTTTTCCCACTAAAAAAACACTTCTCTGCGTGCCTCCGGACGCAACTTTCATAGGGGGTCCGGACCAAAAACCGTGTCCAGACCCTTCACCAGCAGAGAGCCACGCTCTCTGTTTGAGCCTCCGGACGCGACATCCGGTCGCGTGTGACACGACGACCGGACCATGCCATATGCGTCCAGATCCCTGCCGATTCAAATGGCTCCTTTCCCGCTCGCGCCACAGCTAGCCACGTGGCTCCGATCGCTCATAATAGTAGCGTCCGGACTCGACTGTTCATGGGTCCGGAAATATTTCTCCACGCGCCCTAGAACACCCGAGAGCTACCTTGAGCTCCTCAGCACCTCCGGACGCAAGTCCGGTGCACAGTCCGGACAAACACTTGCGTCCGGATCCTTTCTCCAGAAACTAGTAGAGAGCTCCAGGACTCCGGACGCGCGTCCGCTGCCCTGTGTCCGGACCGCAAATAGAGTCTGGAGCCTCGCACATAGCCAGCCACGCTTAGGGTATGGCTTCGGACCCATCTCTGATGGTCCGGACAGCACCAAACCCTAGCGTCCGGACCTCCTCTTCTATCCGAAACACTTCGCCACCTTCACTCCAACTTCTTCCAAGCTTCCAAGAGCCAACACTAAGTGATATCAACACTTGTGCACGTGTGTTAGCTTTTATTTAACAATTATCTTGGAATTAGTTGGTTGTTTCACTTGGTTCAATTGATTTTAAATGTAATGCAAAGAACCTAGTGGCACATGATAACCGTAATCATTCGCAAGAGCTCCCTCCTTGATAGTACGGCTATCTATCCTAAATGTGATCACATCCTCTATGATGTCTTGATCACCAAACCAAAAATGGTCCTAGCTTTCACCTTTGCCTTCACACCATTTTCCTTTGCACCACCATGCTAGAGCTTGTGCTATCCTCACTTGATCCACCTTGCTCCATCACATGGCTTGTACCAACCTATCTCATGATTCACACTTAGAGATCCAAGGTTAGTACTCGAGTGGGTTTCATCAATTACTCAAAACCAAAACACAAGGGAACTCTCAATCTCCCCCTTTTTGGTAATTGATGACAACCCTTCCATAAAGATATGAAATATAATCATTTTGAACTTGAGTTGCTTGTCCAAGCATTTTAATCAAAGATTTTAGATTTGGACAAGTCACACAAATTCGGTTTTGGTAGTTATTAGCTCCCCCTACATATGTGCTTCTAGAGTTTGGTTCAAGACTTGCACATATGTATAGATAGGCATTGTGGGAGAGGAAATAGCTACCAAATGATGCTAAGGTTTAATAGCAGACCTTTGAAGCGTGATACCATCGGAGTGCGGAATTTGAAATCACCCTTAGCACCATGATTAGCTAGACACCACTTGAAAATACAACCACTTGAAGAACACATGTGAGTCTAAGCTAATCAACCTATGCATGCTAGTTGATCAATCATCATTCAATTTTGGATCACTAGCAATCACCACACAAGCATGAACATTTGAATTTAAAGTACTTGTGCAACAATACATATGAGGATGCAAACATTCAAATACAACAACTTGTTCATGAGCTTGCTCCCCCTACTTGAGTGTTCTTTTCAAAATTGATTTTTCATTTTCCTTTTTTATCTTTCAATTTCTCCCTCTTATCTTTATCCTCCCCCTTTGGTCAATTTTATATCTTTTGCATAATTTCTCCCCTTTGTCATCCAATTGACACAAAAAGGTGGGACCGATTATAGATATTCAAGTTTTAGCTCCCCCTTAGTGTGAGATAGGGTGAAATATTGTTTTCAACTTTGGTTTGAACTAAGCTATTTGCCCAAGATATTTAATTCGGTTTAAACCATAGACAAGCTTGTTCACACATGCTAAGATGGTTATCTTGCCTATGTTGAATTAAACACTTAAGCACATAGACATAGATCAAACACTAGGATTGCAAGCCCATCAACATGTCATATGCTACCACTAGATCATATCAAGACATAGAAGCAATAGTGGTACCATATAAGAATCAAAGACATTTTAGTTTTCATGAATGAGCCTAGAAGCATGAGTGATGTCTATATGCTCTACACAAGTCCTAGCAAAGTATGCATGAATGCTTTCAATCAACTTGTACCTTGCTTTGTCGGAGTAGAGGCATGTCATATAAGTGGGGGTGCATCAACTCATGTTGGAGAAGTCAAGTATGTTCAACTCATTCCTTAGCTTGCAAAACCTCTTTTCATCTAGTGGCTTGGTAAAGATGTCGGCCAATTGATCTTCGGTGCCAACACTTGTGATAGAAATGTCCCCTTTCAATTGATGATCTCTAATGAAATGGTGGCAAACACCAATATGCTTTGTTCTTGAGTGTTGAACCGGATTGTTGGTTAGCTTGATTGCACTTTCATTGTCACATAGCAATGGGACTTTCTTGAATTTGACTCCAAAATCATTCAAAGTAGCTTTCATCCAAAGTATTTGTGCACAACAACTCCCCGCACTAATATATTTGGCTTCGGCGGTAGAGAGTGCCACACTATTTTGCTTCTTTGATGACCATGAAACAAGTGATCTTCCAAGCAATTGACATGTGCCCGATGTGCTCTTCCTTTCTATCTTGAAACCCGCATAGTCCAAGTCAGAGTATCCAATTAACTCAAAGTTTGATCCTTTAGGATACCACAACCCAAAATTAGGTGTATGCTTCAAATATCTCAATATCCACTTTGTGGCCTTCAAATGACTCTCTCTTGGAGATGCTTGAAATCTTGCACACATGCATACACTAAATATGACATCCGGTCTTGATGCGGTCACATAGAGCAAGCTACCAATCATTGATCTATATAGCATTTGATCTACCATGTTGCCCATCCAAATTTCCATTTGTTCCCATGGGTCTACTAATAGACTTTGCTTCATCTAGATTGAATTTCTTAAGCATGTCCTTGATATACTTGCCTTGACTTACAAAAGTTCCATTCTTCATTTGCTTGACTTGAAGACCAAGGAAGTAACTAAGTTCACCAAGAATAGACATCTCAAACTCATTGGCCATCATATTTCCAAATTCTTCACAAAACTCTTGATTGGTTGACCCAAAGATAATGTCATCCACATAGATTTGCAACACAAACAAGTCCGTCCCAATCTTCTTGGTGAATAGGGTAGTATCAACCTTGCCCATAATGAATCCCTTAGAGAGGAGAAAGTCCCTCAACCTCTCATACCATGCTCTAGGTGCTTGCTTCAAGCCATATAATGCCTTTCTTAGCTTGTACACATGGTTGGGTTTCTTGTCATCTTCAAAACCGGGTGGTTGCTCCACAAATACTAATTCATTGATGTACCCATTGAGAAATGCACTCTTCACATCCATTTGATAGAGCTTGATGTTGTGAGCAAAAGCATAAGCCAATAGAATCCTTATTACTTCTAGCCTTGCCACCGGTGCATATGTTTCTCCAAAGTCAAGACCCTCTACTTGAGTGTACCCTTGTGCAACTAGTCTTGCTTTGTTTCTCACCACTATGCCATCTTGATATTGTTTGTTGTGAAAGACCCATCTTGTGCCAATAACATTGTGGTTCTTTGGTCTCTCAACTAGCTACCAAACTTGATTTCTTGTGAAGTTGTTGAGCTCTTCATGCATAGCATTTACCCAATCAATATCTTGCAAAGCTTCTTCAATCTTGGTTGGCTCAATAGATGATACAAAAGAGTAGTGTTCACAAAATGAAGCCAATATTGATCTTGTTTGTACACCACTAGTGATATCTCCAATAATATGATCTATAGGATGATCTCTTGCAATAGATGTAGGTTGGAGTATTGGAAGTTGATTGCTTGTACTTGGTTGATCATTGAGTAGAGTGGATGAACTAGCTTCTTGATCTTGAGTTGGAGAGGATGAACTAGCTTGATTATCATTGGATTGCTCATTGGATGGAGCATGCACTAGATAGTCATTATCTTGCTCTTCCTTCACTTGCCTCGGCCTAATGTCCCCAATATCCATGTTCTTCTTGCATTGGCCAATGGTTCACCTCTCACATCATCATGATTGTCAATTTCATCTTGAGAGCCTTGTGTTTCATCAAACTCTACATCATGTACTTCCTCAACTATGCCATGAGTAAGATTCCATACTCTATATGCTTTGCTTGTAGTTGAGTAACCAAGTAGGAAGCCTTCATCACATTTCTTCTCAAATTTGCTCAATCTGGCACCTTTCTTTAAGATATAGCATTTTCATCCAAATACTCTAAAGTATGCAATATTTGGCTTTCTTCCATTCAATAGCTCATAAGGTGTCTTCTCAAGAATCTTGTGGCAATAGAGTCGGTTGCTATAGTAGCAAGCCGTGTTGATAGCTTCGGCCAAAAAAGAATCACTCACATTGTATTCACTAAGCATAGATCTTGCCATATCAATGAGTGTCATATTCTTCCTCTCAACAAGCCCATTTGATTGAGGTGTATACTTGGCCGAGAATTGATGTTTGATTCCATATTCATCACAAAGCTCATCAACTCTTGTATTCTTGAACTCACTATCATTGTCACTTCTCACTTTCTTGATAGTTGTTTTAAATTCATTTTGGCATCTCTTGACAAAGATCTTGAATGTATCAAATATGTCACTCTTGTCACTCAAGAAGAATACCCATGTATATCTAGTGAAATCATCAACTATCGCAAAGCCATATTGGAAAAATCCTCCAATACATGTATATGTGGTTGGTCCAAACAAGTCCATGTGCAAGAGCTCAAAAGGTTTGCAAGTACTCATTATGATCTTAAGGGTGAGTGTTTCCAACTTGTTTGTCGGCTTGACAAGAGCTACATAGCTTATCTTTCTCAAAGACCACATCTTTCAAGCCTCTAACTAGATCATGCTTGACAAGTCTATTCAATTGTTTCATCCCAACATGACCAAGCCTTCTATGCCATAACCAACTCATGCTAGATTTGGATAGCAAGCAAGTTGATAATTGGGTTTCACTAGCATTGAAATCAACCAAGTATAGATTCTCATATCTAAAGCCTTTGAATATCAAGTTAGAGCCATCTACACTTATGATCTCTACATCATCAACTCCAAAGATGCACTTGAAACCAAGATCACAAAGTTGAGCTATGGATAGCAAGCTGAAGTTCAAGCTCTCTACTAGAAACACATTGGATATGCTCATGTCATTTGATATTGCAATCTTACCAAGCCCTTTGACCTTGCCTTTGCCATTGTCACTAAATGTGATAGAATCAACCCTATTGCAATCATTTGGCTTGATAGAGTTGAACATTCTTGAATCTCCGGTCATATGTTGAGTGCACCCACTATCAAGCACCCAATGCCTCCCTCCGGCTTTATAATTGACCTACAAAAGATTCAATTCTTCTTAGGTACCCATTGTTGTTTGGGTCCTCCAAAGTTAGTGACTAAGGACTTAGGTACCCAAATATCTTTCTTCTTTGAGCTCTCATTGGTAGTACCCATATACTTTGCAATCACACCTTTCTTGCCCTTGGTAAGCACATAACTAGAATCAAAGCGAATAGATGCACTTGTAAATTTTATCTTGCTTAGATTTAGTTTGCAATGTTGCTCATCATGCCCTACTTGCTTGCAACTTGAGCAAAACCGGCCATTGCTCTTCACAAAGCGAGGCTTTGGAGTTGCAAAGGCCGCCTTGCCTTTCTTGGGGGTATAGCCAAGTACCTCTTTGCAAAGAGAGAACCTTTGACTACCCAAGCACTTAAGCAAGCGGGCGTCTCCACTATAGGCATTGCCTAATGCTAGAGTGAGCTTACCAACCTCCTTCTTAAGGTTCTCATTCTCAACTGTTAGTGAAGCATCACAAGTGACAACATCACTAGTAGAAGAGATAGAGTTCGAAGTGCTACAAGAAGGGTTAGTTGGGGTGATGATGATGGGTTCATAGAAAGTTTCATTGATTATGTCACAAGTTGATCCCATGTTACTTGTTTGAACATGCTCTTTCTCCTTTTGCTCAACAAGGGATGAGTGAGCCTTTTCAAGCTTAGAGTGAGCTTTGCCAAGCTTCTCATGGGCTTCCTCTAGCCTCTCATGAGAAAGATTGAGCTCATCAAAGGATTGCTTGAGAGCTTGAAGCTCTTTCCGCAATGCTTTGCACTCCTTTCTCTTTATGTCAAAATGAGTCTTAGCATCTTCCAACATTTCAATTAATTCATCTTTAGTGGGTTCATCATCATCATCATCACTAGATTCACTCTCATCATCTGATTGTACCTTAGTGGACTTAGCCATGAAGCATGTAGATGGAGTGTCAAAGAGAGAGATCGTGTTCTTCATAACAATACTTGCAAGAGCCTTCTTCTTGCTTAATCTCTTCTCATCATCACTTGAGTCATCATCATCACTTGAAGAATCACTATCCCAAGTGACAACATATGAGCCTCCTTTCTTGTTCTTCTTGAGAGTCATCTTGCTCTCTTTCTTCTCTTTCTTCTCTTTCTTCTTGCCCTTCTTCTCATCTTCATTGTCACTATGAAGAGGACAATCCGCAATGAGATGATCCATGCTATTGCACTTGAAGCATCTTCTATCCTTCTCATTGAACTTGTGTGAGATCTTCCTTCTTGCTCTATAACCCTTCTTCTTCATGAACTTGCCAAATTTCTGGACAAATAGAGCTATCTTCTCTTCATCATCATCATTATCACTTGAGCACTCATCATAGCTTGATTCTTCATACTTTGCTTTGCCCTTTGATGATGATGTGGCTTTGAATACCACACTCTTCTTCTTCTCATCTTTCTTGTCATCCTTCTTCTCTTTGTTCTCTCTAATATTATCTTTGTCTTATCTAAAGGTGTCATCGGTAATCACCTCACCAAGAACTTGGTTTGGTGTCATTGTGTCCAATCCACTTCTCACCAATAGAGTGACTAGCATCTCAAATCTTGGTGGGAGACTTCTCAAGAAATTGAATGGAAATCCTTGTTCTCCACCTTCTCTCCAAGTGACTTGAGGTCATTGACAAGCACCTCAAGCCTATTGAACATCTCTGGCACATTTTCATCATCTTTCATCTTGAAGCTAGCAAATCTCTCCTTCAAGATATATGCCTTGGCCCCCTTCATGGATTGAGTTCCCTCATAGGACTCCTCAAGCTTCTTCCATGCATCATGAGCACTCTCTATATTCTTGATTTGCTCAAAGACCTCCTTAGACATTGCATCATGGATGGCACTCAATGCAATGTCATTGTTTTGGAGCTTTTTCTCCTCGGCTGCGGTGGGTGCCTCCTCATCTATCACCTCAAACTTCTTGTCAACCACCAACCATAACTTCCGGTTGATTGATTTGATATGGGTGGTCATCAATGCCTTCCAATAGATATAATCGGTGCCATCGAACTTGGGTGGCCTCTTGGTGTTGTTGACAAGAGCCATATTAACACCGTGGGATGTTAAGCCTTGTGTGAACGGTGTACCGGCTCTGATACCACTTGAAAGGTCTAGATATGGCTAGAAGGGGGGTGAATAGCCTATTAAAATTTTCTACAACAACACTAAGCAAACTTGTTAGAATAAAACACGACGAAAAGCAAGTTTGCACTAGCACTATGGTTAGACAAGCCACCTACCAATTCTAGTTACTAGCAAGATATATCCTATGTCACACACAAGAGCTAGATAACTAGTGATTCTATACTAAGCTACACAAGCTAAGCTAGAGGCTCTACTTTGCAAGAATGTAAAGAATAGTAATGCAAATCTAGAGTAAGAATAATTATACCGCCGCGTAGAGATGAACCAATCAAACACAAGATTTTTTACCAAGGTTCACTTTTTGCCAACAAGCTAGTCCTCGTTGTAGCGATACACCCACTTGGAGGTTCACGCGCTAATTGGCATCACACGCCAAACCCATCACCGGGTGCCACACAACCAACACAAAATGGGGATCCAGAAGCTACGCGCAATCCACTAGCGATACCTTTTGCGAACTCCCGCGGGGTAGGTTCAAGACCCCTCACAATCCACCGATCGGAGCCGGAGACAATCACCTTCCTCCGCTCAACGATCCTTGTCGTACCAAGCCGTCTAGGAGAAGGCAATATCCAAGAATAACAAGAGCTCCGCGATGACGACGATCACCAAGTGCCACTAGTATGCAATCGAAGAGCAATGCACTTGGATTCACTCAATCTCTCATGAATATGTCAAATATGCTTAGAGGGATGAGTGGTGGGCTTCTCACAAATGAGCACAAGTGTGTGAGTGAATAAAATGTGCAAGAAGTGCCCCAAAGGGCTAGCCATACAACTATATATAGCCTCCACTCACAACTAGCCGTTTTCCCACTGAAAAACACTTCTCTGCATGCCTCCAGACGCAACTTTCACAGGGGGTCCAGACCAAAAACCGTGTCCGGACCCTTGACCAGTAGAGAGCCATGCTCTCTATTTGAGCCTCCGGACGCGACCTCCGGTCGCGTGTGACACGCCAACCGGACCATGTCGTATGCGTCCGGATCCCTGCAGATTCAAACAGCTCCTTTCCCGCTCGCGCCACAACTAGCCACGCGGCTTCGGTCGCTCATAACAGTAGCGTCCGGACTTGACTGTTCATGGGTCTAGAAATATTTCTTCGCGCGCCCGAGAACACCCAAGAGCTGCCTTGATCTCCTCAGCACCTCCGGACGCAAGTCCGGTGCACAGTCCGGACAAACACTTGCGTCTGGATCCTTTCTCCAGAAACCAGCAAAGAACTCCAGGACTCTCGACACGCGTCCGGTGCCCTGCGTCCGAACCGCAAATAGAGTCCGGAGCCTCGCACACAGCTAGCCCCGCCTAGGGTATGCCTCTGGACCCATCTCCGATGGTCCGGACAGCAACAAACCCTAGCGTCCAGACCTCCTCTTCTGTCCAAAACACTTCGCCACCTTCACTCCAACTTCTTCCAAGCTTTCAAGAGCCAACACTAAGTTATCTCAACACTTGTGCACGTGTGTTAGCTTTTATTTCACAATTATCTTGGAATTAGTTCGTTGTTTCACTTGGTTCAATTGATTTTAAATGTAATGCAAAGAACCTAGTGGCACATGATAATCGTAATCATTCGCAAGAGCTCCCTCCTTGATAGTACGGCTATCTATCCTAAATGTGATCACATCCTCTATGATGTCTTGATCACCAAACCGAAAATGGTCCTAGCTTTCACCTTTGCCTTCACACCATTTTCCTTTGCACCACCATGCTAGAGCTTGTGCCATCCTCACTTGATCCACCTTGCTCCATCACATGGCTTGTACCAACCTATCTCATGATTCATACTTAGAGATCCAAGGTTAGTACTCGAGTGGGTTTCATCAATTACTCAAAACCAAAACACAAGGGAACTCTCAAAGTCACTTGAAAGCTACAAAGAGAATATTGAGGTACTTGAAGCATACACAAGATGTTGGATTGTGGTATCCCGAGGGGTCAAACTTTGAGTTGATTGGATATTCGGACTCCGACTATGTGGGATGCAAGGTTGATAGAAAGAGCACATCGGGCACATGTCAATTTCTAGGCATGTCACTCGTATCTTGGTCATCAAAGAAGAAAAATAGTATTGCACTCTCTACCGCCGAAGCCGAATACATAAGTGCGGGTAGTTGTTGGGCTCAATTGATTTGGATGAAAGCAACCTTGAATGACTTTGGAATCAAATTCAAGCAAGTGCCATTGCTATGTGACAATGAAAGTGTGGTCAAGCTCACAAACAACCCGGTTCAACATTCAAGAACAAGCACATTGACATAAGGCACCACTTCATAAGGGATCATCAACAAAAGGGTGATATTACAATTACAAGTGTTGGCACCGATGATCAACTTGCAAATATATTCACCAAGCCACTTGATGAGAAGAGATTTTGCAAGCTAAGGAATGAATTGAACATTCTTGACTTCTCAAATATGTGTTGATGCACCCCACATATATGACATGCCTCTCATTCAAGCAAAGCAAGGTAAAAGTTGATTAACATGTCATACATCTAATATTAGGACTTGTTAGTGCATCTAGACATCAATTCATTAGGCTCATTCATGAAAATCAAATGAATTTGATGCTTATATGGTACCACTATTGTTTCTATGTTTAATATGATCTAGTGGTAGCATATGACATGTTTGTAGGCTTACAATCCTAGTGTTTCATCTAGATTATGAATTTCAAGTGTTTAGCTCAACATGGGCAAGATAACCATCCTAGGATGTGTGAACAAGCTTGTCCGTGGTTTAAACCGAGATAAATACTTTGGGGAAAGTAGTCTAGATTGAACCACATCTAAGCTTCTCTTCAATAATCCTTAATTTGAGCACATCTTTTTGATAATGAGATGACAAAGGGGGAGAAGTAAGTAGAGTAAGTAGATCACAAAGAAATATTTTGAAAATTTGAATGTATAAGCACACAAGTAGGGGGAGCAAGCCTATGAATCAAGTTGTTGCATTTCTATGTGCATTCATAAGTGCTTGCTTGCATATGTACTTATATTCCTAACATGCTTGTGTGGTGAATGCTAGAAACTTGATAATCATGATGCTTGAAGTACTAGCATGCATAGGTCTTAGCCTAAGCTTTTGAATTTGAATTTTTCAAGTGGTATTTCAAGTTTGCTTTCAAGTAGTTTCTAGGCATTCATGGTGCTAAGGATGGTATAAAATGACACTCCGATTGGTATCACGCTTCAAAGGTCCATTCTTTATACCTTAGCATCATTTGGTAGCATTCACTCTCCCACAATTCTTATCCATGGATATGTGATTAATTTGAACCAAACTCATATACACATATCTAGGGGGAGCTAATACTACCAAAATTGAAATTTTCATTCATTGTATTTATTTGTAAAAGGTTGTCATCAATTACCAAAAAGGGGGAGATTGAAAGCCCAAGTTTGGTTTTCGTTAATTGATGAAACCTATGGACTAACCCTATTGCTAAAGTGTATGATCTAGCTAGGGTGATCCAACTTGACAAGTGGAGCTAGATAAAAGATCATGATGGATCAAGTGTTCCATGGATAAGGAAAAGAAGAAAGATAAAAAGAAAAATGGGCTCAAGGCAAAGGTATATCATAGGGCCATTTTTGGTTTAGTGATCAAGACACTATAGAGAGTGTGATCACATTTAGGATAGATAGCCGTACTATCAAGAAGGGAAAATTCGTGTTGATTGCGGTTATCATGTGCCACTAAGTTTGCATTGCATATTTAAAATGAACCTAAGTGAAAGAAATGAAATAAAATCCAAGATAATATGTTGTAAAGGCTAACACTTGAGCACAAGAGTTGGAATACCTTGTGTTAGCATATGGAAGCTTGGAGAAGAAGAGGCAGCTCAGTTTGGAAAGAAAAAGAGCTCCGGACGGGGATTCGGACGCTAGGCGTGTTGTTGTTCGGACCAACGTCTTCACGTCCAGAAGTGAACCTTAACCTCAGCTTCGTCTGCACAGTGGGACTGGACGCTGGTGCGTGTCCGGAGTGGAGCTGCACTCTCTGTTGCTTCTGGTAGGATGTCCGGATGATGGAGTTTGTCCGAAGGTGAAGCTCCGGACGCGGCGTCAAGAGTTCTGATGCTCTCGGGTGCCTCTAGTGTCATGTTCGGATGCTGTGCGCCATGGTCTAGAGGAGGACTATTTAGCGCGTCCGGAGACACGTGGCGAATCAAGGTGAGCGCGGCAAAGAACAATTTCAAACGGGAAGATGTCCGGATGCGTGGGCGTTTGTCCGGACAGGTCTTCGCGAGCGTCCGGAGGACACGTCAGGACTTGAGGATAGAGGCTCAGCTGCTCGGTGTGTGAAGGGTCCGGACGCCACCCATGGTCAGGTCCCCCTCTCTGTGCGTGTCTGAAGTCACGCAGACAGTGGAGAAAAGGGGAGCAAACAGCTAGCTTTAGGTGGATGGCTATATAAGTGTTTTGGCCAGCTCCTAGGGCTCTCTCTTGTACCTCTCATTCATTCTCACTCTTTGTGCTTCCTTGAGAAAGCCCCCAACTCATCTCTCTTTGCTTCAATTGCATTCTTGTGAGAGTTTGAGTGAACCAAGTGCATTGATCATTGCATTGCATCTTAGTGGCACTTGGTCATCGTCATCGCCACGGGATTTCTTGTTATTCTTGGTGTTTGCCAACACCTAGACGGCTTGGGCGATTGAGGAAGCTTCGGCGCGATTGGTGATTGTTCGTGGCTAGTTTCGACGATCCTGAGAGGGCTTGTACCCACCTCGGCGGAGCGCCAAAGGGTAACTCTAGTGGATTGCTCGTTTCATTGAGTTACTCTCATTTGCATGGATTCTTGTGGCGTCTGAGTAGTGGGCTAGGCTTTTGATTGCCTATTAGCCACCGAATCACCACTTGAGTAGTCGACACAACGGGGATTAGCTTGTTGGCAACCAAGTGAACCTCGGGAGAAAAATCTTTGTGTCATCTTGTCTCCCGGCTACTCTTTGGTATTCATTGTGTTTGATTTTCATATTGACATCCATTATTCACAAGGCATCGGTATAACAATCACCCTCTCCCTTGTATTTACATTGTTTCATTCCTTGCCTAGTTAGCTCTCTAGTTCTTTAGTTAGCTATCTTGTTAGTTGTTCTAGCTAGCTTGTGTTGAGTGCCTTAGCTTCTTGCTATTGATTGATTAGGCGCTTAACTAACTAGAATTGCTTGGATAGGTGGCTTTGCAACCCTAGTAGAGCTAGAGCAAAAAGCTTCGCTTAGTGTTATTCTAACCATTTGCTCTAGTTTTTTGTAGAATTTTTAATAGGCTATTCACCCCCCTCTAGCCAACACCTTTCACTGGCCAAGAGGCTGGCTTCGGCGAAGGCGCGGTGGAACTAGTCATTAACTGAGTTGTCTAGGATGATGGTAGGGGGCCGTCCGGTCCACTTGCTAAGCATGATACGCTTACTTGGCCGTCAGGCGGACGATGCGGTGGGGGGGTCTAGTTGCCATCGGCTTCCCGTGGCATGTGCGCGTGTGGGCTAGTAGCCACGAGTGGTTCCTTGAGCGGCAGACAGAGGGCGTTGATGAAAGTTATCACCACCGTGGCGCCCGACCCCTGGGCGTCACTAGCTAGAAAGCCAGGGCCTGGTGTGGCCGCAGAGCCAGTGCCACCCGACGTACCACCAAGAGCAGGCGGCGACATGGCGGCATCTTCCAGAGCGGCGCCACCCAGATCGGGCACGTCGGGCGTGGGCGCAGATATGGTGGGGTCCGTCTACGACCGGACCGTGAGCTCAGTCTCCGCGAACATAAACCACCAGTCTTCATGGAGCGTGACAGTAGGGGTGTCCTGTGGGAAATGGCCACCGATGGAATGGCCAACAAATCCCCTCGAAGGAGGCGGGGAGCCTCGAAAAATCGGAAGCTCCGGAGAGGCGAACGTACTAGGAGCGGGGGGTCGAGGTGCGGCCGCCGAGGTCCAGCACCCCCCAAGGCCTACAGGACTGGACGGGGGGCCAGCCTCCCATGCCATAAAGCCCCACTCAACCGGCCGGTTTGGGAGCACACCATCCGCCTGGGAAAAGGGGAGCGGGCAAGAGAATTCCCTGATCAGGACAGACGTGGCGACATGGTCTTGGACCCCGGCCGGCAGCGTGTCATCCGAAGCCCTGGCCGGCGAAAAGGCCCCATGTCGGTACCCCCACCCACCGACAAGATGGTGGGGTTGCAGTTGCTATCACCGGAGTCGTCAGTGATGTTGCGGCGCAGCATCGGCCAGTCATTGTCGCGTTGTCCATCGAGAACATATCCCGGCCCCCATCGCCATTTTTATCCTCATCAGCCCCGAACTCGCCGCCACCAGGCATATTGGGTGCGCAAAAATCCTGGGAAGCAACTAGACGGATACAGACCATGTATTGGAGTCCGGGCAGCATCTGTGCATCAACACTGGTCCTTGGAAGGTGCGGCTCGGGGATGAAGATGATAGTTTGTTCCCTGATGAACGAGGGGTGCCAACACCAAGCCGTGACGAAAAGTTCATGGTCATCCTTGGCGGGGACATCGCGGAGCTGCGTGAGCTCGACCTCCACGCAGGCAGAACCCAACACGATTTGCACTGTGCAGGCGTTCCTCGCATGGAGGGGTATCGAGCTTAGGGCGAGTAGGACCCTGAAGCGGAATGCGCCCGCTAAAGCCATGGATGTGCGCCTCCACGGGTACCACCGTAAAGGCATCAAAGCCCCCCGGGTCGTGCAGCCCGAACCCGTTCTCGGTCCTCCGGCTGCCGGAAGCGTACGAGAAAATCCTCCGGGAAGTGCAAATGGACCACCACGTCATCACGGCTAATCTCGAAGCAATTCCAAAGGAAGGAGTACACCATGTCTGCGGAGATGTGAAAGCCTGGAGCCGCCCACCATCGCCACGAGCGCCAGTTCGAGGTCATCCTCCGAGTTCTGTACCTCCTGGGACCTGGGTACGACGACCAGCGGGGCGCCCGCAGGAGTGTGAGATGCGGCCAGAGCCCGCGCATCACGCCCATATCGCTAGTCCGGCGGCAAGGGGGGGAGGCGAGCATCCTCTAGGGCAGGGGGAACCCGCGACGCATCCTCCAAAATAGGGAAGGCCCGTGTCGCGTATGGGGCGGTGGACCTGGAGGCGGTGGCGGCAAGGCGGTTTCCGGGTCTGCTCGCATGGTCGTGGCCGGGGGAGGGCCAGGAGGGGGCGGCGGGAGGGACTCCGGGGTCAGAGGAGCGCAACAGGCGGGGACGGAGGTTGACCGACCCGTCGAGGTGGACCGGCCCGAAGTGGTGTCCGTAGAGGAGGGTCGGCCCTATACACAGCCGGCGGCTTCCCGCCCAGTCAGCCAGGGTCCCGGCGGGGGAGCAGCCACGCTTGGTCCCGACACGGACAGCGCGCACCGGAAGGGGGCAATTCACGCCCAGACGCCCTCCCGCATGGCGGCAACAGGCCTTGATGTGATCCTTGGAGCGGCAGTTGAAGCAGAGCCCCTGGAGCTCCCTTCGTACTGGCCGCGGGGCGGCATATGGGAGCGGCCGTAGCGTTGGCTTCGTACTTCAAAAAAGCCGTCCGAGTCCGGGACCCCCCGAGCGTGCACCGGGTGCGCCATAGGTGACACCGGCCGCCCCCAAGGCGGCGAAGGGTGGGAGCACCTGGCCGCCGCCATGAACCCCGCAGGCCTTTGACGACGCTTTGTGGTGCCTCCGGGCGCGCCGCCGCTTTCGTCCCAGAGCCGGAGCCACCTCCTTGCCCTTGTTGAGCAGCGACGGAGCAGGGGAGGGGGATCCATCCGAATCGGAGTAGTCCGCCGAGTCACTGAGGAGAACTCATCCCTCAGGACCGCGGCCAAGGACCTCCAACAGAAATCCGGGGGAGCCCCGCTCGAGAGCCTCCTCCACCTCGTCGGCCCAAGACCGCCTAGAGGGAGAGCCGTCTTCCATGGGGGGAGAGTGGATCTGGATCTGGGAGGAAGAGAGGCGAACCGAGGGGGGAGGAGAGGAGGGTGGGGGAGGAGGGGGCGTCGGGGCCAACCCGGAGGCGGACATAGTACCTGGGCAGCGGCAGCGGGAGGGGCTAGCAGGCGGGGGGGGGGGGGGCTCCAGTCGTCATCACTAGGGTTGCCTGTCCCCAGGGCATTGTTGTTGCTTGTAGCTGGACTTACATTTCATGAGGAACCCCCCATAGTGTTACAAACAATGGTGGAGCCAGCAACCAGAATGTAGTTATAAACTTGAAAAATTATTGGTCAAATGGGAAAAAGAATCAAAGCGCATAATGGCACAAATAAAATAAGATAAAGTACAAAACCCTCAAATTAGAGAAACATTACTGTGCGATTTTGCATAAATTACAAATACCTGAGAATAAATATACAATATAGTTAAGAGAGCTCACCATGGAAGGCTCATCACTCATCATTAACTTCTAGAAAAAATATCACTTGAGTAAATACTACAGTAAATGGCACTTGAGTATTATAGATCCCAATGCAGAGATGTTTGATGAGCTAAAAGTGGCCATTATCCAGTCTTTGTGTTTCCGACTTTTGGCCATCTATATATGCATGCAAAGATATATCAAACATTAGAGAGCCATTTTCTTTTATCCCTGTGCATGAACATCCCTCCAATAACCTTATGATTATTCCTTGACAAAATTCCATCTCCATAACTGCATTACCAATGCAGTTATCAAAAGGTTTCGACAAATGCCTCTTTGATGGCCTCAAGTTTTGCACAAACTTCTTGCATTCCTGGTCTATCTTTCGGAGATTCCATGGAACACATAAGACCAATTTCAACCAATGGTATGATATATCTTTGCATGCATAGAGTAGAAACAACAACATCCTCCTCATGTGGCATTTGGGGATCTAAAATCTTGTTAATTTTGTTAGGGAATGCTAAGTCTACATACTTGTGAAGGCTGAGGTCATTGCCAAATAATGTGTCAGTTGGTCGCTTCGCCGTGAGCATTTCTAGTAGTAACACCCCAAAACCATAAACATCACCACCGGCTGAGATTTTGCATCCCATCCCATATTCTGGCAAAACAGGAGTAATAACATCATTTATATATAAACTAGAAAAGAATTTAAGTTTGATAGTCCATAAAAGAATGGGGTGTACAACTTACCAGGTGCAATATATCCAATGGTTCCTGAGGCTCCAACCAACCCTTCTGGGGTACTATTAAGACGTGAAGAGAGAAATTTTGCTGACCCAAAATCCCCAATGCGTGAGGTCATGTCATAATCCAACAAGACATTGCTAGGCTTCAAATCGCAGTGAATCAATGGAGGTGTTAGTTGGTTGTGCATATAATCAAGAGCAGAAGCCACATCTGCAGCAATACTTATCCTTTGGCCTAAACTTAACACCCTCCTAGAGCTACCTTGGTGTAGCCTTGGGTGTATCCACATGTCTAAGCTACCATTTGCCATGAACTCGTATACTATAGCTTTAAATTCATTGTTCTCAAAATCAACTGTTGAGCACAAGGTAATTGCTTGAACAAGATTGCGATGGCGGGTATGTTTTAGCACTTCACACTCTGTGAAAAAGCTATTGTGCGAACCTTGCTCATCAAGATGAAATACCTTGATGGCAACAAGGTCTGTATCAAACTGAAACCTACCTATGTAGACTGATGCTGTATGACTTGAGTTGATCCTGTTGACTGGAGAGAACCAATTGGTAGCTTTAAGAATGTCTCCATACGACACCTTCTTCATTGTCTCTCTGTAGCTCTCAGATGGTTGGGGTATTCTTCCATTCATAACAGTGACGACAACACATAAAAGTGACAAGAAAGCTATAGTGATTGGTGGAGCTGTTATCAAAAGCAGGCGTCCATTAATTTTTCTTTTTGTTGCTGATGTGATGGGGCAGATCGGCAATGCAAATATGTCAATTTGTTGACATAACGCCTTGTTACCTTCTAGCATGACTGCATTTGAATTTGAGAAGATACCACTGGTTGGAATTTCTCCTTCTAGTTTGTTGTACGATAGATTAAGATGATACAAGGTTCTGAAGTTCCCGAAGAAGTATGGAATGTAACCAGATAAGTTGTTTTCAGATAGATCCATTTGTTGTATGGACTTCAGTGTATTGAGAGACGGAGGAATAACCCCACTGAGCATGTTGTCTTCCATCTGAAGGGATAATAATAAAACACACTGGCCAAGTTCAGATGGTATTTCACCAGATAACTTGTTGTTGGAAACCTTCAGTATGACAAGATTGATCAGTTTTCCAATTTGTGGTGGTAATGTTCCTGTAAGATTATTATTTGATAAGTCCAGCCCCAAAGAAAGCGAAGAAATACTGAGGATTTCACTTGGTATGGATCCACCAAGGCTATTGACTGATAAATTCAACATAGCCAACCTTGTGCACTGCGCTAGACTTGCTGGTATGCGTCCAGATAACATGTTGTCATCCAGGTAAAGCTTGTTCAGTTGAGGAAGATTGCCAATTGTGGATGGGATTTCACCTGACAGTCTGTTCATGGACAGTGACAGGACAAACAAATTTCTTAAATTCCCAATAGTTGAGGGAATGATTCCTGAAAGCATGTTTTGGTCCATGGCAAGCAGAGTTAAATTCTCAAGGTTTCCTATCTCAGCTGGTATAATTCCTGAAATTTGATTACCTGAGAAGTTTAACCATTGTATACTTGTAGAAAGGTTGCCAACTGATTTTGGAAGACTTCCTTTCAGGGCATTCCCATCCAGTGTTATCTTTAACAATTGCCTGCAATTTGTTAGGGAGGTAAGAAACGCCCAGTCTTCCGTTTCTAGCTTGTTACTTCCTAGAAGCAGTTGGTTAAGGTATCTCAAGGATCCAAGAGATGGCACTGAGCTCCTTAGGGAATTGCTTGAGAGATCAATCACTTGGAGCTTTGAAATGTTGGCCAATGAAGCTGGAACCTCTCCAGTGAAAGCGTTGCTGCTCATGATCAATGACACGAGGTTTGGAAGTGAGCGGCCAATATCAGATGGTATCTTTCCAGCAAGACTGTTATTGCTTATATTGAAGGATATGAGTGATGAAACATTGTAAAGCAAATCTGGGACATTCTCCGACAGTCTGTTGTTACTTAGGTCTAGAATGTTCAACTTTGGGATTTGACCCAATGTTTCTGGAATTGATCCTCTTAAATTGTTTTTTGCTAATAGGATGGATGTTAAGGAGGAAATATTTCCCAAAGATGCTGGAATACTTCCAGAAAGCAAATTTTCAGTAAGGCCAAGAAATTGCAGAGATGCCATCTTATGAAAATGTGGAATTACCCCAGAAAGAGAATTCGATCGAAGGTCCACCACGACAAGTTTGGATGGATCGTTGAATAGGTTAGATGGGATCTCCCCTGATAGGTTGTTCTTTGAGAGGTTTAGAGTGGTAAGCAATGAATTGTTATATGCAGCCATGCCCAATGATGGAGGGATGTTACCTTCAAGTCTATTGTCAGAAAGCATCAAAGTCTGAAGTTCAGGTAGTGAACCTATTCCATCAGGTATCTCCCCAGAAATCGAATTGTTTGAGAGGTCCATCTGCACTAGGGAAGTAAGATTTGCTATACAACTTGATAGTTTTCCTCTGAGTTGCACTGACCTTAATTCCAAGGATACCACACGGATTGGGAGGGCCGTGCCGCAGGTGACCCCTTGCCAGTTGCAGAAGTTCAGTGCCTCGTTGCTCCATGATCCAAGGACACCAGCAGAGTTCCCGGAGAGACCAGATTTGAAGCAAAGGAGGGCTTGCCGGTCATCCTCGGACCTATTGCTGGTTTGTGCTGATGAGAGTGTTACTGTGTTGGAAGACAGTAGTATGAAGAGGCTGCACAGGAAGAAGTACGCATGGCGATGAGGAGATGGAGATTTGGTATGAAGAACCCCAAGAACCATGTCGGTGTTCTGATGGTGTGCTTTTGATTTTTTTTTTTTTTTTGTGTGGTATGAAGCCCGCATTTGCCCATGTCATGTGTATATGTGTGCGGAGCATCGTCCTCTGGATTGCGCTTGCCAACAATGAGAAAAGTCTAGAGCAGAACGAGTGAACATCTATAATGAGAGGGACGTGAGATCAGACAACTGTACACAGTTGTCTACCAATTTGATCATGTGCTGATCAGAATTATTGTATCATTAGCTTGTGTCTGTACCATATATCATGTTATTGTATCATCTTGTGTCTACAATACAAATTCATTATAGATATTTTTTTTAAATTAGTCGTGAATCAAGTTGACTCAACCTATCAGTTTAAATCACTAACAATGATTGATTCGCCATCACCACAATATGTGATTATAAAATATCATCTAACAACCAATTCATATCGTAGATTTCAATGCTATTTCAGTTTTATAGTTGTCCTGAAAGAGACGTTCTAGAATCAAATTCTATTTAAACAAGTGTAGCAAGTCCAAAGCACGCTTTAGTTGACTCTTCATATAACCGGCTACCGGGTCATGCATCAAGGAGTTGCAGGAAAATAAGCTAGTAGTACTACTTAATTAATAAAAAACAGTTGATTGATGAGGACCATTCTTAGGTCAAGGATTTTTCTATTGATCTACAGGTTCACATCGTTGTCCTTTTTTCATGCTATAATAATTTAAAAAATTAAATAGACATCTGAAACAAACGGGCACTGATCCATGATGCAATGCTCAATTTGCCGATATGTGCCCACGGCAGCCTTGTTTTCTCTTTACGAGATCAAGGAAGAACAATTTGCCAGTCTAGTCGTCTAGAGGAAGGCCAGAGAGTGGTATGACTGCATATTTGAAATGCAAGATATTCTTTTATACTATCAATTACCAAATGCAACAAAGCTGGTCATTTAACTATAAGATGAAGGGTTGTTAGAAGTACAGCAAACAAGAGTTAGCACTTTTTTCTGCCAATAGCATGCTGCCTTTTGCTTTGTATTCTAACCTCCAGCTACTTTAGATATAATGGACTATGTTGAAACATTAATTAATTCTGAAATTATTTCTTGCCATGTTGGCAGCCAGATTTGTTTTTTTTTCATAAAATCCATCCTGATTACCTGATTGCAAAGAGCCATGTAATCTGCCGTTTCAGCATTAATTAATGCACTGGTAGCAAAAATGAACCGATCTAGGGCTTAGCCTGATAATAGCTGGTGTTGATCATGGACAGGCCAAAAAATTGATTCTTTTGGATCAAATTTTAAATTGTTGACCAAAACACATCCGGACTAGCTTAGCCTACCAGGGGCATGGATAAGACAAGAAAATGACCAAATATTGGCAAGTAGAATACTGACCAGGTTAATGCTCTGGTGAAAAACCTCAGAGGTTCTGTTGCTGGTTAACAAACAAATGACGTTGAGTATGTACAGGTACGCTTAATACCAGCTATTCACATATGAATTTGAGCGGTCTTCTCAGCCCATCACATACCTGATCTTAATCTCCTCTTCATACATTATTTCGTACAGTCAAAATAGACAGATACCCAGTTACAAATTAGCACTTATATGAATCAGTAGCTAACTACACACATCCTACTACCACTGTCAAGGACAAGGAGAGTTCAATAATTGACCAGGAGACTTCAGAAAATCGTCTTTGATAGCACAGAGTTTTGCACACACACATCTCGCATACCAGGTCTCTCTTTTGGAGATCCCATCGAACATGAGAGGCCAAGGGCAACCATTTGAATAATGTAGCTCTGCATCCATACTTCTGTACACGGTTGAGATTCCTCATGCGACATATGGGGATCTAGAATCTCTGAAAGCCTATCTGGGAACATGGATTCAGCAAAATTGCGAAGATTAAGACCGTCGACAAACATTTCATCAGTTGGGCGTTTTCCTGTAAGCATCTCTAGGAGAAGCACTCCAAAGCTATACACATCACCTCGTGTGGAGATTCCGCAGCCCATCCCATAGTCTGCAAAAGTTGCAAATGCTCTTAGTACTATAACACTCATGCATAAGCCGCAAAAAAGGGAAATGGTTTCAAACTCACCAGGTGCCAAGTATCCAATTGTTCCTTGGATAAGAACTGAGTGTTTCAGGGAACCAGAATCTGGGGAGAGAAACTTTGCTGAACCAAAGTCACCAACAAGTGCAGTCATATCATAATCCAAAAGAACATTGCTTGGCTTCAAATCACAGTGCACTAAAGGCGGTACCAGTTGGTTGTGGAGATAATCCAGAGCAGAGGCCACATCTGTTAGTATACATATTCGTTGTCCAAAGCTTAATGTTCTCTTTGGTCTTTCAGTCTGTCGATTAGGATGAAGCCACCTTTCAAGGCTACCATTAGGCATGAACTGAAAGACTATTGCGTTGAACTCATTATTTTCTGCATCCAAAGTTGAGCAGAGAGTCACAGATTTAAGAATATTTCGGTGGCGTATAATTCTTAGCACCTCACACTCTGCTAAGTAACTGTCATGCGCACCTCGTTCATTCAAATTGAATACTTTGATGGCCACAATGTCAGTGTCAAACTTGAACCTTCCAACATAAACTGATCCCGTACGAGTTGAACCGATTCTATGGACTGGCGAGAACCAGTTTGTAGCTTTAGCTACGTCACCATAGGATACCTTCTTTAGTGTCTCCTGGTGTCTTGGAAACATTTCCACATCTCTTCGTGTCCCAAGAGTGAGAAAACACAACGCATTCCTCAATGCACCAAGCTGTGGCAATATACTGTACAGTGTGGCTGTATGCACTTGTACTTTCTTCCAAATGCTGAATAAACAAAACAAAAATAGCAGGAAAGCTACCGTGACCGTTGGCACCACTACTGGCAGAAATGGTACATGGTTCTTTTTCTTAGTGCCTGATATGCCAGTGATGCCACCACATGGTGGCAGAGCTAGCAAGGAGAAGGTTGAACACAGCCCCTTGTTGCCCTCCAAATGTGTGATGGTGGAATTTTCAAAGAGCCCCCCTGTCGGAACTTGCCCTTGAAAGTTATTGTAAGACAGATCAAGCTGCTGTAACAGAGAGAGTCTTCCAATGAATTCTGGCACATTGCCAGATAAGTGATTTCGAGAAAGATTAATATACTGGAGGTAGAGCAAGTTTGAAAATGTTGTAGGGAGACCTCCAGATAACAGATTGTTGGAAAGTTCTAGAAGAACCATATGTTCAAGACTACCAATAGCCTCAGGAATTTTTCCTGTGAGATTGTTGTGGGAGATGTCGAAACCCAAAAAATGGGTAGATCCAGAAAATAGTTCTTCTTGTATGGATCCATTAAGTTTGTTAGCAGATAGGTTTAGCTGAACCAACCCTAAGCACTGACCTAAACTACTAGGTATGTTTCCACTCAAGTTGTTGTGATCAAGGAAAAGCTCTCCCAATTCACACTTATGTTACCGATTGAGGAAGGGATCTGTCCTGATAATTTATTCCTGGATAGGTTCAGAATAAATAGGTTCCGCAGCTTCCCAATCGTATCAGGTATTCTTCCTGAGAGCAAATTGTTTTCCATGCTAAGCATAGTGAGATTAACAAGATTGCTTATCTCAACAGGTATGGAGCCTGATATCTGATTGGATCCAAGCAACAAATATTCAAGGCTTGTGGAAAGATTACCTGTAAAAAGCAGAGAATAGAAGGCAACGAGATACCCAACAGGGTACCCGACTTCATGTTTATATAGAGGTATACAACGTGTACAACAAGGTGATCCATTGGATCTGTAACAAACCAGGACTCACCGTGTAACAACCTAGACCTGTAGTACACGGCAAGCTATCTATACATACGAGATAGTCGCGTACGTACATATCTCAATAACCTCTACTTCTAACACTCCCCCTCAATCTTAACCACTAACAAGGTTGAGATTGACTCTAAAGTCTTTCATCTTGGCTGTGCTGAGGGGTTTTGTAAATTCATCTGCAAGCTGATCACAGGACGGTACCACCCTTATGTCAAGCAATTTCTGTGCCACCCTTTCCCGGACAAAATGAAAATCTATCTCAATATGCTTTGTCCTTGCATGAAAAACTGGATTCCGAGAAAGATAAGTGGCACCAATATTATCACACCATAATTGAGCTACCCGATTATGAGGAAGCTTCAACTCGGCGAGCAATTTCTGAATCCACATCATCTCGGCCGTGGCATTTGCCAAAGACTTATACTCTGCCTCAGTGCTTGATCGGGATACCGTAGGTTGCTTACGAGCACTCCACGAAATGAGGTTTGGTCCAAGGAATACTACAAAGCCTCCAGTGGACCGCCGGTCATCTACACAACCAGCCCAATCTACATCAGAGAAAGCACTTACAGTCATGGAGTTTGATCTTCCAATCCTCAGGCCGAGATGCACAGTTCCTTTTACATACCGCAAGATCCTCTTGACAGCCGTCCAATGGGTGGTGGAAGGTGAATGCAGAAACTGACACACCTTATTGACCGAGAAAGAAATATCCGACCATGTAAGAGTAAGATACTGTAATGCTCCAACTATGCTTCTATACCTCGTTGCATCATCAGGCCCAAGACTTACACCATCTGTAACACTCAGTTTTTCTGTGACCGAGAAAGGAGCATCAACAGACTTGCTCTTATCCATACCGGCTCTCTTCACAACATCCATAGCATACCGTTCTTGTGACAAGATGAGTCCCTCCTTTGATCTCTTCACTTATATACCAAGAAAATAGTGAAGATCACCTAAATCCTTAAGTGCAAACGTCGCTCAAGATCCTTGAGCAAGGTTTTAGTGGCTGCAGCTAAAGAACTTGCAACTATGATATCATCAACATAAACAAGAACAAAGATTGTGACTCCACCTTTGTTGAAGTAGAACAAGGAGGTATCTGCCTTTGACGGGATGAAGCCAAGAGCCACTAACTTACTGCATAACCGAGCATACCAGGCTCGTGGAGCCTGCTTGAGTCCATAGATAGCTTTATCTAGCTTGCACACAAAGCCTGGTTTCATCTTGTCTTCAAAACCTAGAGGTGGATCCATATAAACTTCTTCTTCTAAGACTCCATGTAAGAAAGCATTCTGTACATCTAGTTGCTTCAATAACCAACCTCTTGATACAGCAATGGACAAGATCAAACGAATTGTTGCAGCCTTCACGATAGGACTAAATGTATCTTCATAGTCAAGTCCATACCTCTGCTTGTACCCCTTGGCCACAAGACAGGCTTTGAACCTGTCTATTGTACCATCTGCCTTCTTTTTCACCTTGTACACCCATCTGCACCCAATAACATTTTTACCTCTCGGTTTGGGTACAAGACGCCAAGTTCTGTTTTTCAGCAGTGCACTATACTCGCTCTCCATGGCTGCAAGACATTTACTGTCCCCAAGAGCTTCATCTACTGAACTGGGTTCCTCTGCACCTGTAGCACTGAAGTTGCACCATCTGACGGTACCATCAGTGTAAGTTTTAGGCTGGCGTATACCATGCTAGAGTCTTGTTAGGGGGCGATGTGCCGGCGTCGTTGTATCAATGGCCACAGGAGCAGGCGACGCAGGTGATCCTGGCGCATCAACCTGGGGAGATGCACCCTCTTGCACCGAATCAGCCTGTGGCTCGAGAGTGGCCACTGCATCGCATGGTGCTGGAAGGTCAGGCGTAGAGGATCCGTCGACGTCGGAGGCCGCAGGCAATGCGGGTGCAGAGTCTGCGTTCTGCATCCTCGGACCGCTGACACCACCAGCAGGAGCAGGAGAATCACCCTCACTGGACGTGCCGGTCCTGTCCCCCTGCGTCGGACACACGCGATGATGATTCACCCCGGTGCTGTTTTCACTCGTCCCTGCATCCTTTTGCACGCAATTTTCTCCTGCATCATCAGAAACATCTCCAAGACCACGTGAAGGGTTAGTAGGCAAAGGACTACCCGATGCAGTATCATCCAACAATGCATTCCCAAAACTAGATGAAGGATTTAACAGGGTATCGGGAAGGAGAGTCATCTCAGCCCGAAGGCGAGCGTCAGCATTGGGTCGTAGTGAGGCAAACGAAAAAAACAGATTCATCGAAAACCACATCTCTAGAAATATAGATGCGGCCTTCAGAAGGATCAAGACATTTAAACCCCTTATGATGATTGTTGTAACCTAAAAAGACACAACGCTTAGACCGAAATTGAAGTTTCCTAGTGTTCAAAGGTCTAAGATTCGGCCAAACAGCACACCCAAAGGTTCGTAAGAAGGAAAAATCAGGTTTTGAACCAATGAGACGTTCATAAGGTGTTTCATTAGCAATGACACGTGAAGGCAATCTATTGATGAGAAAAACAGATGTGAGAAAAGCTTTGTCCCAAAATTTGAGTGGCATGAAGGCATGCACTAAGATAGATAGGCCTACTTCAATGATATGTCTATGCTTGCGTTCAGCGGATCCATTTTGTTGGTGAGCATGGGGGCAGGGAATATGATGGGAGATGCCAATTTTAGTGAAAAAGGAATGAAGGGTCTGATACTCGCCTCCCCAATCAGTTTGGACTGCTAGAATTTTACAATTATACTGACGTTCAACCATTCTTTGGAAATCACGAAAGCAACAAAAACTTCAGATTTATGTCGCAAAAGATAGATCCAAGTGAACTTGCTATAATCATTGATGAATCTTACATAATAATTATGACGACCAACCGAAGTTGGTGCTGGACCCCATACATCGGAGAAAACAAGCTCAAAAGGACTCGATGACACACTAGTAGACCGAGGATAAGGCAACTGATGACTCTTGCCTTGTTGACATGCATCACATACCAACTTATTATTGTCTTTTGAAAAAGAAAGCTGAGACTGACTAAGGACTTGCTGGACGACAAGAATTGCATCATGACCTAACATATAATGCCACAATGACTCAGAGGGCTTGAAGACACTAAGCACTTGTTTATTCGTAGCGGACTTCAAAGGATAGAGGTCGCCTTCACATCGGCCTTTGAGGAGCATCTTCCTCGTTACCTGTTCCTTGACAAGAAAGTGATCGGGATGGAATTCAAGGTAAACATTATTGTCACAAGCAAGGCGATTAACAGATACTAAGCTTTTGTGGACACTGGGAACATGCAAGATATTCTTAAGATGCAGATTGCTATTTTGGGAATGTAAAGTTGTATGACCAACATGGTTAATCCTCATACCTGACCCACTCGCAGTATGGATCTGCTCGCCTCCATTGTACTTGTCGCGGACGGTGAGGTTGTCCAGCTCGCTGGTCACATGGTCCGTGGCGCCCGAATCCATGTACCAATTGGTGTCGACGCCATAGGAAGTTGTGGCCACCGAAGCACTCTTCTTCTTCTGTGGTCTAGTGAAGGAGGCATCAAACCTCTTGTAGCAGCGCAGCACCATATGTCCCTCGATTCCATAGAGCTGATAGACATCGTCAGATCTGTTGGAGTTGCCGCGGCCGCGATCGCCGCCGCGTGCATGTTGACGGTCCTTAAGTACCAATTTTAACCATCAACTAAACAAGAAAAAGGATCTAAACGAACCCACTAGCTAGAATTAGGGTTTATACTGACAGAATTCCACGATTTTTGGTGAATGTCTGTTTCTGTAGGGGGGTTATCAAGAAATACCAAGGAAAGGCCCACATGTCATTTTTACATAGGGATAAATATCAACCGCACAATTTTCTGTACTCAGGAAGGCTCTAGAACCTACTGGATCAAGCCGGAAGCCGAGGGGGCCCACCCCTAGGGCGCCCGCCCTACTCCTATGACCAATCACGGTCAATCTCGCGGATCACGCTCCACGCCTTTGAGGATGAATCTAAACCACTCGCTTTAGGTCGGTTTGATCCGACGGTCCACGTTCATTTGAGGAGGCTATATAAGCAAGGCCCCTGACCCCCCCTGAGGATCATCTCATCTCATTATTCTTCTCCAGAGCAAAAGCTAGGGTTTCAATTAGATGTAGAGAAGGAGAGAGGTCCCTCTAGTTGTCTAGATCTAGTTCTTCTAGTTCTAGTTCATCTAGTTGTAATTAGAGGTGAGAGAGAGGAGGAGCCGGATCTGTCGGATCTTCCTCAACATTGTTCCTTTACAGCATCTGGTTCTGAGCAATCTCTAGGTTCTTCATTTATTTCTAAGTATCTTATTTCAGTTCTTACTTTATTCTATTTACGGGATCTCCGCTCGTATTGAGTGCTCTAGTTTTCATGGGATTAGAGTAGTAAGCGAAAGTGTAGACGTGGTGTCTAGACTAGAGTTTACCTGAGTTTGCGCCCAATCCTACGGATAGTTGTGGTAGCCCCAGGGGTGACAGCTCTGTAAGGCCTTTGTAGTCCACCACGTTCGGGTTGGTGTTTTCGTAGAGCTTTTGACAGCCTCTCCCGACTACCTTTCTCAGTATTTGTCGAGAGTCGGGAAGGTACTGTTGCTCCAAAGTAAGTAGAGTATCATGGACCTTTGATTAGATAACTCCCTTAGAAAACTCTAAAATCTCTCTACCCAGTTATCTTATCTATCCTTGGATGCTCTTAGTTCCTATCTAGTACACTTCACGTTCCCTGTGGAAATCGATACCCTTGGAATACTCACGGGTGAAAGCTACAGCGGTATCCGTGCGCTTGCGGATTTATGTGTTTGCGTTAAGAAATACCAGCAAGCTTTCCGGCGTCGTTGCCGGGGAACGATAGTTGTGCTAGTTTTCAAACCAAGTAATTTGTTTACCTTTTTCCTTTTTCCTTTTTACCATCTTTCTCACCTTACCATATTCTTCTTACCACATTCATAAATATTTTACTCCAAAGTGCGACTTGTTGGAGACTCCACCTTCTTCACCCCTCATTCATATAAATGGCTATGAGCTTCGCCCTACTTATATAGCCATAGTTTGGGAGAAATCTTTCTCTAGGCTTGGTTTAGTTTTAACTCCATTTGGAAATATGAATTATCCAAGTATAGAGGAGGCCCCAAACAAGATCAATTTGAGAGTTACCAATCCAAGTGGAATTTTGAACTTACATGAAGAATCAACCATAGAGATTGGAGAGGAAGATGATATCAATGAGCATGGAATCTATTCCACAATTATCTCTTTAAACCCATGCTCATATGAGACATCTCTCATACCCATTGGTCTCTTTATTACCACACATGACATCTTCAACACCTCGCACTTTCTGTTTACAAAAACTTCAAAAGGGTGGTTGTCGATGCATATGTTTATCATAAATTTTGTAGATCTCGTTGTGTAAATCTTGAGATAGGTAATGAAGGGGAAACCGTTTTTCTAAAAGCACATCTTAAAAGTTTTCCCTAGGACAAGCTTAGTGTCCTAAAACAAGCACCTCTGAGATCCTAACATAAGTGTTCACCTTTTTGTTGCCTACCCTTTAAAGTGAGCAAAGAATTATATGATTATATTCCTTCGGGTATTTTTGTCACTAACCTTTCCAGATGTAGAGAAGAAAGAATGAAGGAATAACAAGCATAAGGTATGTCCAACCAATCATCATGCAACATTGAATTACATTCATCCAATCTTAATTTTTGCAAGATTCAAGCTTGGGGGATATCCCATCATAAAAACATATTTTGCTATGTTGCTACATCATCTTATTTGTACCTACCTTTAAGGCATGCTCAACTACTAAAAAATCATACTCTTTCATCTTCACTTGAGTAAATCTCCATAATACTTACATGTTACCTTTGTTTGCTATAGTATATGTTTAGGTTTTGAAGTATTTTCATATACCTTTTAAATTATGCATGGTGCTTAGTTTAAACTAAAGGTATTTTGGTTTTACTTCTAAATGCTTTTAAATTAAGCGTGGTGCTTAGGTTAAAATGTCTTCCTAAATTAATCTAGACTTATCTAGGTTGATTTTTGAACTGATAGTATACTAGAGTAGATATTGGATATTTTATTGAACTAGCCCCTGCAGGAAAACTTTCAATATCAAATTGGGAAGTCCTGAGATAAACTCATACCATAGATGAAGAGAGATCCATGAACTTCATCAATCTTCACAAGGGAGATGCAGCTAATTCATCACGATGAATTCCATGGAGCAAGAAAAAGACATCTACAATCAAGTCACTCAATCCATGGAAGAGGGTGAACAAAACTTCAGGACAAGATCAACAAAAATTTCAAGATCGGAAGAACAAGGATGAGAGAGTAGTGGAACTAGAAGACAAGTCGTTAATGCACAACCAGTTGATCAAGGGAATCTTCCATGAAGCTACGATGCCATCATTCTCCAATGACAAAGGTAAAGGTAAGTAATCACCACTCTAGAAGTTTTTCTTTGATTTTAGTATTCACATAAATAAAGATCTAAACATGTTTGAGCTGTAACTTTACATGATCCAAACTGATTAACTCAACATGTTAGTTCTTTAAGATTGATCCTAGTACCACTTCTTAATATCATAGTATTAACCATATGGGCTAAAATGTTGTGCATCTAACAGATGATAAGCTTAATTGATACATATTTATAGATAATCTTTCCATGTGTTAAAGCAATCTAATATGCCAAGTGTTTCTGAAATGCTACATTCATGCTCATCCTCTGGACTGATCACTCATGTCATATGGCTAAATAAAATACAACTCAATCTTGCTCAAATATATTTAGGTTAGAGATGAATGAATAAACTTTTGGTTATGTTGGTGTTTTTCCACCAGCAGAGCCCATGCACTTGATCTCTGCCTTGTTTCTATGAGCAGGACACTTCTTCACCATGTCATCAAGAGCATGGGTGGATGACACCCTACTAATGAAGAAAGGAGATCCAGGGAGACCTGTCATTCCAATCTCCATTGGAGCTTACACTTTTTGAAGAAGTGGTATGTGACCTTGGAGCAAGTGTCAACATCATGCCAACTTGCAGATCAGACACTATGCTACCCCAAGGAATTCCTTAATATGTCAGCATACGAGTTGGACACTCGCTCGTACGGGTAGAACCTTGTGATTGAAGAAACAAGCGGAGATGCAAAAGCACTCATTATCTTGGGACGCTCATTCATAAGAACAGATAATGCCATCATCTACACGAATAGCGCCAAGATCTGTTTCACTATCAAGGATGAGAAGGAGAGGTTCACTTTCATGAAGCATACACTCAAGGCTCTTACTCATCCTAAGAGGCCACACATCTAAGAGGATACAACTGTTGCTACAAGAAAGAAGAACATCAACAATAAAAGGAGAATGAGTAAAGCTCAACAACCAAGAGAAGACCTAGATAATTAGCACTATTGATTCAGGGTATGATCAACTCCTTCTATCACAATACCTCACTAAGCTAGGAGATGCAGGAGTACCTACCATTGATTGCAAGATCAAGGAAAGTACATTCTACAAGATATTCTGCAATATTGGATCAAGCAGTGACATAGTGTCTAAGGTGGCTTACCAACATTTATATGGCAGTAGACCACTGTACCAGACATATGTGCAGCTACAACTAGCAGACCAATCATTCTTCTGGAGGGAATAACAAAAGACATCATGATCAGAGATCACTATGTTCCCACCGACTTCATGGTTCAAGATATGGAGATGAAGATGAAGTCCACCTCATTCGAGGAAAATCTTTCCTCAACACCACTAGTGCAATCATCTCTATGAAATCATGAGAGATCCATTTCCAATTTCTTGAAGAAAAGAAACAAGCCACCAAGGATGGATGGACAGACTATCTAGGAGAATTAACAAGATATGAAGATCAGTTCAATAATAAAGATAAGAGTTTTCCTAAGAAAAAAGTCGTACCACCAACAGAGGATTATCACCTGCTATAGAGGAAAGAGAAAGCAGAACCTCAGGCTGAGGAAGTGTGGAAGAGGAAAAAGACTTCATCGGAAACACCAACACAAGAAGAGCAAACATTCAAGTATTCATCAGGAGTGGACCATGCTCCTAAGATATTTGAACCAGAAGAGAGGTCCGTTTCGACGGACCTAAATCTCTGAACCTTAGCCGGAAGGTAAACTCGATAAGTTATCTGCATATTTATTTTCCTCTGCATTGCATTAGTTGCACTCTAGCATATTTACTTTCCATAAATATTTTTAGTACTATTTATATATACATCCTTAGTATAATCCACTGCATAATCATCTTAATCATAGCATATCTATATTATTGCACTGCATTACAAAAAGAAAAACCTTTAAGCCCCACGTGAATAAGTCTTACAACTACTTACTGTGGAGGCAATAAAAAAATATTGCATTAGTCATTTGCATATAAAATTGAAAATCCAAAAATATATTGAATAGAAGAATTCTGCAAGGCTCTAGACAATCAAGGAGGTTTACCGCTAACGCTTAATCTGTTCCACGAGCTTTGTTGTTTATTTGAGTTTAGCAAGATTTAGATAGACTAGACAGGATTAAATAACTTCATCTACTTTGAGAAGTACAACTACATCAACTAGCATCTTTGAAGTCTCAGAGAAGTGAAGTAAGTCTACACTGTCTAAATGAATGACTATGTGAATATCCAGCTTGGGGGAGAGCACCCCCATTTATCCAGGTAAGTATCCTTGTTCACTTAGGTTTACTTTGATATTAGTTACATAGATTAATTCAAATAAAAAAATATGAGCACATGAAGGTTCACACTTAATCAAAAGAGTTACAACTTAGATACTTTTCATTGTCTACTTTATCCTTAATAGAGTTTCCTATTTAATAATAATAATAATAGGTGTGTTTAGAAGTGCTAATAATAAAATGAAGAACTCTAAAGATAACTCTATGGAAATGATGAATAGTTGTTCTGCCGTAATTCCTTTCAAGTACCTAGTTTTCAGCCTTGAATTCTCCCGAGTTTTAGATATAACTGTTTTGACATGAAGATTTGCTCTGAACCTGAAACTTGTGGGTTGCGAATGCTTGAGCTAAGTCTAGGTAGTTGATAGGTATGATATGAGAAAGTTGAGCTACTATTTATCTTGTTCCTAGCAATACTAGAGTTCTGGAGAATTTATCTTTTGAAAATAAAAAATATTACATGATGAGTCTCTATATGACGAGAGCTTGAATTCCTACCACAACCATATATACATACCTGGTAGATTAGGAAAACATTCACTATCATATTTACTACTTGTATTTGCATTGAGTTTTGTCAAGCTTTGTTGACCCTTAGAGACTTGTCATGCTTTTAAAATCAAGATCACGTACACTCCACTCCTATATGCCACTTCTATCCTAGAAGTACGCATCCACATATATGCCATTCAGATCCACCAGAAAAATGCTCTATTCCTACCTTGGGAGTAAGCAACCAAAAATATCCTAGTTCTCCACCTATCCATATATTCCATTACCACATATGTAATTGCTCCAAAGATTTATGTGTCATCATCTCTCAAAAGCTTTATTATAGAAAGAGACTTGGGGTTGTAAAAAAATAAAAAAAATAAAAAATAAATAAAGAGAGTAAAACATGGACAAGTGTCCTATCAAAACAATGGGTACTTAGATGCCCGCCTCTCTTAAAAAAAACAAGCCCATGTTCTCTCAAAAATTCCCAGTTCCAAAAGAGAGATGTATATATGTATTCAAGGAGTAGAGTAAAATTAGGTTATCCACCATACACCCTCATACATCCACCACACATATATATTCATCCTCATATATTCCATACACACATGCACATCTTGATTTGATTGTATGTCATGTTTCTCTGGATCCTTTGTTTGACTTTACAATATATGCTTTGCAAGTATGTATGTGTTGTTTCTCCCCACCTATGAACTCCATATATTGCCTATTAGTTATAGGGTGAGAGAGAGAAGGCACACTATTACTTTGCCTATTCCAAATAATATTCTAAGAGAAGGCATAACACCATTGTTGCCTTGGTGAGGATCCACAAATACCACATATAGAGAGAGACTTGAGAGGGTCATACAAAAGAGACTTTGAGTTTTATTTCGAAAACTTTGCAAAACTCCAGGATGAAGGTAAAGTGAAGAGCTTGAGACATAGTGCTTGGCTTGGTCATTCTACTTTTTAATTGCTCAAGACCCAAGTGATGGCTATAAGCTCCATGGTTAAAGGTAATATGGGTAAGTTTGAAAGTCAGACTAGTTTACTCTAATCCAGAGGAGAATTCTTGTTTGAATGCATGTGTACCTTTAAGGCGTGAAAGCATTGTAGCAACTCCTGATCCATCATTGAGTTCATCTTTGCTCAGGGACGAGCAAAAGGTAAGCTTGGGGGAGTTGTTGATGGTCCTTAAGTACCAATTTTAACCGTCAACTAAACAAGAAAAAGGATCTAAATGAACCCACTAGCTAGAATTAGGGTTTATACTGACATAATTCCACGAGTTTTGGTGAATGTCTGTTTCTGTAGGGGGTTATCAAGAAATACCAAGGAAAGGCCCACATGTCATGTTTACATAGGGATAAATATCAACCGCACAATTTTCTGTACTCAGGAAGGCTCTAGAAGCTACTGGATCAAGCCGGAAGCCGAGGGAGCCCACCCCTAGGGCTCCCGCCCTAGGGTTTGGGGCGGCCGCCCTACTCCTATGACCAATCACGGTCAATCTCGTGGATCACGCTCCACCGCCTTTGAGGATGAATCTAAACCACTCGCTTTAGGTCGGTTTGATCCGACGGTCCACGTTCATTTGAGGAGGCTATATAAGCAAGGCCCCTGACCCCCTGACGATCATCTCATCTCATTATTCTTCTCCAGAGCAAAAGCTAGGGTTTCAATTAGATGTAGAGAAGGAGAGAGGTCCCTCTAGTTGTCTAGATCTAGTTCTTCTAGTTCTAGTTCATCTAGTTGTAATTAGAGGTGAGAGAGAGGAGGAGCCGGATCTGTCGGATCTTCCTCAACATTGTACCTTTACAGCATCAGGTTCTGAGCAATCTCCAGGTTCTTCATTTATTTCTAAGTATCTTATTTCAGTTCTTACTTTATTCTATTTATGGGATCTCCGCTCGTATTGAGTGCTCTAGTTTTCATGGGATTAGAGTAGTAAGCGAAAGTATAGACGTGGTGTCTAGACTAGAGTTTACCTGAGTTTGCGCCCAATCCTACGGATAGTTGTGGTAGCCCCAGGGGTGACAGCTCTGTAAGGCCTTTGTAGTCCACCATGTTCGGGTTGGTGTTTTCGTAGAGTTTTTGACAGCTTCTCCCGACTACCTTTCTCAGTCTTTGTCGAGAGTCGAGAAGGTATTGTTGCTCCAAAGTAAGTAGAGTATCGTGGACCTTTGATTAGATAACTCCCTTAGAAAACTCTAAAATCTCTCTACCCAGTTATCTTATCTATCCTTGGATGCTCTTAGTTCCTATCTAGTACACTTCACGTTCCCCGTGGAAATCGATACCCTTGAAATACTCATGGGTGAAAGCTACAGCGGTATCCGTGCGCTTGCGGATTTATCTGTTTGCGTTAAGAAATACCAACAGTGCACCACTGTTCTTGGAGCCACGTCCTCCTTGTCCACGTCCTCCACGGTTGAAGCCTCCACGTCCACCACGAGACGCCATGTTGGTAGATGAGTTGGAGCCGCCGCCACCACCATGGATCGCCATGCGCTGCTCGAAGGCCACAAGTTGAGTGTAGAGATCCCCCACCGAGATGGGCTCAACTCGTGCAGCGATGGCTGAGACGACAGACTCATAATCCTGACCGAGGCCAATCAGGATGAATGAGACAAGTTCTTCATCTTCTAGGCGCCGTCCTGCCGACGCCATCTCATCACCAAGAGTTTTCATCTTGGTGAAGTACTCGTTCATGGTGGACTCTCCTTTTGACGCCGTGGACAGCGCCATTCTGGTGGAGATCAGCCGATTGGGACCCGTGCATCCCTGTGATCGCCGCCCACGCCTGGGCAGCCGTGGTGGAGGTAGAGATCTGTTGCAAGATCTCACGCGAGCAGGACGTAAGGATGTAGCTGAGGACCTACTGGTCCTTGGCCACCCAATCCTGATGATCCCGATTGATGACAGCCGGAGCATCTTCATCATCTCCCTTCTTCTTCGGAAGGAATTCAGCAGGGGGCTCAGACTCGGCATCAAGGAAGCGAGCTAGGCGAGCACCCTTGATTGCAGACGGTACTTGCGCCTTCCACACAATGAAGTTTGCGCGGGTGAGCTTCTCGCTCATAGGGTAAAGCCCTAGAGAGTACGCAGCAACAAGCGCGGAGGAGGAAGAAGCCATGGCTATTTTCCGTGAGGAAGAGGGCTCTGATTACCATGTAAAAAGCAGAGAATAGAAGGCAACGAGATACCCAACAGGTACCTGACTTCATGTTTATATAGAGGTATACAACGTGTACAACAAGGTGATCCATTGGATCTGTAACAAACCAGGACTCATCGTGTAACAACCTAGACCTGTAGTACACGGCAAGCTATCTATACATACGAGATAGTCACGTACGTACATATCTCAACAACCTCTACTTCTAACATTACCTACTGATCCAGGTAGGCTGCCATTCATCATGTTTCCCTCCAAGGACAATTTTATCAGCTGTGCGCAGTTTGTCAGGGAGACAAGGAATTGCCAGTCATATGCTTCTAGATGGTTCCTTCCTAAAAGCACTTGACGAAATTGTCTTAAAGACCCAAGAGATGGAACATGGCCATGCAGGGAGTTATTTGAAAGGTCAAGCACCTGGAGATTCGACGCATTTTCTAGTGAAGCTGGGATCAGACCCTCCAGACTGTTGCTTCCCATAACAAGGACTTGGAGATTTGGTAGTGTGTAACCAATGTCAGATGGCAACTGCCCAACAAGACCATTGCTGCCTAAGCTAAAGTATTTGAGTGAAGCTATTGTCTGCAAGGTGTATCAGAGACAGAGATGTCATGTTTGCTATGCAGCCAGATATCTGTCCAGTGAGATGCATGGAGGTGAGGTCTATCGAGACCACACGGGTTGGATGCCTCGCATCGCAACTGATCCCTGACCAGTTGCAGAAGTTGTGTGAGGTGTTGTGCCATGAGTTCAAGATGCCAAGTGGGTCGGAGGAGATGCCGGACTTGAAGCAAAGGAGTGCTTGCCGGTCGATCTCTGTTTTGTTTGCTTCAGCAGCTGTGACGACTGAAATATTGATAGACAAGAGGATAAGCAAGCAATACAGAAGGGAGACGATGGAGCACATAGCTTCCGAGAAACACAAAGCGCTAAAAGAACTAGTAGAGTGCAAAACTTGGAGTGCTCTGATAGGAGCTTCAATGCTCTCGTGTTCATATATCTTTGAGGAACTGTGATGGACTTACGCAACGGTTGACTAGACTGGGAGAACACGTGCCACTGACTGGAATGTTTGATGTATGTGAATCAAAGCTCCAATTATAGTTTCTTTCATAAAAAAGAATTGTTGTAATAACAACTATAACAATTGGATTAAAATTGGAAAGTAAAGGTGCCAAATTTGACCTGGAGTCAGTCACAAGAACAAGCAGGATTAGTCGTGGTTGCTCCCCTGGTTTCAACAGCTATGGCAGAACAGACAAGATAGTCTGCCTACCTGTCCAGATTCAGCATTCCAATAGGCGTTGGAGTCTTGGAGACAGTGGTCCTCGGCCGGCAAGCCGCAAGAACCAGAAGCGGTTGCAGGTCAGCGCGGCTCTGGCGAGGCTAGGAAGCTGGTGTTTCGGTCAGGGATTCTGACCAACCAGCGGAGCAGCGAGTGTGGCGTGTCCTTGCGAAGTCGTAGATCCCAACGGAGGCAACGAAGATAGTTGGGTAGGAGAGATCAAGGGTGGCGGCCATGGATAGTGCGAAGCTTGGCAGCGGTGATTGATGGCGATGGTGCGTTCAAAAATCGGCATTGTGTTTCATTGCGTGTTCATCCACGTGCAGGCTGGACCGCTATATCCAAATTAACAAAACCACATTGTTTGAGATGATAAAAAAAAACATTAATACGTCTAAGGTCAGGTCTATCGGGGCCTAATTTTTCATTAGGATGCATGATATCATTCATATCTCCCATACATAAGATAGCCAAGATGCTATTATTTACAACAAAATGGAGCAAAATTGCATCCATATGGTTGTGGTGTTCTGTATTCCACACCAAGATGTTGTCAGGACCCATTACACGGAGGATTGAACTATGATCTGTAATAAGTATTGAGTCTTCGCACTCCGAAATTATTTTAATTATGTTGAACTTTATATCGTGTGAATGATGCTACTGAACTATCTCGATCTTGGCTGTTGTGTAAATGTTTGAAATCCTTTGAGAGTTCACGGACCACCGGGTTTCCCGTTTAGATCCCCTTCAAAATTCCAGATTTCTAGTCACATCAAATCTTTAGACGCATGCATGGAGCATTAAATTTAAGTAAGTTTTTCTGTAATTTACGAGAGAAATCTTTCGAACTTAATTATTTTATGATTGGACAATAATTACCAAATACAAACGAAACGCTACAGTACTAAATTTTTGGATCAACTTCAACCACCTGTACCCGCATCCCCATTGCGCCTTTGGGAAATTGCTGGCAGACCTCAAGAGTCATTAATTTCTTATACTCGACTATGTTGAAACATTCTGAAAATATTTCTTTCCATATTGCCAATCATATTTGTTTTTTCACAAAATCCATCCTAATTAACTTATTGAAAGAGCCAAGTTCTCTCGTATTTCAGCTTTAATGCACTGCCAGCAAAAAAATCCCTAGATATTGATCGTTGACAGGCCAAAATTTTCTTCTTTAGGATGAAATTTAGAAATTCTTTGAAACCTGATCAAAACAAGTCCAAACTTCAGAAAAGACAGGCCCTCTGACATAATAAAAGATCAAGCTCAATACCACCTATTCACCTATGAATTTGATTGGTCTCATGCCAGATCTTAATCTTCTCTGGAAACATTATTTCAGTAAGAAAAATAGACAGCCCCTCTCAATTACAAGCAGTCTACACACATCAAACTAGCACCATCAAGGGAAGTTCGATAATTGATCATGAGACTTCAGAAAATCTTTCTTTGATAGCAGAGAGTTTTGCACACACATCTCGCATACCAGGTCTCTCTTTTGGGGATCCCATGGAACATGAGAGGCCAAGTGCAACTAGGGGAATAATGTAGCGCTGCATCCATACTTCTGTACACGGTTGAGATTCCTCGCGAAACATAAGGGGATCTAGAATCTGTGTAAGCCTATCTGGGAACATGGATTCAGCAAAATTGTGAAGATTAAGTCCGTCGACAAACATTTCATCAGTCGGCCGTTTTCCAGTAAGCATCTCTAGGAGAAGCACTCCAAAGCTATACACATCAATTTGTGTGGAGATTCCGCAGCCCATCCCATAGTCTGAAAAAGATGCAATGCTCTTAGTACTATAGAATTCATGCATAAGCCGCAAAAAAGGGAAGGGATCAAACTTACCTGGTGCCAAGTATCCAATTGTTCCTTGAATAAGAACTGAGTGTTTCAGGCAACCAGAATCTGGGGAGAGAAAATTTGCTGAACCAAAGTCACCAACACGTGCAGTCATATCATAATCCAAAAGAACATTGCTTGGCTTCAAATCACAGTGAACTAAAGGCGGTACCAGTTGGGTGTGGAGATAATCCAGAGCAGAAGCCACATCTGTTGCTATGCATATTCGTTGCCCAAAGCTTAATGTTCTGTTTGGTCTTTCAGTCTGTCGATTAGGATGAAGCCACCTTTCAAGGCTGCCATTAGCCATGAACTGAAAGAAAATTGCTTTGAACTCATTATTTTCTGCATCCAAAGTTGAGCACAGAGTCACAGATTTGAGAATATTTCGGTGACGTATAATTCTTAGCACCTCACACTCTGTTAAGTAACTGTTGTGGGCACCCCGCTCATTCAAGTTGAATACTTCGATAGCAACGGTGTCAGTTTGAAACTTGAACCTGCCAACATAAACTGATCCAGAACGAGTTGAGCTGATTCTGTGGACTGGCGAGAACCAATTGGTAGCTCTCAGGATGTCACTATATGATACCCTCTTTAGAGTTCCATTGCTTTGCGGAAAAGTTTTTATTTCTCTTCTCTCTGTCTCGGCAATCAAATGAATCATTCTCAATATGTCCTCCAACCATGGAAATTTGAACTCCCTTTTCTTCAAATGAGTCACCAAAAACCAGAACAATAATAGTAAAGCAATAGTAAATGATGGTATTACTACCAGGAGCAGTTTCTTTGGTTCAGTGGCTCCATCACAAACTGGTAGTACTAGTGTGGCAGACCTTGAACGAGTCCTTTGTTGCCACCCAAGATTACAATACTTGAATTTTGAAAGAAGTCACCAGTTGGAATCGGACCATCAAAGTTGTTGTAAGAGAGATCAAGTTTCTCTAACATAGTCAGGTCCTCAAAGAAATTTGGAACACTACCAGACAAGACATTTCGAGAAAGATTAAGGTATTTGATGGACCTCAAATTTCCTAAAACTTTAGGAATTGGGCCTTGGAGCTTGTTCCTTTCCATCCTAAGTGATGATAGAGTTGATAACTCACCTAGTGTACCAGGAATTACTCCAGAAAACATATTGTTGGAAACATTTAGAAGAACAACATTTCCTAGTTTGCCAACATCCTCTGGTATTTCCCCCGTGAAATTGTTGAATGACAGGTCCAGACCCAAAGTGAGGGAGGACCAGCAAACATTTCTTTTGGCAACAATCCATCAAGGCTGTTAGAGGACAAGTTTAGCTGATCCAACCCTAAGCACTGACCCAAACTTTAGGTATGTTTCCATTCAAGTCATTGCCGTTGAGGAAAAGCTTTCCCAATTGACTAATGTTACCAATCGAGGAAGGGATCTGTCCTGATAATTTATTCCTGGATAGGTTCAGGATAAATAGGTTGCGCAGCTTCCCAATCGTATCAGGTATTCTTCCTGAGAGCAAATTGTTTTCCATGCTAAGCATAGTGAGATTAACAAGATTGCTTATCTCAACAGGTATGGAGCCTGATATCTGATTGGATCCAAGCAACAAATATTGAAGGCTTGTGGAAAGATTACCTATTGATCCAGGAAGGCTGCCATTCATCATATTTCCCTCCAAGGACAATTTTATCAGCTGTGCGCAGTTTGTCAGGGAGACAAGGAATTGCCAATCATATGCTTCTAGATGGTTCCTTCCTAAAAGCACTTGACGCAATTGTCGTAAGGACCCAAGAGATGGAACATGGCCATGCAGGGAGTTATTTGAAAGGTCAAGCACCTGGAGATTCGACGCATTTTCTAGTGAAGCTGGGATCAGACCCTCCAAACTGTTGCTTTGCATAACAAGGACTTGGAGATTTGGTAGTGTGTAACCAATGTCAGATGGCAACTGCCCAACAAGGCCATTGCTGCCTAAGCTAAAGTATTTGAGTGAAGACAACTTGTAAAGGGGAATGGGGACATGGCCTGACAAGCTATTGAAACTCAGATCCAGTTGAAGAAGCTTTGAAATGTGACCCAAACTTTCTGGAATCAACCCTGTAAGTTTATTTTGGCCTAGTAATATAGAGCGGAGAGAAGAAATATTTCCTATTGAAGGAGGTATGCTTCCAGAAAGGAAGTTCTCAGTAACACAAATGTAACTGAGTGATGTGACCTTATCAAAAGGTGGGATACCACCAGTGAAAGAATTCATCTGGAGATCAACCGTAGTAAGCGTTGATGAATTAGCAAACAAAGTTGCTGGGATGCCACCAGCAAGGTTATTACGCGAGAGGATTAGCGTGCTGAGTGAGGAGCTACTGGCCAACGAGTCAGGGATACCACCAGTGAGACTGTTGTTTGCAAGATTAACATAGTTGAGAGACATGCTAGAGCCTAGCAAATCAGGGATGTTACCTTCAAGATGGTTGCCGGCAAGCATCAGGGTTCGGAGGCCAGGAAGCATACCCAACTCATCAGGAATGGATCCAGATAAGCTATTGTCTCCAAGGTGTATCTGAGACAGAGATGTCGGGTTTGCTATGCAGCCAGATATCTGTCCAGTGAGATGCATGGAGGTGAGGTCTATCGAGACCACACGGGTTGGATGCCTCGCATCGCAAGTGATTCCTGACCAGTTGCAGAAGTTGCGTGAGGTGTTGCGCCATGAGTTCAAGATGCCAAGTGGGTCGGAGGAGATGCCTGACTTGAAGCAAAGGAGTGCTTGCCGGTCGATCTCTGTTTTGTTTGCTTCAGCAGCTGTGACGACTGAAATATTGATAGACAAGAGGATAAGTAAGCGATACGGAAGGGAGACGATGGAGCACATAGCTTCCGAGAAACACAAAGCGCTACAAGAACTAGTAGAGTGCAAAACTTGGAGTGCTCTAATAGGAGCTTCAAAGCTTTTGAACAAAGAGGACATAGTGCAAAGACATAGGGCAATGAATTTTGGTGAGAGCTCAAACTAATAATGTGAGACGTGTTTCCTCCTTTTTAGTCTTCGAACCATGGTGTTTAGACACCTTAGATGCCATTTCTACATAAACCTCTTTTTTCGTCTTAATTGAGCGGCAAAGCTCCTGCTTTTTATTAAAAAAAAAAGATAATAGCTGGTGTTGATCATAGACAGGCCAACAAATTGATTCTTTTGGATCAAATTTTAATTTTTTGACCAAAACACATGCGGACAAGCTTAGCCTACTGACCAGGTTGATGCTGACCAAATATTGGCAAGTAAGACAAAAATGACCAAATATTGGCAAGTAAGTAGAATACTGACCAGGTTAATGCTCTGGTGAAAAAACTCAAGTTCTGTTACTGGTTAACAAACAAATGACGTTGAGTATGTACAGGTACGCTTAATACCAGCTACTCACATATGAATTTGAGCGGTCTTCTCAGCCCATTACATACCTGATCTTAATCTCCTCTTCATACACTATTTCATACAGTCAAAATAGATAGGCACCCAGTTACAAATTAGCACTTACATGAATCAGTAGCTAACTACACACATCCTGCTACCACTTTCAAGGACAAGGAGAGTTCAATAATTGACCATGAGACTTCAGAAAATCGTCTTTGATAGTACAGAGTTTTGCACACACATCTCGCATACCAGGTCTCTCTTTTGGAGATGCCATCGAACATGAGAGGCCAAGGGCAACCAGTGGAGTAATGTAGCTCTGCATCCATACTTCTGTACACGGTTGAGATTCATCATGCAACATATGGGGATCTAGAATCTCTGCAAGCCTATCTGGGAACATGGATTCAGCAAAATTGCGAAGATTAAGTCCATCGACAAACATTTCATCAGTCGGGCGTTTTCCTGTAAGCGTCTCTAAGAGAAGCACTCCAAAGCTGTACACATCACCTCGTGTGGAGATTCCACAGTCCATCCCGTAGTCTGCAAAATTTGCAATGCTCTAAGTACTACAAAATTCATGCATAAGGTGCAAAAAAAAAAGGGAAATGGGATTGAACTTACCAGGTGCCAAGTATCCAATTGTTCCTTGGATAAGAACTGAGTGTTTCAGGGAACCAGAATCTGGGGAGAGAAACTTTGCTGAACCAAAGTCACCAATGCGTGCAGTCATATCATAATCCAAAAGAACATTACTTGGCTTCAAATCACAGTGAACTAAAGGAGGTACCAGTTGGTTGTGCAGATAATCCAGAGCAGAGGCCACATCTGTTACTATGCATATTCGTTGTCCAAAGCTTAATGTTCTGTTTGGTCTTTCAGCCTGTCGATTAGGATGAAGCCACCTTTCAAGGCTGCCATTAGGCATGAACTGAAAGACTATTGCTTTGAACTCATTATTTTGTCCGTCCCAAGTTGAGCAAAGAGTCACAGATTTAACAATGTTTCGGTGGCGTATAATTCTTAGCACCTCACATTCTGTTAAGTAATTGTCATGCGCACCGCGCTCATTCAAGTTGAATACTTTGATGGCCACAATGTCAGTGTCAAACTTGAACCTGCCAACATAAACTGATCCAGTACGAGTCGATCCGATTCTATGGACTGGCGAGAACCAATTTGTAGCTTTAGCAACGTCACCATAGGATACCTTTTTCAATGTTTCCTGGTGGCTTGGAAACATTTCCAAATCTCTTCTCCTGAAGCCGAGAGAACACAATACATTCCATCTCCTAATGGACTCTGTAAACGTACACACTAGTCTCATGGTCGAACAAGTAACAAGCTTCAACATATACCATATGTTACTGTGCAGTGCAGACATATACACCTCCCTTTTCCTCCAAAGAGCGAACAAACAGAACAATTGTAACAGGAGAGCTATAGTGACTGTGGGTATGAGCACTGCCACAAACAGCACATGGTTCTTTTTTTTAGTATCTGATGGCATGCTTGGGCAAGGTGGTAGTGATAGCACGGGGAAGTTTGAACACAGCCTCTTGTTGCCATCCAAATGTACCATAGTGGAATTTGCAAAGATACCTCTTGTCGGAATTGGTCCTTCAAAGTTGTTGAAGGACAGATCAAGTTGGTCTAACATAGTGAAGTTCTCAAAGAATTCAGGCACATTACCGGATAAGTCATTTCGAGAAAGGTTTATATAGATCGAATTTGTTAACCAGCTGAATGTTGCAGGAATTCCCCCTTGAAACTTGTTTCCTTCCATGCTAAGTGATGACAGAGCATAGCATCCTTTTAGCTGAGGAAGTCGTCCAGAAAGAAGATTATTAGAAATATTCAGAAGAACGAGATTTGTTGTGCACATTCCCTCTGGTAGTTCCCCGGGGAGATTGTTGTGCGACAAATCAATAGTCAAAGAAAGTTGTCGATAAGAAAAACCAGAAAATAGTTCTTCTGGTATGGATCCATTAAGGTTGTTAGTAGATAGGTTTAGATGACTCAGCGCCATGCACTGACCCAAACTACTAGGTATGCTTCCACTCAAGTTGTTGTCGTCAAGAAAAAGGTTTCCCAATTGGGCAATGTTACCAACTGTGGAAGGGATTTCTCCTGATAATTTGTTCTTGGATAGGTTTAGGATATATAGGTCCCGCATTTTCCCTATTGTATCTGGTATGCTTCCCCAGAGCAAATTGTTTTCCATACTAAGCTCAGTGAGGTTAACAAGATTGCTTATCCCATCAGGTATGTAGCCTGATATTTGGTTGGACCCAAGCGACAAACGGTCTAGGTTTTTGGACAGATTGCAAACTGATATCGGTAGCTTCCCTTTCAGTATATTTTCTTCCAAAGATAATCTTTTCAGCAAAGAGCAATTCGTCAGAGAGACAAAGAAAGTCCAATCATGTGCTTCTAGCCGATTCCTCCCTAAGAGCACTTGATTCAAATTTGCCAAAGACCCAAGCAATGGAATATGGCCATGTAGGGAGTTATTTGAAAGATCAAGCACTTGGAGGTTCGACATATTCTCTAGTGAAGTAGGAATCAGGCCCTCTAGACTGTTGCTTTGCATAATAAGGACATGGAGATTTGGTAATGAGTTACCAATTTCAGATGGTAACTGGCCAACAAGGCGATTGCTGCCTAAACTGAAGTGTTTGAGTGATGACATATTGTAAAGAGGCAAGGGGATATACCCTGACAAGCTATTGAAGCTCAGATCCAGTTCAAGAAGTTTTGAAATTTGACCCAAACTTTCTGGAATTGATCCTATAAGTTTATTTTGGTCTAGCAAAATATTGCGGAGAGAAGAAATATTTCCTACTGAAGAAGGTATGCTTCCTGAAAGCTGATTCTCTGCAAGGTTAAGAGTTTGCAGGGCTTCCATGTTACGAAAATCTGGAATAGATCCATTCAAGAAATTTCTTTTAAGATTGATGACTTGAAGTCGAGATGAGTCCTTGAACAGACTAGCAGGGATAATTCCAGACAGGCTATTATTTGCAAGGACCAGATCCTGAAGCTTAGGAAGTGTGCCCAACTCCTCAGGGATGGCTCCAAGGAACGAATTAGTTCCAAGATCTAACCGTATTATCGAAGTAAGGTTAACAAGAGACGATGATAATTGCCCATCCAGCTGTAGAGAGTTCAGGTCTAATGAAACAACTCGGAGTGGAAGAGCCTTACCACAGGTGACCCCTCTCCAGCTGCAGTATGAGCCGTTTCCCCATGAGCTCAGGACGCCAAGTGGATCGTTGATGCCAAGCTGGAAGTTTAGGAGGGCTTTCCGGTCGATCTCAGAACTGTTGGTCGATTCTGCTGCTAAGATTGAGATTGGATTAGACAGAAAGACGAGAAGAAAGATGAGTGCACGATTCATCTCTGAACGTCGGAGAAGTGTGTTTTCCTTTTTCCAGTTCTGATCCCGGGTGTATAAATTCCACTATAAATCATTCGTCCCCGGCTGTCGCACTCAAAATTAAGTTTGCCCTTGGACTACACGCTGGCTGGACGAACGATGAGTGGTGGATAAGTGCCATGAGGAAGCAGCAAAAGTGCGCAAAAATAAGGGAGAATTTTAGCTTCCTTGCAACAGTTATTGCATATACTGTGTTAAAATTTTCTATAGTTCAGGTGCCTGAGATTTAAGATGAGGTCAGGCAACACTAATGTACCACCAACTAGTTGTTAATTTTATATTTTGTTATTTATCTTTGTGTTATAACATATTAAATTTTTGTCCTTGTCCTCCTAAAAAAACAATTGTAATTATTAAATTATCTTTGTGCTAACTGCTGCTGTGTTTAATTGTTATGCAGAGGGGGGCCCAGATCCTGATGGTCTCTCTTTCCTTTTCTATCATAAATTTTGGGATTTAATCAAAACTGATTTAGTTGTGCTTTTTTATGATTTCCATAAGGGTTCTCTTGATCTGTAGAGACTTAATTTTGCTCTAGTCACCTTGATCCCAAAAATAGGAGAGGCTAATGACATGAAACATATTAGACCTATTAGCCTGATTAACTATAGTTTTAAAAAAAATTCTAAGCTATTGACTCTTAGACTTAGTTGTGTAGCCCAAAGAATAGTTGCCCCCAACCAATCTGCTTTTCTTAAGGGGAGATTCATCTTAGACAGTGTAGTGGTAACCCATGAATTAGTTCACAGTATTGAGAGAAGTGGTGATCCAGGGATAGTGTTGAAATTAGACTATTGAAAAGTCTATGATAGGGTGCGTTGGACTTTCCTGTTTAAACCGCTAGAAGATAGGAACTTTGATCCTCTCTGGATAGGGTGGATCAAACATGAAATTAGACTATTGAAAAGCCTATGATAGGGTGAGTTGGACTTTCCTGTTTAAACCGCTAGAAGATAGGAACTTTGATCCTCTCTGGATAGGGTGGATCAAACAAGTAGTGATAGGGGGATCAGTTGGGATTTTAGTTAGTGGTGAGGAAAGCCCCTATTTTAAACCTAGTAAAGGGCTAAGACAGGGAGACCCTCTGTCTTTCTTTTTGTTCAATCTAGTCAGTAATGGTTTTACTAAGATGTTAGATAAAGCCTTACACAAGGGTCTAGTTCAAGGTTTATTAGGCTCTTTTAGGCCTAGGGGTATTCTATCCTTACAATACGCGGACGATACTATTCTTTTTTGTAAGGATGATGAGACTTGTCTTATGAATCTAAAGTGCATCCTTTTGTGGTTTGAACAAGTTTCAGGCATGAGAGTTAACTTTCAGAAGAGTGAACTAGTTCCTCTAAATCTAGATCCTTTTGTGGCTGACAACTTAGGTCATATCTTGTGTTGTCCAGTAGACTCTTTCCCTTTGAAGTATCTAGGGGTTCCTTTACATCATGATTTGCTATCCAGGGAAGATATACAACCTCTAGTTGATAAAATAATTAAAAGGATTGCAGGTTGGAGATGTAAATTGCTTTCCCTAGCTGCTAGAGCTATGTTGATTAAAACTTGTCTAGCTAGCATTCCTGTTTACCTTATTTCTTTCATTAAGTTTCCAAGTGGGCCATTAAGCTCCTTAATACACATTTGGGGAATTGCCTTTGGAATGATAGTGATAATGCACACAGATATCATCTAGCTAATTGGGAGATGGTTTCTATGTGTAAGCAATTTGGGGGCTTAGGCATTCCAAATCTCAGGGATCTAAATATTAGCCTACATGCATCTTGGCTAAGAAGGTATAATGAAGATAAGGATAAACTCTGGAAAGAGTTGGTGGATTTCAAATATGACACCAAGAATCCAAATATCTTCCTTACTAGATCTGCTGGAGCTTCCAATTTCTTTAAGGGCTTTATGAGGGCAGCCCAAGCTGCGAAGATGGGTTACAGATGGAAAATAGGAAATGGTAGGATGGTGAGGTTTTGGGAAGATAATTGGTTAGGATCCTCGAGCCTAGCTATACAGTTTTGGCCGGTTTACAGGATAGTTGTTGAGAAGAACAAAACCATAGCTAAGCTTTGGGATGGTAATGTTCTAAAATGTTCCTTTAGAAGGAATTTTACAGAGGAGTTGTACAGGTCTTGGTTAGATATATAAGAGTTAGCTTCAACCATTCAGATCTCTGAGGAGGACGACTCACTGATTTGACAGTTTTCTTCTAAAGGGATTTACTCTTCTCAATCCCTGTATGAGGTTATCAATTTCAGGGGTGTCCAACCTGTACATGTGCCTGTTATCTGGAGCATTAAAGTTCCCCCTAGAGTTCATTTTTTCTTATGGCTTCTAACCAACAACAAAACTTTGACTAGAGACAATCTAACTAAAAGAAGGAAAGTGGAAGATAAAAGTTGTCTGTTCTGCTTAGTAGATGAATCTGTTCAACATCTTTTTTCGACTGTGTAGTGGCTAGACAGTGTTGGTTTGTTATTTCTAAGATCTTTAATGTTAGTATTGAGGACAGCTTAGCTGATATAGGCAAGTTTTTGTAGAGTAGTAAGAAAAATCTGGTGTTGAATATGCTTACTTCTGCTATCTTATGGTGTATTTGGAAGCATAGAAATTATTTATGTTTTCTGAATGCGGAAGGGAATGGATATACTCCTTCACAGGATAAGTGGGATGCTTCAAAACTGGTTGATTCTGTATCCACAAGAAAAGAAAGACCATTTAATAGCTTCTATCAGCAAGATCAAAGCTGCGGAAGGGAGGTCTTCTGAATACCATGGGTTATGTGAAAATTCATGAAGCATCTGATGGAGGCGAGTTGGAAGCTGAAGTAATGTCCTGTGAAGCTATGAAGGTGTGGTTCAAGTTGCCTGGAGTTCCTTGTGGAGGCGCTGCCCAAGCAGTCTGATTAGGCTTCTCTTCACTAGTGCTTTCAGTTTCATCTTGGGTTTTCTTTGTCTTAGTAGTGCAGTTGTGTGTCTTTTGGTACTTTTAGCTTTCTGCTGGGTGGTTTTCCTTCGTCGGGTTGGTCTGTTTTCCCCGATGCTGGCATGCTCTGGATGATGAGTACGGGTACTCTAATGCTGTAAACTGATTTGTCTTTTATTAAATATAAGGCCGGGGCAGTCATGCCCTTGAACTCTAAAAAAAAAACCCTCCCTCCCCCTTGACTTCCGGCCCATTACTTTTTCCAAGATGGCTCAGGCGGAGGCCCACTATAGCGCGTCATCAGCGTCGTTTGCTGCCCGCTGGATGAGGTGCTCTTTTTTTTTTCTTCTGCGTTGACAACGCCGAAGCAATTCACGATATTCTGTAGGTTCCTTTTTCCCTGTGCAGTTTTGTTTCTCCTTGAGACGGTCTTTTTTCTTTCATTCGTTGACAACCCCAAGCAATTCACGATGTAGTTTTATTCTCCTTTTTTTTTCTTTATTTCCTTTGTGCGTTTCTCTTTTCCTTTTTTCTTTCCGTTCATTGATTTATTTTTTATCTTATCATGTTCCCCTTTATTATTTTTTCAATTTTTTTTATTTTCATCTTTATTTTATTCATTTTTTTTACTTAATTATTTTTTTAATTTCATTTGTTTTATGTTTTTTTCTATTTCTCTTTTCTCCTTTAATGTTTCATGTGGATTTTTCAGTACGGTTTTTGTTTTTTATTTTATTGTACTCTAAATGTTTTTTATTTAATCATTTTTGTCGGGTACGAAGGTAAGGGGTACCCTAAACCCTTCGATAAATTAACGCTAAACATAGCAACCATTTCACTACTCGGTAAGGCGCGGCCCATCACTCGAGGGCCCCCCTCTACACCAGCTGCGGCGACAAGCCACGGGCCGGCCCCACTCGACGAAAAATGACGGACCGAGGGGGCAAGCGAACGACCCCCCGGCTCCACCTCGATGACGGACCGAGGGGGCGAGCGAACGACCCCCCGGCTCCACCTCGACGAACGAAGGATGGACGAGGGCTCGAACGATCGACCCCCCGACCTCACCTCGATGACGGACCGAGGGGGCGAGCGAACGACCCCCCGGCTTCACCTCGACGAACGAAGGGCGGACGAGGGGTCAAACGATCGACCCCCCGACCTCTACCTCGACTACTCCGACCCCGTCGACGCCTCGACCTCTACCTCGACCGGGGGTCGAGCGGACGACCCTCGGACGAGGGGCTCGATTAACCCAACTGTTCCCGGCATGGGTTAAAGTGAACCCACCTAACGACATGGGCGCCCGCGTTCGCTGTCAAATCCGCCAACTCCCCGTCAGGTCCCCGATTCCTGTCAACTGTGCCGCTACTGTTGCCACTACGCGAGTACGGACTCCAACAGTACCCCTCGGAAAGTGAACAGTGCCACCCTCGACGACGACTTCGGGAACGCGACGGAGCCACGCAGGGCTCGACCCCCTCCCTCGACCGGGGGGGCTCGACCCCCCTCTCCAACAACTCCGGTACGGAAGCCGTCCCATCCGCCCTGTCCCGCTTCAGCCGTGGGACTCGTGCCCGCCTGCGGACACTGCACTACGACGACTTCTATTACCGCCACGACTGGGGACGCCAAAAGGACGGGAAGGCCATGCCGCCACAGTGTTCAATGTCTCTCCGCCAACACTGTGCCGCGGATACGCTACCCATACGGCTACTATTAGGACCCTGTACCCTCGGGTCTCCCCTTGGTCTATAAAAGGGGACGCCGAGGTAGAGTATAGGGAGAGCTTCTTCGACTGGGGATCGGACTTTCGTTCTCAGGGACCCTAGTTCAGACTCTGACACTCCACACACACCCCGCCACTCGATCGACCCCTCGGGTGGCTGACTCCGTGTAACACAGCTTGTACCCCCCTGTACGAGCACGCTTTGGGTGCGAGATAATACAAGTCATCCTCCCCCGCTGGACGTAGGGCCTTCTTTGCCCGAACCAGGATAAACCTTGTGTCCATCTTGCATCACGTCTGAGAGAGGGAGCACGCGATATACAAATTTACTCATTGGTGGTCTTGACCCCCGGGTCATAACACCGACAATTTTTATTCTTCAGTTTTTTATTTCCTATTGTTTTATTTTATATGCTACATGAGATACATGTTACGATTCCGTAGTATAAATGTGGCCTTTTTTGTTTTTATTATGTAAGTTATTTCTTTATTTTACTATATATTTAATATTCATTATTTAAGTTTTTAATTCTATTTTTTTTATTTTGCTTTAATTAATTACTTAATAATTATATCCTTAGGTTCACGATACTTCGTGGGTTCTTTTTGTTTTCCATGTGTAGTTTTATTTCTCTAGTTCTCCTATATTTCATGTGCCTGAATTTTAAATAATTTTAAACAACACTCTTATATTACCAATTAGTACAAGAAAATTATCACTTTCATTATGTGTTATTTGTCTTTGTGTCATAAAAATACTTTGTATTGTTGGGAATATGTGAATATTTTTTTTTACATTTCTTTCAGCATTCATGATTTATCAGAAAATTATGCAAGTTGACATCTTGTATACGCATGTAGGCATGTAAGTTCCCACCCCGTCTCATGTATGCAAGTTTAGTCATAACAAAATAATATTATAAAATAATTACTCATGCTTTAATTAAAATCATAGGAAAAAGTACGGAAGGTAGTTATTTTCTTCCTTTTAATGATGAATGAACATAAATGTCTATAATTAAGAAAAGTAATAATTTGTTTTCTTTTAATTAATGATGAATGAGCGTCAATGGGAAGGTAGTAATTTGCTTTTATTTGAATTACTCCTGCTGCTGTCTATAAGAGGAGTGGTAGTAGGAATAGCAATGATAGGAGTAGTCTTTCTCATGATTTTTATTCGGTAAATGGTGTTTAGTACTCCCTCTATTCTAAATTGTAAATTATAAGTTATTTCAAAAATCTTTAAAAGTTAAAGCACCTTAAGTTTGACTAAAATTATAGAAAAAATTATAAAGATTTATGACTAAAATAGATATACTATGAAAATATAATTGATGAAAAATCTAATAATATTTAGTTAACATTATAAATATTATTATATTATTATATAGGTCTGGTCAAACTTGAGATGTTTTGACTCTCCAAGATTTTTGGAATAACTTACGATTTGACATGAAGGAAGTAGTAATTATTTGACTTTTAAAAAACACAATGACTGAATTAAAGCTAAATTTCAATGCAATTCCATATGTCGCCCTATATGTAAAAAAAAGTAGTAGTAAAAAATCATGACAGTATTCTTCTGGACGTTTACAAGTTAACAAGGAAAATGTGAACATCCTAGTTAGTTGCTTTAATTTTACGAGCGGTATGCATCTTTGTTTGCCCCCTTTGGCACAAGGGGCTAGATTCGCGTCGCCGTATGAGTTATCCATGCTGTAGCCTCAGGCTGCGCTGTTAGTTGTCGATGAAATACCGCTGATAGACCATAGAGGGTTATGCTCATGGTTGTAGATAAATTGGTGAACGTTGTCGATGAAATACCGCTGATAGACCATAGAGCGTGATTGAAACTAAATGATAATACAAGCACTAAGACATAAGATTTTAGATAGGTTCAGACCGTAAGGGTGGCGTAAAACCCTACATTCTGTATTTTGATGAATTGTATTAATGTGTTGAAAGGATCAAGATGCTCAAGAGGAGGTTGAATTATGCTTGTTTTAAATTTCTAAAGTAAATGTAAAACCTATCAAATGCCAATCACCCCCTAGTACCTACCGGAAGTGTGTCATAGCTAGAAAGCGGTAGCAGACCAATAGAATTTAAGAACAACCTACGCAATTCTAGTAGGAAGGGAAAACACAAGACGGAAAGTAAATGCGAAAATGTAAAGAGCTAGGGAAAGAACTAAGGTTGACGCATGATGTTTTCCCGAGGTATCGAGGAGTCGACACTCCCCATAGTCCTCGTTGGAGCACCTCGCAAGGTATTGCTCCCCCTCAATCCTGCGCAAGGGATGAGTGCTCTCTACAGGCTGGTTCTTCGCCGCTCCGGCTCGGTGAACCGCCCACAACCGATCACACAAAGATGGAGAAGGGCCGCCAACAATCTTCCGGCGATCACCTTCATCCGATCACCACCAAACCGTCTAGGTGTTGTCGAACACCAAGAGTAACAAGCACAAGACCTTCACTTGACCCACTCAAGGCTAGGAAGGTGGATGGATGCACACTTGTCACTCCTAATCACCCTAGGTAGGAAGAACAAGCTTAGGATTCTCAAATCTCTTCCTCACTAGGCCCTTGGCTCTCCAAGAACTCTCTCAAGCTTCCCTCAGCTAAAACAATGGCCAAGAGAGCTAACTTGGATGAGATGAGCAACTATATATAGCCCCCACCTCTCCAACTAGCCGTTTCTTCCTTTCTTCCTTTTTCCCTTTTCTCCGTACCATCGGACCAGTCTGCGACTTGGACCGTCGGACCATAACCTCTGGTCCGGAGCTCACAAAGCACTTGAAACTCCACTGAAACAGAGACCTCCGGACCACTTCCAATGGTCCAGAGCTAGGCGTCAGACCAGGTCCGACGCACTAGTCCGGAGCAGGGTTACATACTGCATAGAAACTGAGTCTTTCTTACTAGCGTCGGACTAGCCGTCGTCCAAGCCATCAGACTAGTTCAGAGCTCTTCCAAGGGAAAGCTCCCAACTAGGCCACCGGACCACTCACCATTGGTCCGGTGCCCTCCGGACAGGTGGTCCAGAGCCTCTTCCTCAGAACTCTGCCTAAGGCAGGCCGTCGGACCTCTTCCAATGGTCCGACGCCTCCTAAGGCAACTGGTCCGGGGCCTCTTTCACCCCCTTCTTCACCTCTTTTCACTAAGTCTCTTGAAGGGGGTTTGATCCTACCATCTTAAGGGCTATTTGTATGGTCTCTAGGACAGGTTGTGACAAATGTGCATACACCAACATTCCCAAACTTTCCTAGGTCAAGCTACTAACCTCATACCCCCTTAATAGTACGATCAAAGTAAAAACAAAGTCCTAGTCTATACTTAGTGCCCTTCTCACACCTTGTGGCACTAAGAACTAGCCTAGTCTTCACCTTGTAGCTCCATCCTTTGAATACTGAAACGAATTTCATCTTGGGTGCATCAATACCATTGAGCCCATTGTTGATACCTCTTAAGTATCAATTCTAAGTGTCAACTAATCAGAAGAAAGTATATATTTGTAACACACCACCTAGACATAGGTTTTTAACTGATAGAATTCTATGAGTTTTGATGTTTATCTGTTTCTGTAGGGAGACAACTGCAAAATAGCAAAATAGGCCCACATGTAAGGATTACATAGACACATAACACCTCCGTACGAAAAAGAGTAATCTAGAAGACTCCAGAACCACCCCCGAGGAAGGAGGGGCCCACCTATCACCAGGGTAGGGCGGGCGCCCTCCCCCCTAGGGCGGCCACCCAAGGCCTGCGGCCAATCACAACCTACTTCGTGGATTAGGGTTCCACCGCCTTTGAGGTTTAATCTAAACCCTCCATTAAGGTCGGTTTGATCCGATGACTGACGATCATTTGAGGAGGCTATATAAGGAGGACCCCTGCCCCCTGGCTAAAGGCAATCCATTATTCATTTACATATTTTCCAGAGAGGATTCGCTAGAGAAGATCCCTCACGGGTCTATTCTCTAGGGCTTAGCATACATGTGAGATTAGAGTTTACTCTTCTAGATTGAGAGAGTTAGAGTGGAGGTGTGGATTGGAGGAAGCCCGGCTTGTCAGTGTCTCCTCTCCAGTTTGTATCGATGGGATCAAGACTCCTAACCCGAGGCTTGCTCTTAGGATTTCTTCGGTAATTCGACTTCTAATTCTAGTAAGTTCTCTGTTTATTATTCTTTGGTTTGTGAGTTTACTTTATTCTCTTCGCGTAGAGAGTAGGGTAATCATCTCTAGTGTAAACGTGGTGTTTGGGCTAAGATACTCATAGATATCCCCTATCTAGCCGGATCTGTGGTAGTAGCTCGGAAAGTGACAATTCCGTAGATACCTTTGGAACCCACAATCCCGTTAGAAGGACCGGTAGGGTTTCATAGGCCGCGTGTTAAGCATCCTTTGAGGTGTCTCTTATCACGACAGTTCTCCCCAATAGAATAATAGCTCATATCTTATATAGAGTAGAACGAGACTACAGTCGCAATCTTCTCTAATCGCTCATATCAAGATCACCTTGTTTGTAGCCTAAAGGTTAATAGCGTAGATTTGGTTAGTCAGATGCACCCTTTCTCCCTACGGAAAAACAAATAACGATACTCTGGACTACCTCCCGGGTGAAGTGCTCATCGGTATCCGTGCGCTTGCGGATTACCTCCTAGTGATTTCTCTGTCTGCGTTAACAAATATCAACAAGCATTTCTGGCACCGTTGCCGGGGAGAAAGACGGTTTGCTGAGATAACCTTGAATCTTGCTATTTTCTTGTACTTATACTTTTATCTTTTCTTATCTTTTTCAAATTCCTTTATTTCTTACCTTTTCTATCCTTATGGAAAATCTAAATTCCACACCTATCTATCAATTTTCTGCACCCACCACTACTACAGAATCGGGAATCACTGCCGGCGCATCACTGCCGGTTTTGTTTGGGCCGGCAGTGATGCCCCTTCACTGCCGGTTCTTCCTCTGACAGGCCCCCAATTATTGGGGGCAGAGGCTGAACCGGCAGTGAAACACCACATCATTGTCGGTTCGTGGCTTGAACCGGTAGTGACGCCTCTCGGCCCTATCACTGCCGGTTCAAGCCACCAACCGGCAGTGATGTGGTGTTTCACTGCCGGTTTGTGGCTCCAACCGGCAGTGAAGTTGTGTACACTATAAAGCTTCGATCTCCTCTCCCTCCTCTGCTCCAACGGTGCAGAACAGTGCGTGAGGAGCTCCACCTCTCCATTGTTGCGGCTGGTGGATTTCTTGATCTCCATTGTTGGCTCCTCTTCACTCTTGGATCCTCATATCTTCTTGCTCTTGGTTAGTAACAAGCATAATTCTTTAGAATTGTTGGTTTATATTGTGTCAATTTGTGTTAGAGCTATGCTAGTTTTCATGATCAAGAACATGGATGTTGCAATTTGTGTCAATTTTTTGTAGCTTTTAGATCGAAAATTATTTAGAAAAATTGTAGCACTTTGTTTTTATTGGGTAATTATTGTATATTCATTGAGTAGCTAGGTTCGAAAGATTCGTCTTGAAAATTATGGATAAAAATTGTAATTAGTTATATTTATTATTTACATTTAATACTCAATACATGCATGAAAATTATGGATAAAAATTGTAATTCGTCTTGAAATATTTATTATTTACTTAGATTTAATACTCCATGCATGCATTTAATACTTACATTTAATACTCCATGCTTTCATTGTTATCTATTTGTTCTCTTTATTTTTATAGCGCGACCAAATTCAAATTATATCGAAGAATATTGTTCAAAAATGCTTCTATTAATATGTTCCTATGTGTCCTCTGCTCTGCCCATCTTATTTTATCAGTGCAAACATGGATCGAGGGTGGATGTACGATCTGTCACATACAAACCCACGGTACTTGACGGGCATCGACGATTTCATCAAGTGAGCTAGAGTCAATACTGGGGACTCACATCTTGTATTCTGTCCATGCAAAGACTGCAAGAATATGAGAAAATGGGACGACGTGGAGCATATACGTTTGCACTTGATCACAAGGGGGTTCATGAGAAACTACACGATTTGGACTTTGCATGGGGAGGTTGGTCAAAATGTTAATGATGATGTGCTCATGCCTAGTGTAGCATTATTGTCTGTTCATGATTACACAAAAGATGTGCCTACCAATGATGATGTGTTTGTGAATACATTAGCTGACGACACTGAGGAAAATGATGGTATTTCACAGCTTCTACATGATGTGCATGGGGGATTCCTTAGTGCTTCACAGTTGAAAAAACTGGAGAAGATGAGAAAGGATGCAAAAACACCATTGTTTCCGGGCTACCCAATAAGCAAACTGGAAGCCAACATCATGCTATTGGAGTTCAAATCAACGAATGGGTTGAGTGATAAAGGTTTCAATAACTTGTTAGTTATACTACATAAACTGTTCCCGGAGGCCGAGTTAGCAGAAAAGACTTACCTTGCGAAGCAAATGATTTTCCCAATTGGCCTCGAGGTTGAGAAAATCCATGCGTGTTCCAACGACTGCATATTGTACCGTGGAGAGAAATACAAAGTCTTGGATGCGTGTCCCAAGTGTAAAACTCCCCGATACAAGCAAGGGCCATCAAATGATGGAAGCAAGACGAGAGGAGGGCCAGTAAAGTCCGTGTGGTATTTTCCTATAGCTCCATGAGTGCATAGGTTGTTTGCAAATGAGAAGTCAGCCAAGCTGTTGCGTTGGCATGGCGAAGAGCGAAAGAAAGATTCAATGATGAGACACCCCGCCGATGGGTCGGACTGGAGGACTATCAACACTATGTTCTATAAGAACATCGGTGGAGAGGTAAGACATCTGTGGTTTGCTTTGAGCACGGATGGGATGAACCCGTTTGACCAGGTGAGAACCAATCATAGCACTTGGCCAGTGACGCTATGTATATACAACCTTCCACCCTGGCTTTGTATGAAACGGTCATACGTCCAGATGCCATTACTAATCCAAGGACCAAAACAACCTGGTAATGATATTGATGTGCTTCTAGAACCAGTGATCGATGAACTACTACAGATGTGGTAGACGGGTGTGAAGGATGTTTGGGATGAGTACAAGAAAGAACATGTCACGGTAAAGGCTGTACTTATCGCTACAATCACCGACCTACCAGGGCGAGGTTCCTTGTCTGGAGAGAAGACAAAAGGATACACTGGGTGTGTCGAGTTCTTGGACGAGACTGATGCTACACATCTACCAGAAAACAGGAAGATGGTCTACATGGGACACCGTAGGTTCCTACGTCGTGATCACCCTTACTGTAGGAATACAAAAGATTTTAATGGGACTACTGAGAAACGTGGACCTCCAAAGTATCGAGACAGGAAACAGATGCTTCAACAATTAAGCAAACTCACAAATGTTGTCCTTGGGAAGGGGGACGGGGCAGTAGCAGCGCCAACCGATAGCATCTAGAAGAAAAAATCAATCTTCTAGAAACTACCTTATTGGCCACTTTTGAGTGTACGTCACTGTCTTGATCCAATGCACATAACTAAAAACGTGTGCGGTAACACACTTAACACGTTGATGAACACCGGGGGAACAAGCAAGGATTCTCTCGCGACATGCTTGGACATGCAACACCTGGGCCTCAGGAAGGAGTTACACCCAGTAACTCTTGAGAATGGCCACTTGAAACTTCCGGTGGCATCATGGACACTGAAAAAAGAGGAAAAGGAAATGCTTATTTCTTTCTTCAATGATCTCAAAGTATCGAGTGGCTACTGTGGGAACCCGAAGAGGCTAGTTAACATGAGAGAACTTAAGTTTAACTATGGTTCTATGAAGGCCCATGACTGTCATGTCATAATGACTCAGCTGCTCCCAGTTGCCCTGCGAGGTATCCTCCCTGACAAGGTCCGCGCTCCAATCATAAAGTTGTGTTCGTTCTTCAACGCGATCTCTGAAAAGGTCATTGAAGTGGGCAGGTTAGACCACCTGAAGCAGGAGATAGCCGAGATTATATGCAGGCTTGAGATGCATTTCCCACCGACTTACTTCGACATTTCAGTGCATCTACTTGTTCATCTTGTGGATCAAATAAAAGCCCTTGGCCCAATGTACCTACACCAGATGTTTCCTTTCGAGAGGCTGATGAAAGTTTTCAAGCGGTATGTTAGGAATAAATTCAAACCAGAAGGGAGCATGGTAGAAGGATGGTCAACAGAGGAGGCTATTGAGTTCTCCACATATTACCTGGACATCAAGCGGGTTGGAGTTCCAGTATCTCATCACGATGGAAGACTAGGGGGCAAAGGAACAATAGGTGAGAAAGCTGTCAAAATGGACGAAGTCGTCTCATTCAGACAAGCACACTTTGCTGTTCTCCAGCAGGCCGATGGTGTGATGGCATACATTGATGAGCACAAGCAGTTTCTGCAGATTAAGCACATAGGGAGGTCACAGGCTTGGCTTGACAAAAACATAAGGAGGAATTCGGTGACTGGTTTCGACGCCAAAGGCTAGGAAAGGTGACGGGATGTCAGCTAGATGTCTTAGCCCCCGGACCTTCGACTATGCTAATGATGTACCAAGGATATCAAATAAATGGTTTTACATTTTACACAAAAAACAGGACGGAAAGAGCACCAACCAAAATAGTGGTGTTCGTTTCGACGCCCATGATGAGTACAGCACGGTGGTGGCAACATACTATGGTTTCATAGATGAGATATGGGAGCTAGACTATGGACATCAGTTGAAAGTTGCTCTTTTCCATTGTCTATGGGGCCGACTGAATGAAATCAACACCGACAAGGATGGGTTCACTACCGTTGATCTATCCAAGACCGCATACAGAGATGACCCCTTCGTCCTTGCAAAGGATGTTTTGCAAATCTTCTATGCAAGGGATAACAATACAAATGGAAGACGACATGTAGTATTGCAAGGCAAAAGGAAGATTGTAGGTGTCGATGGAGTGACAGACGAAGAAGAGTACAAAGGTTATGAAGAAATGGCTCCTTTTGGAGCGGATGTTACCCTACATGTCCTTAAAGAGGGTGACAAACCTGCTTACCTCCGGAGTGATCATGATGAGGCCATCATGGTGCCTGCACCGTGAATTGTTAGAGTATCATAAACTATGTAATCCTTAATGAAATGTTGTTTTAGTAATTTGCATCGAATTTGAGACATATGGAGTTGTAGATTGATGAGTTGTACCACGTTGTTGATTGATGTATGCCATGTCAAAAGGAATTCAAAAACTATGAAGAATCAGACCTTGAGTGTATAAGGATTAATGTAGAGCTCCTCAGAACTAGCAAAAGCTATGTTGGAAGATTTTCAACTTCTATTCAAATTTTTGGAGTAATTACAAAGGGGGTAATTGAATTTTAAACCCTTATTCAAATTCAAAATGGAATTCAAAAACTATGAAGAATTAGACCTTGAGTGTATAAGAAATAATGTAGAGCTCCTCAAAACTAGCAAAAGCTATGTTGGAAGATTTTCAACTTCTATTCAATTTTTTGGAGTAATTACAAAGGGGGTAATTGAATTTTAAACCCTTATTCAAATTCAAAATGGAATTCAAAAACTATAAAGAATTTGAATATGCTACTTCAGCAAAAGATGTAGAGAATTAAAAATTATGCAACTTCTATATTTGGAGTTTTTCAAGTTCTAGTAAAAAATCAGGAGTAATTTGAATTCTAAAGCAAAAGACAGATTTAAAAAATACACACATCACTGTCGGTTATTGAGGAACCGGCAGTGATGTGCCTCTATCACTGCCGGTTCAAAAGAACCGGAACTGATGAGCCCTCATCACTGCCGGTTTCTATTACAAACCGGCAGTGATAGGGGACATCACTGCCGGTTTATAATAGGAACCGACAGTGATGAGGCGAACTATATAAGGAAAGGGCGCGGTCTGAAATTTTCAGACTCGCGCCCATTCCACACTTAGCCGCAGCAGGAGCCCGACGCCGCAGCAGGAAGCTCTGTGCCGATGCCGCCGCCGCTCGACGCCGCAGCACGACCCTCCCGCCGACGCTCGAGCTCGCCGCACTCCAGCCTGACGCTGCAGCAGGAAGCTCTCTGTCGACGCCGCTGCCGCTCGACGCCGCAGCAGGACCCTCCCGCTGACGCTCGAGCTCACCGCGCTCCAGCCCGACACCCGCCGCTGGACTTCACGACGCGAGCTTCAGTGCTTCAGTGCTGCTTCGGCGCCGCCACTCCTCCCTCCACGACACCGCTCGGTGGTCCACAACACTGCTAGGAGAGCTACATCCTGCCAGGAGTTTCCACGGTGAGCTCTCCCCTCCATGCAGCCAAGGTGTTCGACAAAATGTGGCAGAGAGAGAAAGCTGAGAGAGAAAGATAGATAGAGATAGGGAGGTAGGTAGAGATTAGAGATAGATTCATATTGATGGTAGCATGATCCATATTAATTCATATATATTTGAAGATTCAAGTTTTGTATATATATATCATGATTCATTTTTTAATGGAGAGAACGATATTGTACCAAATCATGATAGAGAGAGAGAGAGAAAGAGTTGTCCCTTCATCCTTATATGTCATATCATATATACATGACAAAGATAGAGATAAAGATAGATAGATAGAGGGAGATATAAAGATAGAGAGAAAGATAGAGAGAAAGATAGAGAAAGAGATATAGATTTTGGCTATGGCTTTATATTGTGACTAATCTCTATATACTTGTCTATGGCTTTACATTGTGACTAATCTCTATATACTTGTCTATGGCTTTATATTGTGACTAATCTCTATATAAAGATAGAGAGAAAGATAGAGAGAAAGATAGAGATAGAGAGAGATATAGAGAGATAGAGAGATAGAGAGATAGAGAGATAGAGAGATAGAGAGATAGAGAGATATAGAGAGATAGAGAGATATAGAGAGATAGAGAGATAGAGATAATACCTATGTATGGCTTATGTATGGCTTTTGAGTCTATCTATCTACCTATGAGCTAATACCAATAATCGAAATTCATGTCCAGAAACATGACAATTAAGCGCCGATTCACCACCCGTCGCCCTGCGACCGAAGCCGATGACCAAGGAACTAGTGGCGGCGGTGCTGAACGTGACCAAGGAGCCGATGGCAACCAACAAGGGGATCAAAGACCTTGGAACCCTAGCGATATGCTAAACCTAGAAGAGGGCCAAGGAGACGAGGTAATAACTTAGGTCATACCTAAAACACGGTAGATATAGCCATAAAAGTTTGATGGGGACTTATTTATAAATTTTGAAGCAGGTTCCGCCGGAAGGTCCAAGTACTGGTGAGAGTTCCAGAAGGACTAAGTGTGGTGCAACAAAGCTCCCTCAGACAACTAGACACTGGCACATCTCTCAGTTCGATCAACTAGGGGAGCCGGTGGAGCCACGTAAAACATTGGGCCCATACAAGAGTACCATCGAGGCACTTGTAAGGGACTTCATCCCGATCAAATACAGGAAGTGGAATGGAAGTGAGCAAGACCCGTGGAGGGTTCCAGAAGTTGAGAAGGAACTAGTTTGGAACAAGCTCAGAGGGTATTTCACTTTCCCTAATGATTGTGATGAAGCGACAGTCAAGAAGAGGGCCAAGGAAATCTTGGGTCACTCCTTCAAGAATTTCAAGGGAAAGTTGCACAAGCTCATCAAGGAGGAAAAAGAACCGAATTTTGCGGGAGGTGAATTCAGCAAGCAGAGGGACTTCTGGGAGGAGTTCAAGGCTTACAAGCTATCCGATGAGGCCAAGGCATCAAGCAAAAGAAACAAAGCAAACTCGCTTAGGTCAAATAATCTTCACCGCCTAGGATCGCGTGGGTACGTAAGGAAGATTCCGGATTGGGAAGCCCAAGTCGAAGCACTAGAGCGGAGCGGTGTTACGCCTCAGACAAGCGAGTGGCAGCCCAGATCAGTGAACTACCTACTCGCAAGGGGGGCACAATACAATCCTGGCAGGAGCCTTTCCGCCAGGACTGAACCCGTCACCGATCTCCTCCAGAAGATTTCCACGATCACTGAGGAAGTGCATAGAGGGGCCCGTAGGTCAGATAGAGAAAATGACGTGCTCACGCAAGCACTTGGAAACAAGGAGCACCCCGGTCGCACTAGAGGAGCCGGGGTAATTCCTTGGGAGAAAGCATTTGAAAGTGAATCCGCTTCCTATAGGGGCCGGGCAAGGGCTAGAACGCAAAGAGAAGAGGAGTTCCAAAGGATGCGATAGGAGCTAGGACAGAGCATTGAAGCACAGATAGCTGCTCAAGTGGCGAGTGCTATGCAATCCATGTGTTTGAGTCAAGGGTCGCATGCAGTCCCGGTTTTGAATAGCCCAGTGCCCGGCAAGGGCCGCAGTAGCTGTGGCTCAACCCCTATGCCTGACGAAGAAGAGGTCAATGCTCCTCATCCGGTGGACGACATCACAGAACCTGTGAATGTCAGGTTGTACATCCGCCAGCAGTGGACCAAAGACAAGGTGGCGGTCGGACAAGCATTTCCTAGAGGAGAGAACGTCATTCATGGCAAGCCAGTGCCACTCGGGTATGCCAGGGTCAGCATTGATAAGATATTGGACAAGAAGTACAATAAGATACATATTGATTTCCCAGTGGAGGAAGATAGGCCGTGTCTAGTTGACAACTTGGGCACTCATGTCGCCTGGCGCAAACGCTTCATCAAGCTAGACGACCAGCCATCTTTGGATGACGATGATGACAGTGAATCATCCCGGTCGCCTCCGCCAAGAGGTTTCTCTCCTCGTCAAGATCCACCGACACCTCCTCCACCGCCAAAGGAGAAGACTCCTTCTCCACCGCCAAAGGAGAAGACTCCTCCTCCTCCTCCTCCTCCTCCACCACCAGCTTCAAAGTCCTCAGGACTGGGATCTCAACGGCCTAGCTCTAGATCAGGTTCGACTTCGCAACAGAGGAGGTCATCACCTTCAGTTGGTAAAGATCCCAAGATGACTAGTAAAAGGCCTCCGCCAGTGCCGACTAAGGACGATATTCTACGAGCTCAGATTGCAGAAAAGGCCGCCAAACTTGCCTTGTATAAATGATTGGCTTATATACCTGAGAAACAGAGCCAATTTGAAAGGCAAAGCAAAAATCCGGGTAACCAAGAAAGAGCTAGAGAATTACACACCTTTCAGCTGCTAGAGATACAAAACTTGGCCGCAGTGATGGATATAAGCATGGAGGATGCTGAGAATCTCTATTTTGATAAAACCGAATTTGAAAAGGCCGAAGTTGCATACAAGTTTGAACTAGGCAATCCTATGGTCGCCAGCCAAGAAGAGTATAGAAATTTGCCAACAAACATGCGACAGTTGCATGATTACTACATCATAGATAGTAACAACGACAAAGACAAGAATGCATACTTTGAAGTATGGATCCCTCAATGTTTTATTTTTAATCATCCTGAAGAAGTTGTGCATACTATTCATTATGAAGTCCTCTTTCAACTCTTTCAACGACGCTCGCTGGATGTGCAGATTATGATGTTATGGACTATGTAAGTACCATACCCTAACAACGTTATAATAAACTACGTGATTTGCATTTGAATATATCCATGCATGTTTATTTTGCAGGTCTGTAGCAAAAATTTTCCTTCAAAAAAAAAGCAATTTCGAGGTGTGGGACTCAAAAAAGAAGCCACTTAAACTTATCGAACCCCTAGTCAAAGTGCTAAATATGTAAGTGAACCCAATATCACCACACTTTTCAATCACATATGATATTGTAATTAATAATGTCCTCAGCCTTCACACTTCATTTACATTGTCACATAGAATGAAGGCGTTACCTGATTGGAGAAATGTGGAGCCTAAGATGCAAAAGAAATGGAGAGAACCATTCAGAGCGGAGTATATGAAGAAGGTCAAGACCCTAGATCAACCAATGAGGAACAACGAGTGCGGGTTCTATGTGATGTGGGCAATGCTTGCCTACTTTAGCGCAAAACTAGGAATAGGAGATGACATGGTACGTACGCGTCGCATTTTAATTCTATTGTTTTGTCTTACGTATGTGCATCTCAATATCATCTTGTATCAATTTACAGCGCAAAGAACAGGGCCACAATAGGTTGCTAGATTTTGAGATAAAAGGATTTCAAGAGGAGATAGCAGCTCTTATTCTGAACGATATAGTGTATAGAAAAGGATGTCTATCCATTGTGAAGAGTAAGGACTTCAAGAAGATCTATGGAAAAGACCACCTCGAAAGGCTATTGTAATGCGACAATTAATTCGATACTTTAAGTTTTGTTTGGATGTTTTGTAATAATTATTATAAATGTGTGATGGGTTTGTATTGTCGCTAGTCCACAACCACCTTCAATTCACATCGATATCAAATGGTTCGATAGCAAACACCTCCACGATCTCCCACCCCACCACCTCTACCATAAACCCTAAACCAGAAACCCCAAATGAAAATAAAATAATTAAAAAAATGCAATTTTAAAAAATAATATCACTGCCGGTTGGGGTGCCAAACCGGCAGTGATGGCTAAAGCATCACTGCCGGTTGGTAACACGAACCGACAATGATGCTTGAGCCATCACTGCCGGTTTGGCATAACCGGCAGTGATGGCTTGGGCTCATCACTGCCGATTCGCTAGTGCCGGTTCAAAATCCGCCACTATAGGGGGGTTTTGAACCGGCACTGATTGCCGTTTCTGTAGTAGTGCACGGAGACCGACCTATTACTATGGGAGTCATCACAACCTATCCAAACTCCCGAGTTTAGGTTGAGTCCGCGGTTGATTGCAATGATTCAAAGCCTATCCTTTTCAGGAAAGGAAGACGAAAACCTTTACCTTCATATTCGAGATTTTGAGCAAACATGTGATTGTCTTCGCATAGAGGGCATATCTAATAAAACTTTAGGTTGGAAGCTTTCCTTTTTCTTTAAAAGGAAGAGCTAAACAATGGTATAATCAGAAGGTAAGCCAACAACAAGGAGATTGGGGAGTTTTGCGCTCCAACTTCTGTCTAGATTTCTATCCCATCACCCAAATCGTCGATCTTAGAGTCAAGGTTCTAACCTTCGAACAAGAAGAGAACGAATCTTTGGCTTACTCCTGGAAATGTTTTCTTGAGCTTTTAGAATCAGGTCCACACCTTAACATCGAAGGCCCTGCTCTTCTTCAACATTTTTATAAAGGTCTTCGTAAAAAGGATAGAGAGTTGCTAAACACCACATCTGGAGGTTCTTTCTTTCACATGCCATCCATAGAAATAAAATCAACCTTAGATAGAATCCTAGATGCTAGGTTGGATAATAACCTCCATGAAGAAACTCACGAAGCTGAAGACAATACCTTGCTAGATCCACCATCCATTTCAGCTATCCAGGAAGAAATTCCACCACCTGATTTCATGCTGGATATAGATCCTGGTCTTTTCACTGATTTCGGAAACATTTCAACCTACTTTTCTTTTTCAAAACCCCGAGATCATCACTCTAGCAACCATATACACCAAATGCCAAACATAAGCATTTTGAGAGAGCTTGTATCAATCATAAGTAGCGAATGGTTAGAGGAATCATAGCTTTCCTCTGATGTAATCCATCTGGATTCACCTTCTATTCCAATACGTTGTACATTCAATTCAGATCATTTTTATGCTCTCTATAATCCTGTTGTGGGGATCAATATCATGTCTAAATCACTTGCGCATGAATTATTGGGCAATGTGACTTTAACCCCAACAACAAAGCTCATGAAGAATCTTAACGGACATATAGTCCCCAGTCTTGGAATTTTACATGTCTTACCCATTATGGTAGATGGTGCCATGGTTCGTTTGAACTTTTATATCTTTGATACATGGGACCATGACCTTTTGATAGAACAACCTTTTAGAAGTCTTCTTTATGAAGGACAAAACGGGAAACTAAACATTTCCTTTGGAAAGAGTTTTCAAATCCCGATGACAATATCTCATTCTTTGAACAGCAAAGCTGAATCATATCTTTTACCTCATCCTATGGAGGAAGTAAAAACTGCTTCTCTAGAGCTTTTTAATGAACCAGATTTAGAAGAAGATGCTCCTTTCTTCAAGAAGAAGAAGCTGATCCTTCTGAACCTGAACCCTTAGACGAGTTTGCAGAAACGCCTAGACCTCCTGTAGAGCTTAAACCTGTACCACCCGGTCTTACATATGCTTTCCTCAATAATGATCCAGAGTCTCCTATAATCATAAGTGATAAACTCACTCAGGAGCAAACTCTGCGCTTGATGGCTGTTCTAGAAAGACATCGTTCAGCCTTTGGTTACTCACTCCAAGATCTCACTGGAATCAGTCCTGTAATATGAACTCATCGCATTCCTATAGATCCTTCTATTTTACCTTCTCGAGAGCCCCAACGAAGACTCAACAACACGATGAGAGAGGTAGTTAAAAAAGAAGTTTTAAAGTTGTTGCATGCAGGGATTATATATCCCATGGCGCATAGTGAGTGGGTAAGCCCCATGCCAGTTGTGCCTAAGAAGGGAGGCATGACTGTTGTCACAAATGAGAAGAATGAGCTGATTCCTCAATGCACCGTCACGGGATGGCGGATGTGTATAGATTACAGAAAGCTGAACAAAGCTACAAAAAAGGATCACTTTCCTTTACCTTTTATAGATGAGATGTCAGAGCGGTTAGCCAACCACTCTTTCTTCTGTTTCTTAGATGGATATTCAGGGTATCACCAAATCCCGATCCATTGTGATGACCAAAGCAAAAGCACCTTTACATGCCCCTATGGAACTTATGCTTATCGTAGAATGTCTTTTGGGCTATGTAATGCTCCAGCCTCTTTTCAAAGATGCATGATGTCTATATTTTTTACATGATTGAAGATATTATGGAAGTTTTCATGGATGATTTCTCTATTTATGGAAAAACTTTTGATAATTGTCTTGAAAATTTAGATAGGGTTTTGCAAAGATGTGAAGAAAAACACTTAGTCCTTAATTGGGAAAAATATCATTTTATGGTCAAAGAAGGAATAGTGCTAGGACATCTAATATCTGAAAGAGGCATTAAGGTAGACAAAGCTAAAATTGAAGTAATTGAACAGTTACCTCCGCCTATAAATGTGAAAGGAATAAGAAGCTTTCTTAGTCATGCTGGTTTTTATAGAAGATTCATAAAAGATTTTTCCTTTATTGCTAGACCATTAACTCTTTTGCTAGCCAAGGATGCTCCTTTCGAATTTGATGATGCTTGTTTAAAAGCTTTTGAATTGTTAAAGACAACACTCATCTCTGCACCAATCATTCAACCCCTTGATTGGTCTTTACCTTTTGAAATTATGTGTGATGCTAGTGACTATGTTGTGGGGTAGTTTTGGGACAAACTAAGGATAAGAAGCATCATACAATAGCTTATGCTAGTAAAACTTTGACAAAACCTCAACTTAATTATGCAACCACTGAAAAAGAGCTCCTGGTTATTGTTTTTGCTATAGAGAAATTTAGATCTTATTTAGTAGGAGCCAAAGTAATTGTTTATTCTGATCATGCTGCTTTAAAATATTTGCTCACTAAAAAAGATGCTAAACCTCGCTTAATAAGATGGATCCTTCTGCTCCAAGAATTTGATTTAGAAATAAAAGATAGAAAAGGAGTAGACAATCCTGTTGCAGATCAGTTGTCTAGAATGTATTTTAAGAATCCGCAGGAACTACCCATTGATGATTCACTCCGGGGTGACATGCTCTACAGGATCAATAGATCCGACCCCTAGTATGCAGATATTGTTAATTTTATGATTTCAGGATATGTACCACCAGGAGGAAACAAAAGAAAGCTTATTCAAGAGAGTCGTTCACACATATGGGATGAGCCATACCTCTTCCGAGTATGCTCTGATGGCTTACTCAGGAGATGTGTGACCATTGAAGAAGGAATGAAGATTATTGAAAGATGCCACTCATCACCATATGGACGTCATTATGGAGCATTCTGCACACATGCAAAAATTTGGCAGTGTGGATTCTATTGGCCAACAATGTATGAGGACACTAAAGAATTTATCAGAAGATGCGGACCATGCCAAAGACACGGAAACATAAACTCAAGGGATGCCATGCCACTCACCAGCAATTTGCAGATAGAGCTCTTTGATGTGTGGGGAATCGACTATATGGGACCATTCCCCCCCATCAAAGAAATGTGAGTATATCTTGGTGGCGGTTGACTACGTCTCCAAGTGGGTGGAAGCATTACCTTGCAAACATGTCGACAATGTAAACTCAAAGAGGATGTTTGAAGAAACTATCTTTCCAAGATTTGGAGTCCCCAGAATAGTGATAAGTGATGGAGGATCACATTTCATCGAAAAATGATTTGAGAAGTATCTAGCAAGACATGGGATCCGCCACAATGTCACTACACCTTATCATCCTCAGACAAGTGGCCAAGCAGAGACCTCAAACAAACAAATCAAGAATATTCTTCAGAAAATAGTGAATGAGATGGGAATAGCATGGAAGGACAAGTTACCCGATGCACTCTGGGCCTATCGGACTACATACAAAACCCCAATTGGAATGTCTCCATATCAACTCGTATATGGGAAGACTTGTCACCTACCTGTTGAACTAGAGTTTAATGCATACTGAGCAATAAAAAGACGGAATATGGACTTTGAGGCTGCTGGAGAGAAACGACAAATGCAATTATCAGAGTTAGAGGAGTGGAGAGAAAAATCATATCACAATTCAAAGATTTACAAAGAAAGAGTCAAATGGTGGCATGACAAGAAGATGAAGAAGAAAGAGTTCACACCTGGAGATAAGGTATTACTTTTTAATTCCAGGGTGAAGCTCTTCGGACATGGAAAATTACGACGCAAGTGGGAAGGACCATACAAGGTAATCAATTCATCATCCCACGAAGCAATCACACTTCAAAATAATGAAGGTACGTTATTCAAGGTAAATGGTCAACGTCTTAAAATATTTTTAGAACCTAATGAAGAATTAGAAGAAATAGACGTAATTAATTTGTACCTTTTAAGTGAATTTTAAGGCCCAATCACTTTAATTTTTGCATTCTAGGCCACGCATATGTTTTTCGGTAAATAGAACCTTCTAGAAATAAGTGCGCAGAAGAGGCCCGGCAGCAGAGCCCAAGCCAGGGCGGGCGCCCTAGGGTGTAGGGCGGCCGCCCCACCCCGCCGCCTCTCGCTGCCGCCTTTTTCACACCCGAACCTTCTAGTCTCCCTTATCCGATAAACCTTGCAGAACACTTATCCAACTATTTCCCTGCGAGTTTTGCTCCGTAGATGCTTCTAGAGGCCGTTTTTTGCCCCTATATAAACAACCCTTGACGTCAGCTCTCGCTTAAGCTTGCTAGCCACTATTCCACAAAAGCACCAGCGCTATAACAAATCTTTCTACGCCTAGCCTGTCCTCCCAGCACCGCCGCAACCGCTCCTGCTCAAGGGGCCGAAAGAAGAGGCCATCATATCAAGGTACCTGCCGGCACAAAGGTTCTTCCACCAAGACCCAAGGAGAGGTTGTAGGAGTGAAGACCCATCGAAATGGAGAGCTCAACAGCGTCAAGTACACAACTGAAGAGGAACGTCCCTACTTCGAGGGAATCTGGGCACCCAAAGTCAAATTCGTGCCACCAAAGGACGCCCCAAAGCACTCCCTCAACACCTTTGAGTCATCTCCAAAGCGCCGCAAAACCGTAGCAGACCTAGAAAAAGACTTCCATGTTAGAGATGACACGATCATCAACCTTCAGACCTCTCTAAGTTTTCTCTCTAGGTAGGTCACAAACATGAGTACCACCGTAGGAAACCTTAGGAGCGACGTAGATGAGCTTAATAAGAAGATGAAGTATTTAGAACGTCGCTAGATGCTTTAGTTAGCTATGAGGCATGTGTAGATCCATTAGCTAGAATTTAGTTCGATTCATTCCCTTTGTAATGCATGCCTCGAATAAATAATAAACAAAGAGCATTTCTATTATCGTACCTTGCTTGTCTCCACTTTGTTATTCAAAATAAAACAGGAAACAAGTATGGGGGAGACCCCCGATGACGACACGAACAGATTCAACCGCAACGATCAAAAATTTCGGAAACAAAGAGAGCAACAACCGCACTCAGCGAAGCAGAGGCCGAGTGGCCACCCTAGCTGGGCGGCCGCCCCACTACCCAGGGTGCCCGCCCTGGGCAGAGCACCTCCTGCTTCGTCCTTCGACCACGCTCAGGTTTGCACCCTGCACGTTACATATTTTCATACATATCTCCAAAATTTAATTCGTGCAGTGAGTTTCCATAAATAAATGCTTTAAACATGATAAAATGCTAAAATGTTTACTTAAAACATCTTTATGAAATAGACACACTATATGAAGTTTCCTGGAGTCCTGCTATTGTTGAGAATTTATTTAGAGACTCCATGTTACTAAAAGTCGTTGTGGAATATAAGATGGTAGAATAAGAGAACTTAATTCTTGATAATCTCTGCCACTTGGAGAATTTCTTTAAATAAATAACTACCGTCCCTTATATGCTTTACACTTATCAATCAAAAGCCAAAAGGATACTTACTTTGTATTGAGTTTATTTGAATCGTATGGATCCTTGTTAGAATTTTATTATACTCCCAAGGTCAAGACTTCATTCATACTTTACAAACACAAAAGATTCACTCTTCCGAAGTAGTATTGCATTAGAGGAATGGGCTATGCAAAAATATTTTAAATTCGAGGAATAAAAATGGGCAAAAAGTCCGACAATCTCGCAGTAGAATTAGGGGTACATCAGCACCCACCAATAAAAAAACATATATAATGATAGCCCATGTTTCCTCTAATAGCAATACACCAGTAAGAGTTGACACAATAATAAAACTTGACCAACAAGTCTTGATCTAAGAGTATGGCATTATTCTCCTCGGATCCCAGTTTGAGCAGGCAATACATGCAAGGTAAGTATGCCACATTTACCTATACTTTTTGAGATTCATTTATGAGTGATCTGAGAGCACGAGGAAAAAAAGTAAGCCAAACATGCAAAAACTCCAAGTGATGAGATTGATAGATGAAGGGTCTCTATTTCTAGCTACTTTATTCCTCAATTGCTCATAGTGATATGATGACTCTACTAAACTCCCGCAGTACAGGTATAAATGGAATCTTTCTATTATTGATGTCTCAACCTTAAGCTTATGTTTTAACCATCCTTTTCTCGAGGATGAGTAAAAGCCTAAGTATGGGGGAGCTTGTTGACACCTCTTAAGTATCAATTCTAAGTGTCAACTAAGCAGAAGAAAGGATATATTTGCAACACACCAACTAGACATAGGGTTTTAATTGACAGAATTCCATGAGTTTTGGTGTTTATCTGTTTCTGTAGGGAGACAACTGCAAAATAGCAAAATAGGCCCACATGTAAGGATTACATAGACACATACCACCTCCATACAAAAAAGAGTAATCTAGAAGACTCCAGAACCACTCCGAGGAAGGAGGGGCCCACCTGTCACTAAGGTAGGGCGAGCGCCCTCCCCCCTAGGCGGCCGCCCAAGGCCTGTGGCCAATCACAGCCTGCTTCGTGGATTAGGGTTCCACCGCCTTTGAGGTTTAATCTAAACCCTCCATTAAGGTCGGTTTGATCTGACGGCTGACGATCATTTGAGGAGGCTATATAAGGACAACCCCTGCCCCTTGGCTAAAGACAATCCATTATTCATTTACATATTTTCCAGAGAGAATTCGCCAGAGAAGATCCCTCACGGGTCTATTCTCTAGGGCTTAGCATACATGTGAGATTAGAGTTTACTCTTCTAGATTGAGAGAGTTAGAGTGGAGGTGTGGATTGGAGGACGCCCGACTTGTCGGTGTCTCCTCTCCAGTTTGTATCGACGAGATCAAGACTCCTAACCTGAGGCTTGCTCCTAGGATTTCTTCGGTAATTCGACTTCTAATTCTAGTAAGTTCCCTGTTTATTATTCTTTGGTTTGTGAGTTTACTTTATTCTCTTCGCGTAGAGAGTAGGGTAATCATCTCTAGCGTAAACGTGGTGTTTGGGCTAAGATACTCATAGATATCCCCTATCTAGCCGGATCTGTGGTAGTAGCTCGGAAAGTGACAATTCTGTAGATACCTTTGGAACCCACAATCCCGTTAGAAGGACCGGTATCTTTTATCACGACAGTTCTCCCCAATAGAATAATAGCTCATATCTTATATCGACTAGAATGAGACTACAGTCGTAATCTTCTCTAATCACTCATATCAAGATCACCTTGTTTGTAGCCTAAAGGTTAATAGCGTAGATTTGGTTAGTCAGATGCACCCTTTCTCCCCGCGGAAAAACAAATAACGATACTCTGGACTACCTCCCGGTTGAAGTGCTCATCGGTATCCGTGCGCTTGCGGATTACTTCCTAGTGATTTCTCTGCCTGCGTTAACAAATATCAACACCCATTCATCTAGCATCACCTATGACTTAACTTAACCATTTTTGCCTCTATAAAACACACGTTAGTCATAGTGACCTAGCATTGTCGTTAATCACCTAAACACATGGGGCCATGATTCTACAATCTCCCCCTTTAGGTGATTGACGATAATACAAGCTCGAGTATAAAATAAGAGTGAGTTTTCATTTTAGTTTCATGACTTGACATGAGATAGGCATGGGTTAGTGATAAGAAAGACATATACATGCCTAAACCATTCAAGCCATGACAAGCACAAATAGACAGGAATTGAGAGTAGTACTGTATTCAAAGGATATGCTATAGCCAAAAGATCAGAGGTTAGCGCGGAAGAAATATAGCAACATCCAAGTGACATGATATATATATAAGAGTTCACACACATGTCCAACAAACATCCAAGAGTCTCAAAGTATCATCACACATATCATACAATGCATGAAAGATGGTAAACGTGATGCATGACAGAGTTTATACACAATCAAAAGAACGAATCCTACTAGCTCCCCCTGAAGCTAGTATACTCAACTCTCCCTCTCCCCCTTTGGCGTCTAGCACCAAAGTCTACGCATCTGGAGGCGGAGGTGGAGCAGTCGCAGCACGATCAAGAACCTTGAACTCTGAGAGGTAAGCCTCGTCGTCCTCTGAGTCCTCCCCCTGAGTCTTTGGAGCTGGAAGTGGAGCGGTCTAGGGAGACACTTGACCGAAAGCTAATGTGCCTGCTAACTCTGCTGTCGAAGAGTCTAGAGCTATAGCTGGGGCAGGAGTAGGAGTGTCATCTGCCACTGTGTCTGCCGGTGCCACTGGAGCTACTGAAGCCGGTGGTGCCTCGTGCACTGACTCAACTGGAGTCTCAAGAACCGGTGTCTGCTGTGGCTAGCACCTATCTGGATAGTGACGAGAGTGGCATCTATCTGGATAGCACCTAGCGGAGTAGAAACGACTAGTGCCTGGCTATCCTGAGTAGCCTCACATGAAGCAATAGAGGAGCAGTGCTGACCCACTGTTGGAGTGACTAGCTCAGTCATTTGAAGCTTGGCTGCTACCTCTTCAGCGATCTCTTCACCAGTGAGGGATGGCTGACTAGTGATATCACTGAAAGCAGCTGAAAGATCTCTAGTAGTCAAACCCAAATAAGTTGTAGCTGACATCGGGGTGAACCCTGTGGTGAGGGGAGTGAATTGCTGAGAGGGGCCAAGCTGGTCCAACCACTGTGTAACCTGTGTTGTCGGTGACTAGAACGGGGTGGTTAATCCGGCACCCTGAAGTCCACTAGACTGTACGACTGGGGTGGGAGTGACAGACAGACTAGCTGACACCTGAGGAGCTACTGAAGAACCTCCTATCTACTGAGGGGCCACTAAAGGGACAAGTGCCTGTAGAGGGGCCACTGAAGGGCCAACTGACTGAGACGGCTAGGTCTGGCTCATCATCTGAATCTGAGGGGCACCAGGAAACTCAAGCGGAGGAGCACTGGTCCACCTCATCATATGTGCCATGAATGCCATATTCTGAGCCTAAATCTGCTGAGTCCGAAGCTGAAGGTGCTGAGACTCCAACAACCTCTGTATCATTTGTTGCTACATCTCATCGTGCCGCTGCTGAACTTGAGTGACAGTTGAAACTAGAGAACCCTGCTGCTCGGATATGCGATCTAGAATCTTTAGCGTGAGAGGGTCTGGAGTAGCTGCTGAGGCAGCACCCGAACCACCAGCCTCGGTGTCGTGTTCTCGTGGGGGCATAGGTGGAATGCGCTGGTAGTCGGCGTCCGAACTATCTGAGGAAGTTTCAACTATGCCCTTAGCCTCCTGGGTGCCAAGGTCATGCAGCTCCTACTGCTCAATGCCTCAGGTAGCCTCAACCTAGGCATCAACATCATCCATGTCTGCTAGGGCAGTCCTGAGTCTAACCTGTCGAAGCACTTGGCTGCCCAACCGACTGTCCATAGATGAAAGAATCTTGTAATCTGGAAATACTATCGGTGACTGATCGAGCTCATCTCAGATCCCAGGGTGCGTTCTCACAAGACAAGAAGCAAGAATCAAGCTAATCCAATGAGCATATGGCATCTGTCTACGTGCTCGGATCCCATCTGACACGACATCCTCAATCTTTGACACAATGAAGTCTACTAAATCGAATGGTGTCTGAGTGACGAGGGCCTGAAGCAAGAACTGCTGAAGGTTTGTGAGCCCTTCCTTATAGCTGGTGCGGGGTAGCAGGGTCCGCCTGAAGACGTCATTTAGGTGGTGAACAAGTGGAAGGAGCTCTGCCAGGGTGCGTCGACACCCTTTCCCGAAGGGTAGATGTTGGGGATATTACCTTGGCATATCCCCAGGGACCTTATGGGCCTGCCGATCGGAACACAGCCCAGCTCACGAGGCCTTGTGGCACACGACCAGCCCGTCGTGCTCGCCAGGGGCTTCAAAGAAGTCTTGCTCGCCAAGGAAGATCGCAGTAGATAGGCTTGGATCCCTTGCCTTGAGGGACCGATCGTAATCTCTTAGGATATGGAAACTGTAACCCTGCTCCCCGGCTATATAAGGTGAGCAGGGACCCCCTCGAAAACTCTCTCTCGGATGATCTCTTAGATCTCATCTACGCCTCATGTAACCTAATACTCATATCAATCCAGCCACCAGAACACATGACGTAGGGTATTACGGCGATTTGCCGGCCTGAACCTGTATAAATCGCCATGTCTACGCTTTCTGTGTTACGCTTGATCGCCGTCGCCACACCTCCGCCTACAATCTACTACCATAGGGTACCCCCTAGGTAGACTGCGACGCATATTTCATCGACAGTTGGCGCGCTAGGTAGGGGCTGTGTGCATCGATTTCATGGCTCGTCAAGCGGTTACTTTTCCCGGATCCATGGTCATCCCTGCGGGCGGCGCCACCCTCTAGATTGGATCTATGGTCTAGAGACCGCGGAACCCCCACGGCTCCCCGCGTCGAACCCTCCTCCAATAGAAGATATGACCACCAAGATGGCTCGAAGCACTCCAGATCGCGTTGCTCCTAACAACCTCGCGAGCACTGTTGACCAGGTCGATGAAGACCTCGCCGACTGCCTCAGCCTCATTGACGCCGCTCGTCGCTGACTCCATCCTCATGCGTCGGTCACACACAAGAAGAACACCTCGGGAGCTCCACAACGTCATTCGCCGCCCGACTTCGCCAGCCCTAGCACCGGGCGAAAGCACTGACATGGCAACAGCCGCAGGGAGGTCCTCGATGGCCCCTACCCCCTCCATGAACAAGGAAGACACGCGATGCGGGAGTGTATCGCCCTCAAAGAGGCCATCCAGAGCAAGGCGGACAAGAAGTGACCAGGCAACAACCCTTCATGAGAAGGCATGACAGAAGCTCCAACCACCAACTTCATGAAGGCCACGCGCATCTTTCCCATATTCCGTGGACACCCAGGTGGCAATGGTAAGCGTCGCTGAGCTCTTGTTAACAGCAACAACGTTCATGTCCCTCTTCTAGATTGGACAAAATGCCAAATTGATTTCTCCAGAGATGATCACCAGATACGTCATGACTACCCTGGTCGCTTGCCCCTGGTCATCAACGCAACTGTCTCGACTAGCTTCTTCAAAAGAATACTCGTCGATGGGGGCAGCTCCCTCAACATTATTTTCCTGAGCACGCTCCGATGACTCGAGTTTCGAGAAAGCAGTATCTGCTCGGTGAACTTCTCCTTCCACGGTATAATCCCCGGCGAAAGCTCGAAGCCGTCCGGACAAATCACCCTCCCGGTACGATTTGAGTCTGATCGCCTAGTCCGCGAAGAACCTGTTGATTTTGTGGTCGCCGACCTTGACACTCCATACGACGCCATTCTCGGATGACCTGTGCTCTCAAGGCTCATGGCGATACCGCACTATACCTACTCAGTGCTCAAGATACCGATGCCATAAGGAGTCATCAGCCTCCGCTTCGATCTTCAGGTCGCCTATGAATGCGAGCAAAAAATGATCGAGGACGCGACCAGGCGGGAACACCAGCGCGGTACCCAAATCTGCCTGTTCGATGCAGTCAAGCCTCGAGCAAGGGACTTCAACATCCCGGAGCCCGCGACTACGCGCACCTCGAAGAAATCCAGAGAAACGAAGACGATGGCCCTGGACGATGACGACACTGAGAAAACTGCCATCATCGGTGCCAACCTTGACCCCGAACAAGAAAGCGCGCTTGTCAGCTTCCTGCGGTGCAACATCAACATCTTTGCTTGGAAACCGGCAGACATGCCAGGAGTCCCTCGCGACCGCGTTGAACACTCGCTGAACGTGGTCGAAGGGGCCAAACCAACTCGACAGAAGCTTAGAAGGTTCACGCCAAACCGCAAGGAGGCCATTAAAGCTGAAATAACCCGGCTCCTAGCTGCAGGGTTCATTAAGGAAGTAAATCATCCCAATTGGCTTGCTAATCCGGTACTTGTAAGGAAGAAGAATAATGAATAGAGAATGTGTGTCGACTATAGGAGTCTTAACAAGCACTGCCCTCCTAACCCTTTCCCTTTTCTGCGTATCGATGAAGTCGTCGACTCCACCGCTAGATGCGAACTCCTCTCCTTCCTCGATTGCTACTCCGGCGACCACCAAATAACGCTCAAGGTGGAAGACCAGATAAAAACATCATTCGTAACTCCTTTCGGCGTCTACTGCTACACAACAATATCCTTCGAGTTAAAAAATGCCGGCACCATGTAGCAGCACACTATACAAGAATGCTTGAAGGAACTCATTCCAGGGAAGGTCGAAGCCTACGTAGACGACGTAGTCATAAAAACACACTCCGCAGAGACATTGATCACCGACATAGAGGCAACCTTCAAGGCCCTCAATGAGTTCAGGTGGAAGTTAAACCCAAAGAAACGCATCTTCGGAGCATTGTCAGGAAACCTGCTGGGCAACATCGTTAGTCGATCCGGCATCCAGGCCAATCCGGAAAAGACTTCCGTAGTTCTTCAAATGAAGCCTCCGTCTAACGTCAAAGACGTATAGAAACTCGCCGGGTGCATGGCTTCCCTGAACCGCTTCATCTCTCGCCTCGGTGAAAAAGGCCTTCCATTCTTCAGACTCTTGAAGGGCAGACAGAAGTTCGCATGGAACGACGAGGCGGATCGCGCATTCGCCAACCTCAAGCAATACCTCGCCGAACCACCTGTCCTTGTAGCGCCAAGGCAGGATGGACCAATGTTGCTTTACATCGCTGCTACTAACCGAGTCGTCAGCATCGTCATGGTGGTCGAATGTGAGGAAAGCCGATGTGCATACCCAGTCCAGCGACCATGCTACTTTGCAAGCGAAGTGCTTAACGAGTCAAAAACAAGATATCCTCATCACCGCGCGCAAACTCTGGCACTATTTTCAACGACCATCTAAGGTGACAGTCATCACCGCATTCCCGCTAGGCGACATTCTGCGTAATAAGGATGCTACCAGACGAATAATCAAATAGGCGGTGGAACTGGGAACGTTCAATATAGCTTTCCAGGGGAGTCATACAATCAAGTCACAAGCACTCGACGACTTCATCGCCGAATGGACTAACATCCAGGTCCCAGTAAACACCGAAGCCCCCGATCATTGGACTTTATTCTTCGATGGCTCATTGTCCATTCACGGAGCAGGCACCGGCCTCCTATTCATATCATCGTCCGGAGATAAGCTCTGCTACGTCTTGCGACTACTATTCCCGGCATCCAACAACGCCGCCGAATACGAGGCAGCACTACACGGGCTCCGCATTGCAAGTGAACTCGGCATAAAGCGCATCATCGTCAACGGCGACTCGGCCGTGGTGATCAACCAGCTCAACAAAGAATGAAATTGCTCCAATGAGAAGATGGACACATATTGCGACGCCATCCGAAAGTTAGAAGGAAAATTCTTCGGGATCGAATATCACCACATTTCGCGCGATCGAAACCAGGAAGCAGATGAAATGTCCAAATTAGGATCATCGCGATCCCCATCCCGGCAGGAGTCTTCGTCCAAGACCTACATGAGCTATCAATCGCCGATAAATATGAAGCTCCACCCGATGACGTACCACCACCACAAGCTAACATGCTAGTCGCCACAAGCACTAGCCGACCATTTTACTAGCGAGATGATTTTATTCAGTATCTCTCCAACAACGTGGTACCATCAGATGATACAGAAGCAGAGCAACTAACCCGCCAAGCTCACAACTACGTCCTCATCAACGGTACGCTAATGAGGAAGAACTCCAAGTTTGAAGCACTACAAAAGTGCGTCTCCAAGGAAGATGGCGCTGCGATCCTACAAGATATCCACGCGGGCACATGTGGAAATCATGCTGCCGCAAAGACGTAGGTACGGAAAGCTTTCCGAGCAGGGTTTTATTGTCCCACAGCGGTCGCCAACGCAGAACAAATGGTGCGAACCGAAAGGTGTGTCAATTCTTCGCCAAACAAACTCACCTTCCCGTCCAGGAACTTCAAGTAATACCAGCCTCCTGGCCCTTTGCCTGTTGGGGTCTTGATATGCTTGGCCCTTTCCGACCAGCGCCGACAAACTTTAAGTGAATCTACGTAGCCGTCAACAAATTCTCCAAGTGGATCGAGGTCAAGCCGATCACTAAAGCCTTAGCCAGAAACACAGTCGCCTTCATTGACGAAATCATACACCGATTCAGCGTTCCAAATTCAATCATGTAACACCCTAAAAATTGTTTTCAGAAAAAGCTATGGAATTGATTTACTTATATGCAATTTCATGACATTTAGAATAATCAAGTAATTAATTTTTACAAACATAAAACCAATTTATGGTTTTACAAACTCTCTGTTGCATTCATGCCAGTGCATGATTTTTATGTTTGAGTGTAGGATAGCTTTGTGTGTGTCTTGAATTCAATCATTGGTTTGAATTTGAGTTGGTGTCTTTTGAAAATAAAAGGAAAACCTTTTATCTTTTTGTCTTTTCTCCCCAACCCCTTTCTGGCCCACCCAACCGAACCAGCCCAGCCCCAAAACCCCTCTCTCCCTCTCTTTCTCCCGCTCGAGCAAGCCCAACCCGCAGCGGCAGGCCCCCTCGGCCTGCTCGGCCTCCCCGTTGGCCCTCCCTCTGCTTGGGCCTGCTCGCACCGCTCGGCCTACTCGCGTAGTGCGCGGCCCAGCGGCCTCTGCCCCGCCCTCAGCCCAGTTCCCCCACCCGCACGGCCCCACTCATCCATCCCTCCAGGCCCGCCTACCAGCGCGCCCTGAGCCACCGCCACCTCGGCCTGACCCGGCCTAGCGGCCCCCTCCCCTTTCCCCTTCCTCTGGCTGGAGAGGATAACGCTACACTGCTACCCCCTTATCGCTCCCAGTAACGCCCGCCGCCGCCGAAGTGGCCATAATGGCCACTCAGCCGTGCTACCAGCGCAGTGGCGCACTTGCGCCACCACCAGTTACTCCCCCACTCTATAAAAGACCCCCCGTGGCCCCCCTTCTCCTGCCCCTGCTCCCTCTCGCTCTATTGCCACCGCTCCGGAGCTCCGTCACCGCCGTCGTCTTGCCACGATGAGACCACGCGACCGCCGTCGAGGCCGTGACCGCGTGCGCCGCGCCCACCTGAGCCCCCTCGGCTCCTCGCCCTCGCCATTGGAGCACCGAGGCGCCATGACTACGGAGCTCCGAAGCTCCGGCCATGGCCACCACCATGTCCGAGAAGCTCCGAGACGCGTCCGCCCTCGCCAACCCCGAGAATCGCCTCATCGTTCCGTCCATGACGTCCTCGACCCCTCGCCTCGGTGCGACACGGACCGAGCGCCGCCCGCCGCGGAGCTCTGAGCCGCGGCCATGGCCACCACCGCGGCCGGATCACCCTGCACCTCCCGCCGTCGTTCGACGACCGCAGCGCGGCCCCGCACCGTCTTCCGCCGTGATCTCGAGGCCTCACCTCGGCGTCCCGAGGCTCCAGCACCATCCCTAGCACCTCGTCGGAGTGACCTAAGCCCGCGCTCATGGCGCCGCCATGGCGAAACACCGTCCGCGTCCTCGCCACCGCTCGCGGCCTCCTCGTTGCACCCGCGTCCTCCCGGCGGCTTCGCCTCGCCTCCCCGGCGACACCAGCGCCGCCCCGCGCCCTCACCGGTGGGCTAAGGCCGTGCCCATGGCGCGCCCACGGCGTGACGCTGCGCTCAGCGCCGTTGCAGCGCCCAGCCACGTCTACACGCCCGTGTGGACCCCTCTGCGCTGTCCGATCTGGCCACGGGCGGCTCAGATTAGAGCAGCGAAGGGGTATCCCCCTCGGTCCACCATGGACCGGTGGACCGGCGTCCCGCATGCGGTCCACTCTATGCGCGTGGACCCGACCACTCCCGAGCCACCACGTGGCGCCCTGTTGGTGCTCGGCCGACAGCCCTCGGCAGTTTTACACTGAAGTCCCTGCACTTTAGGATAATCCCGTTTTAGTTTAAACCAGTTCAAAACCTTCCTTTTAAATCATGTTTTTATTTGTTTTAACCCCTGTTTTTCTCTGTTTTTAGACCAGCAGGACCAGCAGCCCTAGACTTGCCATCTAATCCTTTTAGACTTTCTTTAATTATGCTTTAGTCCTCGGTTTTAGTTATAGTACCTTAGAAAAATGTTTTCTATTTACCAAAAGATCCATGAAACTTGTTTCTTTCATAACTTTCTCGTTTTAGGTCCGATTAAAGTGATTCTCGCGCTCATGTGTTCCTAGTAACGTGTAGATTAGTTTTATACATGTTTCTCTTTATGTTTATATTGTATGGTGTATTGTTATAATAGTTGTTTATTCTCTTTGCATGCGATGATTGTATGGATATCTATTTGGTGATTGTTTCCGCGATTAGAAAGCGAGGCTTTTGAGGAGCAGGAGTTCCAGGAGCAGTACCAGGACTAGGACTTTGAGCAAGGCAAGTATAAACTATGTTATTCCTTGTTACCTAGCAACACAAAATAATCATCACAATGTATATGCATGTGTCTATTTTACTCAAACCTTAGAGAGAAACTTAATTTCACTTGTACCACATCCTTGTTACCTATGGGGGGTTTAAGCATGATAAGTTTAGTTGTATAAGTAATGCTACGCTCAACTTTATGTTATGAACTTGTATAATGGAAGGTTGGAACCTGTGATCAAATGTTTATGATAATCTTTTAAAATTAACAAGGAGGGGGCTGGAGATGCATTTTTATTCCCATATGCTCAAGTACCTCTCCATAAGGTTTGTATTTGGGACAGACAACCCAGGAAGTCCGTACAACCTTGAGGATCACATGGCTCTGATCTTAGTCGTAAAACTAGTTTGCTCTAGCTTGTTAGTGGTTACCAACTCGTGGCGCTAGAGGGGCGCTTCGGTTTAAGGATGGTTCTCTTGCCTGTCTTGATGAGCCCTAGGGCTGCGGTCTTTTGAGAGTGCCATCTCGAAGGGGGCCCATTCGCCTAAGTGGAAACCTCGCGGCTACTAACTTGTTAGAGTGGCTAGTGTAAGCCTTCGTAGTGAATCCTGCCGGCTTACCTTGGAAGTGAGCTAAGAGGCTCGCGATCTGGGGCAAAAGGGTAACACGGCTCAAGGGTAAAGTTGTACAAACTCTGCAGAGTTCTAAAATCTATCATGATAGCCGTGCTCACAGATATGAGCGGTCTGGATCTTTCCAATTATATTACCTGTTTTTATACATTAAAATGGAAATGATGTTAACTTGGAAATCTGATTCTTATGCTTATTCATCGGGAAAGGGTTAAACTTATGTTTTTATATGTTATGTACTTAATAAAACTTGACCAACTAAAATTGCTTATCGCTTAAACCTAAGTTAGCCTTTTGAGCTTGCATCCCCATAGATATACTTGCTGAGCATGGTGAGCTGACGCTTGTTGCCACCACCTTTGTATAAAAATCCCGGAAGGGTACCAGATGTTGGAGGCTATGAGGAGTTCCCCGAGGATGCCTGTGACTTCTGAGGACGGTGTACCCCCAGTTGGTGTCCGTGTGGTGGGAGTTTTCATTTTATTTCATATTCCACTGTAATAAACAATGTCGTTGGCTATGATGTGATGAACACTATGTGATATAATAAAGATAATCGTTGTTCATGTGATGATATTTTAATTTGTACGGTATATGTGAATCAAGACATCTTGGGTTCACATATATTTGGCTTCCAATTTATTATTATAAATTGGGGTGTTACAAATCATCACCGACCTGGGGTCAAACTTCACCTAGAACCTCTTTGGGACTTTTGCGAAGATAATGGAATACTGGTCAAATATGTCTCTATCGCCCATCCTAGAGCAAATGACCAGGCCGAACGTGCTAACGGAATGATACTAGACGCACTCAAGAAACGGTTATACCAGGACGAAGAAAAGAACGCAGGTCGCTGGCTGCGTGAACTACCTGTGGTGTTGTGGGGACTATGTACTCAGCCTAGCCGTAACACCGGCGTCTCCCCGTATTTCATGGTTTTCGGCTCTGAAGCTGTAATCCCTACCGACGTCGCCTTTGGTTCCCCACGTGTAGAGTACTACGACAAAGAGAAATCCGACCAGGCTCGGATCAACGACATCGATCGCCTCGAAGAGCAGAGATTAACCTCATGTGTACGCACGACCAAGTACCTAGAAGGCGTTCATCGATACTACAACCGCAATATCAATTATAGATCGTTCACCGTGGGAGAACTCGTCCTCAAGAGGAAACTCAAGACCGAAGGCATGCATAAGCTTTCTTCACACTGGGAAGGCCCTTACGTCGTCAAAGAAGTCACCCGACTAGGGTCGTACCGGCTTGCAGACCAGGAAGGCGTCGACGTACCTAACTCATGGAGCATAGAGCACCTTAGGCGTTTCTACGCCTGAAACACTTGTACTATGTACTTCACCTATATGAATAAAAGTTTGACATTTTCCCCATATACCTTTTTCATTTTGATGACTCCTACAAAACGACCACGACGTTCGACGACTTCTACAAAATGCCTATGGCGTTCGACAACTTCTACAAAACGCCTACGACGTTCAACAACCTCTCGAAAACACTCCCACAGTGTTTGACGACCTCTCCAAAATGCGATAGGGCATTTTTCCAAATAGCCTGGCTATAACCAGAAAGCACCCGAAGCTGGCCTGCCAATGAATCATAGCGAATAGAAGTAGCTACCCTACGCGCTATGACTACATTGACAGACCTCCCAAATGGTATTTCCCCAGATGCCGGGCCGTATCAATTGGTCGGGAGCCATGAGGTTATGTGCCCAGAATCTGTATACGTCCACAGTACGGTCGACGATACTACAAGGAGCATGGCTTTTCACCCAGCGTCTGCAGGAACGGTCTCCACAGGCCCTGGTCACGCCACGACCGAGCCTCTTAGAAAAAGGCCCTGTCCCTAGCATCTCCTTAAGCGTGCATGAGCTGCTCTCCCTCTGCGCCACGGGTTGCTAGCAGCGTGCCTCCTTGGGAGTCCTTATGTATCCTACGCATGCAGTGGCGCTAGCCCTACGATATGGACCATTTGAGACCATGGGCCGAATGATTCATCGCTACGGCTCACGACTCAGCTGGCATGAAAGGACATACAAGTGAAATAAAAGCTCACCGCTCGGATAAACAAAGCTTTGATACATTTCACTTACAAGTCCACACAACCCTTGTATAATATACAAATGACGGCTACCTCGTAGCAAAAAACTCCATGTCAGAAAGCAAATCCCCAGCAACCACGTCCACCTCCGCCTCCAAGCGACCCACATCCGACTCCGATGTACCTGCTGCATAACCACTCCGCACCCTCTGCAGATCGACCCGCGGGTAGTGTGACCGCAACATTGCAAGCCCATGGGAGAGCATCTCCAGCGCCGCCAACATCGCAAACGACTTGAAGCGCCCCCAAAATCCTCGCGCCCTCAACAAAACATCAGCAATAGCCTTGTCTGACGGAGGAGCGGTGACAAAAGTAACATCGTCAATGCAGGCCATCACCGGCCCGACTTCTTCAATCAGGCTCCAGAAACGACTGTGCCCAGCAACAACTTCGGCCTCCAATTCTACATACACCCAAGAAGATAAGCACAAGGATAGTGCAACAACTCCAGGGACCAAAGAGGATATCGGAACCAACCTTTCTTCGCCTTTGATAACTAGTCACGCAGACTTAAGTTATCACGTTCTTTCTCCAAAAGGGTCTTCTCCAGCTCACGTGTCTGCGCACGGGCTTCCTCCAGAGATTCCTCCAAAGACACGATCCGGAGCTTGCGTTCCCGACTTGTCCTCAACAATGCCTGCAAAATAGTGGCTGAGCCAATGGCTAATTAAAGAAAAAGGAAGCCAACGACTCACCTTCACATTATCCAAGATGTCCTGACCACAATCAAAACCTTCATCATCCATAACTGTTGACACAAAAAGCGTCAGATCTGTGAACACCTCGGGCTATTACCCAAAGCTCGATGTTGAGGGCGTGCCAGTCGATTTGACCAATCAATCGACAAGGATGATAACTATGACAAACTGAACGAGACGACAGCGATGCGCCCGGACGTCAAGGCTCAGATTGATCACGGATAACTTAGAGCAGAGCTAGACGAGGCAAACAGTGATGCGCCCGGATTGCCAAAGCCTAGAGGTACTCCCACGCGGAACTAGTAAGGATTTAACGGAGATCAAGGTGATGCAGCCCGTCGAAAGCTTGAAGAACTCGTTAAAGCTATAACTAATGCATAAAAGGGTAAATTGCGGTAAAAGTAGGATAAAAGTAGAATTGGTTTGTTTTTGATTTGATTGATATCTTTTTCTATAGCCCTCGCGCTCATATTTATACTCCCACATGGAGAGTTGTACAATGACACGACACATATCTTTCCTAAAACAAACTCCTACTTTTAAGGAAACTGACTCGCGCAGGAGCCGGATAACAATATTTATTTCCTAAACAAACACACCTATTTTAAGGGAAAATAAGCGACCCATGCAAGAGTCGGACTCAAACTACTATAATAATACTGGCACAGAACACCAGTTTCCTTACACTTCTTCTCGATGGAAACTTTCCATCGGCAGATCCCTGTAACTTCCTCCTCTAGCCGCCTGTAGTCTTCTGCTGCCACCAAATGCTAAATCACGCCCATCGGCACCGGTAATACTTTTTCCAATCGGCAATCGGCAGCATCTTCTTCATCGGCAATCGGCAACCATCTTCCATCGGCAATCGGCAACAAGCCTTTATCGGCAATCGGCAAGGCCCCTTCATCGGCAATCGGCAAAGACTTCTCATCGGCAATCAGTTCCAGCAAGACTTCACCGATTTGGTCGGCAAGGCTCATCAGCTTCCATCGGCAAAACTCATAGCACCCTCCTATCGGCATTATCAACTCTTGATACCGATGGAGAACGACCGCTAACCAGTCAAGCCTCAGCCCATTTGACACGTGTCGAAAAACGGTGTCAACACATGCCCCCTAGTTTCGGAGCGTATAACCTTACGTGCCGAAATTCTCTCCACTGTAGCCGTTGCTGTAGCCGTTACCCCCGAGATAGGCGTACGGTTTCCTCGATCCCCGCGTGTGGAACTGCAATTTAATAATAAAATCCCTCGATTGTAGCACGAACAGTTACAGACCACCTCGATCACCGCACGTATCTACCGCGGGCGCCTCCACATTCCTGCACGGTATGAAACAGAACCCCCAAAATGCCCCTGAACAGGCTTATAAAAGTTACTGGGGTCCATACCGTCCTTTTTACCCGAGCTCATTTTACTTCCACTTCCCTGCCTTCTTCTACCTCCGGCTGCCCTGAAGAACACAAGCTCGAGCAACAGTACTCCTTTTTAATCCAAGGACGAACTTCAAGTACCCTCTCGATTCCAATGGCGATCCAGGTCGAAATCCCAAAGGTAAGACTTATCCTCCTCCCAATCCAGTTCCCTGCAATCTGCACGAATCTGGGTCTGTCTTCGTTCCTTTCTGACCGCTCTTCGCCTTCTCCTTTGAATCTTAGGAACTGTACAACAGGGTAGTGATTCCGCTTACCGGTTCCACCTTCAGTTGCTTAGGCCCCATGGGGAACCCGGATCCCAGCTATATAATCAATGCAGAAACCAACCGGATTCCGTTTAGATCTGAATGTTTTGGTTTGGGATTGTGGAAAGATGCATTCCGATCATGGCCCAAACCCACCAAAGGGTGGAAGAACTGGTACCTCAGAGTCGCCAGCGCGCAACAAGTTTACTGGCAGGAGCGCAGTCTGGACCAATGTATCAGGCTATCCATTGTCGATATGGAGAAGAATGAGAACATGTTAATAGCCGCCTCTTACTTCTGGTCAGACACCCTGAACGCGTTCTTATTCCGACATGGACCAACCACCCCCACTCTTGCCGATGTCCACATGCTGACCAGTTTAGACATCTCCTCTGCCGACACCCCCTCCTTGTTTAATAGGAAAGCTGAGCATAGAGTAAATACCCGGAACATCGGCGGTTGGACACTCCTTGTTTATTGTCGAAAAACGGTGTCAACAATAACGAACTCCCCCCACGAATGGGGCAGTTCCACAAAGTCGTCTTCAACGACAACCGAAGCTCGCCTCCGCCTCTTCCTCGAATGAGAGCCAAATGTCAGTGGCACATCGTCATCACCAAATCCTGCCCCAAGACAGGAAGGAACCCTAGGGTCTCCCGAAGAACCCAAGACACCGCTAAATCCTGGGTGCCTCGCAGCCCAGGGCTCCGACCTCAATGGCTTCGGGTCGACAACAGCCGCATCCACCCGGGTAGTTCCTCGTCGACCAAACTCTTACTAGCAGCTTCCGGCGTGATGTTGTACAACGATCCAGCCTCATCAGGTGATACTGTTTCATGCACCACGAATCATTCAAAACCAACAAGTCAAGAAATACACTCACTAAACAGACACCTTCCGACGTGAGAGGCTAGCCGCCCTAGGTGACTTCGAAGAGCCGGCCACCCCCGAGGTCCTCAGCTCGGAGTACGCGCCGAGTGGGACGTCTTCATCCCCAAACAAAGCATCACACCCTTGGATTGAGGAGTCAGTCGGAAATTCATTAGAATGACCGGAACCACCCGGCTCACTGGCGTCACCAAATGCTGAAGGCGCACAAAACTCTGGCAACACACCAGGGGCCAACAACAGGGCAAAATAAGAGGCACGGTCTTCGCCACTAATCTATACAACCAAGAACGCATATAAACACGACGAGCGCCACAACATTACAACACAAGATAAAGCTGCAGACATTGAAACCTGGGGGGGGGGGGGAGGACGATGAAGAGAAAAGTCCTTCCTCGGACGACGTGGCGAATAACGCTTCGCAAGATCAAAGATATAGTTTAAACGCTTGTCAACAAAAGCAGACTCAATACTTTCAGGCGCCACCCGAGTACTATCACCCTTACCAGCATATTCAAAAGCTGGATGCTCCGTATCTTTACAAGGATGACAACACCTGGCGATGAAACTACACGCTTCCCGCACGCCGTCAAGAGTACGACGATCGAGCAACTTCAGCAACAACTTCACCTTATCCAAACCACCCTCGGACGGTGGCTTCAAATAGGTTTCAAGGACTGTGGGCACCAACGCAGGATCACATGGCGCGCAGGGCTCCTCCTGATGAACATAAAACCTCCTCGACTTATGTCCAACAAATTTGGAGTGCAGCGGCATCGAGATATACTCACTAGACATACCATCCCTGAGTTGAAGATAGACAGAGCTGATAATACCGGATGACCCAGTCCCATTCGGCTTCAAACGGAAGAAGTATCGGAACAAATCAAAATGAGGATAGATCCCAATAAATGTCTCGCACATGTGAATAAAGGTTGCAATGTGCACGATTGAGTTAGGGTTCAGGTTGCAGAGTGAGATATCATAGTACTGCAATATACCACGAAGGAAAGGATGGACGGGAACCCTAAAACCACACTGGAAGAATGGCTCAAAACCCACAAGCTCACCCGTATTCGGCGTCGGAAATGACTCACTGAATGCCGGCCGCCATCCGCCAACCTCCTTATCTGGGAGTAAACCACCGAACACAAGCGTGTTGATATCATCTTCCTTCAGAGTGCTCCGCGTCCAATGCTTCGCCCAGGGCGGCACCTCCAGCTCCTCAACCCTAACATTTTGGGGTCGGCGCAGCAGATGCTCTTCTAACTGCTGATGACGACCTTGTAGCCGCAGCCATCGCCGCGGACAGCTTTACCGCACCACCCCTCTTCGGCGTCATCACTGGTGAGGAGAGCAATCCAACACCACGATGGAGATCAAACCAAAGAAATGCTAGGAAATTATGGCAGAAGTCGAAGAGTTCCACCGCAATAGTAGAATGGAAACCACCACCACCGCCGAATTCCCTTTTTATATCCACGGGCTTGATGCTTTGCCTCCTAGGGTTTTTGGGAAACCGCAATGATCAAATGCAGAACCGCCACGCTAACTTTCCACACCGCGACTTGGGCCGCTAACTGCTGAAAGCCCAAGTTTGGTTTTGGTTAATTGATGAAACCTATGGACTAACCCTAGTGCTTAGTGTGTTACCAAGCTAGGGTGATCCACCTTGATCTATGGAGCTAGATGGATGACCATGATGGATCAATTGCTCCATTTCTAAGGAAAAGAAGAAAGAGAAAAACAAAAATGGGCTCAAGGCAAAGGTATATCATAGGGCCATTTTTGGTTTAGTGATCAAGACACTATAGAGAGTGTGACCACATTTAGGATAAATAGCCATACTATCAAGAAGGGAAAACTTGTTTTGATTACAGTTATCATGTGCCACTAGGTTTGCATTTCATACATATAAAATGAACCTACGTGACATAAAATGTGAAACAAATCCAAGATAATTCAATACAGAGGCTAACACAGAGCACAAGTGTTTGGATCTCAAGGTGTTAGCACTTGAAGAGATGGAGAAGAGGAAGCAATCTGTTTGGACAAGGAAAAGGGATCCGGACGCAAGGTCCGGATGCTGGGGTAGCTGAGTCCGGACAAACGCAGATGCGTCCGGTAGCATACCCTAGCCTCGGCTGGCAGCGTACAGAACCTCTGGACACGAATGAAGGTCCAAACGCAAGTCTCCGGTCGCGAGTCCAGAGCCACAGAGCTCTCTGTTCCTCTCTACAACTTGATCCGAATGCAAGGTATTGTCCGGACAGTGGACACCGGACCATTGTCCGAAGCTCGGGAGCTCTCTGGACCCTCTCTACTGAGGTCCGGACGCAAGAAGAAGAGAGTCCGGATGCTGCTGTTCAGTGCGTCTGGAGGCAACGTGTCAGCTCAGAAAAGAGGCGCCAACGGCAGAATTCAAATGGCAGGGCGTCCGGACGCACACGCGATGGTCCGGACCCCCGTTGCAAACTGCGTTCGGACTGGCGCAGAATGCTAAGATCAAGGGGCAAAACGGCTAGTTACTTGGTGGTGTCTATTTAAGTGGTTTGGCCGGCTCCTAGGGCTCTCTCTTGCACCTCCCATTCATTTGACACACTTGTGCTTGCTTGAGAAGGCCCCCCAACTCATCTCTCTTTGCTTGTGTTGCTACTTCTTGAGAGTTTGAGTGAACCAAGTGCATTGATCATTGCATTGCATCTTAGTGGCACTTGGCCATCGTCATCGCCGCGGGATTTCTTGTTATTCTTGGTGTTTGCCAACACCTAGACGGCTTGGCGATTGAGGAGAAGCTTCGGCGCGTTTTGGTGATTGTTCGCGGCCGGCTTCATCGACTTGTGAGAGGGCTCGTACCCACCTCGGCGGAGTGCCAAAGGGTAACTCTAGTGGATTGCTCGTGTCATTGAGTTACTCTCATTTGGGTGGTTTCTTGTGGTGCCCGGGTAGTGGGCTTGGCTTGTGAATTGCCAATTAGCCACCAAAACACCATTTGAGTAGTCGACACAACGGGGACTAGCTTGGTGGCAACCAAGTGAACCTCGGGAGAAAAATCGATTGTCTACTTGTCTCCCGGTTACTCATTGGTTTTCATTGTAATTGGTTCTATACATTGACATCCATTCTTCACAAGGCATTGGTATAACAATCACCCCTATCTTGTATTTACATTCTTCTTTATCTTGTCTAGTTAGCTTGCTAGTTAGTTCTTTTGTTAGTTGTTTTAGCTTGCTTGAGCTAAGTGCCTTAGGTTCTTGCTATTCTGTGTAGGTACTTAGTTAACTAGAATTGCTTGGATAGGTGGCTTTGCACCTCTAGTAGAGCTAGAGCAAAAAGCTTCGCTTTAGTGTTAATCTAACCTTTGCTCTAGTGTTTTGTAGAATTTTTATGAGGCTATTCACCCCCCTCTAGCCATCTAGGACCTTTCAACTGCATGGTTAATTCGGCCCACTTACTTCCTTTCTATTAATTTCGTATTTACTTCTAATTAATTTCCCCAAATTACGGTTAATGATTTCTGAAATACCACTAACACTACAGTCCCGAGGACTGGACGTGCAACCTTGTTATGATCTCTTTTCTGCAGCTACAGTAACATGACTACAGTAGTCTGGTCGGCAAGCCCCACAAAACTTGCAGTACTGCGATACTCGGGGACTTCGTCGACAGCAACCACGACTCAGCTGCTTGGTCGCATACCCGACCAGGCTCGAGGACTTCGTCCAAATTACACCAAGCAAGGCTCGGGGACTGCAGCCACGGCACAGAAGGGCTGCGCGAAGCATCACAACACCCGGGGACTGAAACTCGGGGACTGTGAACAAGACAATATGACCCTGATACAAGAAGCTTCCAGTTTCTTACATCAGGCTCGGGGACTACAGGTATTCGCAGCCATTTCTTACTAAACTCATCTTCAGTTTTCAATATATGATCCTGATGCAAGAAGCTTCCAGATTCTTACATCAGGCTCGGGGACTACGGGTATTCGCAGTTGTTTTATATAAAACTCATGCTTCAGTCTTTAGTTACATACGTTATGCATCTTTTTATAAAGCGTGGCACCACGTGCATACTTCACCTGCTACCACGCTCGGGGACTAAGTGGGTACACTTCACCTAGCGGTGAATGTACTGATTTTTTTCTCGACCAAGCTCTGCCGTTGTTATGTAGTTTTTGTAGAGCCTAAGTGGGTACACTTCACCAGGGAAGGACCTTTCAAAAGTTTTTTCTTCTTCAGCACGTCACATCCTTCTGACAAGCACCTACAAGGCGACCTGCTCGGGCATCAAGCTACGACGTTCTCGACTAGCCCGACCTGGTCGGGAGGCCTCTCCAAGCAGCGCTTCGACCAGTCAACCTGGTCGGAACTCTGCAATGATGACTTCGCATGATGGCGACCAGCTGAACACCTCCGAGGGCAACGCTGCGGGCTCGCCAGAAAGGATATAACGTGCTCGGGGACTTGTTGGGGATATTACCTCGGCATATCCCCAGGGACCTTATGGGCCTACCGACCGAAAGATAGCCCAGCTCGCAAGGCCCCACGGCACGCGATCAGCCCGTCATGCTCGCCAGGGGCTCCGAAGAAGTCTTGCTCGCCAAGGAAGATCTCAGTAGATAGGCTCGGATCCCTTGCCTTGAGGGACCGATCGTAATCTGTTAGGATATGGAAACTCTAACCCTGCTCTCCGGCTATATAACGTGAGAAGGGACCCCCTCGAAAACTCTCTCTCAGATGATCTCTTAGATCTCATCTACACCTTGTGTAACCTAATACTCATATCAATCCAGCCACCAGAACACAGGATGTAGGGTATTACGGTGATTTGCCGGCCTGAACCTGTATAAATCGCCGTGTCTACGCTCTCTGTCTTATGCTTGATCGTCATCGCCACACCTCCGCCTACAATCTACTACCGTAGGGTACCCCCTAGGTAGACTGTGACACATATTTCGTTGATAGTGGTCTGAAGAGTGGAACTACAAACTCTGCTGTAGGAGTACGACCACCACGAGCACGGTGTGGCAAAGCAACACCAGTGTAGTACTCATCGTGCAAGAAGTAGTCTGATGTAGACAAGCGAAGTGCCTCTTTGAGCTGTGTCAAGTAGAGTCTATAAGGATGGTCTCTGAATGTGTACTGCAAGTAACAGTGCATCGGCTCGATCCAAATAGAAGCATAGAACTCTTGCACCCATCTCTCAACATAGTACCTGGAATGACCAAGGAGGTCAGCTAGTTCCGGAAGGTAGGTGAGGAAGGGGCGGATCTCCTCTCTAGCTATCCCAACTATGCTCTCAAGAGAACAGACCCTGTGTGGTCGTATCTGAATACCGGTGAGCTGAGCTGCCTGATAGAAATCCTGCATGAGCGGGGTATGCCAACCTGGTGACGCTCTAGGATCCCGCTAATCGGGGCACCACTGTCCAAGCTCTACAAATCGAAGCTTGCCAACCTGGTTCAATGTGATATTACTCAAATCGAGGTGAACTAGAGGCTCAGGAGCAGGAGTAGAGGCAGATGCCGGTGTGGTCTGTGGCACACGATCACCACGCTTCGGACCCTCAGCACGGGTGGAAGGCTGAGTGTACCAAGACCGGGTAGGACGGCGCATAGTGGGAGCCACAAGCGGTACTGCAAGAGCCTCATCATCATGCACTAACTACACTGCCGGTCGTGGAGAAGCAACTGACTGTGTCACTGTCTCTGAAGGTAGAACCCGTGGAGGGGAGCCGATATGTACAGAGCCCAGGCTACCACCTCGCTTTGTACGGTCCGTTGCATCTGCCACTGCCTCAGCTTTCTCTGCCTTTGTGAGCTTTTGTTTCTTCTTCTTTGTCTTCTCAACAAGCTTGTTCTTCCCCTTGTCCTTGGGAGGACAAGGTAGGGGAGGAGCATCACCACCAGAACCACTGACAGCCAGTGCATGATCCATTTTTTATCAATCAAGAAACCACTAACCAACTGCCAAGTAACACTGCCAGAAACCCACTGACCAACTACCAAACCCAACTGCCCACTGTAATACAAGAAACTGTGACAGAGGGGCTTGCCAAACCACTAGACTGAACCTTTAGAGGCTTTGCCTCAATCCATACTCGTGAGCTTTGCCCTGAGTTTAAACTACTACTGACTACTGCTAGAAAGATTAGACAGGGATATATAAGCATATATAATCACTAGAGATAAGAAACCATATGGAAGCAAGCATCTAGATAAGAGATAGAGTGAATGCTGCCATGATACCTTAGGAAAGAGAGCGCGTCTAATCAAAGCAATCCAAACTTCTCGCTAAACTCCACAAGGAGATATCACCAACTGTGAAATACAATTGATAATGTCAAGAATGAGTGAAGTGGAATTGAATTAAGTGACACTTGTTGCAAGGAATTGACCTAGGGCATAATTCAAACTAAGACTCAGCAAAACGCGAATTGAAAGTCGAAAACATACCCTAAGCAGAGAGAACGAAGTTGTCAATGGCCGAATCGAAGAAGTGACTTAACGAAATGGCTAAGTCCCCCAAAGGTTTGGGCACTCTAGGGGGGATTTCCTCGGTGGATGGCAATGGAAGTCAGAGGATCAAACCCTAGGAAGGGTGGTGTTGGCAGGGTGGATTGGTGGCTTTGCTGGGTGAGGTTGCCAGCAAGGTGGTCTCCCGGTGGCAAGGCGAGTAGATGGCGGTGGTGGAGCTGCTGCTTGTGCGAGCGGCGGTGCTGCTGGGGAGGTAGCGCGAGGGGAGGAGCTGAGCAGAGAGGGGCGCGCAGGCGGTGGTGTGGCATTGCTCCGTCAAGGGGCTCGCTGGCGGCATGAAGTGCGAGGGTACGGGTGTGGGCGAGCGGCGAGCGAAGGCGGCGCGGTGTACGGACAGTGGATGAAGAGTAACTACCAAAACAGAGGTACTCACGGGGGTATTACGCGCTAAAACAGAACATCGTACTAGATTGAGTTATGCGCAATAGTCCGTAAGCCTAGTCCGACGGGAGGTCCGACGGACTTCGGAATGATTCACACAGTGAGCATCTAGGCTCCAGACATTGGTCCAGAGGATAGCGTCGGACTATCGAAGGTAGTCCGAAGGTCGTTGACTGAACTGTTGAAAGCTGACCACCACACTGGACCTTTGAAGATTGGTCGGGAGGAGCACCGGACGGGTGGTCCGACGAGTTGTCCTTAGCCGTGAGAATTTACGCAGGAAGGGATAGGACTCCGAACTTTGGTCCGAAGGATGGGCGTCGGACCAAAAAGGGTGGCCCGATGGCTGACTAGTTGGAGCAATAAGGAAATAGTGAGGGCCAGAGCGTCGGACTCTGGTCTGGAGGTAGCGTTGGACCAAACAAAGTTGTTCGGAGGTTGGTCCGGAGCTTGTTTTCCTTCGAATTTTCCTGTTTTTCTCTCGAATCTTTCCCCTAGCCAAGTACCAACACAAAAGAAGCAGAAAGGAACACTTGTTGGCCTTAGCATAAGAACCATCTCTCAAACCCTCAATTTTGCAAATAGTTTGCCATAGGCTAGACATAGTTTCATATGAAAATAGTTCAAAAGAAGAGCGAGAATCATCATAGGGCCACAAGAGGGGTATTAGTAACAACTAGAGCTTGGAATGCTCCCCCTAAGTGGACGAAACCAGGGATGATCAAACTTAACCGAAAGAAAGCAAGAAGCAACACACATGCAAATGCTATACATTATGGAATTTGAATCTAGGTTGCTTGCAAGTTTAAACCACGATTAAGCTTTGTCACACGCTTTGAGGGCGGTTATCTTAACCGCGTTAGCCAAGCCTATGTGCATTACTAAAGATTAAACATGTTATTTTACATATGAATGCATGGTGGTCACATAAAGTCATTTTAGTGAAGTTTGAGTGATCAAGCACATTTAACTCGCTTCTCAACCTACAAAAGGTTGTTTTATCGAGTGGTTTAGTGAAGATATCCACCAATTGCTCTTTGCTAATAACTCCCACTAGTGTGATATCCTTTTGTGCCACCTGGTGGTCTCTAAGAAAGTGATGGCGAGTAACTATGTGCTTTGTGCGAGAGTGTTGAACCGGGTTGTTAGCAAGTTTTACGGCGCTTTCATTATCACACAAGAGTGGAACATCTTTTAAAACCATGCCGTAATCAAGAAATGTTGGGTCATGTATAAGATCTGTGCACAACTTGCCCCCATGGCTATGTATTCTGCCTCGGTGGTAGACAAAGCCACACTATTTTGTTTCTTTGAGGACCAAGAGATAAGTGATCTTCCTAGCAAATGGCACCCTCCAGAGGTACTCTTCCTATCAACCTTACACCCGGCCTAATCCGAATCGGAATAGCCTACTAGTTGGAAGGGAGGTCCTTTGGGATACAAAAGGCCAATGCTAGGGGTGTGCCTTAAGTACCTAAGGATTCTTTTAACTGCATATAGATGCGACTCCTTAGGGTTTGCTTGAAACCTAGCACATATACACACACTAAACATGATATCTAGCCTAGATGTAGTGAGGTAAAGTAAACTGCCAATCATAGAATGATAGAGAGTTTGATCAATTGGTTTACCTCTCACATCAAGGTCGAGGTGTCCATTAGTAGGCATTGGGGTTTTGATTGGCTTGCTATCCTCCATCTTAAATTTATTGAGCACATCTTGAGTGTACTTCTCTTGAGATATGAAAGTGCCCTCCCTCAATTGCTTCACTTGGAAGCCAAGGAAAAAGGTTAGCTCGCCAATCATGGACATCTCGAACTCCTTGCAATGATCTTGGTTTGTTGACCCAAATATAATGTCATCGACATATACATGGCAAACAAGGATCTCCCCATTAAGCTACTTTGTGAAGAGTGTGGTGTCGACCTTCCCGATATTGAAGCCCTTCTTGAGTAGGAAGTCCCTTAGCCTCTCATACCAAGCCCTTGGAGCTTCCTTCAAACCATAGAGTGCCTTGGACAACATATAAACATGATTAGGAAAATTTGGGTCTTCAAATCCGGGAGGTTGTGAGACATAGACAAGTTCATTAATGAAACCATTTAAGAAGGCGCTCTTCACATCCATTTGAAAGAGTTTCATTTTGTGATGTGAAGCATATGCCAAAAGGATACGGATGGCTTCAAGTCTTGCAACCAAGGCAAAGGTCTCTCCAAAATCTAAGCCTTCAACTTGAGAGAACCCCTTTGCCACCAATCTTGCCTTGTTCCTCACAACCACGCCTTGATCATCTTGCTTGTTCCTAAACACCCACTTGGTGCCAATGATTCTTGCATCCTTTGGCCTTTCTTCAAGTGTCAACACTTGGTTCCAGGTGATGTTGTTGAGTTCTTCCTGCATGGAATCGACCCAATCCGGATCCGCAAGTGCATCCTCAACACTAGTAGGATCAACAAAAGACACAAAAGAGTGATGCTCAACATAAGTTGCAAGTCTAGAGCGAGTCATAACTCCCTTTGATGGACTCCCTATGATTTGTTCATGGGGTGAGCTTGAAGAATAGGTATTCATCTTCTATCATGAACTTGAGGAGGGGGATGTGGTGCTTCAACATTGTTAGTTTCCACCTCGGCTTGATCTTGAGGGATGAAGGTATCTTCTTGAGCTTCCCTCACTTGTTCTTGAGGCGTGCGGGGTGGAGAAGGATCTTGATTAGCTTCATCTTCAACTTCTTCCACCTCTTGTGGGTTGATAGCACCAATTGGCATGTTTTTCATAGCCTCCCTCAAGGTTTCATCACCTACATCAATTTCCTCAAGCGCTCCTTGGAAGCCATTAGTTTCATCAAACTCCAAGTCATATGTTTCATCAACTTAAATATGTGGTATGCCTTGGATTTAAGCGAATATCCAACAAGGAAACCAATGTCACACCACCGTTGGAACGTACCCAAGTGTTGGCGCTTCTTGTAGATATACACCTTGCAACCAAACACCCAGAAGAATGAAATATCTGGCTTCTTCCCATTGACAAGCTCATAGGGGGTCTTCTTCAATAGCCTTTGGACAAAGAGTCGATTGGCCGCATAGCATGCAGTGTTGATTGCCTCTGCCCAAAACTTCTCCGGAGTGTTGTACTCATCAAGCATAGATCTTGCTAGAGTGATAAGCGCCTGGTTCTTTCTCTCTACAACACCATTTTGTTGTGGAGTATAGGTAGTAGATACCTCATGCTTGATCCCCACTTCATGACAATAATCTTCAATCTTTGTGTTCACAAACTCGGTGCCATTATCACTTCTAATCTTCTTGATCTTCACATCAAATTCATTTTGAGCTCTTGTAGCAAACTTCTTGAATATTCCTTGTGTCTCTCCCTTGTCTCGAAGAAAGAACACCCAAGTGTACCGAGAGTAGTCATCCACTACCACCAAGCAAAATAGATTCCCTCCAAGACTAGCATAAGTGGTAGGGCCAAATATATCAATGCATAGCAACTCTAGGACTCTTGAGGTTGACATGAAAGCTTTGGCTGGATGAGTGTTTGCCACTTGCTTGCTGGCTTGACATGCACTACACAATTTGTCATTCTCAAACACAACATCCTTTATCCCTCTAACCATCTCTTTCTTAACAAGCTTCTTCAAGGTTGACATGCCCACATGAGCTAATCTTCTATGCCACAACCAACCCAAAGAATTCTTGGAGAATAGACAAGTTTGCAAGCTAGCCTCATTCAAAGTGAAGTCCACTAGATACAAGTTGTTGTGCTAGAATCCCTTGAATATCAATGAAGAGTCATCCACCTTGGTCACAAAAACCTCACTTGGAGTGAAGAGACATTGGAAACTGAGATCACAAAGTTGACCAACTGATAGCAAGTTGAAGCTCAAAGGTTGCACTAGCAAGACATTGGATATTGATTGATCTTGGGAGATAGCCACTTTGCCTAAGCCTTAAAATTTTCCCTTTGAATTATCCCCAAAAGTGATCTTGTCTTGATTTGCACAATCCTCATCAAGTGTGGTGAACATCTGGGGGTCAGCCTTCATATGTTGAGTGCAACCACTATCAATCACCCAATGACTTCCACCGGTCTTGTAGTTCACCTACACACAAGCAACTTAGAGTTAAGCTTGTTGTTTGGGAACCTACTCATAGCGGGGCCCCATTGCCTTGGTAACCAACTCCTTTGCAACCCAAAGTACTCTAGGCTTGTTCTTCATTGGTGGGCCAAGAAACACTACTAGTGGTCTACCCTTGGAATCCTTGTTGATGACAAAGTGAGCATCATGAGAAAAAGGCCTTGTGTGCTTGGGCAAGGTCTTGGGTGGTGGAGTCTTGCAATCATAAGCAAAGTGACCAACTTGTCCACACTCAAAGCACCTTCTAGGCTTGGGCTTTGGCTTCTCTTGATTGTTTCCATTGTACTTGTTATTGTAATAATTCTTGGCTTCAATCTTGACCTTGGCCTTCATCACTTGGTTCTCCTTGAACCCAACACCCATCTTGTCATTCTTCATGATTGTGTTCATCAAGAGCTCACTTTGAAGGTTGTGGCCCTTGATAAACTTTTCCATCCCACTAGCAAGCTTGGTCTTGTCATTCTTGAGCCTGGTAATTTCTTCTCTAAGAGAGTTGATCAAGGTGATAGCATCCTTGTCTTCTTCTTGAGCCGGCTTGATGACAATAGGCTTGTTAGAATTGAGGTTGATTAGCTCTTCCTTGAGCTTTGAGTTCTCTTCCCTCATCTTCACATAGTCATCATACTTGCCGGCTTCAATAACTCTCTTGCCCTCGTACTTAGCACTTTGCTCAAGAGCCACGTCATCAATCAATATATCACAAGAGGTAGCACTATCACACTTAGCACACGGGTTAGTAGCAACATGTGTAGCAAGATCTTGAGTAAGTAATTCATTTTCTACCACTAGTGTGTCGTGCTCTTGCTTGACATTTGTGTAGTCATTTTTTAGCAAGTTGTATCTTGTGTAGAGCTCTTGTGATGATATCCAAGCTTATCATGTTTCTCATTTTCTTGCTTGAGTGAGGCTTTGAGCTCCCTAGTGCTAGATGAGAGAGATGTGTTCTCAAGCTTCAAATCATCATTAGCACTAGTCAAGATATCAAGCTTAGCATGCAAGTTTTCTTGAACCTCAAGTAGTTTGACATTTTTAGCTTTGTACTTCCTTATGATGTCGGAGTATTTGTTGCAAATTTTTATTAGTTCATCATAGGAAGGTGCTTCATATTCATCATCACTACCACTTGAGCTATCACTATCACCACCATCCTCTTCTTGTACCTTCTTTTCACCTTTAGCCATGAGGCATAGGTGTGTAGAGGATGAGCCCGGTGATGATGGAGGAGGTGGCGGTGGAGTAGAAGAACCAATCACCAAGGCGGCCACCTTCTCATCTTCACTCTCCTCATCGGAGGAGTCACTTGAGTCTTCAATGTCGGTGAGCCAATCACCAACAATGTAAGCTTTGCCATCCTTCTTCTTCTTGTGAAAGTTGAAGTTCTTCTTCTTCTTGAATGGCTTGTCTTGCTTCTTGTCATCATCATCACTTGAATCATCTTGTGCACCCTTCTTGTTCTTGTAGTTCTTGAACTTGTTGTTCTTGAACTTGTCTTTCTTATCTTCGGTGCATTCATGAGCTAGATGACCAAGAATGCCACAATTGAAGCACTTCATTTGAGAGACTGACTTCCTTGAAGAGCTTGTGAAGAATTTCTTCTTCTTTGAGTCAAACTTGACTCCATTCTTGTTTAGCCTCTTCAACATCTTGGTGTTCTTCATCACCATGAGAGCGATGTTGTCTTCATCATCTTCACTTGAGTCATCAACCACGAATTGGATCTTGCACTTCTCCTTGGTGGAATTCTTGAGGGCCAAGTCCTTCTTCTCCTCCTTCTCTTTCTTCTTGGTGGAGGAAGATGAGCCATCATTGATCTTCATGTACATTTCATGGGCATTGATCTTCTTGGTGAAGCACGGTTACTATGTGCCCATATTTTTCAATGGGGAGCACACATAGTATCTTCCTAACCACATCTGGCGGAGACATTTGAGTGAGCCCAAGTCCATTCAATTCCTCTACAAGAATGTTAAGACGTGAATACATCTCATTAGCATTTTCATTAGCAAGCATGGTAAAGAAATTCAACTTAGCCATGACCAAATGGTAGTGTTCCTCATGCTCACATTTGGTCCCCTCGTGAAGTGCACAAACATTTGTCCAAACCTCATGTGTGGTTTTGCAATTCGGCACACGGTTGAACACATCCTTACAAATGCCTCAGAAAAGAATGTTCTTTGCCTTAGCATTGTTCTTCTCAAAGAAGGGATCCTCGACGAACATCAATCCGCCCACGGGGGCGGCTTTGTGAACGCCAACATCCACGGCCTCAAGGTAGGCCTCCATCTGCACTTTCCAATAAGGAAAGTCATCCCCATCGAACATGGGTGGCGGTCCATCCCCATGGGACATCTTACTCTAGGAAAGGATCAAGATGCCCAAGAGGGGGGGGGGGTCAATTGTGCTTGTTTTAAATTTCTAAAGAAAATGTAAAACCTATTAAATGACAATCACCCCCTAGTGCCTACCGAAAGTGTGTCCTAGATAGAAAGCGGTAGCAGGCCAATGGAATTTAAGAACAACCTACGCAATTCTAGTAGGAAGGGAAAACACAAGACGGAAAGTAAATGTGAAAATGTAAAGAGCTAGGGAAAGAACGAAGGTTGACACGTGATGCTTTCCCGAGGAATCGAGGGTCGATACTCCCCCCTAGTCCTCGTTGGAATACCTCACAAGGTATTGCTCCCCCTCAATCCCGTGCAAGGGATGAGTGCTCTCTACGGGTTGGTTCTTCGCCGCTCCGGCTTGGTGAACCGCCCACAACCGATCACACAAAGTTGGAGAAGGGCCGCCAACAATCTTCTGGCGATCACCTTCCTCTGATCACCACCAAACATCTAGGTGTTGTCGGACACCAAGAGTAACAAGCACAAGACCTTCACTTGACCCACTCAAGGCTAGGAAGGTGGATGGATGCACACTTGTCACTCCTAATCACCCTAGGGAGGAAGAACAAGCTTAAGATTCTCAAATCTCTTCCTCACTAGGCCCTTGGCTCTCCAAGAACTCTCAAGCTTCTTTCAACTGAAAAAAGGCCAAGAGAGCTAACTTGGATGAGATGAGCAACTATATATAGCCCCCACCTCTCCAACTAGCCGTTTCTTGCTTTTCCCTTTTCTGCATACCGTCAAACCAGTCTGTGACTTGGACCATCAGACCATAACCTATGGTCCAGAGCTCACAAAGCACTTGAAACTCCACTGAAACAGGGACCTCCGGACCACTTCCAATGGTCCGGAGCTAGGTGACGGACCAGGTCCGACGCACTAGTTCGGAGCAGGGTTACGTACTGCATAGAAACTGCGTCTTTCTTACTAGCATCGGACTAGCTGTTGGCGAAGCCGTTGGACTAGTCCGGAGCTCCTTCAAGGGAAAGCTCCCAACTCACTAGCCACCGGACCACTCACCATTTGTCCGGAGCCCTCCGGACAAGTGGTCCGGAGCCTCTTCCTCAGAACTCTGGCTAAGGCAGGCCGTCGGACCTCTTCCAATGGTCCGATGCCTCCTAGGGTAACTGGTCCGGAGCCTCTTTCACCCCCTTCTTCACATCTTTTCACTAATTCTCTTGAAGCGGTTTTTCTCCTACCATCTTAAGGGATATTTATAGGGTCTCTAGGACATGTTGTGACAAATGTGCATACACCAACATTTCCAAACTTTTCTAGGTCAAGCAACTAACCTCATACCCCCTTAATAGTATGGTCAAAGGAAAAATAAAGTCCTAGTCTATACTTAGTGCCCTTCTCACACCTTGTGGCACTAAGAACTAGCCTAGTCTTCACCTTGTAGCTCCATCCTTTGAATACCGAAACGGATTTCATCTTGGGGGCATGAATACCATTAAGCCCATTCATCTAGCATCACCTATGACTTAACTTAACCATTTTTGTCTCTGCAAAACACACGTTAGTCATAGTTACCTAACATTGTCGTTAATCGCCTAAACACATGGGGCCATGATTCTACATGTGTCATGAGATATGGTGTGTGGACTCCTACTCTTCCTTATATGCTCTGAAGGGACAGAATTACAAGTAGAATATCCTATTTTGGTACTATCTTCTTATAGCCTTGCGATGCACGCCGTCAAGTGATTTCACCTGCTCGGGTGAAGACGGCAATCACGTTTTTGGGAGTGTCCATCGGAGGTACGACTACTCACTTCATCCACTCTTTCCCGCTGGTTTTGGTGCTTCTGTTCTCGGCGTGACGTTGAGGATCGGCAGTGCAACACTTCTGCGCGATATCGAGCGGGACGACTACATCATCAGACGCTATGTCAACTAGCGTAACCAGTTTGCTAGTATCATTTACATGTTCACTAATGTTAGTTCACATAACCACATACATGATGTCACAAACCTTTCGATTATCATTATTTTTTGGATAAATTACTCGTTAAATTACATGAACATTCGAGAGCACAACACTAGAGGCTTTCCGCTTTCATGTATCGTTGGTTGGTACCTACTCTAGTCACACTGAGCTCAATAGTTGTGTGGATGCCCGCGGAGAATGGGCAAAAGCATGCTCATCATCACCGTATTGGCTGCTGTCTGGTCAGATGGCACTAAGCCGCATTCTGATTTTTAGTCCCCATTAGTTGACGTCCGTACATTTGTTGGGTCCTCAATAGTTTGGCCGGGATACTCTTATATTTTCTAGACTAGAGTAAGTACAATGATCAGTGATCTCAAGTTGAGCGAAACGAAGGACTTCTCTCCTTGATGATTTGTGTTAGCTGTGTGAACTCGCTTTATCCACTCTTTCCCGCTGGTTTTGGTGCTTCTGTTCTCGGCATGACGTTGAGGATCGGCAGTGCAACACTTCTGCGCGATATCGAGCGGGACGACTACATCATCAGACGCTATGTCAACTAGCGTAACCAGTTTGCTAGTATCATTTACATGTTCACTAATGTTAGTTCACATGACCACATACATGATGTCACAAACCTTTCGATTATCATTATTTTTTGGATAAATTACTCGTTAAATTACCTAATATTCGAACACTCGAGAGCACAACTCTAGAGGCTTTCCGCTTTCATGTATCGTTGGTTGGTACCTACTCTGGTCACACTGAGCTCAATAGTTGTGTGGATGCCCGCGGAGAATGGGCAAAAGCATGCTCATCATCACCGTATTGGCTGCTGTCTGGTCAGATGGCACTAAGCCGCATTCTGATTTTTAGTCCCCATTAGTTGACGTCCGTACATTTGTTGGGTCCTCAATAGTTTGGCCGGGATACTCTTATATTTTCTAGACTAGAGTAAGTACAATGATCAGCGATCTCAAGTTGAGCGAAACGAAGGACTTCTCTCCTTGATGATTTGTGTTAGCTGTGTGAATCGCTCGATGTATAAATATTTAGTCATGAGAAAAGTATACAGTCACACAGATGATTGACAAAACAATAAATTAAGAAGCCAGAGAAAGTATTTAATTGCTAGGTCTTCACAGGATTGCCCATCGATGCGAGTATACTCAATAACCGGATCAGTTAGCTGATACAATCACGTAGGAATTCTTTTATGGTTTGTGCGTTGTACTTATTATTGCTAGCACACGCACGTACATTACATACTTATTATTTCAAGATACTAGTAGATTTCGATAGATGAACAACCAGCGAATGCACAACACTTCACAACAAAACAGTACTTCACAACAAAACAAGATATCCCAATGGGCCGGCCGTGTGTTGATCGATCACTTGAGAAATTAAACTGCTAACCCAGTGGGCTTGGAGGGGCACTGGTATACGGGGCTGCAGGGCCGACCGGAGTACGGCCCCCCGCGCGCCGGGCAGGACCGTATGCAAGTCGGCTGGTCTGCGTTCAACGCTCTTGATGCCACGTAGCTGCGGCTGTCGGCCAGGACGCGGCGGTGCAGCTCCACGTCCACCGTCAGCTCCGGCGCCACGCTGTCCTCCAGCCTCGTCGTCATCAGCCGCCGCAGCATCGCCGTGTCTGCGACCCCCACGCCCGCTGTGAACCTGGCCTTCATCCCCGCGGCCGCGACGGAACCTGCTAGAGCGAGTAGGACGCTGATGATGAGCACGAGCATGGAGGTGCCGGCTCTCCTGTCCATGCTCGCTCACTCACTCTCTTTCTCCCTCCCAGGCTGGAAACGTTGCTGCTGGCTCTGGCTTACATAAATTGGAGGGGGTCACTTGTATATATAAATTGGAGGGTTGGTATATTGGGCCATTTCCGTGCATGGGACCAGTTGGTATGTTCTCTTTGTGTCTTGTCTTTCAACTTGTTGCTTTCTTCTTCCTCTACTTTTTTGTCCGAAACTTTGAATGATGTCAAAAGACGGTATATGTGCGCAGCACAATACCCACCACCAATAATTTGTGCCACCAATCTCATGGAATCAACGTGCCCTTCGTCTTAGGGCGTCCCCAACGTGCCAACCACCAATAGTCTGTTCCCACAAATGATGTTGGAGGCTTATATTATCTCTACTAATTAGTGGCAAGGCACAGTAACTGATACTGCTTCAGCTATTAGGTTGAAAGCCATGTTTAAACCACCCAACTTACCATTACTCTCTCCATTCCAAATTATAAATTATTCTAACTTTCTCGAAGAGTCAAATCATTTCAAGTTTGACTAAAATTATAGAGACAATCACAAAGATTAATAACATCAAATAGGCATAATATAAAAATATAATTAATGATATATTTTATATTATATAAATTTAGTCAAGCTTAAATGCTTTGACTCCTAAAGAAAATTAGAATCACTAAAGCTTTTTTTTTACCCAATTCAGCAAGGAAAACCTAAATCTAGTTTTTTATAGTTTTTTATTCTAGATCTATATAATTCGCTCCCACAGAGCCTCAAACCCAAGGCTATTTGTTTTATGCAAATAGCAGGCTCTATGGCGTATTCATTGGAGACATAGACTCGACCAAATTGCGAGCAACAAGATTTTTGACAAATTCTAGGAGGGGATGTGTCCAAACGCAGAGGTCACCCAGATCCCAACTCATGGCAAATTTAGCTAAATCGGCTACTGCATTACAAGATCTTTGGATTGAGAATATGTCTCTACATACAATGGGTATCCCTAATCAACATTCCATATGACGCTAAACCATTGAAGTGGACTGAAGAGCTTGCGCTAGCACTGCAGAGGGCTATTGGATGCTACTCATGTGCTCTAACCACTAGCATACTGTTTGGTTCACGTAAATGTTACGTGATTCGATTACTGCTGGTAAACAATTCCATTATTCAATGTTTGTTTCCGGCGTCGTGGAATCGAATACCGCCGTTACCGGATACCATACTGTACAAAGCTGATACAGGTCCTGCCTCCGCGTGATCAGATAACGGCTCGTGGTCTCCTCCCGCAATCACATACCCTTTTCGTTTTCATTAGTATTCAGCAACCAAACACGTCGTCTAGAGGTCTTTTTGCAATAATTAGTTATAGGCATCCAAATAAAACCTATGGATTGAGAGAATTCAAATGGTCAGACAGACTTTTAACGAGAATCGACAGCTATAGAATGGACAGTTACTATATGACACCTAGGATAGACGATCTAGCCTGATTAGACCGCTACACATGCAGATGTTGATGTAGAGTTCACTTAGTGAAAAAACTGCACGTGCTGAAGCATTTGTTTTCCGAGAAAAAAAGAACTACACAAACAAAAGGACAATACAACTAGAACCATAAGTTGTGTTTAGTTCGGCTTCTAAAAATGCTTATATAGCTAAAAAAAACAGAACACCAGTCAAACCAGTAGGACCAAAAGTTGCTTTTTCCAAAAGCCACTAGTTTCATATAGCGTAATTTTCGTAACACTTTGGACCTTGCTTTTGGCTTTTACAAATGGTTGGAAATAGAGGGATGTTTTAGAGCCGTTTCAAAGAAGATAGTGCGAACACATGGATGATAAGTGTCCAATGTTCAGTTTTATGATGAGTAGATTGCCAATATTAAGTCATTTTAGGTTGAGCGTGTTCATCTAATCCACTACAAAAGCAGGATGTGCATGTCTTTTGGCTTGTGTTGCGCAGATATTGAACTTAGAGGCGGTAGTCAATAGTGAGGTGAAGGTCAAGTAGAGACGGGCCGTGTCGATGAACTGGGAGCGGTGAGGGGCGGACGTGAGGCTTGAACTGAGAGACTGAAGGGCCGGAGACTAGCCGCGGTGGTTGATACTTGGGGCATCGACAAGTCCAAGAGTACATGAAGGTGACCGTGTTGACCAAGCCAAGATGACAGTCGAGCAAAGTCGAGCGGAAAGGCTCTGGAAGACTTGGCGCCCGAATGGTCAAGGATACGGTGGCACTTGTCGAGTGCGGAGACGCGTAAGGAGTACGCTACTCGCGGAGCGGTTTGGTGGTTTGGGCCTCAAAACCATCGGTGGCCGGTTTATGGGTTCGAGCCTCAAAACCCGGGCGAAACTTCCGAGGAAGCGGGGATGGCACATGGCGGAATCCTGGAGGTTGTGTCAAGGCAACGACAAGTCTAGGAAGGAAGCGGGGCCGTCCGATCAAGATGAAGAGAAGGTTTAGAAGAGTTGGGTCATAATGTCTTAGGGCTAGGTGATTATCTCATGTATCGTGGGGACATTTGGAAATGTCCAATAGACCCCGTTAAATAAAGATGAAGGGTTATCCTCATCCTTACCTCTTGCATTTGTCATTTCCTCCTCCCACCTCCTCTCCTAGGTTTTCCCCTTCTCTAGTCTCTCTTGCTTGAGGCCCGCGGATGTTTTGATTCGTCCGTCTAACTTGAATTCGTGATTGAGAATGGAGGCCTTATCTTCATGTCCTCCGGGATTCTCTTTTTGAATTGCTTGTGCGTTCTTCGCATTTTTGCAATTCCCCATTCTCAGTTTTCATCCGATCTCCCTACATGGTTGATCTTTTTGTGATCTGTTTGTTGGAGGTTGTGCTGTGATCCCTTGTGAAGGTTTTGACTGAGGAATCGATCTAGTTTGGGGTGAGCACATAAATCGATCACTTTTCATATCTCCTCTCGATTCTTCTCCCTTTCTCTGTTTTTATATTATTCTAGGATTTGTGATGGAAGGAAGATATTGATCTTCATGGAGTAGACTCACATCTACCTTGCAACCCTCACAAAATCTCAGATCAATCAGAGTGAATCAAAAGAGATCATGTGATTTTTGGGTGATGTGTGCTGCTATCGGGAGCACCGGACGATGGCACCCGACACACCTTGTTGCACTGGACCCGTCCGGTGAGTTTAACTCGAGTAACAGAGCCCACTAGATGCACTCATCCCCATGGTCATGCATCCGGTGGTTCCTGTCAGGGACTATGTGTGCTTGCACCAGACACTGCATCGGACGCTCGAACGGCCAATGGCATAGAGCTCTCTGGATTTGCATCAGATCATGCGCACCGGACGCGTTTGGTGCTATGGTACGTAGTAGCATCCGATGTACACTAGTGACCCGCTATTTTGCCCGTAACTTTATCGTCTGAACTCCGAATCGAGTTCTGTTTGTTGCGTTGGATTCGTATTCATGCAACGGACTTTATGAAGCACTTTTGAGAGTAGTTCTCTCAAGTATTTCTCGATGAGCTCTTCCCTCTTTTCTCTTGAGGCTGAGAGTGTCGCTTTTCGAGTCGAGTTTTCGGCCTTTGGTAGATCTGTTGTACCTTTTGGTCATCACCAATGGTATCCACCCAGTCTTGGGTCATGATCTTACCATGTGTGTGGTATTGCTCTTTGGGGTTTGAATTTGGGAAGTATACCCCGAATATTTCTAAGAGAAATTTGAAACTCTCATTCACACCCCCCCCCCCCCGCGCCCTTTGGTTGCCGTTTTGGTCCTTTAAATAGAAAGAGAGGGTGGGTTTCATAGTTGTTTTAACCAAATAGTTTACAACTTTCCATGGCACATAGATTAGATTTGCTTTACTGTAGTTCCTAGATCACAATAACTTTTCCACATCTCGCAACAGTTTTCCAACAACTCAAAAGCTAAACAAATGGACAATAAATCTAGTCTGGTGTACACATGTCAGGCCTTAAGTGTCTCATGGAACATCTTCAACAATGACTTCAAAATGGACTCCACAAAACCTGATTTTACATCCTTGCCAAAAGCTATTTCCTAATAAACTCCACCAACATTTCTTTTTTTTTCTGGTTTCCGAAAGAATAGAATTAGTTCTACAACTGCCAAAAGAAATATATGTTGAAACAATCTAGGGGCCAATAATTCAAAGATAGGGCTTCTTAACAAACTAGTCTCGTGTAATATGCCTATTTCATGAGGGGTCCTCTTAATGGTGTCACTCTTGTTTTTGAAAAAAACATGTTTCCCTTTGGGATTTTTTTCAAGAAGTTATTTCTCATGTTGCCCATGAAAAAAGGAACATTCCTTAATCCTACCGTGGTTATAAAGAGCGTATGGTCGGTAGGGATATGAGATTGGAGGACAAAGACAAGTGTCCCGGAACCCACATGAGATCGATCAAAATGTACATGGTTCCATGTGCTTCAGCTGTTGGGAGCTTTATGAGTGCACAAGTAGGATCTTACCTTGACATAGCTTACGTATCTGAGATGTTTTGGCAGAAGTCCAATCTAGATATTGATCACTAGAATGGAGTTAACAATGTCTTGCAGTTCTATGGAGAGTTATAAACCTCATTCTAAGAAAGAAAGCACAAGTACTCGCATTTGGAGTTTATTGTGGAAAAGCTCCAATGAAACAATTCTGATGTCATCAATGATGCATACCCAAAGTATGGCTTGTTATGTGGCTTTAGGGACCAGCAAAAGTAGTTAAGAGAACTTGTACCTGGAGTTGATAAAGGTAGACAACAACAATAACCATTCGAAGTAATTTACTCCTAAGACAACAAGTCAAGTGTGCTGCCAAATACATTGACATTAAGTTACATGTAAAGGAGAAAATCCAAAATCATTTTGAAATCATTTGTGCGTATAAGTACCAAGCAAGTATTTAGTTCGTAAAAGTAATGTAACCACCTGCTAGATCTACTCCTAGTTGATCCTAGGGGAAAACGAAAAATACGTTGTAAGATGGAGGTCAAAAATATAGTTTGCCCTAAAAACAATAAGGAAACAAGGTTTCCATTGTTGGTAGTCACCCTCCCAAGTTTCTCGGTCTGTCAGCCCTTATTTTGTTTCTAAAATGTGTGTTTGAGAAAGAGTGGGAACTTTGAGCATCTAATTTGTTTTTGTTTTTAGGGGTGAAAGGATCAAGATGCCCAAGAGGGGGTGGGGATGAATTGGGCTTATTTCAAATTTCTAAATCAAAAATATGAAATCCTATCAAGTGCCAATCACCCCCTAGTGCCTATCGGTCGTGTATCCTATCTAGAAAGCGGTAGCAGTTCATGGAATTGAAAAACAACCTACACAATTCTAGTGGAAAGCAAAGAACACAACGGAAAGTAAATGCGGAAATGAAAGGAGCTTAGGAAAGAGAATTCTTGACACGGCGATGTTTTCCCGAGGTATCGAGGAGTCGACACTGCCCCCTAGTCCTCGTCTGAGCACCTCGCAAGGTATTGCTCCCCCTCAATCCCGCGCAAGGGATGAGTGCTCTCTACGGGCTGGTTCTTCGCCACTCCGGCTCGGTGAACCGCCCACAACCGATCACAAGTCGATGAAGAATCGCCGCCGACAATCCTTTCGGCGATCACCTTCCTCCAAGCACCACCGGACCGTCTAGGTGATGTCGATCACCAAGAGTAACAAGCCTTGATCTTCACTTGACTCCATCAAGCCTCACAACTAGAGTGGATGCACACTTGCTCTCTTGGATGAACTAGAGGAGAGAAGGATGGATGGATTCGCGAATCACTCTCTCCCTCTCTAGGGCTCTTGCTCTCTTCTCCACCTTCTCAAAGCAACCGACAACTCAAATGAGCAAAGGCAAGGTGAGAAGGCAAGGGGTGAAGTATTTATACTCCCCCACACACTCAGCCCACGGGCTGAGAAAAACAGGCATTTTAAGTTGGCGACGGACGCTCCGTCGCTAGCCCCAACGGCTAGTTCCTGTTCACGTCAGCAGGCGACGGACGCTCCGTCGCTTGGCGACGGATGCTGCCCCTCAGCGTCCGGCACCAACTGGCTGCTCTAGGGTTTCTGGGAAAATATTCCTGGACACTCGCTAGCGTCCAACGCCCATGGGACAGACGCATTCGTCGCAAAATGGACGTTTCTGGAGCTCTCTGCTGGCTCGACGGGCGCTGCTAGGGTTTCACCCCAGCGTCCGTCGCCAGCGTCTGGCACGTCAGACAGCGTCCGGCGCCTCTGGCCTTAGCGTCCGACGCCCAGAAACTGGCTCTCTCAACTTCGGTTTTCATCGTGATGAATATGGAAGTTGTTCTAGGCTATATTACTGTCACCATAGGCTTGCTTAGAGCTAAGGAAGTCAAGTATGCACCACACCTAAGTCATGAAGCTCTCCTAAGTCAAGCTACTAGTCTAGACCCCCCTTGATAGTACGGTCAAATATCAAATAAAGCCCTATCTAATTTTAAATGCCCTTCATCACCTTATGGCACTTAGCCTATCACTCTAGGGTCTTCATCATGTCATCTTTGAAATCCGAAATGATATCCATCTTGGGGGCTAAGTGATAACCATTGATGCCCATTCATGTTGATCACTATGGCTAACCTATGCATAGCCTCTGCAAAACACACATTAGCCATAATAATCTCTTACTTGTCGTTAATCACCGAAACCAATAGGGCCATGATTCTTCAATCTCCCCCTTTTTGGTGATTGATGACAATAACTCCTCGAGTATGGATATAAGAGTGAAAGATTAGGATTTCAAGTGACATGGATAGGTTGAGCAAGGGTTAGTGAAAGAGAATGAATTATACTTGCTCATCCAAGCCAGGCCACAAACGTGGTACTCAATGAATATGAAATAGAATTGGAGTACCTCATGATATTCTCACATATGAATTGGAGTATGGCGCGGAAGCTCAATTACCATTAGATCATAGAGACATATCATGAAACAAGCGACAACTCACAAGATATATTAGCGAAAGCATAAGAGTTTGTCATACACAACCACAAATATCTCACAAGCATCATCCATCACACATAAACATAAGTGCAAGAAAGCATAAACATGATGCATGAGTACGGGAAAAAGCATATCAAAGAACCAAAACCCTCCCCCTATCTCTAATATCGACTCTCTCTCCCCCTTTGGCACCATGCACCAAAAACTACGGATCTGCTGGAGCATCTAGAAGTGAAGTATCCGTGGTGCGAGGACGAAGGTCGAACTGAGAGTAGTCTAGACTGTCATCGCTGTCCTCAGCTGCCTAGCCCTCTGAAGCTGAAGCTGTCTGTGTAGCGGTCTAGGTAGGCTGAGCTGACTCCTCTAACTCCCCCTGAGGCTAGGAAGGTGTAGCATCCTGAGCTGGAGCCTCAGACGGTCCTGCCTCTATAGAAGCGGGCACTGCAACCCGACAAGCATAGACTCGAGGTGGAGGAGAAGGTGTCGAAGCCAGAGCTGTCAAGGTAACTACGGCAAGAAGCTCTGCTGGCTGCTCCTGAGGCTGAGGGGGTGAAGACACGGCAACTGTCACTGCTGCATCGACTGCTAACTGACCCTCTGGTTGAGCTGAAACTGCTAACTCTACTGCCTAAACTGCAACTGCGGTGGCATCGGTAGCAACAACTATCAGAGGAGGTGTAGTGACTGTCTGGGTTGAGCAATCCGATCCAATCTCCGACGAGGCAACAGAGGATAGGTGGGTGCCCATCGCTGGAGGAGGAACCTCGAGTGAAGTGCCAGGAGCTGCTACATCTCTCTCTGTTGGTTGAGTGTCAGGCTGAGCACCATCAGGAGGATCCTCACTAGTCAACTCTCTGTAGGAAGCTATGAGGTCTCGAGTAGTCTCCTCAACAGAAGCTCCCCGGGTAGGTGTACATCCTGTCTGTAACTCATCGGGGGAGGCTAACCATGATGACACTAGGGTCATTGGTGTCTGGCAAGCTAGATAACTTGGTGCCTAACTCTACTGTCCTCCGGACGGTAACGCTGGAGTCGGCACCACTACTACTGGTGTCTACGGTGGCTGCGAAGTATACTGCTGCTGGGAAACTCCGGGCAACTGAAGTTGTGGAGTGTAGGTCGGCCCAGAGATTGAACTGAGGAGCCTCTCCAAAATCTGAGTCTATGTCCTCTGAATTTCAGATTACTGCATCTGATACTGTAAGAATTGATGTTGGAACTCATCCTGCCTGGCCTGAGACTCTGCCTGAGCTGCAAGTTGTTGTGCCGCTAGTCTCCGAACCTCCTCTGCCTGAGGACACTGCTCCTCTAACTGACGTCTCTACTCCTCAGCATGACGAAGGAGCTCCTCTGTCTATCGCTGCTGACTCTTCTCCATCTCTGTAAGTAGGGCTAGGAGGGTAGCCTGTGAGGAGTCAGGAGCAGGTGGTGGAGTTGAACTGGATCCACCAGCCTCGTGGTCATGGGACATAGGCACATACTCGGGGATTGGCCTGTAATCTTCATCTGAACTATCAGATGGCAGATCCTCTCTATAAGCATCATCAACTGCAGCATCAATCTGAGCATCAAGATCTGCAAGCTCTACCTCTGCTAACCTCTGAACTGTAGCATCCTGCTGCTCTGCAGACTCTGGAGCAATGCCTGTCTGCCTGGTGTGAGGGCCCTGGGTACGGCTACCATGCACTCTTCCACTATGGGAGACCAACTGACTCATGTTGTACTCAGGGAAGATCGTGTCGGATCGAGTGAGGGTGGTGAGATAAGATGCATAGCCACCAAGAGACACTAAGAGAAAAGAGATCCAGTGGGCGTACTATAGCTGCCAGTGTTCTCTGAAGCCCGAAGCAATGATATCCTCCATCTCACTGACTAGCAAATCCCAAATGTCAAACTTCTCCATGCGAACCACATGAACTAGAAGCCATAGCTGAAGGTGAGTAATAGTCTCTCGGGCTCCAACTCTGGGAAGAATAGTACGACGAAGTACCTCGTTCAAGATACGGGCAGTCAGTGTAAGGTCACGAACGCTACGACTGGAACCCTCTCCGAACGGCTATCTGAAGCAGGGATGAACAAAGTCCACTGACGGTACCTCTCCCTCATGAGGATGTCGAGGAGCCTCCTGATCCCCGTAGCACAAGCTGTGGATCCTCGTAGCTGACTCCTCTAGGTGAAAGATCTCTAGATCCTCACATCCTTTCCTTTGAAGGCGAAGTGAATAAACTCGTGATCTGGAGAGACCTACAAGGAGGCATAGAACTGCCTGACCCAATCCTCCTGATAAGTACCAATTCTGCCAATCAGTCCTATCAGCCCCTGAAGATACTCGACATGCTGGGCTATCTCTGGACCACTGACCTCAATAATGGCCAGAAGAGGGCACACCCTGTGAGATCGAAGTGGTGCACGGGTCTGAACGTACCCTCTGTAGAAATCCTTGTGCACAATCATGTAGAAGTCCGAACTAGCACGGGGGTCTCGTGCTGGTGGAAACTAGGTCTGAAAGTCTGCAAACCGCATCTGCTGGATTTGCTTCGCTGATAGAGCCACAACCTGGTGCCTCACTGGGTTTGGTAAGCTAGACCGTGGTGGTGGTCTGTCATTGCGCCATGGACCATCGGGCCTAGGAGGAGGCTCTAACCCACGCGCGCGTGTAACTCGTCTGGACATCAGCTCTGGAATAGATGAGTGACCTGAAGGGTCTGCCTGCTCAGTCTCCTCAGTCTGCTCTGCCCCCTCTGACTTAGTGGCCTCTGCGGGCTCTGTCTCTGGACGCGAGGGGGACTCACGATGCGCTCCACAGCGAGGAGATCCAATCCTCAAACCAGCATGACGTCCACCCTGCTCGGTTATCTCTGTTGCCTCTGCTGCTACTAGAGCTGCCACTGACACCGGATCCATCAATGGCCTCTTCCTCTTCTTCGATACGTGCTTCACCTTGCCCTTTCCCCGGTCGGTGGGCTGACGCGGTAGAGGTGGAGGGTCACCACCACTGCCGAGGACCAGGCCTGTGTTCTTCATCCGTGCCATTGATGGGCACGAGAAGAACCAACTGCCTCAACTGATAGATCAACTGTCAATGAGAATCCCCAAACAGACACTTACACTGATTAAACCACCAATCCTCTTACAATCCACTAACCAAATATGCAAGAGTGGCACGATGGCCCTGGACTGTCCTCTCGAGGCTTTGCCTCGTTCCGTACTCGCGGGCTTTGCCCCGAGTTTATTGCCACTACCAAGCAATTCACTTCACGATAGATAGATAGGGATATAACACTTATAAGCATTTATCTAGAGATGAGTGTTGATATTTGTTAACGCAGGCAGAGAAATCACTAGGAAGTAATCAAGCGCAGAGTTTGCTCCTGAGTGAGTTTATCACTTATGATTATAGGAGACTCTCGATCATTATGGAGGAAAGCATACGTAAGACCGGGTGGTAGAGGTTTAAGCTCTATAGGAGGTCTAGGCGTTTCTGCAAACTCATCTAAGGGTTCAGGTTCAGAAGGATCATCTTCTTCTTCTATGAAGAAAGGAGAATCTTTTTCTAAATCTGGTTCATTAAAAAGCTCTAGAGAAGCAGTTTTTACTTCCTCCGTAGGATCAGGTAAAAGATATGATTCAGGTTTGATGTTCAAAGAATGAGATATTGTTATCGGGATTTGAAAACTCTTTCCAAAGGAAATGTTTAGTTTCTCGTTTTGTCCCTCATAAAGAAGTCTTCTAAAAGGTTGCCCTGTCAATAGGTCATGGTCCCATGTATCAAAGATATAAAAGTTCAAACGAACCATGGCACCATCTACCATAATGGGTAAGACATGTAAAATTCCAAGACTAGGGACTATATGTTCGTCAAGATTCTTCATGAGCTTTGTTGTTGGGGTTAAAGTCACATTGCCCAATAATTCATGTGCAAGTGATTTAGACATGATATTGATCCCCACAACAGGATTATAGAGAGCATCAAAATGATCTGAATTGAATGTACAGCATAATGGAATAGAAGGTGAATCCAGACGGATCACATCAGAGGAAAGTTCTAATTCCTCTAACTATTCGCTACTTATGATTGATACAAGCTCTCTCAAAATGCTTCTGTTTGGCATTTGGTGTATATGGTTGCTAGAGTGATGATCTCGAGGTTTGGAAAAAGAAAAGTAGGTTGAAATGTTTCCAAAATCAGTGAAAAGATTAGGATCTATATCTAACATGAAATCAGGTGGTGGAATTTCTTCCATTTTAGGCTCAGAACTTGGGATAGCTGAAATAGATGGTGGATCTAGCAAGGTATAGTTTTTAGCTTCGTGAGTTTCTTCATGGAGGGTATTATCCAACTCAGCATCTAGGATTCTATCTAAGGTTGATTTTGCTTCTATGGATGGCATGTGAAAGAAAGAACCTCCAGATGTGGTGTTTAGCAACTCTCTATCCTTTTTACGAAGACCTTTATAAAAAATGTTGAAGAAGAACAGGGCCTTCGATGTTAAGGTGTGGACCTGATTCTAAAAGCTCAAGAAAACGTTTCCAGGAGTAAGCCAAAGATTCGTTCTCTTCTTATTCGAAGGTTAGAACCTTGACTCTAAGGTCGACGATTTGGCTGATGGGGTAGAAATCTAGACAGAAGTTGGAGTGCAAAACTCCCCAATCTCCTTGCTATTGGCTTATCTTCTGATTATACCATTATTTAGCTCTTCCTTTTAAAGAAAAAGGAAAAAGCTTCCAACATAAAGTTTTATCGGATATGTCCTCTATGCGAAGACAATCACATGTTTGCTCAAAATCTCGAATCTGAAGGTAAGGATTTTCGTCTTCCTTTCCTGAAAAGGATAGGCTTTGAATCATTGCAATCAACCGCGGAATCAACCTAAACTGGGGAATTTGGATAGGTTGTGATGACTCCCATGGTAATAGGTTGGTCTCCGTGGGTGCAAAAAATTGATAGATAGGTGTGGAATTTAGATTTTCCATAAAGATAGAAAAGGTAAGAAATAAAGGAATTTGAAAAAGATAAGAAAAGATAAAAGTATAGGTACAAGAAAATAGCAAGATTCAAGGTTATCTCAGCAAACCGTCTTTCTCCCCAGCAACGGCGCCAGAAATGCTTGTTGATATTTGTTAACGAAGACGGAGAAATCACTAGGAAGTAATCCGCAAGCGCACAGATACCGGTGAGCACTTCACCCGGGAGATAGTCCAGAGTATCGTTATTTGTTTTTCCACAGGGAGAAAGGGTGCATCTGACTAACCAAATCTACGCTATTAACCTTTAGGCTACAAACAAGGTGATCTTGATATGAGCGATTAGAGAAGATCACAACTGTAGTCTCGTTCTAGTCTATATAAGATATGAGCTATTATTCTATTGGGGAGAACCGTCGTGATATGAGGCACCTCAGAGGATGCTTAACACGCGGCCTATGAAACCCTACCGGTCCTTCTAACGGGATTGTGGGTTCCAAAGGTATCTATGGAATTTTCACTTTCCGAGCTACTACCACAGATCCGGCTAGATAGGGGATATCTATGAGTATCTTAGCCCAAACACCACGTTTATGCTAGAGATGATTACCCTACTCTCTACGCGAAGAGAATAAAGTAAACTCACAAACCAAAGAATAATAAACAGGGAACTTACTAGAATTAGAAGTTGAATTACCGAAGAAATCCTAGGAGCAAGCCTCGGGTTAGGAGTCTTGATCCCGTCGATACAAAATGGAGAGGAGACACCGACAAGCCGGGCTTCCTCCAATCCACACCTCCACTCTAACTCTCTCAATCTAGAAGAGTAAACTCTAATCTCACATAGAAACTAAGGATAGTTTCTCTTGAATGCTAATCCCTAGAGAATAGACCCGTGAGGGATCTTCTCTGGCGCATCCTCTCCAGAAAATATGTAAATGAATAATGGATTGCTCTTTTCCAGGGGGCAGGGGTCCTCCTTATATAGCCTCCCTCAAATGATCGTCAGCTGTCGGATCAAACCGACCTTAATGGAGGGTTTAGATTAAACCTCAAAGGCGGTGGAACCCTAATCCACGAAGCAGGATGTGATTGGCCACATGCCTTGGGCGGCCGCCCTGGAGGGGAGGGCGCCCACCCTACCCTGGTGACAGGTGGGCCCCTCCTTCCTCGGGGGTGGTACTGGAGTCTTCTAGATTACTCTTTTTTCATACGGAGGTGTTATGTGTCTATGTAATCCTTACATGTGGGCCTATTTTGCTATTTTGCAGTTGTCTCCTTGCAGAAACAGATAAACACCAAAACTCATGGAATTCTGTAAGTTAAAACCCTATGTCTAGGTGTTGTGTTGCAAATATATCCTTTCTTCTGCTTAGTTGACACTTAGAATTGATACTTAAGAGGTGTCAACAATGAGCAATGTCTAAGGAGAAGCATGAATGAGATAAGCAATAGATCGCAATTGCCAATACCTCTCAACACGGTGACACAAAAGAAGTAGGTGAGAACTCTCGGTCAATCTCAAATCACAATCCGCAACCCTAAACAAGAAAGGAGGTGGATTAGGTCTAGGTAAAAGATGATCAGGGCAGGGAAATCAATACCAAGGACAAGGAATTTGCAGGGCAAAAGATCACCTTGGAGAACCTCAAGAGAAAACAAGGAGCCAAGGGGGACCTTGGAGAGGATCCACACAACTACCACGGCTGGAAGCACTCCCTCTGCTCGGCTGAATCGCGCGAAACAGAGGAGAAACGGAAGGAGCACGGGCCGGCGGCGTAGGCACAAGACACGCCAGTGGCGAGGGCGCTTCGACGAGCGGCTGGCGGTGGAGCTTTGGCGGAGGAGGCTGCACACGGAAAGGGTGGCGGTGGTTACTGAGGAACGGTGGCGCGGGCGTACGGAACGAGTGAGAAACTGATCGAGGGGGAAGAGTGTTTTCGAAAACTTATTGCGCTCTGTTAGTTCATGATGGATGCCCCGTCGGGGGCGACGAACGCTAGGTCACAGCGTCTGGCGCGCTAACAGAAAGGAATAGAGAGCTCCCTCTGGCGACAGACGCGTCTGACGCTAAGGTGACGGACACTGTGGAGCATCTGTTGCTTGAACAGAGAGAACCAGAGAGCTCCATGGAGCACCAGACGCGTCTGTCGCCCTTGCGACGGACGTTAGCAAGCGTTCGACGCCCCTTTTCTGAGCGGCTTTACTCTGCGGACGATCGCGATGGACGCTGAGGCATGGAAGGCCGAGCGTCCATCGACAGCGTCCGACGCCTTTTGAAATAGAATTTTTCAAATCTGATTTTTGCGTCTTTCTCCCAACCAAGTCCCAATCCCAATAAGATCCAAATAACATCTGATTGGACTTGATATGAGAACTATCTCTCAAACTCGCATTTGCAAGTAGTTTGCCATAGGCTTAGATTTAGTTTACGCTCAAAATAATCTAATGGAACCTTGCAAGGAGACATCATAGGGCCACAAGAGGGGTATAGAAGTGACTTGAGCTTGGAATGCCCCCCCCCTAAGTGGACGAACCCAGCGGATGCTCAAACTTAACCGAAAAGAAACAACAAACAACACACATGCACATGCAATGAATTGCGGAATTTGAATCTAGGTTGCTTGCAAGTTTAAACCACGGTTAAGCTTTGTCACACGCTTTGAGGGCGGTTATCTCAACCGCGTTGGCCAAGCCTACGTGCATTAATAAATTAATCATGTTATATTACACATGAATGCAAGGTTGGTTCAATCAAGATCATTTTTTTGTGAAGTTAGAGTGATCAAGCACATTTAACTCGCTTCGCAACCTACAAAAGGTTGTTTCATCGAGTGGTTTTGTGAAGATATCCACCAATTGTCTTCGCTTATAACTCCAACTAGTGTGATATCCTTCTTGGCAACATGATCTCTAAGAAAGTGATGGCGAATATCTATGTGCTTGGTGCGAGAGTGTTGAACCGGGTTGTTTGCAAGCTTTACGGCGCTTTCATTATCACACAAGAGTGGAACATTTTTTAGGGTAACGCCGTAATCAAGGAGTGTTTGGGTCATGTATAAGATTTGTGCACAACATGCTTCCACGACAATGTATTCCGCCTCAGCCGTAGACAATGCCACACTGTTTTGCTTCTTAGAGGACCAAGAAACAAGTGATCTTCCTAGCATATGGCACCCTCCGGAGGTACTCTTCCTATCAACCTTACACCCGGCATAATCCGAATCGAAATAGCCCACAAGATAGAAGGGAGCTCCTTTGGGATACCAAAGGCCAAAAGAGGTGTTGATACAAAAAGCGTCAGATCTGTGAACACCTCGGGCTATTACCCAAAGCTCGATGTCGAGGGCGTGCCAGTCGATTTGACCAATCAATCGACAAGGATGATAACTAGAACAAACTGAACGAGACGACAGCGATGCGCCCGGACGTCAAGGCTCAGATCGATCAGGGGTAACTAGAGCAGAGCTAGACGAGGCAAACAGCGATGCGCCCGGATTGCCAAAGCCTAGAGGTACTCCCACGCAGAACTAGCAAGGATTTGACGGAGATCAAGGTGATGCAGGCCGTCGAAAGCTTGAAGAACTCGTTGATAACTATAACTAATACATAAGAAGGTAAACTGCGATAAAAAGGTAGAATAAGATAAAATTGGTTTGTTTTTGAATTGGATTAATTGTTTTTTCCATAGCCCTTGGGCACATATTTATACTCCCGCATGGAGAGTTGTACAATGACACGGCACATATCCTTCCTAAAACAAACTCCTACTTTAAAGGAAACTGACTCGCGCAGGAGCCGGATAACAATATTTATTTCCTAAACAAACACACCTATTTTAAAGGAAAATAAACGACTCATGCAAGAGTCGGACTCAAACTACTATAATAATACCGGTATAAAGCACCAGTTTCCTTATCCTTTCATTTCGATGGAAACTTTCCATCAGCAGATTCCTTTAATCCGCACCTTCCTTCTTTGGCCACTTGTAATCCTCCGCTGCTGCCAAGTGCTAAGTCACGCCCATCGGCATCGGCAATACTTTCCCGATCGGCAATTGGCAGCATCTCTTCGTCGGCAATCGGCAATGAGCCCTTATCGGCAATCGGCAACCAGCTTCCATCGGCAATCGGCAACGAGCCTTTATCATCAATCGGTAAGAACTCCTCAATGTCAATCGGCAATAGCAGCTCATCGGCAATCGGTAATGACTCATTTGCAATCAGCTTCAGCAAGACTTCACCGATCTTGTCGGCAATGCTCATCAGCTTCCATTGGCAAAACACTTAATCTTCTCGTAGCACCCTTCCATCGGCACTATCAACTCCTGATACCGATGGAGAACGGCCGCTGACCAGTCAAGCCTCAGCCCATTTGACACGTGTCGAAAAACGGTGTCAACACTCGTCAATCATCGACATCTCGAACTCCTTGGACATCAATGCACCAAATTCCTTGCAATGATCTTGGTTTGTTGACCCAAATATAATGTCATCGACATATACTTGGCAAACAAAGATCTCTCCATCTAGCACCTTGGTGAATAGTGTGGTATCCACTTTCCCGATCTTGAAGCACTTCTTGAGTAGGAAGTCTCTTAGCCTCTCATACCAAGCTCTTGGAGCTTGCTTCAATCCATAGAGTGCTTTGGATAACCTATACACATGATTAGGACAATTTGGGTCTTCAAACCCAGGAGGTTGTGAGACAAAGACAAGTTCATTAATGAAACCATTTAAGAAGGCACTCTTCATATCCATTTGAAATAGTTTCATTTTGTGATGTGAAGCATATGCCAAAAGGATACGTATGGCTTCTAGTATTGCAACCGGGGCAAAGGTCTCCCCAAAATGCAAGCCTTCAACTTGTGTGAACCTCTTTGCCACCAATCTTGCCTTGTTTCTCACAACCATGCCTTGATCATCTTGCTTGTTGTTGGTATTTCTTATGACTATTGGATAAATCCGCAAGCGCACAGATTATACCGATGTAGCACTTCACCGGGAGTATTCCAGGTATCGTAGTTTCCTCAGGGAACGATAGTGATCTAACTAGGATTAAAGATATATCCTATGATGGATCAAAGGAGATTATGATAACTGGGTTGACAGGTTCAAGATAGCACAGATGTCTAACAAGGGATAGCTGGTTATACTGGCCTTATCGGCCCTTCTCTTGCAGGAGGCGATGACATAGATCAGAAAGAGGGCAAAACTCTAACCGGACCGCGTCGTCATGTTGTATTGAAGCCCTACCTTTTAAGAACTTATCTGACACACGTGGTGGAATACAAAGACTAGATAGAGCTGTAACTTTCTACTAGCATCCACAAACAATCCACGTGATAAGCGGTTTACAAAGGTAAGATCTAGCCTAGACACCACGTCTACACTATTCTTACTACTTTAACCTTGGCCTAAGATTAAAGCACTTTACTCAGAGCAAAGCGATGAACAAGCAGGAAAAGTTGTATAACAGCTAAACCAGATTTAGAACACTGAATACGATAAAGAACTCAGAAGAAGTCACTTACAAGTGCTAAACTTACAAGAGACTCGCATCTGCTGAGGAAGAACTCCGGAGAAGCTTCCCGACAGATCCGGGGCTTTCTCCAGAAGGATCTCCTCACTCTCCTCCAACTAGCATAACACTACTGAAGAGCTCCGCTAAGAGACTAGAGAGTAGTTTCTCCAATGAGGCATGAATGAGAAGGGAGCTCTAGGGGCCTATTTATAGCTAGAGGTGGAGTAAGGGCTACTCTGGTGCCACGTCAGCGATCCGCGTCACCTTTATCAACCACCATTGGATCTAACCGTCTTCAGAACCGCCTAAGGATCATGGGTGATGATGTGGGGAGTGAGTGAGGCGGTTAGGGGGTGAAACCACCTTATGGGTGGTTGGCCAACCACCCATACTACCATGTGGGCCCTCCTTGACCTTCTGGATGGTGGTCCACTAGTCAGGGACCAAGTAGGGGCTGGTTGGGCCCACCTTGAGGTCGGTCGACCACATATTGTGGTCTATGGCCCACCTCTGCCCTCTGGTGACTGGTCCCACCTGTCATATGTGTTGGATTTCGGTTCTAGGTTGATTTTTCACGATGATATCATTGATGTGGGCCCATGGATCCTTGTGATATGAATCTGGACCGTTGGTAAGAGGCACACTTGGATCTAAGGGGTAGAGAGTGTTCTATAGGATAGATCTTGGATCATGGGGGCTAGGGAGGCCAAGTGGCCCCATAAGGTGGTCGGACGACCCTTTAAGTGGGCCCATTGGCTCCCAAAAGACCCCATTTGTCATTACCTGCATCAAATAGTCAAGGGACATGTGGAACTAGTTATTTGGCACAATATGTTCAGGTTATGCTTGGTTTCCTTCGATTATGAAGCTATTGACGGTATTTTGATAGTGATAAAATAGCTTGTAATTACCGTCAACACTTGTTTCGAAACACCCACTTGGTGCCGATGATTCTTGCTCCTTTGGGTTTCTCTACTAGTGTCCACACTTCGTTCAAGGTGAAGTTGTTCAACTCTTCATGCATGGCATTCACCCAATCCGGATCCGCAAGTGCTTCCTCCACACTAGTAGGCTCAATAATGGAAACAAAGGAGTGATGCTCAACATAAGAAGCAAGTCTAGATCGAGTTGTTACCCCCCTTGATGGATTCCCTATGATGAGTTCTTGTGGATGAGCTTGAAGTATAGGTGTAGATCTTCTTGTAGTCTCTTGAGGAGGGGGATGTAGTGCTTCAACATTTTGAGTTTCCGCCTCGGCTTGATCTTGAGGGATGAAGGTATCTTCTTGTGCTTCCCTCTCTTGTTCTTGATCAACTTGAGGTGTGCGGGGTGGAGATGGATTTTGATTTGCATCATCTTCTCCTTCTTCCACCTCTTATGGGTTGATAGCACCAACGAGCATATTATTCATAGCCTCCCTCAAGGGTTCATCACCTACATCATCAAGATTCTTAAGCGCTCCTTGAGAGCCAATAGTTTCATCAAACTCCAAGTCATATGTTTCTTCAACTTAGCCGGTGCCTTTGTTAAATACACGGTATGCCTTGGATTTAATAGAATAACCAACAAGGAAACAATTGTCACAACGCCTTTGAAACCTTCCCAAGTGTTGGCGCTTCTTGTAGATGTATACTTTGCATCCAAACACCTAGAAGAATGAAATATCCGGTTTCTTTCCATTCACAAGCTCATAAGGGGTCTTCTTGAGAAGCCTTTAGACAAATAGCCGGTTGGCCGCATAGCATGCGGTGTTGATTGCTTCGGCCCAAAACTTCTCGGGGGTGTTGTACTCATCAAGCATGGATCTAGCAAGTGTAATCAAAGTCCGGTTCTTCCTCTCAACTACACCATTTTGTTGTGGAGTATATGTGGCGGACACTTCATGCTTGATGCCAACATCATCACAATAGTCTTCAATCTTGGTGTTCACAAACTCGTGCCATTGTCACTTCTTATCTTCTTGATCTTTACATCAAACTCATTTTGTGCTCTAGTTGTAAACTTCTTGAAAACTTTGGTTGTCTCTCCCTTGTCATGAAGAAAGAACACCCAAGTGTACCTAGAGTAGTCATCAACTACCACCAAGCAAAAGAGATTGCCTCCAAGTCTAGCATAAGTGGTAGGTCCAAATAGATCCATGTGAAGTAGCTCTAGGACTCTTGAGGTTGACATGAAAGCTTTGGTTGGATGAGTGTTTGTCACTTCCTTGCTAGCTTGACATGCACTACATAGTTTGTCCTTCTCAAACACTACATCCTTAACCCCTCTAACCAATTCCTTCTTGACAAGCTTCTTCAAAGTTGACATGCCCACATGTGCTAATCTTCTATGCCATAGCCAACCCAAAGAACTTTTGGAGAATAGACATGTTTGCAAAGTAGCTTCATTTGAGGTGAAGTCCACTAGATAGAGATTATTGTGCCGAAACCCCTTGAATATCAATGACAGAAGGATCACTGGAGGTGTCCCTTCTTCGTTCACTGTTGGGAAGAAGGCATTAAGCTACCTACTGCCGATAACTGTCCTGAATGCAGCGGGTACTACACTACCGATCGGTCAGGTAAGAGACCTTGTTTCGACGATCGGATGTCTAGGTATGCTGGGCCACTCAGAGAGAAGAAGTCGGCACACGACCGATTGGGGGGCAAGCTCAGTGCGCATCACAGGCTTGGCAGGCGTGTTGATCAAGAGGAGAATGAAGAGATGACCAAGGAAAGAGTGCCCGATGAGGAAGTGCTCTCCAGAGATTCAAACATCGGGAAAAGAGCCGATGCAAACAATGAGAGGCAGCACCAGCCCGTCTGGAAAACCAAACTCCCTCAGTGGTGCCCCAGGGTCTGACAAAGACTCAGAAGAGAAGAATTCAGCGTGAGCGCCAAAATAACTTATATGACGATGAAAGTCCTTCAAGGGAAAAGCAGTGGAGGCCAAGGCGCAAAGATGGAGATCCATCGGCAGATGTTAATATATCGCCGATGGTATAACCGGAGTCAATCTTGGACAGTTTGACTTAGGAGAAGCACTCGGCAAATTCTGGCGGTTCAAATTATTATACTTGGGGGCACCGGCCGGTTGAGCAAACATTTTGTGTATTAAAAGCCATACTGCCGGTGAATTTGTTAGTTGCCAGAGGAAAATAATTGTGAGAATGATTCTGCCGTGCTTACGTACAATGATTAAGTATGTGGTGCAAGCATTTTAGAGGAGGTTGCTCTTTGTATTTTCTTTGGTGGGTCTATCGGCATTGTCTTAATTCTGTTCCGATGGAAGTATGAAACCTCGTTGCCGGTTATTACTGCATCGACGAACAGTCGGACTGAATACCAGGTGCTGCTCACTTAGGGAAGACGTCAGCCGATTCGATGAGTCATGGTGTCAGTAGTAATTGCCGACGACTAGGTGAAAACGTTTGCCGATGGTACTCTGGTATGGAAGTTGATGTTACCGATTGGGACTGAGTTCTAAGCTTGGAAGATGGTTTTCTAATTGGGAGGTCCTTATCGGATAAAACAGTTTGCTCCAGACAGTACTTATATTCTAAGAAACTCTCGGAGTTGTATTCTCTAAAGCGATCAACGGTAGATACTTGGTAAACGCACAGCGTGCTCGTTTGAATGCCGATAAAAGAGGAAGTTATAATACATCGGTAAAAGCGTATTGACATTATATTACAGAGCAAAGTCAAGTGTCAACTTTACAGTTGCCGATACATTAAATAAATTACAGTAGGGATTGGATGGCTGATATCGCACGCAGGCGAATTTGCTCTATCTCATCCATCTCCTTGGCGTCGGCATCGGCAGAACCCTCTACCGGTTTGATCTTCTTTTTCAATAAGATGGCTTGTCGGGCATTCTGGTCTCTCTCTTGTCGTAGGACTCTGATGGTGTCGGGCAATTGGGTTTTCTACTGATTGGCTATGTTCAGGGCTTCCTCAACCCTTTGTAACTCAGCCAATAGCTCCTCCTTCTTTGCTGATAGCTGAGTGATTTCTTGATCAAGGTTGGCGCCGGAGACTTCTGCTTGGCCGATGCTCTTGTGCTTTTCATCGGCAATGCTCTTGAATTTGAGCTTCTCTTCCTCAGCTTGAGATTGGGCCACCCTATCGGCAATGCGACGGGAGAGCCTCTGGTATTGGATCTGCTTACTATCGAGGAAGGTTGCCTGGAAAAGAGTTTCTTCCATATCGGCAGGGAGGTGGCCTTGGATTTCCTTGAAAGTTATCCTTGCTGCGGTTGAGTCCTGGATGAGCTGGGATGTATCTTGTTGCAGCAAGGAAAGCAGTGCTTCAAGCTTGGACTTGACCTCTGCCGATAGAGCTGGAGCAGAACTTTCTTCGTCCTCATCATCATCGGGAATGTCGATTGCGAAGGAGAATAGGTTGTCTGCTTGAGCGGGGCCTTCTTGGTGCTCCTCTTCGTCCTGGGGGTTGAGGCCGAAGGAAAAGAGGCTATCTGGGGAGTCTTGGGCCTGGAAAAAGAGAAGTTAAAATGTGCCGATCATGAGATTATATTATGAATCTTTAAGTAACCAACTTACCATCTTGAAGCGAATTTCTTGCCGAGGACTTGGTATGTTGGATGGTCCGGCTTCGTCCTGGAGATCGGCAGCAGTTGCCGATGAGTGAGCTTCTGCTTGGGAAGCAGCTGATGTCGTTGGTGTTGTTGGCGTTGTTGTCAGCATTGCTTCCGACGTAGTAGCTGGCTCCCTTGGTGACAGCACCGTTCTTTCATCGGGAATCTCGGCTGGTGAAGGCCCGCCGCTGCGGCAAGTGGAGTCGTCCCCCGGTTAGGGTTTTCATCTGGTGTAGGCACTGGTGCCGATACCGATGTCGTTGGTTCCTGTGGTGGCAATACCATGCTCTCATCGGGGATTTCGGCCGGTGCCGGTGCCAATGCCGCCTCTACCGCTGCAGCGGGTGGAGTTGTCTCCTGATCAGGGACGTCATCCAGTGGATGATCAGGGATTGGAGCTGATGACAGTCCCGCCGTTGGTGCATCAGTAGTTGGCGATGCGACTTGAGTTGATGGTGAAGATGGAGTGGCCAGTCTCAAGCGCCTTTTCTTCCTTGGCGCAGCGGCGGGGATCTAGCTCATTTTGGTGAAGCCTGGGGGGCATCGACAGCAGGGCTTGGAGATGCTTGTCTGCTTGGGGCAGCTACCGATGAACTCATTGCCTGAAAATATTAAGTGCAGGTTATACAAAGTAAATTGTTGCCGATGAAACAGTATGTAATCGGTATGGGTGAAGATGAGTTTACTGCAAACACCCGCGTCAGGGCAGCAGCAGCGGCCGATGTAGCCTTGGTTTTTGCAGGCGTCGGTGTAGGTACCTGCTGAGGAGTGAAGGCAGCTAGTGTGGGGGCCTTGTTGCTGATGAGTGATATAGGACTCATCATCCGAAGGTTGAAGGGCTTGCCGCTCCTGCTCATCGGGGGAATCGGATCGTCAACCTGTTGAGTATAAAGGGGTCAGATGCCGATGGTAGGAATAAAGTAATGAAGAATGCATCAGAATGACAAACTTACCGCATCATCGGGAATGACGTGATTGACGTCAATTATATTCCGATAGTAGTGCGATGACTTGGCAAATAATTGACACCTCCATTCTTGCCACCAAGACTTGTACTCATTCGTGATGAAGGAGGTTGGTGACCAGGAAGATAGATCAATGTTTGACGCATCGGCACTGGGAGGAAGATTGACAACCTTGTTCCAGTCTAGAGCGTTGGAGATAGTCTGCCTGGGCTTTACTACTTTGGAGTAGCAGAGCTTAATCGGCAGTTGGCCAAATGCCAGTTGTCTCGCGGCTGCTGATGGGTAGTAAAATTCAAAGGATGGAGGGGTATTCTTCCCGGTTCCGAAGATATTGACTGGAATAGCACGGGGAACAATACTGGCCTTCATGATTGCTTGATTTTGAGGCACATTCCCATCGGTAAGATTGAACAGCAGCGGAAACTGATTGTTCTCGTCAACGTATGGCCACCAGAGGCGTTCTATGGCAGGGATTCTGTTGTAAAATTTCTGAAAAAACAAGCCAAACTGTTCTGCATCGGCATCGGTCCCTGGCAACACGATGATAGCCTCTCCGAAGTTGAGTGGAGGGCGAGTTGCCGATTCATCATCTCTGCATTTGTAATCTTCCGATACGTCTCTTAGGAATTGTTGGGCGAACAGGTCAAACTGAAGAGCCTTGTGCATGTGTGCGTTCAGCCACATGTTGATAAACCACCAGGGACCCCCAAGATTGCTGATTGGTTCACCTAGCAGTAACTTTTGGGATACTTGATGTAAAAGACGGTATACCGATCCGAGAAGGTATCTGCCTAGGGGAAGCCTTGTTCCATCGGCAAGGAGTTCAGCTGCTGGAAGGTGATAATGGTGGGTCCGACTGCCCTGCCGCAGAAGATAAATTTTTCCAGCCACATATTCAGAAACGTGGCATGCTCCCGCTGGTTTACCGATCCTGTCTTCTGGTACTCATGGATATAGCCTGTCCAGCCGTCGATGTTCCAGGTGTTCACTTTGTACTCAGCTTTTCTGTTGAATAAGGTGAAGGTATCGACAGAGGGAGACGTCCAAGCCGGTCAACATATGGACATCGGCAAGGGTAGGCGTGGCTGGTCCGTGACGGAAAAGGAAAGCGTTCATGGTGTCCGACCAGAAATAAGAGGCAGCCATCAGCATGTTCTCGTTCATTTCCATATCGGCAATGGAAAGCCTGATGCATTGGTCCAAGTTGCGTTCTTGCCAATAGATTTGCTGCGTCCTAGCGACCCTAAGGTACTAGTCCTTCCATCCTTTGGTGGGCTTCGGCCATGACCGGAAAGCATCCTTCCATAGTCCTAAACCGAAACATTCAGATCTAAAAGAGATTCGGTTGGTTTCTGCGTTGATTATATAACTGGGATCCGGATTCCCCATGGGGCCTAGATAGCTGAAATTGGACTGAGCGAGGGGGATCACTACCTTGTTGTACAGTTCCTAGGGTTCGAAAAGAAAGGAAAGGAAGAAATCAAAGGAGGAAAAGAAGATTATGGATTCGTACGGGACAAGAACCAGCAGAAGATTGGATGAGGAGGAGAGTGGATTTACCTTAGGGATGTCGACTTGGATCGCCATTAGAGCTATAGAGTTCTTGCGGATCGTGCTTGGCTTGAAGGAGGAACTGCTGCTCGGGCGCGAACGAATGCTCTTCGGGGGCGCAGCCGGAGGTTGAAGACGAAGGCGGAGTGTGAAAGTGAAAGTGGATTCAGGGTAAAAAGGCAGATTGGATCCTGGTAACTTTTATAAGCTTCCTCAGGGGTATTTTGGGATTTCGGTTCACACTATGCAGGAATGTGGAGAGGCCCGCGGTGGATGTGCGCAATGATCGAGGGGATATTGTCAGGTTTGCAACTGTTTGTGCTACGATCGAGGGATTTTATTATAAATTGCGGTTCTGCACGCGGAGATCGAGGAAGTTGTGCATTTATCTTGAAGGTAACGGCTACAGTAGAGAGAATTTTGGCACGTAAGGTATTATACGCTCCGAAATTGGGGGGCATGTGTTGACACCGTTTTTCGGCACGTGTCAAATGAGCTAAGACTTGTGTTGGTTAGCAATTGTTGTCCATCGGCATCGGGAAATCATGAGTCTGTGTTGCCGATGGGAGTATGATGTGGGAAGACTAAGTGTGCTGCCGATGGAAGCCAGAAACCTCGGTTGCCGATAGGAGTTGAATGGCTCACCAGAGGGCGATTGTGAAGTTATTGATGCCGATTGCCGATGAAGAGATGTGTCAATTGCCGATGAAGAGTTGTTGCCGATTGATGATAGGGACTTATTGGTGAAGACAAGTTACCAGTACAAGGTTGCCGATCGAGAAATATTGCCGATGCCGATGGGCATGGGGTGCCGATGAGTACAGGGTGACTTAGCGTTTCATGTCAGCAGGGGACTACCGTTGGCCAAAGAAGGAAGTCGCGGGTTGAAAGGATCTGCCGATGGAAAGTGTCCATCGAGGGAGAACTATAAGGAAACTGGTGATTTTATACCAGTATTATTATAGTAGTTTGAGTCCGACTCTTGCATGAGTCGTTTATTTTCCTTTAAAATAGGTGTGTCTGTTTAGGAAAATAATATTATTGTTTTAGATCCGACTCCTGCGCGAGTCAGTTTCCTTAAAATTAGGAGTTTGTTTTAGGAAGGGTACAGGTCGTACCTCTGTACAACTCTCCATGTGGGAGTATAAATATGTGCCCAAGGGCTACGTGTATCAGAATGAATCCAATATCAAACAAACCAATTTTATTCTTATTCTGCTTTTTACCGCAATTTACCTTTATTGCATTAGTTATAGATTATCAACGAGTTCTTCAAGCTTCGACGGGCTGCATCAGCTTGATCTCCGTCAAATCCTTGCAAGTTCCGCGTGGGAGTACCTCTGAGCTTTGGCATCCTGGCGCATCGCTGTTGCCTCGTTCAGCTCTGCTCTAGTTATCCTGATCAAGCCTCAATCCCAGCATCCGGGCGCATCGCCGTTGTCTGGATTGAATCTTGTTCTAGTTATCGTCCTTGTCGATTAACTGGTCAAATCGACTGGCACGCCTCCGGATATCAAATTTCGGGTATAAGCCTGAGGTGTTCGCAGATCCTGACGCTTTTTGTGTCAACAACTCACATGGACGGTCACGAAAAGGTCGTGAACCGAGTACCAGGCTCACATGGACGGTCCCGGAAAGGACACGAACCGTACCATACGCCAGAGATTCAAGTGCTTAAACGTAACAGGACACTACCTGGGGAACTTACGTGGCCTAGCAAGAGCAAGACACAAAAATTATATATGCATTTCATGATACCGGGGCATGCCCCTAACTGATTATCCAAATAAAGGACATGCTCTTGACTTCATATCCAGAATGTAACTTACATATTTTTTTTGCTTAACATGCAGGAAAGCTACATCTATACCATGAGATCGGAAAAAAACATGCTCCTGAGAGCCACTTTACGGAGACAAGTTCAGAAAGAACTCAAATTGCAAGACAGATCAAGACAAATTCAAAAAGAACCCAGAGTGATCAAGAAAGAACACGGATGAGGTACATACAAGTTCAAGAAAGAACGTGAACAAAGTGCAAACAACCCGAACGAGGTACATCAAGAACCAGAAAAGATTAAAAACAACCTTGATGAATCAACAACAACTCGAAAGAGCTTCATGGCTTGGTCGAATACTAAGCTCGGGGGCTCAGCATTCGCTTCAACTATGCCCGGGGGCTGCTCAGCCTCGCACAACAGCACACTAAGCGCAAAAACTCAAAGATCTTAAGGAAAAGAAGCAATCAAAAGACGAAAAAACTACGAAAAGAACAAGACTACAGAAAGCGAACAAGTGAAAGGACGGAGACAAAAAGCAAGATTCCCTACACCCGTGGATACACAGAACCCGCATGTGACAAAGAAAGACAAAAAAGACCATTTCAAGAACCCTCTGTCGACTTCTTTTCAGTAGAAAGCTCGGGGGCTCGCTTTCACTTCAGCTACACTCGAAGGACAAGAATACAAGAACTCAAGACTACAACGATGACAACACATCAAGACCCTTCATCCGATTTCTTTTCTAAATAAAAGAACTCAGAGAAGGCTCGGGGGCTGGAGATACATACCCCGTAAAATACCCTTTCAAAATCAAGACCCTCTTGCCGTTTGTACCAAATAGCAAGAGGCTCGGGGGCTACACTCATTGAGTGCACTTTTCGTGAAAAGTGCACATCAACCTCAAAAGGATGCACAGAAGACCATCTCAAGATTTCGCTCTAAGAAGAACTCAGTTTTGATCACCAACAACTCGGCCTCTTGAAGCAAAATCATGAAATGCTCGGGGGCATGTCGATGCGGGACCCATAGGGTTCCCCATGGAGAAGAGAGAAGAAGACCTAGTCCAAATAGGATTCCCTACATGTAATCCTACTAAGACTAGAAGAAGTCCTACTCCTATTAGGATTCCATACATGCAATCCTACTAGGAGTAGTTACACATAATCCTACTAGGATCTCTACTTTGTAACCGACTAGGACTCTTGCCTCTCCTGGACTATATAAACGAGGGAAAGGGTCCCTAGATCGGCATCTCATTTGAACTTAGACCACAAACATCTGAACATACTACGTAACACCCGATACGTAGAGCGACACACAACAACTTATACTACAAGATCAGAGCAATAACAAGTGACTCAACTGGACGTAGGGTTATTACTTGACCGTGTCGAGGGCCTGAACCAGTATAAACCGTGTGTCCCTGCGTGTCCAACCACCAAGGTTTCACTATTCGCCAAGGCACGAACTACTGTCTCGGGTTACCACGTGGTAGCCTATCGGTGGTAAAACATTGACAGGGTCATGCATGTGGAGGCAGACCTGCTGAACATCATATGCAATGTCTGGGCGAGTGAACGTGAAGTACTGAAGAGCTCCATCAAGATTGCGAAAGTCTGTAGCATCAGACACAGGGGCCCCCTCAGTGACAACAACCTTGGAGTTGGTGTCGACTGGTGTAGAGCACGGCTTGCACTCAGTCATCCCGGCGCGATCAAGGATATCCAGCATATACTGTAGCTGTGAGAGAAGGAGTCCATCACCACGTCGCTGAACATGCATACCAAGGAAGTGATGAAGTTCACTAAGATCTTTCATGGCGAACTCTCGCTGAAGTGCTGAGATAATCCGCCGAAGAAAATCTGAGGACGAGGCTGTGAGGACAATATCGTCGACATAGAGCAACAGGTAGGCTATGTCTGATCCGCGCTGATAGATGAAGAGTGAAGTATCTGACTTGGCTTCAACAAACCCAATAGACAGCAAGTAAGAGGCCATCCGTCTATACCAAGCACGAGGAGCCTGCTTCAGGCCAAAGAGCGACTTCTTCAAAAGGCATACAAAATCCGGATGAGCTGAATCTTTGAACTCGGACGGCTGATGGCAGTAAACTGTCTCAGTCAAGTTGCCATGAAGAAAGGCGTTCTTCACATCCAGCTGGTGAATGGGCCAGTGGCGAGTGACCGCCAAGGAGAGCACCGTGCAAACAGTGGCGGGCTTCACCACAGGACTGAAGGTCTCATCAAAGTCCACACCAGGCCGTTGGGTAAAACCACGAAGAACCCAGCGTGCCTTGTACCGCTCGAGAGAGCCATCAGACTGAAGTTTGTGCTTGAAGATCCACTTCCCAGTGACAACGTTGGCTCGAGGAGGACGAGGCACAAGGTCCCAGGTGTGATTCTGAAGAAGAGAAATGTGTTCTTCCTCCATAGTGGCTCGCCAATTGGGGTCAGCAAGAGCGCTACGGAAGGTCTTCGGCATCGGAGAGAGAGGCACGACGTGGTAGATAGAGGGTATCCTGTAGCCGCTCTTCGACCTGGTGCCCATGGAGTGCTGGTTGGTTACCGGAGGGACAGCAACCGCACCCTTGGGCAGTGGGGCTGCCGGGGCAACAGCTGGTGGGGCGGCTGGTGCAGCAGCCGGGCTGGCCAGCGGCACGCGCGGCCGGCGCACGTAGACGTACGTGAAGTCGCAAGGCGGCCGAAGAGGAGGAAACTCCGATGGTGGTCCGTGAGGTGCCTGCAAGGGTGCTGGAGAGCCTGCAGACGTCGTCGAAGAGGTCGAGCCGGCATGCAGAGCATCCGGCAACTCGAGGGCCGCGCGTAGCGCAGTGAGTGTGAGCTCCAGGGCCGCGCATGGCGTGGAAGAGAAGCTCCTGGTGGCCGCGCGTGGCGCGGTGGAGGTCCCGGACACCCGCAGCGCAGGGGGGCGTAGAGCGCGGGTGCCGGAGAATCCTCAGCATCCTCAGGAAGCTCTAGGGGCGCCCTAGGCACGGCCTCACAGGGACCAGCAGGGGCGCAAGCGACGTCAGAGGTACTGGAAGGTGACCCTGCAGGCAAACATTTGTGCGATGGTCCAATAGGATCGGGCACAACATTAGTGGTGTCATCGGTAAGAAACTCGAGGTCTGCTAGGCGACTGGGGCCATTTTGCTCAGCAAAAGGGAAGGCCGTTTCATCGAAGATGACGTGCCAGGAGATGATGACTCTATTGGAGGATAGGTCAAGGCAGCGGTACCCTTTATGATGAGCTGAATAGCCGAGGAAAACACACATGACAGACCGAGGAGCAAGTTTATGGATTGCAGTGGCGAACATGTTGGGATAACATTTGCAACCAAAAACTCATAGATGATCATACGTGGGTGGCTTACCAAACAAGGCAAGATGAGGTGTGGAGAACTCTAGAGTCTTGTTGGGCAAAATGTTAAGAAGCACGGTCGCCGTGGAGAGAGCCTCCACCCAGTACCGGGGGGCATGGATGCCTGAAACAGCAAGGAGCGAACAACATTATTTATAGACCGGATAATGCGTTCAGCTTTACCATTCTGAGATGAGGTGTAGGGACAGGACATGCGGAGGTGGATGCCCTGGGTGAGGAAGAAGTGTCGGGTGCTGGAGTAGTCAAACTCTTTCCCGTTGTCTCACTGTACGGCTTTGACATGGGCGCCAAACTGAGTGGAGGCATGGGCGATGAAATGAGTAAGCATGCTGAAAGTGTCAGATTTTAGTCGCAAAGGAAAAGTCCACAAGTAATGAGTGCAATCATCAAGAATGACCAAATAATATTTATAACCAGATATGCTTATGACTGGAGATGTCCATAAATCACAATGAAGAAGATCAAACTTGCTAGACGCACAAGACGTGGACACATGAAAGGGCAGACGAACATGACGCCCTAGCTGACAAGCATGACATAAATCTGAACAATCCTGAACAGGAAAAGAAACACTAGACGCAAGCTTTGACAAGGCCTCGTGACCAAGATGCCCAAGACGCCGATGCCACAGTGGAGAGGAGCCCTGAGCGACAAAGGAGAGTGCCGGTGGAAGGCGAAGAGGATACAAGGGCCCAGAGCTATTACACCTGACGATCTCTCTCCAAGACGGAAGAACCTTCACAGAACAACCAATGGGGTCAAACTCAATAGAACAATTATTGTCGATAGTAAATTGGCGAACAGAGATAAGATTCTTAATAATTTGTGGTGACACAAGGACATTATTAAGACGTAAATTAGAGGATAACTCTGTGGAGCCAGTGGCAGTGACTGGAATAAGAGAGCCATTACTGACAACAATAGATGAAGGGTTAGGGTACCGTGGGAGAAGGACATGTGAAAGTGAGGAGGGTTGAGAGGTCATATGTGAAGTAGCACCTGAGTCGAAGTACCACTCGTTGGTTGAAGGAGGCGTCAGCGAGGTGGTGCTGAAGGAGGCAGCGAGGTCTGTCGGGTCCCAGGAGGGTAGGCCGGTCATGGGGTTGTAATACCCAGGAGCGACCTGCTGGTGGGCAGCCAGTGCCTGCTGCTGCTGCTGAACCAGCAGGGCGTGTTGCTGCGCCTGGTACTGTGCCTGCTGCTGATGCGCGAGCTACTGCGCCTGCTGTTGCGCCTGGAGGTGCGGAGGCACCGGGATGGGTGCCAAGGGTGGACGCAGACCTCTGGGCCACATCTAGATGGAGCCAGGCCAGGGGTTCCTGAAGCTGGGCCACTGGCATGCGCCTCCAGCCTGCTGCTGCTGTGTGTGCCACCGGCAGGTGCCCGCGAGCCCTGTCCTGGGGTGCTGCTCGTGCCTTGCCCTTTGTTGCTGCCACCGCGCTTGCTGCGGCAGTTGTTGGAGGCTTTGGAACCCCCGCAGGAACCTGCAGAAGGTGGAGGCGGCGGGGGCGGTGGAGCGTCGGGCAGTGCGGAGTCCTTGCGATCCGTCATAGTGAGTTCCTCAAGAATGAGGTCCTCACGAGCTTCCAGGAACGTGGGGAAGGGCTTGGCGCGGCGAAGAAGGGTGCTGACGTGGGCGAAGCGCTCGTTAAGACCGTGGATGAGGTTGAGGACGAGGGTGGAGTCAGTGACGACCTCACCAAGGGCCGTGAGATCATCAGCCATCTTCTTCAGCTTGCGGCAGTACTCGGTGATGGAGTGGTCCCCTTGCACGAAGTTGCGAAACTTCGTCTCCAGCTGAATGGAGCGAGCCTCCCGATTGTCGAGGAACTGGGACTCGACTGCAAGCCAGGTGTGCCGGGCTGTGGTGCCCTGGCCGCGGATGATCTCGCCCAGATCATCCGTGAGCGTGGCGACGATCCAGGACTTGACGACGCAGTCCATCCGTGCCCAATCAGGAGACGACGGGACTGGAGGGTCGTCATGAACATGGTCCTGGAGCGTAAACTTGCCAAGGATGAGTAGAAACTGGTTGCGCCATCGGTTGAAGTTGCCGGAGTCGACGTCGAGGACCGTGGTGACGTGGTTCCGGATGTTGCTGACGGCCACGGCCTGAGACTGGAGTTGGAGCAGGGCCACAGCTTCGTGATGGAGCATAGCCGCGCAGAGGTCGGTTGGCGCAGGACCTCCAGGCGGTGTAGAGTCGCCTCCCGAAGACCCTGCGACGACAGCAGCCTCGGTGGCTGCCCGCTCCATGGCTGCGTGCGCGAGGGCGTCGCTGGCGCGCTGGGCCGCGTCGTCCCGCTCCTTCGTGGCGGCTGCGGCCTGCTCCTCTGCTTCACGGGCGCGAACCAAGGCGGCGTCGCGAGCGGCCAGGCGGTCGCGCCCCTGCTGCTGGGCAGCGGCGGTGGCCTGGTTCTCCTGTTCCTGTGCGAGCTGCCGGGCTACCTCGTCGGCCGGGAGGGAGACAGTAGAGCCGTCGTCCTTCGGCGTGGGGGCAGAGGACCCCATGGTGGCTGAGAGTCAGTGCGCGAAGGCAGGGGCGCGCGCGAGAGGCTTGGAGGGGCGCGCGCGAGGATGCACGCGAGGGTGCGCGCGGCTGAGGGCGCCATGGCGGCTGAGAGTCGGTGCGCGAAGGCAGGGGCGCGCGCGAGGACGCACGCGAGGGTGCGCGCGGCTGAGGGCGACGCGAGGCTGGGAGGGGCGCGTGCGAGGACGCACGCGAGGTTGCGCGCGGCAAGAGCCGGCGCGATGCGCTGCGCGGCTGGGGCTGGGGCCGGCGCGGAAGAGAGGGCAGCGCGGGAAGCAGCCGACGCACGCCACGAAGATGCAGCGGAAATCTAACCTAGACTCATGATACCATGAGAGCAATTAGCCTCGGGATTAGATGATTGATTATGAGGTTCAGGGGTACAATTATATAGGCAAGGATCCCTAAGGGTTTATAGAAACACCCAATCAACGGTGATCTTTGCCTTATCAATCTACCTTAATCCCTAAGGTGCTTAACCGCACCGGCCAATTACAGACCATTAGTGCGCCTATTGCTAACAATAAACACAAACAGCTTGATCAATCTCAAAACAGCTATAGCCCAACTATAGCTAGAGATTTAAAATTTTGATAAAAACACCGGGGCTTGAGGAATGCCTCTCTGATCTCTAATATTTTCGCACAAATATCTCGTATCCCTGGTCGATCTTTGGGACGCTCCATGGAACATAATAGGGCAACTTCAACCAATGGTACCAGATAACACTGCAGTGTTAGTGTTCCAAATACAAGGTCTCCCTCCTGGAACATGTAGGGATCTAAAACTTCGTGAAGTCCATTTGGATATGCCGAGCTCACCAACTTGTGAAGGCTCATACCATCGGTAAACATTAGGTCAGTGGGTCCCTTTCCGGTGAGCATTTCTAGTAGGAGCACACCAAAACTGTACACATCGCACCCAGTTGAGATTTTATACCCCATTCCATACTCTGAAAAAAACAACAATTCATGTTAGAAAGGGAAAAATATATTATGAAACATATAACGAAGGGGGAACTTACCTGGTGCGATATATCCAATAGTTCCTTCCACGCCAACAAAACCTTCTGGACTATCAAGACTTGAAGAGAGGAACTTTGCAGATCCAAAATCACCAACTCGAGCTGTGATATCATAATCCAATAGAACATTGGCTGGCTTCAGATCACAGTGAACTAGAGGTGGTGTCAGTTGGTTGTGCATGTAGTCCAAAGCAGAAGCCACATCTACAGCTATTCTTATTCTCTGGCCCAAGCTCAAAGCTCTCTTGGGGCTATTTTTGTGCAACTTTGGGTGCAGCCACATATCCAAGCTTCCATTGGCCATAAAATCGAAAACTATAGCTTTGTTTTCCATGTCCACTGTTGAGCATAAGGTCACTGCTTTCATAAGATTGCGATGGCGGGTGTTTCTGAGCACTTCACATTCCATAAGAAAGCTGTTTAGAGAACCATGCTCATCGAAATGGAACACTTTGATGGCTACAAAATCTGTGTCAAAACCTGCCAATGTAGACAGAACTGGTGCAGCTTGAACTGATCTTGTTTACAGGAGAGAACCAGTTTGTATCTTTAAGGATGTCACAATAGGGTACCTTCTTCATCGTCTGCTTGTAGCACGGAGCAGTCTCTATATGTGCTCTTCTCTTCAGAAGGGCGATAATGATGCATACGCATAAGCATAAGAATAAGGCAATAGTAATCGGTGGAATTACTATTAACAAGAAGTGTGCATTCTTCTTTTTTTTCCACCAGTATTGCTATTCTGGGGCAAACAGGGAATACAGATGCAGAGGTAGTTGCATTTACACAGAGCCCAATGTTCCCATTTAAGATTACTGTTGTGGTATTCTGAAATACTCCTCCGGTTGGAATTGGCCCCCAAAAGTTGTTGTAGGATAGGTCAAGTAGCTCCAATGCATTGAAGTTGTTGAAGAAATCTGGAATTTGTCCAGTTAAGTTGTTCTGAGAAAGATCAATCTGATGGATGGAAAGACAATTGCTGAGTGTAAGAGGAATTTGCCCAGACAAGTTATTGTGGGAAATATTTAGAAGGACAAGCTGTTCGAGCAAGCCAATGGATTGCGGTATTAATCCAATAAGATGGTTCTTTGACAAGTCCAAACTAAAAAGGGTTGTAATATTTGCCAGTCCAGCCGGTATATATCCATCGAGGTTGTTAAAAGACAAGTTTAGCATTGTCAATCTCTGACACTGCCCTAAACTTGCTGGTATGTTTCCTTTTAAACTGTTGCTATCGATTGAAAGTTGGGTCAACTGCAGAAGATTACCCACTGCAGGTGCGATCTGACCTGACAATCTGTTCTGGGATAGTTTTAGAACTACCAGGACACTTAGGTTCCAAATGCTTGTAGGAATCTCTCCAGATATCGAGTTTTCGTCCATGACAAGCAATTGGAGCTGTGTAAGATAGCCTATCTGTTCTGGTAGTTTGCCACTGATTTGGTTCTTGCCAAGGTCTAATCTCTGCAGACTTGATGAAAGATTGCCAACAGAAATTGGCAGACTTCCGTCAAGCCTGTTGTCACCCAAACTCAGCATTGTTAGATTGGAGCAATTTGTGAGAGAGGTAATGAATGTCCAGTTATCAGATATTAGGGAGTTACTTCCTAGATTTAGTAACACGCAAATGAGATAAAGATCCTAGAGGTGGCACTGTGCCAGCTAGTCTGTTCTTGGAAAGGTCGATCCATTGGAGATTTGATGCATTAGCTAGTGATGGTGGAATGAGCCCCGTGATAATGTTACTCGACATGATCAAGTTTACAAGGTTTGGTAACAAGTTGCCAATGCTGGATGGTATATGTCCAGAAAGTTCATTCAGGCCCAAGTCAAGGATTGTGAGTGATGAGATATTATAGAGTTCGGCTGGCACATACCCAAAAGAGTTACTATCCAAATCTAGCACACTAAGGTTCCAAATTCGGCTTAAAGTTTCTGGAATTGACCCACCTAACATGTTTAAATCAAGGTGTATTTCCGTGAGGGAAGAAACGTTTCCTAATGAAGGAGGTATGCTTCCTGAAAGCTTGTTCTCTGCAAGATTAATAATTTGCAGAGTTGTCATATTATGAAAGACTGAAATAGGCCCATCCAATAAATTCCTTTGAAGATTGAGGACTTGAAGTCGAGATGAGTCCTTGAAGAGACTAGCAGGGAAAATTCCAGACATGCTATAATTTGCAAGGACCAGATCCTGAAGCTTAGGAAGTGTGCCCAACTCCTCAGGGATGGCCCCAAGGAACGAATTACTTCCCAGATCTATCCGTGTTATCGAAGTAAGGTTGGCAAGATAAGGGGATAATTTCCCAGCCAGCTGTAGAGAGTTCAGCTCCAGTGAAACAACATGGGAAGGGAAGGGATCGGCCTTACCAACAGTACCACAGACGACCCCACTCCATCTGCAGAATGATGAGCCGTTGCCCCATGAGCTAAGAACGCCAGAAGGATCATTTGTGATGCCTTGCCTGAAGTTGAGGAGGGCTTGCAGTTCGATCTCGGAATTATTGGTCGAGTCTGCAGCTAAGATTGCGATTGGATTGGACAGCAGGAAGATAAGAAGATGATCCACAAGAAGGAAGATGAGTAAATGAGCCATCTCTCCACGTCCAAGTGTTGTGTGTGTGTGACTGTGTGTGTGTGTTTTCCTTTACTTTCTGGGATCCCGTGGTTTGTAGATTCCACTATAAATCATTCGTCCCCTGCTGTCATACTCAAAAACTAGTAGCCCTGGACTACACGATGACTTACCAGTTGGGATGACCGATGTGTGGATCAGGAATTGAGGAGTGCCATGAGAAAGCAACAAATAAGGTGCCCAAAAGAAACATGGTCAATGTTGAATTTTCCATGCTTGCCAGTCCCCTATATACAACTAAAGAGTCTCAGTGGATAACTATGATATTTATCAAATAATCAAATCAAATTCTAACAACAAAGTGCATATGTTTTTCTACCAGGAGCAATAGATTGTAATAGTCGAGCTACAGTATGGATAATGAACATTTTAGATGTTTAGAGTCCACAGCAATTTAGAAGCATGATTGTTCCTTTGTAATGTTCAAAGGCACCCGTCTCACCAATTTTAGTCAGTATAATAAATACCAAGAAGGCATTTTCACCCGAAAATCACAGAGTGTTGCATGGATCTTGGTCATCAGGACTAAAATATTTTTTTAATGTAACCGGCAGGAGGTCTGCCTTTAGTTATTAGGATCAAAAGAGTCACCTATACATGAGACTACAGTATGCTTTCACTACCAGAACCCAATTAATGTTATAAAACCTTTTGCTAGTGCTGTACATGTTCTGTGGCCTCCTCGAAGAGTCCGCATTAGAGTTCTTCGCCTCAAATGGATGGTTATCTGCTAGTCGGATTGGTATTTAGTAGTCTAAACTTTCGTGGGTTCTTTTGAGTTTAGTATTTTCTTGTAAGAACTCAGTTTGTGTGTTTGGGTCTGTAATAATGGTCTGATTCTACTTTAAAGCCGGATATTAACTATCCTTTATCTAAAAATGTCTGGTTCAATTACACAGGAAGCCGATACATCTTAAAGGGCATTTTGAGGACTAGATTAACTGGTTTAGCCTGGGTACCTAGATTAAGCTCATCATCTTGTACCATTTAGAAATCCAGTGTAATATGTGATCATGTGCAACATGGCTCATCCAACAAATAATTTCTGAAGCCGAACAGAAGATAAATACACTTCACGTTTGTTTTCCCTGCACTGTTCCTGGCTTCCTGACCCAGAAGAGCTACCACAATCAAACCTATCACAGCTGCAATATGGGCATCAACTGGGGGTGTCCAGTTGCGATTACATGGTGTGTGTCCGCCATGCGACATAAGTCGTCGCCTAGGCATGATGTGGTGACGCTTCTGCACCCAGCAGCATGAATTGGAAGGGGTCGATGCAGTGGACCGGAAATCGCGACCCTTCTGCCTTGACAATACACAGCGCAGGGGATAGGGAAGAGAGCGCACCTATTCCTGGTCAGCGCACCACTGGAATCAAGCTGCTCCGGCCGCTTCTGGTGCGTCGATTTGTGCCTCCCTCTTCTCCCTAATAAGAGCCTTGCATCGAGCATTTCAGGTGCAAATAAGCCCAAGGAGAAAACCACATATCGCACAGCGAAAATCGGGACTCGATGCGCGACAAGGGCCACATGGTCGCCTGGCTCACCATGTTGCCGGCCGAATGCACGATGCGATGCGGGGTGCTGCTTGCCGAGCGGTGGATGGGGCGGCTGTGGATGACCGGTGGTGAGGCCAGACGGAGCGCTTCAGCAGAGGCTTGGGCCTTCCGCCTCATATGCAGATGCACACCGAAACAAAACCCTCAATGTTGTCAGGACGATCTCCCCTCTATCATTTCCGATCACCACTTCAATGCACGTCTGTCCGATCTTGGCGACGAAAAATATGTTAAAAACTTTCTAATAATTTTTGAGGGAGAACAACTTAAAGAACTTTTTTTAACTTATTGCACTAAAAGAGAATTAATTGAAAAAATGAACCAAAGAAAGTAAGAAGCAATGTGATGGAAATGTGTGCGAAACTAGCCTTTAGTTATTTCGTATGTGCATGTAGAAACACTCAAACTTTTTTCGTGAATATTCTCTTGGTATCCATCAATCCCGCCAGATTCTGACACTAGAACCATTACCAACCCTCTAGATGGCTCCCTCTTTTAGTAGTTCTAACCTAAACAAAATATTCTGCCAGGTTTGTGATGCATTTGAATGAGGCAACGCATCAATCAGTAGGCCTCGGGAAAATACTTAGCTTTCAAGAGTCTTGTACCTAAACTATCAGGATATTCCAACAACCGCCATGCCTGACGCGCTAGCAGGGCCTGGCTAAAAATGCGCAAATATCTGAATTCAAGCCCACCCTAGGCCGTCAGGTCTTTCCATGCCACCCAATCTTCCTGCTACCCATCTGCCTTCTCAGCACCCCACCAAAGCTCTCTAATTATGGAAGTATAAGGCTGTCACAGAAGAGCAAGGCAGCTTGAAGACACCCATGATATAAGTCAGCAGGTCTTGTGCCACGGATTTAATTAGAACTTCTTTAGCATCAGCAGACATATTCTTCTGAGTAAAATCATTTAGCCTTCGTAAGAAAATAAAAGAATTAGTGAAAATAGAAAACAAGAAATCCTTCTAAGGAAAAGAACTCACAGGTATAGGGTTAAAGACGTGCAAATTAAGTATTAAGACCCCATTTAGCATAACTTAACTTTATCATTAAAGTTGTTTTTTTTACAACTTCGCGAGTAGCTTTCTCGATGAAGCTAAGCTAACAATCTCACCAACAACATGCATGATTGAGAGAGGAGAATAAGGAAGAAAGCTATGAAAACTTACTTTTTTTTTAACTTCACCTCTCTCTCCGTTACTTTGTAATAAGAGCATAAAAGAGGAGCTTCGCCTATGAAGCAATTCTGAGAAGCAGTATTTCAAGTCCTGGATATCATGGGACACCACCCACTCACAGAAGGCAGAGATCAACGAGACCTGGAGACACGATGCTCTACAGGACCATGAAAATTGCGGGATCTAGGTAGCTCAGATACATGGACACAGTTAGTCAGGAACAACAAAGCCCCTCCACGGGTGAAATTGTTCGTTTGGCTCCTATCCCTAGTGAAGGATACAATGGAAGACAATTCTAAGAAGGAAAGGAATTGTTGTCAGTTCACAATGTACACAGCACAGCGCTTCTGCATTCTCTTTTTCATCTCCCCCTTTCAGTTGAAGCTTTCTTTCAGTTTCAAGAGCCTGAGGGCATGATTCAGAATCTCAACCTGCAGCAGCATAATGATCAGTGGTGCTATCTTTGGGGCTCCCCAATTTTTTCCTCAAGCAAAGCTTATAGTATTTTAACTGGCCATAGAATGGTCCATCAAGCCTTCTGATGGCTTTGGAAATCTTCTTGTCAGAACAAGCGCAAGTTCTTCTTCTGGTTAGTGCTCAAGGACCAGCTCAGCACTCGCAACTTACTTCGACGTAGAAATATGCTTCTCCAAGTTTACAGTTGTGTCCTTTGCGTAAGTACCACTGAAGAAACTTTGCTCCATTTACTGGTAGATTGCCCCTTCGCCTTAGCCTGCTGGAATACCTTGAACCTTTTCATACCACCACATACTGACTTCTTGCAAGTCATTGTTAGTTTCAAGGACCAGATTAGGCTACCTTTCTTCATGGAAATTGTGGTCACAATGTGCTGGTCAATCTGGAAAGTTCGGAATGACGTCATCTTCAGAAATATGTCAACTTCGATTCAATGCTGCAAATCCATATTCAAAGCAGAGTTTGCTCTATTTATCCTAAGAGCAAAAGAAGAATATCAACCACAGATAGATTTATGGCTAGAAGCTTATGTGTAATTTTCCTCATTTTCTTTGTCCCCTTTTTTGTTTCTTGAGGCTTTTGTTTTGGATTCTGCCCTTTATTTTTAATAAAGCGCAGTAGGGGACCCCACCCCTCCTGTTTTCATAAAAAACACTACCTGTGCTTGAAACCTTACACACATGCATACACTAAACATTACATCCGGTCTTGATGCGGTCCATAGAGTAGACTACCCATCATTGATCTATATAGCTTTTGATCTACCATGTTGCTACTAGCATCACCATCCAAATTTCCATTTGTTCCCATTGGTGTACTAATAGACTTTGTTTCATCTAGATTGAACTTTTTGAGCATGTCCTTGATGTACTTGCCTTGACTAACAAAAGTCACATTCTTCATTTGCTTGACTTGAAGACAAAGGAAGTAGCTAAGCTCTCCAAGCATAGACATCTCAAACTCATTAGCCATCATGTTGCCAAACTCTTCACAAAACTCTTGATTGGTCGATCCAAAGATAATGTCATCAACTTTCTTGGTGAAGAGGGTAGTGTGATGCATGTCATGCAGCGGAGGAAACACCGAGTCACATAATTTTTTTTTTCCAAATGAAAGGCAATTCTGGGATGCCACATGCAAATGCGCAATGAAGCCAGCTGGTCAGTCCAGGCCATCCGGGATATTCAGCCACCACTACATGTACCTGTCAAATTCTTCACCACATTCCTTCTTACTATGGTGTTGGCACATCTGGAACAGAAGGAACAACGTCTTGTTCAGGAATGACCAGAACACGCTGAATGCGACACTGGCTGAGTGCAACACTGAAGCCCATCTGTGGGGAGCCCGATTGCCGAGAAATGATAGGAATGTTACCTCAAGTTGGTGCTCTGTAATAGCTAGCAAAATGTAATCTTAAATAGAACTTTGTAATCAAATGGTTGTTTAAGAGCCACCAATCGATATATCAATCCAGGTGGGGGACGACTCTCCTCCGTGAACTTATAAAAAATGTTTAGAAAAAGAACAGCTCAAGAAACTGTTGTGCTAAGTATGACCTAAATGTTAACAAGACACGGGTATTCATAATCAAATATTGAAATGATATATCACATGCGGTTTAAGCTACGAACCGGCAGTGAAGCTAATTATCACTGTCGGTTTTGAATCTGTAGTAGTGTGTGTCTAATTTATTTAAAGCGACATTTGCATAGGATATGTTATAATCATTCTTTATTCTGAGATGTTTTGATAGTCGAATTTGGTCATGTAGTGTCTGTTTTTTTGAGAAAACAGGAGGGATCAAAGGTTGATCCCTACTGAAACATATATTAAAAAAACAGGATGTAAAACACAACAAAGCAAGTTCAAGAGACAAGAAAAGAGGGCAAAAAATAAGACAAAATATACAAGATGCTCTAGCCATAAAACAATTGAAGGAACCGAAGAGATGAGGTTGTTTCTAGTAATTCATATGCTCCAGCATATTAGCATTATTATCTCCATGAAGAATGATAATCCGAGTTATTTTTAAAATTTTCCAAAATTTCCAAAGCTTGAGCTGTAGTAGGTACTATATATATAATTATATATACCCACTAGATTCCAGCAATCTCTAGCAAAACTGATGCAGTGCAGGAAGAGGTGCTCTACCGTTTCGTTTGAGGCCTCACTGCACAGAATCATCATTGCTATGTGTGGCAACCGTGCAGTCATAGCTGAGCTCCATCCCTGCCAATTACCAACTCCCAAATCTTCCAGTACTGATGCCGGTTTAGAGACCTAATTGTGATATGCAGATTTGTACTACTCAGTGTGGCAATTGATGAGTGCCGACAAACCACTACAAGAATCCTGCTAATCTGTGATGATTTTTTTTCATCACGGACCATCAAAAAATCATCACCAAACAACATCCATGATGATTTTAGATATCATCACGGATTGAGCGTCACCGGTTGACCTCCGTGATGTTTTGTCAGAAATCATCACGGATTAACAAAAACGGTGACGATCTTCAATCATCATGGTAGAGACCAAGGCCTAGTTAGCCCAGCCCAAGTCCATTTGTTGTGACAAAAAAAAAACATCACAGATTAGTTGCCACATCATTACTTAGGCTTACATGGATGATGATGTAGAAAGGTACCTCAGCCCATCGATCTATTAATGGACCAAAATCTAAAATGGGCCAATTTTTAGCCCAATTTTAGCTATTTTTGTAGCTCCTTTTCCAACCATTTTGGCAGCCCATTTTCGCAGCCCACTTTCAGTCATTTGAAAGCCCAATTTGAGCATTAATTACAACCCATTTAGAAACTCAAATTCATCATCAATTACAGCACATATACACAGTCCATTCTCACACATACATCACACATATATAGCCCATAATAATGCTAATAACTGTACAATACATTAAATAAAAAATATTATGCTTCCATTCAAACAACATAGCATATGAATTCATTATATTACAATAGATTTTATCCAACATCTCATCAACCTTACAGTTTACAACAGACACAAGTTTCAGAAAGTGCATACAACTCTAACAACTTAATCCATACAGCTATAGATGCAAAAGGCATGCAAACAAAAGCAGCAGCAACAACAAAATGAAAGCATCAGGTGCAGCAAAATGCAACTAGCAATAGCAAAAGATATACCATATATAGGTTAACTTGGTCAAAATTGATTTGACAGAAATTAACAGCAACAAAATGCATGAAGTTAGTAATATATAGCACCATGCATGTCTTAACTCGGTCGTATTTGACTGAGCAAATGATCAAGTTTTGCTTCCATCTCAGCCTGAGCCATCTTCATCTGCTCTTGATCCATAATCCTTGCATGCTCAGATTCTTCAACTTTCTTTGTCAAAGCAGCCACCTGTCCACGAAGCTGACAATTTTCCCTTTTCTTCACTTCCAATTATGTCTTAATTTTCTGCTCACTTGATCTAGGTTGGGCATTCTTGAACCCCACATTCTGCAAGAACTTATTATTTTTGGTGTTCTCAACGAGCACCTCACCAACAACCTGAGCCACAAACATGAGTTCTTCACCTTCTGTTGTTGTAGACATCTTGTTTTCCATTTGCGTCTAGCAAGCAAGTAGCAAACATGGTTAGTGGTGAGAGAATTAAAAAATAGCACCACAAAGAGCAAAGTCTAAAAGTTATCTTACAATGGCCTCCTGTACAGCAGGGGCGTAGCATTTTTTTTCTTGCTGTAGTGGAACGCCTTGAACAAATCAAATGCATCAGGTTCTTCATCATTGTATTTGTTTCCCCAAAAAAATATTTATATGCATCAGGTCCAACATGAATTAGGGGTCACAAAAATTAGGACAGAATCATGCATACAAATAGAGAATTAGGCATGCACATATAGGACAACTACTGTTTATATATATAAAAAGGTTGAACTAAACAAAATCTAGAAATTGGGTCACAAAAATTAGGACAGAATCATGCATACAAATAGAGAATTAGGCATGCACATATAGGAGAACTACTGTTTATATAAAAAAATAAGTAGTAGTAGCTCAGGTTGAACTAAACAATCTAGAAATTTTATCCATACAGAACTACAAGGACTTTTTTCTGTAAACAACAACATAAGGGCCAAGTTATGCCCCTCCATAGATAGCATTTTTTTATCCATTTACTCTTTGTCAAAACCCATTTTGCCAACCTCAAAAACAAAATTGCATTTACCACTACTACAGGAAGGGCTTTTTCCCCGGTTGAGAAGGGTCTTTAGCCCCGCCAGTTTTCCCAACCGGGACGAAGGAATCCTGGACTAAATGTCCCTTCCTTTAGTCCCAATTGGTAGAACCGGGACTAAAGGTCCATTCTAGTTAAAAAAATAATGCCTCTCACCAACTTGCGCCCAATGAGATTCGAACCTTGGACCTCGTACACTGCCTAACGTGCACGAACCACCCCACCTACTCAACTTATTTGTCAATAGATAAGACTCTTCCCTTTTGAACCCATGCATTGAGGGACTTTTAGTTCTGGTTCGTAACACCAACCGGGACTAAAGGGTCTATCTTTAGTCCCGGTTGATATTTCTAACCGGGACTAAATGTTCTGGATCTTTAGTCTCTGTTGGTAACACCAACCAGGACTAAAGGAGACTTTTAGCCCCAGTTAGTGTTACCAACCGGGACTAAAGATCTATTAGTCCCGGACGTAAAAATTTTCGAGACTAAAACTCATTTTGGACATCGACCAAAGGCTTGTTATCTAGTAGTGTACACAAGGATAGACATACTTATATTTGTAACTAGAGGAAGTAATAGATCTATCATGGCAGCCAAGCTCAACTTCAATAAACAAGTTTAGTTAGATCTCCATTTTTTTACCGCAAAGTTAAACATCAGGCTGTCATACCAGGTTACTAAAACTACAAAAATTTAAGCTACAACCTGCACATGCATCCACCCATCTTAAATGAAATCACTTGACAAAGTTCACTACAATTTGCTTGTAACTAGTAGCATTTCACTACATCAACACAACTATAATTTTACCTACAACAACAAAGATTTATATATGTGTTGTAACCAAACAAGTGTCATTTATATACGTGCAACACAGATTTATATAGCAACATAGATTTGTCATTTATATATGTACATCAACAAAAATGGACATAGTTCACTTAACAAATTTTCAACATGAACCATGTAGGCATATGATGATACTTAACGTTTCCTCGATTGCCTTTGTTCTTTTGACATGTCTCCAGTGGGCTCATCCTTGATGAAAAAATGAATATCGTCACGAATTGCGGCTCTCAGTGGTTGTCAATGACGGTTTGTAAATCCGTCACCAAGAAATCGTCACGGATCAACAAGTTTCTTGTAGTGAACATAGAGGGCAGTTCCGTTCGGCTGCACAACTTACAGTTGTGGCCATGGCTGCCGTAATAAGCCATTGCTAGCTATAGTAATTTAGACTTGTGGCTACTGCAGCTGCAGCCACAAGTAGTGCAGCCCAGAATTAGTCTACAACAGTAACTGGTACAAAAATATCATAACAGAAATTGGATCTAATAATATTTCAGGTAAGTTTTGACTTAACTGTTTATGCCGAGGCAAAATGTAACATGAAAAAATTAAGACCATGGATGCTATTGAAATTTGCATATGTGTTATATACTATTTTGTACCCAGCCCTAATAAAAAATGATGTGTTTGAGTGTGATCTTTGTAACATTATATTTATATCCAAACATCATGGGATTGATTGGGTCAATGTCGAGCCTAATCGGGGTTCCCTTTGGTTGAGCATGATTGGGCACCACTTGAAATTTTAGTCCATGATAATTTTTTTTTCTTTTTTTTAATTTCTAGAAAACATTTCATTGCGTACTACCGGAAAACGGCAATTTACCGAGTGCTAAATAGTTTGCCGAGTGTCAAATATCGGCCACTCGGCAACTAAATTTTTTGTCCAGTGTCACACTCGACAAATCTTTGTACTCGGCAAACAATAAAATGCCGAGTGCCTAGTACTCGGCACAAAAAACCACTCGGTAACATAATTGGTGTTACCGAGTGCCCGATACTCGGCAAAAAAATACACTCGACAATTTCCCACGAGACTAACGACATCCAGCTCCATTTAAGTTGTCGAGTGTTTGCCGTTTGGCAATCGGCAACTTATATTAAGTTACCGAGTGCCAACCCTAGGCACTCGGCAACTTAATTAAGTTTTTTTTGTTTTTTTACTCCCAATTTTTTTATGTATGTTTAGTGAACTATGGAAAACAACGTGTTCAAATTGGAAGCTTTTCATTGCCTTTTGGTATATTTCCTTAGTTTATTTTGTTTTCTCCAATTTTCCCGTTTAATGTTCATTTGAACTACAGGTGCATGAAATAATAGATTTCTTTCGTTCGAAAAATGTTATCCTTGTTTGTTAGTGTAAATAATAGCTAAATCCATGACCTGTCTCAAAAGTTCGATCAACGTGCTCACGGGGCAACGTCGCCAACTTCTGTGCGAGTAGTTTTCTAATTATATAAAATGCAAACAAATTCCGAAAATCATAAAACTTGTGCACGTGTCATGATCTCATGTGCATATGTTGTGGTAAAAATTTAAAAAAGTTTCAAGCACGTCATCACGTACGTTGCTCACAAACTTGAAAGTGCACATATGATATCACGCCAAGGAGTTGTCTTGAGACGTCATTGCTGACTTGGAGAAAGTGACACCTGTGTTGCTCTGCAAGGTGGAGATGATCTTCCCACCCGGCTACTTTGTGGCGATGCAGCATATGATTTTGCGCCTACCATACGAGGCACGAATGTGGGGGCCCGTGTAGGCCCGTTAGTGCTATATGATCGAGAGATGTATAAAGATTCTTCGGAAAAAGTGTAGAAATAAAGCCAAAATCAAGACTTCTGTGACAGAGGCATTCATTCTGGAGGAGGTGTCAAACTTCACAACAACATACTATAAGGATAGCCTTCCTAGTGTGCACAATCCCTCACCTCGTTACAACGCGGACGAGAGTTCATCGAACCTCAGCCTTTTCAAAGGGCAACTTGGCAAGGCAAACGCACCAGGCACCAAGACCTTAAGGAATGATGAGTGGCGCATTATCATCCATTATGTGTTGTTGAACCTTGACGAAGTGAAGCCTTATGTGCAGTAAGTTCTCAATGAGCTTGTTACATACATCGTCACTATCCTCCATGTATCCAACTTCCTTGTCTCTTATTTTTTCAGGAAATTTCTAAATATATATTGGAGAGGGAGTAGGGCTCCTTCCCCTCAAGAAGAAGATAACCTTCTCAAACATGGTGTGCCCGATTTCATTTCCTGGTTCGATACGAAGGTACCTGGTTGAATCTTTGACATCTCACTTTGCTCCTACGAGCGACTAATGTAACGATCTATCTGGCCTCACTTTGCAGACTCGCAAAGATAGGGAAATGAATATTGAGTTGAAAGGGCTCACCAAAGGGTTTGCCTATAAGGTCAAGACATTCAACGTTTATGATGTGAATGGCTATCAATTTCACTCAACAAACTATGAACAGAGTCAACCCAATCGGAAAACCATAAATACCGGAGTTCGTACGCCCGACACCGATGAGCGCGACTACTACAGCATAGTAGAAGAAATATACGATCTTAATTTTGAGTGTCGCAAAGGTCATAATCTAGTCGTATTCAAATGCCATTGGTTTGATCCTAATGTCACGAGAACATCTCCTGAGATTGGACAAGTCGAAATTCGACAAGTTTCTATCTATCAAGGAGAGGATATGTATATTGTGGCTCAACAGGCCACGCAGGTCTATTACCTCCCATGGGCGTGCCAAAAATACCCCAATCTTATGGGTTGGTACCTTGTGCAGTTGGTATTGCCGCACGGTAAATTGTCTGTCCCAAACGGTGAGGATTACAACTTTGACCCAAACGCACAGGAGTTCTATCAATCAGAGGGGCTAGAAGGGAGGTTTGACATAGACATGTTTTCGCTGATGGGCATGGAAGTTGACAATGACATTGATCTAGACGATGGAGATGAGGACGAGGGAGAAGAGGTGCAAGATGTGCAAGACTTACAAATGCTTGAGCGATTACAGTTAGGCGTTGGCAATGATGACAACGATGGAGATGAAGACGAGGGAGAAGAGGTGCAATATGACAATATTGATAGTGATGATGACACCTATGATCCAGCCGCTACCGATCTTGAAGAATATTTCTAATTCATGAAATACTATATTATTATTATTATTGCAATTATGTTTGGTTTATTTTTCATTTCTTTATGAACCTTTTTGTAATTAATTGTGCTAATTGGTTTACTATATGAAATTGCAGGCACTTTACAAAATGCCTGGTGGAAGGCCTACATGTCGTTCACATCGACTCCCTCTATACGACGCCTCCCAAGGAGTCTGTGGAGCCCATGGAGGAGCCGCAGGCGAGGAGACCTCGCGGCCACCCCCGCGGCTGGGGCGGCCGTGCGAGGCCGACCATGCAGTCGGCTCCCACACCGGCGGTGGACGAGGACCACTAGGCGCTGCAAGAGGACGACTAGGCGGCAGTGCTCCACACAGGCGTCGGTGATGCCCCAGAGCAGGAGGTAGGAGAGGGCTCTACCACGTCGACAGTCTGGTTGCTCGGGGCCGCGAAGCTCCCATCGCGCCTGATCCTAGCTCCCCACCGCCCGGTGATTCGACTCGTGGGCAACGAGTAAGTATTATTTCAGTACTATTTCATATGAAATATTGAAAATCGAACTAGAGACTAACAATTTTTTTAATGACTCTTGCAGCAACTGGGTAGTTGTGTCCGAAAAGGACCATCACATCAATGGCATTCTTGGCCTTCTGATTCAACAGCACTACCCTGGCTTGGTCATCTACAACGGGGTGACGACGCCGCCTAGACGTGGGCCCACTTTTACGCCGTCGAGGACAATGACTACGGATATGCTGCGGCGTGGATCAAGGCCGAGTTCTGGGTGAGTCTTCATCGCGGTCAATTTGTCAAAACTACGCATTCATTGGTCGTTGTTGATATAATGAAACGATACATGATGTCTATATGCAGGACTTCTACAGGTGCTAGGAAGGGTTTGAGGACAAGGCGTCGCAAGTGCAGGACAAGGTCTGCAAGACTCGACTCATGGAACTGTACTAGGAGACGCGGCTCCATTGCATTGTCAACTACCACGCCGACATCCTTGGTGAGAAAGTGGCGAAGAAAGAGGCCAAGACCATGACGCTCACCAGGGAACAATACCAGTCGGTAAGTATGAAACATCAATACTACCACCCTACATGATTGCTATCTTCTGACATTTCTATAACTTGATAACATGTAGTGATGTCCTGAATGGTGCGCAAGGCACCCCCTTTGCTGGGACGGTATTGTGGAAAGGTGGCTCTCGCCGGAGTGGATAGAGAAGAGCCAGATCCGTCAGGAGTGCCGCCTGTAGATGACTGGGACCGCACGCCACTAGGGCAACCAGAGCCTCACCCAGTACGCTCAGACCTAGGTAATCTTCTTTGTGTTTTCATCTTTATTTTTTTATTATAACTCTCAATTCTCATTACTTCTAATCATCTTTATGTTTTCCTCGCAGTCTGGGTCGCACCAAGGCCAGGAATGCAACGAGTTCATGGCGTCAGCCTGTCACACAGGGGCAAGGCGACGGACCCCGCGAACACCTACAACCCAGCGCACGGGCTCGAGCTGTACAATAACCCCAGCCCCCACAACAAGGTTATCGAGTACATCTCGGCGGCTCGCGAGCGCTATGGGGAGGCCTTCGATCCGGCCTCTGAGCCCCTGGACCCAGACCTCGTGATGAGGCTAGGAGGAGGGAAGCAGCACGACCACTACTGGATGGCAAACAGCGCGCTTGACTCCGCCTCTTATCCCAACCTTGCGGACATTCGATCAAGGAGCATGAGCTCGTCCCTCCCCATACGCCCTCGGCAGCTGAGCTCACAGCAGCAAATCTCGGAACTCGCGGTTAGTACACGTTCATTGCTTTTACACATCTACCTTGCATTTGCATTGTTTAAACATTGTGGGTGGCCTGTTGCAGGCCAACGTGCGGAGGTTGAAGGCGGCGCAGGTGGCGGAGGAGGAGGCCCAGCTGTTAGAGAGGGAGGTTGTACAAGCCTAGAGGGTGGCCGAGGAGCAGAGACTACAGAACATGTTCAGTTTCATGGCCAGCCTTAATGCAATTCCAGGTGTGGTCGTGCCTGAGTCGCTTCTCCGTCCAGTTGTGACTGTGGCTCCTCCTCCACAACCTCTTGTTTTCGGAACTCGGTCAGTATGTCTGGTGGTTTATTCCTTTAGCTTGTGCAAAAATCCTGCAGGTACTCATGAATTGACTTCTTCTTTGTGCAGCAAGTGTCTATGAGTTCGAACCCGACGGTTCAAGGCGGTGGTCCTTCTCCACAGCATAGGTGGCCAAATGACACTCCTCCATAGCCCGGGTTGTCATATGGCTCTTCTTCACGGCCCGACGGGTCAGGATGGCCGTAGGTTCATCGGACTTGTATTAGACTTAGACTTGTGTTCGACTTAGACTTGTGACATATTCATAGCTATGTGATGGATTATGGACTCTATGTGATGAATTTATAGACGACATGTGTATGTGATGCATTATGGACGATATATGTGTTTGTGATGGATTTATTGATGCTATATGCGTATGATGGATTGTGAATGATGGATGTGATTATATATATGTGATTTGAATGGTGGATGCGATATATATGTGATTTGAATGGTGAATGTGATATATATATATATATATATGTCTATTATGTCTTTGTATTGTTGGAAAGCAAAAAAATAAAAAAATTATTTTGTTATTTATTTGTTGAGTGCAACACTAGGCAAATAATTGTTTGCCGAGTTGCACTCGGTAAATCTGGCCACCCGAGAGCCTAAATTTGGTTGGTTTACCAGATTTACCAAGTGCAATTGCACTCGGCAAAGAATTATTCAAAAAATAAATAATTTTTTTTGCCGAGTGCCAGACTTCAGGCACTCGGCAAACAATTTCGGTAATAAAAATAAAAATAATTGTCTGCCGAGTGCCTAGAAGCCAGCACTCGGCAAAGAATTATTTAAAAAAAATAAAAAAACTCTTTGCCGAGTGCCAGCTTCCAGACACTCAGCAAAAAACCGTCAAGGTTGACGGTCCAATATTTTTTTGCCGAGTGCTTGACCAGACATTCGGCAAATAATTTAACACTCGACAAATTATTTGTCGAGTGCCTAAAATCTGACACTCAGCAAATAAATATTTGTCGACTCGGTATTTGTCGAGTACTGTTTGCTGAGTGTTGCTAGCACTCAGCAAATCACCAGAATCCTGTAGTGGGTAGCGTTAGTACTATATATATATGATATCAAACCATTCACTTATTCACTTATATATTATAGTTTAGTATTAACGATGAATTCGTCGGCAATTTTTGCACTGATTTTGTACTAGACAGCAATTTTTCTATATACAAACGTCATCATGCATTATTATGAATCAATGGTGGCGTAAAAATCAATTTGTACATGCATGCCTTTTTTCCATTGCATTACAGTTCGTAGGAATTTATTATGGAGATTTATTGGCATCTCATAGCACGTGGTTTCACTACATTCTAATAAATTTTCTATCCATACAAGTGCCTTGCAATATAAATCAGTACTTCAATTCTATTCTGGGGCTTTCTTTAGCTTCTTCAAGGACTCAAAAGTGAGATTCGGTTTCCCTATCAGGCCCGTTCCTTGTTTTTCTTATTTAATATTGTCAACATTTTCTTGTGCTGTCTATACAGTACAAGAGTCGCCTACATTCCAAAGTAAACCATGTTGTCTGAATGCGCGCATTCTAAAATAAATTTCACTAACATATATATGCAAATTAAATGAAGAACCATCTTACCGAAAATGCAACATTAAATTGATTTATATATGTTTCCCAGGAAAATTACATATACATTCTTACTTTTTAGTTTTTGTAATACTAGCAAACATGGCAATATATATGTGCACCAGAACGAATTGTTTGTTGTATGATCATATATATAGACAGTTTTGTGACTCAAAAATTTATTCAGTGGCCTCATCGTATATATAGACAGTTGATTTGGAAGAATCCACTTTTAACTTTTATGTTAAGGATAGATTGTACCAATATAATAATGTCTCAAAAAAGTTTTATAAATACGTCATCAAGATTATGCTAGTATCGAGAAGGACGAGACAAACATGTCAGAGGAGAGTACACATCCATGAATCAGCAGATCGAGAGAGAAGCCGGGTGTGCTGGATGCGTTTTCCTCTTTTCGTGGCCTGCTGTACAAGAAGGACGCCACGTTAGGCATCTAGCTCTACACCTACAAATAGCTATAGCCAGCCGTGCCCATGAATTGAAAGAGTAATCAGAGCCTCAGAGGTTTCACCAAATTAACTGTTTCGACAGCGCTAGCTAGTCTGAGGACGTTTCATCAGCAGACTGTAGACAGGTACTGAAAGGCATATATAATTTAGAATAAGATGTGCAAGTTGACCAATTTGCGACTGCTAATCCGTAGGATATGATATGCAGGATCGGACAAAAGAGACCAGCAGGACCAGCTATAGAAAATATACTAAATTATGATATGATATGATGTGACAGTGCCGGCCTGAAGAAGCGTGAGTTGGCAGTCCATGCATGCATGGGTCCTGTACTACCGAACAATGAGTGATCTCTTCATCGGCTTGGGGAAATTAAACAATGCTCAGAATCACAGTAGTAGTATCTCACTGCAAGTCTGCAACCATTGTACTAGCATTAGTTTACTGTTATAACACAGGAGTAATTTATTGTCATATATGCCTCGAATAGTGCTGCTAGCTAGCTCTCTTATATGTACCATATTACACATTATTACTCACTGATGATTCGGTAAATAAGGTTGAGCAAGTACATAGTAACCATACTAACTAGGATGACTAAACGACCCATCCCTAAAAGAGTGTTATTTTAGGTATTTATGTCACAAGTTTGACTCAATTTATAGAAAACACATACAACGACATTATTTGGATCTCGAAATAAATTTATTAAGAAACTAAATTTAAAGATCTTTTCAATAATATTAATTATATATCATAAATATTAATAGTTTTTAACTGTCTTTCTGAGACGGAGAGAGTAAAACAAGTTATTATAATCTCTTGTATATATATATAGAGAGAGATATAAGAAGTAAAATACATCCTAGACATGCACATCGGAGAGCATCCCACGCCTGCAGCAAAGCATATATAACGTGGTCGTCGACGACAAAGAGACGGATATCCCTCACACTGTTTGTTGGACAAAATGTCTGTCGTCCTCGACCATGTATGCATGAGGCATGGTAAAAAAAAAAACCCGGCGGCCGGGCGCGCGGGAATCTTTTTTTGCTCTTCCGGCCCTGACCCCTGATGCATGGTCGATCTCACTCCGGTGGACATTGAATCTTTCGCATCGCGCAAGCGCTCGCTAAACAATGCGGGTGGGCTGACAGACGAGACGACAAGGCACGTTTCTTGCGGCAAGTACCAGTACTACAGACATCATCGACGAGCTAGCTAGCAATTTGCAATGCGCGCACGCGGGACAACCAACGCGGCCGGCCGGACGGACTAGCATCAGCTAGCAGTAGCTTATTACGGCCTGCATCCATGTGCATGCATGTCGTCGTCGTCGTCCTCATCCACCAAGCCAATCATGCTAGCTAGCTAGCTCTAGTTCATGCAATATGCATGCACGTCCAGAGCGCGCTAGCTACAACTCACAAGATGTAGTACGTACGTTGTTTCCCACATGTCGTCCTCAGCTCGCTCGCTGCCTTACTTGGATCGATATATCCTGGTGTGGCACAGCAGCAACAGACAAATGAAGATGGTCCAAACATCACATCAGGCACACACAGTAGTATAGTAGGAGGAACCGATCGAGGAAACAAATGGTCACAGCATTCAGATATCATCAGGAATCCAGCTGCATGCACTACCAAGTTAAGTGCACAGTGTACCTCATCTCATGACACTACCAAGTTTTGTTTTGCACAGTGTACCTCATCTCATGACACTATACCCCTTCCCTTCTGGTGAGAGAGAAAAAAGAGAGAGAGACAAGTAGTACAACAGTAATATATAGGATCGGAGGAGAGGCCGGGGCATGCAGAATCTGGATCCCATGTCACGGTCACATACACAGCCTGTAACACTGCACGTGTATGCAGCCATGACACAGGGTAATGAAGGTGCCCTTACCCACACACACACACAGGAACACTAGTACACTACATCACGGTGTAAAATCAGAAGATGAAAAAAGAGAAAAAAAAATACAGCAGTAAAATTAAACACACACCTTGTACGTTGATCATCAATCACTTTTCTTTTCCCTGTGTCGTGTCGTCGATCGTCCATCTCATCTCACTGAATCAGCGCGCAGTCAACTAATTTACATCATCGTCACCTGCTTCCCTTGCGACGAGCCACCACCGACGAACCCTTCGTCCTCATGGCCGCCGTGCAAACTACCGGCGGCGGCTGTGCTGAGGAGGAGTTGCTTGATCTCCTCGTAGTTGTACTCCACCGCCACTGCCGCCTGCTGATGATGGGCTTGCTGATGGTGACCGTCTGCTGCTGCTTGCAGCTGAAGCAGCAGCCTGTTGTCGTCATGCTCCATGCCGCTGCCGCCATTGTTGTTGTAGCCGAACATGTACCCGTCGAAGCTCAGCTCCTTACCATGGCCATGCCCGCCGAACTGCGCATGCGTCTGCCCGTCCGATGAGCTGCAGCTCTGCTGGTCGCTGCCGAACACGATCATGCTGCCGCTCTCCTCCTTCACCACTTGCTGCTGCTGGTGCAGAAACTGCTGTTGCTGCGCGTGCATCAGTGACGACGATGGGATGCCAAGCCCGGCGCCGGAGCTTAGCATGTAGTCGTGGGGCGTCGGCGGCAGCGCTAGCGCGGGCATGATGGGGTCGTGGTGGAGGGCTCCGCCGGCGCCGGAGAAGAAGCTGTTGTAGGTGGCCTGGGGTAAGGAGGGTGACGACGACGTGTGCTGCAGCATCAGGTTCAGGCCGCCGGTCATCCGGTGCTGGTGCTGGTGCTGCTGCCGCGGCGCGCGGTGATGAGGGTGTGGGGCGGCCGTGGAGCCGAGGAGCTTCTTCTTCAGCTTCGTGTTCCAGTAGTTCTTGATGTCGTTGTCCGTGCGCCCGGGCAGCTGCGACGCGATGATCGACCACCTGAGATGATACAGGCAGCTGGTGAATTAATCATGCATGCCCATTATTCCATTACATTCTTCGTGTTGGTTTAGTTTCTTCCCTTGCTCTAGTTGTGTTGTGTGAACTAACAAGAAATTAAAAGGGTATATCATCTTCAAGAATATCAGTATTTCTTTCCTTGTTCTAGTGTGTTTCTCATGCTAGCTAGCTCAAGATGGAGAGAGTTGTGTTGTATGAACTAACAAGAAACTAAAAGGGTATATCATCTTCAAGAATATTAGTATTTCTTTCCTTTTATAACTATAGCTAGAGAATTATTTTTTTATAGCAAAAAAAAATAAGTATAGAATGAATGAAAGTTAATATTCCTTCTGAAGTCTGAAAAGGTTGGCTAGTTTGCATAGATTTCTACATTGAGATATATACTTGTATGTAAGCAGAAGTTAAGGATCATTATTGTGTGTGGACTTTTGGGTCATCATAATGGTAAAGGAAGGAGTTTAGTCCAGAATAGATAGGACTATATAGATATCCAGTAGTTTTTTCACCCACCTGCTTCCAATACTTGCATACATGCTGCAGATGACCCTGTCTTCGTTCTCAGTAAACTCCCCGTGCTTAATGTTAGGCCTCAGGTAGTTTAACCATCTAAGCCTACAGCTCTTGCCACATCTCCTTAACCCTACAATCACGATAACAAAAGCAATTACAAATTAAACTTGGAGTATAGTCTAACTTGAAATTTATTTTTTGATGAACACAGGCAAAAGACGATAGAAAGTAGCATGCAATTATGGACATAATACGAAATTATCACATGGAAAGACTTGTGTGACAAGCCTTCTTCGGTTAGGAACCTGGGACTTTGACTTGCCACTACAATCAAGAGTCCTGCTATAGTCGCATGATACCTAACTGCAAGACTAGCTAGGGACATCACTGGTCCTATAAGCATAATAAAGAGTGCAACGATCCTTGTCGGAATACTCCTCATCCAAAGGAAATGGTCAGCCAGAGAAACCAAAGAAGATCGACGGAACCGAAGAATACACTAGTTATGGCTCATTTCTATTTTGTGTTGTTCTTGTACGTAACATACGCTCTGAGCCAAATTTGAGGGCACCCATTTCCATTGAGCAACGGAAATAATCATTACAGAGTTTAATTTGGGTGAAGGTGATGAAAGAGGTGAGGTATATAGCATAGCAAGATTGTAGGTAGCTAGAGGAAGGGCTCATGCCTCTAAATCAGCAGACCAAGAAAGATACAAATTAATTACTGGTACATGCATAGCAGAGACATCTTTGATCCTAAAGGTATGCAGGAACAAGTTATGATGATCCAGACTGATTTTAAAGGACATCCAAAATTCGAAAATAGCTAGTGTGAAGCAAATGAATCTTGAAGATCAATAGAATCCTAGCAAGTTATAGAAATAGGGGTGGGGTGGGGTGGGCAACAGAGAGGCAAATCTTTGTCTTGATAGCATCGTTGTACGTAACAAATGAATCTTGAAGATTAATAGAAAGCATAATATATGTTTTCCTTCTCTATCGTTTTTTCATCGAAACAAGATGTCTCAGAACAATTCCTATTAAAGAGTGACCCCAAACAGATCAAACGAAAAGAACATAAAAAAGGAAAATAAATTAGGAAAACAAGACATCAGCATCGTCAAGAACCTAGACTGTTTAGATTCAGACTCAACTGATAATAACAGCATGAAATCCCCAAATTGAACAAGCTAGCTGATGAGAATCGAAGTTACATCTATGTATATATATGTAGCTTGACAAATCATGTATGTATATATATATATATACTACCTGCTTTTTGAGGGAGAGCAATCCAATTCCCACCGGTGCCGTGCTTCTCGATGAACTCCTTGAGCTTGGCATCCTCCTCAGGAGACCATGGCCCTTTCTTCACATTGTTCTTATCGCAGCACGGAGCCCTCCCCATGAGGTTGCAGCAAAGCGATGTGCCCGGAGACAAAGCTAAAAGCAACACCTAGCTACCAAATCCCACTGCTCCTAATCTTTTTTTGCTAATTTTCTAGCTGCCTTGCCAAGGCAGCTTGCTCTGTGCTATCTAGCTAGATGACATAGCAAGGAACACTACCCTTTGTTGAGAGGCACAGAAAGCAAGGAGCCAGGGAAAGAGGAGACAGCACAAGGCAACAAAGAGCGCACAAAAAATATATAAGACTGATGAGAGAGACAGTCAGGCTGATGAGCTGCAGAGACGGACGGAGAGAGACAGTGGGGGTAAGAAGTCAATGTCTGTGATAGTATGTGTTTGGTTGCAATCACCTCCTGCTTGATGGTTGGCCCCTACAAATCTCAGCACCAGAGGGAAAAAGGTTGGCTAGTTTGATAATAAGAGAGCCTAGCTAGCCTTGCCTTACCCCACCACAGCCCTGTCTTTTCTGTAAACAAAGTACACTTGCACATGGAATCGGCCAAGGCGCGTGTTTGTTTGCAGGTAGCCTGGCACTGGATGGCATCCGGCCGTATACTGAATCACTAAAGTCAGTGTGTACTTCAGTTAGATGTATATGGTCTCTCTCACAAGAATTTCATACTCTCTCTGTCCTAAATTATAAGTCTTTTCTAGCTAGCTTTGTTGGAGAATTAAATCATATGAACTTTGACTAAATTTATATAATAAAATAATAACATTTATGGTTTTAAATAAATATCATTAGATTTTTTATTAATTATATTTTTGTAATATGTCTAATGTTATAATTTTTTGTAATCCAATTTATAATTTTGGTTAAATTGGAGATGCTTTGAGTCTAAAAAAATTAGAATGACTTACGATTTGAGACTGAGAGAGTACTTGTTAAGTTTGGAGGGAGATTATTAGTAAGTAGATGGATGGCACATGATGGATAGTTGTCAGTGATGACACCTATCTTTGGTATTAGAGTTTTTTATTCCTATGATATGATTTGATAGATATCAAATTAAGTACGTCTAGGCGGTCTGAATCATATATATCTGGATGTAAAAAGGCGATGTGTGGTGGATAGCGTCTGTCTAGTTTTTGGTGATGTGGATGCATGTGTAGTGTTCTCATTTGAGCGCACATTATTATTGACACAAGGGTAAAAAGAAGTACTTCAATCCCTCTACTCTATTCTAAATGATAAGAAGTTTTGGATTTTCAAGATACATTATTTTTACTGTGTATACGACGATAGTATATATTTAAGTGTGCATGACAAAAGCTATGTATTTACAAAGTCAAAAAAATCTTATAGTTCCCGGAATGGAACAAGTAATGTTTTTTTATAGAACTCTACAGTACCAATTAATCCCAAATATAATGACCTTAGCTAGCTTACTATGCATATAAGATAAAAATGATTTTGCAGAATCTGTGTATTTTTTAAAACACATTTCCTATTAAGCAGGCGACTGAAAAGTGAATCTGGCTTCAGGCGATATTTTCCCCACGCGGCTCCCTCTCCTCCACGCCGCTCCCTCTCTCCCCAGGCCATGCGCCCTCCCTCCCTCCGGCGACGCTTGCACCCGCTATGGCGGCGGCTCCTCCCCGATGCGAGGTAGGCTCCTCCTCTTGGTTCTGTGCACGCAGCCTTCTTCTCCAACTCCGGCACAGTGGCTAGGGTTCCGATGTGCTTTCTCCCCCTTTCTTCTTCAACACCGGCGGGTATAGAAGGGGCCGGCCGGGGGAGGTAGGTAGGCCAGGCGGTGGGGATGGTGGCCGGGCGGCTTAGGGGAGCTGGCAGTGGAAGAGGCGGCCGGGCCAGGTCGGGGCGGGGGTGTCGTGGTCGGAGAAGACGGCGGCGGGAAGGGGAGGAGAAGGGGGAGGCCGCCGCGAGCGCGGTAGGGTCCCGCCGGCGGGGGCGGTGGGCAGCGGCGCGGGCGCGTGTGGGAGGAAGAAGGAGTCGCCTGAACAAAATCAATTTTTCAGGCGCCTGAAGAATAGCAACACCCTTTTGAAAAACATAGCTAGCAAAATATGTGTATTGAAGTGAATCATGTAGAGTTAAGCTCAATAAGGTATCCACTATCACTATCAGTCACCCCTTTTGTTCGTCTGAAATTAAACCAGTAGCTCAACTGAAATTTTAAAGGCGGCCTGATTTCAATGGCTCGGAAACTTGTTACGCCAAAACTCTAACCGGCCGACGCGGGGAATATAATCGGCATGAGGTGGCCGGTGCATATTATTAGTGGGCAGGCAGGTAGGTAGCAGCCCCTGAAATCCCTGGCTGGCCTCCGATCCTCACGTATACTTTTCGTCGCCGCGTCGTCGATGGACGGCCGAATTTGTAAAGCCCATGCAGCAAAACTAAACCTAAACGTACGCCAGACAAATGTATATATGCATGTGTAACAAAAAACTTGTCCGCAAATTGCAGGGCCAGTTTCAATGCATGTGCAGGTCCAGTGAAAGTGACGCCGCGCACTGATGGGTTCATCATATGCATATATATGCGTACTGCGGTACTGGACGGAACTACTGAGAAGGTGCACTCATATACCAAAGACGACCTGATATCAGGTTCAGGGCATATGACGGCTAGGTCACTCAGACGTCGTGCACGTTTGGAGGCCATATATAGTAGGTGACACTACAGAAAATCGCGGAGCACTCGGAAACTGGTTTGCCAAGTGCCGTACTCGGCAACTAGCACTCGGCAGACGCCGAGTCGGCAACTAATTTAGTTGTCAAGTGTCAGATTTCGGGCACTCGACAACTAAATTGTCGAGTGTTATTTTATTTGTCGAGTGCCAGGTCAATCACTCGGCAACTAAAATTGGGCCGTCAACCTTGACGGATTAGTTGTCGAGTGTCAGCCACCTGACACTCGGCAACTAATTTTTTTTATTTTTTCTTCCATAATTTAGTTGCCGAGTGCCAGGTGGCAGGCGAATGTCATCACCTGACACTCGGCAACTAATTTTTTTTTATTTTTTTATTAATAATTAGTTGCCGAGTGTAATTACCTTTGCACTCGGCAACTCTGGGAAACTGACATTTTTAGGCTCTCTGTTTTCCAGAGTTGCCGAGTGCAATGGTAATTGCACTTGGTAACTAAAAAAATTGTAATTTTTTTTGTTTTTTTAATTTCCAACAATACAGAGACAAAAATAGACAGATATATATCACATTCACCATTCAAATCACATATATATCGCATCCACCATTCAAATCACATCCATATCCTCACATCCATCATTCACAATCCATCATACGCATATAACATCACAAACATCCATCACAAACGTCCATAAGTCCATAATACATCACATACATATATAGAGTTCATAGATCCATCATATAGAGTCCATAATCCATCACATAGCTACGAATATGTCACAAGTCTAAGTCGAACACAAGTCCAAGTCTAATACAAGTCTGAGGGGCATTAAAATAGACAAAGGACAAGTATCTACTGCCATCCTGACCAGCTGGGCCGTGAAGAAGAGTCATCTGGCAACCCAGGCTGTGGAGGAGTGTCAGTTGGCCACCCCTACTGTGGAGAAGGACCACCGCCTTGAACCGTCGGGTTTGAACTCATAGACACTTGCTGCACAAAGAAGAAGTCAATTAATGAGTACATGCAGGAAATTCACATAAGCTAAAGGAAGAAACCACCAAACATACTAACCGGTGTCCCGAAAACAATAGGCTGTGGAGGAGAAGGAGCCACAGGCACAACTGGACGGAGAAGCGACTCGGGCACGACCACACCTGAAATTGCACTAAGGCTTGCCTTGAAGCTGAACATGTCTCGTAGCCTCTTCTCCTCGGCCGCCCTCTGGGCTCGTACAATCTCTCTCTCCAACCGCGAGGCCTCCCTCTCCAACCGCTGGGCCTCCAGCACCGCCTCCTGCGCCGCCTCCAACCTCCGCACGTTGACCTGCAATAGGCCACACACAATTTTTAAACAATGTAAATGCAATATAGATGTGTAAAAGCAATGAACGAGTACTAACCGCAAGATCCGAGATCTGCTGCTGTGATCTCAGATGCCGAGGGCGTATGGGGAGGGACAAGCTCGTGCTCCTTGCTTGAATGTCCACAAGGTTGGGAACAGAGGCGTAGTCGAGCGCGCTGTTCGCCATCCAGTAGCGGTCGTGTTGTTTCCCTCCTCCTAGCCTCATCACGATCTCTGCGTCCAGTGGCTCGGTGGTCGGATCAAAGGCGTCCCCATGACGCTTATGAGCCGTCGAGATATACTCGGTAACCTTGTTGTGGGCGCTGGGGTTAGTGTACAGCGCGGGAGGGTGCGCTGGGTTGTAGGTGTTCGCGGGTCCGTCGCCTTGCCCTTGTGTGCCAGGCTGAACGCCATGAAGTCATTGCACTCCTGGCCTTGGTGCGACTCACACTACGAGGAAAATATAAAGATGATTAGAAGTAATGAGAATTGAGAGCTATAATAAAAAAAAATATGAAAACACAAAGAAGATTACCCAGTTCGAAGCGTACTGGGAGAGGCTCTGGTTGTCGTGGTGGTGTGCGGTCCCAGTCATCTACAGGCGGCAGTCTCGACACACCTGACTCTTCTCCATCCACTCGGGCGAGAGCCACCTGTCCACAATGCCGTCCCAGCAGAGGCGGTGCCTGGCGCACCAATCAGGACATCGCTGCATGTCATCAAGTTATTGATACGTCAGAAGATAACAATCATGTAGGGTGGTAGTATTGATGTTTCATACTTACCGACTAGTACTACTCCCTGGTGAGCGTCATGGTACTGGCGTCGCTCTTCGACACTTTCTCGCCAAGGACGTCGGCGTGGTAGTTGATAATGCACTGGAGCCGCGTCTCGTGGTACAGGTGTGAGAGTCGATCCTTGCAGACCTTGTCCTGCACTTGCGACGCCTTATCCTCGTGCCCTGGCTCACACGTGTAGAAGTCCTGCATACAGACATCATGTATATCAAGAACGACCAATCAATTAGTAGTTTAGACAAATTTAGTGCTATGAAGACTCACCCAGAACTCGGCCTTGATCCGCCCCGCAACGAATCCGTGGTCGTTGTCCTCAGCGGCGTAGAAGTGGGCCCATGCCCAGGGTGGCGACATCACCCCGTTGTACTCGACCAGGCCAGGGTAGTGTTGACGAATCAGAAGGCCAAGAATGCCATTGATGTGACGGCCCCTCGGTCCGGACACAACTACCCAGTTGCTGCAAGAGTCATTAACAAAAAATGTTAGTCTGTAGTTCGATTTTCAATACTTCATATAAAATAGTACTGAAATAATACTTACTCGTCGCCCGAGGGTCGGATCACCGGATGGTGGTGAGGTAGGATCAGGTGCTGAAGGAGCCTCGCGGGCCCACACAACCAGACTGTCGACGAGGAGGTAGAGCCCTCTCCTACCTCCTGCTCTAGGGCCTCACCGCTACCTGTGTGGAGCCCGGCCGCCTGGTCGTCCTCGTCCATGGCCTGGTGCTCCTGCTCCACCGCCGGTGTGGGAGGCGACTGCACAGTGGGCCTCGCACGGGCGCCGCCGCGGCCGCCCCGGTCGCGGGGGCGGCCGCGACCTCTCCTCGGCTGCGAGGTCTCCAGCTCAGGCATCGCGGGCTCTGCGGACAGCGTCGTGTAGAGCTCATGGAGTGAACGACGTGTAGCCCTTCCGCCAGGCATTTTGTCGAGTGACTGCAATTTCAAAGAGAAAACCAATTAGCACAGTTAATTATAAATACCTATAAAGAGATGCAAAATGAACCAAACACAATTGCAATAATAATAATATAATATTACATGAATTAGAAAACAATGGTCAATGCCAACTGAAAATTTCGACAACACTTTCCCTCCACGGGAAGGTTACCAAACCTGCAAAAAACATTGGCACGAAGGCCAACAACCACATATGCACAAAATAGTGGCACGAACGCCAACAACCACATATACACCAAACATACCAACAACCACATACATAGATAGTAACTACTACTTACTAACTACTACTAACTACTACTACTCTCCTCCTTCTTCCTTCTAAGTACTACTAACTACTACTAAGTACTACTAACTACTAACTACTAACTACTACTAATTACTACTACTACTACTAGAGGGCATATACCTTTGCGATGAGGACGGCAAAAGCACGGATCGACGAAAATGGTCGGCGAGTCCTTCACTTCCTTTTCTCCTTCTCCTCCTCCTCTCTTCTCCTCCCCTAAAACTTGTCCTCCTCCTCCTCCTCTCTTCTGCCATCCTCCTTCTCCCTTCCTCCTCTCTTCTCTACTGCTAGGTGGGGTGTGGCTAGGGGTGGGGGTGGTCGGGGCAGAGGGGTGGGGAGGTGGGGGGTTGCTGGGTGGGGGGGCTGGCAGGGGGGCTGCTGGGTGGGGGTAGGGAGCGTGAGAGTGAGAGTGGGAACCAGCCTTTTTTTGATTTGGACCGCTTAGTTGCCGAGTACCACCAGAGGCACTCGGCAACTTATTTAATTTTTTTTTTGTTTTTTTCTCCCAAATTTTTTGTGTGTTTAGTGAACTATTTTAAACAACATGTTCAAATTTGGAAGTTTTTCATTGCTTTTTGGTATTTTTCCTTAGTTTATTTTGTTTTCTTTAATTTTCCTGCTTAATGTTCATTTGAACTGCAGGTGCATGAAATAATAGATTCCTTTCGTTCTAAAAATGGTAGTCTTGTTTGTTAGTGTAAATGATGGCTAAATCCATGGTCTGCCTCGAAAGTTCGATCAGTGTGCTCACGGGGCAACGTCTCCAACTTCGGTGTTTGTAGATTTTTAATTATATAAAATGCAAATAAATTCAGAAAATCACGAAACTTGAGCACGTGTCATGATCTCATGTGCGTATATTATGGTAAAAATTTGAAAAAGTTTCAAGCAAGTCATCACGTACGTTGCTCACAAACCTGAAAGTCCACGGTATGAAAGTCCAGTCCTGAGAACAGAGTTAGAAGAGAGGAATAATAGAGCGTTCCTCCCCACCGGCAACCATAGTGAGGGATCGAAGTATTCCATTCCCTTGCCTAGGTCGAAACCTAACCGCTGACAAGCCATAGGATAGCGTCGAACGATCCCCTACCAAATCTTTCTCTTTCATTGTAACCCATGATTTGGATGCTCTCAAATACAAAGAAAACCATTGCTAGACATATAGGGCTCTGATAGCCTGAACATACATCGCCATGTTTTCTGTTGTGTCCTTGATTCCACCGTACCCAAGCTACCGGAGATCCACACTAGTGACACCCAATAAACAATGATTCTTGCCATGACAACGAACCCACGACACTAGTGTTTGTGAACTTGTAAAAAATTAAGAGTAAAATACATGGTGGTCCTTAAATTTTTGGGGCACTCGCATTTGTGTCCTCAAACTAAAAAAATCCATCATCCGGGTCTCTAATCTATTGTTGTCACATACGAACGGTCCAAAATCCTGCCACACCAGCTGTAACACCTCTCCTGTTTAATTACTAAAATTGTACATGTCATCATATGCATAGAGCATCATCTATATGTTTGATCACCTGTTTATGCATTCAACTAAAATGAGTTTATTTGAATGTGCTTTTCATTGCTTGTGAATGTTTGAATTGAAATCAAGAAACCAAATCTCAAACTAAATCCGAAAACCCTAATTAGAGGGGGTCATTTTTGACCTAAAAAACATAGATAAAAAACTAATAAGAATCTGACCTCGAGTGTATAAGAAAGTTTGTAGAGATCATCAAATCTAGCAAAAGCTATTTTAGAAGATTTTCAAGTGTTATTCAAAATTTTGGAGTAATGGAAAAGGGGGTAAATCAATTTCAAACCCGAATTCAAATTCTAAAGTGAATTTCAAAAACTATATAGAATCTGCATACGAACCTTTAACAAAAGTTGTAGAGTTTGAAAAACTAAGCAACTTTTATTTTTGGAGAAAATTAAGTTTCTATAAAAAAATCTTGAGTAATTTTAAAAATCCAGTGCATGGGCATTTCTATAAATGTTGAACAATGCTAGGGGAGGGATCAGCGCCAATGTCATGCGGCGCCATCATGCTAGCCATCCAGGGCTCTCCCGCGTGACATCGAGGCTGCCTGCGCGAAGAGCTCGAACCCACGCGTCGAACCAGCACCTCCAGAGCTCGCCCTATAAATAGGAGCACCTCCCCTCCGTCTCGCCTATCTTCTCTGTTTCTGCCGCTGCCTTCCTCTCCGGCTCCGACGAGCTCTGCTGGCCTGCTCTCTTGCTCCTGTCTTCATCCAATAACACCCACGCCTCCGCAATCCTCCAACGCATCTCTAGGCAACACCATTGAAGCTTTAGCTCGGAGAATCGCCTAGTGTCAAGACTTATTCCTCGGCTCCGGCAACTCTCCGCCACGCTCGGGTCCGTCATGGTCAGAGCCGTGCAGGGGATTGTTGATTCATTTGAATATCATCTTGTGATCCTTGTATGATGTTGATCATGGTGTTCTTCTTGGGTTTTGTTTTGATAGTCTCTAGCTCCAAGAACGCCACAAATCTGACCTTCCCGCTCTGCCGTCATCGTCCCCGTCAACGGCAACCTCCCTCCACTGCCTCTCCGCCTCATCCAGCGTGCGCACCAGCACTAGGGTGAGACCCTCGTTCGTTACCTATGCTTGGTTGACGCTAGATCATGTTGTGTCGTGTTGCCCATGTTGCACCGGTGAGTTCTCCGCCGCCACATCGTCGGCATGCGTTGTCTAGGTGATCCAGGGGCGTAAGGGTTTGTTTAGTTGGCACTTCTTGATCGTGGTGTGTTGCTGAGCATTCTGTGATGCTTAGTTTGGCCGGCAGTGAACTATAGAGCTCAGCGTGAGCTCACCCGAGCTCGAGATCTCTGGTGCCGGGGAGCTTCGACTAGGTAGCTCAGCAGGTGCGGGGTGAAGTGTTGAAGTTATCTGTGTGCTCGGTTGCATGGGAAAGGTCGCCGCTGGTGAGCTTCGCAGCGAGCAAAGGTTGTCGTCGCTATGGTGTCGCTGACAGGGTGGGGTCACCTTGTTAGTGACCCATAGGGTTTTGTTTTTTATTTTCTTCAAAATAAATAGCTTCTATTTTGTTTTTTTCTAATTTTTTCAATGATCCTAAAATTGTGAAATAATTTGAGTATTCTCTCTGATATGTGAAGAAAAATAAAAATATATAATGTTGCAATGTTCATCACTTTTTAATTGTTGTAAAAATGCCTTAAATAAATGATAAATCCATTTTCTATGATTTTCATGAATTACATATTGCTCCAAGAATCATGAAATTAATTTTGCAATCTATTTGACTCATGTATATTCTATATTAAAAGTTTGAGCTCATTTGGACAAAGTTCAATTTTGGAATATTTAATGAATTATTAAATAATTGATAAATATTTAGAAAACCCTAATTGCTAGGCTTTGAGTGACTTTTAGGGTTGTTTTCTAATCAAGGTCATTAACTTTGATGACTTTGGACTTGCTTGATGAAGATAAAACATAATTCTGCTGAGTGCTTTTGGATATAATTATTAACTTGATTAGTTACTTTGAATAAACTTGAATCCTTAATTAAGTCTTTTATAAGCAACTTTAGCGTGAAGGAAAATTGTACTCAAGGCTTAACTAATCTTTGTTATACCTTAATCATCTAAGTCCCTTTCATCTTTGTCAAGCATCATATATTCATATCTATTACTCAAGCATCATACTAAGCATGTCATTATCTCGTATAGATAACAACTCTGCCGGTGATTGAATTGGACATCTCTGGTTCTGCCCCTGAAGTGGTCTTCCCAATCAACCAAGGCAAGCCTCAGTTCATTTAAACCCTTTCCATGTATTTTTAAGGCTTTATTTAAATACAATTATAGTTAAGTAATGCATGGCTACTGTAGAAGTAAAATACCTACTTGATGTATAGCTCACCTTGCTAATCTATTCCTGTACCTTGATACCTGATTTAAAATATGAATGTTACTTTATGCTGCTTAGCAATGCTTAGAACAGTACAAGTCGGATGATTTCTTGTCATCCACAAGAATAGATGATGAACTTTTGAAATGAATAATGATGGAACTAATAACTTGAGATCGGGCGGACACGGTGTTGGTGAGCCACAAGAGGTTGATATCTTGTGAGCAAGTTCTCTCCGCTTGTGTCGATTAGGAACCATCCATTGTGAATGCTATTGGGATGAGACTTTGCAATAGTGGTCACATGCTTTTGTAAGCCAGACTCTGGCTCTTCCATTCTGAGAACGGTTAACCTGCATTAGGAGTGGAGGGATGACCAGAGTAGTGTGCACCCTCCTAGTCTAGGGCTGGATGAGAGGTGAACTTGCTCTCAGGTGGCCGAATCCTGGTCTTGGATGGAGGATTGTTGACGGTCGTTAGCGTCAACTTTTTATACAATTTTAAACAAGATAAATGGATCAATCACCATATAAATAATAGAAATATAGGAGGTTATCTAACAAATTCCACGAGTTTTGGTGTTCTATTATTTTCAAGGGACTATTCTGGAAAAGCATATAAAGGAAAGCAAATCGGGATAAATATTAGAATAAATCCGTGAGGAGATAGTTTCCATCGGACTCAGGAAGGACCCAGAAGGCACCCGACGGAAGTGGGGCCCGAGAGGCCAACCTAGAGGGTCGGCTGGCATGGGCCCATGCTGAGCAACACCCCCTGGGCCTGCCTACCGTAGCCTTCTGGAAGCTTCCTCCACCGCCTTTGAGAAGTCATCTAGGTCCTACGTTAAGTCGGTTTGATCCAACGGTTGTCGTGCATCCTACCAGGCTATAAATAGAGCCATGTACCCCCCTCCTGGAGCCAAGCCAGATCAGAAGCTCAAGAGCATGAAGCCCTAACTCCTATCTAGTACATCTAGGCCAGCAATCAAGAGAGACTAGTTCCATGTAGATTTAGCTCTATTTAGAGATCAGAGATTTAGAGTTGGAGAGTGTAGTTCTGGAGGAGTTCCGGCCTGTTGGTGCTTCTTCATTTCTATATTCTTTGGGATCAGATCCTCTTGCCCAGGATCTGTATTCTGAGATACCTTGGTAGTCGACTTCTGGTTCAAGTAAGCAATATTATCCTTATTGTTCTTTATGTTTGCAACTCTTCTTGAGTGCTTTGATATTGATGGCCTCTTGATTAAAGTAGTAATTCATAGTGTAGGCGTGGTGCCTAAGCTAAGTTTACTTGTGAATGTCCCCTGATTTTCTAGACAACGGTAGCTGGCGTAGGTGACTCTTATAGCTACGTTGATTTCTCTGTAGTCTATTTCCCGTAATAGGTTTGGCAGGCATATAGGTGCTTGGTAGGAGAGAACTTTGTTTTCTTCTCTTATTTAAGTCATCACCCTTAAAGATCATAAAAGATAATGCTTTACCTTGTGACCAGAGTTAGATAGTCCTTGGTTCTTTCTCCTCTTATTAATAGTTATCTATACTTGTTTGTGAAATGGGATAAGTTAATATAACTTAGTCTTTCTCATAACACCATTCCTTTGGGTTCGATATTTAAAACTGGGTTATCTCGGTGAAGTGCTACATCGGTATCTATCTGTGCGCTTGCGGATAATTAATTTACTCGTTTTCTCTAAGAAATATCAACAAACATTTATGGCGCCATTGCCGAGGAACGATTGTTTCTTCTTTGAGATTGACTTTAAGTTTAGCTTAATCTTGTATTATACTTTTATCTTTTCTTTTTTAATTTTCTGTATTACATTATGGATTCTGTAGTTTCGTTTATCGAGCACACAGATTCTAATCTACCCTATTTTTACCGTTACCACATGGATGAAAACTCTAGTCTAGCACAACCAGGTAAACCTGTCCTTTTTAATGACTATGAGCTACATCCCTATTTGATAGATATGATCCGGAAACAATCCTTTTTGTCAAAAAATATGACTTATCCTTTTATAGAGGAGGCTCCGGATAAGACCCATTTTAGACTCACCAATCCAAGTGGAGTTTTAATCATTCATGATCAACTAGCCATAAAGATTGGCGAGGAAGATGACATCAATGAGCATGGAATCTACTCCATAACCATTTCATTAAACCCATGCTCATATGATATATCTCCCATTACCATATATGACATCTTCAACACCCTCAATCTTTCTGTTTACAAAAACTTTAAAAGGATAGTTGTCTATGCATATGTTTATAATAAATATTACTGATCTTGTTGTGGTAAAACCTAAGATAGGTGATGGAGGGGAAACCACTTTACCAAATCACATCTTAAAATGTTTCCCTATGATAACTTAATGTCCTAAAACCATCACCACTTAGATTCTAATATAAATATTCACCTTTTTGTTGCCTTGTGAAATGAGTATAAAGATATATTATATTCCTTCGGATATTCTTGTTATTAACCTTCCTAAGTTTGGAGCAGAAAGAATGAAGGAACAACAAGCATAAGGTATGTCCAACTGTTTATCATGCAACATTGAATTATATTCATCCAATCTTGATTTTCCAAAATTCAAGCTTGGGGATAAACTACCATAAAAATATCTTTTGCCATGTTGCCACATTATCTAGGTTGTTCGTACTTTTAAAGCATGCTCAAATTACTAAACTGCTAATCATGCTCTTTCATCATCACATGAGTAAATATCTATAATACTTTCATGCTACCTTTGTTTGCTATAGTGTATGTTTAGGTTTTGAAGAATTTTCATATATCTTTTAAATTATGCATGGTGCTTAGTTATCAAAAGGTATTTGGACATTACTTCTAAAGGCTTTTAAATTAAGCGTGGTGCTTAGGTTAAAATGTCTTCCTAAATCAAATTAGACGTGGTGTCTAGGTTGATTTTTGAACTGTGATGTAGTAGATTTTGGATATTTTGTTGGACTAACCCCTGCAGGAAAACTTTCAATATCAAATTGGGAAATTCCTGAGAGGAACTCACATTAGAGATGAAGAGAGACACATGAACTTCAACAACTTTCACAAGAGAGACACAGCTAATTCATCAAGATAGATGAATTCCATGGAGCGAGGAGAAGACAAAGAACAATCACTCAGTCCATGGAAGAGGGTGAACAAACTTAAAGACAAGACAATAAAAATATCAAGAACAGAGGAACAAAGGAAACAAGCCATTAAGGCACAACCAGCCGGTCAAGGGAAGCTTCCATGAGGTGTTATAGAGCCATCATTCTTCAACAAAATTAAAGGTAAGTAATCATCATTCTTAAAGCATTCCTTTGATCCTAGTATTTACATTGATAGAGATCTAAACATGTTTGAGCTACAACTTTATTTGATCCAACTTCATTAACTCAACATGTTAAAACTTGTTCCTAGTACCACATTCTTGTTCTCACAAATTTAACCATATGGGATAAAATGTTTCACATCCAACTTTGGAAGATGATAATCTCAATCATATAAAATTTATACATTATTCTTAGACAAATCCTTCCATGTGCTTAAGCAATTTAATTTGCTAAGTGTTGTTGAAGTGCTACATTCATACTTGTTGTTGGTGTTATGACCCGGGGGGTCAAGACCACCAGCTAGTAAATTTGTATATTGCGTGCTCCCTCTCCCAGACGTGATGCAAGAAGAATACAAGATTTATCTTGGTTCGGGTACAGAAGGCCCTACGTCCAGCGGGGGAGGATGGATTGTATTATCTCACAACGAAGTGCTCGTACAAGGGGGGTACAAGCAGGTTTACACGGAGGTTCTCAAGATGAGCTGAGGCCTAGGACTAGCAGGGCTACCCTAGGGGGTTGGTTGATTGCTTGAGAGGTCGATCAAGCAATCGGGTGAGTGGTGTATGCGGGTCAGAGCTTAAACGAATGTGTGTTCGTATTGTCGATGCGAATGCGCCTTCGTTTTCGCCCCCTTTTCTTCTTCTATCCTGGCGTCCCCTTTTATAGATCAAGGGAGGTACGGGAGTACAGAGTCCTAAATTTTAGCGGCATGGGAGGCGTGTCCGTGGCACCATACTGGCGAAGGGACATCGATCGCTGTACCGGCGTGGCCTTCCCGTCCTTCCGGTGTTTCGGAGTATGGTGATGGCGGACTGGATGTTGCGGCACGTCACGGCGCAGCAGGGTTGACCTTCTGTAGACGGGTGTGAGTCCCACAGCTGAGGCGGGACGGAGCGGATAGGACGGGTCCCATGCCAGAGTGGTTGGAGATGATGGTCGAGCCCCCTAGTCGAGGGGGGGTCGAGGCCGGCGTAACCCTGCCGTATCCCTGCGACGTGGCTACAGTGGCAGCACAGTTGACGGAGGTCCAGTGCATGGGCGGTGAGTCGATGGATTTGACCGCGGTAGTGGGTGCCCATGGCGTTAGGCGGGGGTAGGTAGGCGCATCGGATCCCCTTTAACCCATACCGGGAGCAGGTAAATCGGTCGAGCTTCCTTCTCAGGGGTCGTTCGTTCAACCCCCTATCCGTCATTCGAGGGGTCGAGGCGGAGGCGGAGGGGTCGTTCGTTCGACCCCTGTCCGTAAGTCGAGGCAGGGGCGGGGGGTCGTTCGTTCGACCCCTGTCCATCAGTCGGGGCAGAGGCGGGGGGTCGTTCGTTCGACCCCTGTCCGTCTATTTTTCCAGTAATGGGCCGGCCCATGACTGATTGCTGTCACCGGTGAGGGAGGCCTTTGCGTGATGGGCCTTTCTCCATTGACTTGAACGGCTGATCGGATCCTGTCTTAAAAATGGTCGCTATGTTGGGCGTTAGTTTATCGCAGGTTTAGGGTACCCCTTACCTTTGTACCCGACAGTAGCCCCCGAGCCTTTATGCGGATAAGGAAAATCCGCAAAGAGGTTGTTGCTGATGATCTGCAGGGTTAGTACGAGGTCTGATTCGCGCACCCCGCGGGGGTAGCCCCCAAGGCCCCAGAGGAGTGGTTAAGAATTCCTCTGGGGGCTTTGATGTATGTTCTATCGAGGGGAGTTAGGATTACCTGGAGTCCTAGCACCCTATCGAGTGGTCGATTATGTTTGCCAGGCTACGAGAGTTTCGCCTCCTTGGGAAAGGGGTGCTCGAGGATGGCTGTCGAAACCCTTCCGAGGGCCAGCCTTCGCTCCCTCGAGGGTTAAACTGGAGTCATAGTGTCCTATCGAAGGGTCAACTCTGTCTGCCAGGCTACGAGTGTTTTCGACCCTCTTTCGTCGAGGGGTGTCGTGCGTAGTCTAGCCTTCGAGCCTCATGTGGCTGGGCTTTCACTACCTCCTAGCGTCCTTCCCACGGATCCTTGCGCTCGGATTGTGGGGCGAAGAGCATCGTGATATCCTCGCTAGGACGAGCCTCGACGTCCTCTGTGGGCCTTCGTAAGGACGAGCCTCGAAGTCCTCTGCGAGCTAGTAACGGGTATAAATTCAACTGAAATCCAAGTGAGAACTCGTGCCCCCTTCGACGGGGGTCGATAGAAGCCCTGAGGCGTTCTCATTTAAGCAATACCACGTGGATTACCTAGGTGCCAACTCTGTTCGATGAGAGTCGGTGGCCTGATGCCTCCCGTCGAAGGGATCCTTGGGTATTCCGTGGTTATGCCTTGGATATGTCCCGGGGGGCCTCGAGAGTTCGTTCTCGAGCTAGGGGCACGCGTCGGCCCCTCCTGGGTCATCCCTGACTCGCGTACTCGAGGGCGGCTATGAACCTCGTTCGTGGGGCCAGTCTTCGCCCCCTCGAGATTTGGGGGTGGACCGGAGTCCGTAACCCTGGGTCCTCCCTGACCTCAGGTACTCGAGGGCAGCTGTTGAACCCTATGCAAGGGCCAGCCTTCGCTCCCTCGAGATTTTGACGGACGGGTCGACGTCCGTTGCTTACCTCCGAAGGTGATGTCCTATCCTGTGGAATACAAAGGGGTAGGTAGGTAGGTATATTAAATGCGGGGACATACCTATCTTTTTGTCGGGTCCGCTTCGTGGGGCTCACGAGGGCCCCTCCCGGATCATTCCTTATTTGAGTACTCGAGGGTGGCTGTCGAACCCCGTTCGAGGGCTAGCCTTCGTTCCCTCGAGATTCGGGGGTGGACCGGAGTCCATAACCCTGGGTCTTCTCTGACCTCAAGTACTCGAGGGTGGCTGTCGAACCCCGTTCGAGGGCCAGCCTTTGTTCCCTCAAGATTTGGGGGTGGACCGGAGTCCATAACCCTGGGTCTTCTATGACCTCAGGTACTCGAGGGTGGCTGTCGAACCCCGTTCGAGGGCCAGCCTTCATTCCCTCGAGATTTTCGTCGGACGGGTCGACGTCCGTCGCTTACATCCGAAGATAATGCCCACTGTTGCACGTTGTCCGCCGTAGGCGCGTCGTTTTAGGAGATGTCCGTTCGACTTCGGCCGTGGCAGGCATAGGGTGTAGCGAGGCGTGCAGCGCGGAGCCCGATGATGCGACGGGTGCAGCTTATCTTACGAAATACGAAGAGGCGGTAGGTGAGCGCATTAAATGCGGAAACTTACTTGCCTTTTTGTCGGATCCGTCCGTTGGGCTTCCGGTTATAAATACTGGGGGTGGGGGTCTGGCTTCTGCACGTTTGCCATTGCCTTCCTTGTCTCCTTCCTCTCGCCGTTGCCTTTGTCGCCCACCGAGCCGGATCTCTGCGTGTGCGAGAGAGGGAGAGGAGAGATCGGAAACATACCTTCCACCCCCGCATCCGAGTGCATCCGCTTCCCTGCTCTTATGGCCACCTACAGCTTGCGCGGCCCTGAGGCCTGGCTTCTGTCGTCGGCGACCGTGGAGCGCTTGGGAGACTTGGTGGAGAGCGGCCTTCTCCGACCCATCACCTCCGTGGACCGGCCGGAGTGGATAGTGCCATCGCGGGAGGACGCTGAGCCCAGCCCGCCGGAGGGTTACGTGGTTAGCTTCGAAGCTTTCCACCGGGCGGGGCTGGGTTCTCCCCCCCCCCAACCGTCTTCTGTGCGGGATCCTCCACTACTACGGTGTGGAGGTACAACACCTCTCCCCCCAACGGCATTTTCCACGCGGCGGTATTCACTGCCGTGTGCGAAGGTTATCTGGGGATGGAGCCACATTGGGAGCTGTGGCTCCATCTGTTCGAGGCGAGCTTGTTCCATGCCTCGGCTGGGAGTGGCAGGCGCAGGATGGTCAGGGCAGGCTGCTGCAGCATCTCCCTCAAGAGGGTGGACAGCTGGATCCCGGCGAAGCTCACGTCGAGCCACTCCGGATGGCATTCCGGGTGGTTCTACCTGAGGAACGACGATGGTCTGTTTCCTGCCTATGCCGGGAGGACGATCAACTTGAGGCCCGACCACTGGAGGTACAGCGTCGAGCAGAAGAAGCAGAAGCGCCTCGACCACCTGCTCGGCGTAATCTCCCATCTGAAGAAGGCGGGACTTACGGCGGCCATCGTGGCGTCGGCGTTCCACCAGCGGGGAGTCGTGCCGCTGATGGCTCGCCCGCAACGCCTCAATGAGATGCGCCCGGGGGCGGACCTCACGGGGTGTCGCCTAGTGGAGGACGAGCTGCCCCTCGAGAGGGTGGTCCGCCGAGTACGCGCCTCGTTCGCCGGTGCGTTCGAGGTGGGGGGCGTCGCCGGTGTCCCCATGATGCCAAACCGGGGCTACGTCCAGCTGGTACGGCTCTTTTTCTCCATCAATGTCTTCTTGTCTGTCTTGTTCGTCTCCTTTTCCTGCGTCCTAACCGCCTTGCGTTCCTCAGGGGAACATCGTCTTCCGGAAGTCGCTGCCATCGGTGAAGGAGGAGCGGGGCGACTCCCAGGTGAGACATCTTCAAGCAGAGCAGGACAAGAAGGCCAAGGACAAGGCCAAGAAGGACAAGGGCAAAAAGGCCCGAGAGAGGGAGGAGCGTGAATGACGTCGGGCCCGGCAGAGGCAGGCCAACCTCCCTGTGGAGGAGTCCCCCTCGGAGGAGGACGAGGATGAGGGTCGAGCGGCGACGAGGTTGTTAAAGATAATGCCACGTCGTGATGGTGTCAGGTTAGGCCCTTCGTTTTTGACCTGACGGGTATCGTCCTTATGCAGGAGGAGGAAGGTTCGGAGCAGGAGGCCGAGCCGCGGCGTGGGCTTAAGGAGGAAACAGCAGCGCCCAAGCAGCAGAGGGCGACTGCCAGTAGTGGAGGAGGAGGAGGAGGGTCGACGTCGAGGTCGGCCCCAACTACTGGAACCGAGTCGCGGGGTGATCGTCCCGCGGCTCCTCAGGGCGAGGTGTTGCGGCAGACGCGTAGCCGCTCGTCGTGGTCTCCATCGAGGGGTTCGTCGAGCATGCCTCCGGCGCCCACCTGGTTGAGCGCTGGGAGAAGTGGCTCCCAGCGTGCCTCGCAGAAGCCCCCGAGCGGCTCGAGCTCCATTGGTCGGACCCCCACGACTCCGCTGGGGTAAGTTGCTTCCCTGTCAATTCTGAATATTTTTTTGTTGGTTATGACTTGTGCTTACTCTCGCGTATGGACTTCTTTTTCAGGGCGAAGCGCTTGTCGGAGGACGCGTCCCTCACTCCATCCAAGAGGCTAAAGGAGGGGGCCGTGGCCAAGATGGCCGTCGGGGCCAGCTCTGTTGCCCCGTCTCCCTCGGCCCTCGCCCCGGTTGAGGCATGGGTGGCGAAGGCGCGGGAGGCGATGGGGTGCGGGTAGGCGCAATCTGCCGCCGAGCGGGCTCGAACGGAGGAGGAGGCGGGTAGATCCGTCGCATCGGCGGGGTCCGCCGGAGTGGCGGTCGAGGCTGCGCTCATCACCCCGTCGGAGGGGGGGGGCGCAGCCTCAGAAGGCGCAGAGCCGGCGTCGACGACTGTTGTGGCTGAGGGGGTCGAGCCCCCAGCCGCCGTAGAGGTGGAGGTGGTCGACTAGACCTCCACCGGTGAGGGAGAGGCGTCGGAGCGCCCGACATCGAGGCAGTGGCCGGAGAACCTCGCATCGTGGGAGGCGCGTCAGCAGCGCCAGCACGAGGGGGCGTGGCAAGAGGAGGGAGCGGTCGTCGCCGCGCCGGAGGTGCCACCGCCGGTGGAGAACCTCGTCGAGGGGGCCTTGGGATTACCCGCGGCGGGGGCGGTGACGATGGCAAAGTTGGCGGGGACGGCGGTGGAGGCCACCGATGAAGAGGTGGTTGAGATGGTGGCGGAGCTGGCGGGCCCGATGGAGATGGCCGCGGCGGTGGCCCCTTCGTCGGAACCGGAGGGGGCCGTTGCGGCGCTGCAGGGAAGCGGCGCGGCGGACATGATAATGTCCGAGGCGTCAGCTCGGCCTCGTCTCGAGGTCGGGCAATCATCGTCTTGAGGTGATCCGTCCTCAAACTTAGTCGACCCGCAGTGAGCCTGCGGCATTGGGTGCTGATCGTTTTCTTTCTTCACCGCGCAGGGTTGTTCTCACGGCAGGGACCTCTTCCGCTGAGAGGCGATGGCTCGGAGGGGCCGGCAGCAGCCCTGCAAGATGACCCCGAGGCCAGGAGTGCCCAGCTTGAGGGGGCGGCTCCCTTCCCTACTCTGGCGGAGAGGGTGGTGCTCCACGGGGGTGACCTCGAGATGCGCCAGGGGATCATGCGGGAGGTCCAGGAGAGGATCGGCCGCCACAGCAGGTTCTGGAGGCAGGAGCCCCTGGAGCACCTGGAGGAGTTCTGGGCGTGGCTTGCGCATGTTGTGCGCCTGTCGGCGGAGGTTGCTTCCGCGGATCTGCACCGAGGGATGGAGGTAAGCCTCGCTCTTCTTTTGATCTTGCTTGGGTTACTTGGCTATTCTTTTCTGATGACCTTCCTTTTCATCCCTGTCATGTGTTGAGGGCGAGGTCGTACGATAAGTCCCAATTCATCCTCCGGGCGCAGGAGAAGCTTCCCACCCTCTATGCTTCGCTGGAGAAGGCGGAGGCCGAGGCCGCCCAGGCGAAAGTCGAGGTGGCGGCCGCGCTAGAGGAGGCCAAGGCCGCCCAGGAGGAGGCCTCCCGGGCGCGGTTGAGGGCCGAGGCCGCCCTCAAGGAGGTCGCCGAGGTCAGGCAGCAGCGGGAGGCTGCCTAGGAGGCCCGGCGCAAGGCTGAGGAGGAGTCCACCCAGTTGAGGGAGGAGCTGACTTTGGCGGCGGAATGTGTCCGGGAACTCCAGGGGGATGTTGACGTCGTCTCCCACGAACGCGACGCGCTGGGTGTCGGAGAGGAGAAGGCCCGAGCCTAGATCGCTGCTCTGGGGGAGGTGGCGGCTAGCCAGAAGAGGGCCCTCGATGGTACTGGCAAGATCATCGAGGACCTCCAGGCTAAAAATGGTGACCAAGCTGCGGAGCTCGTCGACGTCCACCGTCAACTTCAGAGGGCTGAGCAGGGCTACGTCACCCTGGAGGCACATGCCAAAGGTGAGTTTTTTAGAAGTGTTATTGAGCTTGCCTGGTCTTGACTCTTCCCCTACTTTTTGGTTTTGATCGAGTCCTGTGTTCGTTCTGGCAGAACTCGAAGAGGACAAGGCCCGAACCCATGAGGATCTGACCAGCCTTTAGAGCCTCCTCGGGGCGGAAACGAGCCTGAACGAGAGGCTCGAGGGCGCCATCTCCTCCTTCTGCGACGGCGTGGGTGCCGAGCTGGAGCTGCCGGTTGCGGGAGACGTGCGTGGGGATTCCCTCCTGCGCCGGCTCTTCGCCGCGACGTGTGAAGTGACGGAGCAGGTCCGTGCCGCCCTTCACGTAGGTGTGAAGCGGGCGCTCGCGGTGGTCCGCTCGGGCTACGTCTACGACCTGGACGTCGTTGCCAGCGGCTTCGTCGTCGACCCGAGGCTGACTGATGAAGAGAACGTTGCGAGATGCCATGAGCTGATCGACGCCGCAGAGGTGCCCGGCGGTGAGCTGGCTGTTTGAGGTCGAGGTGCTTCCCCCGTCGGACGACGATGGCGACGAGTAGTCGAGGCCTGTGAGCCAAATTTGGACAAGAAGGTCCATGTAATAGATTAGTTTTTGTGATAATACGATGTCGAGCCCCTGGGGGCTTCTTATCTTTAATGCATTTTATTCGAGATGCATCTGGGCGTTTTTATCTCTCGAGTTGTCTCTATTTCTCTTTTCCTGAGTCGTTGCTTGTGGACTAAGTATTCGACGCACGCTCGTATCCCTGGAGGGGGGGAGCGAGTGGGGGTACCATAGCCCTGAGGCGTAGGAGAGTCCCCGGCTCGGCGGCCCTCGACCCTTAGGGAGTTCGAGGCATTTTCTACTTAGCCGTGAAGCGTGCTCGGGGCAAAGGTGGAAAGAGAGGTGCTGAGTTTCGAAAAAACGATCGAGTTTTTAGAGGACTTAGGAGGGGGGTCCCCCCCCTGTCAGCCCCCGAGGGAGGCTTGACTTTGCCGGAACAGAGACGAGGCTACCTTAGAGTTATGAACGAATGTGAAATGTATTTCAAGAACATTTTATTCATCCATAATGCGATAAATGTACATAATGCGGAAAATGTACGAGGCCACGAGGCCTTAGGGGTAGAAGCGACGTAGTTGTTCGATGTTCCATGCGTTGGTGAGGATCTCGCCCTTGTCGTTCTTCAGCTTGTAAGTCACTGGCTTTAGCACCTCTGCCACGATGAAGGGTCCTTCCCAAGGTGGCGTCAGCTTGTGACGTCCCTTGTTGCTTTGTCGGCGGCGCAGTACGAGGTCGCCGACGTCGAGGTCCCTTTTGCGTATGTGCTTGTCGTGGTAGCGCCGCAGTGTCTGCTGGTACTTTGCTGATTTGAAGAGGGCCACGTCCTGGGCTTCCTCGAGCTGGTCGAGGGAGTCCTCTCGGGCTGCTGCGTTGGCTTGCTCGTTGTAGGCCTTTAGTCGAGGGGAACCATACTCGAGGTTAGTGGGGAGGACGGCCTCAGACCCATAGACCAAGAAGAACGGGGAGAACCCTGTGGCTCGACTTGGCGTCGTTCTGAGGCTCCATAGGACAGAGGGAAGCTCATCGACCCATCTCTTGTCGTGTTTGTTTAGCCGGTCGAAGATCCTTGGCTTGAGGCCCTATAAAACCATACCATTGGCGCGCTCGACCTAGCCGTTAGTCAGAGGGTGGGCGACTGCAGACCAGTTCACCCTGATGTGTTGGTGGTCACAGAAGTCCAGGAACTTTTGGCCGGTGAACTGCATGCTGTTGTCGGTGATGATGACGTTGGGGACCCTGAAGCGGTGGATGATGTCGATGAAGAATAGCGCGGCTTGTCGAGATTGAATGTTGGCGATGGGTCGAGCCTCGATCCATTTCGAGAACTTGTCTACGGCCACGAGGAGGTGGGTGTGGCCACCTTTTGTTCTCTTCAGGGGGCCGACCATGTCGAGCCCCCATACTGCGAATGGCCAAGTTATAGGTATCATCTAAAGAGCTTGGGCGGGTAGGTGGGTCTGCATGGCGTAGAATTGGCATCCCTTGCAAGATCGAACAAGTTTGGTAGCATCGGTGACGGCTATCGGCCAGTAGAAGCCTTGTCGAAAGGCGCTTCCGACCATCGTTCTTGGCGCCGCGTGGTGGCTGCAAGCCCCGAGTGTAGGTCCTTCAGTAGTGCCCTCCCCTCCTCGAGGGTGAGGCAACGTTGAAGTACACCGGAAGGGCTGCGTCGATACAGCTCGCGGCCATCCCCATACAAGACGTAGGTTCTGGTGCGCCGGGCTATGCGTCAGGCTTCGGTGCGGTCTTCTGGCAGCTCACCCCGTATTAGATACTCGAGGAAGGGTGAGCGCCAGTCCGTCGAGGGGTTTGGTGTTGAGGTCGTTTCGTCGATCTCCATGACTTCTTCCCCGTTCGATGGGGGATCAGTCGGGGGAGGTGGGTCGGCCCCTTGCTCGAGGGCAGGAGCCCCCGAGCCTAGGTCGACGGACGGCTTGTGAAGGTCCCTCGAAAAGACGTCGGGAGGGACTGTACCTCGAGTGGACGCGATTTTGGCCAGCTCGTCAGCAGCTTCGTTGTACCGGCGGGCAATGTGGTTGAGCTCGAGGCCGTAAAATTTGTCCTCGAGCCCTCAGACCTCCTTGCAGTAGGCTTCCATCTTGGGGTCATGGCAGCTCGAATCTTTCATCACTTGGTCGATTACCAACTGCGAGTCCCCCCGAACGTCGAGGCGTCGAACCCTGATCTCGATGGCGATGCGCAGACCATTGACGAGGGCCTCGTACTCGGCTACATTGTTGGAGGCAGGGAAGTGGAGGCGGATGACGTAGCGCATGTGGACCCCTGAGGGTGATATGAACAGCAATCCGGCGCCTGCCCCCATCTTCATCAACGATCCGTCGAAGAACATGGTCCAGAGCTCGGTCTGAACTTGCGCTGGGGGTAGTTGGGTGTCGGTCCATTCTGCAATGAAATCTGCCAATACCTGAGACTTGATGGCCTTCCGAGGGGCGTAGGAGAGAGTTTCCCCCATGATCTCGACCGACCACTTGGCGATTCTTCCAGACGCCTCCTAGTTCTGGATTATCTCCCCGAGGGGGAAAGACGAGACCACAGTAACCTGGTGGCCCAGGAAATAGTGTTGGAGCTTGCTCCGGGTGAGGACAATGGCATACAACAGCTTCTGGATGTGGGGGTATCTCGTCTTAGTCTCGGAGAGTACCTCACTCATGAAGTAGATAGGCCTCTGAACCGGCAGGGCATGTCCTTCTTCCGCCCTCTCGACTGCTATGGCAGCGCTGACTACCTAGGTAGTTGCTGCGACAAAGAGCAAGAGGGGCTCGGCTGAGCTTGGGGGCACCAAGATAGGTGGCGAGGTGAGCAAGGCTTTGAGCTTGGAGAGCGACTCCTCGGCCTCGACGGTCCATGCGAAGTGTTATGTTTTCCTAAGGAGGCGATAAAGGGGGAGGGCTTTTTCCCCGAGCCGTGAGATGAACCGGCTGAGGGCGGCGAGGCACCCTGTGACCCTTTGTATGCCCTTAAGATCCTTGATCGGGCCCCTCCTGGTGATTGCGGTTACCTTCTCAGGGTTGGCCTCGATCTCGAGTTGGGAAACTATGTACCCTAGGAGCATGCCACGAGGAACCCCGAAGACACACTTCTCTGGGTTCAGCTTTATGTGATTTGCTCTGAGGCACCCAAACGCGATCTCAAGGTCCCCGACCAGGCTCCCGACTGTTTTGGATTTGACCACGATGTCATCGATGTAGGCCTCGACGGTCGGCCCTATGTGTTTCCCAAAGACACGGAGCATGCATCGCTGATATGTGGCCCCGGCGTTTCGCAAACCGAAGGGCATAGTGAGGTAGCAAAACATGCCAAAGGGGGTGATGAAGGAAGTCGCGAGCTGATCGGACTCCATCTTTATTTGGTGATAGCCAGAATACGCATCAAGGAAGCAGAGAGTTTCACATCTCGCAGTGGAATCTATTATTTGATCGATACGTGGTAATGGAAAGGAACCTTGGGACATGCTTTATTTAAACTAGTGTAGTCTACGCACATCCTATCCTTTCCATTCTTTTTCTTGACAAGTACGGTATTTGCTAACCACTCGGGATGATGTACCTCCTTGATGAATCTGGCCTTCAAAAGCTTGTCGACCTCCTCCCCGATGATTCTGCGCTTCTCCTCGTCGAAGTGGCGCAACCGTTGCTTCACCGGTTTGGATCCGGCCCGGATGTCCAAGGAGTGCTCAGCGACATCCCTCGGAATGCCCGGCATATTCGAGGGACTCCACGCAAACACGTCAGCATTCACGTGGAGAAAGTCGACGAGCACGACTTCCTATTTGGGCTCGAGGGTGGCGCTGATCGTCAGCGCCTTCCCATCCGCGTGGACAAGGTCGAGCGGGATGGTCTTGGTGTCCTTCGCAGGCTTGAAGTTGTCGGCGTATCGCTTGGGGTCGGGGATCTCCTTGGAGAAGTCATCGAGGGCTGCGAGGATGGCTGACTCCTCGACTGCCTCGGCGTTCTCCACGCACTCGACGTCGCAGCCGTAAGTGTGCTCATAGGAGGTGTCGACGGTGATGACTCCCTTGGGCCCCGGCATCTTTAACTTGAGGTAGGTGTAGTTCGGGACCGCCATGAACTTGGCGTAACCCGGTTGACCGATGATGGCGTGGTAGGTACCATGGAATGTGACCACCTCGATGGTCAGATCTTCCTTCCGGAAGTTTGAGGGGGTACCGAAGCAGATGGGTAGCTTGACGCGGCCGATCGGGAGTGCCTTCTTCCTGGAACGATCCCATGGAATCCCCCGCGCTGGGCAGGAGCATGGTCCTTGGGATCCCCAGGAGGTCGAGGGTCTCGGCGTAGATGACGTTGAGGCTGCTTCCCCCATCCATGAGTACCTTGGAAAGGCGGGTGTTGAGTATGATTGGGTCGACGACGAGTGGGTAGACCCCTGCATTGGGGACGTGCTCGGGATGGTCGTCCTGATCGAAGGTGATCGGCACGTGTGACCAGTCGAGGTATCGAGGACCTTGAGCTCGAACGGAGAAGACCTCTCGACGCTCACTCTTGCGTTGACGCGTGCTGAGTCGGGTCGAGGGTCCCCGAAGATCATGAAACAGTCGAGGATCTCGGGGAAGCCCCCGTTCTTGCCATCGCCCTCGTCCTGTGGGTCCTCCTTCTTGTCGTCTTTCTTGAGGCCAAGGGAGCAGAAGTGCTTCTTGAGCATGCGATAGTCCTCGAGGCTGTGGTTGGCCGGTCCCTTGTGATAGGGGCAGGGCTCTTTCAGCATTTTGTCGAAGATGCCCCCCTCGAGAGGGGGACCTCGAGGCTTCTTCTTGTCTGTCGCTGCGATAAGATCGTAGGGTTCGACGTCGCGTCGACCCGGCTGGTTCTTCTTCTTCTTCTTCTTGTTATTGTTCTTCTTGGGCCCATCATTCGAGCCCCCGGGCTCGTCCGCCTTGGCCTTCCCCTTGCTTGGGGATGCATAGAAGAACGCGCCGACGGCTTCCTCGCCGGCTGCATAGTTGGCTACGATGTCCATAAGCTCGTTGGCGGTCTTGGGGGTGTTCCGCCCCAGTTCCCGCACCAGCTCCTTGCAGGTCGTCCCGGCGACGAACGCCATGATGACGTTGTGGTCGGAGATGTGGGTGAGCTCAGTACGTTGCTTGGAGAACCGTCGGGTGAAGTCGCGGAGGGTTTCTCCTGGCTTCTGGTTGCAGCTGCGGAGGTCCCAGGAGTTTCCTGGCCGCACGTAGGTGCCCTTGAAGTTCCCTTCGAAGATCCTGACCAGGTCGCGCCAGCCATGGATCAAGTCCGGGGGGAGCTCCCCGAGCCACCTTTGAGCGGTGTCGGAGAGGAAGAGCGGGAGTTGCCGAATGATGACGTGGTCGCTGTCGGCTCCTCCTAGCTGACATGCTAGCCTGAAATCAGCAAGCCAAAGCTCCGGCTTGGTTTCGCCGTTGTACTTGACCAGGCTGGTGGGTGGACGGAAATGAACAGGCAAGGCGGTTTTCCGGATTGCCTTGCTGAAGACTCATGGCCCTAGTGGTTCCGGGGACCGACGTTGGTCCTCGTCGCTGTTGTAGCGCCCACCTCAATGAGCACTATAACCTCGAGCCTCAGCGTCACCGTGTCGGTGTCATTTGTTGTCGTTGATGTCGTACCGTGAGTCTCTCGGTTGTCGGTCATCGAGGATGCGGTCTCGAACTGGTTGCCGCTCTGCTCCGCCTTGGGGCACCTTGTCTTGGTGGACAGATACCTCTCGATCTTGACGAGGGGGTACGTCCTGTCGCTCGGAAGCAGCTCCTCTGCTCCTCGAGGTCGAGCTCTCCGCCTGCTGAACGGCCGCGGTTTGGAGAAGCCCCTGGATTTCATTCCTGATGCGTCGCGCCTGGGGCGTCGATGGTGCCGGCATGTCGCGAAGCAGCATTGCGGCCGCCACGACAGTTTGGCTGGCACGGTTGTAGACGTGGCGCTCGTTTGCCCCCTCCTCGATGATCTGTCGATGGACTTCCCGGGCCCGCTCGCGGGCTCCTCCACCCTGTGGCCGCCCGCGATCTCGCTCGAGGGCATGCTCGAGCTGCTGGAGTCACAGACGCTCCTCCTCAAGCTTGGCGAGCAGCTCTCGGACTTGCGCGATCTGAGCGTCCTGTGGTGGATCGGCTTCGACTCGAACCGGGGGGGCGACGTCTCGCGTCGGGGTAGCATTGCCCCCTCCCCATTCATCCGTGGTCGCGGCGTCATTGATGTCGTCCTGGGAGTCGACCGGATCAACGAGGTGGAAGCACTCCCGCGTGGGATCGTAACCCTCGTCAAGGGAGTCCGAGTCGGGGTAGCCATGGTAGAAGTTGGGGAAAGATCCCCAGCATTCCTCCTCCAGCCATTGCCATACCGTCCCCCAGGTCTGACACCCTAGGGGCGGGGCTCGTCGCGACTCCGGGCGCTCGTCCGGTGGAGGAGTGGTGACGAGGTTGATCGTCGTACGTAGCAGGTTCCCTGAGGAGCCGTAACGTGCCTGCATCTGCGAGCCTACAAAAGCATAACAGAGTCTGGCGCTATTGTAGAGCCCATGTGGAAACAGGTCCTGCGGTGGTGCGGCTGAGTCTGTCGGAGAAGCCACGGGAATCCTCTGAGATGACGGTATGGCAGAGCCAAAGTCAGGCTCAGCGAGGTACCCACCCCCGACCCGCAAGCATGGGTCAAACAGGCTCCCGAAGGGAGGAACTGTGTCGCCAGCTGAGGCCGGGGGGACGGCATCCGGCGTCTCAGGATCCGCGCGGTGAAGAGTGCGGCAGCGTCATTCGCGCCCCCTCCTGGTCGCAGGCAAAAGGCGCGAGTGGTGGGACCGTCGTCTGGTCCTCCTTGGCCCCGGAGTACCGAAGCTGCTGCTATCCATGCCACTAGCTGAGAGTAGAACCATGTCATGGCCGTGGCCCGTGGACATGAACTCTAGACTCCCGAACCAGACGGTGGTGGCGAATGGAAGTAATGGGATCGTGGAATCCATCTGGGAGAGTAGTTCGAAGTTGATCGACACGCAAAGCCCCCTACCTGGCGCGCCAACTGTCGGTGTTATGACACGGGGGGTCAAGACCACCGGCTAGTAAATTTGTATATTGCGTGCTCCCTCTCCCAGACGTGATGCAAGAAGAATACAAGATTTATCCTGGTTCGGGCACAGAAGGCCCTACGTCCAGCGGGGGAGGATGGATTGTATTATCTCGCACCGAAGTGCTCGTACAGGGGGGGTACAAGCAGGTTTACACGGAGGTGCTCAAGATGAGCTGAGGCCTAGAACTAGCAGGGCTACCCTAGGTGGTCGGTTGATTGCTTGAGAGGTCGATCAAGCAATCGGGTGAGTGGTGTATGCGGGTCAGAGCTTAAACAAATGTGTGTTCGTATTGTCGATGCGAATGCGCCTTCATTTTCGCCCCCTTTTCTTATTCTATCCTGGCGTCCCCTTTTATAGATCAAGGGGAGGTACGGGAGTACAGAGTCCTAAATTGTAGCGGCATGGGAGGCGTGTCTGTGGCACCATATTGGCGAAGGGACGTCGATCGCTATAGCGGCGTGGCCTTCCCATCCTTCCGGTGTTTCGGAGTATGGTGATGGGGGACTGGACGTTGCGGCACGTCACGGCGCAGCAGGGTTGACCTTCTGTAGACGGGTGCGAGTCTCACAGCTGAGGCGGGACGGAGCGGATAGGACGGGTCCCATGCCAGAGTGGTTGGAGACGATGGTCGAGCCCCCTGGTCGAGGGGGGGTTGAGGCCGGCGTGACCCTGTCGTATCCCTGCGACGTGGCTACAGCGGCAGCACAGTTGACGGAGGTCCAGGGCATGGGCAGTGAGTCGATGGATTTGACGCGGGTAGTGGGTGCCCATGGCGTTAGGCGGGGGCAGGTAGGCGCATCGGATCCCCTTTAACCCATACCAGGAGCAGGTAAATCGGTCGAGCTTCCTTCTCAGGGGTCGTTCGTTTCGTTCGACCCCCTGTCCGTCATTCGAGGGGTCAAGGCGGAGGCAGAGGCGAAGGGGTCGTTCGTTCGACCCCTGTCCGTAAGTCGAGGCAGGGGCGGGGGGTCGTTCGTTCGACCCCTGTCCGTCAGTCGGGGCAGAGGCGGGGGGTCGTTCGTTCGACCCCTGTCCGTCAGTCGGGGCAGAGGCGGGGGGTCGTTCGTTCAACCCCTGTCCGTCAGTCGGGGCAGAGGCGGGGGTCGTTCGTTCGACCCCTGTCCATCTGTTTTTCCAGTAATGGGCCGGCCCACGACTGATTGCTGTCGCCGGTGAGGGAGGCCTTTGCGTGCTGGGCCTTTCTCCATTGACTTGAACGGCTGATCGGATCCTGTCTTAAAAATGGTCGCTATGTTGAGCGTTAGTTTATCGCAGGTTTAGGGTACCCCTTACCTTTGTACCCGACACTTGTCATTTGATCTTATCACCCATGTTGTGGTTAAATAAAATACTAAATTTTTCTCGATATGTTTAGGCTAGAGAAGAATGAATAAAATTTTGGTTCTGTTGGTGTTTTCCCACCAACAGAGCCCATGCACTTGATCTCTGCCTTGTTTATATGAGTAGGACACTTCTTCACCACACCATCAAGAGCATGGGTGAATGACACCCTACCAATGAAGATAGAAGATTCAGGAGATCTATCATCGCAATCTCCATTTGAGCTTAAACTTTTGAAGAAGTTGTCTGTGACCTTGGAGCAAGTGTTAACATCATGCCGAAGCTTGCAAATTAGACACTATGCTACCCTAAGGAATTCCTTAATATATCAACATATGAGTTGGACACTCGTTCATACCGGTAAACCTTGCGATTGGAGAAACAGATAGAGATGAGAAATCACTCATTATCTTGGGACGCCCATTTTTAAGAACAGCTAATTCCATCATCTACATGGATAGCGTCAAAATCTGTTTCATGATCAAGGATGAGAAGAAGAGGTTCACTTTTATGAAGCATACACTCAAGGCTCTTACTCATCCTTAGAGGTTGTACATCTACGAGGATACAACGGTTGCTACAAGAAAGAAGAACATCAACAATAGAAGGAGGAAGAATAAAGCTCAACAACTAAGAGAAGATCCAGATGATCAGCACTATTGATTCAGGGTATGGCCAACTCCTTCTATCACCATACCTCGCTAAGCTGGATGATCCAAGAGTACCAACCATTGATTGTAAGATCAAGGAAAGTACATTCTACAAGATATTCTGCAATATTGGATCAAGCGGTAACATAGTGTCTAAGGTATTCAATCAACATTTATATGGCAGTAGACCATTATATGAGACATATGTATAGCTACAGCTAGCAGACCGATCATTTCAATTTCCGGAGGGAATAACAAAAGACATCAAGAGATCATTATGTTCCCGCTGACTTCATGGTTCTGGATATGAGAGATAAAGATGGAGTCCACCTCATTCAAGGAAGACCTTTCCTCAACACCACTAGCTCAAGACAGATCAGAAGCTCAAGAGCATGAAGCCCTAACACCTATCTAGTAGATCTAGGCTAGCAATCAAGAGAGACTAGTTCCATGTAGATCTAGCTCTATTTAGAGATTAGAGATTTAGAGTTGGAGAGTGTAGTTCTGGAGGAGTTCCGACCTGTCGGTGCTTCTTCATTGCTATATTCTTTGGGATTAGATCCTCTTGCCCAGGATCTGTATTCTGAGATACCTTGGTAGTCGACTTCTGGTTCAAGTAAGCAATATTATCCTTATTGTTCTTTATGTTTGCAACTCTTCCTGAGTGCTTTGATCTTGATGGCCTCTTGATTAAAGTAGTAATTCATAGTGTAGGCGTGGTGCCTAGACTAAGTTTACTTGTGAATGTCCCCTGATTTTCTGGACAATGGTAGCTCACATAGGTGACTCTTATAGCTACGTTGATTCCTCTGTAGTCCGTTTCCAGTAATAGGTTTGGCAGGCATATAGGTGCTTGGTAGGAGAGAACTCTATTTTCTTCTCTTATTTACGTCATCGCCCTTAAAGATCATAAAATATAATGCTTACCCAGTGAACAGAATTAGATAGTCCTTGGATTTTTCTCCTCTTATCAATAGTTATCTATACTTGTTTGTGAAACAGGTTAAGTTAATATAGACTTAGTCTTTCTCATAACATCATTTCTTTGGGTTCGATATTTAAAATTGGGTTATCTCGGTGAAGTGCTACATCGGTATCTATCTGTGCGCTTGTGGATAATTAATTTACTCGTTTGCTCTAAGAAATATCAACAAGGATCCAGAGAAATGTTGGCATATGTGTGCTTTCGGGATTGCATATATCGTGTGATAAGTAAGCCCCAGCTGGGATTAATTGATTCGAATCGTCGTGCTCCTCGGTTATTGATACTTGATGACTTTGTTAGACATGGTTGTTACCACGTTATCGATCAGAACTGCGATTGATACTTGAGTAACTATTTTAGAGAAATGAATAAACTTTATTTGTTTCATTGAAAAATGCTCTTTTATGCAAAACTTTGATATTGGCACTACCCTACCTTGAATCCCCAATATCCTGCATACCTTTAATCACCATTTTTATCACATCGGTTAAGCCTTGTTGAGTACTCCTGTACTCAAGGTTTGTTAACCCTTGTTGCAGATGGTGAAGGACAGGACCCTATTTGTACAGCTCCGTGCTATATGACCGTGGTCACTGTCAATGAACAATGAATGGCTTGATGTGACCCTTGGGCAGGGTGTGTAGCTTGGGTGTAGAAAACACATCCACTGAGCTTTTGAGATGTAATAACCGTATTTATGTTATATTCAAAACTTTTGGTTTGTAATAATATTTTGTAAGACTTCCGCTACCCATTTTATCTCTGAATGTCAATTATTTATTGTAATACTTCTACAATGTTTGTAATGAGATCTTGCTCGGATAATGGTGGATGACTCGGGTGAATCCGACAACACCAGACAAACTTCTTAAGGGTTTGGTACACTTGTGTTGTAATCAGAAGTCTGTGAGAAAATGGTTAGCACCAGTGGGCCATACTTCTTAGGAGGTTCTGTCACACCAACACCAACATATGAGGTGGCCTTGACATAATGGCAACTGGACACTATGGTCGTGCCAACTTTTCTAAAAAACTTTTATATTTCTCACTCCTAGCTCCTTCCTCTCTTAAACGAATAGAGTAGGGGAGCATCACTTGATGCCTGATTTGGGTCACAGAGGGCTTGACGGCTACGATCGTACGACTACTATGGTGCACAGGCTACGCACAAACTCGGACCTAGCCTAGGCTCAACGAGGGAGACACAACAATGGGCCAACAGCTAGAGCAAGCGACGAACACGGCTATAGTCTGATGGTGATGTTATCCTAGATGGTCATGCTGGTAGAGACCTACATGGGTGCATGGGGATGCGAGGCGCGCTCGCGGGCATGCTGCATGGCTACACATGGCTACATGATCAGGGTTGCGGCAGTAGTAGCTCAAACATGATCGGACATGCACATGGGAGCATCCAGTCGTGACACCACTATATGCGCTGCTCCCGGTGGCACCCACATGGGCGTTGTGGTGGGACACATGGCGCCCATGAGTCTACGTGGATGCAACGATAGTGATGGGGCCTGCTCACACACCGGTGTTTAAAGCTCCATAGTGATTTTGGTAATAGATGAAACCTAGTTACTAACCTATACTCTAAGTGATTGAGTTAGGATTAGTACACAATATGCCAAGTGGTGGAGCAAGCAAGGTGGCAAGGATGTGCAAAGCCACAAGATCATGGTGATTAACATGAGCTCACACTTGGACAAAAAGATGGAAAGAATGGAACCCAAAATGAATCAAGGCAAAGGTATACTTGATAGGGTTTCCATTTTGGTGATCAAGACACTCAGTGAGTGTGATCACATTTAGGATACGCAACCGTACTATAAAGGGGGGAAAGTGTATGTGATTACAAGTGTCAAGTGCCATTAGGTGAGGTCTTTCATACATGTGCATATAACCTACTGAGCAACCCTTGAAAAATGAAGTAAAATATGCTAACACGCTTGCACAAGTTGTGAAACACATTTGGTGTTAACACATGTGAACAAGGGGAGAAGAAAGAGATCAATTCTCATTGAAAAAGGGGCTCCGGACCCTAAGCTAGGGGAGCTCCGAACCATTGGCGATGGTTCGGTAGCATACCCTAGTCTGGGCAGCTTCACTGGAAGCTCCGCACCCTACCTGAGCAGTGGCTCTAGACCAATGGCCAATGGTCTGGTTGCTGACTGAACAGTCAACAGAAGAGGAAGAGGCTCCGAATGACGAAGTTTAGTCCGGACGTGAGCTTCGGACTAGGTCCAACGAGTTGTCTAAGGTTTTGGACCTCTCTGGACTACGTCGAACTCTAGAAAATTAATTCTCCAGACGATGCTCCAGACCAATGAGCTCTGTCTGGAGGTTGACAAAAAGCGCACCAACGGCTACATTCAAATTGTAAGCACATGTGTCGCACTGAGGCTCTTGGGGGGATCTCCGGACTCTGAAGTATAGTCCGGAGCCCCCGACTCTGGTCCAGAGGTTCGGTCCGGAGCGTGCTTGCGGGAGGTAATGGTTAGTTAGCCCTTGGTTCTAAATAGAAGTTGGTTGGCTCTAGCTCACTCTCTTGCACACATTGATTATTGCATACACCTAATGATCTATTTCAAACCTCTCCCACTCATCTCTTTGCTAGATTGATCATCCAAAGTGAAATTTGAGTGGAACCAAGTGCATTTGCATGAGTGAAAGCATCTAGTGGCACTTGGGAGTTGTTTTTGCTGCGGGTTTCTTGTTACTCTTGGTGGTTTTCATCACCTAGATGGTTTGGAGCAACGGAGATGGTTTGGGAAGAGTTGGTGATAGTTCTTCGTCGCCACCAAGCATTTGTGAGGGGTTCTTGTTCCTTCCCCGCGGGAGATCGCAAAGGCAACTCTAGTGGATTGCTCGTAGCTTGTGGAACCCCATCTTGTGTTGGTTGTGCGGCCCCCGGAGATAGGTTTGGCGTGTGATGCCAATTAGCGCGTGAACCTCCAAGTGGGTGATTCGCTACAACAAGGATTAACTAGTTGGAAAACTAGTGAACTTCAGTAAAAAATCTTGTGTCTACTCTCTTGTTACTGAGGATTCTTATTGTGATTGTGTTTAGTTTTCATTGATTATCTCATTGGGACTTCATCTCTTCACGGTGGTATAATCACTCCTACCAATTCTTTAGTATTATCTTTCTTGCTTACCTTCTAGCTTGTTTAGTTTCTTTAGTTTTCACTTGCATAGCTTTGGTAGCTTGCTTAGTGTTAGAATTGTGTGAAGTATCTTATTAGGATAGCTTTGTTGGATAGGTAGCTTTGCAGCCCTTGTAGGCTAGCGCAAAACTCATTTCGATTTTTGTTAGTCTAACTTGTTGTCAAGTTTGTGTTGTAGATTTTTATTTAGACTATTCACCCCCTCTAGCCATCCTTAGGACCTTTCAGGTATGGCTACAGCGGCGTATCGTAAGTGCACCTTGGTGACATCTTTCAAGTGCGCACCAATGGCTCTGGTCGGTTGCATTGTGCCTCGTGCGTTTGAAGCGGTAGCGCCAACCGCTTGGATATGTGCCCACACACCGGCAACTCGCACGACGCCAGTGCAGGAGCCGCCTCATCCATAAATTTGTCGGCCTCAATGCATGCTTCTTCGATTCCTCATAGCCATGGCTCCATCACCTCCCAAGGTAACCTCTGAATTTGGTAGATTTTGTGCTATTGGCCGCCATTAATTGCCATGGCTCGAGCCACTGCCGATGAGCTAGGAGAGCGTGGAGGCGGTGGAGGATGGACTTGGGAGTGAGAAAAAGAAAGGGGTGGGGGTTGAGAAGCTGGCATGGCCCCAGCATCCAGCTGCCACCATGGCATGGCCATGTCAAATGCTAGCGCTGGCGTGGCAGGTTTTAGATTGTTGGTGTGCAACCACAATAGATTAGGGATCCAGATGGGAGTTTTTAGTTTGAGGACCTAGACGGGAATGACTCAAAAGTTTGAGTACCCACCATGCATTTTACACTTAATTAGGTTGTTCACCCTTCCCTCCAATCATCCATGGATTTTTTTCATAGACATCTGGTGCATTAACTATAAACTTTCAGTAACCCCTGAGTTATGAGATCTTGACCAATATAATTGTTAGAAAAAATAGCTAAAATTATTAAATATTTTATCACAACATTTAATGTTACTCCTAACAATTTCAACCATGTCAAGATATTTCCTCTCCGCATGTCAGGGTTAACTACTTGTGCTATATATCTAGCTTCCTTCCTGAAATCATAATTTGTAGTTATTCAGTCAGATACTCAAATAATGTTTGATTGAATCTACGCCATTGATATATCAAATTGGTTTGCTAAATCCATGTGTTGATAAATTCTATATGACACTTCGTTTTTTTCCGCTTTTTAATAAGAAAACACTTATCTGGTGTGTATAGATGCTACATTGATAATCCATCCCTTCCAAAATAGATAACCTTATACGATTCAAATTTTGTTCCAAAATACTTGACTTTATCACTGCCTAATACCTTTCTTTTTCTCCAAATACACATATCTTTTCCCAATACATCTCTATCTCTATTTTAAGGGGCACTTTAGTCTTTTGCTTTTTATGTTAGGCTTTAATAAGACGTTCTAAAACATCATGTAATATGAGATAAAGAGATTAGATTAGTTTTCAAAAGCTAACATGTGGTTCAATGCAATAAAGCTTGTAGTTTAAAAAAATAACAATATGATACCACTAAAAATGTACTCGTCCATTACTTTTGTTCTTGTGTTCTAAGAAAACCTACATTATATTAGGTCTATATTTTTATCTAAATCATGGTTTTTCACATTGGTTCATAAAACTATGTTCCTGATATAAAGCACAGTTTTTTACAATCACAAGTTCACAAAAACTAAATAGGCTCCATCTTGACAATAATGTTGTGGATCAATAACCTTCCCTAGCTAGCTAATCCTGGCTGGCAGAGCGTATTTCTCGTATGATGGTTTCAACGCCTAATAAGTTGGCTGATGTTCTTTTGTCGTTATAGAAAAACATTGCTCCGTTTGGATGTCGATATTGGAGGCCTTAGCATTGAATTGGCTTCAATACCAAATCAGAGTAGTATTGGTAGAGTTACAATATCAAAACCATTGTTTTGATGTAGATGAAATTAGTAGGTGGTGGTCCTTGACGAAGCTCCTCCATGCCGCCTATGGCTCGCCGGTCCGGGGCGGAGCTCCCCCGCGCCACACTCATGCCTCACCGAATGGGCACGGAAGCGGCGCGAGGTGAGGGAGCGTTGTGGCTCGCTGACGGAGGGAGGAAGGGGGCGGCTTGGCTCACCAGCAGAGGGAGGATGGTGGCCACGGGGAGGAGGGAGGGGGAGAATGCTGACTGGCAGAGGAGGACGGGGACCGGCGTGCCAAAGCGAATTGGTATTACAGATGTCTACATCCAAATGGAGCCTATAGACATTTAAGTTGGACTGAGAAATTCAAGCGAATAAAATAACTACCAGCATTAAGCCCCTAACTATTAATAGCAAGACGTATAACTATTAATGGCAATACGTAATTGCGTTGCAGTGATCAAAAGATAAAAGAGGTATAACAATAATATATATATATATATATATATATATATATATATATATATATATATATATATATATATATACTCGCAATAATTGCGTTGCGTACGCATCTGTCTCGTAATACGTTGACCCCTGCCTGCAGGAGTATTATTCCCGTCGTGCCCATCTCGAATCTTTCGTTCCTGGCATTGGGTAACATGCTCATTTGTTTAATACATACAGTATGGCTCGGCGAGACAACAGTCGCCGTCCATGTCACAATATTTCTCTTCTTTCTGGCGATTTGATCTGGGATACGACCTTTCCTCCGTCATGCGGGAGCGGTACATCAGCCAGCAGGCGGCAAAGGTCCAAGCACAACTGTCCGGGCGCGAGCATCGCACCTAACATGGTCGTGGTCATGGATCACGTATACTCCTCCTCTTGTGTGTGTGGCGATGGACGACGTTGGATAACAGGCCGGAGCCTGCTGCCTCTCGATCGGCACTCGCAAGCAGCATGTGGCGCCAATGATTGCTGAAAATATATATATTACGGGAGCCTTTAATTACAGCACAATCATATATGCCTCCGTAAGCACCATTTGGAGCCCACCAGGTCAAAAAAATTAATTTGTACCGTTGTTTAGTAGTGGCCTATAGCTATAACCATGGTAATTACAATAATGATTTTTGGTTTTTTCAACGTTTATAATTATTAGGGCATGTTAGAACAATGGCGTTTAATTGGCCCACGGGTTTGGTAGAAAGAGACAATTCTGCTAGCTAGTTAGAGAGAAATTAATTAAAGAGCACACATATAGGAGTCCATGGTTTGTATATATATATATATATATATATATATATATATATATATATATATATATATATATATATAATATATATATATTACGTGGTAGTGATAGATACCAAGGTTTGGGGAATCCTCATGGCTAGTAGTAATAAGAATATATGAGAGTGACTTAATTTTTTTTCCTAAATAATCTACCAGCAGTAAGTTATTAGTAGTGATTGTCAGACTGTTTTTGTTTAGTCCTATGCAACACAAACAAAATCTAATTATTACCATCTGTTATTTTAATTTCTTTTTCAAAGGTGTTACCGACCTGATTCAAAAAGGCGAGGCGAGGCCACTGTAAAATACGTACTACATATTACGGGTCGGAGGATTAGGGGTACAAAGGGTTAACCTTTAGTACACCATCAAACCTCTTTAGTTTAATTATTTGTACTACTTCTCAAAAAAATTAGAGAAATAATATAAATAATTGAACTAAAGAGATTTAGAGGTGCATCTAAAGGTTACTTATTTGCACCCCTACAGAGGATTCGTACGTAGTAGTGATTCAAATAGATTCAAAGTCCAGTTACATGACCTTTTCCAAGGGTCTTGAACTGGTAATAATTATAAACTATTAAACAGATTTGAGCAAGACAGGATGCGCTCTCTGTCGTTTTAAAAAGTCAAATGTCAAAGACGTACAGCATTCAAAGGATGAATTCACCTTTTTCTCAAACAATTCAAATGGCTTCAAGTCCAGTTGCACGACCTTTTCCATGGGGTCTCATGCAATGAGGTATTCTCGCCCGCAAGTCACGATCGACAAACAATTAAATAATGTTTTATACTATTACTAAACGGTCATGTCAATGTTTACGTAGCTAAATCTTTTTGCAGCATCACCAAAGATACAATATGGTGGACCGACGTGGGAACAGCCTGCCATGCATCTCACTGTAAGATTCTTTCTTCTTATAATAAAGAAAAGCGTTTTCAACTAGACAGTGGTAACAAACTAGTACTACTACGCACCAACCAGAGCCGCTGGCATAAAATACCGGTGACGGACACGCATGAGATAAATTATTAATGAAATAAATTACTGAAGAAAACATTTAATTGTAGCTAGGCTCTTCATAATCATGAGGTTTTATTAATTGAAATTAAAATATTGATTGATGTAGATAACGACTGCTGCCGTTCCCGTGGAAGAGAGTCAATGACATGCATCTTTTGTCAATTATATATGCAGGCTCGTACCGTTGCGCTGGCTGAAAGCAGCAACCACTTTTTCCTTGCCACCGTACCACTCCTACGTCAATTAATTGCAGACACAAGACATGGCCCATAATAACGATGACGGGCCGTCGGTGTACAACAGAGCCGAGAGTGCATGGCCCAGTTGCGGCCCATGATGTGGGACAACGTCCGCTCGCGAAACATTTTTCTAGGACTGATAACTGCCATTTAGGAAATGGAATCGACTAAAAGCAAGTCCCTAGCCTCAAAGTAGCGTGCTTATAAGAGTGTAACCCTATTTTATTAAAAACCATGTCATTTCTATACAACCATATGCATGCACGGATCAACATTATTCCCACCCAAATGTGTCCCCTATTTCATAACAAAAGGTGTAGCCAGCACCCAAGACAATCATAAATATCCATCTATGGTCTCTTCGGAGACATCTGATAAATATCCATCTATGGTCTAAATGTATACATGACATCAAACTAACATCTGCCAAATAAATATTGTGACATGGCAATAAAAAAACAGTTGTTGGATAGTTTCTCTTTATTACAAAAACAAGTCTCACCATAACCATTCTAGCTAATTCCATTCCAACAAATTTGTCTTCTGTCAAAATTGCTTCTTGTATTAAGAGACAAACAAATATATTTATTTTGAGAGGCAATTTCAGCTTCCACAAAGATTTATTAGACACAAAGCCAACTCATTTACCAAGTGTTTGTGCCTTAATTGTAGTCAAGGTTTCATGTACAATAGTGCCTTTTTGGTCATCCAGTTGTGATAATGCAACCTTCACAACCAACCATGCCAGATTACTTGTTTCTCCCCAATTAAAGACCTTGGGATGAGATATTAAGTAATGTGGTACTAAGGATTGAAGACTGACACTTTAATTCTAGTAATATTGTATAAATATGTGTATTGATCTTTGAAGTTAATGTTTCTCAACAAGAACTTGTCCTCCTAGAACTAGCTTCATTGCCATTGTGGAGATTGAATTAAAACAATGATAAAAACTATCTTAGACCTTCATAAGGCTTGGCCACAAATGAGGGTCTAGACCCACTCAAGAATCCCATGATCCTCCCAAACACTCGTAGATGAAATCTCCACCATTGGATCCCAGGATCCTTGTGTCTCACTGGCTAAAGAGGAGAGCACATGTATTCATGAAGACATGACAAAAAATACTAACCTCCACCATGACAAGTAGGACAACCTTCTAGAAGGAGGTAGGGTCCACCTGTCGTGGGGGGTCTATCAACCCCTTGTCTAGCTAACCCAGCTTAAGTTTCTTCAACCACCTCTTTGCATGCCTCCATGATCCAACCACATCCACAGTGTTGATCAACGACAGTTCAAGGTCAGTTTGAATCAATGGCTGTGAAGGAATGTCACCTGGATCGGTGACATGGCGCTAGAGTAGACCCTACTCTTCCTCTAACTATAAATACCTCCTAGGCATTCATTCTCACTTATAACATATTAGAGTGAGAGAGATCTTGAGGAGAAAGCCTTACGCAATGTTTGGCAAATGGGTTATGAGAGAAAGGATTGGGAAAGGGAAATGGGTGAATGGCTAGGATTAAATGAGGTGTGAGAATGAATGGCTAGGATTAAATGAAGGGTGGGATATTATTTCGCTATCCCATTTGCCAAACATTGCATTAGTGGATGTGAGCTTCTTATAAGTAATACATCTAAGTTCTTATAGTAATTGATATTTTGGTTTTGGTATATTAGTTATATAACTTGTCTTACTTGCACACTGCTTTACTTTTTAGTAGAGTGTCTAGTTTTTCTAGAGGGCTAGAGAAGTAAGTGTAGCCTAGACGTGTTGTCTACGCTATATCTTGCCTATGTAGACCTCTTCTCGCTAGCAAGTGGTGACAATCTTGTGTAGCTTTGTATTCCACTACGTGTTATAAGAAAGTTCTTAAAAGGACCCAATAATAGGAACCCACTTCGGGTAAAGTTTCACTCCCTACTACTCACTTATACTCTATAGCCTCCTGTAAGCGACATAATGTCTCGTCTATCACCTCCTTTAAACGACAGGGTGGTAAACCCTTTATACCTACAATACCTTAACTAGATATTGCCGCTATATAGATCTTTATCATAGACCCTTGAATCTTTCTTAGTTCACTTCACGGTTCTCATGAAAATACGTACCTAAAATACTCCTGGTGAAAGCTACAATACTCCCAGAAAATACGTACCTAAAATACTCCTAGTGCTACAATACTCCCAGTAAACAGTACTTTTACCGTATATTCATTTGCCACTTCTAGTGTAAGTAGGTATAGCTGGCACTCTAGTGTCAAGTAAGTATGGCTGCCTACAACCAGTGAAAGCGACTTTGACTACGGTAAGTACAGTGTATTCATTTGGGCATGGCTGGCACATAGTACACTTACGGTATATTCATTTGCCACTTCACAGCAGAGAAAAAGATCCAAGAAAGAGAGGTTGGCGAATTGACATAGAAGAGAGGTTAGGTACTGACATATGGGATCCATAAGTTAAGTTGTATATGTATATTATAGGCAACTACATAAACATCTGTTCCAATAATCCTACAAATAGTATCGGAGCAACCCCATTATAACTTTATTGTGAGACGTATTAGGGATCTGCTGGAGAAGCTCTTACAACTTGTCCCAAAACCATACAAAACCTTGGTCCGAACAAATTCTGATGTCGAATGCTAATTCAACATTTATTTCACGTAGAGGTAAGGTACATATGCCTATAAAAACATTATTCGAGTTCAAAATTTAATGAACCACTAAATTGTTTACTAGTATCCGCATTATACACCC